>JAHREC010000049.1:0-2400000 GCA_020081605.1 Albifimbria verrucaria
CTAACCCTAACCCTAACCCTAACCCTAACCCTAACCCTAACCCTAACTCCTAACCCTAACTCCTAACCCTAACCCTAACCCTAACCCTAACCCTAACCCTAATTTCCGTTGGGTTAGGGCTAAGGCTACGGGTAGGGTTACGCGTAGGGTTAAGGCCAAGATTAGGCCTGCAGTTTCACCCTTTCTACTCTCTTCACGCTACTTTTCCGCTTTTTGCCGTTTAGTAGCCGCCTTTAACTGTCTGTTGTTTGCTTCTCGCCCTTGTAAGAAGTCGTAGGCTTCGGCCTTCTTAAACGACCAGCAACAAGGGACCGCCAGAGGGTAACGAGTGGAGACCGAAAAGCAAAGACGCAAACAGTCGGTTACTTGTAAGCGCGTAGTGGAGACCACCCAGGTAGGAAAGATCAGGTAGCCTTAAGGTTCTAGGCTTCAAACAAGTGGAAACCAGTGACTAGCAAAGTAGTAACCAGCAGAGGCCGAGAGTGCTTAGTAAAGACCCTGAAGCAAAAAGCAGACGGCAGATGGCCAACCACACCTGGCGGACAGTAGCAACTTAGAAAGAGCAAACGGAAAAGAAAGCTAAGCAGGTTGCAGGCGACGACAACAGACAACCGATCTAGAACAGAAAGGACTGGTGGGAAAAGGTTAACAGGCTAAAGCGGGAGGTAAAGAACAAAGAGCAGAGAACAGAGCAGAGAACAGAGCAGAGAACAGAGCAGAGAACAGAGCAGAGAACAGAGCAGAGAACAGAGCAGAGAACAGAGCAGAGAACAGAGCAGAGAACAGAGCAGAGAACAGAGCAGAGAACAGAAGATAGACAAGAAAGAGTAGAAAACAGCGACTAGATAGCGAGAACAAACAGGCACCAACAAGCAACTGGGAGAAGCGCTTAGACAAGCTAGGGCAGCGTGACACTAGGAGACTCAACCGCAGACAACAGACAACAGACAACAGACAGCAAAAAGTAGCTTGTGAAAAACTTCCTACAACTTCCTACAACTCCTCCTTCCTCAGTGATTAGAGAACTTAACCCACCTTCTCTTAAACTCTTCGTCTTTTCAGTCTAACAAGAACCTTAGCTAGTAACCCTGGCCCACCTCGGCCTTCAACCCTGTTCTTTGTACCCTTAACCAAACTTCTTCTGCAGACCCTAGGGCCAAAGATCCTCAAGGTCAGGGTTAGGGTTAGGGTCAGGGTCAGAAATTTACCTACCCTATATGCTTGGTCTGCTCGCTTCTATCAACCTTTTCACTCATAACTAGCACTTACCGATAGCTGTTAGAATACTATTTCACCCTATGCCTTGTATACCTGCCATTTTAACCAGAGTAACCTTAATAGCTGCTCTTTCCTCACGCTTTAAGGTTGGCGGTTAGCGGTTCGACAACGTAGCGGTTAGCGCTGGCCATAGGACCATGACTAATCTGCCGATAACCCTGATCCTGCAAATCGGCCACCGGACGTTAAGTTGATCCATCCCACGTTTTCCTGCCTAACGCCAGCACAGGTTATCCTGCTGTATCCTCCTACGAACCAACAGCCTGTTGGTTATCACCCCCAAAGCCCCTGTTGAGGCTGTGTAACCTAAGCCGCAGGACGTCAATCCATAGATCGCTATAAATTAATGCATCAGCCCCTTTACCAACTTTCTCATCATGCCGCCCGTTGGCTCCCATCCGAATAGCACCTTCGGCCTAATCAGCTTAAACATAATGCTCAAGAGTTCACTTCACTATAGAAACCATTAAAATTATATTCTTTTATATATCCATCGTCAATTCATAGAATGGCGTCAAAACATGCCCACTCTACAGAGACAAGTGAGTCTTAGTGCCCTAATTGGTCCCATTCGCCTGGGAAGTAGCTGATCAGTACCCTAGACCTTGACGCTCGAACTCAATCTGACGAGTGTTTGGGGCTTCCCACCCGGGCTCAAGCTATTCGGTGCTGGAGCTCAATTATATTCATGCAGGGGATGAATATCTGGAAGGCCTATCCTATCTACCTAAATTATATGGTCGTGGGCTGGGGCGGCCTGAGTCTTTTGAAGCAGGCCGTCTTTTATTAGGTGCCTTAGGGATTTGTATCTTTGTCGCTGTGCCTATTATATTTCTATGTCAAAGGTAATAGCTATAGTTATCCTCTCTTCGGCTTATGCTATATTGATTATGAAGATATTTATCGAGATGGAACCTGGTGCCCCATTCATCGCCGACCATACATTGCTCGTGATATTTCAGGTTGAACCCATAAGTAATCCACCCTATGATTGATTCCTGCTCCTTTGAGGGCCCGAACGCAGCAATAGCTCCTTGGGCCATAATTAAACGATTATAGTAATCCAGTATATTCCACTGAAACCCTTTGTAGTCGCTGTTCTCGCTAGGGATCTCGATAGAACAAGCTACTTCATCGTACAACCACCTTAAGTTCTTATAGCTAAACTCCGGCAGATCGTTAATCTCGCTGTTCATCATCGCCTTGGCATCCAGGCCGCCACTGTCGAAGTATTGCTGATTATATATCTTCTCAACCCCGTCACGGCTCTGAAGGCGTCTCTCGTTAAGTTTTGTTCGTGGTCCAGGGCCGTAGCCTAATTTAACACGTCTTTCCATAGTGATTGGATCGATATCCATGATTGCGATATGGAGGTCTTGACTGCCATGTTGAAGTGCAAAGACTGGGTGTTGCTTCTCTTGTCGCTTCGAGAGTGGGTTAAGCTTTGGTTCGTTCCACATGCCAATATGCCGAACTTCATGGCCAAGTTGCTGCGTTAAAATATCCTCCATTCGACGATGGAGTTTAACGGATCGCGGGAATTCATTGGGGTTCCTTACATTGGGCCCAAGGTTCCAATCATGCATCTCCACGAGCTCGCCAAGTAATTCGCCTGCCGTTACCCTAGCTTTTGTATCAAGGCTTTTGGCAAGGGCGATCGACATCTCGCCATAACCCCTTCTTAGGGCTAGAGCTGCCAGAACCGTGAATACTGCACCCTTAATGCATGAGTACCTATTCTGCTCGACATCTTCGGACTTAGCGTATGCCCGACAAGATGTAACGAGTTCCCAAAGTCCAAAGCCCATGCCTGGGGTTCCGGCCACCACTTCAATGTTGATTGGCCATGCATTCCAAAATCGAATCGACTTCGTGGCCGATTCTGAACGGAGAGAGTGGTATTTGACTCCAATATATCTATATTACTATATATTAACAGGGTCCTCACGAATGCCAGTTTAACAAGACATACCAATAGCTGCACCCTTACTGTACCTATTTTCGCCACATTTCCTCTGAGGAAATGGACTTATATGTAGTGCCATTAGACAGGGGTTGAAGAATAGAAGCAAGAGTATAATCTGGCACAAGGGCCCAGCATAAGATAATAATCGATACTCTCATAATGCAATAGTAAGAAAGGCTGGTTAATATTGCAGGATTTCTAGCGTTCTTATATCGTGGAGTCGAATATTATATTATTATATTATAATGGCGGAAATACAGTCCCCTTTTAAGCTATTAATTATCTGTTAGTTTATTGCTAACCTTACTCCATCCAGAACCAAACGCTTATCAGCTTATTCTTTTCCCCTTTTTAGCATCTTTGTTGGTGGCTTGTGGCTTCTCCGTCTTGAGTTGGCCGCAGACCCCATATACAAGTCATGCGGTGAATGATTCGTATGATGATGGGGTCTGGAACATATAAATAGTATCCAGAAGCTTGTGGGATATGCGGTTAGAATAAGGTCCGCTGTCAGCGTGTGCGAGAAGCATCGGTTTTATGATACGCAGCTCCGTGTACGAGATATGATTGCTCCGACATGCCCCCAATTCCTGGGGCTTGTCTGGATCATGAGGCTGAGAAGCGTGGGTTTGTTGGTAAGCATATGTTACAGGATTCCAAACAGCGCAAGATACGCTCTAACACCCCTGTAGTAATCAGGGCGCAGCAAGCCACCGAACAAAAACGGCGATTTACAGTCTGGTGTTTTCTAACCAACGAACAATTCTCCCATCAGTATTAAGAATTCATAAATAGCAGCCATACTTTATAATATATATTTAAATATGTAAGCTCTACGATTCTGAATATTTCTATGAACTTTAAATCTTAATCTTTTCTTTAGGCTACCTATATTCATCTCTTGTGAATAGTTGAAAATCACAAACATGCATCTATCTTTAAAATATATACTTTCTCTTGCCTTTATCCCGTTGAGTCTCCTAGGCGCTATTGCCACACCGATAACTCAAACTGGCGAAGTCCATGGTCATCTTAACCAGCGCACCCCAGTCTGGAATTGGCCTCGTTGCACTTTTGCAGAGGAAGGGCAATGTACTCTCTATATGGCAACGGGGAAACCATATCCAACCTTCACACAATATCGCACGTTTGCACTTTTCGATCATAAATGCAAACTCACATCCCTTTATTATACAGACATAAAGGAGAAGATTGTCAATCTCAAAGGCCATCTACCAGGTGGCATAAGAATCGCAGTCGACGATCAAATGCAACCGGAAGGTGCTATATCTTATCGTTTAGTAGATACTCCTCTTGGTAGTGGCTTGGAGTGCCATGATTGGGGGAGTATGTGGATGGCATCGGCTGCAGGAGACATTTCCCTGTTAAGCAACATTTTCTATTAGCTACGATAGCCTGATATACATTGGTTGTGTTTAGTGAAAAAGAAAGCAGCATTAAGTCGGCCCTAGAGTATATAAACCCAACCTAACCTTAACCCCCAGCCGCTTAAGTGTTTGCTACCTCCCAAGAATGGAAAGTGCTGAAGAAACTTAACATTAATACAATAAAAAGCGAGCTTAGCTCTTGTCAATTAAACGGCAGGATTACCTAAGCCCCATGCCCCACTGTATATAATCTAGTGGGTGACAGTACTATTATATTATTTTTTTCTGGTAAAGCCGATCCATACGGATTCCATGTATAGCCTTGTCTAACTCCTGGGCTGCTGTTGCCGTAGATATTTTAATGCTTTCTTCGATATCCGCCTTTATAACCGCTTCCTCCTTTTCTAACTTGATCTTCTGCGCTGCGATACCCTTGAGGTCTTCAAGTCCCTGCAGGAAGCAAATTTCCACCTCATCATGCAACCTCACCAGGCATCGTTCCCCACTTTGATACAGCGATACTAGAGAAGGAACATAACCATTTTGTCCGAGTAGGGTTAGAAGTCGATGGCTCTGTTTTAACAGACGCCTCATTTCACCCGCGTCGACTTCCTCACGCTCCGCTGATATTTTTGTATGGTGTTCATTGCCTGTATTAGATCCTCGAAGTCTTCGTCGCTTATCCATCTGGGGAAACGGTATCGATGCTCTTTCCATAGAACCGCCCACGATTCAAGATTAGCCGACGCTGCGCAATCCCATCCGCGCTCCTTTAGCGTATCTGCCAACACTGCTTTGGCGTATAAAAAGCATGCTTCTTCCATCATACATCGCACAGTTCCGAAAAACTCATACTGTAAGCGGAATGGTAGGAAGGCTCGACCTAGGAAATTTCTTTCATGGCCCACTGGCACTGGCTTTGGTTAGGTCTTCAAACGACGAGCTCTCATATACAGACCCATACCTTCACCCCGTGCCATCGACGCAGCCATACTCGCTATACGGTCTTCGTTCTGATCGATGCCGTTCGCAGTTCTATCGTCGCTTGCTCCGTGACCCTTCATCGTGTCCTTTGGGGAGGCTGAGCCCCCTCCTCGCGAGGCGAAACGGGCTCTTCTCGCTCGTGCGTTTCTTCGTAGGACGTATTAGATGCGATTTCCATGTTTGCTCCCTGTTCTGCGAATGTCCTTGCCGCTTCTGCCGCCTTCTGAGCTGCCGTCCTCTTCTTCTTCGCCATTGCTGTAATGGTTCGCTATCCGGTTCTTGGTGGCGAGGATGATGTTCGCTACTTTCTCGAGGGAGAGGAAAAGAAGGGAGAGAAGGAAGAAGTCGATGCATATGAGACATGCGAAATCGCGGTCCGGAATATATATAAACCACCGGACCACAAACATACAGTGCCCTTGAAGTCAGACTCTACGACAGACCGTCGTGCAAGCTTCGAATACGCTTCCTCAATGCAGCAGACAACTAAGATGCCTCTTCTAACGCGCTATTTGTCAACGCGTCTGCTTGCTCATTGTGCTCTCGCGCTACATGCCAAAACAAAACCTCCACACCGACTTTACGAAGCGTATCAATCCACTTATCTAATTCCTTGAAAAGGTCCGAGTTACGAACTATTTTCTGCTTTGCTGTCCAATAAACCCCGTCTTTTCATACCCACCGGTTCGGAACCCAGTCCGTGATCCCGTCTACCACATATGCTGAATCTGCTTTGATCACTACTAGATCCAGCCTCTTACCCCAAACCGTTCTTTTTGTATATCGCATGGGCCACTTGAAGCGCAATAATGGCAGCCTGAAGTTCTGCCACCTGATTCGTCGTGCGAACACTCTCGATAATGACGCTTTTATTGTATTCGGAGTATTCCCGACAAACACACCTGCAGCCATTCTGGCTGTTGGTGTTCCATTGTACCGGCACACACCATCGACGGCAATGACTATGCAATCTAGATGCATTTCCCATCTGTGTAAGGGGTTTCACATCACAATTTCAAACGCTGCTTATACCATGCATTTATATATTGAGCTTCAGTGACTAGACCTCAACACCACTTTAACCTTTGTCCCATCGTTTGGTTTTCCAGAGGCTGCATAAAGGAGGGGAGGGATATGCGGCGTGGTATGGTTTGACCATTCATAAAGCAGTAACCCAATCGTTCGCCAAGGCGTCAGAAACCCTCGTTTAATCCCGGTTTGGACGATTGAAGCTGCTGCGTGAGGGTGGGGGTTTGCAGGGTTCGTGGCCACCAAGCCAATGAGTGGTGGCCTATGGGCTGTGAACCAACCTTATTTAAAAGCATTGGTGGGAAGCAAACCCGGGAATTCGGACTGGCGAGGGGTCACTACGTGAGTTCCTTTTATTCTAGCTGGCACAGTCGGACCTTTGTGTGATGTCGGCGTCCTATTGCAGGGCCAACCGCATACACAATCGTTCTTGGTATGGAACCCCGTGGGCACCCTATTGGTTGCGACCGCATCGTCCGGGTACTCACCCAGGCACATTTACAGGGTAGCGGGGAGCCAACTGCATAAGAGAACGAAACGATGAGATAACGACCCAACAGTAAATTGTCAAATATTCCTAGGACCTCCCGGCTCTTGCATGGGCTCGGTTAGGATTCCTGGATATGGATACCAACAGCATATAGGATCATCGTAGGCGAGGGCTTTCGGGCTAGTCGAGACAGCCACCTCCCGCTCTTTCCGCTCTTCCAGGCCGGGGTTCAATGGGATAAAGGCACAGTACACTGTTCCGCGTAAAACTATAAAGAGGTGGCCGATTTCCCTCCTTCCAATCTCCAGCCCGACTCATCTCCTTAGCCCTCACCTGACCATCCGACCATCCAATCATCCAATCGTCCGCACCCTTTGCCAACATGCTCTTCCTTCCCCTTATCCTTGGCCTTGCCGCCAGTGTCAACGCAATCGACCTCTACCTCGGCTGGAGGGGCGGCAGCAACTACGTTGCTTGCCGTAACATAAACCCCAACGTCTGCTGCTCCACTGCTGCAGGAGGGAGCCCTTCAACAGCCTTGACTTCAGAGAGATCCCCAGGAACTGGAACATCCAGTGCCGTGGCCACAGAGGCCCCCAGTGTGGCTCGCTGGCCGAGGTCAAGCAGAGCAACGGCGCTACCGCAGTTAGCCTGTTCAACTCTGACTTTGGTGGCTCTGGCTATGGCTTCGTCTCTAAGCGCTCCACGGACGATGCTGTTGTTGAGACCGTAAGGCCATCTCTCTTGGTCTTTGGAGACGGGGCTCAATATGATCTTTCCGAATTGACTGAATCTTCCTATGATGAAATGGTATGTGCCTCTTACGTCCCATAGGCTTGAACCATAAGTGCTTTTGCTAATGACCATGGTAGTTAGTACCAGCTTTTCCGCTACCATCCTCCGAGTCATAACATGGCATCCTCCTCGCTTAACCCCTCGCTTGACCCCCTCGCGCTTCCAAAGAGTCTACCTGCTAATGTTCGTATTCTTCGTCTACAGTCTCCGAATCGCAGCTTCGAACGGTTCCTCCGACGATGTTCCCGCCAAATTCGACACATCCAGGATCGAGTAAAGGTTCGATATGGTGGCTTGAGCGCTTGGAATATATGCCAGCCTGGTCCGACGTTCCTCTTGCGATCACCTTGACTGCGGAGGGTAACAGGTTGCCTTGCATACTTAGTTAAACATTATAGAACTCTGCTACCTCATTCCCTACAAGTCCCATATCCCTTCCAGTGTGTGACTAAATACAGTAATCTGTGAAGTTGAAAATCCATAGCCCAATTTTTAAGAACAGCAGCTTTCGTTCAGCTCGGCACCCACACAAGCTCAATAATACCATCAAGTGCCTTCATGGGCCTTTTCTTCTCTACCATCCATCGCTCATCATCCTTCTTTCGAACATATACCTGTAACACGGACCCGTCCTCCATGACTTGCGAGTCACGAAGCTCCCAAGCAATCTTCTTACCCGTTTTGAGGAGCGAGGGGCGCTGAGGGCCATACGTGTAGTCGAAGTTCCACACATGCTCCTCGAACAGCGGGCGAAATGTACGCTCCACCTGACTCAGGTCGAAGTCGATCCCATCGGGGTAGTGCGCAATGCTATAACCGTTGGAGATGATGAAGTTGTCCGCAGTAACGAAGCGCTGAAACGGGCAGTCCTCGCCGCACGTATAGGATATCTTGGTGGTATTTAGCGGGTTGGCCGAGTGCCACTTGTCGCCTCTCTTGAAATGATGAATGCTGTACGGCTTAAATCCGCCTTCGTAGAAACCCGATGCGTCTCCTACAAGATCGAGCTGCCAGAGGTCCTTCAGGTGCGTGAGACGTATGTCGGTGTTCTCGTATATGCACTTACGAAGGAGAATGTCTCCCTGAGGACCCCAGCCGGTGTTGGACTGCTTGATCTTGGCCCTCGTCCGGCAAGCGTCAATGCGACTGGAAACGATACCCGCCAAAGGACGGCTGAGGAAGACTCCACCGCCTCCAAAAGCTTGGGAGCCGTGCACCTTCACGGCCGTAACGTCCTCGGATAAGGTGCCGATATATAACAGCCTTGTATGATCATACTGCTTGAACCGCTCGACGAGGCCATTCATCGCCGTGAAGAAGGTGTCGTCATCGCACAAGACCAGCCACTTCCTGTTCGGGGAGTCTTTGTGGGAGTAAAGCATAGGCACCAGGTTGAGGTACCGGACAGCCATCTCCTTCTCTATCCGGCTATCCCACCCGCTCACTTCGGAATCGATACCGGCATCGGCAAGTCGTTGCGCGACCTCCGTAAGCTCCGCATCCGTGACGTCAAGGAGGCGAAGGAGGAGCTTGCCTCCGTTAGACCTGCCTTTGCTGTCGGTTAGCCAGTAGGCCCACTCTTGGATCATCGAAGGGTCGCTGAGGCGCTTGTATGTGGTGGAAATGGCGAATATGAAGTCGGAGAGATCAGCATCGGCCGGGAAAGGCGACTCCGGGACGGAAACCTCCAAGGGTTCGCTGCATTTCTCTTCCTGGTCGTGGCCACTCAGCAGATCCACCACCCGGAAGCCTTCGGCGTCATTACCTGATGACAGGAGGTTCTGCGGTAGCGAAGTATAAGATTGACGCTCGATGGGCTTGCGCGTGAAGCTGATGTAGCGTCTCAAATACTCGACTTGATCGTCCAGCTTGTATCTGTCACTTATCTCACGAAGCCTGTCCGTATCAACATTGCAATTCATAACGTGGCTCGATGACGGCCGTGCGCCATGTGCGCTGGTGTTGATGGGTTTGGCTTGATCACCGCCCGAAAGTTTCGGCTTGACAGCGGATACATCTTTTAAATCAGATGTTTTTAGAAGCAAGTCTGTGGTATACGGTCTCGTTGATGGTAAGTTCCAATATGCTATCAAAAGAACGGCAATAAGCACAACAAGCTTGAGAGCTCTTGAGAAGGAGCTCCGTATGCCCCAGGTTGACTGGATTAATGCCTTCGCTAGGGTGCAGGCTCTCGTGGCTTTCGCCGACCAATACACACTATGCGGGGCCTCTAGGCGGCCGATCCACCCTACCATAGCTAGGTAGGACAGTAAGCAAATGCGGTTGGGTAAAGAAGGGTGTCGGTATTCAGGGCATACAAGTAATAGAGTTGCCTACCAAAGTAGGTTAAGGGGCTTAAGGTGTCAATTGAAACGGCGAGGCCGAGGCATTAATGGCTGTTGGTTATGTAAATTTGTGGCAGAACCAACAGCCAAGCAATTTAATATCCTGGCTGGTGGTGGATCCTCGCTTCAGCCTGAGCCACTCAGCACGTGGTGGTGCTGTGGGAAGGAAATGCAATGGCTAGATCCCCCTGTCCAACATTTAGATGGATGTGAAGTATACTGACAAATATTATGTATATAACTTAGGGAAAAGGATGTCTGTAGCACGCGGCGGAGAATGACCAATGCTGATTGGTCAATTTTATCATGGCTATCCATCACCGACAAATCGCCCGAATTTTAATTCTTTCCTAGCTCACTATCCGGTGACATGTTCCTCGTCCTGTCTTACTTGGTGAATCATGCTATTAAGTAACCTTGTTATTTTTACTATCGATTTCGTACTGAAAACCACCTTCGAAGGGATATGAGCGACGGATCGTCTAGACCCCGCTTTAGGGGCCCTCCGCCCCAAGTAGGCCGCCCATAAACAAGCCATCAAATGACTTGGATAGGCCTGGAAGCACGAGATATAACCCCATTGTCCTTGACGAGCATAACGATACTGATAATTGTGTGGAGGGTGAAGATGATACTGGAGGGAAACACACGGCCGTGGCAGGCAACAAGGTCAAACAAGGGTAATGCTGGGAGTTACCTCTGGATACTCAACCAATAAGCAATCCGTCTCTCATACCGTGTCTCTGGTTGTTAGGAAGATAATGGTTTTGACACACCAAGGATAATAGCAAAAACCAAGATGAGGGTGGAGGAAATGACAGTTAAAGGGATATCGACAATGCTCGTGCAATAAGCAACGGAGGGTTTTGCAATGTATCCAAGAACGCTCTGGATTATATTGTGCAATTAATCCTGGATAATCGATCCACACCGCTCTACCCATATCTGGTCATTGCTCTTGAACACACATGCAATAAACGATTCGGCGTCTTTGAGAAGGCGCGACAGCTCATTGTGCAATGCATCTAAGTCTTTAGCAGGAGCTAGCTTTGACTCGCTATTCCGCGGGCTGTCCCGTTGCTTTTCCACTTGAATCCACCCAATCTCGCGAAGTACCCGGTTACTGACCCCTTATGCTCTGTAACATCGTGTCTTTGTTAGTCGTATCACATCACTGTCCTATGATTCCTGGACTTACCAATTTTCTTAGTCATTTCCGAAATACGAAGGATCGTGCCATGATCCTCAGCGCCCCATGGGAAGTCTTTCGGTTGTAGGAACCAAAGCATCCGCGTCACCATATTCGCTGCCAACAGCGATTGTTCTTTCTGTTTGGTTTTTGGTGCCCCACTAAAACATCGTTCTTTAGGTGCTACTTGGGGTGTGACCGAAGATGAGCTCAGTGTTAAGACCAGCATTAGCATCAGGTCGCACATTTTGGTGCCAAGGATTCCTTGCAGGGTATTGTAAGCTTGCTGGTAATGTTCTAGAATTTTATGGTCGTCATCATTCTTTCCAAAAAGCTTCCGTAGCCTCTCAAAGCCTGCCTGGATCAATGGCGGGACATCCTGGAACGGGATATCGCATTGAAAGTTGATCCGTTGTTTCCTTGGTCGTTTCCGCAAGGTACTTTCGTGTTTAAAGTCAGCCTCAAGTGCTAATCGCTTTGAGCTGCCGGCCCGAGCCGTGAGCACTTCCGTCGAAAGAACCGAACCCGTTAAGCGCACGATCCGCCGATGAGTGAGTCTTTGTCGGTGTCGACCTGGCACCCATTCGACGCCACTCGAATGCATAGCAGCTGCGAGGCCATCTATCCATTGGTCTTTTGTGACGACTTCTGGGCGTGTGTGTTGAATGGCGGCCTTTATCGTCGCAAACCAGGTGGAATGGGCTGGCGCGAAGGCGGCGGCAACCATGCTCTCTGATCCCTGTAATGCTTCGACTAGTTCCAGTGCAAAGTCTCGCCTGGTTTTGGTTGGTATATCTCGCAAGGAGCCAGAAGCTCCATCCGGCATGACCAAATCCTGGGGAGGTTCTCTAGTGCCCTGGGCGGGTTCACATGTCAATAAACGAATATCGCCAATATGATCTAGCATGACAGTGAATTTTCATCCTTACCTCCATCGAAACGGGTCGTGACAATCTTCCCAAGCTTTCAGTTCTTGACCTGCTCTGATGGAAGGCTCACCTCGACCACTTCGTATACCCCGGTTCAACTTTCTATGAAACTGAATGGCCATAAAGTTTGACATCTGAGGGATCCATAGCTCTGCTAGCACTTTTTCTAAGAACCGACTGGCCCCCGATATCCCTTGGATGGACTGACCCCCAAGCTCGGAGAACCACAGCTGACTGTGGCGGTTTGCCGCTACGAACGTCCCATAGTGAAATGCAAGCGACGCTACATGCATGAGCATCGGACGGCCATCCTGTAAGAGAGGCCACTGGCCGATGTGTATGACCCCTTCTCCTTCCCTAAAATCAAGCATCGCCGGGTCGATAAAGGGCCATCCTCCGTGTTGTAGACTTTCCATTGTTCCGAGTGATCTAAATACCCGTGATGGAAGTATACGAGGATCGCCTGTCAGACAAAAGTTTCCCAGCCTGTCCAGGGCAGCTACAGCTTCTGACGCTGCGAGCCCCAGACCTCGCGATCCAGCCATGGTAAATCGTCGCTCCATCTCCTCGATGGCTAGCTTAAATGTTCGAGCGAACGCGATAAGAACACCAGGGAAAACCGGAGGGAGAAACCGCCGCAGAATCCACGAATACGATTGCTTCTCCTTTAAGAAATATCGCTTCATCTGGACAATGGGCTGTAACACGGTAGAGAAACTCTTCTGTCCCTTTATGAGCCGTTGGACGTGTACGGTAACCACTTGTTCGAAGCGATATGAGAACTCTTCCGCCTCGATGGCTTTCTCGATAAGCAAGGCTTCTCTCTCAAATGGCTTCGACGCACCGGGGTTCTCCGGTGTCAACCGCCCTCGTATCCGATCTAGAAGTCTTGCTTGCTTGGCTCTAACCTTGGCCGCGGCTTTGGTGTCGACTTCTGGTACCGTCAGTGCTGCCGTTGCTGAGCCTTGACTTGCGAGAAGGGCATCGGCGCGATGGCGGTACACGGACTTTAGCGCGCAGTATCCTTGAAACTCGCCGAAGGATACAACATCAGCACCCTGGTTCGAAAAACTCATGTTGTCCTCTATAATGGCCAGGAGATTGTTCTTGAGGAAGGCGGGCGGCTTTGGTGATGAAAAATTGCCATATGCCGAGTGGAAGCCCAGCGGATAAAAGGTATAGTCTCGAGAGCTAGCATATTCCCGAGCCAAACAGTTCCTGTCTGCGAGAAGACAAAAGACCTGGTCTTGGTCCTGGTCTTGACCTCCGCCGGTGGTGCAGTGCAAGTTTGTAGCAACGGCATAGGATATACTCGTCAAGTGATCTAAATTGTATTTGTGCTCTAACTCCGTACGAAGTTGGAGCAATCCGGGGCTGAAGTGTTCATCTTGCGATTCCAGCGGGCTCCTGGATGTTGCGCCATTCGCGGCACCTGCAATCTGCTCATTTGGGCCTTGTACGAAGAGACTTGAGTTATCACGACTGCTTGGCTCAACTGCTTGCTCTTCCTCCGAATCAACTTCGCTTTCTTCTTCCATATCGCCCTGGTATCTTCGCTCCTCGTCGCTATCCTCATCTTCTTCTTCGTCGTCGTCGTCTTCGTCATCATCATCCGGTCGTATGCGAGTTTCCCGCGGGAGATTTTGGACTCCTTCGGTCACTTCCATCTCTATGTTGGCGCCGTAGTCGTATGCATGAAAAGCAGGAAGGTTGTCGGACCAGAACGTTTCGTGGGCATACATTTCAACGAAACTGGCCCATCCGTCCATGAAAAATTCCTGGAACATGGTCCACTTATTGTACGTTATCTGTTGAGACGATCTACCGCCCAGCTTCCATGCTGCCTCAATTCCTTCGCCAAGCAGTTCGCCACTCGTGAAGACTGATTTGATATAGGACGCGAGCGCTTCGGCATGGTGTTTGACCATGCCGGTCCCATGCTTGGCTGCGTCACGACGTTTGCGATTGCCGTTCCCGGGTCGTGTGGGGTGCATAACGATAAACCACTGCTCTCGCGTCGCGGCCACCGCAACACGAAAAGTTCGGTTTGTCAGGTCGAACGATATATTACTGCCTCGTTTCACGCTGTAAGGTGCTTGCCAATGCTGGAAGGAAATTGTCACGTTATCGAAGAATCGATCGCTACGCCGACTGATCGGCTGCAATGGGGCTCCCTCGATGCAAATGAAGTCGAGGTAGAATATTGGATAGTAGTTGTCTTTGTCGCTGGCGGGTCGCGAGCCGGCTTTTCGGCTACCATAATCCATGGTGAATGGTCGTTGAAGTATCGAGATCGCTTCAGCACCTTTGAATTCAGGCGCCCTGGTTTTCGCTATGAATTCATCACCTGAGTATATGCGGCATGTCAGTGTTGTCCCTCTAAATTGGTGGACGGCTCCTTTTCCTTACATTTGTAGTGGTAGGTACCTCTTGAGCGATCAATCCTCCATGTGCGTGATTCACGCTCCGCTGTCGCAGATCCATCCTCAGAGCCCACCGCGGACTCCCTTAAATAGTCATCATCCGCGCTGTCGTGCGATGGGTATGCACTCTGCTCGTGGTCATCATCCTCAAGCTCTGGATTGCCACTACCCGACACAAAACTGGCTCCCTCCTGGTCAAGAGAACCATCGAGTATGACGCTGTTGGTTTCGAGTTCCCGTGTACTCATGGTGTTGGGTGGGTATTTGCTTGATGGTGGTATTATTTTAAGGTAACTCACAGAGACTGACCCTAACCCAAGACTTGACGACTACGCAAATCTCGCTACGCCCGGGGCGAAAGGTGTCTCCTACGTGTCAAGCATATCGGCTTAGTAAAGAACGCGACCATAAATGAATGAATAGCATTGGCAGTTCCTTTCCTTTTCTTTTTGGCAAAGCAAAATTTAATTGAACCATGTTGACCTAGCTACACATCCGATTCGTCCACCAGCACTTGACGTGGCGTGTTTCCTGCTGCCCGTCCCAATGCAAGCCAGCTATTAGCCTCAATGACGAGATGGAAATCGTGTTCTACCACATTGTATAGGGTAAAGGGTCAAATGTATGAAAGGAGGATTAAGACGCAGCTAATCGGCCTCTCCAACCTGACTTCCTCGCCGGCATGGGACTAAACGGCAGCGGATTTCGGGAGCTACTAGGTTCGCTCTGGCTTGAGCCTACATCCGTTTGCGTTGGTTTTGGCTGCCGTCGACGCGCATCCTTGCCATCATCCGGGCCGTCCCGCGCTCTAAGCGGTTGCCCCTTTTCATTCGCCTGACTCTCTCTTTGCTTTTCTGTTTCAGCCACGGATACCTGGTCTGGACCATTTTGCGATTCTTCTCCACCATCATCTGAGCGAACCTCCTGATCCCCCGATGCCCCATGCTCAGAGGGCACATTGGCAGCTACACTCATGGTGCGCACCGTTGGATCATCCACTGCTGACTCCCGGGATGCGGCGTCCATCGTCGGTCCCGGCTCATTCGTCTTTGTTTCTTGGCTCCGCTTGAGCATGAGGAGATTGTACTCTTTCCCGGTCGATTCTATAATGACGCGATCCGCATCTGCTAGCTTGTTTTGCGACGGCCCGTTCTGATCGTCACGAAGAGCTTGGCGACATCGATCAGCCACCCATTTTACGATGCATCCGTCGATCGCCGCTGCAAGTTGACCAGAGGCTTCCTTGCTGTTCAATGCAGGGTTTTCAGCCACCTCAGGCACGCGTGAAGCTAGGGCACATACAGCACGCGTTACGGCTGAGCATCCCTTGAGGCTATTGGCGGGAGATAAACCCAGGCCATCGCCGCCCTTTGAAGCAACCCACCATGGACGAAACTTGGGGCCAAGGGAAGTTTCGACAATATGAAGCAGGTTTTGCCAGAATCTGTCAACAAACCTCTCTGCGTATACGGCGCCGTTGCGGTCGTTCGGGTCCGGCATGGCCTTCAGATAGCCTTTTGTCACCGGGTGAGTCAATGATTGCTGCCGCCGACGAACAAAATCCAGAATCTCCCGTTCGAGCATGATCGACCGCTTATCTGCAAGCCTCATCGCCTTTTCATCCGTGCCGTTCTGTAATCGTTTGATGAAGCCCTTCCTCAGCGGGAGCTTGTTTGCTTTGCGCTTGTCCGCGACGACTTCCGAGTCGCGATCGATCCACAGAACCACATGGATCATTACCTCCATCATGGTCTGGCATACGTCTTTTGGCGTCTCGAGCAGACTGTGAACATCCGGGAGGCGGAAGCTCGGATTCTCGATGAGAAACTCGTACAATTCCCGATACGCCGCATCGTCCAGTGCAGTGAGAAACCGAGCCGTCCGACGTGCACCAGGCCCGACTCGATCACCATCCCCTTCCTTCGGGTCGTTGTAGAATAACTTTCGTATCGCGCTCGCTGTCACATTCTTTTCGCCTGCCGCCAATACGTACACCATCTTTTTCCAGTCCGAACCGCGAACGTATTTGGTAGCATCTCCTGGCAATTCCTTGAGCTTCTTCCCGACGGCATCGGTTATTGTAAAGCAATACTAGAGTCTCTCAGCCTTGTCCATACTTCGAGCCTGCCGATGTTATCGGGCGGGTATTCATGTAAACACAACTTACTGCATCAAATCTTCTGCTAGCTAATTGCTCCCACTTAGATATATTAAAGGTGTCTTTTCCGACCGTGGTACTGCAGTAGCTTGTAATCTTAGACGCCCAGCTCTTGTTGTTCCATAAAGTGCCTAGTCGGCCGGTGGGAAAATTCGGGTTTCCACCGAGACGCAACAAGTCAAGCATTTGGGCTTCAACTTCGCTTTTCTTCCCATGAAACAAACTCTCGTCTTGCTTGGACGCCATGACAAGCTGCATCCAGATCTGACCATGGCTGTCTGGGAGCAACAGGTCGCTGCGGTTGACTCGCAGTTGAAGGTTGAGCTTGGGTGGAAGCGCGTCTAGTATCTGATTTAATCATCTTGCTTCTTGAGAACCTGACTTGGTTTTGCCCCTGTTATTTTGGGGCGTGGAGGTCGACTTACCTTTGTCGTAAATTATGCCGGTCCACCAGAGCTCCGTGTCTGGCAACTTCTTGCGTTTCACTAGCCTTCGCAAAGCTGCCACTCGGTGTTGACCATCCATAATCTCGAGTGGCTCCTGATTGATGTCCAGCCAACCATCAAGGTCGCGTAATTCTTGTCCGTCATCTTGTGAAGTTGAGTCTTTTGCTGTTGCTCCTTTATGTACTTCTGCATGGCTTGTGACGTACACGACACCAAGATGTAGTTCTCCTCGCTAGTTCGTGCTAAATTCTGCTCAAACACTTCATCGAGATCAATGACATGTTTGTCATCAACCTGACAGTTCTCTCCATTTTCCCATTCAGGCGTGAGGGCCTCGAATGGTATCTTGGCCACCATGAGCTGGTAAGGCTTCGCTTGACGTCGGATTGTTTGGGTTTCATGAAATGCTTGACTGAGTACGCCACCGCCTTTATCACGCTTACTCCCTCGCGCCTTCTTTTGTTGTTATCTTTTCCCCATGAACTTCGGACGAATTGGCTTTTCTCTTCGTCATTTCTGATGTCCTTTGCGCTCACAGGCTCAGTGTCAATGATGCTGAAGTTATATGATGAGTGTATAGGGTAGGGTGGTGTCGGGTAACAACTCGGGGAAGAGTTTCGGCGACAGGATGCATAAAAATGGAAAATAGAGTACTCTGCATGACCTTGGCCCTGGTTACAAAGCCGCAGGGTGTCTGAGGGCGCCACCAGCATATACCTTGTTCATGCGAATGTGGCTGAATAGGCATCAAGCTAATGTCTCTCCCCGTTGCAAGCCCTGCTGAAAAAGGCGCGACTGTACTGCTGACGCGCGTTTTAAATACGAAACAAAAGGGGGAGAAAAGAAAAAGCAAAGTGAAAACAACAAACACGGTCATAAATAGAAGACATTAAGTACAAAGAGGCGAAGGCTGCTCTTCACTCCACTTCTGTTTATTTCATCTTTAGGCACACAAGAATAGTCCACCAAGTGACTTCCTCCAGGCGAGATCCTCGACAAATGCTTTAATATTAATATTAAGTGCGAATCCAGGAAACTTGCACTGATGGAAACTGCGGGTACGATTTCGTCGCTATTCATAGTGTGTTCGGGACCTTGCCATCGGAAAGACTAACTACCATATTTCGCCCCGGGGCGAAACTGATTCATTTACTATGGTTCCGAACCAGGACATCTGACATGCAATAAATAAATCGGTTTGGCAGGGTGAAACACATACGACTGTTTGTAGGGAATTGGTTGGAGTTTGGTAGAAGGGCCCGTATGTCAGTTTCGCCCCGGGGTGAAATATGGTAGTTAGTTCCACCATCAGTGGCACTCAGTTGTTGCATGTCGTTCTATTAGAGTAGACCCCACTTATTTTCGCCCCGGGGCCAAAATTCACCTGATGCATTACGGCCCGCCCCTACGCCCCATTATTATTATTATTATTATTATTAGTAGTAGTAGTAGTAGTTGTCGTAATTTAGTAGTAGTGGCAGACACATTCACGTATGCACATACACATACACATACACATACACACACACACACACACACACACACACACACACACACACACGCACTTAACCCTATACCCAAGCACGGAATACCCCTCTACAATACCCCGCTTCTTGAATAGATCCTACACTGCCACAATGTTCTCATATTCAAGTAGCCGTGCATGTGATGTAGCGACTCGAACTTGGCGGAAAACTGTAGCTTTCTCCTCACGACCTGCGTGCCTTATACGTGACAACCCACAGTACAACACAGCCAGCTATGTGTTCACATCAACCAGTTCTTCAGCGTCACTGAACATCCTAACAGGCTCCTCTGCTCGCATATGCCCGAATCCTTGCCATGCGTCCACTCGAAAAGACCCTATACCACCATTGCAGCTACTGCCCAGTTCAAATTCTCGTGCCGTCACGATGGGCTCGGTATCAGTCCCTGTCGAGCCATCGCCGTTTCCATACGCACCACTTGACACCAAACTGCACACTATCAGACTCCTCTGCATCTTCCCGTCTTCCAACCCCAGTGCACCAATATGTTGTAGGCTGGAGCACACGTTGCTTGAGCCAGGACACGCCGAGTATGAAGCACTGTCCTACACGTGGGGCAAAGGACAGAAAACAGAAACCATTACCATCGACGGCCGTGATTTCCTCGTCACGAGCAATTTGCTAGCCATTCTCGTCCGTTTGAGGCGCACTGATGAACCCAGCCATGTCTGGATCGACGCCATCTGCATCAATCAAAGTGATCTTGGAGAACGGAGCTGCGAAGTTCTCCGCATGCTGCAGATATACCAACAAGCGGAGCGGGTATTTGTATGGCTTGGCGACGAGAGCCATAACAGTGGTCTTGCAATGACTCACCTCCGTCAGCTAAGCAAGGATTGGGACATGGCACATAGCAAATCGTTGGTATGGAGGTTCATCTGGTACCTTGTTGTCCTATTAACTAGATTGTCTATAATGGCAGCTTCAGTCTTCTTTACTGTCTGCCACCGGCCCTTTGTGTCAATCTGGGCGATTCTGCTCTATTTTGGATGGCTCTCAGAAAGCTCAAACTGGTTCCTGTCCCTGATCCTTCGAATAAGTGGTTGGTATACAGGCATCGAATGCGCCTATACTGCGTTTACTGCATACCGCAAATTGGTCAAGGGAATAGATGTCCAACAGTCTCAACCAGACGTAGAGACTGTTGAATCCTCAAACATTTCTTCGAAAGACCCTGGTTTCGTCGAGTGTGGATCATTCAAGAGATAGCAGCAGCACAGAGGGTGATAGTTGTCTGCGGAAATGATGCACTCACTTGGGAATCACTAGATCAAGGGATTCTTGAGATCGAGCGCAGAGTCCGCCTTTCGTCCCACAAATGTCCATATGTTGATACTAGTTGCGTCATAGCAAGCCTTCTTCGATGCGTCGTTTCTCAAGCAGCTGCATCGGGCAGCGTCATCAAGAGCAATCTGGATCCAGCCGAGGCCGAGCGCGCCTCGGCAAAGTCTTTGCTATGGCTCCTCAAGCGATTTCGGCATTTTGATGCGACAGACGATAAAGACAAGATATATGCCCTCCTAGGGCTCGCGTTTCCAGCTCAAGGAACAGTCTCCTCTCATCAGACGGTCTTACCGGATTACAATGCGCCGACGTCCCGTGTTTATGCGGAGTTGGTCAGTAATCTGGTCAAAGCCACTGGACAGCTAGACATCCTTCGATGTTGTCAAGGCTACAAGAGATTACCTGGACTCCCTCATGGGCTCCTGACTGGACCTATAAAATTCACGAGTTTTCTCCATCGCCAATAGAAACAAAAGATTACACTATTCCTTCGTGTCCGGGGCTTCCTGCAGCAGTTTTCTCGGATGATCTGCGAATCATGTTTGTCTGGGGGTTTACGATAGGACATGTTCACCATGTTGATGAACCGTTCCTGTCCTCTGGCAACACGCCTGTTAGGGCAGAAATGCAAACGCGAGCGGCTATTTGGAACAATTACGTGCCATATTTCATCAATGCTTTCGTATGGTTTTCCGAGAGTAGAGTCTTGGTGATGGCATTCAAAGCACAGTTGAGATTGTTAGTCACGCTGTTTCCGAATCGCACCAGGCTGCTGGTGTATTTACTCGATATCATCGAGGACGCCACAAAAGCAATATTAACCAGTCAGGCCGATGAAGATCAACAAAATACAATGAAAAGCAAGCTGAGGGCCGGTTCATGGCCAGGTGTAGCCACATTGTTTGATAACATGTTGAATTACTTAGACGTACCTGATATGGAATGGGTCATCAGAAGGGTCGAATGGGCCACAATACTAACTGATCCATTCATGAACAATCGCAGCTTTCACACAATCGCGCGTGATCCTCAACCTGGTGACATTATCTGCCTATTGAATGGTTCAGGGATGCGCATATTCTGAGGCAACATGGCGAGAACTATTCACTGGTGGGTATTGCGAAACTTAACGTTGCGGTGAGGTGGCTTTGGAGGGATTCGTTGAAGGAATTTGAGCAGGGGACTCTCAAGTTGGAGCAATATGCTCTCATATAATTGGTTTCGCTGTATTAAACATCCCATGAATACCGTCTTCGTCATTACAAACAAAATATTTGTTTACTAAGTAGATAGACGTGAATAGGATACTATGAGTCGATGGCATAATACGAACCTTAACAGCAATCTTAACCAGAACCTGGCCAATAGGCTCTTCCATTCTTTCTACACCAATGCTGCCTCAGTGACAGAAATAACACATTAAACCAAGCCTTCCAGATATTATAAAATCTTAATAATAACCTACTAATATAATTCATAAGCGAATATCCCATACAAGCGAATGTCCCAGAAATTCCTTATCCTACATTATTATTAAAAGATCAATTAATCCACTATAATTAGGCATATTAGACCCAAAGGATGAAGCTAATATCCTTCTTACACTTCAAGCCTTTTAAAAAAGCCAGAGTTAAGCTTATAATATACTATAGCTATCTATAAAGTATACTGGAAGAAGTTAGGCCGCCGGCAGTAAGGTATATAACCTCGATATAATATTATAGCTAATTCGCATAAATTAACTAACCTTAAGGAGGAGAAGCTAATTGAATATATCCTTAATTATTACGACCCGTGCTGACATGATGCCTGAAACATGCCGGAACGGACTAACCCAGATCCGTAGGATAACTAAGGACTATATACCGTATCCTCTAGCTAGCTGCGAACGGTGTATATAACGATCGGGGTTATTCTATACTATAAGATAGGTATAGGGTAGGTAATATCGGGTTTATTTATCCTTAGATAAGTAAACAGAGCTTATTTTAACTTAAAGCAATAAATATTTTATTATTAATTAAATTAAGTTACTTTATTAAGGAATTCTATTAAAGGGTAGCTTAATAATTATATATTATTAATAGTTAATAGTCTTTTAATTAATAACTAGAAGAAGACTCCTATTTATATATTAATATTTTATCTAAGGGTAAATTTATACTTTATTATTCTTAAAGTAATATTAATTTTTATTATTCTTAGAAATAATAATTTATTTATTTATTCTTTATTTAATTAATAAATTTTATTAATTTATATTTTAATATTTTTATTTAGGCTTATTATATTAATATATTAATTATATTAATTATTTTTATATAATATTTCTTTATTATTATTTATTAATTTAATATTATATATAGATTCTTTTTATATTTTTATTTTATTATTTTATAATATATATTTATTAAATTATTTATTATATATAAAGAATTTCTTTTTATAAGGTTTTTTATAATATAAGCTTTTATATTATTTATAATTAATTAAAGAGTAAAGTATATAATTTTTAGTTATTTTATAGAATTTAAATTAATTTATTTTAATATATTTTAAATATTATATTAATATAAATTATAATATAATATTTCCTTTCTATAGTTAAATTCTCTAAGCTAGGGTTATTATATAAGGTTATTTATTATTTATTTTATTAATAAATTAATTTATTTTCTTTTTTTTATAATATTAATATTATATTTAATTATATAGTTAAATTAAAAATATTATAATATAAATTTTCTAAAAATTATATTTTTTTAAATATTTTATTTTATTTAATATTAAGATTATATTATATTTATATTACTTTTATTTTAAATAGGCTTATATTATAATATTAAGGTCTTTTTATTATAAAAAGTATTTTAATTT
Organism: Albifimbria verrucaria; assembly: GCA_020081605.1. Classification (NCBI taxonomy): domain Eukaryota; kingdom Fungi; phylum Ascomycota; class Sordariomycetes; order Hypocreales; family Stachybotryaceae; genus Albifimbria; species Albifimbria verrucaria. Next base: position 23,129 of record JAHREC010000049.1, read on the forward strand.
ATATTTTTCTTATAATAATTTATTAATTATTTATTCTTATAAGTATTTTTTTATTATTTTTTTATTTTAGGGTTTTTTATTTTTTTTTAATTATAAAGTCTTTAAATAAATTTAAGAAATTAAAGATTAAGGAGGTAGAGGCTAAGGAAGCTATTAAAAAGATAATAATTAGATTAATATATATTTATTATTTAAAATAAATAGTATATAAAAAAGTAATATTTTATTTAAGCAGGGTTTTTAATTAATTATAATAAAAGAATTTTTAATAATAAAGGAGTTAAATTAGCTAATTTATATTAATATAATAAATTAATTTATAATTATTAAGGATTCTTTTATTTTATTTAAAAATAGAATTTCTTTAATTTAATTTTTATATTAAATAAGTTTTCTAAGGGTTTTTATATATTTTTATTTTTATTATATTCTTTTTATTTAATAAAATATTTTTCTTTATTTTTATTATTAATTTTATATTCTAGGATTTTTTTAAATTTATATTTTAATTTAATTAAAAGAATTTTAATATTTTTTTAATAAATTTTTTATTTAATACTTTTTTAATAATATAATATAAAAAATATTATATATTTTTATTATTTTTAGAAATTTAATTTTATAATTAATATTTAAGATTTTTTATAATATTAAGAATAATCTTAATTTTTATAATTTAATTTATTATTAAGTTTTATAATTTTAATATTTATATAATATATATAAATTATATTTTTTTTTAAAAAATTAATTTTTTAATCTTTTTTATTATAAAATATTTTTATTTTTTATTATATAAATAAAATTTTTTTATATAATATATTATATAATTCTTTTAATTTATTAATTTTAATTATTTTTTTTTATATTTTAATTTTAATAATAATTTTTATTAAATAATAATTTAAAGTCTTTATTTATATAATATAATATTTATTTTATAGTTTTTAATTTATTTAAATTATAAATTATTTATATAATTAATAATTATTTTATTTAATTATTTTATTTATAATTTATAAAATATTATAAATATTATTTTAATATTTAATTTATTCTTTTTATTTATTTATTTATTTATAAATAATAAATAATATTAAGTTTATTTTTTATTTTTAATTATATTATTAATTTTTATTAAAATTTTAAAGTAAATATTAATCTTTTATTAAAGATAATTTTATTTAATAATTTATATTATAATATTATATATTTAAGAAAATAATATATTATATTTTTAATATTTATTATTTTATTATATAGAATAAAGTATATAAATTTTATAAATTTATTTATAATAATAAAAATATTATTATAATTATTCTTTATTTTTAGTTTTTTTAATTTAAATAATTTTATTATAAAATTCTATAAAATTAATTTTTATAAATATTTTAATATTAATAATAATTTTAAGTATTTATATAATTTATATTATATTAATTTAATTCTATTATATATATTATAATTTTTAATATATTTTTTTATATATTTCTTAAGATTTAATTTATTATAATTTTATTATTTAATTTATTTATAAATCTTTTTTATTTTTAGATATTTATTTAATAAATAATTATAATTTATTTTAATTATTTTTTTAATTATATTATTAAAAATCTAGATTTTTTTATTATATTTATTAATTATTTTAATTTTTTTATATATTTATAATTTTATTTTTAATTTTATATTCTTAATAATATTTATTTTATTTAAAGATTAGGTTTTTTAAAATAATATTTAAAATTATCTTTATAATTAAAAGATTTAATTATTATATTTATATTATATATTTATTTATATTTATAATAAATATTTATATAATTATTATAGGTATTTTTATTTATATTTTAATTTTTTATTTAATATATTAATTTTATTATTTTTTAATTCTTTTTAATAAATAATTTTATAATTAAATAAGCTTAATACTTTTATATATTTTATTTATTATATACTTAGGGTTTATATTATTATAAAATAAAAAATATTTTTATAGTTAATATAAACCTTAATTTTATATTTATTTTTTATAAAATAATATTAAAATTCCTTAAAACTTTTAATAATTATTATAAATTCCTTATTATAAATAAAATAATATAATAATAATTTATTAAGTTTTTTTAATTAAAATATAATAAAATATAATATTTTATTTTTATTATATTATTTTATTATTATTCTTAATATAAAATTTAATATATTTATTTTAAATTTAATTAATTATTTAAGATTAAATATTATTAAAATTAATTTTAATAATATATAATTTTTTATTTTTTTAAATATTTTTATTTTTTTTTTTAAATTTAAATTTCTTATTTTTTTAATTAAGTTTATTAAAGATTTAATAATCTTTTTAAAATCCTTAATAAATTATTAATAATAATTAATAAATCTAAAGAAATTTTATATATTTTTAATATTCTTAGGTTTTTTTAATCTTTTATTATTATAATTTTTTTTTTTTATTTAAATTTTATTAAATTTAATTATATATTCTAAGAAATTTATTTTTTATATATAGAATTTATTTTTATTAAATTTAATTAATAATTTAATATTTTATAATATTTAAAATATTATATATATATATTATTTATATTTAGCTTTATTATTAAAGAATATTAATATATTATTAAAGTATATTATAATAAGCTTATTAATATAATCTTATAAAATATAATTAATTATTTATTAAAATATTATTAATATATTAATTAATTTAAAAGATATTATAAAATATTTAAATAATTTAAATTTTATTTAAAAGATAGTTTTTTATTTTTTATTTTTTTTATTTAAATTAAATTATATATTTCTTTAAAATCTAAAATAATAAATTAATTTTTTTATATAAATAATCTTTTATTTTTATAACTAATAATAATAATATTTAATCTTTAATAATAATTATATTTAGCTATTAATAATTTATTATTAATTTAAGTTTTTTATTTTTTTAATATAAATATTATAAAATATTTAATTAATAATTTTAAAGATTAAATATATTTTTTATAAAAGTTTTTATTAAAATATTTTTTTAATTTTTTAAGTTTTTTAATATTAAAATTATATATTTTTAAAAAATATATTTTTTTATTAATAATTTAAATTTTATAATTTTATTTTATATATTTTAATAATTTTATTTTAGATTTTTCTTAAAATAGCTTTTTATATTTTTATATTTTTTAAGAATATTCTTTAATTATTCTTTTTTTTTTAAGATTAAGGATTTTTTTTTAATTAAATAGATTTTTAGCTATTTATATTATTTTTATCTTTAATAAATTTAAATAATATTTTTTTTTATTTTATTTTTTTATTTTATTTATATTTTATTTTTTTATTTTATTTATATTTTATTTTAAATTATATTAATTTTTAATTTAATATAATATTCTTTATTTAATATTTTTATTTATTTTTATAATATTATTTTTATTTTAATAATAAATTACTTTAAATATTTAATTTTAATTAAATTTTTAATAATTTTATTAATTTTTTTAATTAAAATAATTTAATTTATAATAAAATTAATTAATAAATTCTTTTAATATAATTATAATTACTTTAAGAGAATATAAATTAATTTTAATTTAATAATATTAAAGTTAATATTTATTTTTATATTTATATAAATTATTTTTAATATATAAGTTTATTTATTAATATTTTTTTATTATAGAATAAAAAATTCTTTTATAATTTATAATTAAATAAAATCCTTTTATTTTTTTATAGAAATTATAATTAATTTATAATTCTATAATTAATAAAGTTATTTATTATATTTATATTTATTTTAATAATTAATTTTTTTTTATAATTTTAATTTTAATAATATATTTTTTATAAATTATTTTCTTTAATAGTTTTTTAATTATATTTAAAGTTTAAAACTTTTTATTATTCTTTAATAATAATACTTAAGTATATTTTTTTATTAATTTATTAATCTTTTATTATTCTAGCTAAAGGGTTTTAATTTTATATATATATTTATAGTATATATAATCTAGGATATAATATTATTTATATTATTCTTAATATTCTTATTATATAATTCTTATAATTAAATTATAATTATAAAAAGTTATTTTTATATTTTTTTTATAATATAAATAATTAAGGCTAGGGTATATATAATTTATTTTTATTATATATTCTTTCTTTTAATCTTTTTTTTTTATTTATAATATATATTCTAAGTTTTTATATCTCCTTAGCTTATTAATAGAGTTAGGAATATAAGAGTTATTTTCTTTTTTATTTTCTTATAATTTTATTAAATTAATATTATCTTTATTCTAAGGAATTTTTTTCTTAGAATTAATTTTATTTTTAGCTCTTTATATTATTTCTTTAGCTTAATTTAATTATTATTATTTAAAGTTTTTATAAATTAGAATAAATTCTTTTTTATATTTTTTTTAAATATTATTAATAATTTAATTTTTATAATTAAGATATATACTATTTTATTTAATAAATAATTAAAAAGATTATTCTTTATTTTTATTAATATTTTTTTAATAGTTTTTTATTTTATATTTATTTTTTTATTTTATTTATTAATTTTTTTATAAATTTATAAATATTATTAAATATTATTTAAATATAAAATTATTTAATTTTTTATTTTAATAGATTTTATAATATATTTTTTAATATTATTTTATAGTTTATTTTTATTTAAGTATTTATAAGAATATTCTATATTAAATATAAATAAAATAATCTTAAATTATAAATAATCCTTATATATTATAAATACTATAAATTCTTCCTTTTATATAATTTAATTATTTTTATTTTTTTATTTAAATTAAAAATATTTAATTTTTATTTTATTATTTAAATATATTTAATAAATATACTATAAATATAATATTTAATTAATAATTATATAGTTTATAATATATATATTTATTTATAGATTATTATTATTCTTTAGTCTAGGAATTTTTTATATATTAAATAATATTTCTTTAATTATTATAGCTTAAATTTAAACTTTTCTTATTTTATTTATCTTTATTAATTTATAATAATTATTAATTAAATTAATTTTCTATTAATCTACTTTAATAACTTCTATATTAAGATTATTTTTTATATTTATTAATTTTAAATATTTATATTTATATAAATTTCTAATTCTATTAAGCCTAGAGTAAATATAATTAATATTTTTATAATTAGGGTTAAAGTTTATATTAATTTTATTTTAATTATATATATTATTTTTTTATAAATAAATAAGTTTAATTTTTATTCTATAAATCTAAATTCTATTTCTATAAAGATTAAAATTTTATTTTATTTATAATATTTAATTAGGCTTTATAAATTCTATAAAGTTTCTTTAATTATATTATTATATCTTTATATACTATAAATATTAAAAATATTTAATTAATTTAAAAAGTTATTTTATAATTCTTTTAATTATATATTTAGGATTTTTACTTTAATAAAAGATTAAATATTAAGTTTAAATAATTTATAATATATTAAGGTTAATATATTTAAATATTATTTTAGATTTATTAAATTAAAATAATATTTATTTTCCTTAATTAATTTAAATTTATTTTTTCTATTTCTTTTTTAAATAAATAATAATTTTATATATAATAACTTTTTTATTATAATTATAATAAAAAAAGTTTTTTTAGGTTTTTTTATTATTAATTTTCTAAATAATTTTAAATTTTATAAGCTTTATATAAATCTTATAAAATATCTTTTTTATTAATTCTTTTCTTTTAATTATAAAAGTTTATAATTTTAGCTTTTTATATTAAAGCTTTTATTAATATAAATAATTATTAATTTTAATAATTATAATAATATATTTAATTAATATTTTTAATTATTTTATTTTATATAGTTTATCTTTAATATCTTCTTTAAGTTTATTATAGAATAAACTTATAAGGATATTATTATTTTATTTAAGGAATAATATTTAATATTTAAAATCTAAGGTATAGATTAAAGTTAAATAAGTTTAATAAATCTCTTTAATTTTTTATTTTATCTTCCTTTTTTATTAATAGCTTTAAACTATTTATATATAGCTTTTTTAAAGTATATATAGCTATTAAAAATATTATTAATTTTATTATTATATTTAATAAATATTAAATATTTATAATAATCTTCTATAATAAGATTAAACTAAAAGCTATTTTTCCTTTAAATTATTTATATATAATAAATACTTTATCTTTAATATTAATTAAAAAGCTTAAGAAATAAATAAAATATATTAAATATTAAATTAAGAATATTTTAATTTTATTAATATTTTTATTAAATTTATTTAATAAGCTTAGCTTTAATAAGGCTTTTAATTTTATAATAAATTAATTTTAAAATATATTAATTTTAGTTTAAAATACTTTAAATTAAATTTAATAATTAAATAAAATATAAATTAATATTAATTTATTATTATTTATAATAAATAATTAAGGTTATAATAATTAAGGCTATTTAATTTAGCTTTAAATATTTTTTTAATTAATTATTATAATTATTATTTTAAATAATAAATAATATTATTTAAAATAAAAGCTATTAATATATAATAATTAAGGATTATTTTATATTATAAAATAAATATAAAATAAATAAAATTAAATTTATTTATTTTTAAATAAATATATAAAACTTATTTTAATTTAAAATAATAAATATTTTATTATTAATTAAATTAAATTATTTTATTAAAGAATTTTATTAAAGAATAGCTTAATAATTATATATTATTAATAGTTAATAATTTTTAATTAATAATTAAAAAAAAAATTTATTTATATATTAATATTTTATTTAAAAATAAATTTATATTTTATTATTCTTAGAATAATATTAATTTTTATTATTCCTAAGAATAATAATTTATTTATTTACTTTTTATTTAATTAATAAATTTTATTAATTTATATTTTAATATTTTTATTTAAGCTTATTATATTAATATATTAATTATATTTATTATCTTTATATAATATTCCTTTATTATTATTTATTAATTTAATATTATATATAAATTCTTTTTATATTTTTATTTTATTATTCTATAATATATATTTATTAAATTATTTATTATATATAAAGAATTCTCTTCTATAAGATTCTTTATAATATAGGCTTTTATATTATTTATAATTAATTAGAGAGTAAGGTATATAGTCCTTAGTTATTTTATAGAACTTAGGTTAGTTTATTTTAGTATATTTTAGGTATTATATTAATATAGATTATAATATTATTATAGTTAGATTAAATTATTATTTCTTTATTATTTTAATTATAATATTAATTAGGGTTATAATAATAATATAATTAATATATAATAGATTTTTAATTATTTTTAATTAATTTATTTTTATTATTTTTTAATAAATTTAAAAATTATTATTATTTAATTTAATAAATATTTTTATTATTATTATCTTTTATAAATATATATTTATATTTTTATTATATATTTTTAAAAAATATTAATTAATTAAATAATATATAACTTTTAATTTTATTTAGTATTTTTATAATATTAATACTTTATTTTTTAAAAAATCTATTTATAATTTAAAATAAAATATTATTTTCTATTTTAATAAAATATATTTATATTAAATATATTAATTATTATTATAATAATCTATTTTTATTTTATATTTAATATATATCTATATATAATCTATAGCTAGATCTAAGCTAATATACTCTAAATATAATACTAGCTAAAAAGACTCTAAACGATTCCTATATAAGAGACTAGAGTACCTAGCCTAAAACCCCATTCATTAGAAGGAGATTTCGGGCCGCTCCGCTCGGTTACAGCAGGAACGCATGCATGTCAGCCGCAGGGTTGTGGCGAGAAACCTCGCTATTAGCCGCCAATTAGTCAACCAATCGGAAGTTATAACAGGGGTCTTGTCTGATATTCGGTCAGTGCCCAACATGACTGGCCTAAGGTTGCAATCTTGCTAACTGCGAACCAGTACTCCGTGTAGTTTTTGCATCTACCAACGTGAACACCTATCAGCGAATGTGAGTTTGCTTCGCAATAGACAAGCAAGGTCAGAAATGAGTAGAACGTACTGACCATATCGCTCTGCTTCTGAAATGTATTGATAGCTTCCCACACATGAGAGCTTGCTTAAATCCAGGCAAATATGCCTGAATCTTTAACGTTGATGGCGCGTAAAATGTGGATATCTATCTATAAGCTTTTAAATTTCTTCAAAGCAGTGGTTCGTCCCTCATTGCCACTGTATGCTAGCTATTCTATGTTTGTTTTATTGCAGTGCCTGACTTAGATTATGTATCAGCGGAATAAGAGTATTCCGTGCTGGTATTGAAACACTTACAATCTTTGAGACATGGGAGCCGCGGGATTGCCGAGCCACTATTCCTGTGGTAGGCTCCTAGCCAAATTCCACCTCTCCGATATATTGGCAGACCTTGGGCTTGTGGGGCCTAAACCAAACCCATGAAAACAGTTAAGCATAGTAACAATTAATGTTAACGTATCTGGCACTGTATGTAAGGGTACCACTAGATAGCAAATGATGTATTGGATCGGCTTGCTCATAGTCATTGGTTATTCCCCAGGCCTCATGGATAAAGTTGCAAGGGCAAACATAACACGGACTAACCTTTACGTGGCATTTTAACCTGGGGCGAAGATGGGATTTCCGCGTCACACATTTTAGGCATGGTCAATTAGCTTACGGCCAAATAATATTTCGGCTGGTGTATCCCATAAGTTCAATTTGGATAATCCGTACTTGTTTCGGACATGCAGTGAATGTTTGGAGTACGAGATTACAAAACTCCATGATCGCCTGTCACTCGGGCCAGGGCCGAGTACAGGCTCACCACGTCCGCGGAAAGTACGGCGCGATACCGCGAACGTTCCAATAATAAATACAATAAGCTCCTATGCTGCAATAACCTCACTTCCCAACAGACAAAATATGACCTTGCGGTTTATATTTGTTCCGTAGTTCAGTGCGAGCAGCAGGAGTAATTAGCGTGGCTATTATTCTCCCAATCCTATTCAAAGGAGAATAAATAAGAGATATAAGAGTGTTGGGCAATTATATCCCTATCCAAACACTAGTGAAATCTTCTATATAATAAAAAGACTCTAGAGCTTTTTGATATAACCACGATAGCGACAAGCCACCCTGTTTAAGAAGCAATGGCAAAAAAACTGGAACGTTGCTTTTGCTCCTTCCCTAATGGGACGCCATGCACACTGGTCTCGTATACGATGCAGTCATCCTGCAGCTAAGCTGAGATCTGCAGCCAAGCTGAACACCCTTGAACAAGGGTTTAAGGCAGTCAGCAGCAGGATTAGGATATCTACATTACGTGATGACGTCGCGTGTCATAGTAATCCTCTTTTCTGTCGCCTTGGACTTTGAACTATCCCATTCGGCATCTGCGTTTATGCTAAAGGGGCCGGGATGGCGGGCCGACTCTATGAGGAACTTGACGACGGACATAAAAGCACAACTAATGCCCGGTCCTTTACAAAGAGTTCATCTTCCGGGCATTCGCTGACTTTCAGGGTGATTAATCCTGTCAATTAAAATATCTTCTTCCGTTCATACTGTCGATCTGACAATGTCTATCACTAAGGCTCTCGGCCTTCTGTTGTCGCTCGCTGTGGTCTCGCTCAGCGCGCCACACGGACCTGAGCAGCCCACCTCCTCGCGGCTAGACAAGCAAGCGCCCCAATTGGTACAAGTATTGGGCCAACGACAAGGCCGTTGTTGAAGCAGAGGACCTCGGAGGCGGCAAGTTCACTGTCGAGTGGAATGAGCCTAACGGAGGCAACTTCGTCATCGGGAAAGGTTACCAGAGAGGTTTTAACACGTGAGTCCATGTTGTGTTTCTTAGGGGATGATTTGTGGTACCCACAACCTAGTGCTCTTTCCATCCAGTGGCGATTTATGCCTGGTTCATTACCTTCACATGAATATTAATACAGCTATAGAAAATTCAATTATTCCGGGACTTTTACGCCTGGTTCCAACTCGAACACATACCTCGCTCTATATGGCTGGACCTACGGTCCCACAGTAGGTCCCCTGATGAATCCAGACTGCTTCCTCTCCACAATGCTGATGCCATGCATTACAGAGCGAGTACTACGTGATGGAATCATTCGGTGTTCATCATCCTGCCGATAACCCCAATAGCACGTGCTATGGCCACTTTACGTCCGACGGAGGCACCTATGAAATTTGGGATAAGTATAATGGCCAGATTCACCAGCTTTGGTCCGTTAGAACGACACGTCGCGTCGGCGGGACTATCACTACTGGCAATCATTTCCGTGCGTTTGAGGCGGCCGGTCTCAAGCTCGGAAGACAAGGTGAGATGATTATTGGCATTGAGGGACAGTGGGGCTCCGGTGCTGCCACTATTACGGCTGGCGTCCCACCTGCAACAAGAGTGGTAGAGAGTGCAACTCCCACAACAAGAACTCAGGTTGCTACTCGAAGCGGAACTTGCACCGCCTCAATAAATATTAATTAAAACTTGATCTTAGTTTTAGAGAGACGCTTAAGTAAAGAATATTAAGAAAATATAAAAATATTTATAAATAAATTTTAAAATATTTTATTTTTAAAATATTCAAATTTAAATTAATATTTTAAATAAAGAATAGTATTTAATATATATTATACTTAAATAATATTAAGTATATAATTAAAAAAGATTTTAAATAAATAAAACTTATAATTTCTTTTATATATTTATATAATAGAATATATAATATTTTAAATATTTTTAATTTTAATATTTTTAATTAAGAAATTATTTATTAAAATTAATTATTTAATATAATATTTATAAAAATTGTATAAAAAGAGAAATATTAAAATAATAAAATTATTAATAATATTAATAATATAATAATATTTATTTAAAAATATTATAAATAAATTAATTTTTATATTTATTTTTATAATATAATTTATTTATATATTTATTAATATAAATTTAATATATATTTTATATAATTAAATTAAAATATTTTTAATTAAAATATTATTATAAAAATTTAAAATTTATATAATAAAAATATATATAATAATTAAATATATTTTATTATTATTTTATATTTAATTTAATATTTAATTTAATATTAAATTTTTTTTTAAAAAAAGTATTTATATATTATTTTTTATTTATATTTTATATATATATTTAATATTAAACTTTTAATTAATAATATATTTAATTTAATATTAAAATCTTTATATAATTTTTATTATTAATATTAATATATAATTTTTATATAATATATATTTAATATATTATTAGGGTTAAATTAATAATTATATAAAATATAATATATATTAAAGAAGAATTTTCTAAAATAAAAAAATAATATATAATTATAAAAATATATTTTAATTATATAAATAAACTTTTAAATTTAAATTCTAAAATCTTAAAAATAATTATAAAAATTAAAAATTATTAAACTTTTATTTTAAATTTATAATTTATTTTTTTATTTTATATTCTATTATTAAATAAAACTTTATTAAATTTAATTAATAATCTTTTAACAATTAATAATTTATAGAATAATAAATAATATATTATATTTATCCTTACTAGTTAAAGGGAGATATTACTTAAATAAATAATAATATTACTCTCTAATCCAAGATATAGCTTAGACTATTATATAAACTTATATTCTATTTATATATGTGTATATATTACCTCAATCTTTTATTTTAATCTTCCTCCTCGAATTCTCTTTAGAGAATTATTTTCTCTCTTCCCAATATCCTACTATATTCTAATCCTCCCTTTATTCAATGCCTGCTTTCTTTTACTTAGACTGCCCTTTATCCTTAATGCGTGGTTAAACCCTCTTTCTCTTCCTTATTATCCCTCTCCCTCCATCCATATTTCGTCTAATAACTACATCTCTCCATTTATACATAAATATATTAACAACCCTATTGACGAAGAAGGTCGCGTCTTCTCACCAAGTCCTATAGAGCAAATAGTCCGACCTAAGGCGCCGCCGTTAAACAACTGAGGTACGTGGGGTACGTTAAGTACATAAACTACATGCTTCCCCAGGGCAGCTCGCATACGCGTTTCTAGGATCCATGCTTGGAGATTCATAGAATCGGATTCCTAGTTTGGCTAGCTATCTCAGCGTGTATGCATCCGTGTTTTTGGCGAATCTCAACATTCCTCCAAGTCGAGCATCCATTCAAACAATTTTTAAATCAATGGATGCTGAACTGTTCAAAGTCATCATCGTAGGCGGCGGTCCGGTTGGCCTCTACATTGCCCATGCCCTACAGAGAGAAAGGATTGAGTTCATACTTCTCGAAAAGCAGAAGATGATCAACAACCCTTCCGGGAAATTGCTCTTCCTCTGACTTTAGATAGTCTGGCTTCTGGACCAGATCGGCTTGCTGGGTCCCTTACGACAGGCACCTGTATTTTGCATCAGAGCTATTGACCGAACTATTCAGTGGTATACCGATCAGTGCGTGACTACAGGGCGTATTCATATGGTACTAGGAAATAAGGCAGAATGAGTATAGAGAGATTTAGTCCCATAGATACAGTATGGCCTGCGAAGCACCGAAGAAGTTGTGGGTGAACTGGTTTTGGGATGCTTATATCCTGCCGTGAGTGGGTATCGAGATATTCTTAAAGGGATATCTCGTGTCTGTTGCTTATTTGTCATGATCAGATACTTTCTGATCTCCCTTTAACGAGAACCAGGGTAAAGTTTCATGGCTCCGAAGTGCTCCGCAAGCTGGTGACAGCAAATAGTTGGATAAGCAACCTGCTCTAATTTTATTCCTTAACTTATTGAGTATCCTATATCATCCCCTCCTCGGTATTATGTGATGCTCTTGTCTGACATATTACAATAGAGTGCTCCTAACAGCCTACCAGGGTATCGTTTTGCCATTTTGAGCATTGATAAGTCTGCCTAGCGCATCCTTGCGGGAAGTAGTTTCAACTTAGAGTAAATCAATAAGCTGAGCTACGTTTTACAGTTTTCTGAGTATTAGGCCCAGATGAATCAAGCGTACCGTTTTAAGCGTGGCTTGAGCAGATTCATCGATTGTCAAGGCAGCTTCCTCCTGGCCAATCTGCCTTGCCATCCAATTTCCTGGCACAGTCTGCGTGTTTCTGTGACATAATTATGTTAGTTGTGTGCCGTAACCGCAACCGATATAGCTTCAATAATATCCTACCCAGGAGTGGTGGCGATGACGGTTAACCAGTCTTGCTGACTGAATGCCAGGCACCTTAGATTGTCTGCTGTTGGCCAGTCTCTCTTTGGAGGAGTGGTGTTTCTTCTCATGACTTACTGCACGATAAAGTTCTGCGCCGCCTTAGAGATGCCATAGGCTGTCACTATCCACGACTGCATCGATGCGATGAGGCTTATGGAGCTGCCAGGGCTCGAGAATGCCGCGAATCGAGGGTCCTTTGACTTCTTAAGGAGGTGGCTGACGGCTTGAAACAAGTCTAGCACACTGGCCGCGTTGGTCTGGAAAGCCGTGACCAGATCCGCGTTCGGTATTGTCTCAATCGGCAAGACTGGAAATGGGCAGGCTCCTGCGTTCGCAATAACGGTATCGATATGGTCTACTCCAGCGGCCTCAATCTCGGCTACTGCTTTCGCGGCGTCGTCCGGCGACGTGTTGTCAATGTGCACCAGGAGAAGTTTTGACCCGCTGCCGGGAGAGAGAGCTCGGAGTTCGTCAGCAGCGGCCGACTTCAGGCCTCGGACGCTACCGATAACGACATGGTTGGAGCGGATGAGACAGATCTCGGCGATGCGCTTACCGATACCTGGAAGAAAAGATGGAGCGCGGTCAGACTGTGTTGATATCACATAATGCTAGTATCGAGGAAGAGCCTACCTTGGCTCACACCAGTTATGAGAATAACTGTCAGATCAGACATGGTACCTTCATGAATAAGTCGTGACATTCTTCCTCCCCAATAGACAAATTCTGATGAGAAAGGAGTAAGCCAAGTCGCAGGTTGGAGGTAACCAGCGATAATCACGTGTTATCCTTGGCATTGCGACGGCATGCTGACCTCTACAGGCCCTGCGAAGGCGATAAGACGGAACTCTGCCGTTAATAATATCAATGGCTCTTTCTCGGTTTCTACTCGTACTCCAGTAACCGGTACAGCCAATAACAGTCGGCAAGATAACACACGTTCATGGCTTTTGCACCCAAGCTTCTTATTATCCCTGCTTGATTCCGATAAGCCTCCCTTTTACCCGCATTGATGGATGGGAGTAGCACAGCAGATATTACGAACTTGTAGATAAAATTTATCAGGGTTCTGATTGCTCGTCTTTTGCCAACGAACTGGTTAAATACTCCCGCCCATAATGATATTATGCTCAGGTCGCATACTATGGCATAACGCGCCTCGACATGAAGGGCGTATGAGACCAGTATATTTTGATGAATTTAACCAGCTAACCCCTTGATATAGTATTACTAAGGAGTATATAAGAGTGACTCGTATCTAGAAGTCCACACCCGGGTGAACTGATAAAATGCAAATGCGACACTGGACGGTTAACCATCCAGCGTTGGTGCCTGAACCATGTAAAGTGAGTGGGCCGTAACCCATGTCATCCTCAAAGCAACCTTAAACCAACTGCATAAACCTGACACCATCTTCCTTCATTGCAGCCACTCGCTGAATCCATAATCGCTCCATGTGACCGGCATAATTCTCAAAAGTTCCATGCCTATCGTACTGGTGCATCAACGGGCAGATAATTCAGCCCGAGTTGCATTCAGCATATGCAATATGACTATCTTTTTAACGGAGTATTTACACTAAGCAACCGGATTAGTCAAGAAGTCCTGAGATGATGGTGTTCGTCTGCAGGCCAAAAATGGAGAGGTGGCAGCTTTTCTGACTTTGCGATCTCTTAACGGTATGATTGAGTAATGTAAAGCCGTTTGAAATGGCCTTTACGAAAACGCTATAAACCTTGAGCTCCTCTTCCACTTTATTAAGATTGTAAATGCTGGGCTATCTATTACAGCGAAGTTCTCTCGCTAGCAGATGTCGCAAGCTTTCCCCATTTTGATTGAATCACATTCATGTCTGGTATAAGTCTGGGTCCCTCTTACAGTCAAACAGAGACAATCCGATATTTCGGAATATGGGGACCAAAGACACACTAGGATGTTGAACCAATTGTGGTGTGTTCTCCGAACCTATCTGCAAGGTCGATGGAACTTTTGAATAGGACACCTCTCCATGAGTTACATTCCCATATAACCGCTCCATCTATCTTTGGTGCATACGTCAGCCGTTCCGGATATGCGGCACAAAAAATCCAAGATAAATTAGGAGCAAATTCCCATTGCAGCTAGCTAGTGGAGCTTGATCCTTGCTACGATATTGCTAACTCTAAACCCAACTGCATAAACCGTCCTGGGCCTTCATCTTTAGGTAGAATTAGCCTACAAAGGTCTCCAGCAAACAAACCGGGCGCATGCAAAGTAACCACACTTGACCACGTGCATTTGACTGCCTAATGAGTAATGTGTGCTTCAATCTGCCATCTGACGTCTGACTTGCCCGAGAAAATGAGCTAACGCGAGGCGGGTCGACCAGTATGCATGGGTCACATCCGCTCACCCGGCACCTCCTTGAGCGACATCAGGACGTAGAAATATTATAATGTGCATTACTTTAATTATGTCTGTATCAATATGCATTCGAAGGGACGTAGTCTGAATGTTCATTATAGAGGCTGCCTGAATTGGTATATCTTATTACTACCGCGCTATACGAAATAACGGAGATTAAGTGAATATAACAGGCTCTTAGGTATAGATAAAGTTGAAATAATTATTCTCGGTCGTTTGGTTCTTAAGGCCATCAATAATTTCACCCATATTGGCGAACTCCAGGTCCTCCATCGTCTCTCTTCATAGCTGCTTATCGATCTTAAGTCCTTCGGACCTGTAGATAATAGGGGCTAGCCTGGTGAGGGAATGAAGTTAATTATGGCTTGTATGTTATTGAATAAGAGAAGAGAAGATATAAGGAAAATCCAAGAGATATTTTTCTTGATACTTACGGTTTTATATTACCATCCTCCAAGTACTGCCCATATGAGTCATTGCCGTGATTAATCACCGCGTCTTTAATGCAGTGGGTCCCTAAATCAGATGTTCGTGCAAAGATCTTCTTGAAAATACCAAAGATGGCCCCGGCCATGGTGCCCTTAAACACTCTTTGCAGACTGGTTCTGCAAAAGCCCGGATTAGGGCCGTTCACCACCGCCACGGTCGCTGTTATGCGCTTCGCCAACTCTGAGAGGAAAATTTGACACAGCGGCTTGGAAGTGAAGTATCTGTCCTGGTTGTTGAAATTAGACTACTTGTCGAAAGCGGTCAGTAGAGGGCCTGAGTCGCGTTCTTTGGACTTTGGCCACGACGCCACGTCGGAGTTGACTTTGCTTCATCGCGCACAATGATGATGGACAGACTAGCTCCCATGGCGAGGATCTGTTTTGCAATTTCCAGGCCGGTGCCGGCATTGCCGCCAATAATGACGACCGTCTTGCCCTCGAGGCTGGCGTCTTTTCGCGTGACTTGGGGCGGCGTCACAAAGAGTTGGCGTCTCATGAAGGCAAGCTGTGTAACCCGCTTCTCAGGTGTCACATCGAATCCTGGCATGGTGAGTTAGTAGATGACTGCTAATAGGCACCGCACATTTGAAATTTTAAGTGAAGGATATCAAAGGGAGATTGCAGAGCGTATGAACAGGAAACCAGACCTTTTTCTCTTCTCCCTTATGATTATTTTATTATTGTCGTTGTTTGTTGACAAATTGTTTGACGAGGACCAACAGGGCTCCAAACAAAATGTGGGCAGCTCATATATCCCAAAACTCTTAGAGATGAGTGGCAGACACTTACGCTTAACTGTATGGGCGGAGAATTTCCTTACAGAATACCAGTGTAAGTGGGCTTATCAATTTTACACCCCGAAGTTGGTCCAAATAAGCAAATCGGGTGATATCGGCTCTTGACATATGGCGAACCTCCAGTCCTGTGAGCCATGGCGAATGGGAGGAATTATCCCGCGCAGAATAGCTAGGGATTTCTATGAATACTATTGGCCGCAGCTCGTCGATTTCATATTAGCATACTGCACATATTTCTGCCGAGTCACTTCAATCACATTTAAATGTCACAGATGATGCATGTAGGCTAAATCTCTGCATTAGCTATCTGGGTCATTCTCTTTTCTTCATACAATCGCGTACCTATGGCTTGCGACTATTACGAAGGTCAAGACATACATGCACATCGTGATATATAGCATGTCTAAAGATTCTGCTCCAATGTACGCAGAGACGCCGTTGGTGCCTATTCTCACACTATAGTTCCTGATAAGAAAGGTACTGGACTGATTGTTGTAAACCCCTTTTCCTCTATATCCTACATTTTACTATTATGCAATAAAATGAAATATTGGATGAAATTGATGTCCTCTCTCCTATTAGGACGATGCATTTATACTAGAAGCCTCCAAGATAGCTATCAGCCATAACTTATTTATCCGCAGGATTAATAGCATCTACCAGCAAGCTCCGCGTATCCAGTCTGCTGCCGATAAGTCCGATTTCATGGGTTACTGTATAGCCTGGCATGACTGTGTTGAGGCACATCACCGCTACAAAGAAGTTTCTTTCTTCCCAAAAGTCGATGAGGCGGCCGGCAAGATGGGCCTCATGGACGCCGCGGTTCAAGAACACGGTAGGCATATCTCCTGTTTTCTGTCCCTTCTCCTTTTGTTCCCTTTCATCTGAACCAGAGAATTTATTGGTATACAGCATTATTCCACCATGGTATGGAGGCGTTCAAGACATATTCAAGACATACTCAAGACATACCTGCTCAAGAAGGGACCAAATTTCTCGTCTGCTGAAGTGATACGGATCATGTACTCGTTCCGCGATCGCCTAGACGCACATTTCCGCACTGAGATATCAATGATCATCGGGCTCGCCGAGCACAGTATATTCCAGGTACTATATTAACACGGGCTATAATAAAGAGCTACCTTCGCCTTTACCGAGTCCCTTTAATATAATAGAATTTGATTTCTCCTCCGTAAGCACTGCTCTTTTATATTAAACTCTACTCTAGTTTTAATATCTTACGGCTTGCTTTAACTATTCAAGTACCCTTTAAACCTAATTAAGATAAATAACACTTGTCTCATACTAATATAGAATCCTATATAAAATTAAAACACGGGATCCCACGTGCGTACCCTCGCCCACTGAGCAGAAATGATGACTAAGCAAACATGCTGTTGGTGAAAATTAGGGTGTGCACGAGGCTCTCATAACGGCTTCGACAGAGTAGAACAAATTCCAGCAGAAACTCCCCATAGAACCCCCACTGCAGCATCTAGATGGACTCGGTCCCGCGGCTTCGATGTGAGGAGTGCAAGCGGAGGAAACGTCGCTGCGACAAGAAATCGCCATGCTCGCCTTGTCAAGATGCTGGTCTCGACTGCAATGCTGTCCAGCGCCTCAGGCTTCCACGAGGGCGCAGTGGTAAAAAGTCTGCTGAGCCTCCCCAACTAGAGCTACGCGTCGCCCGCCTAGAGAATCTTCTCAAGACCCACCAAATGGGGGTGAGTCGTGATCGATTGATATACATGCCTTTCCTGCTGATACGATTGGGACAGTTGGCTTCCCGGCCCCGGTAGCCCAGTCGATACCCTTGAGTCCATCAGAAGTGACGTCATCCAATGTCGTGGCTCATGACTTCTGGAAGTCGCTGAGTGAGGAGGTAGGTAAACCCTTCAAGTCAGCGTCACGAACACAAAAGCTGAGCGGCTCAAGGTGAAAGGATTACGCGGTATCTTGCAAGCTGAGGATGAGGATTCTGATGAGCCCGATGCCACACCGCTTGAGGCATTGGACATACAACTCGGCCCAGAGAGGATATTATTCGGACACGAACCATTACATCTCCACACTTGTACATCCAAGACAATACACGATTCACTGCTGGACCTATACGTCCAGCGCGTAGCTTGTATATACAAGGTCCTGCACTGGCCGACAACTCTGCCAGACCTGGACAATTCATTCAACCAGCATCAAAATGTCGGTTCGCAGGTCGCAATTTCCTGTCTCAGACACGCAATCTACTTCATGGCTACCTGTACCATCACTGATGAAGAATCGGAGCATATGTTTCTCAACTCTCGACCCAGTCTGCTTCGGGGCTACCGTCAGGCCACGGAGGAACTGCTTGGAAGAGCCGGTTTCATTTGCCGACCATCTATAGTTATCCTTCAAGCGTTCGCTATATACCTTGTACGTGCAACACCCAGGTGTCTTCTTCTTACCCTTGCCATTAACAACCTCCGTAGATGGGACTGAGAACTTGTGATACCGGGGCATCGAGCTGGTCTTTGGTAGCGCTGGCAGTCAGAACCGCGGATGCTCTGCGGCTCGGGGACGAAGACCCCGGCGAGTTTTCACTTTTCAACTTGGAGATTAGAAGGCGTCTGTTATTCGCAATAGGGCTTCTCGATAGCTACTCTTCTCTAGATCGCGGCACCCTGCCTATAATGCCAGGAGCGCAATTTTCGCAACGACCCTGTATCGTCAACGACACCGACATCTGGCCTCAGTGCACCTCTATCATCCCATCCCCGTGCCTTTGGATATGGCGTTTTCAGAAATTTTGTATGAATCAGTTGTCCTGCATCGCAACATCATCGCCATGTCATGCAATGCCCAGGTAGATTGGAGCGCCCGACTCGCCCTAGTCCAAAACTTTGAGCGTCTCACCCAAGAAAAGTACTCTCAAATCCACGAAACAGATGCGCCCATTTTGAGACTATTGAAAATCGCAGCTCGGCAGATCGCAGTATCAATGCACTTGCTATTACGCCGTCCGCCGTACCGCCAAGTGCGCGAGAAAGTGCCAGAGGATGGTTTCAGAGTACTTGAGGTCGCGGCAAGTGTCCTTCAGGTTCATATGGCGCCGAAAGACCCTGAACTAGTTCAATGGAATTGGAAAAGCTGGCCAAAGTGGCACGCACTCGCAGTGGTGCTTGCAGAATTGTGCGCACGACCTCCAGGGCCAGAGTTTGACGAGTTTTTCCCAATTGCTGTCGCAGCGTTTGGAAAATTCGCTAGTGAGGTAGCGGATGGTAAGTCAGGGAGGATTTGGAAGCCAATGTCGAGGCTTCTCAAGATGGCGGAGCAGAGGAAGCAGGCGAAGGCAAATTCCATGCAAGCTTTGCTTAACACCAAGCCCGGGACGTCAGCTCCAGCGCCGGAGATAACGAAGAACGACGCTGCGGACTTCACACCATGCAGTTTGGACTTGGCTACTTCCTTGGACCAAATTGTCATGAGCGAAATTCCTATTCCCTATCAGTTTGATGGAGATTTAGACGCGGATTATCCAACACCCTGGGATAGCTGGGAGAACACTGTTGAGGATATGTACTTTTCGAACTATATAGACACGTACGCTCATAACAACACTATCTAGGTTCGCCTTTCGGGATCGAGTGCATTCTTAGATATAAGATGGTGCCAGAGGATCTGCCATTGCAATCCTGTTTAGCAGAGAACCCCATAACCTCCGCTGAGTCTCCCGACCCTTTTCACTTCGCATAAAATGCGACTCCTTTTGACCTGAGATTCGGAAATATAATGCCCATGAGTCTCATTGCCTGCAAGCGCAGCGTAGACCACCGCCCGGCTGCCCTCCTCAGCTGTCCACCCAATCAACTTAAAGATCAGGCGTATGGGAAACGGATACTCAGGCTTATTGCGAGTCAAGCTTGTCTCGCACCATCCAGGATTCACATGGTTTACTATGACTTGCTGGGTCCCGTCACTCTGCCCCTCAGAGACGCAGCGAGCGAGCTCGTGGGCGCATTGATGTATCATGAGTTTCGAAAGGGCATATCTTTGTGGCATGTCGGCTGTGTCTTTGTCGCTGAGGGCCTCGAACATATCGACACCTTCCAGGAAGTCGAGCTGCTCCGGAGGTGGCATGATATGGTACATGGATCCCACAAAGGTAACGTTTGTTTGGGTTTGACATGTTGTCGAGGTTTCCTTAAGCTTCGGGAGCACTTCAATGGCGGAGAGAAAGGTTCCTATGACGTTCACCTGGAGTGTGGTCTCCAAATCCTCAGCCACTGAGAAATGACTGAGTTCCACACCTGCGTTTGCAATGAAGGCGTCGAGGCGAGGGAGCTCCGAACGGACTCTCTGCCCGAATGCGAGAATTGACTTATTGTTGAGGAGATCTATCTCCCAAACTTCGATATTGACCTTCCCCTCACAGTCCAGCTCTTTCATAATCTCCGCTTTCGCATGCTGGCCCTTTTTCGTGTCCCGACAAGCAATAATTACAGTCGATATGTTGAGCTTGATTCTGCCCCGGATTTGTTAGCTCGTTCAATTGTCATTCATTTTGTACGGTGCCGGTGTCCACATACAGGTGTTTGACGACCTCGAAACCAATACCGACATTCGATCCAGTGACAATGATCGTCTTTCCCGACAGGTCCTTCTTGGGTAACCAAGGCCGTTGGAGTGCCTGGCCGTAGAGCATGTCACAGATGTCGGCAAGAGCGGGCATGGCGTCGTAAACGGATAAGTATTGCAGTGGTTTGATGATTGAATGAGACTTGATTAACACGAGTTTGAGTACTTTGAGACCCATCAACATTTTCTTCGGTTTATATATCGTGGTCGGGGTCGGACTTTAAAGCAGCGCGCTTTGGGCTTTTGCACCGCTCATGCACGCGGCTCCACCTCGCGCCTTTTGGACTTTTGGAGCGCCGCTACTGATACTAGCCTTACCGTAGTTATCTTGGCTGGCAACTCCAACGCTGACGTATTATTTTATTCGCCTGTCTTTGCCCATCCGCCGTTACTCTGGGTGTAGTCTAAGGTACCAACGATCGCGCTTAATTCTCCAACTACGGCTCTTTCGTTAATATCTTTGCACCTAGTATAAGCATACTCAGTGCCTACCACAGCAGCAACTCCGCCACTCAATATCTCGCCGGAACAAGCGTGGCTTATCCCCATGTTGCAGGTCTTGTGGCTTACTTTATTGCAAAGGAGGGTGTCACCGGTGTAGCCGTAAGGAGCCGCATCTTTTCCGCTGCGACTTCTGCTATCGTCAGGGACCACCAAGGTAGCTAGAACCGCCTTGCTTATAATGCTGGTGGTGCCTGAAAAGCCATGTTCTTGAAGAAAAATGGTCTCGGCTACAGGCTGTGTAATTTAGATAACCCTGGGTTCAAATATGTTCATGACAATATTTGGGTATCCAAATGACTAATGTTCTTAACTGCCGCCTCAGTATGTCAGCTTAGTTAAGTGGCAATATCATGAGCTACATACTTTAATTAAATGGCTGGGCTCTGGAGAAAGATTCAAAATAGTCCGTCTTAGATTTCTTCAATCATGTAGCGGTCATAATCTAGAGCATTTGTTAGGCAGAGATACATTCTAAGCATCACCCCGTTGATAGGCATATCTGGTGATTTTCCACATGTGGCTCTTGTGATGGAGTGGCAATTGTTCCAAGAATTCTTATCTAGGCCCTTGACCCTCCCGGTTCTTGCCATAACGACCACCCATAAATTCTTTTTCTTACATCCAACTATCTGTGTGACTTCTTTACGAAAATCATAAGTCTAGCTCACTATAACTCATCTCACTCTTGCGACTTGACAATATCTCTATCATTCAAATGACTCTCTGCTGGAAAAGAAAGATTATACCCTTCATACTAATCTTTCTATATTCCTCCCTTTATGTTCAATTATTCTCCCCAGAACTGGCAAACGCCTAATAATTTTCAATCCGCACTCTCCATCCCAAATCTGTAAGAGTGAGTTGCTTGCGCTCCCTCATGGGAAATGATTCTGTTCAGACGTCTCACTCTTCGGGCTCGCGTCACGTTTCATTCAATAGCTGTCGGTATGCACAGTCAAGCTAACATCCAGTTTCAGCACCAAATACATCTAAGCCCCAAGTTGAGTAGTCGCTTGAGCGTATCATTTGCACCCGGAGGCATTCGGAGGGTCAATAATGGATAGAATCACACAGTAGCCAAGGGAACTGAACTATTTGGTCCATGACCTTCCCGTTTAGTCTTGACGTTGAACAAACACCTGGAATTAGACTACGAAATGAGGCATTGGGGATGCTCCCAGGTCAGGTGCACTCTGCGACGCAAGGATGAATATTATCTGAAGCTTGAGTGGTGGAAGTTGCTATAGTTGGGAATAAATTATGACAAAGCAGGAATGTTCAGAGTTTAGGTTCCTCAGCAGGCATTTTACAAAGCGTATTTTTTCCAACAAAAGCATTTGTTTGACGATTTTCTCATTGCTTCTACTGTGTGATACATTAGAAGCATGAATAAAGTACGTGATATTTTCGTTATGATTCCGTAATGTGGCAGCTCTTGCATTGCTACGAGCCAAAAGCCATGAAAGTAGCAGGACGCTCTACTAGATAAACCTTACCTGTTCAGTCATCAAAGGCCTGATCGACAGAGTCTGAAATTGGCTTTCTGGAAACAGTCATTAAATAATACACGGGTTTTTCATGGCCCATGGATTGTTCTACTTGTTCATGACTTCTATTGTTTCTGTATACATGGGCACCATTTTGGCAGGAAAGACTGGCTGATAGTTTGTGGTGCTTTCTTTCGCGGGCATGTGCTCGAGATAACTGAACCGATGGCGCTTCACAGGGTTCTGCCAAGAATCGAAAATAAACTTAGTAAGAAGCGAGTAACGAGCGTTCCATAAACTACTAAGCATTCACCTGGAAGGAACTTGGTGATGTACAGGAGTGCCGTCTTGAGCATTAGTAACAGTCCGTTTCACAACTGTGTTCCATCCGAGTCGCTTTATCATTTGGAGGTAGATTTTGGCAAATCAGCAATCCTGTTTTTGCTCGCTAAACTCCCTGGTTGAGCAATTGCTGAGCAATTATGTACAAAGAAATAATTATTAATTGTAAGGTTACCCGTGGTGTCGTGAGAACTCCTCCTATATGTTGCCTATGTATGCCCACAAGCGCTCGTAGCTCGCATGGGACGATTCCTCTTCTTCAATGATCTTACGAAGCCAACTCGCCTCCACCTCCGGATGGGTTTCTTAGCCATGCCGAATTTAGACGATCTTGAGAACAGCCACGGCGTAGTAAGCCGCGGGGAGGTCCTATAGTTTCGCGGACTAGATGACAGGAACACCCGTAGATTGTAACTGTAAGCCAAACTTGTCGTTGCCGGCATTGCCGACTTGGCAGCTTAAAGTTCCAGCTTCATCGACCTTACAGGTATGCGCCTTTCGAACGGGTTCCACTTGAGGCTCAACGAAGAAGAAGGCCAATCGTCCTCCATTAACGTCACCCTTGGCGACCTTGTTGCCAAACCAGAGGGTGCCGTCAGGCTGGAGAGTAAGGGTTATGGCCAAGGAAGCATCCGTGGTATAGATGGCGTAGCTGATGCCACTGCTTTCGTAGTTGCTGACATAGCCTGGCGCGCGTCCTGGAACATTGATAGTGACCTTGACGGCACGCGCAGTTGGCTCCGCAGGCTTAGTCTCTGTTACGGTGGTTATAGTAGAAACGGTAGTTGCGGGCTCAGTCACAGTCTCGGTGATCGTGGTATCGTAGATGGTGCGTAGATTAAGGCATGAAAAAAAGACACCAGCTAGTCACATCCAAAGCGCAAGCAAGCTGCATGAAAGATATGGGGAGAATAAATCAGTTGGTGAACGATCAATAGCCATGTGATCATAGATTGATTATGTTTAGTCTCGACCCACCTTCATATACGAGCAAGCAAGCAAGGTCGCGTGAATAGTGAGCAAGACTTGGTTGGTTCACTTGTTCAGCCGCATGCATAGAGGCCTTATGGGAAACTTGCTCGAACTGACTCGATACACAGCTCTATTGACCGCTCGAGATTAGTTCGTGTCGAAGTTCTCCCCACACAAGCAGAGCAAATATCTGCACCAGCACAGACCTTGGTCCTTCGCCTTTCCTGACGAAACATGCTCCCTCGTCTCGCTTTTTAGAACAGGTCTATTGCTGCGATGGTAGGATCTGCTCGGCACAGGCTTTCCGGAGCTGACATCACGCGATCCATTCCCAGGATCAGAAAACCAGAGGCCGGGAACACATCACGCACGTCCAGAGGTACGGCCGCCTGTGCAGCACACAACGAAGCGCCTATTTATTTGCTATATTAAATAATACAAGGTGTTTTCACAAGATGATGTAATCCATCTTCAGAGCTATTCTGTGCTCCTAAGTACCATCGCTACGCCGAGAAGTGGTGCACCATAGTAACCCCAGCTTGGCTAGAACGCACTAGCGCTTGGGCCCATCGTAGCCCGGGATGGGGGTCGTCGTGCCGAGAGGCAGCCGAGCATTCTTGCATATGTACAGACCTTGATACAAGACTAATTGTTCAGGGATTTGTAGCTAAGTATTACCAAGAAACAACCAAAAGAGCTGGGGACGTGGCACACGCAGAAACGCTCTTTAAGGGGGCTTGCGTTTGTTCTCAATGTGCATCTATCCAAGTTTCATTTACTCGTATTGCCTGCAGTATGCATAGGTCCACTCCTCAGACTACATAGCCCTTGTTCTGTTTGACAACCTTGACATTGATGTTCTTCCATGCAAGCATGGAGACCAAGCCCACCATTCAGACTGACACACTCGTGATCAACAACAATCGCCGAGTGTCCGTATATGCCTGTTAGATAGCTACCCACGTGGATGAGCCACATTTGTAATTCAACTGCACTTCAATAGAACTGGAAATAGTGGTGAGATTTCTTTGGTTCTCGAGCGGAAGGTACGAAGCCAAGGCTTGTGGTTATGAAGCTGAAGATCCGGCACAGTAGTACTGAGCTGGTACCACCACATTTCCCCAACTTATACACACAGCTTTCCCTAACCCCTTCACTAGTCCTTCTCCACCCCGGCCATCAAGGTTACATTGGGCTTCCATTCAATGCGCTGGACAGCGGTAAAGAGAGGCAGAACTTTTGTCGCACCGCCCGCGAACATAGATACTGGAATTCTCCTCCAATGAGACATATAACTCACGTCTCTGGCAGCCGCAGGTCTCTGAGCCCTTAGGGTCTTTGCGAGAGCCATAGCCGTCATCATGCCTGAAGTCTCTAAGATGGTCTCACGCCTCACCATGTTCTTCTTCTCCGCCGCCGTTGCGGTGGTGACTGCCACCAAGGCAATCCCTGCCGCCAAGCTTGTCAGCAGCAAGAGCCACATTCTGCCAGGCCAGCTACGCGTCACCGAGCTCACCTTCAAGGTGCCGTTGGACTACGACGACCCTAATGGCGAGACCATTGAGCTGTTTGGCCGGTCCGTCTCCAATTACAAGAAACCCATTGTGCTGTCCGACGACGATGGGTTTGATAGCTCTTCCCTGCCCTGGATGGTCTATCTCGAGGGAGGCCCGGGCTTTGGTAACAGAGAGCCCCAAGATAACGTTCTAACGGGTCCTGCGCTCGAGCGTGGCTACCAGGTGTTGTATCTGGATCATCGTGGTACCGGCTATAGCACGCCTGTCTCGACCAAGATGCTGAGCCAGCTGAAGGGCGGTGAGGATGCTCAAGTTAACTATCTCCGTCTTATGCGTCAGGATAATACCGTCCGCGACTGCGAATCTGTTCGAAAGCTCTTAACCAAGGACAATATAAAGATTAAGGCTAAGTGGTCTATCTTCGGCCAATCCTATGGCGGCTTTGTTGCTCTTAGCTACCTCTCATTTTACCCTGAGGGCCTGCGAGAGGTCTTTCTCACCGGTGGTCTAGCCCCGTCGGCAAGACGGCGCAACAGGTATACGGGGCCTCTATCCGCGTATTATTCAGCGCAGCAAGGATTACTACAAGAAATTTCCCGAAGATATTAACAATGTCCTTCAGGTTGCTAGTTATATTGAGAGCCAAGGCGGTAGTATTGAGCTGCCTGGCGGTGGATTCCTAACGGTTCCCTACCTAATGACCATTGGCATCGACTTTGGAATTAATGGCGGTTTGGATCTTGTCCACCGAAATATCATGAATATGAAGAAATCTTTAGATCAGTTTGGGTTCCTCTCTCGAGCATCCCTCACCCCTCTAGAGACTTTATTCGGTATTAATGATAATATTATCTATGCTATCCTTCACGAGGCTAGCTATTGCGATGGGCCGAGCAGTATTTCTAACTGGGCTTCTGACCGAGTTGCTAGAGATCTTAACTTATACTCCTGGCTATCCTTAAATAGTTCAGTCTTATCTAACTCTAGTAAGCCGCTGCTTTTTGCTAGCGAGAATATTTTTCTTTTTTCTTCGATACGTATCCTGAGCTTATCCCTCTTAAAGGGATTGCTAACAAGCTTGCTGCTATCGACGACTGGGCGCCCCTCTATGATAAGAAACAACTTGCGAGGAACGATGTTCCTGTGTACGCTGCTTCCTATATTAACGACCTGTACGTCGACTATGATATTGCTAAGGAAACTGCAAGGCTTATTAAAGGTATTAAGACATGGGAGACCAATGCCTTTATCCATTCCGGTCTGAGGACGAACACGGCCGAGGTCCTGGGAGCCCTGTGGGCCCTCCGAGACAGCGAAACAGATTATTAGCTTCAGAAACCGAAGGGACTCGGAAGGGGATGGAATTCGAAAAAATCAGGTGAACCTTTTAACTTGTCAGTATGTCTCAAGAAACAAGTGATGAGATTAATCCTGTCCTGGTAAAAATATCACGCATCATAGAGTTACAAAAGGAGCCAGCCTTATCGCAATTCTACTTACGAGTATCTGGCCCTTTCCGCTGACTGTTAAGAATGTCTGTGCGTACAGTCGTGAAAGAACAGTGCTCACCCATTCATATGCCCTCTCCATCCTCCGTTGCACTGGTAGCATGTATCTAGCAGACACTTACAAGGCAGTCTGTTTTAATCTCGCATGATGGCAATATGGGGCCTGTCTTAGGGGTTGGCTAACTGCCACACTGGATAAATGGATTTCCAGCCCTGATATCAGGCCTTGGAGTGAGCCGTTAAGAGGGGATCATCGTATTACGGTAACCCCTGAGCACACACCATTGGCACTAGTGCCATTTGGGACACAGCTAACAACTCCCTCAAACGCGCTCATAGTATCTTGAACTACAAAGGGAAGAAAATTCTACTGTACGTTGCCAACCTAGAATTGCCTATTGGTAATATTTTACTGTAGCGGTCCGTTCGGTAAAGGCGTACAAGCCAAATCTCTACGGAGGTATTTCCATGAGGTCAGGCCGCATCTTATTTGTGAATGTGGATGGTGTGGCCGCTACTGATCAGTCATCGTCATCGCCTCAAGTACAATATACGTGGTAGTGCCGGGCAGTATCGTATTCCCAATAGCGTGATATCATCGTCCTCAAGCGGTAAGCCAAGCCAATTGAATTGGACGGTCTGACCCTTGGGCGATGCAAAGAAGTCAACACCAACATGTCGTAGCGCGGGCGACTGGGCTACTCTTGTGGCTCCTCCTCATCTCCTCCATTTTGTCGTCTCCATGGCTGCCCTGCCAGCGCTCATTTCCCCGCGCCAGAATCCACCTAGATGCGACCGCCAAGCGATTATCTTAAGGATGTACACTCGTATCTTATGCAAACGGGATCAGATCATCAAACAGCCAACAGTAGGCCGCCTACTAAAGGCAATAATGATGCGGGATTTATATTTATATTTATAAGTATATATAGAGTTTAAAGTCCCCAAATCTTATGGAACTTTAATATAAATATTATATTATCTACTTAAAAATCCGCTCTAGGGTAGCTATTCTTTTGTTTTAATACTTGAAATTATCTTTTTTTCTAAAATAAAAAAATGTCCTCACATCCTTTTGCATCTAGTCAATATTTATGCATGCCAAATGGCCAACCTCTTAATGAGGAAATAATCAAGCTGAATATAATCGAGCCGATCTCGACGAAAAGCACCTGTATCTCAGCTTTGTTCAGCACTTGAACCATGGCACACTAGCCCCGTGCCTAGGCGCATTAAGCATACACGTCAGTCTTGTGGGGATATCGTTGATGACTTGGTTTGCAGAATTCCACTGAGATCCGCCAAACTGCATGAGCAGTTGAGAATATGCTTGGAATGGCCGACTCTGTGGCTCATGGCTAAAGGAATACCTTTTGACGAATCTCTCACAATTCTGGGTCGTCGCAGGACCACTGATCAGTCCCAGCTAGATTCTGCCAGCATCGAGCAAAGGTAGTGAACTTGCGTGGGAAAACATACCAACATACACGAGATTATAGACAACGACGAAATAGATCATGATAACTGAACGGGTCCTCGTCTAACCATTTAATCGAAGGTCAATCTTCAACTTGAAATAAAGAGAAGTCGAATTTGTGCCTGCCGATTGTCTAGAGATTGTTCTATGACCCTGTTTAAATACAAAGAAAGCTGTAAAATTTCCCGCGGCTAGTCCAGGGTAAGCTAATGTAAAGGCGTTTTAAGAATCTCAGTAGTCTTCAAGCAGTCTAGAGACATCTAGTTGGACCAAATATATATGAGCAGAAAGGCCGAAATTTGATACAGCACCCAAAGGTGCAAGCAGCCCTGGGCAAAGATTTCGTAGACAAGATGCAACTTGTAAGCAACGACTTAACTTTTAAATATCTTCAGCCGTGATCATGAGTCAGTGGTCCATCAGACCGTGCCCGTATCCTTGGTATTACCGCAGCAAGTGCAAGATTAACATTAAATAACTACTATTTTTTTTTTTTTTTTGATGATAACGTGGCATGCATCAACTATAACAACTACATAGACAAGTCGACACAACTTGCAAGACGAGGTGTTGAGTATCCAATGTACCACAACTAGGTACATTGGTTCGACGTTTGTTGTCAAGGCAAGAGCGACGCAGGTAGTGTACCTTAGATTCTTAGCTAGCATGCAACACCACCCATCACCATCACCATCACCATATATACCCAGCCTACCCTCAGATGCTATACGTCGGCGGCCCCGCGCGCCCGTATTCTCCAAGCCCTCGATAGAGACACCCTCATGGAGCTGGCTCTCGAGCTGCACCTCCTCGCTAAGGAGATTCACGCCACAATAGGCAAGATTCCCGGGCTCAAGATGTAGAGTACCGTCTGCGCTCTCAAGCTGTTCTCCAAAGATACATAGAAAATCATCACACAGCTATACCTCCTCTCGCGCGATGCCCTCCACTCTGTCAACTAGGGCACTATCGCATTGAACGTGGAGAGTTTCTCAACCAATTAACCACTAGCCCATTTGAATCATGATGAATCCTTATGAACTATCTATTTTACCAGAAAGCCTTCAAAACATTCCATCAAATTTTTTTTACAACTCAAGACCTTGCTAATAATCACAGCGTGGTGGGCCGCATAAGTGGGCGGACATAGACGATTGTTTCTAGACATCAGTTGTCAGTAGACACTACCCTGTAACTTGGCTCCAAGGGTTAACCTGATTTGGGCGCTCCCGCTAGGATGTCGTGATTGACGACGCATTATAAGGGCTGGGGTCCTTTAAATTACACCAGCACTTTCTTCACACGGATTTTGCCCGTAACGTTGGATCTTTGACGGTAGTTACGGAAGCGTCGGCATCCCGTGCCACGTAAACCTCGTATCCGCTAGTAAATTATAGAATGCTTGCGGCTATATGAGGCACCTTAGGCACCTTATTCGCCGAGTTTGAGATCACGATCACGACCATCAACTTTTCACAATGTTAGTCAAGAACCTCATTTCGCTTACGCCCATTCTCGGCGCTGTATCTGGTTTCGCCATCCGTCAGGACACTCCTATTTGGCTAACTTTGCCCTCAACACCGGCGCTTCCGTCTCCTATCACCCACAAGACCACCTTGATCAATGGAGTTCAGCTCTGGATGCAAAAATATAATGAGGCCGCCGGTGGCGTTCCTATAGTAATGAATCACGGTGGTTTGGGCTACTCCGCCTATTTCGGATCCGTCATCTCTGGCCTCGTCAGCAAAGGCCACTATGTGATTGCCGTTGATCGCCGAGGCCATGGTCGCTCAGGCTTCAACAAAGACGACGTCTTCACCTATGACCAGATGGCTAATGATGTTCATGCCCAGCTCGCTGCTGCTCACGTCAGCAAGTACAACATTGTGGGCTGGTCCGACGGCGCCATAACAACGCTGGCAGCTCTCATCAAATCGACCACCGCGGCCCCTATCAAGAAGGCGTTTCTATTCGGCGGTAGTGCCAATCCCCAGCAGACAAATGCAACCTTTTCCGACACGGCAATATTCAGCGAGTTTGTGTCCCGCTGTTCCACCGAATATGCCGAGCTCCAGCCCAACGCGAACTTCACAGTCTTTGCGAGAAAGGTTGCCACCATGGAGGCAACCTTACCGCAATTCACTGATGAGCAACTTGGCGCCATTGACGGAAGCAAGGTGATTATTGTTGGCGCGGATCATGAAGAAGCTGTTAACCGTGATGTGCCTGAAAAGCTGCATTTGGCTATTCCGGGAAGTCGGTTACAGATCTTGCAAGGTGTCAGCCATTTTGCGCCTCTACAAGATCCCGATCAGTTTATTGAAGCCATTGAAAAGTTCTTCGCTATCTAAAAATTTAGTACTTGAAAGAAGGTTTTTCAGTATGATTATTTAAATCGAACAAGATTTATCCTGGAACAATATACATTTGATCGAAATTGGCGTTTGCACGTATACTATATCGACAAGGAGCTTTCCAGCAGAATTACACAATTGCGGTTTTGAAATACGTGTGAAGAGCATACAACCAAAACAAGATCCCTTAATCGCCAACAATGCGTGTTATAGGAAAGCTTTAACCGAGGCCTTATCTCATTGAAAATACGAAGGCTCTAATTAGGTACCGGACATGGATCTGATCCAATTATAACCGGGAAAAGCCAGTGACTTTAGCTAGCTAGTAACTCAGCTGGTGATAGAAGTCCCAGCATTTAGTAATTTTACGAAGATCTGTATAATGGATTTAGCATCTATATAGCAATACTAAGTTACTTTATGTACCGATATGTTGATTAAGACATTATGGAGACCGGTACGGTGTTGGAGCCTTCGCAGATTCTATGAGATCAGTAGCTGTTGAAGACACCAAACCGTCGCATGTAATCTTCCTCGACAACGCCCCAAAACCCTCTTATGCCATCAAAGCCCGCAGGGCCAGTCAACTCCTCATGCCGGATAGCAGCCTTATCCGGCAGTGCTTCGTACATGGTGCGTTGTCCCCTGCTGGTCCAAAGCTCCATCGCAGTCCGCACCACATCCCTATTCCTAAATCCTAACTTGATCTTTGTGATCCTCTCCTCTGCAACAAGATCCACAGCAACTGTCCATGTGTTGCGTTTACGCTTGCCTCCATGTTCCAGTCGCAGTCCTTCATACTGTACCCCTATCCACTGAAGCTCGAAAATGCCGACGGGTATTTGTGGTGTCTTATCAACAATTAGGTGAAACCTGAACTCGACTCTTCTAGGCCACGAGGTAAGGGACTTTGCGTTGGCTAGGATTTTGGCGTCCTAGAAGTAATCCCAGTCAGTCCTCCACTGTTTTGCGACCCAGGCTCCGCTGCCAGCTCCGCTGAAATTTTGACAGGCATAACGCAATCGATTTTTGGCCTTGTCGAAGTACTTCTTCTCGAAGTTCGAGAGGGCGACTTGACCACAAACCTTGGGTTGTGATTCTGGAGGGTTGACCGCTACATTTAGCGATTAATTTGATCATAGAGGTGAAGGAGTTTGCCTCTGAGGGATGTAAGGAGAAGCGTCCACTTACCCCAAATGGGGCCCAACAAGACAAGGCTGGACTTGAGACGGCCCCATATTCCTTTGAGATAAATAGTACCCTCTGGAGCATGAGCTTGGATGATTGCATAGGACGACCTCAACTCTCCAGCAGCTTTTCCAGTCCGTACTCCAGATCTCGCTCGGATTTGTTCGCAATCCAAACCCAACAACAGCAATGTCGGTTACTGTCGTAACCCAGCCGACTGTTAAATACACGATCTTCTCTTCGCTTTGCAGTTGAATCCCCTTCTTCACTGGGCCCTCATCGTATAATGGTAGTTCCCAACCGATCTTGGTGTTATTTAGCGAGTGATACATGTCTATGCCATTGAGTGTAAGTCCTGTTCAAAAGATAACATTGACTAAGATTATAAATTAATGACATTAATATATATCATTACGAATCAAATATGATTAAGTGTAACTAAATATATATACATAAATTAGTTTTATTAACTTTAAAAGAGTTTTAATTTTATAAAGAATTAAAAATATATTAAATTTATATTAATAAAAAACTATATTTAAATCACTATATTATAAATCTTAATATATTTCTATTATTAATTTATATACCTTTCTTAAACTTTCAGTAGAGTAGGAAAAGTATCACTAACTATTTTAATCTTTTTATATAAATTCAAAATCACTATATAAGCATCTTTAGTAGCCAACTAAACTTTCCTATAACTATGAGAGGTAGTTTGTTAGGGTAGAAATCTTCAACCTACTCACTCCTATCGTAACATAAGTAAGTGCAAAGATAAAGATCGAATAATTCACAGTAAAACAAAGAGTCAATTTTGAAGGTATGAAAGTTGTTGATTCTCTTTCTAAAAGTGAGGTTCTAGCAGACCTTATATAAAGATCGAATGGTCTTTAGGTAACCTCTAGGGTAGCTAAAAAGAAGAAAAATACATGCAAGTCCTAGTCCTAAGCACTTCAGCTCCAACACAGTAGCCTATAGTAGAATACATATATAAGCCTATATATTTTTTCTATAGTAGTGAAAAGGTAGTAATGCCCTTATTAACTTTGTCCCCAGCTTCTATTAACTCCCCACGCATAATACCATGGACATAACATTCGCCAACAAGCAGGTAGTGCCGTCCCCATGATCTAAGACAAAACGGCATCTTCCCACCCTTTAGCACACATATGTAGTCTCCGGCTCCATCGTCTTTGGGCCCAAGACGTAATACCCTTCTGAGTCCTAGCAAATGCTCTGTTTCCCGAAGCCCCGTTGGCAGCTCGTGTCCATTTGCCCACCTCACCTTCCTTTGCCAACTCCAATACTGTCTTGGAGACCCGCATTGTCTTCCCGATGGCACGCGCGAGGTAGGCAGCGCCGTGGGCGAGCCATTGACTCTCTGGAACAGATTCATATGGCTGGTTCTCTTGCCATGCGATGGCCACGCAGGCGTTGCTCAGTGTTTGCAGAATAGCAAATACAGCACTCTTTTCTTCTTCGCATTCTTCCTCGGCTTTACACTGCTCAGCACTACCGCTGGAGGCAGGTACGCATGCCACAGCAGGTAGATATGGTATCCTCAGATTGAACTCGCTGTGGCCACACACTTCTCGCCATATCTTACTCACGACCCCGTGCTGATCGTCTCCATCCACATGGAATTCCCGTGGTCGAAATGGCTTAGCACAAAGAGCAATTCTGTCAACCATGATACCTTCTATCTGGAGTGTCTTGGTGGCTAGATCCACTCGGAGACTGGCGTTAAGCCTTCCGCCTGCGTGGTGAGGACTTGTGGGCTCTGATAAGATATGTGATTGATAGACCCGCCAGTCTGGTGCCCACGATGGTAACGAAAAAGCAGATGGTGAGGTTTCAAACTCAGAGGTTGACGGAAGATGCTCATGCTGTACGGCGGCGAGTGTTGTGAGACTCTTGTCATCGTCCATCAAACCTCTGATTGCCAGG
Source organism: Albifimbria verrucaria (assembly GCA_020081605.1). Classification (NCBI taxonomy): domain Eukaryota; kingdom Fungi; phylum Ascomycota; class Sordariomycetes; order Hypocreales; family Stachybotryaceae; genus Albifimbria; species Albifimbria verrucaria. Next base: position 58,076 of record JAHREC010000049.1, read on the forward strand.
TCGGTGTATACCTCTCCAACCGACTTTGTGTACTCGGGTTTCATGGCCGCGAGCTGCCCATTTCCATTGCCCTTTATTGAGTAGTGACCCAGCATAGAAAAGACTCGGTCCCTTGCGTCCGTGGCCTTGAGATGCCGGGCTCGGTGCAGCTCATAACAGAAGTTGAAGCGGTTAGCATGCCTTGAGTTCCGATCGGGTTCGATGAAGCGGCGGTACATAAACTTGATCTGGGCTGTCTTGATATCGACCTTTCCTCGTAGGTGATGGTATTCGGTCAAAGACTTGCACACAAAATGTAAGAGCTCCCATTCGATAGAGGCATCGCCCCAGAACAGCGTCGCAGGGGCTTTGGTGCCAATCTCCTGGATCACCCATACTCTGGTAAACTGTGTGAGAGTGATCCAGTTAGAGGAACGGTGATCTTGTATCGCCAACGTATTCTACGAAAAAGCTCTTTTGGATGACCACTTACCCATGGTAGCCTTGTCAGCGCTCTAAGGGATGACCATGAATACTGCGACACATTGATTTGGGGACTCGATCGGAATGGCGGCGATCAAAATCTTGACGCTGCCTTTCATCTGAAAACACCGTCCCCAGAGTATTGACAAGGGCAAAGGCGTCCGTTGCGATTCTCTGCTGGTCTTGGCCTAACCAGACCAGGACATGTTTTGCGTTGCGATAGATAATGTCCATCAAGGAAATCTGCTGGCTCTTCTCCACCGCATTGTCTTGGTCGATGCAAATCTGATCAGCCCAGAGCGTCCTCGCCTTATCGTTCAGTCGCATACAGGTCAGCGCATCGCGCAAGCTCCTAGTGATAGATATTTTGGCGCTGTTGCACCACATAGTCTCTGTCCGCGACGTCTCACCCCATACATATGAGATGGCCTCATAGTTGCCCGCGCACTCTTCGACATCAACAGCTTCGAGTTCACCCCGCAGCGGGTCTCCTGGCGCCCCAGGGCGCAGAGTAAGGAGCTGAATCTGCCTGACAGATGTTTTCATGATGCGCTAATAACCATGCCTGTTGCCTCTCACGGTCTATAGTCCTGAGACAGGTGGTTGCGAGTACACCTGAAAGCAATCTACTCTATATTCTATTGTGATAGCTGCCGTGTTTGGGTGACTCACTCTACACTGTAGACTCAAAATGAGTAGGCAAGGCTGGTCCTCCATACCTGTCTCCCCACATAAGCCCTAAGCACCCCTGTTGAGATGGATGCTGACTGCCATGGTATCCCCGCCCTTAGGAAACACTAGGCACCCATCTTTCTTGCTGCGCAACTCATGTCGACCCTGTCATCATCAGCTCCTGACCACATCGGCAATGGAGCGCGAAGAGCAAATGTTTGAGCAGCTTCTAGAGGAGTTTCGAGCCGAGCTCGATCTCCGTGGGCGAAGCCTTGAGGCGCAAATGATGGAGGCCAAGAAGATGCTTGAATCCGACCACCATGGCCTCCGCGTAACCCAGGATGTGCGCCATACACCTATATCGGCACGTCTAAAAGACAAGGACAAAGCACTCAGGACTCTTCGCCGACGACAGGAGGATCGTCAACGCCTACGTGAACTGAAGGAGTACGTTGAAGCACGGGAGCCCGGGTCCTGGGAGCAGTACTGCAGGGAGTGGAACATGATGGACAAGAAAGACGAGGCGGAGCCCTTTCAGAGTCTCGACGACATGTTCGATGCCATGCACGATCTGGCAGGCATCCGCATCTCGCTCTATTTCCCTAATGATGTGCATAAAGTTATACGATTTCTGGGTCATACCTTTGACATTGTGGAAAAGCCTAGCCGAAAGGGTGGCCTCGCGCGAGATTATCAAAAGATTCGCAATCTTGTAGAGCGCCAGCGGAGGCTTCGTGATACGGCTTCATGGAACGGCGACGACGATACCAATGACATGGTCACTACTAGCTCGGTTCCAGAGTCGACATTTGACGGCTATCAAGCCACACACGTTGTGATACGCCACAAGCAGAGTAATCTCGACTTTGATAAGCATGTGCGGAGCGAAAACCTGGCCAGCATCGAAGTGCAGATTGGCAGCATCATCATGCACGCATGGTCAGACATCGAGCATGACATCTTGTACAAGCCCTCACAGACAGTAGAGACGTCGCCCGACCTGGTCCGCATGCTTGACCTAATCAACGGCATCGTCATGACTGGTGAGGTAGCATTACAGCAACTCGCATCCGTGGCCGCTGCTCAGGCCGCTGCCCAGGCCAAGTACCGTCAACAAAGGCTTATACGTGGCAGTACATGGTGCCGTGGATCGACAAATACTGCGCTGACCGGAATCTCCCCGGCCTGTCGATTTGAGATTCGTCGCCGCCCTGTTTCGTATCCTCAAAGCTACCGACGAGCACACGGTTGGGCGAGTCGAGGAGCTGCTGGATGAGATAGGACCACAACCCGACCACCCAACGGGTCGTCTTCCTGCCCTGATCCTGAACCATCTTGGCAAGGATACGTATCCCTTCCAGGACCGGGGCTTCGAGCCGCAATGGTTGGCAACCACGTGGAATGCACGATACTGGGCCACTTGCTTAGTCAACACAATAAGCTTCCACATCTTCCTGAATACCTTTGGCACCATGCGCACACGATTGCGTCAAGACTACTATGATCCTGAAAGCAATCCGATGTGGGATAGAAGACCGACTTTCGCGGAGTATCTAGATATTCTACATCCAACGAAGCCACAGCGTCGAACCGATCGCCAGGACAAGATGATTGCATTTTGTAAACACATACTATCGATAAGATGTAAGAAACCGATTCTTAGGCGTAGTTGAGTCGTAGACTGGACAAGGGGACACGGCAAGGAGCGCTAACATGATATCAAGTTTCTGAAGAACATGAATGGTATGCCCTAATTGCCATGAAACTCGCCTCGGCTGGCTATACGGTTCGACCGCGGTTCTCCGACGAACAGGAACAGTGGCTGGCCGACTACGGTGATCCTTCAGCCATATTTATTCCCGGCATGCTTCAGTTCTTGACATATGAACACCAAACTACTTTTCTCGTCGTGCTCAGCGCCATCCATACCGATCTGCGCCTCAGTAACAGACTGTTTTTCATGCCGCGCAGTGAGACTGAAGACGACCGCGCCTGGACGCCAGTCACCTGCGAGTCGCAAGAATGGGTCATCACACGGACTGGGTTTCATCACGATCCCAATCTCGTGTTTGAGGACGACAGATTGTCCCGCAAGTACGTGGACCATTTGGTCCGTCTGCTTGACGTCAGGATTGAACCACCACTGAAAGAAGAAGAGGTGCGTCCACTAATAGACGTGGCCAAGGATCTGGGCATTGCCAACAAATACGCCGAGATGAGTCTGTTGCTTGAGCGAGTGCGTGGGCTGGGTCTTGAAGAGACTAAGACTTTATATAAGAAAGCTGAGAGTCAGGATGAAACTTAGCTCGCAAGGGCGGTGTAGAATGTTACTAGAGGGGATATAGAAATGTGTATATATATTATCATTTCAATTTGAAGGTCGGTGAAGTTGGGCTAAACGATGTCGGTACGGTCCCTAGCATCGTTACCAGCTTCTATTACAAGAATATTTGTGTTATAGTTAAAGGTGCGAAGGCTGCTAGCTACAACTGAGTCAGCTAGGCTACCACCCGCAATAACGCAATCCCAGGTGGTTTCTGCAATTGAAGAGGGTGAGGCCAATATAACGGCAATCAGTTAGAATATAGAACTAATACTCAAAGCAGTGTAGAGCTGTGAAGCAAGGAGGTGCGATCCTGCATGGTCAAGGACTGCAAATAACTGAAAGTTCGAGACGCTGGACAACGTGATGGTGTGTAGTTCCTAGTGGCTGTTACTTCCACCATCACAGACTGTATTCAAAGAGCATTTGCTCCGGGCTGAGTACTTATTAACAAGAAATTCCAAGTGGAAATAGTTATCATTCCATTAGGCAAATCAGAAGTACCAGTAACGGTAAGATCGCCACAGAGTCACTTTAGTACTTTATCTATTATCCATGGAATGTGTCTCAATTAGTATATAACCTTATGGGTGCTATCGTAGACAGTGAGTTATATTATCCCTAGGAAGTCTTATTTAGGCAGTATATTCTTAATCTCATGTCACTTTAACGGATTATAATAGCCTATATTGCTTCCATAGTTATATAATCATTATAAGAATAATGTAATACACCTATAATTATCTTTATAGCTCTAAATTATTATCTTATAGTATAAGAGCGTAGACTCTACAATAGTTTAAATCAGTTTTTTTATTTCTATTTTATGTATTTATATAAACCTAATGGATTTATTCAGCCCCTATGCCATGGAGAGACATGTCTCCATGCTTTTACGAGATAATTTCTATTTGTGTCAGGAAATTAGAGTTTGGCACCGTTTAATTAAAGACTGAGACACGAGATAGATACTCTCCCAAGGACACGCTAAATGCATATTATAGGCATTTTCAATAAAGCTCTAACTAAAGTATCTAGCTATTGCTTTATTATATAATAAGTCCCAGATTAAGCGAATACTTATTATACTATATATAGAGTATTCCTAATTCTTATAGATAGTTTAGTACTCTATTGCTTATTATAAATATGTCCTTGTTACTAGATTAGCAGGAATTATTATAGTTATAGTAGTGGCTATCTATAGCAGCGGAATGCATTCTTAAACCTAGCACTCATTCCACGGGATAATTTTACATATTTAGAAGATATTAGAAATTAGTCTAGAAGAGAAATTAAATTAGTAAGAAGTACTAGGGTCGATTATATAAATCCCTCTAACGCAACCTTAGATATTTCAAATATAATTATTCACTTCCTTATATATTTTATCTTTAAAATTTATATTACTATCTCCGACAGGATTCTATTATCATACAAAGAACTTCCTTCCAACAAGTTATACTTATTATTGCCGCCTGGGTAGTATACACTGTAAAATGTGACCTACCCTTGCATCCTTTCAACCCCGAGCTTTATGAAAAGAATTGCAAAGGCCTTACGACTAGAATCGAGGAGTTCTCACGCTATTTTTATTCTACAGAACTCCACCTCTGCGTTAACTTGGGCTCTAAATGCATGAAAGATGCTGAATGCCAAGAAATCAATAAAAGGAAGAGGGTTGCCCTATTATCAGCAAGAACGAGAGTATCTTATCTCGCAGGACCCTCCCTCGATGCATCGAGGGGTCTGTCGACTTTCTGGCATGCTAGAAGGGAAACATGCAGCTGTCTCCGCGGATGCCGTCGAGAGTTTAACTCCGAACGCCTAGAATGCATTAGTGGCAAGTGCGTTAGTTACTGTGGTAACTATGGTGAGATTCCTCGGAAGGACCGACTATGTTGTTTCCGGGACTATTCGTAAACGGAAAGTGTCCACCCGCGCAGAATAGGTTTGGATAGAGGGGCTGTATTATTAATAGTGACTGTAGTGGAGGGTTTAAATGCTGTAGCGGGCAATGCTGTGATAAATGTAATTCCCTTAGCAGAGAATGTAGATAGTAGAACCTAGGCGTTGGGTTAAGAATAAAGCGGTGAAGAGGAAGAGAGAGAGTTTATTATAATGCACATGCTTGAGATACTTAAAAACTAGGGAAACTATAATCTATTTTAAATAATAAGAGTTCTCTATAAACTTTCATGAATTATAATGATCTTGAATTAATAGTATAATTCTTAATATAGTCTTCTATGTAAGTAAATATTCTTCTAGCTAAGCATAGCCCTATTATATAGCAACCGCCTCCTAATTCGATTAGAAGAGAAGCGCGTGGGTGCTTATCTAAACTCACAGCCACAAGTACCCTCCTTATCCTCGAAATAACCCTCATCAGTATCCTCTTCAGAGAAGGCATAATCCACTGTTGGCTGTGCTCCGGCTATTTACAGTTAAAGGAGTGGTTAGCACAAGCGTCAATAACCAGGCAAGCGTTTACATACGGAAGTTGATAGTTCGTGCCGGGCCGTCGTAATAGTTCTTTTGGCGATAGTCGCCGTCTTCGTTGGCGTATGGATTGTCCTCTCGCTTGTTGAGCCAGGGTTCAGGTCCAAAGTCAGACGGGTTGTCCCAGGAATTCCGGCGTAGGGATGTTGTTGCCAATCTTTGTTTGGGTTGTTGAAGCCGGTATTTACGAGGTTCGGTGGCGTGTGCACGTCGAGCATATATCTGTCTATCTGGACCAACGAGACGAGATTGGCATCTAGTCTATCGTAGATATCCTGACCGCTCGGGAGATTCCAGGCGCCTTCATAGCCAACCATCATAGCCATGATTCCAGCAACTATAGGGCATGCCAAGCTGGTCCCTGATCCAATGATTGGCTTTCCGGTAATGTGGTCTACGGTAGGCACGCGATGGCCTGGTGCAAAAGCGTTGAGTTTGCGAGCGTGGTTCGATCCTGCCCATCGGTCATACTCTGAATCAACGGCGCCGACGCTATAGGTAGACGCATACTTGGCTGGAGCGTGAAGGTAAGTCTTTCCGTCGTTGCCTGCCGCTGCTGCGACTGGGATTCCGGCCGATTTGACGCTCTGCCAACCCTGAACGAAGTCAGGATCCGTCGCCCATTCTGGGAATCCCATCGATATATTGATGACAGAGCCTCGCCATCCCTTGGGCTAAAGACATTTCGAGCAAAATTAGCATAGGCCAGTACAACCAATTCACTGCTGTGTGCGCGAGTAGACGTACCGGGCTCTCCGAGTATTTCTTATGCTCTTTAATAACGTCGTTGAGTGCTAAGGTCTTGTTAGAAGCTGCGTACGGTTGCCCGAGCCCGAGTTATTTAACTCACCTGTAATGAATTGTGAAAGGCGTCCACCGCCATCACATCTAACTTTCACCGATACGAGATTAGCTCTCCACGCGGGGCTCAACATCCCAGTGTTGTATCCACCGGCAACGGCCGCCACTTTGGTGCCATGCCCCTCTCTATCTTTCTAATCTCAGAGGTTATGTCCTTTTCTAGACTGGGTTTCTGGGGAAATACGCAACGTCAATCTCGGGTACTTACCATTATGTCGTCCACGCAGTAAGGAGCCTTATCTTCGTCCTTCAGGCTGTTGAAGTGCCACATTTTGTCTTTCTGATCTCCGAAAGCAGACAGGCCAAGTCGAATACCCGAGTCGAAAATGTAGATATTAACACCTTTTCCTGCATCCTCCAACCATGAAGTGTCGTGTACGGCTCTTGGATTTTCCGAATCGAAATTTGCGGGCATCTCTATTCTGTCCCACGAATTGATCATGGCCAGGTGCCATTGAGCCTTGAAGTTGAGTTTTCCCACCTCTTACCCACGGAAGAGGTGGCGTTGGTATCTTGATCCAAACTCTGAAGGGCATCGTCGGAGATGTTGGGATGGTGAATGGGAGCCGCATGTGAGTGGCCGATGTAATCATGCCCGACACGTTTGACACCTGGATCTCGGCGGATGAGCTCATGTATCAGGGTTAAGTTTTCAGTAGCGAGCTGGAAGTAATAGGTATTCAACTCTTCCAGGTGGGTTAGTTCGGATGCCACCTCGTGAATGTCGACACCGATGTTTGCATAATGATCCTCAATGGTGTGATTGTCGTGCAGAGCGACTATGAACCTCTGGGGATGATACTGGTCTTATTGGCTGGGACCCGGTAGTGGGCTTGCTGTTCGGACCTGGGTGCTAGAAACCCATAAGACCCCTGTGCCAGGATGGCCAGCAGTGCACACTGGAAGAAATTCTTCATCTTCGGATGTGAAGCTGTACCACAGTCAAAATCACCTTGGTTGCGTTTTGCCTATAACGCCACGGTAAGGCAAATTTTGGTCGTTGCAAGCTAAGAAAGTATGGCGGGTTTGCGCTGCCGGAGATAAACAACGGCGACGAGGGAGCAGAGCTGCAGTATGACTGGTTTCATACTTGGATATTATACTTCTCAGTATCCATATTACGTCCTGAGTTGACTAGGTTACTTTTCTTCGACAGGGGCATACACCTTCCTTCTCGAACTGGGCTGGCTAAGAGTGGTGCTTAGCGCACACTGATTCAGATCATCATTATAGTGGATATGTTAAAGCGTGGATCTATTGTTAGGTCGGCCGACGCTTGCCCTCTAGAGCCAATGCCGAACAAGGGTACTCCCAAAGCCTACAACGCCGATGCCGAGTATCGGCATCAGCTGTAGCAATAGGCTGTTATGGATCTGTTCTTTACATTGAGAGTAGGGTTCGTAATCCTTGGGCTGTTCTGGAACGCCCAATGATGGCATTGGAATGACACTATCGGAAGCATTTTGTCTCTAAAACAGTAAAACCCCAGTCGGATATGCCACTATAAGCTGCTAGTGTGTTGGTTTAGTAAAAGTCCCGTGTAACACAATCAAGTCAACCATGAAACAGACGCGTTGAGTACTCCGCATGATGTGAGATTGCTGAAGGTCTCACGGCATCAACCTCAAATGCTCTAGCTCAGCTTATCGCATCCACATTACGGTCAATGCATTGGGGATCATGGGACGAAAATGAGGCCGTAAATCATGGTCAAATATTACAACTCTATTCTTAGAGGACGGACGAGCCTGGTTGCAGCGCTTTCTTCCTTGTTGTTCTATAAGTGCTGCTCTACCACCTCTTTGGCTTGGAGTTCTTGCCAGCCGACTGTTATCAACTACGCATTGTGCTGCTCCTAACATGCAACTTGGGCACAGAGACCTTGCCTCGGGCTTGGCTGCAGCGTGCCTTGTCCTTGCTGGTCACACCCGGGCCTTCAATACTTCCGATGGGGTAGCGCCTTACGGTAATGGCAATGCACCCGATGTTGTGCCTCTTGACCCATCATGGAGCCAGTCTTCTCCAGCTTTGGAGCATTCCAATGCCCCACCATTGATAGAATTCGAAGACTTCGAGAATACTACCAAATCGGATGGCTTCAAGGGCTTTGATCGCAGAGCTAACGATTTCTACCTGAGAATCATGCCGTTGGGCGCGTCCATTACTCAAGGTTACTTGTCAAGCGATGAAAATGGCTACCGCAAGTGGCTCCGCTCTCAGCTTCGATTCAAGGGCTGGAAGGTTAACATGGTCGGATCCAAACAAAATGGAGACATGAAGGACAGAGTGAGCAAATCCCCAATGGCCTACTTCCATGTTATTAGTCGCAGACCTAACCGCCAGCTTAGGACAACGAAGGCTGGCCCGGTTATATCATTGATCAGGTTCATGATAAGTTCAGAAAGTCTATGTGGATGAAGCCTAACCTGGTTCTTATCAACGCCGGAACGTACGTTGCTCGGGTATGGTTTTTTGAACCGTTGGAAGCTAATACAGCCTTAGTAACGACTGCAACCCTACCAAACAAATTGATCCATCGGGGCTGGAGGACGCATCAAGTCTTTGGTCGACGATATCTACTCCAATATTCCTGGCGTGACGGTCATACTATCTACCATTGTGAGGAATACCAATGGTCCCTGGGATGCGTGCGCCTCAGATGTGAGCCGACAAATCCGTGAGCTCGTCAAAACCTATCGTGGTCAGCGGATTGGCCTAGCAGATATCAACACTGCCTTACCGACTAGCATGCTGAACGGAGATGGAATCCATCCAAGTGACGCAGGTTACAAATTCTTTGCTGCAGTTTGGTGGGACGCTATCAGGAAAGTCCAAGCAGACATACAACCACCAGCAACAGTCAGTGGGATTGACGACACGGTCAGCGAGACGGCATCAGACTGCAAAAAGGTAGCCGGAAATGCCCGCGGACCGGTCCAAACCCAACGGGGTAGTGGCCACGATGATGGCATCTACCAGCACTACAGCCAAGCGCAGGGCGTGATTCCGTCGATGCGACTTGAGAACGGCGGTGATCCTCAGTCACTGATCAAGGATTACCCATGGCATATCTTCTTCGCCAATATTGTGCTCAACTCGGCCAACTCCCTCGGAGCAATGCCCTCGATGAGTGGATCCGCGTCCGCCACGAGTTGGATGGGACAAACAGTTACTGGTACCGCCAAAACCAGGGGGCGGTAAGTTTGCTACCGCCAAGCAATTTGATGTCGACATGAATTGCGATTCTGGACCTCGCTATGCATTTGCCGACTTCAACAACGACGGCTTGGATGACTTCTTTTGTCTCAAAGCTGGTTCGGCTGTGTGGGTTTCACTGAACCAGGAGGAAACCCGCCCAAGTTCAAGAGCCTCGGCCAGGTCGTTGTTACGCACGACGGTTACGAAGCAACCGATGTCCGCATCGCCGACATCGACGGCGATGGCAGAGCAGACTATTGCCTTGTCAAGAGTGATGGGAGTGTTATTTGCTCCAGGAATGGAGGAACAGGTGATAGCTTCGCCTGGCAAGGGTTCCAGACAGCCGGAGGGTTGCGAGAGACGGTCTTTAGCAAGAACCCAGGCGCCGCCAAGGCAGGTGTCGTCTTCGCCGATCTCAATGGAGATTTTCGAGACGATTACCTGTGGGTTGGCGACACAGGAAACGTTCACACGTGGAACAACATGCGAGGCTGGAACAAGGGCATTGTGCCTGAGTGGAGGGATGCTGGAATAACACACAAGGGCCAAGCCAAAGGGGAATCCAGGATCGCATCAAATTCGGTCGTATCTACGGCTCTGGACGTCACGACTACATCTACCTGAGAGTGGACGACACAGGAATCGACATGCTCGTGTGGGAGAATAAAGGAGTTGGCGGCACCAAACGGAAAGCCGATGGCAATTTTACTGCGACATGCGTGGCACTGGGTCTGATGATTACGTCTGGATATATTTTGACGGTCACGCCGCTGAATATAACGCCAATATCCACAATCCTCCGTTGTGGGGACACGACATTAAGATCGAACTTAACGTGCCAGGGCCTCGTGTGGGTATACACCTCGCTGACTGGACAGGGGACGGAAAGTGCGATGTTTTGGTGCAGAACAAGGATACCGGCGCCTTGACGCTCTACGAGAATAATTTCACCACCGGCTCGAAAGTGATCACCTTTACTAATAGGGGTGTTGTCACACCTGCGACTTGCTCGCAAGGCTGGGGTGTAAGTCCCTTTGACCGTGGCATGAGACTTGCCGACATTGACGGCGATGGGCGAGCCGACATCATGTGCATCGAGCCCAACGGCCGCATCACAGGCTGGCTTAATCTCAAGAGCGGTATCCAGAATATTGGTCAAGTCAAATTCTCAGAGGGATGGGACCGAGCCAACATTCGTTTCGCCGACGTCGAGAATTCGGGCCGGGCCGATATCATCTATCTGGACAAATACACTGGTGCTGCTACAGTCTTCAAGAACAATGGACGGCAGTCCACCAGCGGGAGCTCCTTTTCTTGGGCTAACCGTGGAGTATTGTACAGTCCCATCGATCGCGGCGAGACGATGCATTTCAGCAACCAGGGGGTCTCGGCCGTGCTGATCTCCTTCATGTGCTCCCTTTCACGAACAAGGTAAGTGGAAATCCTCCAGAAACGAAGCAAAGCATTCTGACTTAATTTGCTTTGTTATAGGCAAACACACATTACAACGAATGTGGTGCTAGTGGCGGAGATGACGGTTCGATAAGTAAGACAGTCCCATCGAGTCATGGCCCGAGTCAGGCAGCACCAGTTACTAACGTGAGACTCGTTGCTATGTCTAGACGACCCAGGTTTACCTGCTTATAGCACTGGCGGTGGAGATGGCGGTAACGACGATGGCTCAGAAGATGGCGGTGGAAGTGGCGGAGACCAGTGCACCAAGCCAACTTTCGATGGCCGGAACCAGATAATTCTCAATGAAAACTTCCCGGACCCATCCTTTGTCTTTGACTTTAAAGACTGCACCTGGTACTCATTCGGCAGCCAAAACAACGGCAAGGTTGTGCAGGTCGCAAGATACAACAGAGCGAAGGACGACTGGGAGCTACTGGACGATGACCCACTCACAGGCGCTGGCAGTTGGGGCATGGACCTCAACGTCGTGAGCCCGGACGTGTATTGGGTTGGCAACAAGTGGGCCATGTACTATAGTGCCAGAGTCGACAATCAGGAGGGAAAACGCTGTGTCGGCGTGGCATTATCTGACTCAATACGCGGGCCGTACCAGCCTCGCAGCGAGCCTATCGCTTGCCACTTCGATTTGGGCGGAGCCATCGACCCGAGTGCCTTTTATGACCCGGGGTCCAACACAAGATGGGTCGTGTACAAGATCGACGGGAACCGACTTTGTGGGGACACACTCATCATGCTCCAGCAGGTGCGTCAAGCCTTAAATCTTAGGGAATCCGTCCTGCCACTACGATGACGACTGACACGTTACAGCTTGAGAATGACGGCTACACGCGCAAGGGCGACCCAGTCGAAATCCTAGGCCCGACCGACGAGGACCAGTTGATCGAGACACCAAGCCTTGTCTACGAGAACAGGGCATACCTGCTATTCTACAGCTCTGGGTGTTACAAATCAGACGACTACAGCATCAGATACGCCACCTCGGGGACAATCACAGGCCCGTACGAGAGAGGTGACAACCAGGTGATCGGCACGATTACTGGCAGCTTCAAAGGTCCTGGAAGCGCATCTAGCAACGGGAATGGGCACATGCTATTCAGGTGAGCCGCCTACTTACGCTGAGAGATTTGAGAGTTTGGTATACTGACATGCTGATTAGTGCTTGGTGTGGAGATGGCTTCTTCAAGAGATGCGTATATGAAGCTAGTTACAGTTTCCAGGACGGACAGGTTGCGTTGAATTAGGGTTACTACTATACGCTTTTCGTTAAGAACGTTTAAATTCTACTATAATGTGAGGAAAGAACTGACGAACGGCAAACTGTGTGTACAAAAGCATCTTTCTATATTATAAGGCTATCATATCCAAGCATGTGATTGATCTTAGATAATTCAACAGGAATACAGACATCGCTACACTCGTAGATGCTATCGCCTTCCTTCAATATCAGCATATTATCTCAAGGCATGGCGGATGCTGCAGCACAATAGTTGGGCCGTCAGCTATATTTCAACTACAGCGCGATCAATGCAATCCTTGGTGGATAGTCGCATGATCCTGTAATTGAGACTAGGCATAATGCACCACTCCATCAGGCTTGGAAAGATCGCATAGTTTCTTCCAGTTTTGACTCACGATCATTGACGATTGCGCAGCTCGAAAAGAATCGCTAGTGTTGAATGGTACTTTTAGAGCGTTGAATAAGAAGAAACAAGGCTATTCGCCTGAACTACTACTCTGAGTTTATAAGATAATAACCTTCTTCTTAATAGTATTTATTATTACTCTGAGTTTTACACAATAACCAATCGATAAAAAGGTTTTAACCCTAGCTATAATTAGCCTTCGCGTTTCCCTCTACCGCAGATCTAAGAAAGCTGTTTATCAACTATAAGAAAGGCAGGCTCCTACCGAGTTAGGTTTCCAGTAATATATCAGGGTAGCGGTGGTAAAAGCAGCGGAGCATGGCTATCCCAGGCTATCCACAGCAAGGCTATCTTAACCACCTTCATCGCATATTTTAGCCAAAGTAATTCCTACTAGGTGGAGAAAGTTGTTTGGGTACCGGCCCAGGAATACCGGCCTTACCTCTGCGAATATATACTTTATATTATATCGGTGCATGTACAGGTCGTGCATAGCAATAAAGAAGTCCTAACGTATCCCCCAAATGTAATCTTATCCACGTATATAAATCTTCAGGAAGATTGTATATACTATCCGGCCGTGATCAGCAGCATATATTCTATACTATCTAGTGTAGCTCTGTAGATATTCTTAGACTGCGCTTGGGAAGTCGAAGTCGTGTATTGATAAGCGGAGCAAGTCGTGGAGGCATCGAGTGTTGGAGGTGACGATGCAGAAGAGATTTTTAGTAGAGAGTGCCGAGACTTCACGGGGCATAGCACTTTACACCCTAACAGGATAACCGAGCTTCCGAACCAAATACGGCGGAGCGTCACAATAAGCAGGCTAGGGTAACCACGACTTTGTAGCTAGCATGAATTGAGTGCTGGAACGAATGGATTCGAGAGCGATGCGCAATATTATTCAACATTGGCATATCATGCTAGCACTTGCCTCTAACAACTTGCCGCTGCCTTGCTTTCCGCTGCCGCTTTGAATTTAAGATGCAGACACTTGGAATGCTCGCACCGGCTCTTTTCCTCATTTTGCTCAGTCTGCTCGAGTTTGATCAAATGCTCCCGATTGAAATGATCATTAGGCAAACTTCTGCGCGTTCAGCATAGCACCCTGAACAAACCACTGACTTATGGCTTGCGTCAGGGTCTACGCCCCAGGCAATATCAGTTGACATGCAAGAAGTAGAAAGGACAGTCCTATAGGGTCAGCAAGTCAACGTATTCATGTAGCTAGGTGCGCTCATTAATATAATGTGGTATATTACTGAAACGAGTCAGTGTTCTGATAGTTGATTGAGGTCTTGGGTTATTCATGCCGATCTTGAAGAACTGGAGGGAGCCAGTTATCGAATGCTTTCGGCCCGCAACTAGTCGAGAACCACAATTGATCAATTTGGATTATTATAAAAATGCTTTAGGCATAATTTGCCCTTAAATACTTTTTGCTAAAGAAAAAGCTCATAGCTACTCTATAGTATCGCTAATGCTTGAGCTAATATGGTCGTTGTGGGACTGTCAGCTAATTAGCTAAATAACTTATTCTCCACAGTAATCGCCGACTCATATAAGCTGCATTTAATCTATCTAGCCTAGCTAGGGGTTACTGGTATAGTCAAAGTTCTAGAATCCAGTCTTCAAGATGTAAGCAACTCTTATTTAAAATATAAATAATGCAGCACCTAGCTCTTATTAACACAAATGATACAAGCTACAATCATTACATTTTATCTTACTCTATCTTACGTGACTCTTGGGTTTATTATTTACCGACCAGTTTCATAAATATGACTAAACCATACACTATTTTACTAGCAGTCGCTGCTCTTGTCTCTACTGTGGTTGAGGCAAAGGATTGCACTGGAAGGACTCAACTATTGTGGCCATGTCTTAGCGAATAAAGGTACCTATTTATACTTCTATTCTTCGGATAGTGAACTTACCATGGGATTAGCACGCTGGTATCCGGAAGAGATTGATCGCGAACTCATGAGAGTCAACTTTGTACAATCAGATTATTACCGAAAGCAGTCTATCTTCACTTGTAAAAAGATGGATTGATCCGCTGGAAAACATATTGTGCCCACTGCATAGATGGCGGCAGCGGAAAGAGTGATTACTGCAAGGAGGATTAAAATATCTATTGAGAGAGTTATAATTATTATAATATATTACTCTGATTGAAAGTAAGTAAATTTCGCTGTGAATATATAATATCTCTATTACAAAGTAAAACTACAAGGTTTCTCGATACAATGATAATTTTAGTTAAGCTTGAGCTCAGTTTGCATCCTTTGCTAACCCCTTTGAACTTAGGCCATCAAGTTGGCCTTTTGAGAGCCAACACGGCACCGTGTATGGCGGCAAGATGTGTGCTTCCAACCCGCCTATGACGGCCCGGTTCCCTTGGGCTATCCGTGTCTGCCGTTTCTTGCACCAGACATGGTTCTTCAAGACCAAGGTCAACACCTCCTCGCTAGACCTGCGAGAATACACCAGGGGCTTATTATTCTAGTTGATAAATACTTGTTCTATGAATCGCACGTGAAGTTGTCCATCGTGAGGCAGAAAGCCCAAATTTAAGAATCCCGCGAGTCCTTTAACCTCTCCACGTCTGTTATTCATTTAAAATTCAAAGAGGACAGTGACCTCCTATAAACAGAGCCCATAACGAAAGAGGTCTGGGGTGATGTACTTCAAAATAACCCTGAGAAAATATACAGAACTCCTCATATACACTTCGAAAGACGTACTAGGCTGGAAATTCTCTAGAAATGATATTTTAGCTTATATCCCAGGAGATAAAGCGATATACATGAAACTTCCTCGGAGATTCGGACTATAGCCTTCAGGCGGATGCAGGAGGGTTTATCATGCTTGGCGACACGACTCTACCTCGAGCAAAGCGTTTATCCAGCCAACTCAGATGAAAGAACCAGGCTAAAACCAAGACAAAGGTCACAAGGGTGGCGCTTGCTAGGACCATCCATCCAGATGAGTGTATATGCATTCGTCGGGATCCTTCCTCATCTTCCGTCATGTATATAAATTCAGCACCACAGAATGTCGCAATGGTGGTAACGGGAAGAAAAATCAGTGTCAGAAGTGCAATGCTTCTCAGACTACTGCTGTCTTTCATCAAGATACCGCTGTCTTGGAGCGATACGTGGCTGAAGAACTAATGCAAATGTGTTAAATATCTCATCAATTAATACTGTTATATCAACATACCAGACTGATCATGTTGTTGATTCGCTTGTCAAACGTGGTACCTCTCTCAATCACGGACTGGATGAAACGGCGGCGGTATCTAAAGGCATCGCGTGTTTTTCTTGCAAGAAACGATGGATTATGGAGAAATTCGATGTCATGGTGCTCAACCAGCCCATTTATTGTAGCCAGAAGACCATTTGCACCCTCAAGGATGAGAATCATGTGATCAACCAGGAGATGCAATCCAGAAAAGTCTATATCGTGCAATGGTTTCAAGGGTCGACCTGTAAGATATCCGAGGTTCTATTCAATAATTAATATTTGTTTCAAAGCCACACATGATGCATAACTAACCCGTTGTTCTGTTCCAAATACCTCAATGAGGCTTGTCATTTCATTATCCAGAGCAATAGAGAGATTGTACATTATCAACTCCCATAGAATGTAAGGATGCTCCAGCACTTCATTGACTTGTAACATATCAGGGAGAGCTTCTAGTTGACAAATCAGTTGGATTGGTGGCCCAAAGCAAATCAACGTAACGTTGGATTGCTTGCGTTGGAAATTTTCAATGAGCTGTCCCTTCTGCAACTTCGCGTCCTGGAACTCCGCTGGCTTCTCGCCGGCAGAGAAGCGTCGCTGCTGACTCAAAGGTACAGCTTCCAGGTTGCTGCAAAGGGTGCATCATCTGCAAGAAGTACATATGCACCGAGAGACCAGTTCTTATCCGAATCAGGTCCGACATGTCTGAATGGGATCCTTATGCCTGACGAAGACTGCTCTTGTGGTGAGAGACTGGTTTTTGACGAAGCAAGCTTATTGAGAAGACTTCCAATACTGCTAAACAAATCTTTGTCGTTGTGCTGTGGTTGTTTAAACTCTTCTTCACGCTCAATTTTTTCAGGAGAAAGTGAAGCCAGGTACCTGGAAAAGTCATGGTTAGAAATGCAACGTGCTCAATTGGACAATTAGACTATACAAAGAGAGTATTCATTTTTCCTCACATGTCCAAATGAGTTGAGGACATTTTGGCACGTTTCTTCTAGAAAAGCGCCTGGGATATTGAATTTGTGGACAAGAGCTTTAAGTCCTGCAAACAATTCGTCGTTGTACAGGTCTGGCGGAGCGATTCTTTCGCAGGTTAGTATGATGACCTGTATCTGTTATGCTGCCCTTAACGGTCACTCACATGATGGTTAATGGAGCAGCTTCGATAGCATCTATCTCACTCGCTCGTTGACTCTGGCGGCGATTCATTTGGGGGCCTGTGTGAAAGTGACACACAGGTTCAATTAGTGGGCCCTACGTGGGATTGCCAGCATATTTTCTTACCATGGTGCCACTGCAGGATTGTGCAAAGGTATTCGTCTCCGTCCTCGTTCAGTATACTCGCATATCGTTCTAGACTCTGCGCGGGGTTGGCGAAAAGGACATCTCTCTTTGATCAAGCTTGAGGGCGCCACCCAGGTCAGATGGTGGTCAGACTCTGAATAATGAAGGACTGAGGTGGTGGTGTTCATCCTGAGCCTGATTCCAGAGCCTGACGCCAAGCCAATATATAACAAGGATAGTTATTGGGCGTGCTTGTGAGGCTGAACACTACATGAATGACTGCCGGCTTATATCCCCGACTTATTCTTGGACACACCAATTGAAAGTTTCACCCCGGATTCATTGGGCCGCGACAAGGGTCACTACCCTGTCTTCATTGCTTTGCCGCTCAGCGGGAAATTTCAACCTCAGCCAACACGATGCTCTATTGGTGGCCTGATCTTGAGACAAGCTAGGTTGTTTCAATCCTGCAACCACAGCGGCAAGTCAGCGACATAGTAACAAGCCAAATTAGCACAGGCTGCGGCACGTGGGAAATAAAGATGGGAACCCACCCCGCGTAGACATGAGCCGGTACATCTCTAGCGGCTTGTCCAATATTTGTTTGAACGACGATTTGCACCTCGCTTTTGATTATTACTCCGCTGGGAGATCGTTCAATAATGCCAAATAGCAACTCGGGAGCTAACTGGCCAGTCCAAAGCAGACTTCACGGCAGAGCCCAGAAACGCAACAAGGTTGTACAACCTACTGGAGGATCAAACGGTCAGACTAGCCAAGTACGCGACGGAAACAACACAGCCGCCCAGGGAAACGCCCAAAGTGGTGTAGAAGGCAACAAACACCTCTAAACATCTCGCAGTCATGGATCCACCCAGGGTAGCAACAGGTAACTACAAAGATGAGGAGGCTGTGAGAACCTATGCATTCATGCCCAAGCTCATCTTGGACTAATCCTTATCAGACGTACATTGATCAGATGCCTCCACAGACTAAGATACAGCCCATTGCTCTCACTACGGCTCGTTACAGCTACAATGATACCGAGCAAGGCACACATAGAGGCAAAGACGTCCTTGGTCGCGACTTCGTTGGCCCCTACGATGATCGACAGATAGATCCTGTGAGCGGCAAGTTCGTGCCGCTTAAGGTACAGAGCACCAACGCTGTGTTGAAAGGCTCCGGAGGAACGACCTGGAGAAGACGACTAATTAAGAATGTTGGGCCACTTTCTATGAGACTTGCCAACTGGGCTTTCACCAAAATACCCGATGATAATGAGTCCTCCGACGCATTCAGGGACTTGCTCCCAGCTCTTGATTACATGTGGAAAGCTGTAGTTCTTCTCGTTCCTATGATATTTATTGTATGTGCAATCCTCCCTGTTCTTATTTATTATCTTATTGACCTGATGCAAGTCGCCGTTCTTCCGTGTTTCTGGAGGAGAGATTATAAACGGCAGGCGCTATTCCCTGTCCCCTACCGGTACTACGGCCGTGCAAAGAAGAGCAGAAACGAGAAAGACGACAAGATTGCGCAACCTCGGCTTCAGAACACTATCCGGTCTCGCATCAATACTGGTCCCAAAGTTCCCATGGTTCCTATGGTCAGTTATTCTGATACGGCATCAGTAAGTACAGCAGAAGACGAAAAGGTAAAGACATCAGGCAGGGGCCGACTTGAAAGAGTGTTGCTCCCTCGACGACTATGCTTCTTGGACCAAAAGCCGACGAGAGAGATTGATGCGGACAACGGGGAAGTGTTCTTTGAATACCATTCTACCAACGTTAAGCAGGTAAGACCAATCAGTGGTCATAATTTGATAGGCGTAATGCTAACTTCAACAGTGGATGAAAGAGAATAACCAAGGCTGTCCTGAATATCTCTTCGTCGCTTTCAGTTCGAAGCAATTCTGGACAGCCCCTGATGCTGAGAGATTGCACGAGCTTGCCCGCCATGCTACAGAGGAAGCAGGACTCCAGTGTTACTGGCTGTCCTTAAACTGCATGGCCGACGAGAACGATAGTCCTACTGTGCAGGCTCTCGATGTAAGTCTCAACCATATTCCGACACCCGTCGCCTTTAACTTAAACCTCCTAGGTTTGGAGAATCAGTGACGTTATTCGAGGTTGCAAAAAGCTGGTTGTGATGCTCAGAACACCGGAAACGGAAGAGTCTATCGACCTCCTTCTCAGGCAATGGGGCGAGTCGATCTGGACCTTCCCTGAAATTCTTCTCAGTCCCGGAAAGCGTATTACTACCTATCACTACAGTGCAATTACAGCTGGGCAACCTGTTCGAACAATCATTCCTAAGAATCAATTTTCGGCTCGCTGTCTTGCAACAGATGATGACAGGTACCAAGTTCGGCGACTACTTGACCATTATAGTGGCAACCTTAAGTTGAGTGATCTTGAGTTGATGACGGTGGCATTGCACTGCTTCAGCTCGAGAAAAACAAAGGGCCTCTTCTTGGCTGGGGACTACTCATATGCTCTGATGGGCTTGTTGGGGCATAGACCTCATATTTCTTGGAGTGACTCCGCGTTCTTGGCATTTGCTCGGTAAGTCAGCTCTAGATGATAGCTGATCTTTGCTAATCTCATGCAGCCTGTCCCTCGAAAACTACAACAGTCGACTTTTCGAACGTTTCGTCTGTCTCTTGCCTGCCGAACATGGTCAAGCATGGCACAAAACACAGGATGCCTTTGGTGCACAGCTCTGGGATATCGAGCCCAGTGTGCAAGTTGCTGGTATCGGCGTCTACGATGAGAATGTGTGCGATCCTTCTGAAGAGCTATTTGAGAGAGAATTTTTTCTTAAAGCGGCAGACGAGGAAACCGAAATATCTGATCCTGGTGATGGAGCGGTCGACAAGGGAGAAGGAAGCATGCCAAATTACCAAAAACCCAGCGATACGGCCCATTCGGAGCTCCGCGAAGATGATGTTGTCATTCTTGACGGCTGCTATGCCGCTACAGTGTTTTGGGATAAATTTAGACCTGTTTGGCACGCGAAGAAGCTCTCGTTCAAGAGAAAGGTGCTTAAGTGGGTTCTTCGTGTCAATTTTATTCCTTTCCTTATTGGAATAATTCTCGCAGCATTCAGCCGGCCACTGCAGCCAGTGGACTCTTTCATGGCAGCATCCATGCGCCAACCTCGTCAAAGTAACCCCATAGAAGTTGCAGCAGCCATATTCCTCGTATACAGCTTCGGAATTTATGTTGCAGGTCCTTTCATTATACGCACCGTTTACGGAGGAAAGTTTTGGGACACACAGCCATGGTTCTTTGGTTTTGAGGGCTATCTCCCCATTGAGGAGATTGAGGCCAAGATATTTGGTCTCCGGAAAGGCCGTCTCATGTGGAGCCCTTATGCCTCTTCTACTCTGTCGCATCATGAAATAAAGGACAATCGATGGGTGATACCTCGGGATCCCACGGAAGACCCTGAAACCGCACGACTCGTCGAGAAGGCAAAGAACGCAAAGCCAGGTGATATGCGGGTGAGCGATTTGAATCTACTACCGTACTTCTTTTACTGACCATTGTCGCCATAGGTATTTACAATCGTCGACACATACTCAATGACTGCAACGCTATTTGAGGCTAGAAGGCCCCCAGAGGCCCTGCTGGTCTGTGGCAGCGAAGGCGGAATGCAGCGAGCTCTGGGTTGCTCATTCGAATGGACAACCTCTACCTTTTACAAGGAGACGGTGATTCGTATTGAAACGCGAACTCTACAGAGAATGGACAGGATTCCAAGAGTTCGCCTCGGCATTCAGAGGCAGGAGAAACCAACCAAACGGAATTGATACTAAACACCGTTGCCACTCAGTGTTGGGTTGTAATAATGGGCTATAATGATGAACTATAATGATGGGCTGTGATGTGGTCTGGATTGTGTCTTTTATATCTCTTTATATCTCTTAATATCTCTTTTCATCAACCCTAATAGCTTGTAGAGCCCCTTCTGAGTTCTCTCTAATGCTAGGCTCTACATTGTGGTGGCTTTGACCGCCCCCATGCTCGAGGAACCGGACACGGAAGCCAGAGGCGAAGCTTAATAAGCCTTTGAAAGATCTGTTTTCAGTCGCTTCTCTGGTTGCAAGATAAGACATAGCCCTAGTCATTACGGGAATGTGAACCCTTCCAGTAGGGGTAAGTAAAGCGGAAAGCCGAGTGGGCTCTAGGGTGTGCCAAAGGCAAGGTCAATAGTTATATCAAGGATCCCTAGCAAAAGCCTTCGGCAATGATTGCATCGGCCCAGCCTCGCTACGCTCGATATTACGATTGATAGGCCTCGAGGCATCTGGGTTAGCATTATTATAACAGAGCTCAGGGCTCGAGGCAGGAGGTAGAAAAAAACTAAGAGTATATTATCAAAAGATATATTAATCCTTAATTAATTACTGTATAAATTAATACCTTTTCATATTTTTAAATATATATATATTTCTTTTAATTTATTACCTCAAATTATCTAGTTTAATTATCTATATATATATATATATATATTCAGTATAAACTAAATTAAGTTATATAATATATTTTCAATACTGGATTATGATACAGCGTTGTAGAATGGAAATTATAAAAGATATTCATATATATTGATTATATAAGAAAGTAGCTAGTTAGTAATATAAGCTTACCCATAGCTACAACCTCTGAACAAACTAGTTAGGGCCCCGGAAGTGTCTCTATTGAATCTTAAACCTCATCTACCTCTGTTTTCCTTTCCTCTCTTCATATATTCACTCATGGCCTCGCATATCATGTGTAACTAGCAGCGGCGCTGTACTGAGATAGCTGATTTGCCTTGCGACACATAATACTAAATGTAAAGATGTAAGAGATATCAAAGCAGTTCTACTATATACCGCTAATAGAGTATAGCCGAGGTTTTTACCAACATAGAACTATACCTTTAATAATATAAAGTTTAGCCCATTAGCATCCGGCTGTCCGCCCCGTGCTAGGACACTGATTTCTCCCGGGTGCCTCCAGTGTAGAATCGCTACAACAATAAACATAAGCAACGAGTCAAAGATATAAAGATAGGCCTCGGATGTCATAAGGGGACCTTTGCTTCCTCCAATGAACTCTATCGCTCGGAACAGGGACCGAAATATAACCAGGCCTCCAACGCCATAGAGCGTTTGAAGGTAAACTCGCCAGCGAATGTTCGGGTTACGGGAAGCCGGCGTGGGGGCCTGGTTCATCCTGCGATGGAACATTCCGGCCACAAGCATGAAGAACATGAACCAGAAGCTCTGGATGAACAGACTTGTGATCACCAGTGCATTTCCAATCCTGCCCATAATTTCATTATTGCGGCCACCAGCGATAAGTCCACCGGCTATGTTTGTCAGAAAAAGTAATCAAAGAAGAACCCCACAGTCCAGGGCAGAGCTTCGGGCGTAACTTACCACCAGATTGAAGCAACAAGCAGGCAATATCGCCAGTCACAAACACCTTTGTGATCAAGCGCTGCTTGATCAAGGCGTGCGCATCGCCGTCGACCAAACTTACAATTCGTCCGAGGATCATGTAGATGGAGGCCGAGAATAATGCTGGCCCGAGAAGGATGTAGATGCTCTGGATGATGTAGGTCATCAACCTCCAACAACCCGGCTCCTGCTTCGCAGACCCCGTTCGAGCGGCGTATCCGATAAACTCAACTACAAATAAATCTGTCAGTCATGTCGCTGCGTGCTAAGGGTCGTCGTGGACGGTTTAGTAGCGTACATATGCAGCCGAGCACAAGGCAAGTCAGAAACCATGCTTTTGTTTTCCACATTTGCCAACCGTGCAGAATCCCAGAGGCAAGAAACAGGAGGCAGAAAATGATGGCCGGGGCGAGAGAGGGTACATATCGGTACATGGACCAAGGGGCTTCTCGCCAGTTGGGATTGCAAAGGACAGACATGTCGAACGGACGAATGACGGGATGTGATACAAGACGACTGGACGACCCTGAAGTGATCGATTTCTGACACACGAAGAACCTGAGAGACATGGTTGAATGTGACTAGGTGCTAGATATATACATGATATGATAATTGTTATCTGCAACCGCTGGTATCTGACTCCCCACAGACATTCCTGCACCTTTGAGCCACTGCCCCTTTCTTTGCCATGCTTGATCTCTGGTCTACACAGCCAACGTTTGCAAGTTTCGACCTGAGATACTGGAGTCCCCCAAAATACACCGCCAGCTCCGCGGACACTACTATGCCTGACTGGCTACAAGGCCCATGATCTAGCATGACAGGTGTAGGTACATGGCTGGCCTCCGCGGATAGAACTATTTCCGATTGGTTGATATCTTTCTTTGTGGATAAGGTAGCATTCCACGGCCGGCTCAGCCACTGATTGGTTGTGGTCAACAAGCGGCCGCTTAGACTCTCCAAGATTTGAAATGGCTACCCTGGCAAAGCGGTTAGCAAAAAATAAAAAGAGCTAGCGAGGCGGCGCGGCCGAGGTATAACACGGCCGCAATGAGAAGCCCACGACGGGTGCCGTGTTCTACGCCAATGAAATTCACCGGAGTACGGGGATGTACCTGAATGCACAGCCTTGGTAGTGGAGTCAATCCAAATTCTGAACCCGGGCATGGTTCACACTAGTGGACAAGATTGAATTACGTGCCGGGCTTGAATATCTCAGAATAGGTCTTTGCACCGCATTGATATCATAGGATAGTGTCAAGAAATGATAGTAAAGGTCCAGCCAAGTTTCGTAGAGTGCACCTGACATCATCGTTCCCACCCGCACCCATCTCGTTGCATCTCCCGAGAGCCTATTTTGGACATATCGGGCATGGAAAGTTCTCCGCCTACTCCGTTATTAACTTATCTACTTAAATCACGAAGGAGCCGATGTAAAGCATAGGTGAACTATGTGTCTTCCACCTCGACCTGCAAGCCACTCGATAAGGCAACATTTCCATAATGGCCACCGCCTGCGTACCCGAGACCTTCAGCGGCCTCTCTCTCCTGGAGGTTCTATTCTTTCCATTGATACTGTTATGGTGACAAACTTTAGCGTTTCCGTCCCTTCTATATATCGATATGTCCAACCATCAACCCAGGTTACTGATGCCAATTTCTGTAACATCACGGTGTCCTACACCCACCCCGAGAAAAATGATAGCATTTTTGTGGAAGCATGGCTTCCCGTAGGCAACTGGAACCACCGGTTCATGGCTGTTGGTGGCGGCGGTACTATCACTGGCCGTTTTTCCCTGTCGTACAACAATATGTATGGTGCAATTGGCGATGGATATGCCACGATAACGACAGACGCTGGGCTCTCAAGCGCGCAGGACTTCAGCCCATGGGCTCTTCTTGAAAGCAGAGAAGTCAACTTGAACGCCTTGGAGAATATGGCCTCGGTGTCTCTGGGTGATGAGGTATTTGTTCTTGGCATTACTCACTCCAACGATACCAGACTAGATCACTGACTGTAAATGCAGGCGGTAATCGGCAAATCCCTCATTAAAAGCTTCTACGGCAAAGAACCTGATTATTCCTATTGGAATGGCTGCTCCCAGGGGCCGGCAAGGACTAGTCTTAGCGCAAAAGTATCCGACAGCATACGATGGAATATCGGTTGGCGCGCCTGCTATATACTGGACCAAGTTTGTTCCCAGTACTCAATGGCCCCAACAGGTTATGAATGAGTTGGGCAAGTATCCGCACCCCTGCGAGTTGGATGCTATTACAAGTATGGCCGTTTCCGCTTGCGATGAGATGGATGGTGTCGTGGACGGCATCATTGCTCAAGTCGATAAATGCCTGGCAAAGTTTGATCCTTTCCAGGCTGTTGGTACCTACGCTACATGTGCCCAAAGTGGCGGCCAAATACAAGTTACCAATGAAGCAGCCATGGTTGCCAACGCAACATGGCACGGAATGCGCAAAGCTGGCGGGGAATTCTCCTGGTATGGACTCAATCCAGGGACTGATCTTACTGGTAACAAGCCGACTTCATATGGTCAGCCAGGGGTTGCGCAGACAGTATGCAGCAATTCGACTTGCACCGGTACAAAGAGTTCATTAGGACGACAATGGCTACAACTTTTCGTCGCTAAAGATCCTGCCTTCAACATGGACAATCTCACTCGAGCAGAGTTCGACGATCTAGTCAAGGGCAACATAAGAGAATACGCATCAACGGTCGAGTCGGCGGATCCCGATTTGTCTCAATTCCGTGCGGCTGGAGGCAAAATTGTCTCCTTCCATGGACTTGTAAGTAACGCGTTGCCGTCACTTTGCCGAATACGCTAACATGAAAAGGCCGACAACGTGATTCCCCCATGGGTTCTGATCATTATTATAAACAAGTGGAGTCCGTTCTGGGGACATATCCGATTTCTACCGGTATTATAAAGCCCCGGTCTAGGTCATTGCTTCGGGGTTCTAGCGACATGCCCACGGGGCTCTTTGAACAACTGCGCGTTTGGGTTGAAAACGGGACGGCGCCGGAGGAAACCCCCATCACAATAAAGGATTCAAGGGGTAATCGACAGAATCGCATACTTTGCCCATACCCGCAGGAAGCCCGGTTCAATAAGAGCTGTGGGGATTCTACCGTAGAGAAGTGCTGGTTCTGCGCTGTGCCTAATAAGTGTCAGCGATCTACACCAAGACAGTAGTGGGTTAGTGTTAGGAGAAAATGCTAGCGTTTAAATTCCCTTTGCAGCTAGCCAGTGGCCAAGGCCTCGCGTATGTAGAAGTCAGATGTTATATATAAGAATATGAAGTCAGACATGGGCTCTCACCTTTTCTCTTCAGCCTATTGCAGGGGTATATTTAATGGAACAGTTGTCCTGTGACACCAGTGTTAACAACGCAAGATGAATACCGCCTGCTTGATAAAGATTCAAAGCTGTTGCGATCATGGATACTAAATACTATATGGCCTTTCTTCAAGTTGTCGTAATGCCAGTGCCACAGTAGTTCTCATACGGCGTGTGACTGGAATTTCCCCATCATGTCTGGAAGAAGACTTCATTGACGAATCCACCAAAGACGGAAAATGTGAGGATGAACGTCATGACCTTGGCTCCTGCATCTAGAACACCTCCGACAATGTTGTTATACTTGCAGAACCACACAGGGTGTCTTGGGCGCATCCACCACGGCGACTATAGTCTCGTTGCTGCCGGGGATCAGATGACTGACATAGTACCAGCCGTGGCCTGAAACGCATGATGGAAGGTAGCGAATATAGCGAGCTTTCTTACAACCCAGCCGTGGAGCCTTTCCAATTGCACGCGGCAAGCCAGTATGCCTGAGGAATGGCAGTTCCAACCAGGATAGGGAAAGGAATTCAGTCGTAGCCCTCGTAAGCGAAGCTACATACATGGTTAGCAAGCGAACAGGCAACACAGGTGGTTTTCAGGCTTAGGATCTTCTATCCATTTTATAACTAATTTCCGAGGGGTTAAGGAGAATCTGGTTCCTATTCTCTGTAATTATTATATCAACACTACAGTTTAGAGGTTCATCAAGAAGTTTGTGATATAATCTTAATTTAAGTTTTATTCAAACCAAATGTTTTCCTTTCTGTTAATATTGACATTGAGCAGACGCATGAGGCAGTCAAAACTAATGCTCGTGTTCGATTCCAAAAACCTGGCCGGCATCTCCGAGGAACTCTATTTAGTCATGCAATAGCAGAACTTAATTTTAATTCGTCGAACTCTTCAGACTAACGTCGACTTTAATTGCTTGGACACGAAAGTTAGGATAAGAGCAACTGCTGGTATCCTATCAACAGTTTTACTAGCGCCATAGAGAGCCACGTGTACTCTTTTCACTATAATCAGAGTAGCCAGCTTGCCTATGCGGCTTGCTGTGTATTGAGGTGCGCTGGCTCTGAGAATCATCATCTCAATCCCGCCATTCGGTGTGATGCCATAGTGATGCAATAAGAACTCATCTACGAAGGCAGCTCAGCTACTGCAGTCAGCATTTCACTCGGCAGTACATGGTACGAAGATACGAGTTGACACAAATATCTAATCCATTTCCATGTCTCTCATTCTATGCACCGCGTCATGTATCCTTTTGGTCCTATTTTGATACCTTTATTCTAGGTTCTATACAAGGGATCCAAACCATATTCAACCTAATTCGATCAATAAGCATTACAAAATGGAAGAAAGGCGCGGGATCTTTGACATACCTGCACCATCAAAATCTCAATAAGACAATTTATTGCATACTGCATTGAGCGAATTTCCGAGAAACCGAAGTTAGACGCTGGTACTTCCTAAATTTCAGAGGCGGGGAGTATATACGTTTTTTTATTCAGGATTGAGAAGGTGAAACGCCTCTCAGCGCTGCTATGCATTAGGTGACGTGTAATGACACATAGATATCTACGAGGCAAGTATAATCTGATTATATACTACTTCCGAGTTCTCTATAATACTAGGCTCTATATAGTGGTAGCTTTTAACCGCCCCTATATTCAAGGAACCGGACAGAGAAAACAGGGGCAAGCGTTTATTAACCTATAGAATATCTATTTTTAGGCGCGTCTCTGATTGCAAGATAAATCGTATTACTATCAGGGTTTCGGAGAGCAAAGCATTTCTCCG
This sequence comes from Albifimbria verrucaria, assembly GCA_020081605.1. NCBI lineage: Eukaryota > Fungi > Ascomycota > Sordariomycetes > Hypocreales > Stachybotryaceae > Albifimbria > Albifimbria verrucaria. Next base: position 86,366 of record JAHREC010000049.1, read on the forward strand.
GTACCACAAGCTTGCAGCATCAGACCTCAGAAGGTAATACATATATTTAATAGACAAGATGTATTGATATATCGCAGAGCGTGACAACCTTTATGCTCGCATGAAGGAACCATGTATTAACTCTTGGAAGACGAACTAGCTTCTGTAGCGAATGGGTGAGCATTGAGCTACAGCACGATCCACACTAACCTGACCACCGCAGTATTTGCGCGTGTAACCTATGCCCTGAACTAATCGTAACAAATGTCAGCTCATTATAGAATGTGATTTGACGTGCATACATGGCTTCGCCACACCACGATGGCCACCTCATTAATCGTTGATAGACAGCGACTCGTCACTGGGTGCCGTTCAGTTACAGTTGTAATAGGCGATTACATAACTGCCAACAGAGTATGCTATCCAAAAGCAATAGACTCACTTGAAGCCATGAGTTTATTGTACGTGAAATAATCGTTGTCCCAGCCAGCTACTGGACAAGTCATATATGTAAGTTAACAGATTCATCAGAACTGAGAATATATGGGAATAATCCTTTCTTATTGTGGCTGAACTAATGAGTGTACGATATATCCAAACAATTGCCTAAATCCCAAGTAAACTAAAATCAAGAACAACAGTATTAAATCAGTTTTTTTTCTTTTGCTTTTGTGTTTTTAAGAGAATTATTCCCGTTATTTCTCTCAAGAATTGGTGAATATCACGTCCTACGCTGATTCTTATCGTTGCATACCAGCCTAGGGTGCGTGATATGGCGTTTGTGGTGTCGATCTCATGGAGGAGTGGGACAAGCTGCGCCGACAATCCCTCTGGCGGCGGCTACCTGTTGGCTATTAGATATCCGTAGTCAACCAGTGTTAACCTTGAGACACATACCAAGGCAAGAAACTAATAGCAACTTGTGTCAGCATCGTTTTATGATACCATAGGAAGAAAAAGCACTTACAACAGGGTCGGTGACACCGGTGCACCCTGCTGCACTATTGATAAAGGAGCACAGCGCTTGCACAGTGCAAGTAAGCTGTCTCTCCTCGAGATTGCCTGGAGCAGCCATTGCGGAGGCAGCGACAAAGGGAATCAGGACCACGGAGAAACGCATCGTAGTTATTGGAAGAGTGCAGAAGTTAGAGAAAAGAGTGGTATTCGTGTAATGTAGAAGAATGTGTTAGGATTGCAGACAGCTGGGATGGGAGGTAGGTTAGAACCGGGGAAGAAAGGGATACTTATAGTTCAAGAATTTCAGCTCTTAAGTCTGCGAAGACAAGTGAGGCATCATAATCATAACGACCGCCTACTTCACTTAGCCATTCTAGTTTCAGCCGATAGTCTGAACATGGAGACCCCTACCTAGCTCCTGCGAATATTGCTGCGTTTAAGGACACCCTCTTTCGGAAACAAGTCCTCATGACATACGCCTCCTCGTAGGATATGACGGAAATTGCTGAACAACCCCACAAGCCCGGAGTGATTGTTCCTTTGATAAACAGGTGATTCCTACCAGGACTTTCAGGTTGCATAATCGTCGGCTTATTAGGTGATTTTCAGGAGCTTTAGACTCCCAGCTGGGTTTTAAGAATACTTGCGTGTATATTTTGCTGCTAGTGCTAGTGGGAGTGCTCTCCTCTGGTAGCAACGCTTCACTGGGTTTGGTAGAACCTCTATGAATGAAGCCGTGATAGACGCATCAGAGCATGGTGGTGTATGTTATGACTGGTTTGCGTAAAGCAAATAGAGGAAGGTGGCTGTACTTGAAAGCTTCAACTTAAATGTGATAGTGTTTACATGATGTTATTATCTCACAGCCAATTATCCCACATAGAATAAAATTTGCTGAGCGGGATCCTTCGAATATGGTATATGCATTCAAACAGACCATTTTTTCAGAGGTGAAAAAATGACAGAGTTCTTCTCGAAGCCCAGTTTTATGGCTAAATCCTGAACACGTTACTGGCCTTCACCGACGGTCCGATGCAGGGTTCCCCGTTTGGAGTCGACGATAATATATCGTGGCCTATTAGATGGTGTAGTGCAGCATCGCCTTCAATCACCCCACGTCTGTGCTACAATGTACAGGTGATTGGTCTCACTCTGGTCTGACCAAAGGAGACGTCAGCTCATCCTGGTTCTTGTGTCGGATGTCAAGGTGACAGGAGCGCCCCCACCATATTCTTGGCCAAGCTGATGATGCATGACGAAGAAATGAAGCAGAAAAGACTTGTCTTGGAGAAAGCGGGGCCCGCACCCAATCAGATAGACGCCGCAACTGACAAAAGGGCGAGCTCCAATGGATTGGAACGTCGTTGGGCAACCTTGCACCCTGCTCTGCGAAAGGCGCAAAATCCTTCACCAGGGTCCAGCTGAGAATTTGCATGTCGGCCGGCAAATGTTAAAAAGCGTATACACACATTGCGGCAGGCAGCGAGGCTGGATTCAAACATTTCAAATAGACAACAACGTGTGACTGTGGATATTGTCATGAATTTGTACACATTAAGCTCAAGAAGAGCCACTGCATCATCCTGAGAACATCCTGCATGGCAGAGCAAATGGCTCATCCAGGTGTTGAATTAATCTGTTCTGGCAAACCAAATGTGACGGGCTACTCTCCTCTCCTCCTACTATAGGTAGCTTCCACCTAGGTAGAACGTGATGAATAGGAGGAGTGTCCCTGTACCTAAGCAGGAGATGTAGGGCACTTTGCAATGTCGGTTTGTGATACGGCTACTAAAAGAACAACTTATGAGCTTGGGCCATCATTTTGGCTTAGAAATGTATGACTTCCCAAAACTGCTCTATTATGACTTTTTCTTTACCTATGGGTTCTCTCTGCTTATTTCTAGCTATTCTACAGTAAAGACAGATCAGGTCCAAAACGTGTTGTAGATGGATTTATAGTCTTTCCTCTTTGCAATTGACTCCACTCTATCGTTACATACGCCTTAGCTCTGAGATAAAAAAGACTGACAAAAGAAGATGTACCACTTTATTACAAACCCACGACGTATCATATGCGTCACCTCAACCATTAGCAAGAATATTATATGACGCATGCGGCCGGGTCTGGGCCATCCCAGTCAAGTTTCTGTTATGAATCCTAGACGGGGTGTGTTCTCAGGTGTTTGCTTCTGACGAGTTAAATGGGTAGCTCTACGTTGAAAGAAGATGAGACAATTTGTAAGACGTAACAATTCAACTAACGGTTACAATAGTCGGCAACAATGTGACATGCTGCCCCTGTCAAGTGACCCAATAATTGAGTGCCGCTTCATCTTCGCTACCTAGTGGAATATGTATCAGGCTACGACTGGAGCTGTATGAATATCCTTTTCTGAGTGAAAGGCCGAAACATAGACGCTACATTCGCAATATGATAAGCCCCTATCTTTTCGGTTTCCTCAGAAAAAGACAGACCTATTGTCACTTGGCGTACCACAATGCAGCTTATGACAATATAATTGATCAGGCATCTTTGTTCCTTGCAACGAAACGTGCCCCACATCGTCAATACAATTCCATCCTCAAATCACGAATAAACATTATCTTTAGTAACCTAGTCGCTTATAGCACGTTGTACTAGGACATATGGGCTTAAATGTTTGAATATTTTACAGAAGCGCTTTTATACCTCTCCCTTTTCTATTATATGGCAATATTACATCTGCAAGTCCTGCCCATCAACATGCGGCACCTGCATCGATTGGGTAATTCCAAGCTGGATCGTAGCGTCTTTTCACGGCACATAATCCATGGCTATCCGGATAGAGTTTGACGGGAGAATATGATCATTTCATGAGGGAAGGCTGAGCTGCTGAGGCAGATCGAGGCGTAGCCGCTTGGTACTGCCTTTCGACTGCAGCGTGTTAGGATCATGCATATACTGGAGGTTTTGATTCGAGGCAGTAGAAATGCACTCCTCAGGAAAGAGACAGGGTCATTGGAGGTGGCAAGCCATTTGGCCGGTAGAAAATTATTTCAATGTTGTTCAAGTGGAAGGTCAACAGCCACGCGAGTCGCTGTTGAGCCTGTGGCGGCGCGCACAGGACCGGGGGTCCGTAGAGCGGAATTATGATATGCCATACGCATTACACATATAAGGGAAAGCTACCCCTATTTCCTTTGCGATCTTCAAGTCTCTTATAATACATTAATATAGCGCTTAGCAGCAGTCAATTGGAAGTTCCAATTCTTCGTTCCAACAAATGTCCTGACGGCGATACTAGACCCTGTGGCAAAATTTGCAGTGTTAAAGCAAGCTCCATACCTTCAACATGATGAAAATTCAATAAATACTATCTGCGATGTCCATCTTTGCATTGTAGATCTCACCAACTACCATTTGATATGCAAATATATATCCCACCATTTGTGGGAAGCCTCTTAAGCTAGCATATCCGAGAATCATGCATTCATTTGCTGCTGGTTCAACAACCTATCAACTTCAGTATGGGAAATTCAACCATCTAACTGAGCTGAATTGCTTCCTACTACTTCAAGCCGATACGATTCAGTTGCGTTTCATCTAAGCAAGGCATCAATGAGAGCCAGATACTGATCAAGTCCCGAGTATTCGTGCGACACTCTACGGTCGGGACCCATTTAGCAGCGTCTCTAGAAATCACCCAAACAGGAATCAGAACCATTTCTGCGCCGGCTATGGCCATGAACCCCGAATTATCAAGAATTAGCTCAAGTGATATATAACAAGGCGATTGGTAGCGCCGAGGTACTTCCATGTTCAAGTTACAATAAACTCTGGACAACAAGAGTAAGCCAAGAGCAAGACAATAATAGTGCCGACAGCCAGGTTAAGTCATTTATACATGAGTTTTGTCTATACTGCCATTGAAGGAGTCTGACGTAAGATGCTCGATTGCTGGCCAGAAATGTGCTAAACTCCTGATTTTATGCGGCTAAATGTTTTGAAGTTTGATTGGCGGACGAAGCAGACTTTTCACTCCTGAAACCAAGACTCCAGAAGGATGAGAAATTCAACATTTGCCAATTCCTACCGGCAATTGATCATTGACCTGGTCTGCGAGGCAGGCGCGAGAAGCTGGCCAGCCGAGACGGACAATGAGAACATGAGACATGGTGGAATCATATCCCAAGGAGGATAGACATAAGATAGCGCAACGTGTTATAGAATGCAAATGTGAAAAGTATAAATATATGGGATTATCCCGCTTTCCTCTCGCAATATCTCTACTCAATCAAAGACATCACTCAAAGACACGCAAAGCTAAATTTTATCACCTGTACCGTACCAGACCAGACTCTCAAGATGCCCGCTTACAGCACCCTCTTTCCCTTGCCGCATTTCTCAGTCTCGCTGCTGCAGGAATCAACAGCGTCGATTTCTCTGGCAGCGGCTGCGCCCAGGGGACTGTCGGTAAAAGCAATGAAGGCGAGCTTCTATCGACCCTCATTTTTGATGCATACAACACTGAGGTCGCCATCCCCAACCTGGACTGCAGCGTTATCATCAGCTTCACTGTCCCAGATGACTGGACTAGCTCTACCTTAACTACCAAAATCCGTGGAACCACGTCGTTGGCGGCAGCGGGTGCGCAAGCCGTCTTGAGCAGCTCCGTGCGTGGCCTTCCCTGTACCTCTGCTTTTGACAGTTACTGACGAGCACAATTGAGTTGCAGGGTGGTGGCAAGACAGTTGAAGGCCCATCCAATGCCGACTTCGAGCAGATTGAGAATTCTATTGTGGCCGGTGCTGGAGGCACTACTCAGACCGTTACCCTGGTCACAGCTTTAGCGCTTGGTGGCACGCTATCAGATAGCGATACAGCATCTGTAAGTCTGCAGATTGCAGTAAACTTGGGGAAGTTTATTGACTGTGTCTAGGTGTTTTCCATTGAGCTTGGCTTTTCTTCAAGTGCCTAGTTAGATTTCGGCTCTTGCAGAGGCTGGTCCTCTTTTCGGGCGGAGCAATCGAAACGACAATTGCGGCAGGGCGATTCTCAGTCTATAGCCTTTAGGTTGTGAGGGACTCTCCAAAAGTTGTATTACATATAAAACTTAAACAATCTTTAGGTCTCACCTTGTTGCCAATGCCGCTATTTTGTCCATAGCGGTACATAACTCCATTTGTTGTCTATTATTACGAATTTCTGGGAACTTCCGTATGAACCTGCATTGCCTTGAAACTTATCCCGTGTGAAATTATGCTTGGTTACGACAGGATAATTGACTGAGATAGCCAGCTTAGAGCTCACACGTAATCTGCGTGGGAGGTATCTCACTGTGGTTTTCAAGTCTCGTTATTGACTGCTTCCATGACACTGATTTCATCACATTGTAGTTGAACATCAATGTAAGTATTTCCTAGAAAATGAAAAGAAAGGAGACGAAAGAGGCACAGCGGAGCATGGCTTTATTCGCAAGTGAACAATTGTCCAAATGAAGAAATACCATCAGATGCTGTGGAGCTAGCAAATCGTATGACGAAAGATTTGTGGAGCATGCGTAAAGGACGGCTTTAGTAAGCTGCTAAGACCCAGAGGTCTCGTCTCCATAGAAGAATAATTGCTCTGCCAGGCGCTTCATGCATTGTAGAGATTCTTCAATTCTAATTGGTGAGGGCAGGTAACTAGGAAGGGGCCCTGAATCTAAACTCTTAGACATTTGGTTAATATAAAATAAACTACTATACTCTCAAGAATCTATAGGCTACTAGGAAGCAACGCCCATACTTATATATCGCCCGTAGTCCCGCCAAATTAGCTGCCGTGAGGTATAGGGTAGGTATCTACACCTCTGAGATTGCCTCGTTTATTCGTCAATGGATGGAAAGATGGCTGAGTCCCAAGCCTCCGCATGCAGTACTAGCTGCCCAGCTAATCCGAGAAGTCTCTGACCTTTGACCACCGCTTCTGAACCTGGCACCACAGCTGCTGCAGCATAGAATCTTGTCAATGCAACCTTACTCCAGTACTTAAACTTGAACCCAGCAGGCACAACAGCAGTATCCCCTGTGGATAACATTGCTGTTGCGTCGTTAATCTGCACGAACAACTGTCCCTCCAATACCCGGAAGACTTGTGCAACAGCGGGATCGTGATACTCTGTAACCTGAGGTTCCTGTCCGTCAAATCGTGTCGTCTGCATGGTGATTGTGCTAAGTGTCAAGCGACCATTAGATTCAGCGGTTGACATGTATAGTGCAACAACTTGACCGAGCTTCCTATGAAGATACTTGGGTCCCCAGCTGCCTGCGATATAGTAAGGCACTGTTGCATTCGGGAGAACGTTGGCGCCGTTATGCCAAGGAATCTGCGGACTCGTAGTGCCATTGAGGATATCAAAGTTCAACGAGAAATCAGGAGGATGGTAGTCGTAGTACTGCCTGTCCGCCACTGCTTCCTCAAGCCTATTGAAGTTGAACTCCTTATAGGAACTCCAAGGCGCATTGTTTTGAGATTTGAATGGCGTGCTGACGAACTGGTAGAATGGGAAACCGCCCGGGGTCACCACGCCGATAACCTCGGTGTCTGGCTCAATGATCTTGAAGGAATGGTTCTGATTCACTGGAACTGATGCTATATCGAGTGGTCCGAGCCTTCGTGTTTCATTTTGAACAGAAAGCTGTAAAGCTCCTTTGGCAATGAAGAAAGTCTCGTGGTACAGAACATGATAATGAACTAGGATCTGGTCAGACCGCGGGCCTGCGATCGTGACGAGTGACAGAGCAGATGCAGTGCTGACGTCTGTTACTGGGAATCCCACTGCGTAGTCCTGAGCTTGGACTGTGAACCCCGTGAGTGGGGAATCACGTATGGACGTATGTGGTCGGGCTCATTGTCAACAACAAGACAGCTGCTAGCAGTTGCCTGTTGACTAAGACAAAGAACGAAAGAGGAGGTGGTGATTAAAGACCGAAGAGATAACATGGTTGAGGATAGATGTGGCCGTGTCTGAGTATGAATGAAGGCTCATAAGGCCCTGGGGACCTGTCTTTGTATATACGTAAAGATCACCTTGGTCTTAACGAGTGCGTACTTGTTATTCATGCGAAGCCAACCACCCGTCTGCGCCACGATATCTCGCTTAGGAGTAGATGTATTTGTCCGATCCTCAGATAGATTTCCTGCGATCACCATCTTTACCAAGCCCGAAGCCTTTCCCCGAAGCCCTGAATTAGACCCAAGTTCCATTGGACATAGGCCATTCTAGCCCCGCTTCGAGGGGACGTAGTGCCGCTAAAATCTCACTGTCGATTGTACTACTATTGAGTGGACCTGTCATTAGGCGCAAAATCCCCGTAGCATTAGATTTGCCAAGACGGGAGCTTTCTCCACCAGCCTCGAATTAGACCCAAGTTTTATTGGATATCAGCGATTCTACTCCCGATGCGATGGGCCGGCCGCGCCGTTCAAATCTCTCTATTTCTTAGGTACCGGGATCTTCGGCTCCCACTAACAAGTACGCAATCACTCGACGCAGCCTAGCAATTCTTATGACTGACGGCGTATCGGTGCCTAATATCTATAATGACCTCCATATACAACTTGGGTTTTTTTTTTTTTAAATATTCTTTTTCGGCGAAGACAAGTAGAATAGAAACTCAATGGTTCACTATGATAGACTGCCGGTCCTTATAGCTAGCTCATGAAGGCACATGTTTGAGCTCAGTCAGCTGATACGTACTGAATCGTTGGTTCAAGGCCAAGGGTATGTAGGTTAGCAGATCAATATAATATTCAAGGTCAACCGAACGAGCATTAGTAATAAGCATTACTAGTTTCGTCTCGCATTCGGCAGATCGTTACCGTTCGCTGCGCATAACACCTCCCTCCGGGGAGATATTTCGTGATAGTGGCTAATTAGCGGTTGGTTTGGGGGCTAGCGTGGGCATTGATGAAAGGAGGCTTGCTAGACGAGATGGGAAGTAATTGCTTCTGCATGGCCTTGCACATCATATGCCGCGTTGAGATTGCCCAAGTGGCCGGGAAGACACCACGGGAAGCATTGCGAAACTCAGTCTTTCTGAATAACCAAGAATCCTCAGTTTTCGTCCTTATCATATCAACTTCGCTGCCTTACCATATCTGAAGACATCTAATTGCTCTCGTTCACCCATTTAGATGGTGTAGCGAGTAGCGGTTGCCACGCTGGTGCGAGAAACGATTGAATGGCATGAAATTCCTTCAATCCTGCATCTCCAATGTACCAAACATTCCGTCCGTACCTCGAGAGAAGCCCGAAATAATATGCCAATATCACCATAGCTCGTGGTCTCTGTTCTTCGACCAGTTTCACAAATCTTCCATCAACGAGCACGGGGAACACAACAAGTCTCCTGCATACCTCACTGGATGTTATATTGTCCACCTCAATAGCACGCATCAGGCCGTTGATGTAATCAATGGCTGACGTGTAGGCGGATTGAACGTTTGAGTCCCACGCCTCTACCCTGTCTTGATTCTCGCTTGGAAGCAATAAGCTGTGGAGTGTTCCATCTCTTGCTTCTATACAGCTCTCTATAATCACAGCTGTTGATTTTATAAGCGTCGCTGTAGCTGAGCTACTATCCAGCCCGAGTATCTGCACTGCTCTGGCGAATACTTCGGCTGTGCTTTTCGTGACTCGTAACCTGTCGTTATTGTAAATTAGCATTTTACCTCTTTTAGACGCAAAGATAAATGTAACATAAAAAGTCTCGAGAAGTAGCCCAGCGGGAGCTTTGGGGGAGTAAGGAAAAACATACCAGTCAATTGGGGCAGTATAAGGGTGCCGTGACCGGCCCTGCAGCATGAAAAATGCGCAAAGCCGATGGAGTTGGGCTGTAGCACATATGCTATCGATGTTGGTTCTATTCATCTGAGCAAGTTCTCTCTTACTCTCTCGCAGAGCCATGTTGAGGTAAAATGAGCCCAAGTTTGCCTTATCCGGGTTCCCTTCGATATATTGCTTTGATCGATGCATTGCCGCCAAGGCGTACATTGCGAACCGGAGAGCTTCGGAGTGTAGTGAAAATTCTGGTATCATGGTATTCCATACGATCTTACACGGTCCGTCCAGCACCAAAGAAGGGCCAGTATGGGCGACATACTGGTGAAAAAGACCAAGCTCTGTGCTTGCCCTCTGCGATGATTCGGGCAGAATTAAACTCTTCGGTATACTGTCGAATTCTGATAGGAACATGAGCCGGCCGAATGTGTTATTTCCGACTCCATGCAGTCCAGGGCGTCTCCACGAGGGAAGACCAAGCGTAGATGCAGGGTAGCCCCTTTCGTGAGCAATCGCTGCAGGAGGGCTTGGTTTCATTACACTTGAAGACACGTTAGGGAATCGCATCTCAAGTAGTATTCATTTTCTTTTCATTGTGAGCGTGCGTACCTTAACTCTCCGCTTTCGGCATCGCTCGCAACCAGTTTTAGACTTGCTGTGATGCACTTTCGATCGCAGCTTTACGCCGGGTTGTCTGGGTCGATAGCCGTCCATCCATTGGAGTGCAGGAAACCCAGCACTAGCCATGGCAGTTGAGGTTAATTGTCGAAGAGCGCAGTAGGCTTAACGAATTGCTGGGATTCAGCCCTCTTTATTTCTCGTTCCTCTTTTGGATATCCGAATCTTAGGCTAGGTGCAGTAGGACGATGAGTTAGACTAGCTTGTTAGCGTTGAAGAAATGGGCGTGTGTAGGTTGACCCCTGTGGACACGAGTATCATTTGCTCTGCTCAAAAGTGCTTACGTCAATGAGATTTTAATGCATCACCTGTGAAAGGACTTGGAAAAATGCTCACCTCGTTCTCTTTACGGCCTGGCGCTCTCTAAGCATCGCAGGCTAGTCTTGAGCCACATGGGCTTCAATAAACTAATACCTAAAAGGCTCCTGAACAAATCAAATCAAAGCGGCTAGGTAAACATAGCTTTGGGCAAGTAATTACATTTTCAATCTTGCCCGATTATATAAGTTTGGGTCATCGCACTCTCCGTAACTCTTTCTGCTATGAGTATTGCATTCCTTCACTACTGCATCGTGCCGTATCGAGTTCAGAATTCCTTGTAAACTGCTTTACTTGAAATCCTTCTTTCCCTTCAGCACCGACGCGATGCCTCAACTGCCCGACGGTCTCATCAGCTTCGGCCCCGATGCAAACTGCACACTCGAGCTCTGCCCACTCGAAGCTAGTGTTCTTGCCTATAAACCTTCTGTCCCCGTCAATGGAGTCTTCATTGGCATATTCGCGCTCACCATGGTTATCCATGGTGCTCAAGGACTATGGGCCCGTACCTGGGGATTTACAGCGAGCATGCTCTGTGGATGCCTTTTCGAGATAATTGGCTACGCTGGTCGACTGCTGCTACATAACAACCCATTTGACTTCACTGGTTTCCTTATACAAATTAGTACGTCATTATTCTGCATGGACGTATCACTGATCGAAACTGACTATCGCCATCTGAAGTTTGTATAACCATTGCTCCAGTCTTTTTCTGCTCTGCTATCTACGTTCTGCTGTCACAGGTGTACGTACTAACCTGACACCTATTAAAATGATCGTGGAATATCTATTAACAGAGTGAATAGCATCAATTCTATCAACAGATCCATCTCCCGCCTCCCACCAAATCTCCTCTACTGGATATTCATCCCTTGTGATATTATCTCGCTCATTCTGCAGGCCGTCGGTGGAGCTCTGTCGAGTGTAGGGAGACCTTGGCGGATGTTCAAATTGGAGTGAACATCTCGTTAGCTGGACTCTGTTTTCAAGTCGTTACGCTGGTGATATTTTGCGCTCTCTTTATTGACTATTTAGTCGCCGTCAGGTCGTCTACCTCAAAGTCCATGGTCACGAAGAGGATGCAGATCTTCCTCAGCTTTATGTTTATCTCTATCCTGGTGATATTGATCCGTTGTGCTTATCGCATTGCTGAACTAAAGGATGGGTATACGGGAGTGATTTTCAAAGAGGAGAACCTTTTCATTGGGCTCGAATCTGTGTAAGTGGCTTCTCACTACATCAGGATAGTACAGCGTTACTAACCAGGATTCAGCATGATGGTTATAGCCGTTGTATGTCTGAACGTCGCGCACCCATCAGTGGGCCTTCCTAAGGGACACAGCCAGAAGCAGGCCAACGGCGACCCCGAATAGTGAGCGATACAAACCTGGCCGCTTCCCACAGAACGAGACCTAGTTTCTCAAGGGTTAACCAACGGAGCTTGAAGATAACGCAATGATAAGGCCTGGGCGACTTTCTTTGAATTTCACTAGATAGCTTACGAGAAAGAAGAGACCTACTGGTGTGATTGTATAATACAAGACTTTTATCTAGCTCTTCGTTATCAAAGTATTATGATCCAATAATCATGGTCAAAGCCTTCAGCATAAACAATGGCCTGAGTGATGAGGATATGCGACAGAGGATGCATACTTCTTGCTAGTGACTGTAGCATCACTGTCATCATTACGACGCTTGTCTTGGTGTCAAGTCGAATCCTGGTTTGTAGTACCCTAGGTACCCTTTAGGAGCTCATCTACAGGCGTACTACGAGCCAACGGGTATCAGTCCCGATCAGTGTCTCTCGACCTCTTACGGCTGCAGCCATAGCGGAATTCGATGACAAGCTTCGTCATGGAATAGGTCATGGTATGAACATCAGGTCCACAGCTCCTTGGCTAGGAAACGCTCTTATTGGTTGAATTACCGAAACACGCAGGTCTAACTTCTAGATCTAGTAAAAACAGGAGAGCACGGACCGGCAGTGGAGAAGGTCCTTTAAGCTCGCATTAGCGAGTCATGAATTGGTCGTGACGACCCACTACCTTCGAGGAGAGTGTGTTCTGAATGGCTTAAATACCGACACGCGCATGCGGTCCACCAACTCTTTACGACGTTGCCAACGCTCTCGGTTTTTACCATGGTATGTCGAAAAGTTTTGCCGGCCCAGCACAACACGTAAGTCTCGACTAGCTGGACATCCACTGCCATTGCAGGGCGCTTCGCACCATTAATTCGATTTACTCTGCTATTTGCATTTGCATTATCCATTTTTACTGTGATGAAGGCTGAGTTGCCATGAGTGACCCAGCCGGAGACACCACGGCACAGAGTTTGCTTGACTAATCTTATCATCGGTGGATGAGTGTGCAAGGATCAAATCGACATACTGAGATGCTCTTGGCTAATTTTGGACGCCGCTTCTTCGGTTGCTCCACTAAGCATCAACAGTAGAGCCAGGTTCCAGTCTCAATGCTTGGACAGTCTAAGGCAGGGAGGGGTCAGGCATCTACCTTGACGAATGCGAAAATAATGCCAGAAGGCACAGAGCGGTCCAAACTACCTCGAAGCCGCCTCGGATGCACGAACTGCAAAAAAGGCGTGTAAAATGTGACGAGGGCAAGCCATATTGCCGCGAATGCCTGCGCTTAGGACACGTGTGCACATACTGGGTGACCCCAAGGTCTTCGAGGCATCGCCGACTGGAGCTGCTCGCTCCTCGGGGCGGAGCCCTTGCCGCAGCCCCCGGTGAAATGCCCCCGACACCCTGTCGAGCTCCTTCGCTCTCGCCGATGGATGTCTGTCGAAACTCATTCTACGTCACATTCCGCGACTATGACCCTGTGGGGTTTGCCAATTCGCAACTCTGGTCGGATATTGTGCCGCGAGAAAGCGCCCATAATGAGTGTTATCAGTACCTTTGTCTAGCAATTGGAGCGTTGTCTCAGTCAAGAACGGGTGCTTTCAACGAACGAAATTACATCCTCTCGAACACCCCGATGACAGACTTGTCGACGCCAGATATGGCATCCATTGCAGGGTTGAGAAACTACACGAAGGCCCTCTCCATATTTCGCTCTGGCCTACAGCGGTCATCTCCACGCAGCGTGCTATATGGAACCGTGCTGTTCTCCATGTTCGAGGTGATGCAAGGAAATTCCAATCATCCACTGCTCTCATTCAAAATGGAATCAATTTTCTCGGAAGCGCCGCAACCACCTCTCCAGCATCAACTGGTCTTGATGGTAACAGCATGAGTTTTGCAGGCGATCCAGCTGCCGGCGAGTCCTTAGCAATACTTATTCGATGCGGAGCACTTGATGTACTACATCATGGTGGGGTTCGCTTTGAACTGTCTCGCAGATCGCTTGCACAGGAAACATTACCGCAAATCACTGTGCCTGAGGTGAATGTCTCCATGCGCGAAATGCGACTCGCTTGGAACGAGTTTGTAAGAAGCTTCGAGGGTTGGAAGATGAGTTACTACTCTCGAGTAGCTCTACAGAAGAGCATCAACATCGAAATCTTTATGGGGAATCTACGAAGATTTAAGAAAGGGTTTAAGGACTGGGAGTCGATAATCTCAGAGAAGATAGGGACATGTCGAGGGCGCTGGGCTAACTTCCACCCACTACCACTACTACGGTTCTATGTCCAGCTTGCTCTCCTTACTGTAGCCTGGTACCCAGACGACCTCAAGCAATGCACCGGCATGAACTTGACAACCTGTCACGAGTTGATACGACTTCGATCTCGATCGATTGATGGATTCGTCTTGGGCAACTGGAATGAACTGTATCATGATAGTCTGCTTATTCCCCTGCTTCAGATTTGTGCTACCCAGTCAGGTTATCCGCTAAGACCATCTCTCGATGCGATGCTGGATATAAAAAGAATACAGCTGCGGTGGAGTAGTATGCTTATCATGGTCGCACAGTCAGCATTTCTGGATAAACATGCTCAATACCGCGCTGGAGTCCTGCCATTGAAAATGAGAAGTAGGTGGATGGCGACTATGTGGCAGCATCATGGCCAATTTGTTGAGACAGCCTGGCAGCAATTACAAGATTCGACACAATAACTCCGTCGTGGAGAAACCCGGATATGGCCTGCTATGCGTCGTGGTTGATCGGGCGAAAAGGATCTTGCTTTACAGAGACTCAATCTATGCTTATTTACTAGTCTCATGCTGGTTCAAGGTTCGGCCTCAGACCTGTCGAATTACTGTATAGCGATCTTTTTACGGTTGTCTCTTTCCTTTTCTCGACATGACTTGGTCTGATGGTTTGGTACCTGCTTCTCTGGCATATTCACAGATATGGACGGAGATGTGCAGATTACTCAAAAGCTTTCCTAGGAGGAATCTGTCATTGGAGACCGACATGGAACCAGGAAGGGTGACCAAGATGCCTAAGGATCTGATATATATGCATTTATAAGCAGTCCAGGGAAAGTTGGCGAAGCCCATAAGAATTCTGCAACTCTCGGTTCATACACCAATCAGAAACCTCGAACCCATCTTTCATGTGGGCATCCTGATTCACACCTGACTCAGACAATATCCTAGCAATTGCACGCGCCAAACCCCATTGTAATTGTAACTCGAACGAAAAATGTACTAGCTCATTGAATGTGCGAGGGCCACATTGGTGTATCGGGGAGGGTCTGATTCAATCGGAGCCGGGGAGAAACAAGTGCTATTAGCTAGCTAGCTAGTAAGTTAGCTGATGATACAAGTACTGGCATTTAGTAACTTTACCAAGATCTACATAGTATATCTAGTATCGAGAGAATGATATTAAGTTTCTTTACATACCAACATATTGACTAAGGCTCTGTGGGGCCCGTGACCCCCATGTGGCCCTCGCACGTTCAATGAGATATGAAATGTCTTACCTAGCTTAGACGAATGCAATTTGAGCTCGCTAACGCTAACATATCCGAACTGCTAGATCATCTTTGAAGCGTTTCAGCACCCAATTCGCGTCCCACAGATATAAAAGCTTAGAAATCCGTTTTATGAGCCAATAAACGGGACTTACCTGGCCCCATTATACATAGGCGAGTAAGCTCTCATTGGCCGTAGTACCGAGGCGTGCAGGATCACTATAGATCGATCAGGGGCATTGTTGCCTGAAGCATACTGCCCCTTTAATAGTTAAGATTGTTAGGAAGTTGAGAAATCATACTTAAAGAGGATAACGCCCAAGATTAAGCATAGGAGCAACAAGCGAAGATTCAGGCCCATATTGTAAAGTGTTCATGAGCCACCATCAAATTTTTCTCGATGTCGAAAACCATGAGACCAGCCACACTGACCGAGTTCCAAGAGGCATCTCTGGACTATGTCATAATCGGTGGTGGAACAGCTGGACTTGCGTTGGCAGCCCGCTTGACGAATGACCCAGACATCACGGTCGGTGTCCTCGAAGCTGGCGAGGCGCGATTGGGCGATGAAAATATAGAGAGCATAGGCGGGCTTGCCAAGATGCTGCACAATCCTGATTATGATTGGTCCTTCAAGACAGTACCACAAGTAAGCAGATGCTATCGGTTGCTGAGCTGTTGCTGACGCCTTATACGCTCACAGGAGCATAACATGGGAAAAATTCACCATCTGCCACGCGGCAAGGTGCTCGGAGGGTCTAGCGCTATAAACTTCATGGCTTACGTTCGGTCGACCGCTGAAGATATTGATGCATGGGCCGTTGACACTCCAGAGTGGTCCTGGGACGCATTAGAGCCTTTCTACCACAGAAGCGAGTCGGTACAATCAGATGCCAATCCCAGTGGGACACGTTCCGCCCATTATGCCTTGGATCCCAAGTTCCATGGCTTCAAAGGACCTGTGCAGCTCTCCTGGCCACCTACGCCTCCCGAGATCGATTCACAAATAGTGGAAGCCATCAGTCATTTTAGCACCCCAAATGAGAATCAGGACCCATACGGTGGTCATCATCTGGGGTTCAATCAATATCTGTCGACCGTGGATCGTCGCAATAAACGCATCACGCGAAGCTACTCTGCAAATGCCTATTTGGAACCATGCCTGGACCGCCGCAATTTACACATACTTACCGGGGCCACAGCATGCCGAATCCTCCTACGAGGTACAAATCCTCCACGAGCATTCGGCGTCAAATTTCTCTATGCGGGTGTCGAGCACGAAGTGAATGCTAAGAGCGAAGTCGTCCTCTCTGCTAGCACGATTCAGAGCCCTCGCTTGCTTGAGCTGTCCGGGATCGGAAATCGAGAAATCCTTCACGCCGCGGGTATCTCCTGTGTTGTCAATCTTCTCGAAGTTGGAGAGAACCTGCTCGAACATCCTATGAGTGCCGCGACATATGAGCTTGAGGAGACCTCTGAGAACATCACTTTGGATACACTCTTGGCCAAGCCAGAAATATTTCAGACGCACCTGCGTCAACTACTGGAAACTCAGGACGGGCTCCTTGCTGGAAGCGTCGGATTGGGTGGGTTACACCTTACGCAAGCCTAGTGTCGGACGAGCGGCTAGAAAATACTATAGCCAGTATCCAGGCATCTCGGGAGAATTTGACAAAAGCATACCGCCTGGACCAAACTGAGCGATCCATACGTCTATTGCGTAGCCGTCAGGCTCCAGCCTTCCAGATAGTGGGCATGCCGTGCAATTTTGATCTTACGGCCGGATACGTAAACCAAAGCCGACTGATACAGGGGCCACCCACAGGTAGTTCCAGTTGCTACACCATGCTAGTGAGCGCAGCATACGCCGTGTCTCGCGGCAGCACCCACATTCCTGCCAGAGCAGATGACGTGGACCCCTGACGGCACCGCCTCAGATTGACGTCGCGCTCCTAGCACACACTGCAGATGTCGATATTCTAGCAGCTGGACTGACTGCTGTCGATCGGGCATTTCGTTCACACCATCTAGCGAGGCGAGTCAAACGCCGTGTGCTGCCACCGGCCAAAGTTGACCTCGAGCAAGAGCCGCAGGCACGTGAATACATACGTGAGCATGTGATGATGTTCAACCACAACTCTGGGACATGCGCCTTGGGTCGTGTAGTGGACTCGCGTCTACGTGTAAAGGGTGTGAGTGGGCTGCGCATCGTTGATTGCAGCGTCATCCCCGATCAAATAAGCGCCAACACCATGGCGACGGTATATGCATTAGCAGAACGAGCGGCAGACTTTATCCTGGAGGACAGGGCGTTGTAGTGGAACTTCCCACCATTGGGACCAGGAATTCAGGTAATAGAAGGGGTGATCTGTTCGGGGCTCACCGCTTCCGCTCACTTGTTCGGTGATTTCAATTTCTAGGCCAAAATGTATGATATTTCCTTGGCAGGGTGTAACACGACGCCCCGACGTAGCAGAGCTTGTTAGGCAAGGATGGGGTGCAACCTGTTGGTGATTTCCAAGAAAAGACCCAACCATCTACGTCCAACACATAACGCATGCAACAATGCACAGCCAACGGCCACTTATGAGACACCAAGTTACCAACCACTTCATCGCCTCTATTCAATAAGCAAGTTGAAATATGCAATATTTCTATACTGAACTGATCATGATTATTGTATTGCGTGCCCTTGGCCAACTTTCCAACCATATTACGTTAATGTCATACTGACTAGACGCTGCCGCCTCCTCGCTTGATTACAACTGTTTACCCTTTTTGCTCTTCTCATTAAAAACCCGAACAAAATGGAAGCCTCGTATGACTTCGTGATTGTTGGTGGCGGAACAGCCGGTCTCACACTGGCAGCTCGGCTCTCTGAAGATCCCGCCACGTCAGTTGCCGTCGTTGAGGCAGGAACATACTATCAAATAGGCAACCCTCTGCTATCATCGATACCAATAGGTGCCTGTGCCTTCATAGGCACATCGCCCGAGGATACAAATCCAGCTGTAGATTGGTGTATCAACACAACGCCGCAAAAGGGTGCCTCAGGTCGAGAATTACACTATGCCCGGGGAAATGCTTGGGTGGCAGGTACAGTGCATTCGCGACGGATCATGATTTGTTTTCCCGGTCTCAGGCTAATTGTATTGGTCCAGCTCCGGTCGAAATTATATGATGTACATTAGACCGGATTCGGGGTCGCTCCAGCAATGGGCTGACCTGGTGGATGACGAGTCCTATACCTTTGAGAAGATGCTTCCATATTTCCAAAAGAGCTGCAACTTTACCCCCGAACGAGGCAACATGGGCTCCTCATAAGCCGCCGCAGTATAAATCGCAGTCTTTCAAAACAAATGGTGGTCCGCTTCATGTCTCATATCCCAATAAGCCCAGGCCATTCTCAGTTCACCTCGAATCAGGCTTCCATGAAATCGGTATTCCAGCGACCCCTGACTTCAACCATGGCGCTTTATTGGGCGCTCAATATTGCGCAAATACTGTAGACCCGGCGACTGCGACAAGGAGCTCTGCACAAACGGCTTTCTTGGATCTTTGTCAAGCACGGCCCAACATCAAGGTCTTCCAAAACACATTAGTCAAGAGAATCATATTTGACGAGAACAAACGAGGCGTTGGAGTGGCTGCCGAAGCCGGTCTGCGCCTTAATGCTAACAAAGAAATAATAATTTCAGCTGGTGCTTTCCAATCCCCACAGCTTCTTATGGTATCAGGAGTAGGACCAGCAGACACTTTAGAAAAGTTCAATATCCCTATTATCGCTGATCGACCTGGTGTCGGGCAAAATCTGGAAGATCATGTGATGTACGGCCCTTCGTATCGAATCAAACTTACTTCGATTGCCACAGAGATCTCAGATCCTACTAAGGCTATATCGAACTTCGTTGACTACTTCACTAATGCTCAAGGCCCTCTCACACACTCAGGCACAGACTTCGTAGCTTGGGAGAAGCTTCCTCGAGAGCTATTATCTGAGCAAGCACTTAATACTCTGGCTAATCAACCAGATTCATTCCCAGATATTGAGTATATGGCTATGGATGCATTCTATGGGGACTACTCGAGCCCTCTATTCAAAGGCGGACCTAAGGATGGGTTTAATTATGTTACCCTCCTCATTGCACCTATGGCCTTGCGATCACGCGGTTCAGTAACCATCAAGTCAGCGGATACAGCAGACTTGCCTATCGTGGACCCGAACTGGTTAACAGACTCTGTTGATAAAGAGATCGCTGTTGCGGGCTTTAAGCGTGCCCGCCAGCTATTTGCAAGCAATTCAATTAAGAATATCTTAGCGGATCCAGTCGAGTATTGCCCTGGCCCATTTGTGGAGACGGACCAGCAGATCCTTGATCACATTCGCTCGACGCTTTCGCCACTTTTTCATGCCTCGGCCACATGTAAGATGGGCAGGGCCGAGGACCCGAGTGCCGTAGTGGATAACAAAGGGATTATATATGGGGTATCTGGAGTCAGAGTCGTGGATGCAAGCTCGTTTGCTATGCTACCCTCAGGACACCCTCAGGCTATGGTGTATGCGTTCGCGGAGAAAATTGCGGATGAGATCAAGGAATTATATGCAATGGAAGGGAATATTCCGATGACGAATGTCAGATAATTATAGTTAAAGCACTCTCATTGTGTACCCAAACGTTACATCACCTGTTTATACTCTGAGAATTGTAATGGCACGAGTATCCTTCCATTTGGACTCATTTAATTTCGTTTGAACCAAATTATGTAGATTGACTTTGGTAATTCTGAACCCAGGATCTCGAATTCTAGGTGGCCATACCAGCGAACCTAGGATTAGCTGCTTGAACGGATTCTAGCATTCTCCTAACCCTGGCGAGGTTGAGTTGCTACCGTGGGGGCCTGTTTTAGTAGCTGGTAATTACAGAGGACAGAATCTTGACTCTAAAGATCAAGAGGCCTCGCTTTCTGTTGAGGCTCGATTTGACCTTCCACAGTTGAAGACGATGTGCGAAGAGAGAAACGCCAATTTCCCGCACATTGTCCCAGTTTTTCCCCGCCTTTGTTCAATAGGTCATAACCAACAACCTAATCTGACCCTGGTTAGGGGCAAATACGACATGATTCCGTGCCCATCTTTCCTACTGTGATTGTCCCCTGAGAAGCCACAACCAAAGTCCCTTAGACCACTTCATTTCAGCCTCGTTGACCACATTATTAAAGATTTTGAACTAATAACTGCAACAAATAGATTACCCATCAACAGGTGAGACTGAAGCTACCACTTTCTCCAAGATTCTTCAAGCTGTTAAAACTATTGAGCTATGTTGTCAAACAATCTACCAAAGTGGAACTTCCTGCAAATCAATTCGGTGGGCTAGTTATGGCTTATGGCGATGCTACACCGGCCCCCAGTCAACTGGAGTGGATTGGCTAATCGCCTTGGCAACCATGCTCACTTGCATATATCACCCTCTTTGACAGATACTATCGTATTATAGGGCCACATTTTATGACTTCCTTTCATTTGAAATCCCTATTAACTATACTGGTAAAACACCGAAAGGAACAGAAGAAAGCATACAAAACCAGGTGCCCAATCAGGTCATCACACACTCGCTCAATTCTACAAAAATGAAACCTTTAGCCGCCTTGCAGAGCGATGGACACAACTTCTACGGGACACTTGTAACGTCGCATCAATGCTAATGCCTTTTATAGTGAGTCTTTGCCGTATTCCATTGAGTCTCCTGGGTTTCATTAGCCTTGTTAATCTCAGTCCCTCACTTATTGCATTCCCTCAAGGCCATACGACCGAGCAGATTTTGTGGCCGACGTATTCTTGTCGACTTTTGTTTTAATAGTTGTCTTATCTAGCGTAAGGATTCGTCTGCTCAACATAGCACCTAAATGCCATTTTGAAGTTGGGAAGATAGTCCTCGAGTGTTAGCAGAGGCGTAGGATCTACAGGCTGAATGACTAAATTACGCGATATTGCGAAAGCGGTGGAAGGCTATTAGTCGCGTAGATGGGAATATGGAAGATGGGAAAACATAAAGCGAGGGGTGATACTGTACCCATCCTACGGCCGCTCCAGTTAAGACGGCTTCAGCGTATCAGAATTTGTATATGTTCAAGTTATGGTCACGATATATAAAGGCAATAGTTTCCTACCGGTGACCACTAGTAGGAAGTAGCCAAGAAGAATGTGGGAGTTATCATCTTCACCTCTGGGCCTTGAGCTTCTATTTAACCATGAAAGGTTGTATAAAACTCGGATTCTGATAGCTGAGCTAATCGGCTTAGCATCACATTTTGTGAAACTAGAGGTCTTCGCTATTAAACATATCTCAAACAAGGTATAGTCGAGATTATTATAATGTAGGAGTGCTTAATTATAACCAATGTTTAAAGCAGTAGAGATACATACTAATTACACTATATTATCCCAGCTTTTATTTGCGATGACTGCGTCTTTATACGTCTACCCTATAGCCCTCCATACTACTGATGCAAATATATTAGAGCATCTAAGGCTCGTTGCTATCTAATTAAATCTTCATATACAATCCAATAAGAGTGATTAAATTGCTCTTG
The DNA here is from genome assembly GCA_020081605.1 of Albifimbria verrucaria. Classification (NCBI taxonomy): domain Eukaryota; kingdom Fungi; phylum Ascomycota; class Sordariomycetes; order Hypocreales; family Stachybotryaceae; genus Albifimbria; species Albifimbria verrucaria. The sequence goes on from JAHREC010000049.1 coordinate 108,583, forward strand.
GTCAATAAGTAAAATGAAAGGTGCTAATGGCTCAGCCTGAGGTACCAGCTCTTGATGACTAGGCGTCAAGTCGCCATCTCACGCATCACCACTAACTCCTAAAATCAGAGAGTAATCCTACAAGCCACTTGCACAATGCTTCAAGCCACTTTTGGGTGTTATTTACGCTATACTGTTGCAGAGGCCGAGTTGACGCAGGTGGCAAGCATACTTCACCATAATCTGCTTTGCGCTAAGTAAATGGTGCTTTATTTGGACAGGACACCCATCAAATGATACACAGTTGCTTTTGCGGACATATATTTTGCACTGACTTTCAAGAGAAACTCTTGCCTTGTTAAATGAACCCAGATTAAGAACCTAAGTGAGGCGTCATAGCCCATGCAAACCATTCCTTAACCCAGGCCTCTTTCCTTCCCAATTCATCTTTAGAATTTGATATATACCTCAATCCGAGTCCAGGCTCAAGACTTCGAGAGACATAGTTTCAGGATAAAACCTTTCTAATGTTACGTTACCCTTCCCTGCCCATTCCTCCATCTTCGTCCGTATATCTTCTGGTAATCTCCATTTCACTTCCTTGTCTAGTATGACTCGCCAGTTTGGAGCATGTCTGTCACCGGTAAACAACTTGTCAAAGCCATCAAAGGTCTGTCCAGGTGCGATGCACTGAAAATCAATGCCATGCCAGCGAAGGGGCTCGGGTTTAATTTCGAAACAGCCTCGCTGCAGTCTGGGCATATGCTTCACAGCTTCGACAAGGCCTGATATTAGAGGATTGACTCGAGAAACATCTGGGCAATCACGCCAGCAATGCTGTGGGTTCATGTCGGTAGCACCACGCCGTCCCTGCCGTGGCTGTTCCTCTTCTCTGGAGTCTCCACTGGAATCATCAAGGTCTGTATCGAATTCATCGGTGGACCAGGCTGGACTTTTGCTTTCTCTAGATCCCGTGTAATACCAATTCCCTTTTGGATCTACGATCCCGCTGATGATATTGAAGCGGCGTAAAGTTGACCAGACCAACGTCTGAGCCTCACCCTCTTTCGTCCCTTGTTTCCGATCCTGGAACAAGTCCAAAGAGATCAAGATATCAGCTACCATGAGATCCTCAACAACCCCGTTTTGGGTGAATCTTCTTATGGCGTCGCAGAGCTTGTCCACAACGTCATTTTCATCCTGTCCCACCTCTGGCTCCTTGGAATGGTTCCACGGGTCGCTGCGACCCTCTCGTCGAATATGAAGAACTTTGAGGCCTGGGCCCTTGTTTTGTAGTTCATTCAAGCCTTCAGCTAGCGCAAGGCGCACGGCCACAGAGGTTTCTCGGTGCTTGAAAGGACTACCCGGGTCCCAAAATGCCAAGTCTAACAGCTGCAGCCGTGGCATACGGCATGCAAGCCTGCATACCGTCTTCGGGTCAATCGTAAGCTTGCCTCGCGCGCCAGTGAGCAAGGACGTCACACGCCGTGAGACAGGAATTAACTTGAGATCCTCATCGCGCATTGAGGGCCTGCACTGAGCACCCTCTTCTCTGGTGCCTAAGCCATAACCCTGCTCTTGAGCACAGGCGAGGGTGATGTGCAATGGATTCGTGTCTATGTCAGAGCTATCATTTTCCCAACGTTTCAACTCTTCTAGAAAAGAAGTCAGTGCTTCTGCGAAAGCGTTCTGACATTCGGTAGCATTCTTCTCGGAACAAGCCGCGGTTGGAAGAATAATCTCGAACCGAATGTTACGCACAGCAGCTCGTCGCCTGTCGTCATGATAGATTTGGGAGAATTGAGTTAGGCTTTGGGCGTCTGACCGAAGACAAAGACGCCTAAAAAGATGTCGCTCGACTGCGAACTGCCAAGTGCGGGAAATGGTAGAATGCAGCGATAATCTCGGCCTCGTTTGTGATTGGTCTTGATGGGCGCAGAGTTCATCAATAATCGCTGAGACGATTTCTGGGCTCAATTTCTCCATTGTTTCGTTTGGAGATGGAGATTATGGGGCTGACAGTGAGAACTGATGCTGGAAGTCTGGTTGAACGCTCCAACGGCTGACAAGCGTAAATGAAGGTGCCCCCTCTCCATTTCCCGTCATATCACCCGCCAAGCCTTTGCGGTATATTTATAGCAACTTTCCCTCGCTCTTCATAGCTCGCATGGTAAAATTCGTAAAACCTATGGAGGCATTTACCGCACTGCATAGTCGAACATAAACTACTAAAAGGTTGAGTCTTATAGTATTTCTTTTTAATAAGAAATTCATGTCTCCTATCAACTAACTTCATACCTAGTTTGACACCTACAGTAGTTTTATTGCACTTATTAAGGTGATGACTGAAGCAAAGTATTGCAGGCCTGGTCGTATATACACCAAGGGTATCATCAGGCAGAAAAACGCTTGACCGCGAAGAGAAACACAGCACTAAATTCAGATAAATTCATATTTACTTATTTCCAACATCTATGGCTTGTCAACTTTGCAAGGTTATGCTTCGAAGATTATTTTAGAGTTGCATTCTGGCTTCTTCTAAGAATTGCAAAGAGCTATTTTGCTAAATATGTAGCATATTACAGCTTATGCTTTTTACTCGTGCCTCGTCGAGTCTACTCCTCATCGCTATTAATAAATAAATGATATACATTGCCGAAGGAAATGAGATACTATGGTCAAGCCGTGGTCTTGATACGTGAAGAAGTAATAAATGAATGAAGAAAAGCGTAATCAATATCTTCTATGTTTCAGACCCCTGGCTTCTCTATCAGACCTTATGCAACCGGAGGCTTTCCCTCTGGCAATTTGTCCAATTCTTACTCTTGCTAATCTTTTCTGTCCCTTCTCTTTTGGTTCTCCTCGACACTTTATTCAGGCCTTTGGTTATTCTAATGGCTCCAGCCGCAACTCTGGCGACGACTGTGACCACTGTACGGGTTATAGCAGCAAAGATAGGGATGGCCAACCAAAAGAATCGTTTCTCATGGTGCTCATAATGAATTGAAAGAGCAGTCATGGGTGGCTGCGGCTTGTCGCGTACGAACCTCGCGGGAACATTATCAGCAGAGGACAGAGCGGCAGCCTTGGATTTGGTGGGGTCCTGTTCTCCAGCACTGGACCCAATATCACGCTTTTGATTATTTCCGATATCAACCCATTGGTCAATGTAACTATCCTGCTCGAAAATCTCGTCATCCTTGTCATTAGACCAGTCATCGACGTCGAGGTTTTCGGGCCAGAACTCGAGCAATTCCATGCTCTCGGTCCAGTCCTCATCGAAGGTGTCCTTGAGTTCTTCAACTGCAGCAGGACCCATTGCCAGGGAACAAGCGCAAGACAACGACCCTACTGTAGTTAGCAATCGATCACTATATGGGGCGGAAACATGACGTACCATACGGCGAACCTTTCTTCTCTTCTCCTCGTCGACCTTGTCTTTATACTCCTTAGTCCTGATCTTCTTCCATTTCTCAAAGCCTCTAGGCTTATACTCGATCTTCTTCTGCTTGACTTTTTCATTAAAGCGCTTTCTCTTTTATCCTCGACACACTTCTTCTGCTCCTTGTCAGGCTTTTCATTCTTTGGACAGTCCTGGCACTTTTTGCAGTCATTGGCGTCGAATATCTTCCCGACCGGGCATCGATCAAGACAATTACAAGGTGTCCAGAAAGAATTGAATTTTGTGTCTCGAGCACTAATCTCATTCATGGATTCATCATGACCGTATATGCTTTGCCCGAGAAGGGAAGCAGCAGGTACGTGCGTGGCGAGAACATGATTGACCAGCAAGATGATAGCTTTGGCTTTGTTGGACCAATGCATGGCAGTATATTGATTTGAGGAAAGATAGTATGAGAATAATCATATACCGGAGTGGTGATGACTGTGATGATAGATAGTGTGAATGTAGGCTCCCATAATGTTGGGCAAGAAGGGATCAGCACGCCAGGTCAAGGCCTTTGGTGAGCTTTAAGATTTCCAGACTTCTGAGAAACGTCAATTCGTTGTTGTCTAAGCTGACCTTGGCACCAATGTTCACTCTTTTTTAGTTTGTGTTGGTTTGAAGCTTGGCCCGGAAGCCCGGGATCAAGACCTCTGTGTTGGTAATGATTTATTTTAAAGCAAAGGCAGGACTGCATGTGTTTGTGTCGCAGGCAACTGCGCCGAGCCATGGCCTGTATGGGTAATAAAGTATTTCTGACGTGAGCGATGCGTTGGTACGGCAAGTCAAGCAGTTATACGAAGCCGAAGAAAATCATGCCAAGAGGTCAGCTGACAAAGAAGAGAAAGGCTCGGCGCTCAGATCGAGTGAACATTGTGATTCAGTGCTACATTGTTTTCGACACACGAGGCCGAAAAAGCATCTGCCGCTCATGCACCTCAGCCGCCAATGCTTCTCAATTGCGACTGCAGTACCATCTGTCTAACATTCTCCTTAAATATGCGGAGACAGCAGCAATATATACGACCAACAACGGATTGGTCAGCTCCCACATATGGCAAGCTATATATAAAAGTATACAAATAACAAGAGGTAGGAGTCGCTTTAGATATTAGAACATTTGGGTACTTCATCTTATGTATATTTCTCAAGAAACTTTAGGTCATTTCTCTTTAATCTACTTTTGTTGGTTGGGACCCTCTTTTTCGATGCCCTTGCTGCCTCCGCACATCTAAGGAGGTTGTTGGACGGACAGTGCTGCAATCGAAATCGAGAGCCACCAGTGTGGCGAAAGAATTGGGCGGGCCCAAAGCTCTGATAGACACTCCTTGCGGTGGTTTTCCCTTGAAAATCTTTTAATTAACAATGTCATACCATTTGATAATGATTAATGTTCGTGCTATTATTCAGATCCTACCGTAAGACGATACTTTGCAAGGAAAGCATTGGCATATCTATATGCAAAAGTTTCGTATTTATAAAATATTTCAACAAAAACTGAATGAGAAAATACAATTGCAGTGACAACCAACTACCCATATCTGGTGGTCCCAACCGCCTCTTAACCACTCCCGTTTCGCCTCTTCACTTCTCCCCGATATGGCCTAGTCTTTAGCGTTGAATTAATCTCAACTTCTTTCACAAACAAGATCATCAACGTCTGGCTTACCCTGGAAGACATCCCAAACTTCGTAGGAAGAATATTGAACACCTGTTGTGGACATGCATCCACCGTCCGTGGTCGCAATAATGGTTGCGGGATTGCAGTCATCTGAGCTGAACATGACGACCATGTATGGGTTATCGCCCTCATCACTTCCATCTAGATTTGTTACCACGAAGGACTTGGCATAATCGGAATAATCTGTTCGACATCCCGTGGCTGGTTCGACCTCGACAAGCCCAACAGCTGCACTTCGGCACTCACGGCCTTGGTAAAAGTAAAGCTTTAGGCCGCCAGCAGCGACATATGAGACTAGAGCAAGGCTCAAAGGAAAAATGGTAGTCGCGTACATGGTGTGTTTCGATATCTAATACAGATTTGATTCTTCAATAAAAAGAGTGTAGAGATATTTAGGAAAGAAGGGTAAGAAGTTAATGAAACCGATGAGCTGAACAGCAACTAACTTCGTGGGGAGAATTATTTGTGGTTATAAATTTTGAGGCCTTGCAGTAGAGTTGTGTACTAAAAATACCAAGCTGCGAAAACAACAAAATACGACGGTCAAGAGACGCATGGATACAGGCACTCAAGCAGAAACATTGATGTTCCATTTGCCCAAGAAAATGTGCCAACCTCACCCGTATTATGCCGCATGACCGGTGTTATAATTGGCAATGCAGTTGGTTCTGCGGCACACAGAGGGGCGAGGTTGGCACATTTCCTTGGGCAAATATAACATCAGCACTCTTGGTTCAGCCCGCATCAAAGCCACCTCCTGACGAAGCCCTGTTTCGAAACCCCAAATAACAGCACTAATGGGAAGGACGCGGCAGGGAGGAGAAAAGAAGAGAGCCTCATGCCGCAAGATATCTTAACCAGTTGTGTTTCTTGAGCATAGCTTACCTTTATATACCATACACTCCGCATACTGAGCATACAATCGCGTCCAGCATATTAGGCTTCTTTCTGTCCTTCAGGGTTTCTTTCACATCTTTCTCTTCCAAAGTACACTTCATTTCGCTTCCTTGTTGGAAAGTAGTCAACCTTCCCCTCCTCTTTTTCTCCTTTTCAGAGTCATGGCCAAGGCACTTAGCCTAGGCGTTTTGTTTGGCCTAGGCATCCTTGGTGTTGTTGATGGCCTGAATGACAACTCATGCAACAACTACAGAATGTACGATTGCAGCAAAGCTCGAGCTTACGATGATGTAGAGCTAGCTGAAATCTATTCCCAGATGAAGCGGAGCCTAAACCCAAGAGATGTGGACTTCTCAGGTGTAGACCAAGACACCATTTTCAACTTCAATTTGACCAATCTTGTCCACAGAGACGATTTTAATCATCTCAGTGGTGACGATTTACATTACAAAGTCGAGGAGATCTTACGAGATCTGGACATTATACCCCGAGATACTCCATCTCTTCTCCAGACGTTTAAGGAATTGACCACCCGCGCCGATATCAAACATATTTGCGAAAATCAAGGAAAAATGATGTATAAGACTCCCAATAATCCAGTAGGAACGTGGATATACGATAGCGAGTCGTGGGATGATTGTAGGAAGTTTGGCGTTGTGAAGCATGCAAATACAGCAGCCAATAAACACAACGACAAGACTTACAACGACGAGCATGTGCTCGAAAGGCAGATGATCAAGAGATTCGCGGACTCGAAACTCAGCAATCAGCCTAGCCCTGAGTGGAGTACTCACGCTTCACTCTGTGAGTATGTCAAGGCGTACTGGGATGGAACACATGGCAGATCTATTGTTCATGGCCAGAGAGCCTGGGATTATGTGGGCAGTACATGGCCTAAGAATGATGATGCTGGGTAAGTCTCTCGTCTTTGTATCGTGAACGGGTCATGAAGTAACTGGCCAGCAGAAGGTTGGAAATGACGGTTATTGAAAAAGAAACCAACGGCATGAAGATGCGTGTAAGTTCGTAATTGTGCTATGCACATTTTCCATCAATGGCTATATATTTTCGGACATATTGTATTTGTCGCTCACTTTTTATTCTCTAATAGCTATTTAAAGGCGTTCAAATCAAAGATCCTGCCAAAATGAAGGCTCGAATTGCAGACATGGACAAGATCCAGAACCCTCTGGCTAATTTGAAAACCGCCATCCTACTCAGCCGATACCTAGACCACGGCGAGGTCAATCAGATCTATAAAACCCAGGCCATTAGGGTACACGATGCAATGTTGGAGGTCGAGAATGTGCTCGTAGAAAATTGGAAAAACGACGAAGCGCCGTATAGAAAGATTGACATGCATGCCAAGTGGCTAGCATTCATGAAGGAATATACCGAGAATACGATCACGAGGCTAGAAGACTTCATCAAAAATTGGTCCGATGAAGTGGGAAAAAGGCAAAGGAAGCTAGAGCCGCAGCAAAGGATGTGAAGGCATTACCAAAGGCCAAGCAAGATTTACTCGAGATTATGGAAGCGACTGCTAGGGAAGGGATTGAGCTTACGAAACCAGGGAGGACCAAAAAGATCTTCAACAATCCGTTTTAATAATGGATCATGAGATATCAATGTGGAATAAGGTAGAAGACTTTGTCATTGTATCCTAAGTCCCCGTGAATAATCACCTGCTTGCTGGTTGTCCATTGCATTGCCGTTTAGGCCTTGTGGTACCGGATACCAAAATGTGCGGTGTCTGGGCTTACTCGCATGTATTGTCTAGAATTTAGGCTATAACTTATGTTTTGGTAGCCTAACAGAATCCGTTAGAGAAAGTGCTACTAAGAGGATGGGCTTCCCCGTTCCCAACCCTGCGAGGATAATAAAATGGCAACCCAAGCGATTGGATTCTGCTAGTGGCTTCTTTTATATATTATCATTTATTGTTGGAAACTATCCGAGGTGTAATAGCCTCTTAGATTCAAGAAGTCAAAGACCCGATTGTCATTATTAGAAATCCAATAAAATAACCTCGATTGCTCATAACTGATATGATCCCGTGAAAAGATCAGATAGTGGTTGATCGCATCGCGGTTACGATTGAGCGAGCGGAACAAGGAACTGTTAAAAGAAAAATGGACAGAGATTCTGGATATCCTGGCAGATTATACCGACCTAGACCTCGCACAATAAGTTTAATGTTTGGATAAAAATGTTGAGTTGTTACAATATGGGATAAGACACTCTACTAGGCTCGCTCTTAGTGTCTTAGTGTCTGAGTTTCCATCATATTGTTTCCTCTGGAAGGCAATATAAACTACTATCTATTTTGTGATGCTTCTTGTTTATGCATGTTCACCGTATCAAGCAGAGACCTAAGGTGTCTCTTCTATACCTGAATGAGGCCGGAACTCAGTCCCCGGTGTGGCTTTTTTGCATCTTGCTCAGGAACGTTCCTTAAACAAAAGCGATGTCGTCATGTCAGGCATAACGGAAAAGTTGTCACGATTGTCTTGTGGTCGATTGTTGACCAATTCCGGATATTTTATATGGTACCCGCCGATCAGGTGAATAAAGATGAGCTTGATGCTAACATCGGCGAGGAACCGGCCAGGACAGACGTGAGATCCACTACCCCAATTAATCCAATCATCTGATGTATCAGGAAAGTGAAATTTGTTCCAATCGATGTCTTGACGCTTGCGCAGCCAGCGCTTTGGGTCATAGACTTCAGGGTCGGGATATATATCGGAATCTCGGCTATGCTGGCGGCTGGCAAAAGAAACTTGTGTTCCGCGGGGTATGTGAAGTCCGTCTTTGAACGTGTAGTCTTTGACTGCGATCCTTTGCACAGTGACTGCTCCAGTCAAGTCATTCTTGGTTAGTCAAACCATCTCTGGGGTTCTGCTTGAATGCTCTCCAGCATTCAACTTGGCAAACTTACCTTCAGTGAAAGAATTCAATCTCAAAGATTCTCTCAACACGCTGTCTAGCAGCCGGAGTTCGCCTAACGCATGTCGGGTCCAAGATGTACCACCTCCCAAACATTCGTTGCGTACATTCAGAATTTCTTGTCGAATTTCTTCTAGGACATCTGGGTGGTCTAAGAGATCGTAGAGGGTAGAAAGCGCGGTACCAGCGCTGCTATGAATTGATGCAACCATTGTCACAAAAATGTTCTGGACAATATCGTCAGCTGTGGCTCTTTGTCCACGGGAGCGGTGTTCCTCAATGAACCACTGAATCGCGTCTTCTGGCCTTTTTCCATTGTCTATATCTCCACCATCAATTTCTTTTTGGCGGGTTTCTACAGTTGGGGCGATAAAATCGGCGCAGGCTTTTCTTTTCTTTTGACATCCTTAACTTCTGGACAAGTGAACTTAGCAGTCCAGTATAGCCATGGATGATACTTCATCTTGACAACACCCGGGGCGCTGAGGATAGCAGCCATGTACGTCAATGATAACGCTTGCCAATCATCTCCCGCTAGGTCTTCACCGACCATCACATAGGCAGACATTCGTGCAAATAACTGTAATAGCACTGGGTAAGGAAGCATTGGCGTGAAATCTAAAAGCGGAAGTCAGTCTTGCAAGCTTGTTGATTTTCCATTTTTCAGCATCGAATACTCACCCGAACATGTTGGCATGAGTTTTGGCAGAGTCAGCGAACAGACCGCGTGCAAAGGCTTAACCAGTTTATCTGAAGTGATATTAGTATCCATAGTAGCGTTGCTAATCCCCAGCATCGAAGAGGCTCACTGAGTGCTCGGTTTAGATCCAGTCGCGCAACGTGCTGGACTTCCTCGGTGATTGAAGGACCGTGTACATGCTTGGGAATTGCGACCTAGATGGGCACTGTTAGCATCTTGTTGTTCAATCCCAAGCACTTGTGGCCAACAAATTACCTCATCAAGGTGTGCAGGGAGACTCAACCGATCCTGTGGCGCAATTCTGACTTCTGGAAGGTATTTTATCGGTAGGATCACTATCGGGCGGTTCTTGTTGGAAATGTTGCGAATCTTGAAAGCTTGATCCTTTCTCAGGTACTGTCCAAGAGTCTAAGGAAACGAAGGCAACAACAGCTGTTATCGGGCAACAGCAGGATTTTGCAAACAAACCTCATTGTATCCACGCTCCAACAGTGTCCATGCTTCAGCCCTGTATCGTTTGAGAGAATCGTCTCCTTCAAACCGAAGAACTGGAAGGACAGTGTACCCGGGCCTTTTCCATTTGGAACTCCAAATACTCCATGCTAGCCATCCCGCCACACTAATAATCAGAATTTCTGTGATGAAAGTCATATTCGCTTCAGAAAAGACACAGCTTATGGTCAGCAAAACGCGACAGACAAACAGTGTACAGGAAGACTTATGGAACTAGCTATCAAGGCGCATTCAGGCTTCCGTGTAGTGCTCACGATGTCATGGAGGCCTTGCTATACTTCGTAATCAGGATGTTGGCCGTAAGCGCTCCCCGAACCCCGAATTAACCTATTGGTCAACATGTTCCCTGTCTCTCTGAAGTGCATTGTGTTGGGAGGTGTTGGTTGGTGACCAAAGACCAATCGGGGACAATGGTTCCAGGTCGACGGAAAAATTTGATTCACTGCCAAGCTCCCAGGTTACATCCAGCACGGGTTGATTCGTTCACCGAAATTGCCGCCGCATTACACACTTGGACCCTCTGCAAACGTTTCGTAGAATGCTCGCTCATACATGAAGTCCATCCCGGCTTTTCCAGGAAGCGTTGATTTCCTCTTCACAAAGTTGTTGCAATATATAACCTTAGCCAATAATCCCACTTATATTTATCACAGGGCATGAGTAAGTGCGATATTGAAAAGTGGGTAACCATAGTCGACATCATCATCCCGCTGTCTGGGTAAACCGGATGTGGATTCTGGTTCTCTCTTACTTTGTGCAGCTGATGACCGTTCCTACACAGCCAGGCAAGTTTTAATGCCCAGAAGTTATGGGTAGAGTTGGGAGAGATTCTCGAGGCGAAGCATCCTGGAATCATGGGTATCGTATAATCAGCCTCAGATTTATGTACCAACAAAGAAAACACGCGGATGCAGATATGGTGGGCGTGAGTTGCGTACCTTATCCGGATATGAGCATGAACAAGGAGCAGGGATGGTCATATGAGTTTTTTAATCGAGCGACGTGTTATCTCACTCTCAGAACATGCACAACTTAATTATGTTACTCAGCCCCTGCTATCAGAGCAAAGTGATCCAACTTGTCGGAGAGCACTGCATCGTCACGATCCGTGCTGAGGGTGACGTCCTCCCACCGATCCATCACTACGGCCTCCTGTTCTCTTTTGATTTTCTGCCATCGAAGAGAATCCGAACCCAGAGCAATCCGTGAAGACCAGACTCTACCAGCCGCCATACCCTCGCCCTTGACAACATCAGCCATTGCCTTTGCTACCTTGGCGGGGTCTCCCGGAGGCATCCCCATTTAGCCAGATCCTGCGAGGCAGCGGTAAACCCTGGCACGTATGCTTCGATGGGACTCTTGTGTTCCTTGTTCTGCTCCGACGCGGATTTGTCCTTCTCGCGAGGTTCGAAGATGCGCGTGGCAACACCGCCGCACTCAAAGGCGACGCAGCGGATGCCGAGAGAGGAGACCTCTTTGTGCAGAGATTCGGCAAAGGAGCTGTTTGCCCACTTGGTCATGTTGTAGTACGTCGTGTAGGGCATGTTGCCCCAGAGTTGGTTTGAGGCCGTGAAAGTGATTGTTCCTGATCCCTGTTTGCGGAAGAATGGGAGAATGGCCCGCGTCATGTGAAGCTGACCGAAGACGTTGGTTCGGAAGATGCGTTCTGCGTCATCATCGCTAGGCAAAGCACCAGAGTAAGCTGATAAACCCCGATCGCAAAGATGGACCTGACCTACCCGATGTCCTCGAAGGGGCGAACAAGAATGTGCCGGCATTGTTGACAAGGACATCAATGTGTCCGAAAATCTGCCAGGCCTCCTTGACTTTGCTTGCAATAACCTTTGAACCAGAGGTGATGTCGAGCTCAAGAAGGGACACACTCTCTGAAGCACGATCGGCCATCTGATCGACTTGTCTGTTGGCAGCAATCACTTTATCGCCTCGACGGACGATTTCCTCAACGAGTGCAGCTCCAATTCCCGCCGAAGCTCCTGTTACAAGCCATACAAGAGGTGCCATTTTCTCAAACTGCAGTGTCTCAACGGCAACAATGAGAATAAAGGAAGAGAAATCGAACTGGTGGTTTCACTAGAGATAGACAGTGAAAGTATGAAATGCACTTTCGTTGTAGTCCCGGTAAGAATACCTCGATCCGTGACCAGGAGACTCTTATATACCGAATCAAGCACACGTGTGGGCTGCTATAATGATAATTAAGTCCTACTAGGCAAACGGAACAAACAGAACGGCTTGTCCGCGCACGAAAAAGACGATTAATAATCGAGCCAATCACTGTGACAAGCCTGGCGACAACACTCATTCATTTGGCTGAAGGTGGAGCACGTCGGCCCAATTCGCTCGCTAGGCCATTTCGTCCGCGGACGAATTCGCCCATCCGCGGCAACGCGCGACTCTCCGTCGGCCACCATCACTTTGCCCGCGCACAGTGTCTCGATAAGCTATCCATCCGAACGTCTCAAACATGGTGCGCGGTTCTCCTCGGACGTCTGCACCTACATCTACATCCTCGATCTCGATGCCGACACGTAAGACCATGCGGAAAGGGACACACAGCTGCACAGAATGTGAGTACCCCCACCCACTGCCAACTGCTCCGGCGCGCCAGCTCATGCCCCTTTGTCTAGGTCGCCGTCGAAAGATTCGGTGCGACTCGATGCCAGGAGCTTCAGCCTGTTTCAACTGCAAATCTCGTCGCACACCATGTGTAAGCCAGAGCGGTGATGGCGCGAGACTGCAGTTGCGTCGGCGCCAAGAACCCGACTCTCCGAGAAGCAGCAGCAGCGACGCCCATACGTGGGCGGCGAAGAATCCAGGCGTCCCACAGGCTTCAGACGTTCTGGAAAACAGTGTAACAGATCAGCGAGCACCCTTCCTCGCGGTTCTGGACCCGTCCGGAGTGAGTCATCCATGTTGGCATACGGTTGCACGTTCAGCAGACTTAACGAGCCAGCACAGCTCTCCAAATCTCCTAAGACGCACGACGCCAGTACGTCATCTCGCTCGCGTCTGTCCAGGGATAGCATTATGTCTCATTCGTCAATTGGTGACCGTAGGCTATCTCGTGTTTCCAGCCAATTGCCTGAGCTACTCTCAACCGGCCAGGGGAAAGTATATGCGAGACACTACGTGCAGGATTACCGCCTTACGATTCTATCATGAAAGTTGCATTGGCGCACAAATGCTGGTGGGTTCGAATACACAGAGCTGTCCGTGGCATGTATGACGACAAGATTGAGTCATTCCCAGACTTCGTCAGGCGAGCCTACACGAGCGATCAGCCTTCAGACCTGGGTAAGATGGCGATTGCGTTCGCTTTCGCTTCTGATGTTGATGAGTCCCATATCTACACTTTGGTCGACCGCCTCGTTGTCTCTGACATGACGTATATGTCTACTGTGGAAGGCTTGGAGTGCTTGATTTTGCTGGCCGTTCTCTATGCGGACGAAGGCCAACCCAAAAGATCGTGGATGATATATCGCAGAGGAGTAATGGTCGCGCAATTAACAGTATGTCAACATCCTGTTCTGGAGACGAGTGCTGGAAGTTGACGTTGTCAAAGGACCTGTACCAGGCTGGCCTCCGATCAACAGTGAAGAGACGGCTCTGGCTGTCCATCTACCAAGGAGACCGCATGATGAGCATGTTTCTCGGACTGCCGTACGGCTTTGTCGATATACACCACCAACAAATTCTAGAGGTGAAGCCCGAAAATGACTACTTGGATTCGACCATGATCATCCGCTGTGCGATGATAGCCGGAAAGGTTATTGACCGCAACCACTCACGTACAAAGGCTTCCATCTCCAAAACACTGGAATTGGACGAGGAGATGAACGAGTTTGCAACGACTTTCCCAGACACCTGGTGGGAGCTTCCTGAACGGGTCCAAGTCGATGGCCACGATTTCGACGAAGTTCATGTCCGGCTGCACCAACAACTCTTCTTCTTCCACCTGCGACTCTACATTTACCTACCATTTCTCAGCGGTTCCGAAGAAAACTCTGTGTATGGTTCAATTATTCGCGTCGCCAGCATGGAGGCTGCACGACAGCTACTGAGGCGCTACCTGAGTCTACATAGTGACGCGGAAGGGCCGAGTCCATCTGAGTGTAAACTCGTGGACTTCATGGCATTTACCGGCGCCATTGTGTTACTTCTAGGTTGCTCAAGTTCGTCCAGCTCAATGCTATCAAGTGATAGGAATGACATTGAGGCTGTGCTGTCATTGGTTCGATGCCTGCAACGTCAGGAGAATCAAGAAAACTGCCCCATCGCGTCGCAATGTCGCAAGACACTTAACGTGCTGCTGTCGAGATCGAGCACGGATGAGGAAGTCCGCATTCCATTCTTTGGCACAGTCGTTAGAAAAGGTGACCAAACCGTAGGACAGACCGCTCAGGTTGATCAAAGCTTCATAACAAACTCTAATACGGGGGTAGTCATGCTTTATCTGCTGGCCAACCATCCTCGTCGACGACTGATATCAACTCTACTCCCGCGAGTGACGGCCTGGTGCTGCCGAGTTCTGCGTATTCGGAGGCACCGTGGGGATGGAGCACCCTGGTCACATACCAGAACTAGGCTTCTTGTCCCATCTAGAAGATGTGTCAGGAGATTTCGACGCGGGCTGGGGTTTTATCATGGATCTCGACAGCTTTTGACTCAGCTCAGAATGTGATGGTATCCTATAGTCCATCTCGCTGGAACCCTCACCCATTGAAGCGACCGACCGCTGTGTCCCCTACAATTCATTTGGTCCCTGAAAAGCTTTCAGCCTCCGCTCCTCCCCTCACTGTAGTGGTCGCCAAATAGATCAAAATGCAGTTGCATCATGATCGTGTACTTGACTAGCTCCTCCATGCAGTCGACTGGTCGATTGCGCATCGAGCTAGGCATCATTCGGCTGTCCTCCTCTGTTGTGAACTGCGTACAGACTTTAGGAACTGAGCTCTCATTTGGGATGGCGAGCTTGCGTTTCCACCGACGTATTTTCTCAGAAGCTATCAACAAACTCTAGTTCCAGTTGTTTCAGGCAAGCTGCGGCATTAGGCAAAGTCTCAACTGGCTTCGCTTCCGGCCTGGCTTCCTCAAGTAATTGAAACTGTCGCAGCCGATATCGATTTGAGGCAAGCCGGGTTTCCATAATGAAGGAGAACTTAATACCAACCTGGGAATAAAGATCGAAAACCAGTTGCATGTTGGGGATTCCGACACTTTTTGAAGTGTTTTGTGGCTATGAAATAGCCGAAGACCAACCTTCAAATGCTTAAGCGACTCTGTGTATTGGCCCATCATGATTTCATAGTAGATATACAAGAGACAGCATGGCAAAGCTGTCTCTAAATCTAAAGTCGGTTCACTAGTGATACGGGTAATAGCCCTATTGTATAAGCGCATGCTGATGTCTGGAAGGTGTTGCTGGCCTCTAGGGTGTGACGACGTGCCTGTCACAAATAATTGGTGGGCTGCACCAACGGCTGTGATTGACTGCTTTAGAGCATCGTTCTGATGGGCCATAGGGAGGGCGTAGGAGAGCCAACAGGTCTCATGTGCTGAAGTCTCGCCAGATCGTTATAAATAAAGGTGCTAAAGTAATGGAAGAAGCACACCTCCAATAGTGACGAATATATGAGTGGGCTTGGGTTACGTTTAATAGTAGGCACTACAGGTTGATGTTCATCCGCAATAGCTGGTGTCTTATTCTTGGATCTGGTAACCGGAACGGCGTAAACGTCGCAGATAACATTCTCGGTGCGGCACCGTCGACGGAGCGGCTTTTCTTCGTCGCACTTCTCATGACGAATTCTGTTAGACCCTCATTGTTAGTTGCGAAATGGAAATAGCCGATCGTCCATAAAAACCATCACGCGATTCACGGGGTAACGGCATCTTGCAATTGTTGAGCAGACCTGAACTCATTTGCTGTGAGGCGAACATGCATGTGAGCTACTCAACCAGTCGAGTCACTTGCAATCATTTGAAGAGATGGTTTAACAATGGAATAAATACGACCGGTATCATGGGACCCTGATCTCAATAAACCTGCACTAATCCAAGTCGGCGGAAAAGCTGAGGATCTATACGTCAGAGAAGTGGGCGGAGGCTGCGGATATGCATTAATGGACGACTAGACCCTATGGAGGCATGAACCAATACCTTTGAATGACTCAGTCAACGATCATACGCTGGAGCCAATAGCACCTGCACCTGCGGAAGAGTCAAGCATCATATCCTACCCTATACTGAAGGCAATAACCCGATTTAAATCCTTATCCCATATTCATGAGCTTTTTTTTTTTTTTTTTTTTTTTTTTTAAATACAATTTTCTGCATCTGGTAGTACATTTCGCTCTTTAGGGTTATATACCCTTGTGTTCCCGTAGAACTTTACTCTGTAAGGTCGTGAACAAGATGTATAATCCTTCACAAAAACTCGGCCCTGCTTGTCTTACAGGAATACGTTTTACTGAGTGTCTTAGTTTCAGCTACACATTATTATCAGTTATCTCACGCATTTTTAAGACTACCACGAACCGGGTTATCATCATTGGTGCCGGCATCTTCGATCTTCCATGTGCTGACATCCTCGGATACGGCTTTCAAGTAACGATCGTTCAAGTCCGCTCTCGCAAAGGAGGTCAGGTCCACCAGACACTTCTGCTCCATGGAACATTAGCTTAAACACTGTCACTGTGGCCCTATTAGTCTATTATTCTATTCATAGTTGAAAGCTAGAATATTAGTTGGCTTTTCCGACTCCACCGGTGGAAAAAACGCTGCAAAATTAATTTGAAAATATGAAATGACTCCTGAGCTTTAACCACCTACTTTTAAACCCATTGGTATCATTGGTTGTTACTTATAAAGAGTTTATACATTGGGAATCAATCTATGATCCATAGATCGATTAGGGATTCCGTCTGATTACGAACACAACCTTGGCAGATTGTACAGCCAGTGTCTCATGATAGCAGCAGGCACCCGATTCAAAGTAATGCTTGCACAAATTGAGGAATTCAGCGATAAAATATGACTGTAACATTTCGTGGACGCCTTCCACCCAACGTGGTATTGGAGCAGCTAGATACGACAACGCTTGCGTTGTCAGGAGATATCCGCGGCCTGGGGTGCTAATTCCCAAGGCCGGTTTTTGAGTGTAGAACCTCTCGGATTTGTTCAATGCTCCAAGACTGTACTTGATTAAACCCATGGGGACACCTTGGATACAAAGGAAAATTCTCTGCTTTCTGCATAAAATCTTCCAATTGTCCTGGATTTTGTCTCATAGTCAAGTTAATATCATGTCTTATTTGCTCGCAATAACTTTCCAGTGGCAAGTCATTTACTCCGTCTCCGAATGGATTCTCAATCTCTCGACCAGCCAAAGGAATTCCAAGAATAATATAAGCGGCAAACAATGTGGCTGGTATTGTTACCCAGCTGAGTGATTTCCAAAGCTGGAATGGAAGTATTAGGATATATGCCCATGAAATCTGGGCAATAACGATTGAATACGCAATCGGAAGTGGTGTGTTCAGCACACGATCTGTGCCAACCAATATCTCATGCATCTGACTTAGGAGTGTCATCGCCTGGGTATGGTATGCTGGAGTTTTGAATGTTCCATTTTCGATGATAGTTTTGACATATATAGAGCAATAGCCGAGAATCTCAAGCGGGATATTTCCCAATGGCTTTTCTGATTGCTTGATGAGTTTTCGAGGATTTGACTCAGCCATTGGAAGTCCAAGAAGTAACCCAGCTAACTTCCAAGCGCTTGGTTCCTTCAAATCCTGAGCATCCGCGTCTTGTGAAACAATCGAAAGGTGCTTAATCAGTGGATGCAGGTCATTGTAGGTCGCAAATGGCTCGAATCTCAGTCGATGCTTCAAAGCGTATGAGAATGCCACGAGTAAGTTGCAAAATGACACTTTGTGAAGAAGATCGTCTTTTGCAAAGCCTTGCCGCTCCTCAGCATGAAACCAAATCAATCGGGACATACTTTGGCTAACAACAGACAACTGTGCCCAATATCTTCTCCCTTCCCCATACCTTTCGTAGGCTGTCGAGCTCCTGAAAGATAGTGACAGGGCTACCACAAACCCCAGGACAGTGAGAAGAACATGATTGATTCCAACTGAGATAAAGTCAGCATTATGAGGTCGTAAGAACTGGTTGCGTGGTGGCTCACGATCATGGACGAAGTATGATATGCAACAGATTGTGGTGGACCAAGTCGCCACAAACAGGAGAGGGAATATCATCAAGGGCATTACGCTGCCATGGAGTTGAAGTGCGAGCGGCCATTTTGAATGGTGGTTAAGGTCTCGCGGACCGACCTATGCCACCTGGTTAGCTTAGATTACTGTCTTCGTCTGTTTGTTTATGAGTAAAGTTTTTCTCACGAAATAGGCTGCCAGAAAGTCGGTTTCATCAGAGCTTCTTCTCAATGAATCTGGATTTGGTGGATTTTTCTCCGCGTCCTTCATGTCGTTCCTTCTGACTTTGAGCAAGTTGTTGTTCGATTTGAATAGACAGCTCTATATAGACTATAATGCTGAATGAGAGGAAAATGAAGTTACATTCTCTTTCTATGCTAAGCTTTGGGTTTCCTGAGATGGAAATATATACTACAAATTGGCAGAGCTTTGGGCCAGCGTATAGCAGTGGATCTGCTGTCGTGGCTTATCAATGTGCTAGTACAAGAACAAGCTAACATTGTGGGGCTATCGCTTGTGACAGTGCCGGCATTCCGTGGTATGAAGCTCTCGTGAGAAGCAGGTCCACAAGCACCAAGCTACCGACCCACCAAATACCCTTCCCGAATGATGCCCCTAAGCAACAATTTTAAACTCCATCTATTTAAGATTGTGACCGATCGGTGATTATCGTGGAATATACAGCGACTTGAGAATCAGTGCTAGGAACAAACACTCCAGTATTGGAAGAATCAATGTGTTTGCTTTGCGCCGTGTATGTTTATATGATATTGTCGCAATCCCTAACACCATAATATCTCCGTGTAGTCTTCGTTGTTGAGCATCAGAAGCTGCTCCCATCTCGAATACAATTCGTCCTGAACCAGTAGGGGAAAGATGATTAATTTTGATGATGGGACTAATATTATCTAAAGGTTAGGCTGTAAGAGTAAGCGTTTACAGACTTGTGGCATATGCCTTAGATACCGAGGCCAGGCAGACATGATGCGGCGTTAAGTTCAGGGCCCAGATAAATCTTCATTTTCTTAGATGAATTAATCAAGAAAGTTCAGATTGAAATACAATCTTATTTTATGAAGAGCCTTATTTATAGGTGTATAATTAGCTTCCACAATAAAAAAGCATAGGTAAGCTTTCGGCGTACTCTAATTATTTAATTGATGGCTTCCCTTAGTCAGTGATCCATGAAGACGTAGTCATCTTGAGCACACATTAGACAAATGCCTGTAGTGCGACTATTCAACCAACATTTAGTGACCTCACTGACTCATTCATCAGTGGTCTGGAAGCATACAATTCATTAATATGGAGTTAATGAATCAGTCCCTCAATTGATCAAGTCGTTTTCGATCAAGCCTTATTCCTAGGTGCGTTACACATGGATCGTGCACGTAACCCTATTAGCTGCAGCGCATAGCAATAAAAGAAGATATGCATCGTTTTGCATCCCTAGGAGATTTAAAGCCACGTCTCAGCTCTTCATTTGCACATCTTCTTGGCTGTCCGAGGCTGCTGACCAAGTAGCTGAAGCTTCCGGTCTCTCAGACATCAGAGAGTCGCACCTCTGTGAAAGCCCATTACAGAGCGTGGGCGCAATATTTCAATGTGGATCGAGTCCTTGAGCCTGCCGCAATCACTAACAACGAGAACATTACGTTTGGACTGTACGCCTACTAGTTGACCCTGCCCAGAGGCTCGGATATCATTGGATTCTCCCTTCCAAGAGCCGACAGCACAATCTTTCGACCCGAATCGGACCTCGAGAAGAAGAAATAGGTGAGTGGCTGTAAAGGAGGAAGCTTTGAGTTATGTGTCAACGAAATACCGGTGGAAGCTGCAGAAAGACTTACCTTAAAAGGTAGTTTCGCTCGCAAGAACGTGCCATAAAAACGTACGACATGCGACTTGATGCTGTGACACTCTGTGGTGAGGGAGCTAAGACGTCACGTGAAGATGGTGAGCTTTTGGCCAATATATTGCATCCCGGGAAGAGTCATTTGTACAAAGGGACAATGAGTCCATCACCTTTAGCCAGTCGTCGTTCTGTTCTCATACAAGGCCAAGGTAAAGGGAAAGGATGGGAAACATCCTATTATGTCGGATAGGATGTCTGATCTCAATGATGAGATGGACAATCCTTGAGCCCAGGTCGGTCCTCCTACCCGGTGGCGGATAGATGAGCTCAACAAAGGCTCGGATCTCTCCAAAGTGAATTATACGTACTTGGAAGTTGAGATATCATACAAGGCCCAAGCATATATTCCTACCAGTAGCTATGCCACGTATAGCATTGGCAAATCGATTATAATTTTTCCTAGCCAAGAGAGACTTAGACTTGGTGGATTAAGTCGTCTCAACTCTTCAGGCAGCTGAAGAGATTCACTGGGCCCAACTGTGCGTTGAACACAATATAAAGTGCCACGAGAGTCGCGGCTTTAATATTTTGCTTCTATTACCAAATTGCGGTGGGTGAGTTGTTTTTATGTGGGCAATGCAGAGGCGAATGAATGGTACAAGCAGCAAGCGCAATAGTAAAAAAAAATGGGACTGAAAAAGAAATAAAAAACTGAGCCAATAAACTCCAATAGACAAGATCAGAATTGCACTGAAGGGCCATTCTAGAAAGGGGGATTGGGGAAACACCGAGAAATAGAAAGGCGGAAAGCTAAGAAATTCAAACTAAAGCGACAAGCGCAATATTTAACATTGTTACATGTAGTTGGATCAATCTGAAAGAGCTTCAAGAGACAAATTCGATTCAGGGGTGGAAGCAGCTGTATATTTCCATGGATATCTTCATACAATAGCTCACAAAGCCATTGTGAAATAAAACCGCCCCTTTGTTCTAGCCAAATGAACCTGATGCAGATAGCCAAGAAACCACAATCGCCCAAGTAGCCTACGAAAGACTTCAATTCCAACATATCGGATGGTGCATCCCGACATACACACACCACAGCGAGTCGAGATAATCGGTAAGCAGGCACGAAATCACGGGGTGTCGCAAACGTTAGACGAGCCGTGTAAATTGCATCTTTTGATAATTGGTCTCTCGTAATGGCAGGCGAATGTTGAGATTGCATTTTGTCCAGTATAATCTACTAGGTAGGCAAATTTATCCAAGTGATATCGATTCCATCAATTAATCCATTCATGACACTCAATCCATTTCCTTTCCATTGAGGGAGCCGCTAGGCTTATTGAAGCGATCTTCAAGTTGAAGGATTCTGAAAGGAAGTTAGTGGTTATATTACAACACAAACATTCTGGCTGGACATTTCCTACTCTTAACAAATGCCTCCACTTCCACAATCTTCTGTTAGGTCAATTGGTTGGGGACAGTTGTTATTTGGGTCAATGCAATGGCAAAGGCGATCCGCGCCGCAAGTGGTTCCATCGCAACACCCGAAATAACAGTCCTGGCCATCCACGGAACAGACGGCACTTGCCACGGTCGCGAACAAGAACAGGACGATGGCGGTAAAGGTCCTCATGTTGACAAAGTGAATTCTTGAGGTCTTATGTTTGTTAAACATGTAGAGCATAGCAAGCATTTCGGCGGGGTATTGTGTGTCTTTATAAATTGTTCTGTGCTCATCGCACAATCTGTGGACGAAGAGTCTCTTTCATTGATCACGACTGGATCGCGGGCTGCAATGTTTCTCGAATCGGAATGAACGTGAAACATGTTCTATCCGAATGAATTAGTCATTGACAATCGCAATGCCCTCTCGATGTCTTTTCCCGCTGGAAACTGCAGATACAAGGGGATGATCTCCATTCCACCGAGACACTGTTCTTCCAGAAGAGAATGAGATGGTAGTATGAGCATGTCTTACGGATGTGCGAGGATCCCGTTATGATGGAGCATCTTCGCTATCTAGACAAAGTGACGTAATAGAATACATCAGGAAAATCCTAGATCATAATGCAGTGGAAAACCAGTGCCGGAAGGAGGATAGAGGTCACGCATGCAACACTGTATGACTTGTCCTCAGATGACCATTGTCTCAACACACACTATCACAGGTTTCAAATTCTGTCCGGCCGGCTCGGGACGTGATAGGCAAGGCTCAGACTCGAGAGAGCAGTATTACCTAAGTGGAACATGCAGAAACTGGCGCTATCACCATACGGAATTCAACCAGGCCTACAGAAGGGAACTCGTCCGACGAGACAACTTTCGAGTCACTGATGCCGAAATAGCTGGGTGGATAAGTATCAGAGGGTATAGCAGGCCCCGCAGTTTACAATTTATTGAGCAGGATTTCTGTTTGCCCTGGACGGCTTATGAGAGGGTTCCCGGTGGTGGATGCGGGCTAAGGATATATATTGTTCCTATTTACTATACGGGTATGCATCAATCTCCCGTATTCTGTAAGCACATGCCACCCTAATATCAAATCCTAGGGGTAAAGATTAACAAAAATTCTTCCAGCATTTAAGTTTACAATTAAGTGATTGTAACTCGGTAGATAGGGATTACTTGCCTCTTGGTCCCGCGAACATTTTCCAGGCTGTTTAACAGATACACTTCATAGCGAAGATACCTCCTCGAACAAATACGCAATGTCCATATCCTTCACACTTTTCTCGGCACTGGAGACCATTGACGAGGAAGTAGACATTACACGGGCTTTCTCCAGGCTCTGCCGTGGGACTTGGAGTGTCTTCTGCCACGGGCATCGCAAAAGACGTAGAGAGAAGAAGAGCGAGGATAGAAAGGGCCTTCATTGTAGTAGCGTAAGCCAAAGCGAAAGTCTTGAATTATTAGTGAGGGGTCAAGATAAAGAATTATCTGATCTCAAACCTGATCGCCAACGCATGGAACTTATAGAAATCTGACTGGCTACATCGGGTAGCTTATTACATCAAGCTGACTAGGATCATGGCACATCTCCCAGAGATTATCCACACTCTGAGTAACCGATGATTTCATGTATGCAGCTCTTCGTATCCATCTAACCCCGCATCTGCTTCCGTTAATGCTAAGGTTGCCAACTCAGACAAACAGTTCTAAGTCTTTACCTACCGGATGTCAGGCCCACAATTGATTATCATTATCTTATCAGATCATCAATGATCCGGCTTCTGATCCCTTAACTCCACTTTCTGTCTCAACAAGGTTAATGATCTACGGTAGACCACAAATTATTTCCCTCATATGGTTGTTTATTGTCAATGCTCCACAAATGTCGTATCAGATCATGGGCATCCCACCTCGTATTCTCGGCCCCGCATTTGACCGATGAGTAGGTTAAATGGGATGCCGGTGGGATCCAGGGATGGAAAGAGCCTTATTCTATATTGTGAAAGCATTAGACGATTCTGAAGGTAATAAAGCCAAGTAATAGGAGTGATACCTAGAGTCCAAATATAATTGGGTATGATTCAGCACTTCAATGCTACTTAATTTATCAAGCACATAAACGCTAATCACTCTCGAATTCTTCTTCACAACGACGGCGTGTTGATACAGCTTCCTCAACTAATCAGGTATGCCGCTATAGGGTAGCTAATTGGCATCTGAACAACTCCAAGAGATGTTATCGAAAATCATATTTCTCCAAGAATTTTGTTGTCTGTTTCGGAATGAAATTAGCCTATTCGTGTCGCAGTGGAGGCCTATGTGCTTGTAGAACGAGCAAACCATCGAAATGGAGGTAAGGGCTTTCATGAAGCGGCGTTTAATTTGTAGTCACCAAATAATAGATTTTTTCTGAAGCACTGGACATGTATGAAGGACCTCATCCCATTGAATACCGGAGAGCCACATTTAGGTACCAGACAACGTCTTGTGGCATCCATTGCTAGCTAGTGATACTTCCCATAAGTATGCCAAGCTGTGTTAGATTCAAGCTATCTCATTGAATATGCGAAGGCTCCAACACCGCACCGATCTCCACAACGTCTTAGTCAACATGTCAGTACATAAAACAACTAAGTATCGTTATACGGCACTAGATATGCTATATAGATCTTTACCTGCTCTCTAGACGCTGAGATTTTCATTAACTAATCTACGAGCTAGGTAATATCACTAGTTTTCCTCCGGTTCTAATTCGATCAGATCCATATCTGATACCTAATTGGAGCCTTGGCACATTCAATGAGACGTATGAAGAGCGCGCGATTTTAAGTCTCGATGAAGTAGTGCCTTAGTATATTCACAATGGGCTATCCGATTTGGCCGAGCGTCGATGAGGACACTTTTCTTCACCACGATCAAGAACTTTAGCCTCATAAATGTGAAGATGGAAGCGAGGAAAGTCCTGGCAAAGTTCTTTGTTGGATCTGTGTCCACACACAAGCGATGTCTAGGAGAAGTTCCCGAATTGGAGTGTGAGCTCTCCAAAACGCTCTCGAATGTGCATCTTGTGGTTGTATATAGGCACACTCTCGTGACCAACGGTCTAGTGAGTCGCAATATCCAAACTTGGCTGCAACGAAATGCCACGCGCCAGCCTGGGCAGCCCCTCAATGAGGCGTAGGTGTGGGCCTATGTCAGTTACTAGAATGGCGGCGACGACGGCATCTTGCCTCACGAGCAAGGCCACAAGTTCCTAAATATCAAGCTCTGGAGAAGGGTGGAGTTGACATGTCAGAATGTGTATGAGTGAGGGTAGGGATTGATGTTGAGCGTCGAAGCACCGCGATGCTAAAATAGCCAGCATCAACCAGCTTGGAAAAGACAGCAGAAGCAACAGTACCATCAATATCGACGAAGCATTCTCTCTTAACCTTTGTTTCCATAATTAAGACTTCTTGCCTGCTGTGGCGATGTTCAGATACTCAGGATCGGGCCGGAGGGGCTTTCTGGTAGGCTGCCCAAGTGACAAGGATGGAGGGCCATGGACAAGGTCAAGTAGCTTCTATTCTTGATTCTTGTGCACAACCGGCAAGTGCCCTTGTATCGTTTATGGTAGCTATTGTTCTATCACGTTTGTGTATTTATCCTTGACGGGCGAGCGTTGTCTCCGAGATAGGTCCCAGCTTACTACGTAGCAATACCCACGACTGTGGGCGGACATCTTCAAAGAAACAGCCATGTCCTTGACAGATTTCGGTAGCTTATCCATGTACCTAGTGAACTCTCACATGGTCATTCTGGCACTGTCTTCAATTTCGATCAACATAAGTGAGACGTTGCGTAGCACTGAGCGACGATTGCTTTACGTTTTGAGTATGTGATGTCTCAGTTTGATTCAAATCCTTCTCATCAGTCATTGCAATACCACTCTGAATCAAGGAATTTATCACAAACTGACCGACATTTCAAGCAAAGGCAGCCCCTCTGGTGTTGTTCCGGCTGTTGTTTCACCTGTATTCAGAAGTTGGTTGTATTTGACAGCCACGACTCGTCTATGTCAGATGATCAAGGTCCTCGGGCTGTATCCTCAGACTTGCTCATGGTTCTCAGCAATAAACATATGGAAATAGTGAGATACATAGTCTAGTTTCGGAAGCGATATCGTCACCTTTAAAAAGTGCACTGTGACCAAAGCCTCGCCCCTGGAATCCATGGCTTTGAAAGACTAAGCCTTCTCTTATCCTCGGGATTTACACAAAACACATCCTTGCATACGCTAAGAGGTTACCGTAGCTTTTCAGAAAGCATCATCCTGTACAGGTAGTATAGGCGTATCAATGTTCATCAAAATGAGACTAGCTACTTGACTGTATATCGGAGTCTATCCACCTAACATCAATACACTGGAGAGAATGATATACTTAAATCAGGATGCCGTTTCGGAAGCATGTCGATTGTTAGTTAACCATTTACTAAGTCTAGCTAAAGCCACCTAATATTTTGACGAAAGCAACCTTCCAACTCGCAATCGCATCTGCTATACTCGTTATCTATAAACTAGGATCGAACCAGATCAACAGTGGCACAGTGAAAAGACCCACCGATACTATGCACATGCTGGAAAGGGCACATTATCGGCGTCATGTCGAACTTCTCAGCCACCCAAGACGCAAATTGAGTATCATTTGCTTCGACTATGATCCTATTTTCGTCCAGACTAAGAGAGTTAAGAACCAGCCACGGGGTACACATGTACATAGGTGGACTCGGCGGCACTCGTGGTTGTGGCGTGTACGGGTAGGCATGGAGCTCATAATCTTGGAAGATGCGGTGTTTGCGTAACTCTTCTTCACTAATTCGCTGGGGTTATAAACTAAGAGGCCATTGCGTAATGGCAAGATGGTGGCATCAATATGCATTGCATGATCATCGGTCGTCTGCAGGATCTCGACGGAATAGCCTTCAGGCACGATAGCTCGAAGGTAGTCTACGCCCTTTGATTTGTCACGTGGCTCAGCTGTCCAATGATTGTCTTGCCGAATCGCATAAAGTCGGCAGCATCAAAGGCTGGTCTTGAGTTATTGATGGCCCAGTGAGATTTGTTAAAATGGCTACCGCTGATTCCGTCGTGAAATCCATTGAGATTTCCTTGGTCGTATATCGTGTCCTCGCCAATGATTTGCGGAGCTCGGCATATTCTTGATGATCCGGTAGCGCTCAATTCGTCCAAAATGTCACTGTAGCCCATTCTGATTTCATTACGCCGGCAGCCCCATGCAAATGGAGCCTCAATGAGCGTATTTCCAACTGTCATGAGACCGTCCCTTGGCATGGCACCAGTATAGCCACCAACCTTCAACCAGTCGACATCTTTTGGACGATAAACACGAATGCCCTCACGCTCAAGAATATGTGCAAAGTTATCGAGCTCCTCCTGTGCTTTCAAAAGAATTTCGGGTGGAAAAGGATTGCCCGGCTTGAACTGATTGCAGTATTCTGGCGGCATTGTAGCCTCAATCATTCTTGCAGGCTCTGAGGGAAAGGCGGAGTGCTTGGCGCAGCCAACAATAACAGCTCGCAGTGGAGACCACTCATTGTCAGCCGATATAAGTGTTGTGTCCCCAGCAGTCATGGTGATAGTGATAGAAAAAAATACAGTGAGGCTGAATGAAGCAGGTGGATTCTGAAGGACGTGGGTAAGGCAATGTAGGATCAAGGACTTTCGGCCTTGATATCTCGTATTTCAAGGGTATTGAGAGTTAAAGTCTCTCAAGGTGGTATGGCACATGGCCCATTTATCCTAATATATACTTTGCGCGATGTTTCGAGTTCTTGTTACTAAGAGTGACTTACAATAAGACCATATCACAGATGTGATTAGCTCGATCTGCGGACTGGAACTCACTTACACGCAACAAATGCAAGCCCAACGTCATTAGAAGGCCCATTTTGTCTTAGCTGACGGGCTGAAATAAACTAGAGACGCCGGTCTCAAAGAAGCGCTCGTACTTACACTTTGTTGTCGCTTGAAAAGAATATATGAATCAGTCTTACTTGAACAGCTAGCTGTGAGCGTTTTCCTGTTGGAAAACAAAGAAGTACTTCCGCATGATTTGCACTGGTCAAATTTCCCCAACTAAGGCAAAGTTGGGTTAGGAGAAAAAAACAAGGTATATTTATGTAGATATATTACTACTTAGATACTCAGGCACCGCACTATGGATTAGGTAGTAGTAGAACACTAAAGCTGTCACCATCTCTCTCGGCTCTTGGTTCAATTTAAACTATGGATATCACTTCTCAATATGAAACTGACACCGGTATTACCAGAGCCGTGGCATGGACTCGCGTTGACAGGCGTTCTAAACACCTACACTATGAATCCAAATCCTGATCAAGCCTTTGTTTCTTTTATCAATTCACGGCATCTTTTATGCTTACCTATTAACATCCATTTCTACGTACTGACACAGTATCAGAGGTGGAGAGGTAACTATTTAATGATATGGCAGCTGCTTTAGGAAATAAAGGATTTGGTTCGCCTCCGACCGGATGAGATCACAACTAACTCCATATATAGATTTGAATATATCTATCTTATTGGGAAAAGAGACCTCAATAAGTTAAAGAGCTTCAACACCTTAATGAGTAATATGGAAGATACCATCCTTGAAGCGATATATTTTGTTTAGAAAGAGTATATTCTTTGTTTTAGTCTATCTTAAGTGTAGGATAGTGAAAAAATCGTTAAATATAATATCGATTGATATTAAATGGTAAAGGAATATCGCCTTCAATATTGAAAGAAGCAGTTCTTATCCTGTGTGTCAAAATTTACAATATATAGCTTATTTCATGACCTCAATCTTTATATACATGCTTAGGCCCACGAGAAATGTTCAATATGCAAGCTAATATCCCCAGTTCCTCTCTTTATAAAACGGAATTGCTCGAGAGCAGAAGCATTCGAGACATCACTTTGCATACTCAGTGGACCACATACAAAGATTCCAAGCTCCTGACCTTTAACCGCTGCTGCAGCCTCTGCCTCGACCACTGATGGCAGATTTGGCCTTGAACTTTGTCGCATAAGATGCATTTCTGATTCTTGGTCTTCTGGAGCTCCCACGTGCAATGATGAATCTGCATGGCTTTTCAATGGTGCTGCCGCCTTTTTAATCTCATCTTGCACCTTCAAAGTTGGCTCAGGTCTGCTTGGATTGCTTCCAACTTCTGATCCCGTGTAGTACATGTCGATTTCGAGGGCCAGTCTAGCTTCTTTGGATGATGAGCTCAGCAGTCGCGAAACCTCATCTTCAAACCATTCCAAGGTAGCCATTTCTCGCGTCGCTAATATGACTCTCATTGACTGTTGTGAGGATGAATTCGTAGCGTGACCATCCTTACGGAACCGCCTCAAAAGCTAATGATAAAGGGAGCGCCCAACCAGCTCCAGACCCACCAGCAATGACAAGCTGGCGCTGGCCACTCCTGATGGTATTGGTTTCGACGCCGCCATAGGGTCCATCTAGCAGCACCCGCATGGTTACGCTGTCGCGAGATTCGACGAGCCGCGCTAACCGAGCCGTCATACCACCACGGGGCCTAATAAAGAAGAGTAATTCGGATTTCTTCGATGGATCTTGGCTAGCCTGCATAGGAAGAGAGCAGGCTGTGAAAGGGTGTATCGTCCAAGCATGCATACCAAGACCCATGAAGCGAACAAAGTAATGCTGTCCAACTACCCACTTCGCTGATGTTGGGATAGCAACGCGGATAAAGCCATTGGGGGTAAGGGTAAGCTCTGCGCGGTGGCTGATACCGTGTTCAAAGTACACTCGGACTTGCCTATATAGCCAAGAGAGAGCAAATAAGACACCAGTAGCGACAAAGTAATCCCTAATGTCAGTCAGCTGGGGTGGCTCCTGCAACGTTTTAGAATACAGGCATACCATGCGGTTAACGTAGCGTCACAATGGAAAAACAGGAATAATACAAAAACCAGGGCGGCAACAAAGTGAGAGAATTTGAACCATTCGTAGCACCATGTCCTTCAATCACGGTCAGTTGTAATCTCATTATCTGTCTGGCGAGGGCTGGACTTACCGAAAGGGGCTGAATGAAGCGAAAGTCAGCCACGCTTGAGCAACAAGTGCTACCGTTCCCGTCCAGTAAAACACTGAGGTATTCCACATTTCTGTCATCATGCCCATCTGAATGTTATACACGATGAATGGAAACGTATGTATCAGTGAAAGGATGAAAAATGCATAGGAAATCCAACGGTGGAACACCTGCAGCCTCTCGTGAGGTACTCCAGTGCAGAAGGTGATCAGATTGGCCTTTCCAGCCGTGGCAAAGACGAAGGGCATACAGGCCAGAGCCATCCAGCCAGCTCTAGTCGCAATGGGTGGTGACGATCCGTAGTCCACTTCTTCAGTATTGGGCCAATAGTACGGCTTTGGTCCAAGGGTCATGGCGAAAAAGAAAATGGTGCCAACACCTGCCAGCATGAGAAGCCCGAGCGAGGCCGAATTCCAATCGAGGAACGGGATCCTGATCGTTCGGTAAGACAGGTAACGAAAAAGGGCTCTCGTCTTGGTAAAGAATGGCGTCTTCTGTATTCTTCGGGGATGATATAATTCGCGACATGGACTATCGAAAAGACCAGGATGGTGGCGATAAAAAGGCAATAGTTGGCAGAGCATATCTATGATCGGCTTCATACCTGAACGACGTGTTAGGACACAATAGAGAGGGAAAAGGGTCTTCTTCATCTGGACTTACCAAAATACCCAGTAACCCTGCTGGTAATCGCATTGCGAGGTAACATTGAGCATGCATTCGTATTCTCGATAGTTGCCAGAAAAACCAATGGCTTATCGAGCCATGGCGTATCTCGTGCCACCTTTGGACTTGCCATACCTGTGCAAAACTTGGTAAAATTGCAGGTAAAAAGAAGGATGCTATTTAGGCAGTTGCAGCAGAATGCGATGGAGTAGTGTACATATGTTAAATTTGGCGCCACGCGGGAGAATGCACACAAATGTTGATTTGCCCCTCAGTCTCACATGGGTCAGTTCTATCGCGTTACCAGTGTAAGTCTGTTTGAGCTCGTTTTTGCCAAGATGGTTGGACCCGTGGTCACCAGCTCGGCTAGATCGGCTTTGCTCACATGAAATGCTGCGTCTAACTTGGGCCGTCGGATGCAAGCTACGCAGGAGTCAGGGATGCTGAAACAAGGATTGAACTTTTGCGCCAGGCCCGAGCCACCGGGTGTGTGCATGCGAATCAGCGTTTGGAGAGACTACAGAGTATAGCGCTTACAGTAGCACGTCCGGCCGGAGCTTTGGTTAACCTCCGGTCAGATAAGCCAAAGGCCAAGCTTAACCAAAAAGCTTAACCTGACCTCTCCTGCCTGCTTGCCAATCACCATGTTCGTGACAAAGGCGACGGCATCTTCGACCGCAAAACAACTTGACCATATTGCCACAGGGCACAATGTCCACACTTTCAAGCTCAAGGCTGGACATGTAGCGTTCATCAATCGACAAAACCCTCCATCTTGTATCAGTAGGAGCCTAGTTTGCACAACCAACCCAACGGGCTAGGATCAGTTTGGCTCCACAGCTCTAGCCACCAATCAAAACTTGCTCATATAGGACCAGTGTGCCGCAAGGATAGATGATAGAGACGTCGAGGCGGTTCTCAACCATAAGATTGCCCCTTGTATTGGTACAATGTGGAGCAGACACCAGTGCCGTCTTAGCCGTCTTCTTGTGAGGTTCACCGGATATAGTCGCTAGGGTCGTTGGCCCCAACTCTGCCAGCTCGTTGATAGCAACTTCGATCAAGGAAATCTGTCTTTGATTTGCAAGGCTCCTTTCAGTTACCGTGAGCTCTCTCAACAAACCCTTTTGGACTGCCTCCCCGTCTTTTCATTATACAAACGCCATCATGATGGGCATGGACATGGACTCAACCACAACCGCCGGCATGGCGATGCCTACCACGAGCGAATCGCACGACCATATGTCTTCCATGATGAGTTCTGAAAGTATGGCAATGGTATTCTTCCAATCCACCATGACGCCATTATACTCGATGGCTTGGATGCCTGCCAGCTCAGGCGCGTACGCAGGGACTTGCATCTTCCTCATTATCCTCGCAGTCGCACACCGTATTCTTCTTGCTGCAAGGCATTTGATCTTCGACGGCCCTCATGAGCATCGGCCGGAACGTGATTCCCTGATTACACAGACGAGGAAGACAACGAGAAAGCGGCAGCCGCCCGCCGGATTAAGAGAGCATGGAACACCAGGCCATTTCGAATTGCTTTTGAGACGTCTCGCGCTACATTCGAAGTGATAGTCGGTGGGGTTGGCTATTTACTGTAGGTATCTTACATTCGCCTTTCTAGGATGAGATTGATGCTGATTGCAGAAATAGAATGCTGGCTGTGATGACGATGAACACTGGATATTTCTGCTCTGTGCTTGGGGGATTTTTCTCGGTACCTTAATCGTTGGAAGATTCATTGGTTTTGATGATCATCATTAATTTCATGCACTGCGTCTTGCTTATGAATATAGACAATGAAAGTGAATATCAATACTTACTTAATTTATTGCTTTCCTTTAAGTCTGGCTATAATGTTTCTCAGCATTTGTAAGAAATTATGTTATATAATTGTAAACGTTTCGTCAGCTTTCTTTCCAAGCTCGCGAGTCTGTTAATTATCACGATATGCAGATTAGTGAGTAGTGAGACTTCAAACCAAATCCCTAGGTTGCGCCTGTCGTTCCATTATGAAGCGGTCCCGTACAGCTATTGCATATATTTGAGTAGTATAAGATTACTTCATTTGCCTCAATCGACGACTTGACTCTTGGGCTCCATGGATGAAGTTATATAGCCGGTGACTTTTAAATCCGTTGTCTCTATCCTGAAAAAGCCTCGATCAATTTTTTCTAGCGTCAGCGATCGTTGCACGCTTGAGGCGTCTCGTTAGGTAAGCAACTATGCTCTGAATAGCTGCAATTTGCCCTCCATAACTCGATTGGCCCTGATGCCCTTCGCCTATATGCGATATCTCTAGCCTCTAGAAATGCCCTGGCGATCGGTCAATGCACCTACCATGAGTCAGCTGCCATTGGATTATGGTATTTGTGCTTATGGCAAACTCGACTTTTGAGCTTCTACGAGGTAGAAGTTCTTGTTGGCTAGAAGTGACTACGTTATGTGGTTGAGTAAGAACAAAATGTTTTGATGGGTTGATTGCTTGAAGATTCGAGCATCTCCTAATGAATGGATCTGTATTACTTCCAAGGAGTTCATTGGCTAACCCGCCATCATTCGGAAAATAGTCGTTTCTCAGGGCCGCTGCAATAACCTCTATTCATATTGCTCATCTTTGTTAAATATGGACTACTCTTCGCCCCAGTGTAGTCGTTATAAGTTCGTTAACTAGCTTGTGCATTTATTTTATAAGCTAAGTATTACTTTCGTTGCGAAGATTAGTATTATATCGTCCCAAGCCTTGGTTTATTTCGTGACCGCACAAAGTACCTCGCTCACACCCGAATCTTATAAAAGTTCCATTGCCTTAGAATAACAGATTAAACTGACCATTCTATTATGAACTCATTGCTTCAATGAAGGTTCTTAGTATCGAAACTTGGTCTATCTTTAGAACCCCGTAGAAATTGCATTATAAGCATAAATAGTTCAAAGATACAGGCAAAAGATAAAACAAATGTTTCACCTTTTGACAGATGTCTGACGTCACGAAGTTTGGGATCTGGTTCCCTTCCCGTTTTCTCGGTTTTAAGTCACACAAATGACATATGTAGCGTTGCAGATCTAGAGGGTACATTTCAAGGACGATATAATAGCAAGTCTTTCCACAGAGCACAATTAATTGCCATCAAGTCAGCTGAAGGTCAATAGATATCCATCACTCCACTGATTGTGCGAAGGCACCGTGCATGTATTGATGAACCTAATATATGATTGAATAGCCAAACGTGTCGCCAGTTTTTCCACGGTTGAATATTACTCAAAGTTTCACCGTTGTTCACTTCACCAATCGAGACACTAGATTGCCATGAGCAAAATGTTGCCTTATGTCATCGTTTGTTGAAGTCGGGTTGGATAATGTTTTCTTAGACATATTACGGGGGTGATGGATATAATACGGGGGTGATGTCTCGGTCGAATCCGAGAATCGGAAAGTCTCAACTTGACAAACAGTAGTGAATCGATGACGCATGCAAGATTAATACACGCTTGTGATAGCTCTTTACCATGGCCACAATTCAACTAAACTAACGACAGCGCGAGTTGAGATTCCATAATTTACATCTTGATTCAGTTGTCACCTTCACCTCGATTTGTCGTTTCAAATGAGGTAACATGGAGCCACTTAGAAAGGCCAAAACAACTGGCTGTCTTAAGATTTGAGTGTTAAATTATATCAGCAATTCAGCGGTTAATCAAGACTAATTGCATTGGCCCATCGGTCGTAACAATAATTTGATGGTTCCAAGCAGGCATTTCTGTCACCCATGAGACAATCCACATCCAAGACTCTGTCGCTGGATGTGAAATAATGTATCAGGCCATGTTTCGAAGTCAAAAGAGATACAACATGATGAAGCTCAAAAAACTGCAAGAACAAATATTAGAATATAAATGTGCCAGTTCTCGTTACTAAAGCCCCTCGTCTCTTCACATCGCATACCAAAAGTGTAATACTGAAACGAAAGACATTTTTCTCCTCGATCAACTCAATATGTATATCTTTGCTATTATTCCTGTCTCTCTCGCTGCCTTAGCCTCCGCCCAGGAGGGAACACCTATTTTTTTAGTGAAGCAAAGTTCAACGGCGCCTCTCAATCAGTGCCAATTGGCCAATGCACAAGGCTTGAGGGCCGCTTGTGAGTTAAATCTTGTTGAAATTTGCTGGATATATCTTGACACTCCTTAGGTCCCGAAATGTTCTTTCTATCAAGGTACCTGATGATGTTTCATGCAGCTTGTTCTCGTAAGTAGTGTTGCTTAGGATCAGAGGAGCCCAGTAGTTAATAAACAACAGCGACACTGCCTGTTATGAACGCATTTCAAGTGTCTACTCGGATGAACCAGATGTTAGGGACTTGGGCGTCTTCGGTATTGAATCTGTTCGATGCACTTAAGCACAACTATGAGGTGGAAAGTCAGCGGATAGGCAGCGGATATGCGACGCATCAAGGCACTTAAGCGTGGGTATTCATCCTTTTGCTTAAAGGGTTCCCCAACACTTAACTCAGATGCGAAAGCGCCCGATTAGCTTAGTAAATAAATCTAAGTGACAAGTACACCTCTATCATTAATCCCGGAGCCTTCTGGCAGTATTATATCAAAACACGGTCTTAAATAGCTTTACTCGTAAGTATCAACAAGCTGCTTGTATCTGGAGTTTTCATTATTCCGGAACTATCTACGTTCTCCGACTCCAATTTAATATTTAGCTAAATAGCAGTTACTTGGTAGCCTATGTTAAACTCTTCGCGGCTTCAAGCGTGTAGTTTCTAGTTTAGAAAAACCTCTAGCTCAACTTCCTGAGTCAAAGGACCTCAAGACAAGTACTAAATTTGGTTCACCTGATCCATGTAAGTCACAGCTTCGGCTTGACTAACGTCAATCATAGGTCAGTTAAGCATGCGAATGACGGCGACTTTGGACTTGAAATTCACACACACAGCGTGCACATCCTTTTGTACAGAGGCGACCTTACCAGCAAACTGGGTGATGTGGTGATCGTCGCAGAGCTTTGAACTAAGCTCAGGGCCATGATCATCGAAGTCGTATGATCCTTTGACGAAATAATTATCTCGGAGATCACGGCCATGCATACGAAGACCATGATCGATGATAGTCACGGTAGCATTCTTGCCAGTTACCCACTCAGCCCAATCCCTAATGCTTTTACTTCATGATAAGGCTGAATAGGATCGAATAGGTGCCATTGAACCTTGAACATGGGGCCGGTAATGTTCAAAGCCTTGAGAATCTGATCTTCACGCTGAATCGCCAGGGAACGAGGCAACCCAAATCCTAGCGGGTAATAGCCCGCAGGAGGAGGCAGAGTCATTTGTTTGTGCAGATTTTGCTACATTTGTTGTTTCTGGGTATGAAGGACTTCATCACATTGGTGCAATTCGAGCGCGCTTCGTTTGCTACGTTTCCTTTTCTTCATTTCTGCGTCGACATAATCATAATCAAGCCAAAACCTCAAACGATATGATGGCCAGTGAGCTCGGGTATTTGGCTTCGTCGATCAAATCAAGTGGGTCGGCTACAGCTTGGGAGAGAGTCGTTGAATCCAAAAATAGAACGTAGAAATCATATTTCTCGTAGTTGCGAACTGTATCAGCTCCAGAACCCCAAGAACGTCGTCAACGATCCATCTCTTCGTATTTTTCATTTCTCCAACCGCATTTATAACTGCACATATACGTTGCAACGGTACATATTTGAAATTTAACCCAAACTGCCTCGCCAACCCTCGAATAAGAGGTATGGGGTGCACCTATCGGGCGGCAGGTGTTGTGGAGGGTTAGATCGGGTCGACGATGTCCCACCATGAACCAACCGGAAAAAGCCACGCTACGACTTATTTTTAGTTCCATGACCCAACTACGTATGATGCAACCCTCCAGTAGGTTTCGGTGTTGACTGTGCCGTACCCTGCTAGCTCAATCCTTTGCATGCAACGGGAGCCAGTCTTCGCAAGATGGTTGAAAAAGCTCCCTATGCTCCCAGACAACGGGCGTCTCTATCTGAGAATGTGTACAAATACGCTACCAAGCATGGAATCACTTACTGTGGACTTTGCTGGATTCGCCAAGGGAGACGATGAGAAACGCTTTATAATATGTCAAAATCTCGTCAAGAAACTTCAAGAACATGGGACCGCCCGCCTCATCAACTGTGGTGTTTCCAACAATGTCTCGTCCCATTATATGGAATTGGTAGGGAAAAAGTCGATGATAATTCCTCAGCGTTCTCTGATAACCGTGTCGTCATTCTCGCCATAGGCGACGGCCTTCTTCTCGCTTCCATCTCACGTCAAACAAAAGATTGCCATCACTCCTAGCCCTCAGCCTCGGCATGGTTACGGTGCGGTTAGGTCAGGGATACTCGCCAATCTCTTGGAAAACACTGAGAACGGCGTACCAGCAAAATCGGAGCGGCGTGACACAGGGGTAAGTACTGGTCCATCATCATCATCATCATAGCCTCGATCATTCGTCAGTTCAAAACCGTGACTAACATTGTATAGGACCACTTCGATGCTGGCCCCAGGAGCCACACGTTTCCCAACTGTTTGGTCCAAAGCAGAGCAGTTACCAAAATTTCAACGCGACATGGAGACCTACTGGTGTATCTTTCAGGATACCTCTTTCGACATTCTTGCTGCCATTGAGCTAGGTCTGGGTTTGCCCGCTGCCACTTTCAAATCACATTGTCTAGAACCTGCCAGTGAGACGCGCTTTAACCATTATCCCAAGGGTGCCGCTGGCAGTCCTTGCAGATGGGAAAAGGTAACGCGCCTTTCCACACACTGAGGTCGGACTCATCTCCCTCCTATTCCTCGACCGAATTGCCGGTTTGGAGATTAAAAACCGAGCATGTTCTACGCCCGGTCATCCTTCTTTCATGCCCATGCCACTAGGGGATACAGAAGGTCACGGAGACACTGTACTGTTAGTCGGCGAGACCATGGAACGCTGGACTAACGGACGGATCAAGGCTGCCATGCATCAGGTATCCAGTCATTTCTCGGTCACAGGGAGGACGCTGAGTGTCCAGAGCGATATTCTGGGGCCTTTTTGCAAAGCCAAACTTTTAACGCTTCTGCTGCGCCTCTTGCTCAGTTTGTTACCAAGGATTTGCCTGCACGTTATGAAAATATAACCTACTTGAACTTCCGTCAGCAGCGTGTAGCTAAGATTTATAATACGACTGTTTAAGTGTTGTGGAAAAAGTGAAGGTGCCTTTTCTAGTAATGTCCTACTTAGTCCTTGCGTAACTAACCAGGTCCATGACGTCAGTTTGTAGCGTTAGATAACTACCATACACCTCGCCCATAGCTAGCCTCGGACAACCACATTTCTTCTCTTCCATCGCAGCTCATCATGGATGACTGGGAGGACGCAGCTTTGTCTTCTCGGCACATGCATAACAGAGTTGGCCGTAGTGGTAGAATGGGTAGCGGAGGGTCTAATCGCAACAGCGTCTTTGATATCCGCAAGACTTTTGGCAGCTACTCATGCAAATGCCCGGCATGGCACAAAATGAGCAGTGCAAGCGATCACTCTTCTGATCAAGGGGCTACCCTGGAGCTCTACCGGCTAACGGAAAATGGCCAGGGCGTGGTTGGTCAGCTCTCTTTGCCCGGTGTTCTGCAGGCCGCCCTTATCTTGGCGGGAAGTCGAGATAACCTTCAGCGTATTGTATCTGACCTGGAGCCGGATAACCAGGGCAACCACATCGAGGTGGAGGAGGGAAATTCCAAGAAGGGGACCGATAGTGATGATCACCGTAATGGCAGTGACCACGATAGCGATGATGGGTCCGAGTGTGGAGTCAGAAGCGATCGGTTCGATACATTTGAGAAAAATAGCTTCCGCACGCCTAAGTTTTGGCTGCAATGGAACGGCATCTTGCAGCCCATCTCGATGCGATCAGAAGAGAAGGCTGAGGCTGGACTCGGCTATGTTGTCTTCACTAGCAACGACTGCCGCAAATTCAAAGGCACACTCAATTGTGCATCGCTTGCTTGGAAGGATGTCTCATTTTCTGGCCACAGAGTTGCATCTAGATCGGAGTCTGATTTGCCAATCGTCTGGGGCGTGGATGAGATGCTACTGTAATCTACGAATATCCGAGCCCAACTTGGGATGCGTTGATCACATGACGCCGGATGTGGTCTTGGAGCAGGATTTCTCAATGGTTTTAATATAGAATCCTCAACATGTTATAAGCTTGGCTTAATGCGTGATGGGCCCCAGTTGAAGTCAGCAGAGCTTCGCAAAGATTTTATCAATTTTGTTACAAAGCAACTGAGCTATCAGAAAATTAGAGGAAATGCTACAGTTCATTATGAAAGGCTTGTCCTGAATAAGCAATCTCGTAGGTTAACCGAAAGGCCGTCTTGGGGATAACATAATGGCACATCATCAATGATTAGTTATATTGACTCTTCCAAGGTTAATGACAGCAATGCTCAGCGGAAATAGAACCCAAAGCCTCCTAACAACCATTATGTCCGGAGCAGCCTATTATTATTCTGTATTCTTCGTTATGGTATTGGCTGGGTTCGTAACACATATCTCGGATATTCTGTCGGATCCCGCGTCCACCACGGTCGTCCCTGGTCAATTGTTGGAGCCATGCGCCACTCTGTGCTGGGAGGACACTACAGTACCGAAACGGGAAAAGTATAAAGAATATAAGGAACACTTGGGAGGCAAAGATGACACCGACGATTATGACGAGAATAATGATGACTATGATGATAATACCAGCGATACCGGCGATGCCACCGACATCCCATATTGCTCTAGCTTTAGCTTCTCACCGGACAGCCGCTCTCTCTCTAGGTTCTGTAGCGGCAGTCGGCTTTTGTCTGGATGCGCACAATAAAATCTTCGCCGTTGTCCTCGACCAGTAACGGCTGCCAGCCACAGGCCACCGTACTCGCTGACGGCTTCGCAGTCCCAGGTCAGGATAGTCTTTGGGCCCATGTGCTCTCCCGAGTACCTATATCGGAGGACACTGACGGACAATATCTGTTGCATACCGAGATTGGTGTCTAGGTGCTACCATCGTCCCCAACAGACAATAAAGCCGAGAGAATCGGCCTGTAATCCTCGATGCACCACCCCGGCAGTGTTATCTATACCTCTGCCCCAATGGCCATCCTCGGGTAGAAGATGGGGCCAAGAGGCTGAAAAAGCCAAGGATAGAAATCAATCTTATCCTTGGACGAATTCGAAAGAGCCAGGACTTGGCAACTGCAAATATCGGCTGTCGGGAGAAAACGCACATATTGTTACCAAAAGCAAGCTAGGCGACGACTTGATTTTGAAGAATACCTATAGCTCATAGAGGTGACATAGCAAGGATTGGAAAGGCTTCTAGTCACTACAGATTGAAGATTGCCACCAAGAAAAGTGAAGAGGCCAAGTATAAGTTTGATTGAGAGTTGTTTGCTAGGTTGAGTATAATTGCACCTTTTTCTAAGAATCCAAGGTTAGGAGCTGTCCTTCAATACATCAACTGACCAGGTGGTTGCCTTGGCTAAGTTCAGGAATACGATCCGCAATATATCTATCTATCCTTGGTTCTCGTATGTACATCTATATTAATGGTTTCACCGTGAGTTGATTCGCCCTCGAATACATCGTCAGGACGGACTGCCGAAGAGATAAATGTTTTGCTCGCCGGAAACACCAGGGACAAGGCAGTGTATACAAAGGCCCCACCGAAGAAGCCCAAAAGCCAGCCGAACTGGTATGGGTATACGCCAACCCCCACATCAATATCGTTGTTGATTCCATGAATGAAGCCTGGCATACTGGGTGCAATAGCAATCAAGAATGCTACGATTGCTCTCCAATTCACGCCAAGCGGATAGCCATAGATTCCATGGGGTTTGTAGAGTTCGGTAATGTCGTACTTTGCCCTATGGATCACCCAGAAGTCAAAGAGCATGATGGCGGCGATGGGACCAAGAAAGATGGCATACGAAGCCATAAAGTTCAGGAAGCTACTGGCCGACCTGAGAATCTCCCACGGCACTAGACCCCAGCAGAGAATAGCACAAATAAGCTGGCCACGACGGATGTTGATGAATTGGGAGCCAACGCCATCAAGTCATTGGCGGCGGATAGACTGTTGGCGCTTATATTAACACCTAGAGCCGCGAGAGCAAATGAGAAGCCGGCAAAAAGCGCCCGGCTCGGCTCTCCCAATGCGATACCAACGCCATGGGGTCCCACTCGATAGTACCGTAATGATAGCCTCCGGCAGAAGAAGAGGCGATACCAATGAATGAGATGAAGGTGAAGATGATGGGAAGCATCGGCACATACATGGCTTGCCACTTGGCTGAGACTCTTGAATACCGAGAAAAGTCAGCCTGGTTGACTGAAAGAGTAGCGTAGTTGCCAGTAACGGAGGTCATCGATGCCAAGAAGGCCCAGCTATAAGCGGATCCAGATACAGTGGGCGATTGTTGGAAGAGATCGCCATTTTTGGTGGACGCTAATGCCCAGATCATAATGGCGAGCCAAGCGACAGGCACGACGGCTGACTTGAGCATGAACAGATATCGTAGCTGGTTGGGATGCATAAAGAGAAAAGGAGCTGGACGAGCCAGAAGAGAAAGAAGGAGATCATGGTGGCATCGTCGATACCGTGAGTGGCAGGTATGTGATTCTTCAATGTGAGGAACGACGGCCAGATTGCCCCCAGCATGACGCGCACTGTGTTGGCCCCGTTCATTGTCTGGATGGCGAACCAGAAGATGGCCAAGATGCCTCGGGAAACGATCGGAACATAAGATCCCCAGAATCCCCAACTGGCGCGGGAGATGATGGGAAATGGTATATGGTACAGAACCCCGATTGCGCCGTTGAATGCAATCTGCGAGCGATCGAGCGAGAAGAAGAACTGTCAGCAGGGCCTACGATAGATCATCTCGCAGGTCATCTCACCACTATCGAGATCATGAAGAAACTTGTGGCGACGATGCCCAAGCTTTCACGCCAAGTTAAGCCGACGGCGATGATACTAGCGGCGAATTGCCAGGTGGCAGCGTTGAAGGCGTCTGATATCCAGTAGCTGATCAGTGCTACGAGGCCCCATTTGCGATTCTCGACAGGTACGGGGTCAAGATCAAGGTTTGTCCTGTGTTTCGCGAGGGCAGGCGTTAGTTTAACCGAAAGTCCGACCAAGTAAAGGTCAAGGGGTAAACACATGAGTGAGAAAAGGCAATGGGCTAGAAGGACTGGGTATTTGCTAGATGCTGCAAACATGTGGCAGGTGGATGAATGCAATGTGAGCTACCATGCCGAAACAGCATCCACGGGGCGAGAACAGGCTATAAGGCAATTGTGTAACCAGAAGTAGCCAATCTTCAAACTCACCACCGTCCGCTTCCGTCTGCAAAAACAGACTTCGGCTGCTCAACCCGTAGTCGAGGCCTGCTAACTTTGGGCATGGTGAAATTCATGGTTGTCAATATAGAGGCTGTGTCTGTCTCGGTGTGTCACAGGAAGTGCCAATGTAAACGCAGAAGCACAATCCATCAACCGAAGTAAGTGTGATGAGAGGAAGAGAGGGAAACAAGGTGCGCGAGGCTCCGGGCAATCCCTGGAATGCACAACGACCGGTATCTGATACCGGTACCCTTGTCTGATTGTTATCTTTCATACCATGCAGAGTACCAGGGTAATGATAAGCGCACGCGGGGTTTGAAGCTTATCGAGGCTGTTCTGGAGCTTGGACGGCGCTAAGCCTGGCAGTGGCTGTGACAGGACTCTGGCTAAAGCTTCACAATACTCGCTTGCCCCCATAATCGAATTTATTGCACCCAATCATAGTCAGTTACATGAACGGCAACCCTGGTTAAGGGCATATACCTTAGGCCAACGAGGCATAAGTAAAATGTGGCTTTACCAGAAGAAGGATAAATTAGAAGAGATAAAGGGCTGAGATCGACGGGAGCGCTCTCCTTAGGAACTGTTGGAACGGGCATGAGTACATAGAAAGACAGTTCTGCATATTACACCTAGGTAGTAGTAGTTGGAACTAGTCAACTATCAACAATAGACAGACATCGATGTTACCTCAACAAATTCCAAGTTACAGTCTCATACACTAGTAATACCTTGGACGTTTGCTTTAAATTTAATAATCCTGTGCTACTGCACGATGAACCACTCTTATGGCCTACCCTGCACCCTACCCTGAGCATATGTATCACGACCGTCACAATATCAAAAACGAAAGACAGAATTGAAGAAAAAATTCCACGCACCTCATCTGGGGTGATTCTGACATCGTAACTAGAATCTTCATGCCTGACAGCAGCAGCCTTCAGTCGTCTCAGCCTGGGTGCCGACGGTTTTCACCAAAAGTGGAATCCATTGATGGTCCACCAGAAATTGAAGAACCGCTTCTCGAGCCTCCTAATCTAGACTTGAGCCAAGATATCGACATCATCATCCTTCCATCTCATCTTAAGCTGCTCCCACCAGTCTTGCTTGATCCACATTTTCCCTTCATCCCATCCCAATACTTCAGTTTGTGCTTCAGATGATATTGGCCATATCTGCCGGAAAATATGATCGGGTGAGCATGGCTTGCCATCTCCTTCTGTTCTCACCTCAAGTAAACACCCTTCACACCAATCTCGGTCAAGGCAAATCTGACAACTCCACATCTCGGTACAAACTGTAACATCAGGCTTGCAGCGTTCGCCCGCTCCATCACAGCGAGGCGATATGTCGCCAACATCGAAGAAAATGCTCCCTTCTCTGGCTTAGCATCGGCTAAAGCACTCAGTCCACAAGCAAGTGAGGCCGATCCAAGTAGCACAGCGTACAACGTGGTTGCTACTTTTGATTCAAGCACGTCAAGAATACGAGCAAGTGTCAACAGTCGCGCTTGATGAGACCGTTTACTTTCCTTCCAAGGTTCTTCAAGGGTTGTGATTTGCTCAGTCACCCAGGAGCAGCGGCCTGTCGAAGCTGGGTTGAATTCCGAGGTGACATGCTGAACTTGTTGTAAGCATGTATCAAGTAAACACCTGGCAGTAGGGCGCATAGGCGTTCGAAACTGGTGGAAGTGCTATGGACTCCCTGCAGAGAGGAATCTGAGAGCTTTTCCAGCTCTGACAACTTGACGAGCCTGTCCGATGCCGCCGAAGCCGAGAGAACCCTGTCTAAATATAGCCTTGACTTATATGCAATTGACCAACCTTTATATTTATCGCTCTTGATTGATGAGGTTAGCGTGGAAGAAATCAAGTCTAGAGCGTGGGCGAATATGTCCGATTCAGAGCTGTAAGGCAGCAGTGCTCCAATCTCAAATAAGCC
This sequence comes from Albifimbria verrucaria, assembly GCA_020081605.1. Taxonomy (NCBI): domain Eukaryota; kingdom Fungi; phylum Ascomycota; class Sordariomycetes; order Hypocreales; family Stachybotryaceae; genus Albifimbria; species Albifimbria verrucaria. The sequence goes on from JAHREC010000049.1 coordinate 152,451, forward strand.
CTGGGCTTGGTTGAGGGCATCCTGATTCCCTTTTTCTCAAGCAAAAGAAGCTCGATGGTATCAGCCAAAAGCTGGACATCAGTCAGGCTGCCTCGTTTCGACAAACTTCCGAGGATGACAGCAAACTCCGGAAAATGGAATATTAGATGAGCCACTGCTCTTGAATGGTCCTTTGGCGAATGTGCTTCGAGAATCTCGTCAAGCACCCTCTCAATGGAGACCTCATCATTGCCGACTGCACTCACATAACTTATGAGATGGTCGTCCAGCAACCCCCTCGAAGTAAGCCATGCCACTTCCGGAAGAAGTCCACATAGACTATGAGCCATGACTTGGTAAGCCACAGCTTTGTAGTAGTTTCTGCTGGGCTCAGCGGTGTACGCGTAGGCTACAAATTCTTGAGCTCGCCAATTTTCTGGGTCCAGCTCTACGGCCTTTTCAAAATGATGAAGACTTTTCGAAGACTTCCCAATGTAGCTCAGAAATAGTCCGAGGAAGAAATGGCCCATAGAACCCAGAGGCCTGCCGATGCTTGATGCGATGTGTTCGATGCCATATGGCCCAAATTGTTGCAGTAGGCTTCTAGTGTGCGGATGCTTTAGATTTGTCGGAGTCCCAGAATCTATCTTTTATTGCTATGTGAGTTAAGGAATTTGCGGGTAGTAGATGTATTTCACTTACCAACGTGATCCAGCCGGCAGTGAGGCAGAACTCCCAGGGATTGTCATGTATCATAGTTGCATCACCGTAGCCAGGCCTTTCGAGCCACAGCGTGGCTGAAGCTTTCACCAAGCAACGCAACAGCTCGGCATACGAACTTGACGCAATCTTGCACCAGCTTCTGACTGAGCGGTCCTGATCATGGCTCAACCACGAAGCTTGTTCATACGTACCAAGCCATTTCTGCACAACCCGTAGGTTTTCTTCCGTCGCCACCCATGTTTCCCAGAAGGCCTTGTGATCCCACAACTCGTAATACTTGATGCCCTCATTAGAGCCATTACCTGGCTTGTCCAAAACTTTGAGGAGGGTCACGTCAAACCCGTGGATTGCTCTGATGAGAGACTCTGCGCCCCTGTCCGTCCCAAAGAGCCAATGTAAGTGCTCAAGGAGATCTCGTCTTTCGTGTTGAGTCATGAGACCTTCCTGTGTCATTGCCTCTTTGAGGTGGAATGCAATATTTCGTAGCGGATATTCGGCCAAAAGGTCCATTCAAGACTCGCTGGAAGAGTGGCTCGTAGGATTTTCAAACAGTTGAGTGACATCTGAATTTCTGCGGTTTCAGCGACAGGTAGTAAAGAGATTCCACTCTGTTGACCCTCTTTCCTGATACCTTCCAAGATAAGCTGATGGGAAAAGGGCAACGGTGTCTTGATTTGGGCTTCCGTCAGAACGGTGTCAAACTCCCACGAGAATGTCTTGGCTCTCTGCTGGAGCCCACTCAGCTTCCTATCCGCAACTTGCATTTTGCTCAGGTCGAATTCCAAGTCGTCAAAGTCTGATACTTGATCTTCCATTTCCTCATGTGTGTCAAAGTCGAGTTCAAGAAGTGAGTGTTGCGGAATTTCATACTGTCCATGTTGCAGCTCTTCTTCCGTCCCTTCCTCTTCAGCGTCCTCGACAAGCTTCAAATCAAAGACTGAGCCAAGCTTCTTTGTAAGGTAGTACCACAAAGTCATTCCAGTATACCCGTTCGTGGCATTAATTAATACGTCTAACTCGCCTGCCAGAACGGTACGGCGCGAATATGCCGTATGAAGCAAGATGAGACGAATTGTCTCTTTGTTCCGGCTCACCCTCTCGTCGTTCTCAAGACGACTGAACAAGCGCCCAATCATGTGGTGAAGCCCAAGTGGTGGCTTATTTAGCGCTTCTTTGACAGCATCCATGCTCTCAGCAAACTCCACTTGATCAAGGAGTAACTTGGCGAACAAAAATACTCCCTGAGCCACCCTAATAATGGTCTTTCCCCAGATTGACCCTGCTTCCCATGCAACCTGATCTCCTCGTATCCTTCGGAGCTGTTTGAACAACCACATGTTGTTGATTCTCTCAAGGACGTATCTTTGAATGTCCATGCTGCTTTTTGACTGAGCTACCTCGATTCTTTGCCGAAGGCAGTTGGAATCTAAACTCACTTGTCCTGAGTCCTCGAGGTGCATCATTTCCTTTCGACCAAGAATGATGAATCGGAGGGAGCTGCTTGTAGATTCCCTCCCATTACCCGCCAAGAGTTTCAATAACGTGCCACGAGACTCATCTGCCTCGTCAAATCCATCAAGAATCATGATTGCAGGTCTTTCCGTTTGGTGAGAATGATAATAATTAAGAAATAGGATCCTCCATGTCTCTTCAGCGTCAGTCAGCGAGGGATCTTCCGCGATTACGCCATGGATGTGTTTGCGGTAGTTTTTGTCCTGGCTTTGAAGTTGCCAGGCAAGGGTTTTGAGAACGATATTTACATCTCGAAGTTCGGCGTCGTCTTCTTTCATGAAGAAGTAAGCCACTGGGATGCGTTCTGATGCTCTCTCAGCTCCTTGGCTTCGAGTTTGAAATTCTCTGATCAAAGATGTCGCTATAAACGATTTCCCTAGGCCGGCATCTCCCACAAGCCAAAGTAACTGGATTTGGGCTTTCTCCCACTTCTGAAAAAGTGGCTCTGCTCGGAGCCAAGACTTGTTTTTATTTTAGCCAATATGCACAAAGGAACGCTGTACTTGACAGGCTGTGGTTCGTACCGCAGTATCGCTGATCAAGTCGACTTTGTTCCTGTCAAAGATGTGCTTGACGTTTTTATGTGCTGAAGTCTCTGCGATTAAGAGCTCCTGCACACGGGCCGTGATTTCCGTCAACTTGGAGCCTAGAAACAAAGTTATGTATCTCAAACATTGAAGATAGGGGGCGAGGGGTGGGGTGGGAATGCTCACGTTCTTGATCTCTCTTGATTTGGTATATGTGTTCCTGGGTTTTCTGGCTATTGACATAGGTCGCATCTCCAATCAGGCTCCCAAGTAGCACCAAAGATTTCTCCAGATCTTGCAGGAGTTGCGAGGTGGTTTCATCTTTGCCCCAGAAAAAGGTGCGCAGGCCATGTTCTATCTTCAAGTTAACAAATGTATGCGAAACCCTGGCGCCATTCTTCGACATACTAGATCTCTTGCGGCGAATAAGATGTTCAGATCTAGAGGGTTTCAGCAAAATATTACACTTGCCACCATGAACAAGGGTTATGTCTGACCTTCCAAATATCTTCAACACGCTGCATCGTATATTTACATTAGTGCATAATTAGGAGCGGTTCAGGTGCCGGGTTACTAACAGATGTAATATAACAACAATCTGGCCCCCATTTGCTTGGTAATCGTATGACCTTGGTAAAAAGCCAGTCTTGACGTAAGGGCGTGGAGTTGACGGAACATTTCCTCAACCTGGTCGTAGCTGTTGCTGACCTTTTCGCAAGCCTAGTTCATGTTAGCTCTGTTGTCATTTTCATTGGGCTACCCCACTGTCTCGTCATCTGCAAACCTGGAGGATGTTGACCAAAGCTCCCATGATTGCGCTCACAGGGACGCTGACTGAGCTCTGAGCAATGGGATCAGAGGCCGTTCGAAGGAGGACTTGAAGCGGGTTGATAAAGATCTTGATACGGGTCCATAGCTTCGGTTGTCGTTGCCGGAAGTCCGCAAAGTTGCCGCCCCAGTTCTCGATATGCTCCCCAGGTCGTCTGAAGAGGCAATGTCACGTAACTGGGCTAGCCGGCCGCGCATATGGCTATCCTCTTCGAGTTCCAACTCATACGCGTCGATGGCTGCGGCCCATAGTTCCGCAACATGTTCTCCCTCCATGGTAACTCCAGCCTGGATACTGAGAGGATGGTAATCAGAAGTGCCTTGCCATGCCGAAGCGGGGTTAGCAATTTTCTCGTTTTCGAGTCAACATGGGTTGGTAGGCTGACAAGACCCGCACAGCCTGGTAATAGTCGGAATTTTTCACCCCTACCGCTGCCTGAAATTGCCTTTCTGACAATATGGTAGGGCGTCACATTTTCAGTCTCCGGAACCCCTCAATCCCGCTTAAGCAATCACGGGTATCGACTTTTACATGCATAGATACTGTGCTGCATTCAGAATCAGCGAGCCATGACAATTCTCGATTGGGCACAGCCGGAGTTGGAAAAGAACGAGGCGACTAGTAACTCAGACACAACCTCTGGAGTTCAAGTGCTGGCGGCGACGTTCGGGGCCTTATAGTTACGGAAAAGATTCGCGAACTATGTACCGAGGATGGCACTATGGAAATCGAAATGGGTCGGATGGTGTATTTCTTGGCACCAGATCCATTTGGAGGTCACGAGAAGACGCTCACTGTGCTTTATAAGTTGGAGGGCGAAGACACCATCTATCTGCTAAACGCACCTGAAACGTCGTCTGGTCGCATTTGCATTTCTCGTACAGGAAGCCCGAGTATGACTATTCAGCGACTGGATACATCTTTCAAGCGAGCGCCCTTCTCAGATGTCGAGATTATAGCCGCAGTATGGGGTCTTAAAAGAGTCAAGACACCATCAGTTCTGCTCCGTTTGGCACAATTCTTCTCGGGCAGAGATGGTCAGCACCAAATCCGCATGACGAATGACTTCTGGAAAGAGGACACATGGCCCGGAAACATAAGACCTGGACAGTATACTTTAAGTTCACGGGCTCGGTGAGGGTCCAATGTGTAGCAGGATTGGAAGGCCAGGCTCTAGAAGTTCCATGGAGTAGGCATATATAAAATTACTTGGATTCAAGCACTCTCCAACCATGCGCCACATCCCGACGTACTGATGGATTGTAGTGGCTTGAATGCAAGACTCGCACAATGGGCATTTGCTCGAAACCACAATGGAAGCCCCTTATTTGCTGCCGAGGTCCAACACAATACCCGTTCGTACGTGACATACAGCCGTTGGTTAGCTCATAATTGGCAGTCATGTTCCGTCCTGTTATGGGTTAACCTTCTCGTTATGAATAAAGGGACTCCAGGGGATGATGCCGACACAACTGGTAGTACTCTTATTTATTCCAATGCTCCAAACTGATTATTGGTGGTCTACCGGCGTTTCCTGTTGTTTAAATGCCTGAACTTCGGCTAGTAGCCGGTGAAGATGATTGGTGTGTTATGATGAGAATCATACAAGAAATACCTACCATATCATAAGGTACTATCGACCGATAAGCGGTGGCGAACGAAATGATGTAATTGGATGCTGGTATAGAAGAATATCTGGTGGCAGCCCGAATTCATTGTGCATAGGATCAGATATACTAGTCTAATTGATCCCGACTGAAAAACTAAATAAGTGTTAAAACCATTGAGCGTATATTGCGTTGCGAATGTGTCATCTGAGCAGAGCCACATAAGAAAGTCCTGTCGAAGATAGGACATAGACTATTATATTGCACTGACAGGCTTTGCCATTGGTGCCTGAGAGGCGGGCGCAGCAGGAGGACTCAATTCCCTGCTCACCTCGCAAGGTGAAAGACCCTCCAACACATACGGTAGTTAATTGACATTTAATCGCTCGAACTCTTGCGAGAACGCGACTCGCCTGAATTTTTGCACCAGAAATAATCTTTGAGGCATGGAATTCTATCAAGAACACAGGGAGACTAATAAAGCTCCAGACATGACAACTAGCGACAATCACCTTTGCAAGCAGTGCTCCCACATATTCACAACCGATAGCACAACCAAGATCGAGGTCATGGTGCGTGACAAGGAGACGAAAGAATTCCTCCCCATGGCCGAGAGGGCCTTCCCAGGTGGGACGCATCATTCAAGCGCCTACGAGTGCGAGGCCGCCGCTCGAGCCGGCTGTCCAATTTGCCTGCTCGTATGGCGTCACTTAGTGGGGATAAGAAGGAGCTCATGGGCCAGCCTGGAGTCTTCACAAATTGGGTTGCTAAGAAGGGCTCGGTGGATGGTTCCCAGGCCAAGTATGACGAGAATCTGTGGATCCTGCAGATTGTCTTCAAAGGCTTGGATTATGGGCGAGGAGCTGGAGGTTATACAGCCACACCGGATTGTGCCTTGGCATTCGCATTGATACCGGAATCTGGTGAGTTGTTCCCTCTCTGCAAAGATCCTTGTCCCTCGTGACTTATCAATATCCATGCCCAGATATTTCTCCCCTAATGCTAGGTTTCACGCATGACACCAGTACAGGGTCCAGCGAGAGCCGAAGATTCACAGAAAAATGTCTGAAAAATTGCCTTGAGAACCATCCAAAATGCCGTGACAGGGCAGGACAACCGAGCCACTATTTGCCAACACGATTGATTGAAGTCAAGGGTAGCGAAGGGTCTGGAGTTATCAAGCTCCGTGAACGACATGAAATACCCAAAGATTCAGAGTATATCGCCTTAAGCCACTGCTGGGGCCAGCATCCCCTGCTCACCCTTATTGACCCGAGTTTGCCAGGCAAGACCGACTCTTCAGTTCCAATCGAAGAATTCAAATCAGGCATTTCGTTGACGCGACTGCCCGCGACCTTTAGGCAAGCCGTATTAGTGACGAGTTCAATGGGTATTTCGTACCTCTGGATAGATGCAATATGTATCATCCAGAACTCTTCTGAAGATTGGTCGTCTGAATCTCTGACAATGAATGGAGTATACAGCAGTGCATTTTGCACTTTGGCCGCAACTTTCTCCTACGATGGTAATGGGGGCTTGTTCAACCCAAGGATTCCAGCCTCCGTCAATCCAGTATTTGTACAGCCTGTTTGGGCTGGCGACTCAGATACCAAACGCATTGTGAGACCTCTAGACTTTTGGCAGATCCATATCTCCGACGCACCCTTGAATCAGAGAGGATGGGTTCTCCAAGAACGAGTTCTCTCCCGACGTATAATTCACTTCGGCATGAATCAGATACTGTGGGAGTGCAATACCTTCGACTGTTGCGAGAGTTTCCCAGAAGGGCTCCCCAAGTTGCCGGAGACAGAAGTTCTCGGTTCAAGGGCCTACATGTGGATACTGACGGCTCTGAGTTGATGAAGAATGCGCTGAATGACTTCGAAGTTGGTCAACTACTGAATAAAGGTGAGACCGATGTCATTGCCGCCTCGTCCCCGGAATTGCAGGCCCAGAGTGCAGTGGAGGCGGACGTGAACCAAGGGATACAAACTCCACAGAACGGGCACGAGACCGGTTTGGAGGGCTATTACCTCTGGAGTCAAGTGCTTGAGAAATACACAGCGACGAGTTTGACCAAAGGCTCTGACAAGTTGGTTGCAATTGCTGGCATGATCAAGCACTTCCAGACCTTTCTGAGAGACGACTGCGCCTCAGGTCTCTGGCGAACCATTCTCCCCTCTCAGCTTCTGTGGAAGGTTGAAGACAACGCGCAGGTCTCCACATTTGTCCATCCAGACCTAGTCAGAGCGCAATGGAAAAAGACCGGAGGGCACATAGTCGGCACGGTGAAGGGGCTCGACCTGAAGAGTGGCGTGCGCCGACTTGGTCCTGGGCTTCCATTGACGGCCAGATTGCCGCGCCGCCACCGTCTCGGGACCCGGGGCTTATCAGCATTGATGGAATCATGGTTCCGGAAGCGCAAAGGCCGTCGGGCGGCGTACCGGATGATTCAAATGTGAATTTTATTGCCGAAGCCCTTGTCGTGCATGGAAGCCTACATATTGGGAGGCTGTTTTACAACCCTCAGATACTCCGCTGGGGTGTTGCCATCCACCCCTGGGCATGTGCATGGAGAGACCGCCGGGCCGTGAATTTGAAAACACTGAAATGACAACTGATGAGATCAGTCCCGAGAGCATGTCCAATCCGGAAAGCCTCACACAGGCGGTGGCTTATCCTGATACCGACCTCCCAACTGAAGAGCCTCACTTCGTTTTCTGTCTCCCTGTTCTCAAGACATCGCGAAGGAAGGCTTTGCGGGGCGATAATATGTCTACCAGGGAACCAAATTTCGCAGGATTATTACTAAGACTTGATCAAAGGCGTGGACCCGGTGTATATGAGCGTATGGGTTGTTTTCACGTGGTGGAGGGAGGGAGTATGGGAAAGAAGTTGACCACGAATCAATGTCTCGAGAACCTCTATGTCACTGAGAAGCACATTCTTCTTGTATGATTGTGCTGATTAACTACAATGGTTTTGTTCAGCGTTCAAGCCAAGCTGTCTGGCATACCCCGGTGAACAGTCGGGAGGAATGAGAAATCCTCATGCACCATTCGGGACTGCAATTATTATTCTCGTGTTTCATTTGTCTGTTTATCCTCATTTGCCTACTCCATTTATTCCAAGTGCCCGGATTGTATTGGGTCCCTGAAGAATACCATCCGTGTTATCAACTTTCGATACCCACGATGCCGACCGGATTGCGATCGTGTTTCTGCGTTCAAACTTCGTTACTCAGGCCGAATACTTGGTATTGTATGATATCGATGATTTACGGGGATTTCCAAAACAGAGATAACCGAATCTCTTGGAGTAACAAAGTTCCAAATGGAGTTAGTTCAGATATCGGTCTCTTCAACTACAGCGGGTAGAAGGGTAGGCATAGCATTTGAAGAAGAGAAACCCCCTCATGAAATTTAGTTATAATGAAGAATGAAATGGTATCAGACTTTATATGACTATACTATACTATCTTCACTACCGTTATCAAACGGCAATGCCTAACTCATTGACAATAATAGAAGCTGCCTTCTCCGCCACAGCCAACGCTACTGAGTTGGCGTTGGCAGCAAAGTTCAAAGGGACAATGCTAAGATCAACCACCTTTAGTCCCTTGGTGCCGTATACATTGAGATTTTCATCTACTACACCCATTTTTTCTTTTGGTGCCATCTTACATGTACCTAAGGAATGCCATGTTGAAGTTACATGGTTGCGCAGCCACTCCTCAAGGATAGAATCATCTTCTGCTGTATAAACGATATCAGGTATATCTTCAGGCAATGGTTGTTCAAATCTCCTAGTTGCTGCACTGGATTTAATTGGGAAAGGAGGATGCATTGATGCAACCTCGCCCCGATAAATAGGCATTCGTCGAACAATTTCTCTTTGCTTCTTGTAGGTCCACGCAGCTTTTCTTACATCTAGATCATTATCAAAGAAGCCTGTTTTAAACTTAACAGAATCTTTGATATCAGGTCCTGTAATATGCACGAAACCACGAGAGAAGGGGTAGAGTGTAAAGCAAGACATAGTAAGATATTGGCCTGGAGCTACCGATTGAGGATCTCCACCAAAGCTAATAGAATCAAAGTCAGTGTGATCAAATCCATAAGGCTAAGACCTAATACTTACACTCCAATGGTTGAGAGAATACTGATTGGACGTTGGGGTGAGTTCTTAAAGTATTGTCCCCACGCAGCTCTAAAGTCAGATCCCATCATCGCGACCTCTGCTTCGGTGGGCCGCAGCTTGGCTGTAGCATCTTGAGCGCTCCATCCAAGGATTGGATCATTCTTCTGAATTAGCTCTGCAGGGTCAACGCGGCCCTGAGCTAATGCATCCAACGTTTCATTAGGTTCCAAGGACGTCTGGTACGGATAAGTCAGGAGCGGGTGGTCCTGGTAATCATGCCCGACACCTGGATTATTCACAACCAATGGTACACCCGCTTCCTTAAGTATTTCAGCGCTACCTACACCCGATCTCTCCAAGATAGGTGGGCTTCCGATCGCTCCACTGGAGAGTATTACGAGCTTTCTCGCCTTGACAGTACGGGAACGGCCAGATACCGACTTGGTCTTGAACCGCACCCTGTTGCTTGTTTATTATCATCAAACAGAACGCGATAGACTTCTGACTCTAGAAGAATATGCAAGTTGGGACGCGTTGGCCTTTGAAACAATGGCCGGATGTATCGAGACACAACGTCTTGTCGTTTCCCATCGGGATCAACATACCGGAAGATTCTCTGCACTCCTCGCCCAGTCTCGAAATCTTGAAGGTCAGTCTCTTCAGGAATCCCAAGTTTGACTGCTGATGCAATGAACTGATCCTCAATCCTTTTAGAGTTAAAAGAGCCTCGCGAAATGGTGAGTGGACCGTCATAACCGTGGGAGTTCAGGCCCATTGCTTGATATGTTTCGAACTGAAATGCGATCAGTATTTATATGCGGGGTGTCTGTGGACTGCTTGCGTACCTTCTTGAAGAATGGTAACATCTCATCCATCGACCATCCTTTCATGGCCCATGAATCTATATCAGACCGCTGTGGGCGACTGTATGTCATCATATTGACAGATGAACCTCCACCAAGCACGCCACCTGATTCGACTACCACGGACCTATTATTGAGCTGTCTTTCAGCCATCGAATGATGCAAAATCATGGTATTGGCATCAGTAATCAAATTATTGAAGACAAAAGCCGGGAATATCACCGATGGGAGGCTATTGTTCGTGCCACGCTCAATTACAAGGATGAAAAGATCCGGACTCGCTTCAGCAAGTCTGGCTGCGACAACGCATCCAGCTGTCCCACCTATGAAAGTTAGCCTCAGTGAACAAGGGCCCAGTTTGTCGAGTTTCTCACCTCCAGCAATGATAATATCGACTTCGTGGATATTCTCTGGAAGACTGGTGTGCAGCGCCATTGCGGTCAAAGGCTTGCCGTTACTGTTTGTTGGAGTTGACGAAGCTGTGCTGAACTAGATGATAGTGGTAGTTGATTTGGTCAAGACACGAGATAACAGCCTCATTACGATTACTCCCCAAACGTAGAAGTATGGTAAATTATTGAGAATAACCAAGGGCATTAACCTCGCTTAGATGAGGGAGGGTGGCTGCAGTATGAGCCGTGTATTCCATATCTGGACCAACATACATACAAGCGAGCATCATTAAGTTAGATCAATATTATGTATAACTAACAAGTTTCCCGTGGATGCGCCGGTTTTGGCCCCACCGAGTGTAACTCACCGGCGTCTTGGTGACAGGGCTGCAAACTCCTGTGCCAATGGCTAGATTCCCCGGACGCTGGAGTCAGAAACTGCTAATTTACCGTCAGAATGTCTGCTTTGCGACCAGCACGATTGTCCTCCGAATGTCATGGACGTCATACTTATTGTTTGGCATTTCATGGCCCCCACCATGGGCCAACGCTTCCTTCAAGTCTGGATCAAACAGCTGGTTCGAGTCGACACCTTGTGTTAGCGTAGGGGGCGCCTGACTCTCAAGTGTGTGCGGTGAAGATGCGGATGGACTGTCCGACGTGGCTCCTTTCAATCTCGCTCTGTGCAAGCAGCAAAAAGATTCCACACTTGAATGGGATCAACTCCCTCAGTTTAGCCCTAAGTGTCACGTACAGACTCGTGAACATGGCGCCTTCTGAAAACCCTATTATTCCGTCAAAAAGACCAACAGCTATAATGTAAATCCCCAGGCTCCGCAATACGTGCATCAAGGTTGCAGGTTTAGGAGAGTCTTAGCAGGCTGTGATGCCTTGCTGGTCAGTATAACAGCTTCGAGTCCTTGGGTCAAACGATATAGGCGGATTGGACACATGTGGAAAGGGAGGTGATTGTGTACTGCCAGAAGCATACCGAGTGACATGGGCACGCGAATAACGGCCTCAGCAAGCTCATACTTGTAGTTGCCTTGAAGCTCACGCCGCAGGAAAGCTTGTGAATATCAGCTACGAAGTGCAAGATTGAACTGTTCCTCTGCTCAAGCCTCCGTTTGTGGTTGCATGGTCTGTCAGAATTAGCGACTTGGAGCAGCTCGGCCCGGTCTTAATTGCAATCACTTACACAGTTATTTGAGTCATTATCGTAGAGGCAGAGGAACTTCATTTTGGTTATAGTGGTGATAAGGGAAATACGAATGATGCTTGTTCGACTTGATGACTAGTTTGGTTTTGCGACATTCGACAAACATGTCCATCTGCTCTGAGGACGGTTGGAGTATTTAAGCACCAAAATACTTCAGAAGTTGTCAAAGATTAGTCTCTACACACAGATCCAGTTCAGCGTAACATCTTTGAATGATTATCTACAGGATGCCCTCGACTACACTTTCTGATAATTGCACTTACTTGTGTTGTCAATAGGCCTACAGCCACGCAATGGAAACGGGTATCAGAGAAGTGTGCTTCTATACACACGAGATAAAGGGCAATAGTAACTAGCAGCTGTGGTATTTGTAGAAGTGAACGTAGTCAATCCCTCTGGGAGCAGGAAGGTGAGTGGATCCCTGCCCGATGGTTTTGACAGTCAATCTGGGCTCCAACTCATTATGCAGGAATGCCTGAGATTCGTTTTTCTACGGCAGTTAGGCGGTAGTGTTTCATGCAACTCCCATAGCTCCAATTTCTCCTTCTCCATGATTAGAGGTAAGTCAATTCCACGTGGAGCGCCACCAATGTTTAGACGAGAATTTCGTGCGACAAACTTCGCCAATGAATCTAGGACCCTGTCCAGCTCATCTGATGTAAGAGAGGAGAATTTCTGGTGAGCTTCTATCTATGTGTCCTTGTGTAATGTTATAAAGCATTCGGGAAGATGACGGCAATGTTATTTGTTGTAATTTCTAAAACATTGTAGTGGAAATCCCAAACACCATCGCTAGTCCGTCCATCTGAGCGCAGAATAGGAAGACAATTACATTACGGACCACTCGATTGTAGTTGCTTCCATGTTTTCTGGTCGTCTTCATCTAGTCCATAGTGAATGCGAGCTGCACCACCGGTCCCACATCCACGCCTTGGAGAATAGTGAACCTACAGGGATCGCATCTCATGGTGCTCCTAAAGCTGTTTGGTAGTATATAATTGCCTAAAAGCATTAGAGAGCTATTGTTCCTAAACCAGAGGACGTAGTACCGACTTTTGGCGAATATTGGTCCCAACAGGCCACCTCAATCGACGGCTACCACCACCAAAGGCATCGTGAATAAGGACGAGCGTAGTAATGAGTCGTCAAGAACAGATTGGAGAAATACAGAAAGAGAACAAATGGTTGTATGGACGGAACGAGTAAAACGGACAGGGCAGCTAATCTTGCCACCCAAAGATCAACGTACAAAGCCCAGCGCCAGATAGCTCTCAGGTCGGCAGACTCAGCCAACAAGGAGACCAAATACAGCCCCTAGACTACTATCAATGCCAACCAGATTCAGATACTCGACGCGGTTGTAATGAGAGCGCATAGCGGATGTAATGTTCATGGTGCCAATATAGATGCCAACACCGCCAACTCGGTTAATTACTCTATCGACGATGGCCGCTTTTTTTTTTGGGGCGCTGAGCCGATGACTGTCGATCCACTCCTACCATTATGCTGTCTCATTTTAATTAAATCATTATCAAATCTTTAACTATAATTCCAAAATATTTCAGCGCATAGGCGGGCGTAGTAGTTAGTAATTTTAGACTACATTATCTGGCTAGTTTCTAGAATATAGTATTCACTCTTCCAATACTAACCTAGAGCAGGGTAAAATGATTTTATGGCCCTGTATCTAGACCACTGTGGCACCTTAGGTGTTTCCTGTCTAGCACCTTGATTAGACATTGACGCCCAACGACTTCTCCATTCCGCCGAAAGCAACCGAGTCAAGTCGCTGCACCGACCTATCTTGGGTGAAACTCTGGAACTTGCGCAGAAACCAATCCTCTGCCGTTGTGGGCTTGCCGTCATTGCCGATAAAGACGGCGGCATCAGCTGCTCGCAAGAAGTAAGCCGTGGAGTAACGGTGGTAGTTCTGCGCGCCCTTCTCGTCCGTTAGCGGTAGGACGCGATGCAGCGCCGATCGGAACTTCTCCAACGAGAGGAACCGCAACGTATCCCCGACATTGACGATGCCGTGGCCGGGACGCGCCACTACATATTCCCACTGGTTGGTGGCGGGGACAACACCTGCAAACCCGGTTGCTGTGTGAAGAGCAATGTAAGGGTTCCCGCATCGGTATGAATGTTCTGGCCAAGTCCGGCTCCTGCAGGCTTGGGTGGGTGGTGCAGGAAGTATAGAGCTGAGCGCGATTGCATGTCGTCGCGGTGGCTCTCCAAGAAATCGCGAGTCTCGCTCGTCTTTTCCTGAGCTGCAGAGAGACAGCCCAGGATGGTCTTGAGCACCAAGTGAGACCCAAAGTGCAGGGTGTCAAAGGTATCGAGGTGCTCCTGTACCACTTCTGGTAGCGTCTGTCGCAAGACTTGGGCGGTTCGTGCAAGCTATCCCGGCACGTTAGCTGTCTAGTTGACTTGGTGACGTATGTTCAATGGACCGTGGGAAGACAAACCCGGAGAGATTCATAGCCGTCTCTTTGGCCTTCATTCACGCCAGACTGCTGGCCTACTCGCTTGTACCCATGTGCATCGGATAGAGTCACTGTCTTCGACTTCTCTTCCAGTGGCTTCTCAAACCATTCCCGAACAATGGAGTTGCATCTGTCCAAGTGTTGGAGCAGCTTACCCTCTTCAAAACTCGAAAGATCAAGGTAGAAGAACCCATCATCGCTACAGATCTGTAAGAGACGGGCAATCTCGCCAGGGTTGCCCTCGTAGATGCTTGAGAAGTCTACGGTTTGGAGATCGGCGATTGGGGAGACTTCACGTTGTGTCATGGTGAAGTTAGCACTAACAAGGTGGTGTAGTAAGTGAATAGAAGAAAGTAGATTGAGGAACGGATAATATGAAAGTACCCCATTTCATTGATTGTCACGGCCTGGTAGAAGGAACCTTTATAGGACTGCTTGGATTACACAAGGCGTCTTCATTGATCCACTTGACCTTCGAGCTGAGGACATATTGGCTTTGCGGAGGTTCATTATAGCGGAGATACAGGGTCTGAATTGGTGCTGCAGTTTGTCCGAAAACGATGATAGGCGAGAAAGTTCCCGTTCCAAACACGAGGCATATTCTAGCTGACGGTGGACCTGGAGTTTCAAATCGTGAAAAGGGCTTGGAACGGGCAGGTGCATCAATTACTCTACCGCCAAGGTGAGGGGTCGATCTGAACGACCTGACTATTGGATGAAGAGAAGACCAAATGGATTGTTGATGCTGAAAGGTTCGGCCCAGCACTTACAGTGTTCTCCGAGTCTTACAGTAGAGGAAATGGAGGGGCGTCTTGCAGATCCGGTCACCGTTGGACTCTCTTTTCCTTTCTCGGACATACGCCACGTAGGCAGCGACGGTTGTAGGGCGGCTTCAATGGAACGTGTCCCAGCACGGGCATACATACCGGGATGTACACCAAAGTTGTTGTCACATTGCAAAGGCGCCTCAGCGCAAGGCTGCGAGATGCCCGTGTCGTGCGCCGTGCCCCTGGTTCGTGGTGAAGTTATGCATATATTGATTGCTTACATCAAGGCCTACATAGCCTCCGTTGATGCAGATATCCCTGTACCTGTACTCCATTGGGGAAGTTATCCGAAGTACATTTTCCCCAGTGCGGAAACGGGTCACGACCAGGATAATAACCAATAAAATCCGTATATGATCGGGTAACTTTGCTACGACTCAATTTTGCCTGTGATAGAAGTGGTATTGTTCATCCAAGTTGCAGATCACGCCAGTCGAAGTGGTGATGTCGTAGTCGGGGATGATATGGCGCAGACGGCACGGCCCGCAAACATAATTGCTTACGCCAAGGCTTAGGTTCGGTTGGTACAAATGTGGGCGTCATAGATCGCCAATCTCCGACGGCTCCACAAATCGTCTTGTCCCGGCATGCTTGAGATGGGCGGAGGCAGTGAAGTTCGACTCCGTGTCTCTTATTAGAAGCGCGGTAAGCTTCCAAACAAGTTACCGAGACGGCAGAAAGAAGCTGTGACAATTCGCACGAATATTAAAAGGATTAACAAATTCATCAAATTGTGGGGAGCTACATTGCACAAGATTGAATACACTGATTATATTTGATAACGAGTCCAAGAAACTGTCTAAATCATAATACATGTTTATTATCACTTGAATACTAAAAAGAAGATTTTTAAATAATGTATTGCCATGTACTGTATAATAAACAAAACGTATCAAAGAATACCGCCCAGTAGCCTAGAACATCTACGCTAGATGTTCCGCGATGTGGATGCGATGTTTGCTTGGGAGTTTACCGTAGTCGGAGAGATGCATATTTTGCTTACGCGGTTTGAAAGATTCCGATCACACCAAGGACTTACATGTACCCATTACCCCGTGTACTTAGTACTCTATGGGCATAGATATGCACGTAAAGCTCCCCTGGCAAGCTGCATAACTACCAGATTCCTGCCATGCTTTGCAGTGCACATGCCAAGGCTGTTACCTGCCAATGACCGTGTTGCTTTGACGAGTTCCAGCTTTCATGCGGCGTGTTATATCCGGATGCAATACCGATCACCGTTCCATGGGGAAAGACGGGGAAATCTCATTAGTGGGTTCAATACTGGTCGCCATTACGCTACATAGCTCGGTATTTCTATGGTCCTACTCCCACTTTGGCTCATCAGCCGCATCAGATATGAACACATCATGAGGGTGATCTACCGTGCCCTCGCTTGGATGCAACTCCTACTACCTACCATTCCGTCTTCCCTACTGATGAATCCAAGACCTCCGATACTAGATACACCGGCCAGGAGACCCACAGTAAGAAGTAGGGGCATCCAAGAGCCGGCTCCGTATCCTTCTTTGTCGAAACGTCCTTCCCCTGCTGTAGATACTGCCACGCCCACGAAGCCTGATGTAATGGTTGCCACGCCCCGAATGAACATGATCATGCCAGACACGACCAGCTCCTCGTTGGGATGGTCGCCGTCTCCTACGACTGCAGTTGCAAAACGACTGCGGAGGACTACGTAGCCACCAGACAATCCTCCGAACAAGGTGCATACCAAGACAAGCAAGCCATAGGACTTGGCGAATCCCCAGATGCAAAGAACAGCCACGGCTGGGATCAGCGTGCTGGCAAGCAGCGGATAAAGCACGCCGTATTTATCCCTACAAAACTTGATTTAGCTTGATTCTCGTGATTTCCCGGCACCTACGGGTGAATAAATGGACATACGCAAACACGCCGATGCATGGCTGGATGAGTGCCGAGGATACATTGTAGATAGTGAGCAGCACGGCCGCTTGTGCTGGTGGGGCCTCTGCCACCTCAGTGGCGTATGAGGGAATGTAAACCGACGGAAGGTATTGCGAGAGGGCTTGCATAACATTGGAGACGAGGACAAGCCAGAACAATGGCTTACGCATGAAACTATACGAGAGGTTGCCCGAAAGTGGGTTCACCTTGTCGTTCTCATGCGAGTCGGATGCAGGCGACGACGGAAGGCGGGGCCGCACTCCAAACAAGGCTATGCCCAGCACAACGGCTGCAAAGACACCCCAACCTATCAAGGTGGCCTTGGCCGAGTATCTGTCCAGGAGGATTCTCATGATGGGAGGGATGATGGCCGCGGAGATGCTGGACGAGGCGAAATAGATGCCGTAGGCAAGGCTCCGTCGCTCGATGAACCATTCGTCGACCAGGCTCATGTTGGGTGCAAAGACAAGGCCGCTACCAAGGCCATAGATGATGCCTTGGGTAACAATCAGTTGGGCAGGGCTCCTAGAAAACCCAGCGCCGACAGAAGCAGCCACGACGGTGGCCACGCCTACATAGAGAAGGATACGGCGGAGTCGGGCTCTGCCGCTCAAAAGATGTACTAAAAACGGACACATAATTTGTATGACGCCCTATACAACGACTTAGTTCTCGTGAAACGCGTTCAAGCAATGATCCAAATGTCAGAGTGGATACCTACGGTGCTCACAACACCAATGATGGCGATCATCTGATTCCCCGAGTAAGACGACTGATTAAAGTAATACTCGCGAAACGCGCCAAATGAGATGGTAAAGCCTAGTCATAAGCGGAGATGGAGCTTTAGTACGAGGCCAAGAGAATATGGCGCTGAGAGATATGTGCGTACCCCAGGTGACTTGAAGCATGACGGATACTGCAGCCAGGAAGATCCAGGCTGCCTTACCACCGTCTGGCCGATGTATAGCGGTGGATTCATGGTGCCTTTCTTGATTCTGGGTCTCTCTGCCCGCCTCGTATGCTCTGCCATTACCCATGATCTCGTACAAACCGCCAGACAGCTTAGCAGTGAAACACGACAAATAACTGTAAGCAAACAAAGATGCGGTTTTTAAATTTATGAATAATATGTTGGGAGACAGTCGGCAAGCTTAATAGCTTTGTTTCTCAATTACAATAGGGCGTGCCCAGGTTGCCAAGCAGTTTAGCTTGACGCGGGCGCTCCCAAAGGGAGGACTCCTGTCACACCACAGTCTAATTGAGGCTCTGATCGGCAATGCTAATATGATGTGACTGGTATTCCCGTCGGGGCTTATCCCAATCCATTTTAAGATAAATATGCGCCTATTTTATCTGGCCGTGTCGATCAGGGCCGAATGCAAGGTCAGATCTCAATGTCACTTATACACGGCAGTACATTTACCACATGTGGTCGGCTCCTTACCTCTTCATGATCCTCCCTTAACCCTTGGCGGTCGCATCAAGGTGGTATTCTTAATGACGCAAACAAAATCAAAATTTCTGCATTGTACTCCAAAAGGGGAAGCTGACGAACGAAAAGAGCAAAATACACAGATTGGGATCCGACGTCTGGTCTGGGACATATTTTCTGTATGTATATATAGCCTCCAGTGACCGAGATCTTATTAAAGAATGGCAGAGACATCTTATATATGACTACTTACATCGGCCTAGCGACGACTTATATAGTCACTGATAATTGGTAAAAGTCTTAGTATTTGTATAAAATCATTAATATTGAACTAACATCTCACCGACCCTGGACAAAACTATCGAGGAAAAAGAAAACACAATGACCGCCAAATTGCTCGAAGAAAATCCTCCTCCTTTTCCAAATGCCACCATGAACCCATCCATTGCCAATTTGCAAACAATCAAATTCGCACCATTACTCGACCGTGATGAGACTGAGCTCAAGAGTCTTGTCCGTGCCTGTGAAGAGGACGGCTTCTTCTACCTCGATTTATCGGATCAAGGCGCGGGCAAGTTGTTCAATAATTTGGATGCGCTGTCGAAGCTGGTCAAGAAATGGATGAAACAGCCGCGTGAGAAGAAGTGTCAAACAGTTACGAGTAAGGAAGACTCCAAAGCACCCATTTTTCTTTTCCTTTTTCCCTTTTTTTTTTTTTTTTCCTCTTTTTTTTCTTTTTTCAATCAAAAGAGGGTTGTATAGCCAGCTAACCAGTCCACGCTCCAGCATCGCTATCGCACGGTTACAAGCCCACCGGCGTGCAATCCGGTGCTAACGATTCTTGTAAGGATGGCTTCGAAGTGCTTAAGGTCGGGCGACAGGAGCTGCTTGGTCGCTGGGCCCTACAAGATGTCGTGGACGAGAACCTGAAGCTCTTTGACGACTTCATGGCTATGTCTCACTTTATCCTCATGACCCTGTTGGAAAATCTGTCCGATGCGCTCGGGCTGAAACTCCCGGAAGAAAGGCTGGAGACATGGCACCAAGACCATCTGGCTTCCAAGTCGACGCTTTACTTCCTCAACTACCCAGAAGAAGTCAAAATTAAGGACAATGGGTCAGGCCAGAACATGCACACCGACATCGGCACTTTGACATTACTCTTTGCGCCGCAATGGGGGCTACAGGTTCCCGATAAGGTAACCAAAGAGTGGCAATGGGTACAACCGAGGCCAGGGTATGCCATTATTAATGTTGCCGACACACTTCGTTTTCTAACCGGAGGACGCTTCCGATCTGCCCTTCACCGAGTGTTCCCTATCGATGGGCAGGTTGGGGACCGCTTCTCCGTATCGTACTTTTGCGAGCTAACAACAACACCGAATTCAAGGCCAGTGATGGGTCAAATTCGAGTGCCAAAGATTGGTACTTTCGAAAGTACGACACGTATTCGAGACCCCACAAGGAGCAGAGGAAAGAGCCAGTTCTCACTGGCGGGATGAGGGAAATGATTGGAATGTAGTTAGCAGTTAGAATAGCCATTTCTTAACTAGCAATCTTTACTACCATCAGGGTCAAGATTCTCTTCCATTTTTCAAATCCAGCATCTGTAAGATACATCCGGTCTGAGGATATTACGAACCTCATCAGCACACGCCAGACGTGCAGTTACCCTAGAGACTTAAATATATATAGGAGATTACCTCAACTCAAGATCGGCTAAATAACCCGGAGAATAAAACCATTGTGAATACAACCATAGATGATTAGTAAGACCCCACTGTGTATTATTCATTCCAACTTGGGATTAAGCATCTGACAGGACGATTGGGTGCTCGAACTGACGTGACGCTAAGGCTCTAGGGCGGATAAACCGAAGGGACCATAACGCGATCTAATATAGGCTAATATAAGGCTCACCCTCCAAAGAAGGAGAGATCGTGTGCTCCTCATGCATATATTTGCTTCCTTTTGTCCTTCTCTACAGCCGTTGCATGTTTCCACGTGGTGACTAGGCTCTCTTGAGGTAAGGTGCGCGCGTAAAGTTAGAACTGGCCGGCTATCGGCACACCTTGGTTACCACAATCCCTGGTCTCGCTACCAGCACAACCTTAGCGTACAAACTGAGCTACTTGTATACGAACTGGTTATCGTGATATGCGGCCAAAATGTCTATACGAGTGCCGAGTGAGCCTTAGGGTCCTTCTCTTTTCGGACTACAATACGCAGCTGTCCAAGGACCCTCTTATCAAGGGTCCCTGAAACTGTGGGCTCTGGTATTTCCCGTGGTCGCATATCACGGCCTACGATCTGTAGGCTAGGCTAAGACAGGCTATTCTACCCATTGCCGTTGCTTTGGCGAATGCAGCGTTCACCGCAAACGCTGCTTAAGACAAAAGTTCCCGAAAACAAAAGGTCCATGCAGCCCAACAAGAGCGGCCTCAGCACAAACGCGATAAGCCTTTATTATGGACTATCCCAAGGTAAAAACAGGAAACGTATAACGAGGAGAATGCTGTTTACACGGAAAACAGGTTAGTGCCTGAACGATGTCGGCGCTGGGCGTTGATTTAAAGAGACTGTGACCTGGCGCGGGAACCGACCTGGAAGGCCTGTAGGCAGTAGACAATACACATCTCAAGATGCGTCTCATCCAGTGGGCCACAGCTTTGTTTGCGACCGGTGCCGCCGCCCAGGCATACTCTCGGACGGCAAGGGAAGTTAGCGCTCTCAGCGACAAGAATGCGACCGTAGTGCCCAATTCTTATATTCTCGAAGTTAAGAGTGTACGTCTGTCGAGCGGTCCATTATTGGATGAAACAGTTTCACATTAGGAAACACTCTTGCTTACACACCATGTAGAAATCGGATCTTAAGCGTCTCCAAGATCATGTTAAGAAAATAGGTGGCAAAATCACAAGGACATTTGAGTCGGATCTCTTCACAGGCATCACAGTAGAGTCTAAGGACGATACTATTCACACGCTGCAAGATCTTGCCCCAGTTGTCAAGGCTTGGCCAAACACCATTATTAGGGTTCCTGAAGTCAAGCACTCCTCCAAGAAGATTGACCCTTCGAAACCATGGACTGTCCACAAGTACACTGGCGTTGATAAGGCTCACGCTGCTGGAATCAAGGGAAAGGGCGCGGTCGTTGCAATCGTCGATACCGGTACTGAGTACACTCATCCAGCTGTGAGCTCCCATTTATCCTAGCTTTTCATTCACAGTTCGGACCATAGCTGATACGTAAAAGCTTGGTGGTTGTTTCGGAAAGGGCTGCAAGGTCGCCGGTGGTTATGACTTCGTTGGTGATAAGGGTAAGACTGATTTTGTAAAGGATGAACGTGAACAAACCTGACAAGTGCACGTCAGGCTGGGATGTTATCCCCGATAAAGACCCCATGGATCACCAGGGACACGGAACCCATGTCGCCGGCATCCTTGCTGGCAAGACTGATAAGTAAGCTTGGCCTCCATCCAGCTTCACAGGCAGAGACACTGATGATTGCAAAACGTAGCTGGACAGGCGTTGCGCCAGATGCGACGATTCTCTCTTACAAGGTCTTCGGATCAGGTGTAGGTCGGGAGCTTTCAAGGCGGCGAAATAGCTTGACTAACGATTACAGGATGGCACTGATGAGAGTTTTCTGATGAATGCCTTCCTCACAGCATATCTGGATGGGGCGAGTCTCATTGCACTTAGAACCATTGCCAATTGAGCAGAAGACACTAATGCGAGACATAGGCCGATATCATCACCTCCAGCATTGGTGGACCCAGTGGATTCACGGACAACGCTTGGGCTGAGCTTGCGTCACGGCTTGTCGACGCCGGTGTTTTCATTACTATTGCTGCAGGCAACGATGGCCTAACCGGTCCATTCTACGGCAGCAATGGAGCCCTTGGCCAGAAGGTCTTAGCTGTCGCTTCTGTGGAGGCCAAGGAACGACCTGCTCAGTCCTGGGACCTTGTGGTTGTCGAGAAGGGCAAGACTACGAGGACAAAGGTTGGCTACCTGGCAACTGTCCAGGCTTGGGATACTCAAGGCTGGCCCATCATCTCGCTTTCTCTTGATGACAACGCCAAGGCTGAAGGTTGCAAACCTTTCCCCGAGGATACCCCTGGTTTATCCAAGCAAATTCTTCTCATCCGCAATGGCGGATGTGACTGGCAAACGAAGCAAGCGAACCTTGCTGCTGCCGGTGCTCAGTACGTCCTTGTGTACAACAATGACGACCCTATGCTCTATCCTACCATGTGGACCGACCTGCCATGGCTGGCCATGATCGAGAAAAAGACAGGCGAGGCAATCATACAGACTCTCAAGGCTGGCAGCAAGGTCTATGCCGACTTTACCAAATACTCGACGATTTCAGATATGGTCGGCGTCCAGAACTCTGCCGGTGGGCTTCCCAATTACTTCACAAGCTGGGGTCCCGCCTTTGACATGACTATCAAGCCCGATATTGCAGCTCCGGGAGGCAGCATTTTTAGCACGTGGATCGACAACTCATGGGCAGTCCTTGACGGTACCTCTATGGCTACACCTTATGTTGCAGGTGTGGCTGCCCTCTGGGTTAGCAAGTACGGTGGACGCAACAAGCACGGAGTTGAGTGGGCGAAGCAGCTTGCTGATAATATCGTGTCCAGCGGCGCAGCTGTGCCATGGAATATCGATATCAACCTCAAGGTGAACAAGACTGACTACTATGCATCTGTTGCCCAAGTCGGAGCCGGTCAGGTCGATGCTTGGAAAGTCTTGTCCTATAACACGAAGTTGTCCTTTGACAAGTTCAACCTCAACGACACCGCCCATTTCAGAAAGACACACAAGATCCAGATCCAGAATACAGGCAAGAAGGAGGTCTCCTACAAGTTTAGTGTCCAGCCAGCCGGTGGATTCTTTGCTCGTGCTGGTGGGCCCTCCAGTGTGCACTTGACGGACCTCTTTACTTTGGAGCCTATGACAATCATTCCTGACGTCAAATTGCCCTCTGGGACGTTCAAGGTGAAGCCTGGACAGAGCAAGACGGCGCAGTAAGGATTTTAACCCTCAAAGCTCTGATCCGAAACTTGACTAACCCGGATTCCTAGATTTGACTTCAAAGCCCCTGGAGGCTTAGACCAGTCGCAGCTCCCTATATACAGCGGCAAGATTCTCATCACTAGTTCCGAAGGAGAGGAAGTTTCCGTACCATACCTGGGTAAGATGAGCAAGTGATGGTATATCTAAATGCATGCTGACTCCCGGATAGGCGGAGCGTTTGACTTGAAGAACGAGATGAAGAACAACGCACTCTTCAGCGGCTCATACCCAGAGTGTATTGCTGGTATTAACCAGGACGACGTTTCCTACAGTCACAGGTACGGACTCCGTTATCGCGATAGGGAGCCCTCGCAATCTAACATGGATGCCTAGCTTTACTTTCAACACTACGATTGTCTACTCCTGGGATCCAAGCGCCTACGATGCGCTGAACTTCCCTAAGATAACGATGAAGAACACATTTGGTAGCACGGAAGTTCGTTGGGATGTATGTACTCTACGCCATCCTTCAATTAGGGCACAAGCTGACTCGTTTACCACAAGCTTTTCAAAGCTGGATGGAAAGAGAAACAATGGTCTTATCCTCCCGTTGAGGGCAAGAACGGCTACTTGTCTTCGTTGACTTACCACAAAGACTCAGGACCAGCCTTTGCTACTATTAGCCCCAACTCCTCACCGGAGGATGTCAGCTCATTCCCCGTTTATGACACCACTCGCATTGGTTGGGACTTCGGGCCAGGCGCCTCCTACTACTTCTGGTGGACAGGAGTCCTTGCAAACGGGTCGTTCATCGCTCCAGGCAACTACACGTAAGTGACGTGATGCATACTTGGTCTTTGGAGTTTGAGCTAACATTGTCGAAAATCAGCTGGAGATTCGCAGCGCTTCTCCCATTCGGCGATCCCAAGAAGTCAGAGGACTGGGCAGTTTACAAGTTTCATGATTTCAATGTCCCCTACCTAGCCATCTAGGGCCTTTTAAAGTCTCACCTAGCATGAGAATTATATTATAAACCACCTGAATTTATAACATAATAAAGGATAGTAGTATTATATGCTGAAAATGGATTATGCCTAGTGTTGTTAGCAGGTAGGTTTATTTTCTGCTTGAATAACGTTAAGTGTATGAGTAAAGATGTTCTTGTCCTACTGAGAACATTGAGATCTAGTTTGTATACTCATCCTTCTGAAGAACCCCTTTGGCCTTAGCTTAACCTGATCTCGTTGCATGATGCCATATTTTAATATCCAAGGCCAAGGCTTATAGCGTAGAACCAAGGATTATCTTGATAGGTAAGTCGATAATACATAGATAATTTTGTACTGTATATAACAGCACCGATTGATATAAGTTGTAGCATGATATACCTAAAGGATTTGACCTGGCCTTATTTTCCTAAGAAGGGTAATCTGTCTTTCTGTCTTGAGGGGTAGATGGCTGTGTCTGTGAACGCAGGTTGGTGTATAATTATGAAAAAAAAAAAAAAAAAAGTATATTGTCCTCCCACAAGTTTAGATTGTTGATATAGGAAAACTACCTAGGTAGGAGAAATACAGGAGACATTGTGACCCTACCTACCTATTTAAAACCGCATGCAGCTCCAAACATGGTCGCTTTGTGCTGGCATTAATTCGTTAGCGGCAGGCCTTGGTGGAGATGGCCAGAAACGGACCTTAAGATTGCCCTGATTCGTTTCTGCTGCCCGTCACCGCCCAAAGCCATTCCACGTCAGATTTGAGCACCTCGGTAACGAGTCTGACGACTCCACTGAGGAAACCAACCAGCAACGAACAACACCCTGTGTGGTACAACTTGGAAGTGAGCAGCAAACACCGCCACGGCCCTTCAAGCACCGGGACTTTCGGAATCATGGCCGAGCCATTCTGGGGTCGCCAGACCTCATATCTCAAGTACGTGTTTCCCGAGTTACAATTTAATTAGTCAGAAATGTTAATGCTCTCTCTCTCACCAGCTTTTGTGAAGAGGTACACTTTCATCCGTCGCATCCGTTGGTGAATCGAAGCCATGTTGACGCAATATAACGCAAAATCAGGATTATGTCGTGACCAGGTACATTGCCGAGTTCATCAACACTCTAAGCAGCCTTACGTTTGGTTTGTGACTTTTATATGATGTATCCCAATGGCATTCGAATCTGGTTCTCTAACCTGGACAAAGTCGCGTACGGCATCTACGGTTTGCTCGGCAATCCAAGGTCCATCAATGGCTCGCGCCTCATATCATACTGTGGGCTGATTGGAGTCGGTGTTTGCTCTGCTGCATACCATATGACCTTGAAATACCACACCCAGATGTGTATGTTCTTCCACAGCTCGTTCACTTCACGCACCGCCATTGACCCTTGATATGGACCAGCCGATGAATTATCGATGCACCTGCTTACAACGCCTCTTATCTACCGCCTTCTGACCTTCAAGGCTAGCCCACAGCGTACTCAGCTTATCGCCATCCTTCTTTCCACATTATTTACAGTCGTCATGGTAACTCACATGGTCATGGACGAATTCCTTCTCCACGCCTCCAGTTTTGGCCTCGGCGTCTATGTCATTGTGCATCGTATCACGAAACTTATTCCCGAGCAAGTCCCCGATCCCAAGGTCAGAAGAAATATTCATAATATCGCCAACATCGGGCTAGGTAAGTTGCTGTCCTCTACGCACCCATCTCCGCCATGCAGCTAAACCTTGTCATGTTTAGCATCCTTCATCTTTGGCTATGTTGTGTGGTTGATAGACGATTGGGCGTGCCACCACTTAACCAGCTTGAGGCAACTGACTGGCGTGCCTGTGGCGTTTCTCCTGGAATTACATGGCTGGTATGCTTCCCCGTGCTTGGCCCATGGTGGCCCTTCATAATGATACCCTTACCTGACGAGAGATTAGGTGGCATGTATTCACAGCCATTGGTGGCTACATCGCCGTTGCTGTGGTCGATCTCATCCTCTCTGATGCAGTGGTTGAAGATCCAACAAGCCGCCTAGCCTGGCCCGTGCCCTTGGCGTCAAGGCTCGTGGCTGGCTTCAAGGAGAAGCAAAGCCGGAGAAGCAGCAGTAAATCAATGCATACCAATCGGTGCTTGGAATGGAAAGAGTGTCTTGTGATGCGTCTGCACTGTTCAGACTCGTTGTAGTGGCATGGATAACGAGCTTGTATCAATATTTGGGTTGACTAAACTGTCTTCGCGCATATATGGGAGATGGGCAATAGACATAGACGAGGGGCAATCAAAAATGAAGTGAAGCAGGCAACTTTCAACATGACAAATGCAGGACTGCCGGCATATTCGGTGTTTGAGGAGGGTGTGTGGGTCGCCAGCTCTTTGGCACATATACTATACAAAGGGGCTCATGCTTGAATCGGAACTAGAATCTCTCCGCTGTATCTCAGCAAGTTTGGTAAATTGTGGGTTTGTGGAGCTGCGGAGTTTGAGGGCCACGCACTTGTCTTTGTTATCCAGTCCCGGACTTCTGGGGCGACGGTGTTAGACCAAGTGGAGCGAGGTATCATGAGAATACATAATTCCCCGACTCGGGATTCACGGAAATTTTCCTCTATTGTTTTAGGGGATAATCTCGAATCGTAACAGGTAGGTCTAGCGATCAAATCGCGCTTTGTTAAATATGGCTTCCTCCCCATTATGCTGCGTTTGCAATATACGCCATATCGTCAGGCACTCATCACGAATCCTTATCACACCGTCACCAGCGACTAGAAACTCACAAGCAACCATGGCACCGGATAGATACGTATCGTCAACCACGGACGCAACGCCGTTGGGAAGACCATTGGAGTTTCCTTTTCCAAGAGGGTCGCACCCAATCGCTTCCTGAAGGGAGCCATGTCGGAGCGATTGTGCTTGTGGGATGCAAAGGACCCTTCCAAGCGAGGCATTCCCGGACCTGAGCTTGCAACGCTGTACCGCCATTGGGGCGAGGGCGGCTGGGGCCAAATTCTTACCGGAAACATCATGATTGATCCGTACAACGTTGAGGCCGCTGGAAACTACGTCATCAACAAGGAGGACCCTTACAGTGGCCCTAGATTTGAAGGCTTCCAGAAGATAGCTGAAGGTGCCAAAGTCAAAGGTGGCTTGATTGTTGGTCAGGTATCCCACGCCGGCCGCCAAGTGGATTCTAAAAATCAGCCCAACCCCATCAGTGCCAGCGACGTCCAGCTAGTGGCACCTCTCATGGGCGCCACCTACGGAGTGCCCCGACCAGCCACCGAGGAGGACATCAAGAACATCATCGAAGGATTTGCCCACGCCGCCGAGTACCTTGAGAAGGCAGGTTTCGACGGCATTCAACTCCACGGAGCCCACGGCTACCTGCTAGCACAATTCCTTAGTGAGACAACAAACAAGCGAACCGATAAGTATGGTGGAAGCCTGGAGAACCGAATGCGCCTAATTCTCGAGATTGCGGCTGAGATCAAGAAGCGGGTCAGCAAGAGCTTCGTTCTCGGAATCAAGGTTAACTCAGTCGAGTTCCAAGAAAAGGGTTTCCAACCTGAAGAAGCGACCACCCTGTGCAAGGCGCTCGAGGACGCAGAATTCGACTACGTTGAGCTGAGCGGTGGTACTTATGAGAAACCCGGCTTCCAATATGTTCGAGAGAGCACCCGAAAGCGCGAGAATTTCTTCATCGAGTTTGCCGAGCAAATCGTGAAGCCTCTCAAAACCATCAAGGTGTACACTACAGGTGGCTTTAAGACTGTTGGTGGCGCTGTGGATGCGCTCAAGACCGTGGACGGAGTTGGTATTGGCAAGGCCGCCTGCCAAGAACCAAGACTCCTAACGATGTCCTTAACGGCAAGATCACTGGATTTATCAAGCCCGCTTACGATGACAACAACGTTGGAGTAGGATTGTTTACTGCTGCTGCTCAAATCCGACAGATTGCTCATGACCTCGAGCCTGTCGACCTTTCGGACCCGAAGAAGTTGGAGGGAGTGATGGCTGATATCCAGGCGCAAATGGCCAAGAAGGCGGAAGATATCACTGGCACTATCTATCAGCCAACAACAGTATCGGCTCCATCTGTGCCCTATGGAACTACAGAGGCTTAAGAGAGACAACCTTTCGACTGATTTAATAACCATATCGAGCAAGAATACCCCGACTAGCTATCCTAAGAAAAATCAGTTTCATAATACTTCCTTACAAATTGGCTACTGATGAATCACTTGTACCCATGTTATCTAGCTTCACCGCAACAAGGCTACTTCCCCAATGTGAAATAATCCCATATTGCGTAGGTAAAATATTCCCAAATATACGCTTCTTGGGGGTTTTGAACAGCTAAGGCCTCAACAGGAAACAAGGCAACTTTAACGAATCCTCTATAAGCAACATACATTATAACTATGTATAAATAGAGAGAATTCTCCGTGCTTTGCTCAGTACTGTAGGGCAAATTCTGAATTAGGCAGTATTACTAGTTTCTCACCCATTTTAACTGGATCAGACCCGTATTCGATACTTCATTGCACTCTTTATATATCCAAGGAGACAGCCTATTGAGCAGGGCATATAAGCCCGCAAGACTCCATCATCAGCACTGGGTTACTACCAGTAATATAGCCCTTTTTCTTACTGGGGAGTGATATATCATGCCGGCAATCGAGTATAACATTTGGAAATGGGTTCTTTGAGCATGGAGAGCTCGGCCCGGCAATGGGCTGATTTGCCTGTCAGAATCTGAGGCGCTGGCCTCGTATTTACCCAGATTTATCTCATATGCAATGCCAGAGTAAAGAACTTGAGAAATGCATCTGGGATAGAATTGTAATAAGTCCCTTACTATAACAGCGACATTGTTCACTTCTAAAACTTAACGGTCTCTGGGCATCACCTTTTAATATTCTTCATTCATTAGTTGTTAATCAGTCGAGTATTCGTGCTAATCTCTAGTCCCTGAGCCTCTTTCATTTTATATCCTCTGCAAACCTGGAAGTGCAGGATGTATAAGACAGAATATATATAATTATAGGAGTGCATATTAAAAGACTGCTTCAAAATCTCATATATGAACATCAGACACATGTAGGCTAGGATTAGTTAATTCTGCTGGGAAATAATTCAAGATATACATTCGCAAAAAAACCCTTGCTTCCGTCTAGGTTCTAGAATATTACATACAAAATACCGTACCGAGGCAAGGGATTGTAACCCAGTTTTCTCGCCGCCCTCGCCGCTGCCAATTCAACCCTACATACTTTCCAAAGATCTATCTTTGCCGCATTTACCGTAACGCAAACAAGGTCTTAGATCGAAAACATCTGGAAATGTTGTTTACAGCATTTACGCAACCTTGAACAGGTCATTGAACCACAGGCTCTCGAACACATTTCCACGATAAGCAACCAGAAAAATTGGAACTTGGGCATCAGGAGAACTAGAACTAGCTACGCCGAGATCCTATGATGCAGCTAACAACTAACTCCGTGATGTGGAGCTACAAACAATTCCACTGTAGAATTAATTTCTCTGCTACGTTGGCCTAGCTCTCGCGAGGACAACGAGAGTGAGATATTCCGTTGACAGAGTATAAAGTACAGAAGATTTCCCACCTTCTGCAGTGAGAAAGTCCAGCATCACTCACATTGGCTCAAGTCTTTCCGTCACGAGTGATCTAAATTATCAGTTACTCTCTATACTCTCATTACTTGAGTTCTCTCTTCACCATGACCACCCTCAAGCAATTCATCATCGCCCTGGCTACCGCGGTGGTCAGTGTTCGTGCTGGCCCGCTTTCCGTTGATTCCACTGCAATAGCCATCGTTAGTGCTCCAGCGTCTGCTGCGACGGAGATTTCAAAGCCTCTTGAGGGAAAGGAGCTTGAGGACTTGTTGGCCAATGGGCCATATATCCCCGAGGGCGCTATCGATGTCACGAATACGACGTTGGCCTTGGAGTTGATCAAGTTTATAGACGCTCATCCTGGTACCAATGGCTTGGTTAAGAAGAGCGGCGCCTGCGGCCAGGGCGATTGCCCTGATTTTCACGCTGCTTTCGACTTTTATTCGCAGCACTATTTGCAAGTCATTGAGGGCAAACCAATAATATATTGGGCGTACTGGGGACGCTGGAATAACTGTGGCCAGTGTGGAAGGACGATTACCAGTAAGGATGGATGTTTCAACTTCACTTCGTGTGGCCGCAAGCAAAGCATCTGCGTCGACAGCAGCAAGGCTAGGGCCCACCGTGTCTGGCATGACGTTGGCCACAAAACATGCTACAAGGCCGCTCGGGCAGATTACGGTAACTGTGGTGTCGGCCAGACGAACTCCATAATCTGGTACCCGTCTGGAGAGACCGAGTGCACTTGGTAGTCAGGCAATGTCCAGATTGCGACGGTGGACTTTTCCTGGTACGGACGGTCATTACTCGAGGATGAGACGAACGATGCAATTACAGGATCAACAACAACGGCTGGAACTTTGTTAACTAGGTTACTGTTATAAATGGTTTCGTCGTTCACTGTGAGGAGTGTTGGTTCTAAGGCACCCTGTGCATCGATGCGGAGTTGCTAGTGAAAAATCAGACCACTCTTTATAGGCTATAAGATAACCAAAGAGTGCAAAAGGCCAACAGAAGCTGGTTTTTAGAAGCCTCAGCGTAGTCAATTACCATTTGCTATCTTTGTGGATTCTAGTTCAATATTACCTTGACAATCTCTCTGATATTCCTAGTTCTGGGTATATCAAAACTCATAAGATAAAAACGGGCAATAATAACACCCGCAAAGTATCTGGTAGAGCTGATCGCTTACCATAAGATGAAATGAAGACTGCCAAACGCCTCCGGTCATCGCCTCAAGGTGAGGGAAGAGACACTACTGGGCGTGCATCTTGACAAAAGCGCAGGAGTAGCATCGGTGAGGCATATGGACATGCAGCTTGGTGGTGATACAAGCCGAAGGAGCACTTCAACAGCCAAAATACCGCCCTTTCCGCAATCCAATGATCGGCTTTTTCTTTTTCTTTTTCTTTTTCTTTTTCTTTTTGAAGCGGTACATTAATTTTGGTGAACAGAGAGATCGGAGTCCATACAGACTAAACCGATACAGATCATTACCACAACTTTCAACTAGGTTTCGCTGTCTCAAACGACTACGGCAGCTACATAGCCACAGACGGCGCTTCGTTTGAGGACGGTGATGGCGATAATGAAAATGTCAACGCCTCCATGGTGCCAATAGATCATCTTGCAGCGCCGCAAGTGGACAAACATGTGAGGTAAGCTGGAGCCCCTACCACTTTGTCACAGGAAACGCACTCCTTCTGAGGGAGGGATACATCACTGGCCAATACTATAAGAGGTATCTGGACGTAGATACACTGGATTTCAGGCTGGGGAACAAGACTAGGGTTGACACCATGTGGTGGTTGTGGCAAGTGACGAGGAATAGCGCGGCATAGTTCGAAATCAGAAAGAGGCATGACGGCAAATGGTATTAGGGCGAATCCTGCTAACGTTGACAAAGCGAGGCGACATTGCAGTGCCATCTAAATAAAAGCCATTCTGGCGTTTGAACAAGGTCTTGCGTAGTCATTTTTAGATCATGGGGACAACGTTTACGAGTCGGAGCAGGGAAATTCAGCGATGAGCCTATTACAAGCCAAAAGCTTCATGTTGTCTGCGAGTCAGAAGAACCAAGGGTGTTGTTATTACTCCACCTATTCGTAGTCACTAGTGCATTGTCAACAACGCGCCCTTGCATTGACATTTGGGGTATAAACATTGTATCTTTGACAGCAAGCTCAATTTCATTGCTCACTTCATACAACGTCTTTCAAAATGAAGAAAATCCTCCTTCTTGGAGGCATGACGCCTGATGTTACAGTTCTCTACTACCAGACCATTAACCGCGTCGTCCGTTCGAAACTCGGTGCTCGCCATGGCGCAGATCTCTATCTCTACAGCGCCGATCTGGAAGATATGATTCAGCATCTTAGTCGCGGCGACTTGGATAGGTTTGCTGGCACATACATCGACCCAATTACTACATTGGCTTCTCGGGTTGATGCCGTAGTTATCTGCGCCATTATTGCGCATAAAATTTCAGCCCAAATCCGTGCAGTGCTGCCAAGCAATGTACCATTAATACATATCGCGGATGCCCTCGCTGCTCATATAAAGACGACATACCCCGACGTAAAAAACTTGGATTGCTTGGTCCAAAAACTACCATGACCGATGTCAATGATCAGGAGTTCTTTGTGACACCCCTACAGGAAAAAGGGCACGGCTTTGAAGTGATAATTCCTGCCACTGAAGGCGAAATCAACGAAGTCAATCGTGGAATGCTGGAGGAGGTGGCTAGGGAAGTGCCTCAGTAACAGCCGAGACTAAAGAAATGTTCGTTACGCAAGCTAAAGCCTTGATTCAGAAAGGAGCGCAAGCAATCATACTGGGCAGTACAGACCTCGGATTCGTGATTAAGCAGGAGGATCTTGGCAATGTTCCTGTCATTGAGCCGGCAATTATACATGCGGAACAAGTTGCGAAGTGGATGTGCCAGAAGTCATGATGCTCTTTGATACTAATTTCTAAGACGCCCTCAGCTTTGTTGGAAATTTTAATTTTCGCGTTAGACAATCGCTCTGGTTGGCACTAGGTCATTTTATGACACCCTGAGGATTCACGCAGTATTCTTAGCCTATCTCGTTGAGTGTGGTAAGCCTCCACGCCGGAATCGAGCATGGACCTGATCAAATTGAACACAGGAAAAACTAGGGACGTTAGCTAGCTCGTGAGTTAGCTGATGATTGAAGTCCCGGTTCTCAATAGCTTTCCGAAGATCTATATAGTATATCTAGTATCGACAGGATGATATTAAGTTTCTTTGTGTACCAGACTGAACTTACATGACTGTTTAAAAACATTTCAGTCTCGACTGTATCTGGATTGATTCGTAACCATCGTGTTGTGACCTCACCATCTTTATGTCCTATTGAGATAGTGTTCCAAATAAATCTACCTATACATTTGCATATATATAACCACATGGTTCAGCCATATATAGTGAGTCGAATGTGTTTCCTTTAGATTTGAACTCCCGAAATAAAACTTTATCAGGTCTTCAATATCTTCATTCATCATAGCGAATTTGAAAAGGGACTGTTTCTGATACAAACCAGTCCTTCTTATTGGACCGATCCCCAAATATCCGCAACACTTTAATTACCATCTTATATCGACCGGCTGGTGCATATTCTCCAGTATTCAACTGACCGTTCCATGTGGTAGACCAATAACCCCTCGAAGTCCACATGATTGGAAAACCAGCTGGTTGACCGATAGACTTACTGCAACCACGACTCGAAGTGGTATTTGTAAGATGTACCAAGTCAGCAGTTATCATTGAAGAACCCCAGTTAGTGTTGATAACCACTTGCAGCATGGGATCCTGAGTGGGATTGAGAATAACACCAGGCCGAGGAAGAGTATATATATCATTTGGTGAAAGTGGGCCTGCAAATGAATCTCCAATATAGGCAGCATCTTCGTCTATTACGATGGCGTCATATAAGGAACCTGAGAGGCCTTGGTAAGACAAAGAAAACGATGTGCCATCCGAAGCGTTCAGAGCAATATAACCTGACCATAGTGGAAAACGAGTGCTGTCGAGTCCTTGGGGAGGCTTCGCAGTAACTTCGATAGCCACCGAAGCACCGGATTTCACTGACACCGTAGCTTTGCTAAAGAGAAGTTCTGCATGCTCCTTCAGTGACTCAGCCGGATATCGATTAGGTGTAACTCCATCTGCTCGCAAGGAAAAGAAACTGTGTGTAGGAATATGAGAGATATCGTAGACTATTTCCTTGGCTCCATGATTCGTAATAGTAAAGTTACGTGTCTTGGCGAAATTTGCTGTGTCGTTGAATGATAGATTTGATGGCTCTACAATAGTCGTGCTGTAAGCAGCATCGTGCACTTGTATTAGTCCAGCCCCTTGCTGAACTGGAGGAGCCAAATAATCGGTAAAGCCTATCGTACCATTTTTCACAACCTGGAATAGCTGAGTCTTCGCTGTGGCAGACAGTAGTCTTTCAATCAAGCCAGGGTCCACGGTACCTCGAGCCTCTGCAATAAGTGCAAAAGACGCAGCAGCAAACGGGCAGGCCATGGATGTGCCCGAGTAAACAGCATAGCCACCCTTACTTAAAGGATGCGTCGACAGGATGTTTCCGCCAGGAGCACCGATTTTAGGCGAGGCTTCCATCTCATATGATGGGCCCCAACTGGTCAAGACGCTGACAGCACCCTGCGTCTTGTCCCCGGGCAGGGTGAAAATGTATGGCTGTGCTTCTTTCGGATTGATGAACTCTGCTGTGATTTTGGAGCCAGCTTGAAGAGCCTTAATCCATGTATGACCAATTTCCTCCGGAACAACGCCGACTGCCGTAATGCCTTCAACACCCCAAATATTGAGTATCCTTTGAGTAAGTGCCTCATCATCGAGTGCGATAAAGTACTGACCGCCTTTGGCAGCCACGTTCTCAGCCTGTGTTCGAAATTCACAGTCACCACGACTTACAAGGACATAATAGTCGCCTAAGTCAGGAGTGTCATCTGGTAGAGGTTCACACGCATCTGCTGCATCAGTTATGTTATGACCCAAGACCCACAGCGGTCGAGCCTCATTGTCGAAAGCGTCAGGATCATCCGCCATATACGGAAACGGAAAGCGGGTGCCATTCTCAATCGTATAATAGGACTCCAATAGTGTCATTGGTATCACTGTATTCTGGAAAGAGGCAACAGACGTAACACCTTTACCGATAGCTGCGGATTGGGAGTGGAAAAGACCATCATAGCCCTCATTTCCAGCGGATAGAGTACAGGGCACACCCTTTCAACAATACGGCTGACGGCAACAGCCCATGGTGCCGAAGACCAGCCATGAGTGCTGCCGATAGAAGCCGAAATGATATCGGCGCCTTCCTCGTAGGCTCGATTGAAGGCAGCCATTAGGATATCGTCTGCCGTACCTCCATCACAGCCAAAAACGCGGTACATAGCGATAGAGGCACCGGGGCTGCACCTTTGAACCCCAGTTCATTTTCTCGGGCGGAAATAATGCCAGTAACATGGGTGCCATGACCCATGCAGTCCATAGGGTCCGAATCAGGAGACGGGGTGTTCAGGCCGGTGTATTGGTCCCCAACAAAATCATGTCCCAATGCCACGAGGCAGTCCTGCCCAAAGCAACCGCCTAACAAGGGTGCTTGTAATCAACCTGAGGTCATTTTAAGCCAACCTGGACCATAGGCCTTCGCGAGAATGGACTTACACCACTGTCTATTATTGCAATTTTGATCCTGTTGCCTGTGATCCCTGCTGCGTGCATCTGGTCGACTTGAGTCATAACATGAGTTGAGTAAGGTTCAGCAGTTTTGTTGCCTTGGCTGCGCTTTGCCAACTGATTGTCAGGCTGAGAGACTATTCGCACTTCTGGCCGGGGTGGCGGAACAACTCTAACGGGCCAAATGTTCTTGACAGAGGGAGGGCGGCGAATGAAGCGGCTAATTCCTCAGTGCTTTGGTTCACAGGCAATTGGATAGAGACGCCTTTGAAGAGCTCAAAGTCCAGCTCCAGGCGCGTATCGAATTCACCCCGGCCTGTTTCCGAAACGTGGCAGCATTCTGAGCAATGATTAGCCTAAGTCATTGAAGTTGGCCGCGTAGCAGATTTTACTTGGTTGTTATCAAACTCTACGATATAGGCTCCAGGAATTGTCCCAGCGTCGGTGTGGGACTGGGCTCTGACAGCCCTGGAGCCAGCCACGAGAAATGATAAAATAGTCGTTGCGCGCACCATGATGTCTCGTGAATGGAAAACATCGAAGAAGCCTGAAGATGGCCAGGAGCAATGAGGCCGTTATATAACAAAATGTCATCAGAACTTGTACGAATTGGTTTCTGCAGGGATGTGGGGAGGATTTCTATGCATTGCATAAGACTTGGCAAACATATACGAGCGGTGCTATACGAGGTCTTATCCTGGCCTGGACTAAACATTTCTACGTACGGAAGTCTTACCATTTAAACAACGACTGATGGGAATGATATTGACTCGCTTAGGCTAACTAACTATAGGCTATCAAACACACCATATAGAGTGTCTATAAGGTCTTTTATATTGCAGTTGAACCTAGCTCAAGAACATTATAGGCTAGACAAAAATTGTCCAGTAACGTATTGGAAGAATTTATGAGATATTTGAGATTTTGTTGGGGCTAAAATCCTTAACGTACTGACACTACTGAGACGCTCGTAGCATGATGAATTCAATATTAAATGGTCAGACTTAGAGGCCCAAGAGAAGTTATTGATTGATCCAAAGAAACGTGAAGCCGGTGCCCTTATGTAAAGATTGAATGATATTCTGTCTGATGAAAGCTCTAGGGTAAGTCTAAATCAAAGTGGGGCACTAATTCTATCTATATTCAATACCTTTGCAGCGACACAGCTCGTCATGGCGGTGGTGTGGTTAAATGCGCTTCATTCACAGCATGCATCCATTTCAATTGTGTAGAGGAAATGAATGCAATCCCACGATAAATATTTAACCACAAAACATGATCCGTGTTTCATTGTGCCGTGTTGGAGTTCAAGACAAACCCAAGGGCAAAGATACCGCCCGATAGTAGTACAATAACACTTAACTTAACTCTGTGCAAGATAAGATAATCGAGGATCTATGGCATCTGACTGTGCCATCTTGGGTGCATTTTCTCAAAGTCATGACTGCTTAAGCTACTGCTTAAGATCAACACTTCAAGATCGTGAATGACGTCTTCTCCTAATGCGGGCGGCAACTTTTGTATATAAGCTTTTGCTACGTATGCTTGATATGCCGGCGATTGAAGGACGGGTCATAAGGGCAATAAATATGATTAGCAGCTTGATAAATGCAAAAGGTGTTAATCTCTTACCTCGCAGTAAAGGCGTCAGAGACAGCCATTGGGTAGTACCAACTATGCCAAAAAGAAAAGATTCAGCAATAGCGGCTAGTCCAGCTGAGTTCCCTTGAAAGTCCAACTATATGGACATGGTATCTAGGTCCTTAAAAGGCATCCTTACTAAGGCTTGAGGCCCTGCTCCGTTGTAAGATGCAAAATGAAATTCGTACTCTTGTTGCTTCATGTATTGCTTATTTCTTTGGTGATACCGTAGCATTTATGCCTTCTAAATTCTTTCTCATCTGTCTCAGTAAAAGCGGTACATAGAGATTGGCTTTTTATATTCATTGCTAATACGTATCTGCTTGAGGCCGTTCAGGTGCAGACCAGGTAACAAACGCAGCAATTCATCAATTAGAACCATACAGAAACTAGATACAATGAAGGCCCAGCAAAGGCCGGAAATGAGGGTATCAGAATTGAGCATCGCTGTATTAAGCTATCTTACTAGTAACCTACACTAGGGGCTAAGAAGTTATTCAACGTATTGACACGTTGCGAGGCTTTCACTTAGTCTGCACCTTGCCGGCCTGGGGAGATAGATATTAAACTGTTTACATCCCATGATTTCTAAGAGATCTTCAATAGCGTAAGAGATATTGTAAATTTGTTATTGATCTATACGTATTGAACGCATTTATCGCGAGCGGGAATATAGATTCTACGCAATATTCAAGTCAGGGACCTTTCTTCAGGCGGGCTCTATCGATTCTCACTCCAAATCATGGCTTAAACATCTTATACCAATCTAGGTTAGATCAGGAATTACCCGATTCAAAAAGAAACGGATTACATCGTGCTTAGAGTCTTCCTCAAAAGCGTCTTGGTTTGGAGAGCTGTCCGAACTATGAGATGAACAAACACAGAGCGATCGATTATTGGATGCTTGCATTTATTAATTGCCAGTAGCAATCAAAAACAATATTTAACTTTATTTTTCAATTTTCAAAAAATTACGAATTAACGAGTGTCGCCTATGCAGAATGTCTGAAGCAGCATCTCAGTTGATGTTTGCAATGTGACCCCAGCATCATATCTAACGATGCCATGCGTTATTTTGCGGGTTACTGCAATTTACATGAAGTAAACGCCTACAACCCTAGCGTAACGACATTACAGAATTAAACCTCTAATTCTGCAAAAATAGTAGCATTACCTTCTAAGCCTCTCCCAAGTGGTCGCAATGGCATTTTTCCAGTTCCTTCAGAGGAACCCCAAGGACAGTTTGCCGAACGAAGAAGTCTAAGATATGAATTAGAAAACGGGAGGTAGCTTTATGGGCAGTTGAAATAAACCTATAGTGCCCCTATTTCTAATTGTAGTTGTATTCAGGCTCGTATCATTTGTGAAATAGGTCGTTGTGTTGGTCGCCCAAATGTACCAATAATCCCAGTAGCCGATTACACCAGGGTTATGTGAGTGTTCAACATAGGTAAACTGGTTCCGATCGCCTTGAGCCCCAAAGTTTGCTTCAACCGTCACATACCATGAACCGTAATCAGTGGGCTGAGCGGTTATGGTATTAAGGCTTGCAGAGAGAAGCAATACCTGAGTAAGGGAAGGAATCATTGTGGAATAATTTGATCAAGGTCCAGAAAATCTACGAGAGTTTGTTAGCAGTTTCTGATTCTAAGATTTCATTCAGTTACATATATATATACACGTTCTAGAAAAGGGCATGAGGAATACTTGGCATCCGCCTGTGCACGATGATTAGCAATGGTACGTTTCATTTTTTCAGCTCGGGGAAGATCGTAGCCTACTTGAAGTCAATATTGTTCCACTGCAGCTCCCCGTTTAATATCGGCCTGACGAGTTGCGAATCGGATTCATCGGTTAAACGCCTGCCTCGCACCTTTATTGAAAACCGCATAAGCTTGCAGTTTGACCGAAATGCGACGAAAAGAAACGAACAAATAGAAACGGTTTAAACAAATGGCGAGCACGTTACGACATAGCAGATGTAACTTCAAAAGCAGCCACTGGATGGCGTAAGGTCAGCTTCGTTGTCTAAAGCCTAGTGGTAAATATAGCACGCGGCACACAATAGCGCCACCTCGCGAATGGAGAGCAAGATGGGGTTTTCTTTTCTTTTGGGGCGGGTGAGGGGCAATTTGTACTTCCGTCAGCCTTGGTGGCCATTGAACTGCCTGAGTTGTTTGCCATCGGGTGAAATACAGTCGGCCAGCTTGCTCAATGGACCCCAGTGTGAGATTAACGCACTGGATAAAAAGAAGTTGTGCTGCAACCCACTCAGTCACCACCTTCCCATAAGGGCAGAGATTGATGATGTGATGTGGACGCGCCAAGAGGCATCGAACCTACTTGTGTATTTGTAGTCTCCAGGTATAGGCCTGGGTCGTGTCCGATTGGTAGTCATGGTTGGGAGCCATGTTTTTGGGAGCCGCTGCAAAATAAGGTAACCATCACCGACAGTTAATGTCCAGTACTCGCAAGAGCAAAGTATTCACATGAATACCGTACCAGCGTATTATGTTGAGTCTGTGTTATTGACTCCACAATCATGCTGCATAGTTTTCAGTTTGCAGCATTTTTTTCTATAAATGACGGGCCTCAACAACGCGGTCAGGGACGGGAACCTGGAAGCTGTGGCAAAAACATTACACTTTGACACCAGCTTCTGGTTTCAGTACAAACTCGGTCTGATACCTCCCTGTAGAGAGAGTGAGACCTTATCGTCAGGCTCCTAGGCAAGAAGCAGGAAGTAGAATGTGACACTCAGGATGATCAAGTTCAAACGCCGCTATTATGGATAGCAGGCAGAGGGAGCGACAAACTTCCACTATAGGAATAGATGTTCTATTAACACCTGTCATACTGGTTTGCCTTGAGTCTTCATATGAACAGTTGGTGGGAGTACCGTGATTTAGTACTTCATGGAGGATTACCTGTCATTTCGAGGTTCCAAGAATGATGAGAGATATCTTGAGAACTATGAGTAGTGTTGATGTGTTGACCTGACGCAAGCCCTGGCCGATGCACCCCGAAGACAATTGGTTATCGCCCAGGCTCTGTGTGCGGGGCAGCCTCTGTATCAGGTTCTCGCGATACTGAGCAGTTGCTGACGATAGTTATCCTCCTTCTTGTCAGCCAGCAACGGCGGAAGCAGCAGCATAGGCAGTTTCGATGCTTAGTTAGTTTCAGCAATCTGTATTATCATGGCTGCCCGTGGGTAGTTTCCTAGGCTTTTGACGGGTAAGTCGGTCGACTTCCTACCCTGAGCAGGTTGAGTCAGATTGGTACGAACTTTCAACTGACAGACTGAAAGGTAATCCCTGAATCAACATTAATGCTTGAATATATATAAGCCTCGTTCTTTGAAGCCGACTATCGTAATTTAGCATCAACCAATCGATTCTGCTGAAACAAAGACGTATAGACCACATCGACTAGCCTTACGAATCTACGTCAGCTGACTCATATCAGAAAAACCTGTATTACTGACAGCCTGATGATGAGTTCATCCTTGCACAGCACATGTTCATTTATTTTGCAATTTACTCTGATTCCCAGGCTAACATTGAACGATGGAACAAGAATCGTCTAAAATTTCAACAATTCCTCGGTTTCTTGTGGACGCTCAACATCCATGGATAATTGCAAATCGACAAGCTCTCGAACATCTACCTAATGTTGAGGCCTTCCTCTTCTCGCCACCAGGAACCAAGAAACATCTCCTAGAGCCCCGCTCCTCAAGTATCGTTCACGGGGACTAAGGCGACAGCCCGAGATGAAAGATACACAGGAACGGCACGGGATGTCGAATTGACAATACCGCCAGATCTGTTTGACAGCTTGAACATCAACAACAATCGCTCCTCCGTCGCTCAAGCCGGCTGGCCAAACGCCCGAGACCGTTTGTGCGAGATGAAAGCTTGCCCACCTGCTGTGCTGGCGCGTGTCCGCACCTTGCATGTTGAGGTACGGGTTTATAGAGGGCAGCATGATGACGAGCGCCTGAAAGCAGAAGAGTGGCAACAAGGTCCAACAGATGAACTTCTTGACCTCTTCACCTCCGTTATAGCTGCAATGACGGCACTGGAGAAGCTGACATGGAAAATCCCGCTCGATTTTGCACAAAGTTTCAAGCAAGGATTCGCCGTGCGGGGGCTGAAGAATTTATCAGTCAAGGCGTTGGAACCGGCCCCTTCTGTGAATACATGATTGATGTGTGCCCAAACATTGAGACCTTGGAGGCAGTAGCACCAATTTCATGGACAGGCCAAAAGGGCGAGGAGAAGCATGGCGCTTTGCTTGTGGAGGCCGCAGCCGCCACACCCAATGTAAAAGTTCTTTCATTGGCAGCTGCCTTGACTCCTGCCTTCGTCTCAGGTGTGTTGAATCCCATGTACCAACTTATCAAACACAACTTACAAGAATCTCAGCTATTTTAAAGTCTATGCCCGGGCTTGTCACTTTGAAGCTATCTGGCCGTATACCGGGACCACGAAGAGACCCGGAAACAGGGAAAGACTCCGAATGAAAATAGGAGAAGGATTCCACGTGAGGATACTTCAATTTATGACATTGAAGATGCAAACTAATATGAATAGCAAATTTTGTCCATCTTGGCGCAGTTTGCTCACCTCGAGCAGCTTACCCTCCCCGCTGCCGCATATCTCGGATACGGTGGGGACGAATACAAATGTGGCAATCCACTCGTCGGAGGGCCTCATGCAGCCCAAATGAATTACAATATCTTACGAAAGGAGTATGAAGATACGGAGAAGGTTGCGGCGCTTGTTGTGCAAGTTCTGCCTCGGCTGAAACATCTCACGATCGATGGACGGGAAGCAACAATTACGCACGATGAAAAGGGAAGGGTAAGTGCGTCTTGGCAGTGGAGCGGGCGTTTAGACGAGTACCTTGAAGGAATAATGATGCGTCGTAAAGCGTGAGATATGAGATTGACTTGGAGTCGACTTGAAAATGGAAAGTTTTTGTTGAAGAGAAGTTCCACCCAGTCTACAGTGGTCACTCCAAGACAGAGACGATCGTGACTTGTGTCGCTCTGATCGTATTTTCGACATTGAACAGAACAATCCCGCCTAAAAGTGACTCATGAATTATCTCTTTTACTTTGTAGTCCTTCATTCTTCAGAAGTAAACAGCAGCCATAAACTTGTACTCCGTTCTATGGCTAGCTCAAACAGCAGCGAATCTCAAAGTGACACGAATGAACTTTGTTTAAGGCCAAAAACCATGGCCGCTTTCGAACAATATTCTACTCCCTTCGAATCCAGCCTTCCAAGGGTTGACACACTCGCTGGCGAGGTTCCCAAAGGTAGAGCGACTTACAGGGTTGAAGTGGTATTCAACACATCCAACCTCGACCATACCCCCACGCCCCTTGTTGCTGGTGCATCCATCAAATGCCATTCGCATGGCTTCTTTACAGGAAAAGTCGGAGATGGGCTGCCCAAGATTTCGATTTGTGGCGTCAGCGTCATGGCAGTTCTCCTTCCATAAAACCTTCCAATACCATCCAATATCCTTATAAAAGTCTTTGCTAGAGTCCTCAATACCGCCCCAGGAGTGGTACATGGAGTAATCAGCGTGATCATCGCAGAATGTGTCGCTCTTA
Source organism: Albifimbria verrucaria (assembly GCA_020081605.1). Lineage (NCBI taxonomy): Eukaryota > Fungi > Ascomycota > Sordariomycetes > Hypocreales > Stachybotryaceae > Albifimbria > Albifimbria verrucaria. The sequence continues at coordinate 195,555 of JAHREC010000049.1, forward strand.
TCGTGCGCAATCCAAGGCTGGGCATCAAACACGAGGCACTTGTCAAGAGCCTTTGTTTTGTAGCATTTAGCGGGACCGCTGGGCTTCGTTGCTGTGACGTCGTCATCTGAGGGATCGGGGGTGCATCTATGCTATATCCCCAAGTGCCACATCCGGCATCCATGGAGCCCTTGTTCCTCATGCCGTCACCATAGGCACCGCCGCGGCCACACTCTCGGGTGAGCCTGCGGTAGGCGTCTTGGCAATCGATGCGACAATTCCCCGCGTTTTCGGCAGCATTCCAAGAGAAAGTGAACTCGTACCCTTCATAGGAGTTCGGGCTGGCCGGTGGCCTTCTCTTACGCAGGTCAGCCGTCTCCTCGCCTAGGAGCCACCCAACGCTCTCTACGCCTAGGCCACTATTGAGCAGCCCACGACCTGAAATATCCCTACCCTCCAGATCATGGTTGGTCAGAACTTTACTGAACTCGTCGTTTTTATTGTCCTTGGCCGCGTCGCAAAACACGTCGACCAAAGCGTCTACGAAGTTTGAGCGGACGGCACTGTCGTCCCCTTCGCACTTAGGAGACGCAAGAGGATTCCACGGTGGCGATGCATCATCCATGCCACTGGATAAAGTAATATTCTGCTTATGTTAGTACCTGCAGAATGTCATCGTTCTCTGCAGGGAGGCACTTACGTATTGAATGCAGTTTCCGTCTCCCGAGGCCCCATGCGTTGTCCCAGAGTTAGGATCACACGAAGTCATTACCTTGCTGAATGTGTTGACGCACTCCTTCTGGGAAATAGACACTTCTTTCCCGCAGTCGAATGGTGATTCATACCAATAGTTTGCCGAGAGCCAGACTGTGCCATTGTCAACCCACCATATCCTTCCAGCTTTTATCGTGTTTACTCACAGGAGTGATAATCGTAAGTCCATCGCTTGTACTCAGTATCTACGCCGTCCGGAGCCTTGGCGAGCTTCTTGCCGTCCATCTTGTCGCACCAATCCTCAAAAGAGGAGGTGACATCGGGTTCGCCGTCATTCTTTCTCTGAGGTGCGCCAAGCTCGGATTTTTGGCATTCTGGATCAGGAATACCTTCATTTGCGGTAATGCCTAGTCTCTTGAACATGTCCAATAACCAACTAGCATCATATGGGTCGTTGTCCCCGCTTTGAGGTTGGAGATGGCTCCGTCCGAAACTGGGAGCGCTGTAATCTCCGCCTCTGGGGTTGGTTCAGGAGATTGTGTTGTGGTGCCATCCACAAATGTGATCTCACACCCGGTTGGAAGCTGAGTGCAGGAATCTGTCTCAACACTAAAAAATTAGTCAATTTCAAGGCGTTTACACATATTTTCAGTATAATCTTCACTTACCTTGTCCATGAGCTCGAAGTCGATGTGTAGGAGATGGTGATGGAGCAACCCGTCATCGAGAAGCTGGTGCACGCTTCATCGTTCTCTCCATCAGGGACATCTGGAATAGTCTCTATGGGGGCTCCGGGGAATAGGAGGGACCGGTGGTACCGGAGCCCAGATTATCCCTAATGGAAGGATGATTATGGTCTGGTTGAATTGATTAGTCGTAGTGACTGTCTGAGTGACATTGGTGTATCGAGCGTCTTGGGACGGCATGAAGGTGACCACAGGGTGATCTCCAGTGGTTGCCGTTACAATGAGCTTAGTAGCAGAAGGTGTTGCTGTGATTATTGGGCCATTGTCTTGAGGAGCAGATACTGCAATTCCTGCCAGCAACACCCAGACAACCAGGACATTTCGTCGATCTAGCAGCATAATGCGCTGAAGAATTGCCAAAGTGAATTACAGACAAAAACTTTACTTGTCAGAGACTTCCTACACTTCTGCTGTTGTTCTTTGCTTCTACCCTCTAGACCTTGTATCGCCCACTATATCTATAAAAGATCGCTTCAAACAAAGCTAGCTCGGATACAGAAAAACGACCAAGAGGATTTATCTTACACGCCAGCAGCATCTAGTTAGGATGCCTGCTGTCGATAAATCGAGCACTTCGGAGGAATTGCCTGAATGGATGTAATCTAGTGTCGATCAAGATGACCGACCGGGAGCCAAGGAAACTGGATTGCTCGCATCACACGCGGGGCAATCTGACCACCCACTCCTTGTATCGTGATACACAGGATGGCGCTTAGGAAAGCCCGCATCTTTGTTTTTGCGGAATAGTTGGGAGTTATCAGCCTTACGCAAAGGTTCCATAGCCGCATCCACACCGACAATTGACTCACGGGATTAGATCAGGCAAGCAATCAGGATTTTTACCAATTGCACCAAAAATCCTGATTTCGTTTTCGAAACGGTCTCGCAAGAAAGACCATATGACACGATGGCCTTGATCGAGATCCATTTGTAGCTCACGTCATCTGCCGAAGGAATAGTTGCATGGATTCGCAACGTCAGCTTTGAGCCGCTTCCTAGCCTATGACTAGACGGAAAGGATAACGGTGATTAGAACAGAGACTTGTTCGACGCCCTGATAGCGTTTGACCGAGACCAACAGCCTGCGACGACGCGAATATTCCCTTGCTCCGTGGCCCAGGAACTTCTCCTGTATATAGGATTTCCATAGTGTACTTCCTTGTAACTTTTGGGACATTGACACTCTGCCCTTCCAATTTTTCGAATTATTCCCATACACTATTTGCTGCGTCATGTATTTGACATTATTTGTCCTGTTCTGTCTTGCGGTTTGCCGCGCAGCCGACCTTGCTCGTCCGTGGGATATTGAACTTACAAAGGGTCCCAGCGAGGAGCCTAATACCTGCCAGAACTGGCGGGACGTAGTTCAGCGGGCCTACGACGAGGTTGAGACGCTAGTCGATGCTGCCCTGAGGGACCTGAAGATAGTGAGAGAGAAGCGACCGGACTGGGCAACTGACAATGATGGTCGTAAAAAATACGAAAATTGGAATCGTATCGACCGCAATCTGCAAACATTTTTGGATTCAGCATGGACCCTGAAGAGCCTGATGCCGACAGCGAGTACATGAAAAACATCCTTGGTACGTGCAATCATGTTATACTACTTCCTGGCATTTCTGACTTTGTCTCAGAGGTCCTTGAGCCCATGTCCAAGACTCTGAAAGAGGGCTCTGAGCCAGAACTGCACTATAAAGTACAATTCGAAAAGGCAGCCATTGCCTGCTCTGATGAAGGTTGGAGATATGTTGCGCCAGGGATGTCGACCCAAATGACCTCGAAGCACGATCTCTTCGAGATGTTCCCGGAAGGGAAAAGTTCAAGGACACGGGTGCCTGGGTCTGGAAGTCTCGATACCTCTGGATCAAGGACAGGACTACCACGGAGAAGGTTAATCTCTGTCGGCCAGGCGTGCAAGCAGTTGTGGCCCACGCCGCGGACTTGCTCACCCTATGCCTACGGGCTGAAGACGAATTCGGGGAACCGCTCCGGGTTACCATTGATCGTGAACTTGTAACCAAACGCAGGTCATTGGACGAAATCATGGACTATGGTGGTCTCGTATCAACTACCCTACTGCACGAGCTGAGCCATCTCTTCGGAGCATGGGGTGACCCCACAGTTGACGACTGGCTAGAAGGTGCCACTGAACATCGAGTCGGTAAGCCAGAATCAGAGACTGATAGTGGCCAACAAACTTAGGATGACTGCTCATAATACTTCACAGTTATCGATCAACAGGCGGTCAATGCAGACGGCCAACTGCTATATGCCGGATCTGTAGCAGACGAGTATGGCTATAGACCAGACACCACAGATTCAGAAACAGACGGAAAGAAGAATATGAAGACACTTACTTGTAAGTCTACCTGACAAGCAAAATAGGAGTCTGTTCCTTGTGATAACACATCTGACTCAATGATAGACGGGTATAGGAAAGTTGTAAATTTGGCCAAATCACACGAGGATAACGTAAATACCGGGCCACAAAAGAGTGTCAATACAGCGGATTCTTATCCAATGTTTGCTGTAGCATCGTCAGTTAACTAAAGGCCTCTTCCAATGCATAATTGGCTGACATTCGATTATAGTCTCTTCTCTGATCTGGACTGGACACAGGGCACGCGGCCGGAGCCCTTTGTGTTTGATACAAACAGCTAAGGATTCTTGATTACAGTTGAAGAATATCCAGAAATCACTAGTTATTAGCATATTTCTTTTCATTGGTGGCCATCAGATGGGAGATATGTAGTCATCACGTAGGCATTTGGTTTTACAAGATCACAGCATAAAAGTCAACCAGAGCCACTGAAGACAAGAAAGCAAATCCTAGTCTATCATAAATACTACTATGAAAGTCACGAGAAGGCTTGAACTCCTGTTCTAGAATTGACTAAAGAGGTATGATAATGCATTCAAGCGCATGCTCTGGACTTGCAGGCTCTTCCTTCTTGGTCCGGGACAAGTAATTCAAACTCTGGTTAGGTTGTAGCATAACCTTGCTGTGTGATGAAAACAAAAGTTCCATTCACATAACCATCGGCTTGGATGCCATACCTGAGATACCTCTCAATGGAAATCCATATACTTGCTCAACGCTGCCTCATGACCATCCACGAACGGACATTGGACGATCATCAACACCGGTTCCTTTCAGTATGCGATTAGTTCCGTCAGCTTATGGCATCATTGGCTTGTCATGAAGGAGTTAGACCCTGTATTCCGTGTTCACGTAGGTCAAGACGTTGAACCAATCGACGTCATGAAGCCTGATCATGTCAATTCGTTAAGCTTAGAACTATAGCTCTGCTTATGCCTGGAAGGATTCTATCAGGCGACCATGAAATCAGCATTAATTCTTCTCTATGCTGACACATGTGGTGTGAGCCGCTGGTCGCGGCGCTCCTAGAGTAGGCCCTTCCCGAGGGTGGTCAGACGGGAGTGCACATCTTGCGTAACCCTAAATCAAGGCAGGGCCACGCTAGGCTGACACCCTTATTGATTTTGAGATGGGTGTGATAGATCGAGATTCACATGCTTAAACGACCTCGCTTTGTGTCGGTGGAGTCGTGGAGAGGTAGATTACCGAAATGCCAATAGCTTGACAAACTTGGATAGATTCAAGTTCAATTCCACGCTTGTCCACCATAATCTGTCATAACTCGTACACAGAAACCTCTGTTGAAATCAATTCACAAAATGAATTTGAAAAGTGTCTTCTTTCTAACCGCCCTTGGCCTGGTCTCTGCGGCTACGCCGTCCAGAATTGTCGCACGCAAAGACGATGCTTCTCCGCCCTGTGCCTTCTCTCTTTCTGCATCAGCACCGTTTGATGGGAGCCTTTGGCAGTTTCCTGACGGCCAGATTCGTGTCAATGGATCTCGCGTGAAATCAACATTTTGGATTGACAATGAGGGTGGCATCAAGGACGTTCGTGGTTTTGGATGCTTCATCACGGGTATGTCTTCTTTTACATCCTAGCACAAAGTCGGACTACTAAGTCATGCAACAGATTTACCGGCTACACAGGTTCGCTGTGCACAAAGGAGAAGTCCTCGAAGGGATTTAGTATCGACGCGGAAAACAATCTCAACTACAAGAACAACAACAAATTTTTCGCCTGCCCCGGGTTATACGGCGAATATTCGCTCACCTACAAGTCCTACTTGAACCCAGAAAAGTGCTTGCCCATTACCTTGAAAGCGAGCGACTGTGGCAACCCATGTCCTGCAGCGTCAACCATATGGGAAACATGCGTTAGCACTACTACAACGACAACGACGTTTACAAACACCGAGGTAAAGACGACTCAGGACTGTAAGGCTAAATCCTTCACTACCAGTTGGCGGGAGAGCCCTACCTTTGGGAATGTTACCACTCCTACTCCGGTCATGTAAGGTAGTTGATCAATGAATCTGGATAGCTAGCCAAGGCTGTAGGGCAGTTTCTACATTAAGGACCTGAAGCTAGGATGGAATGATGCTTGAACTATGTAAAGCGCGACAACGAAGATAAATCCATCTATAAATTTGATGTTGCTAAAATTCCTTCCTGAACCAAGGTAGTTTCAATCATCTTGTCTTCACAACTTTCTCCATCTGATAACCATTTTTTCAATGCTCGAATCTGAATGCTCTCAAAGACAAGCACTATTCTGAACATTGTGACAAAATATCATATCAATTTCCTAAACTAGATATTTGTATTCCTGGCAATAAATACTCTGGTCCGTCGTCAGACTACAAGAAAAGGGTGCCTCTGAGTTATCAACTTGTGACACATCATCCTTACTATCTCTTAGTGATGAGTATCAAGCATCTTCAGCTGCTGGTTCATCATGCCACGTCCTGCCGCAGCTGCAAGCTTTCCTGGCAGCTTCATGAAGCTGAAACTTCTCTTCATGACAGCATCGCCCGACCGGGAGATGCTGCTAACAATTTGCAACAGCCACACTGGCTCTTTATCATTCTTCAAAGGGGTTGCTCGTCCCCGAAATCGCTATGGTCCCTGATTTGTGTGACAAGGAGCGCTTCAGACTCGCTTTGAAGCCCCAAGTTGTCGGAGTCTACCACCGCGAGACTGAACAGAGTGCCTGCTACCACACTCAGACGGCATAGTGAGAGTTGTCTCAACCGAGCCCGCTGAGCCGTAGCGATTAGAAGAGAAGGTATTGGATCCGACAGCGGATACTGGGCTATGCGTCTGACTTGAGGGCGTTCCACCGTGCAAGCTTAATTCATGGTGGATTGCCCTATCGGTTGCACAATCGTGATACTCTTGCGGTATCTGAGGTACGGCTGGTATGTCCAGCTCCAAGCGCGACATTGGGCGGGAGGTATACATTGATACAGACCGCCACTCATCCGCATCGTGGCCGGAGAGAATTTCAATATTCTCATCTTGCTTTCCAGAAGAGATTCCCCTTTGTAGTCCCATTGGTTATTGCCAGAGTGGCTATCAACATCAAAGAGTCTTCTGAGCCTCAAGACAGACTCCACATACTCAGACGAGGAGTGTATAGGAGCTGGATCTTGCTCCTGGCCACAGATATCTGGGCGCGAAGTCTTGGGATTGCATACATTCGATGCCTCAAGAATTTGCAAACGATCATGTTGATCTTGAATGACTTTCTCATGGCGCTGTAGTGTTGACAAAATCCCTAGCAGAATCTCAGGGCTCGCCAACTGGATTGGGGTGTCGGAAGACATCAGGTCAGACAAGAAACGTAACAAGCTGTGAGAAAGAAAGAGTTTGGTGATGGGAGAGATGGGGGCACCGAGAACCCGATATTTCGGCTTCAGTGCAGTGCAGTGAACATTAGGTATGAGAGCAGAGTCTTACATGGTCAGACCAGGCCCACCATGTTCCAACTACCGAATGATCGGATGTAAACGTGCGTTGGAATTGATCCCTGTCTAAAATATGCAGTGAGATCAACGTGACAGCCGCGCACTTTTGCTCTGACACAGTCCACGTCGTGCGGATCACCGATCCTATGAACATTTCATCCACCGTGAATCAGGCTACCACAATGGTCAAAACCTGTTTTAAAATGTATATTCTCCTCAGGTTTACGTCAGAGTAAGCCAGAGACATGAACCAAGTGAAGCCAGGATAAACTCGTGATCAAACCGGGCGAGAAGGATCATCTCGGCTGGTTCGCATTGAATCTCGGGGATATTGCCAGGATGGGTTGGTGCTGATTTCCAAGATAGCCACATAGATCATGGGGGCAAGGGTGTAGAGAAGTCGGTCTATATAGGATAATGAGTCTCGAGAAATGACTATTTCCGAGCAAACTACGTGACTAGACTCCCAAACGCCATAGTTACTATGAAGCTCTTGTCACTTCAACTAACCATCTCCATCCTATTGCCACTAGTTGCCGCAAAGAAAGGCGACGATTGTTGCAAGTTTTCTTTGACTTCTCCCGGTTGCTTTCCTGGACCTGCCGGCCAACTCGAAGATGGTCAGATCAGGTTTAATGGCTCTTATCCCGAGTCAACATTCTGCCTGAACAAAAATGGCGGCATAACCGACCAAAACGGCTTTGGTTGCATTGTAACTGGTGAGTATGGTTCTAATGCGTGGAGGATTTTGCCTAGAACTGACCTGTCTGTCAGAGGCGCCCACAACTCAGATTCAATGTGACCATGGGAAAGAGCCAACCCCAGGGTTCTCAGTAGGCGGGGACAATCTTCTTCAATACAAGGGCTCTTCAAAATTCTTTGCCTGTCCAGCTACAGACACGGAGTATAATATCTACGTCTCTCCTAACTTTGGCCAAGAAAAGTGCTTCCCTATTACCCTCAAAACTAGCGGCTGTGGTGCGGAACCCAGCTCATCATGTCCAGGTGTGAGCGCAAGCACCGTCTGGATTACGCAGTGGGCGACGGAGACCGTATCCGTGGCCGTCACCTCCACCATCACAAGCGTTGAATCCTGTCCAGTGACGGAGTCAAGCATAGTTTCCACTTCCATCACGTCGCAGTGGACAAACACGACTGTTCCTTGTGGAAAGTGTTCTGGCCATGGGAATCAGACTCATCAAACGCCGCCTCTTGCCCCCGATAGCTCTACTACTGGTGCAACGATAACTCCAATTTTCGAGCCTTGATCCATCCAGGCTGTGCTCGGTCAATATGTAAGGGCGTTCAGTTGGAAATTCGGAGGAGAAAGGCAAAGCTGATAAAGTTAACTAGGGTTACACATTTAGTGTGGTTTTGAGATCGTTTGCTGGGTCAAGAGTGGTTGATGGCAAAGCTGAGGTTCATATCCTGTCAGTGGACAAATTAATATTTCCATTATTTACAACGCTACAATTGATATCAACCATTTTCCATTGGCTCACTTCTTTCCCTTCCATTGACATTGTGAAGAACCGAACGAGTGACAAGTCTAACTAGAGAAACTTACCAACTCCAGCTAGTCTCAATTCCACTGGACCACCTCTAGTTGAAGGCCGAACGATTCGGCGTCTACACGCACCAGCAATACTCTATGGTCATTGAAGAGTAATTGGGTTGGCTGCTCGTAAATATTTTTGCATGTTCAAAGACTCCATTATCATATCGGTCTCAACAACCTCTTACATAGCATGTTAGTATATAAAGAAACTCAATAATTTCCTCTTAATACAAGGTATATTATACACATACATGTAAAGTTTAAAAAATCCTAGGATTTCTATCGCCAGTTAACTGACTAGTTAGCCAGTATCAATAACTCTTTCTTGTAAGAATTGGATTAGGTCCATGTCCGATGTCGAATTGCAGTCTTCAGACTTTCAACCAGATCCGCCATTCATAATAATAATAAAAAAAAATGCAGCCGTTCTATTTCTTGGCCTTCATCAGGTTCTTTGTTCACCTATGTCTATCCCAATTTCACTCACAATAGCACTATCTTGCGATCTTTCTATCCGCCGCCAATTCTAGTTGCTCCTTCCAGGGCCAAGGCAATGCCAGGGCCCGTATCATATTTTCTTTTTTTTTAAAAAAAAAAACCACCTAATATTCTAGAGTCATTGAATTGGGAATTCCCAGATTGACTTATAGTACATGGAACTTAGCAAGAGATAACAGACTCTAGTATTTCCTGAATAGACCTTGGCTAATTAATGAATTGTTAACCTAGCCATATCGAGCGGTAACTCGACATTCTTTTCTAGATGCTGCCAAGTGAGAGTAATTCCACATTCGGCCAAGTCCTCTTTGATGACGGCGACTGTGCGGAGAGAAAATGGTAAGGGTTGTAAATGTATATGCCTCAAATGTGGCAGGTGCTTCTGCCACTTTTCATAAGGGAGCGGAGCACAGATCCCAAGCCACTGCGTGCCCATATGCGAAGGAGATCTTGTCCATGCTCTGGCATGAAGTGGAACGTCAACGAGACGATATTTGGTGGCAAAGTATTGAGAAACCGGGGCCAGGTGTTGACTTCAAGCCAATCAATAAGCAGGTGTGGCTCTATCGAGAGGTGCTTGAGCTTATGAAGCCTTGGCAGACATGTTACCTTGTTGAGGGGTCCAAGTTGACTTGCAGCGTACTCCGCCAAGCACAGAGTTGTATTTAGAGAAAACCTCTCTAGTGTCTCCGCTCGACTAAGAAGTATCTCGTTCAGGTCACTTTCCCGCTCCGAATCCGACGAAACTGAGGCTCTCAGAGTCAGGAGAGTGATAGACAGTGACCTCACGCATGTTGAAAGCCTGATAAGCGTTTCGATTGAAGCCAGCCCAGTGCTGACGGTTAAATTCATCTCCTGTAGCCGCGCAAGGCCTTTCGCCGTTGTTCTGGCCACAGTCAGATCATTCGTCCAGGTGGACGCTATGTGAACACTGTGCAACCCGGGATGGCACAGAAGTGGCAGGGATGCTTGGGCCTGGGATGAGACTACCCAATTGTAGGCATGATTGCCACCTAAGCTAGAGAATTCGGCCTGGAGTTGGAGTGTTTTCAAGCCTGGAAGAAATGGTGTGCTGCCACCCGACTGATCGATAAGCCTTTGGACTTTTTGGTCGAATTCTTGGGATGGTTGAGTCAGAAGCCCTTGTAACAGCAGTCTCTCTACTTTAAATGTCATGCCAAGTAGGGCAGCTACCAGCCTCGGTACTAGTTTTTCCAGATGCTGCGTTGAAATTGCGCTTATTGCGTTGCTTTTGGAGTCGCCGGTGGGTGGAATGGACAGGCCCACGGCATCAAATATCGCCAAATCTGCAGGGTCAAGATGCGGCAATAAGTTGCACAAGTCCTTCCATACTGGGACCATTTTAACGTCAAGGGTTGGAATTTCAGAGAAATCAGCCGACAGCGGGACGAACAGCGCCAAATTCCTGATCAGAGGCCGCAGCTCGCGATTTTGTGACAAGGTTCTGGCTAGAAGGAGAACCAAATTGGCCCCATCGGCGTATGTCCATGCCGTACGTCTGCGAGAAAATAAGACTATGGTCTCGTAGAGATACGGCCGGGCAAGATCTCTGAACCATCGTGATGTCAGGCAGAGCTCCCGCAGCACTGCGTGCCGGGAGCAGAAATCCTCGCTGCGTGGTGTTGCCTGGCAGAGGTCTGGCGGAGGCAGTCTCACATACTGCAGAATGTGATGCCAGAGCTCGATTGGAAGCAGACGCGGCGTGAGTGATTTAGATGCCATTTATTACCGTCGTCTTATGGAATCGTAAGGGTGCGTTAGTGGGTGCATGGTCGTCATCGCGAGTTTGGCGTGGCATTTTTGGTTCCACCTTTCAGCGAATTCTTTGTCAGCGACCACTTGGGGTCTAAGCTCGACTAGGACTAGTGATACTGATTTTTCAAGAGTGTGTACCTACTCAGCTTGGTGAGAGAATCGATGCGTGGTTGATATAAGATGTATCTAAGCCATGATCCACCAGTACGTGAAAGTGTAAGTGCGGCACATACGAAGACCTGTTATCAGTTTCAGTCATATGAAGAACGGGCCTTATAACCATATATATCCAACCATGGCTACATACATGTCTTCCATATTACAAGTCGGGCTGATTGGCTGTCATACGTTTATCATAGGGCGCAGTCTCCTTTTCAATCATGCACTTGCCTTGTTTGCGTAGTTTGCCGCAACTGCTGTATTGAAGATTAAATAAACACATTTAGAAATATCCTATATAATTTTAATAACATACGCCGTACCATCTCTCAGACTCGCAACATCTTTTACGTCAAGACCAACTGTAGCTTTATCTATATCCCCTTCGCCTCGTAGCCGCCATGAAGACATCATTTCCGAATGAACGTTATTCAATCGCGAGGTCACATATTCGCCCCTATACGCCACGCGCCCTTCCTTCGATAAACTCCATCTGCGACAGGATCCAAGAAGAGACCCCGCATCTCTGAATAGTCATATGGATAATCTCTCTCGCCAATGGCAAGCGGCATCAACAAGGAGTCACCTTCGATGCTTTCCAAGTCGTAATCCGGGTACGCAGTGAACTGGTTTGCCACCCCATAACCATGGATGTGGACTGAAAAGTGTCGATTACGAAGCCAGTGTTTCGTATCAATAGTAACTTGAAATAGAGTTTGAACGCGGATCCGAACAAAGCCACTCGTAACTTCGCCGAATTCGTCGTCCACATACGTCGTGGCGGCTTCTGTGATGGCTGGTCAGCTGAGGGGACCAGCGACGAGCGGTTTTGAGTCTTGATTTCAGAGCATGGTTGAAGAATTAGCACTGGGACATACCTATTACTCTCGCTAATGGTGGCCGTAAAGGGTCGTTGTTGACAAAAGTAGCATACTCACCGTCGAGTGGATTTAAAAAGCCATCTGGAAACAAGACCTCGCCATCCACAGAAGCCCAGGACCATGATGGCGCCCGATACGTCGTTGCTGTATTTTTGTGCATGGTGAGCTCGAGGGCGGTTTGTACCAAGTCAGTAACCTAATCAAATCCTTCACCCACAACCCAGCAACATAATTTGAACCATAGACAGGAGCTAGTATCCGCGCCAAACCAGAGATGGCTACTAACTTGTCTCTACTAAAGGTCAACTTTCTCTTGCTGTAATCTTCCACTATGTCGGACCATTGGCGTACGTTTTGCGTATGGGCTAATGGGTTGATGTCTCGTACAAGGTATAAGTAATTTCCTGGCGACATTTTCGTGATTCCTTCCTGGAAGAGATCAGGTAGTGTTTCGTAGGCATTGCAAAACCGGCATTCCCAAGCGATTTGTTCGCGACCAAAATACAAGGTTCTTGGGCAGAGTAAGCGCTCTTGAAGTGTCCAAGCTCGAGCAGCAAGTTTACTCTCATTGATCACCGCCTTCGTGTCGCTGGTAATGCAGTTCCATGTATACCATTTCGACCAAATATCGTAAGATCCCCATTTCATTGGAAGTAGGGAACCTGTCCTGTATGAGGAAATTTTACTTTGAAAGTATAGGGAACAATTGGCCTGTTATCAAAGAAGCATCCACTGTTTCCATCCGGAGCATCCGCAGCTGCGATATTCAAGCTAGAGTTTGAGTAGACGTAGCTCATTGTGGCTGACTCGCGCTGCCAGTCCTCTTCATCTTCTTGTATAACACACAGAGTATCGATCTAGTAGTACCATCAAATCAGCACTGCGTTTCCAACAAGTCGAATTTATATGGTATGACGTATGGAAGATTTATACTCCTTCCTACTGTACTGTGAAGCGTGGAGACCACCGAAAACATACCCAAATATACAGGAAACCCAAGTTTCGTGCCGCCGTAATGGCGTCCCTGAAGGTTTTCGAGAGGCACTCGAACCGAATTGTGACAAAGAAAGCTTTGTAGTTCTTCCGAGTAAGCTTCATGACTGGTGCTGAGCCCCAGCAATGTGATAATGTGGCGTACTGTGTATGAACTGGCAGCGATTTCGATAGTACTAAACGGATTTCATCATCGCATATGCCAACATATAACAATCGTGTTGGAAGCACTTTGGCAGAAAGGGTCATCGCACATATCTGATGTTGGTTTCTGCAGACTTGAAGCCATTCGGTGGCAAGATCCCAGACCGGTTTGCAGTTTGTAGAGGGATGCGATATGGCCGGCGAAGAATTGCTGATTCGATCTGTAATCTATGAGTAAACGTATATAGACGATAGTCAACTGTTTCTCACCAGCAGCAAACATCATGAAATACGGCTTCAGCCGCCTATCATCAAAATCGTAGACCAGTTCGACATAATAACAAGGCGTATACCGATCATGTATGTATATTTTCACGTGGCTGTTTGCAGTATAATTCGCACGGAGCCGAAACGTTTGGAGAACCTCTTCGTTATATCTGTACAAACTGCGCAACAGCATCTTACAGAGAGGACACCAACAATGTTCAAGGACTTTGAAACTGTGGTGAGCATGGTTACGTTCGTGAGATGGAATGCCAATGCCATCTGGATGCTTCCATGTTGCAAATATCATTTGGCATTCAAGACATAAGCCCGCGAAATTCTGTTTAGCATAGACTTCGGCTGGAGTAGGATTTTCCTTTACATAATCTGCAGCTTGGGGATCGGTAGACAGATTCCGTTTAAGTCGAGCTACCGGGAGCTCTACAGATCGATGATTGAGAGTTGGAGTTGATACTGGAGACTTAATTTGGAGAGGGACAGCGAGGAGTGGCTTTGGTCTCTTTTGGTTGACTTTCTGTGATCCATCCATGTCTTGGTAACGGCAAATAGTTTCCAAATACTGTACGAAGTTGCAGGTTTGGTGGAACAGGCGCAGCGCGGTGTTCTTGGTACAGTATAGAGGTTCCCCGCACATATGTGAAATTACAATGCTACTCCCTCAATATCTTAGTGAGTGAGTGTGCAAAGGCTCCAAAAATCTATCAGCCCCACAGCGTCTTAGTCAACATGTCGGTACGTTGGCAAACTCCAAGGAAAAAGAAAGGCTGGCTTGGATTGGTGAGGAATCAGGACACGAGAAGCATGGAGGGAAATGCCAGCGGAAATCCCATTCAACTTGGCAAGGTAGCGTCCTAGTATGAAAGGACAGAATTATTCCGCTCCTTGGCCTTGGCAATGTAGAATTTGTACAACCCTGGACTTGATGCAGTTGGCCCCTCCACATCCAATTCTTGATGGTAAGGCAGCCGGCATGAGCAAGGGGCCATGAAGTCCTTATCGGATTTTGGTGGTACAAGAGTTACCTGAGGTCTTCGAGTACCAAATGGGTACATAAGTTCTCTACTCATCTCTCACAAGTCGTTGAAGAAATTTAATCATGTCATTGTGATAATGAGATCTCAAATTGGTCTAGGGTAGTTGCCGTACTGCCATGAGCCTAACATTTCTTCTGTCTTGCCAATATCAAGACTGAAGCTTCTGGACAATAGCGTTATATGCAGGCTTCGGTTTGAAGTTTGCATCGAATAGCAACGGGTTGGTATTAGCTCTCCACGAATCTGGATCTCTCACACCCCAGACAGTGACTCCGACACAAGATGGGACTTGTAGACAAGCGTCTACAACCTGGACGTAGTCATTGCTGGGTGCACCCTGGATATCCAATTCAGTGATGGCCACTTCCTTGACGCCGGTCGCGGCGAGGGCTCGAAGGGCTGCAAGAGCGCTTGCTCCTTGTCCACCTGTAAGATGTGCCTGCGAGCCTGTGGTGTCGTGTCAGCATTACATGAGGAAAAATCAGTGGTAAGTTTCGACTTACCAATACCATCAATTGGCCATCCAGCGGCAAGCCACTTCTTCACGTTCTTAACCATGCCATTTGTGACCTTTGCTGAGTTGGCATTGTCCAAGTTATAATCGTTTATGTAAAGAATTGCAGAGGGGTCGGCTTGGCGAGCTGCCTCGAAGGCGATTCTGACGAAGTCCTCGCCGAGAACTCTTGAGAAGACAGAGCTGCGGAGAGTACCATCCTCGTTGAATATTTCGTTCACAACGTCCTACAATTATTCTTATGTTAGATTACAGTGATTTCATACCCGACGTTTCAGCGGAGAAGGATTAGCTCACCCATGCTCGAATCTTGCCCTTATATCGGCCAACAATAGTCGAAATATGAGATTGGATGGCCTGTGTAAGGGCAGCTTTGTCATTTATCCCATTGACCCATCCCGCGAGCTGAGAGTGCCACACAAGTGTGTGTCCACGAACAGTCAAGTTGTTCTGATTGGCAAAATTCATTAGGTAGTCAGGCTGGCCCCAGTTGTAGCTATTCTGGCTGGGATGAATCTGGTCCCATTTCATGCTGTTTTCTGGAGTTACTTGTCCAAAATTTGCCTTGATTACGGCGGCGCTTGAGCCGGTCGATAGGCGGTTCTGATCGGAGCATGTGCCTATGTAGCTCTTCCCGCGCTGCTTGATAAGAGCATCAATGCTGACAGAAGCCTGGCGCGCATCAATATCAGATGCAGGGGCGGCTAGGACAGCCAAAGGCGCGAGAAAGAAAACAGTGTATCTCATTCTGCTCAGCTTCAAGACTGCAGTAAACAGTGAATCAAGTTGGGTACCATAGTCCTCAGGCATTCTCACTAGATTGGCCACTGACTATTTATATATTTCTTCGGCTCTGGAAGGAGTTATGTCTGCCTCCTCAGGCACACTACACACTCTCTATGGCTGCTTATCCTGTAACTTTCAACTACCGCAAATTGAAAATCCTTACTTGTATCAGTACAGGTCCGAATTAATTGCCACCCGGTCACCACGCTAGCAGGCCGAGCTCCGACACTCTGGATTGATATTCCAGTATATTGAGGGGTCCACAGCGAAGTTTGGTACATCCCCAAGGACAAATGGATAGTCACGGCAATCTCGACTCGGGTCAAAGGATAACTCATCTGCAAACTTTGTCCATACATACCCAAATGGAACCAGGAAGGCCATGGGCTACATCACATTATTCGTCACATTATCTCAACTCGCATCCTCCCATACATGGTCTGAAGAAGGAATCTGTAATTGCTTTAAACTGAAGTTTCGTCCTCACTGATCCCTATCGTATGAATTCTCTGGGCTGTTTAGACGTATCAGTCATTAACCTGTTAGACAAACCGACCTGAACCCACCCTTAAATTTTCAAGGGTGTCTTCATTGCATTAAACGAGCCAATTTTTTTACTCAATGAGAGTGGTTTGAACAATTTAGTAGTGCAGATGAATATATGGAACCTCGCAAACACTGTATGTGGTAGAGGTGAATATCCTTCTCAAGGATCATGCGTAAGTATCATATGCTCCTAGGATATACATACATGTATTGCAGGCTTATTCGGTCTTTTCCGCTACAAAAATACCTTTGCCATTTTCAAACCCACTAGGACGCTAGAAAATGTCGTATATCACCTTACGTTATACATGATATTATTGGAAAATCAATAAATCACAGGCCGGTTGGAGCCATTCCTATAAGTGTCGTGCTCCCGTGTCGTGCGATACCATGTAACTCTGTGTGTATTGTGGATTCGTTGATGTATATGCCTGAAGCTCAACCATGGTCTGGAGCCTGCAAGTTACACATTTTGATGATCCAATTTAGCCACTGTAGCAAATCCCTATCATTGGTGGTAAATTGGAGCATTTTATTCGGAGAATGTTGCTGCTACGGATGACGAAGGTCCGTTCCAAGGCGGCTCTATGTTTCATTTCAGACACTCATGCTTGATTATACCGCCAAGTGCCTCTTGGACCCTGGAACGTGATAGCGATATAACCTTGTGATTCCAGGTGACGTTTACTGTCTGTGTTCGTGACAGTATGGTTACTGCAGTTACTTGCAAGTGCTCCTTACTATAGCTCGAACCGCTGTTTTATTCTTTTAGAAAGACTTCTGGCCGAAAAAAATCGAACGGAGGATTCGCTTTGCAGTAATAATTTTTACGCTGAACATGGAAGGTCTCAACCTGATAAGATGCATTGTGTCGCTGAGGGAAGAATCCGTCGGCGTCCGGTGTCAAATTATCTCAGCGCCTTCTTTCTCCTCACGCCTTATTAGCTCTTGAATACATTGACTTTTGCTCCATCGGTGCTTTTACAAGATGGTGACTTCTGTTGTCTGACAACCCTGACAGGTTCCTCTTCTGTATCGAAATTCTTGTTCGAGAAGTTTTCCCACCATATTATCTTCTATATAACCACATACTTTCCCCAATGGCTCGTTGTACTTAGGCACAGCTTTATACGGCGTCTAATGTGAAAGTCCGCTTGGGAGCCATGAATTGATGAATAAAATCTTTTCTTTCTGCATAACGTCCTGATGATGAGCTGGGGTCTGCATAACCAGGTACCACGAGTCACTGAAAGTACATGTAAACACGTCATATATCGAGGGTTAATGCAAACGTACTTCCCTCAAGGCTGCCTCGACGAAAAGCGACAAGCTAGGTCCACCTGCGTCTCCTGGGCGCCACTAGAACCATGGATTCCACCCCTTGCAAGAATACTACAATGGCAAGACTGAACGACAATTCACCGGTCTTTTGCACGGCAGAAATGCCGTCTGATCTCCTCACCAAGTTCTTCAAGGCGGCTTACAGCCCATCCGAGCTTGTGCATGAACTTGGCGCCGAGAATGTAGACATCGGTACGCATTTGTCCACCTCCAAAATAAAAGAATGGTAAACGAGTTGACAAACATTCAGGCGTTCTTATCAATTCGGACGATTTGTCAAGCATTACCGAGCCTACTCTACCACCAGTTTCCGATCAGGAGTCTTGGCCTTTCAAGGGCAAGTGTCCTGAAGATATCTGGAACTTCGCCCAAGAAAACATCAAGTACCCGCCTATTTACAACAGGGCCTTGGCCATCCTGGACGATCAGACAATCAAGGACAAAGAGACCTGCCTACTTGTGACAAAGCGCGCGCTGCCTAAAGAGAGCCAGTCAGAGCTCATCATAGTCCGCTCAGACTTTACGTCGGCCATGATAATGCTGAACAACAGAAACCTAGCAATCGCTGGTGATGAGCACTTTGAGAACACAGAATCGGACGGAATCATCCGGTATTCCCAGAGCTGAATGATGGGATGGACCTCTTGGAAGTGAGATTCGATATGGAATTGTGTACTTGCGATTATGGATGGGATGACGAATCGATAGCTAACGCGCGGTAGGCTTTCCAATGTTATTTTTGTTCCTCAACTCACTATTTGTCTCTGGATCTAGACTAAATGGCTACCCCCAGGTTTTGTTTGTCTTCACGTCCTCCAAAGTTTGTTCTTCTCTGCTGCCAGCCTCGTTTTCCTTTCGTCATTACTGCTCCTGCAGCTACCGTCTCTGGCAAAGTGACTAGCTGCCAAGGCCATACATTTATATGTATCTCAATGCTTGACAGAGGGCAGATCTGCCGATCTAGGCAATGCCTCATGACCTTCACTAAAAGGGGCTTTTCTTGATATTAACGATTGGCTCATTCTCGTGATTAAATTCGATGAATATTCATTAAAAATCACACTAGAACATCTTTGATGTGTATTCTTCAGAACCATGGTTGGCTATGAAGCTCACTAAGCTGGTCCTAGTATGGATCATTGATGATACTAAATGAGAGTAATCAGCGATCTTCGGTACTCAGGTTCCTCGCCCATCTTTCTTCTTCGTTTCCACTCTCCTAACCTTTCGTCTTCGTTGAGCATCTCTTTGCGCAATTGCTCCAGGTGCGGCAGCCCAAAGAATTGATCCCTAGCCACCTCTGGATCCTTTGCATCTCCATAAAGAAATAGCCAGAGGTTCAGCGCGTCTGCATGGAAAATTTGATATTGAGAGACAGGAAAAACCCTACCATCTTCTTCGTTGTAGTCCTTCTTTGTCTCTTCCTTGTAAGACCCATCGACTTGTATGAGGGACTCTGCAAATTCCACATTGCGTCGCATTGAGGATAGAAGCCATTCGCTGCCTTCCATGATGTACTCGTGCTGTCTGAGGTGCTTTGTCGAAGCTGAGAAGATTCCCACGCGTCTGAAGGTTCCCGGCGTGTCAGGGACTGGACAGAGAACGAGGCACGCGACGTCGATGGCGGAGAATGTATCTTTGCTGGCCTCTTGGCCCATGCCTGGTTTCAATGCCACCGGGAGGGCAAATAGCTCGTCGCCTTGCTTGATTTGCTCTTCTCCCTCTTCCCCCAATAGTAATCCGTTTCTGCGCTATGCGCCACCCTGGCGTTGTGTTGAACATGTATGTAACTCCCTGGGCTTTAATACGGAGCAAATAACCTGACAGAACGACAGAGATGGCCTGCATGGAAACAAAGGGATCCACTATACGATCGCCTCGATATTCTGTTTTGACATCAACAATGTCGCACAATTGTTCCAGGATTCTTTTCTTGTGATACTCTTTTGGTGCATCGTTTCGGGCCCATGACCATGTTGGAACATGTCGGTTCACTCGAGGAAGACCTGAAGCCCTCTCAGCGTCGCGTTCCCAGAGCATGTCATGGACAAAGGCCTCCCTCCAAAGGCCTGCGAGGTACTGCTTCTTCTCAAAGCCAAAACCTTCTTCATAATTATTGCCCCCAAGAGCAATATGCATGCGCTTCGCAATACCAGCCATAGCAGGCAGCATGTCCTTTTCTCTTGTGAGGCCCAGCCGCGTGAACCACTCCACCATCTGGCGCCAAATTCCATGCAGCTGGTCCTTTCTCGTATTTGATATTGAAGCTTGTTCTCTGTCGTCTTTGTATACAGTGTTGGCGAACGTATGCTTGATGTGTGAGTCAACCCAGTCATGACCCGAGTCCGTTACGCAGCCCTCGCGGCATTCGAACACCAGTTCCAGTGGTGTGAAGAAAAGAGTTCTCCTGGAGAGTATACGCTCTTGGAAGACCCAGGCTCGCTTCAGCAAGGGAGAGACAAATTCGGGGTGCTGGTGACGGGTAACGTGTTCGAAGAAGACTGGACGGGGAAGCCTCTGTACGTTGAGGCATCTGCCCCTGTTACATCATGGGAAGCGTCTGCCCCCGTCAGCGGCGTATGGGTGTCTGGGGCTCGCATAAGGCCGCCTTGGCTGTGTGAAGATGATGCAGCAGCCAGAACCATTATCGCATTCTCATAGATGTCTGCCATCCTGCCAGCCTCTCTCTCCCAGTCTTGTTCATCGCCCTGGACAATGCATAGCGAATCAATCCAGAGATACCGTATTCCCATTTTACGGGTGAAAATAATGGCCTCGCGAAACGTAGTAGTCAGCCTGTCCCATGGGATACCTGCGGGCTTCGAGAAATCAATGAGGGTGTCTGCATTGGTCTCCAGAGGTTTCGGGGCGCTGGGATCGGCTGTACCCCAGCAGTGACTCAAACAGAGATACTTGGATTGCTGCCCAGGAGTAGAGGCGTATAACGTTGGATTGGCTCTCAGGTTGTCTTTGCTGTCTATTCCAACATCCAGCAGCCGAGTTGGAAGTGACCATCGACTGCCGCTGCTAGCATTGCAGGTTCCATGAGCTGAGCGGCATTTTTCAAGGCAGCGCTGGACCCATCCGATTGCTTGCGTTGAAGCACAAGGCCCTATGCGTGGTTCACCGAGCCGAATGCTGTCCCAAGGCGGGTTTTCTGCCGCCGTCTCTCTGTGCTCTTTTTCTTTCACTTCGTAGACCTCGTAGCGCGGGGTGGAGACTCGGTATTCCCATTCCCCTCTGGATACAATTTGCTCGGCCCGGTTGATAGATCGACCTGGAGGCTACAATCCGCTTCCACTGCACGCCAAACCTCTGGCGCCTTGTCTTTCGCAGGAAGAAATAACGAAAGAGTGAGCGAGAGGCCTCGAATACCGGCATCACTTCCCTTGATAGAGGGTCAATATACTCCAGCGTCAAGTTCCTAAAAGTTGGCTGCTCGCCATGTTGACGCTGGATCTCTTCAGCAGCCTTCTGTACCAGCTTGCAACCATGACATTGCGTGTCCCGAGCGTTTTCTGCCAGCTTGTCCAGCGTAATGCTATATGTAGAATCAATTGATATCCCTGCCCATCCGAACGATCGCCACTGCCGGCGCAGAAAGCTCTTTCGCAGATCCAGACAGAATGTGCATTTGGCCACGGTCTCGAGGAATGGCTTTTCCGGAGTTCCCAGAGGTCCCATGTCCGTTCGCGTGTCGCTGACTTCGTCCTCGAGTTCCTGTTCCATCCTCTCTTATATAAATACTAGGTACAGACCGTGTATATAGGTTCAATTACGCATAGGAAGAGTCGGTCTTGTCATATTTAAGGCTGAAGGCTTAATAGCGTGGCCTGTTGCAGGCAACCATGATCTACAGTGGCTGTGTATGCAAGGATACACATCGAGGCGGAGCCACATTGCGGCAACATTTTGGTACGTTTTTAAAGACTAGCTGCGGCCTTCCTCTAATGAGAAGAATCAGTTTGAATTGGGCATTGCAATTGCCACCTTGTTGCTCCAAATATTGCCGCCTCGGAGACTGCTCGCCTCCACCATAACGGCCATGACGGGTTCACCTACACCTTTGGACCCTCATGAACAAGAACTTGCTCAAGCGCTGCGATCGCTCCAAAAGTTCCAGCTGAGCAGGCATAGACCCGATATTGATTCTGCTGTCTCCCACGGCCGAAAAGCAGCTGCCCTTTCCGCCGAAAATCCAGAGCATGTCATCGCAGTCCACACTATCCTCGGAGCTATCCTCTTCGCCCGCGGCCAGTCATCACGAAATATCGCCGATGCAAAGGAAGCAGTCAAGAGCTGTCGCGCCGCGCTCGAAGGAAGCATCGAGAATGGTCTTCATGCCAATATTCGGAATGTACATTTTACGAACCTCAGCAACGCTCTACGGTTCTGTTGCAGTATGACAGATGGCGCAGAGTATGTCGAGGAGGCGGTTGGGATAATTGAGCACATTAAAAACAAGAGTCGTACGGGTGCAGCAGATCAAACATTTTGTCTCAATGCCCTCGCTGAACTGTACGAGTTCGCGCATCAGAAGAGGGGAGACAGGCACTACCAAGATGATGCCATCAAGACAGCACGGCTGGCTCTAGCATCCATTCCTGAGTCTGGACCTGAGTCACTCCTAGTTGAAACGCTCGGCATCATCTTGTCTCTGCTCTCATCACGATACAACGCAACAAAAGACGCCTCTGATATGAGAAGCGCAGCTCAATTGGCTCAGGATTTCGAGCAGCAGGGAGGTACCTGGGTTGGTGATTCTGCAGCTGGCCATCGCGCCCTGGGCACTCTCTCTGATCTATTTATCGAACATTACGAAACCACGAATGACATAGCCTCGTTGCTCAAATCGATAGAGTACAATGTGCAGCTTGTCAAGGGTACCGATTCCAAGGATCGCCAAACGAGAGAGACTGCTATTCTAATTTATGGCTTGCACCAGAAAGTCAGTTTGTACGCGAAGCACACTGAGGATATGCCTTCTTTGGACCTGGACATTTTTATCAACCACCCAAGGCTTATAGTCTCCCTCATCCCGGGTGATTTCTCCCGTCGTTCTGAGTACCTCCACAAGCTCAGCCTGGCTTTCCAGAATCAATTTGCACGCGGAATCCATCTCGAAGCTAGTGCTGAGAATGCCGTGGTTGCGTCCTCGTTCGCTCTTCAGGCAGCTGAAGAGAAACATCCGAAATGGGGGCAATGAACGCCGCGCACTGGGCGAGTCGTAGAATGTGGTCAGAGGCAACAGGAAGATGCCCGATGCCGTTAGCGGTGCGATGTTGATGTTTGAGAACCAGGGAATGTTCATTTCCCTGAGATAGTGCCGGGGATGGGGTTGAAGATTCCGTATATGATATCATTGGGGAACTAGACCCTGAGCTGAAGAACTTCTAGTTGTGAAAGGTTTTGCTTGGGATACTGATCCTTCAGTGTATTGGAGCGCATAGAGTGTTGTTGCTTTCAGCACCATCCGAATCAATGTTATATAATCCTAAGAAGACCTCTCCCATTTAGCTATACAATAGGCATAATTCTTATTGAACTTGCTTCTATAGTTTCAGTCTTATACCACCCTCGCTTGCCCGTCTACCCTATGCCTCTTAAATTCCATTTAAAATGAGAAACCCAGGTGGGTGGCTTCCTGAGGCCCTGTACAGCCACTAGATCCACTGAAGCAGCGTTCAGTTACAGGCTTTCTGGTGGGCAGATTAGCGATTATAGTGGCTGCATCTGGTCATTTTAGCAGCAATTGGAATGCGCCGGAAATTCAAAAGAAGATCCGTCCTTGGGGCTCCAGGTTGTGGAAGATAAGGAAGTTGCGTGAACTCATTTGCAATTCTTTCGACCTTTCATGTCTTGATCATCATACTCGCTGCACAGTCATGTACCACTTCGATACCTGATGCAATCAATGGAAACATTTAGAATTGTGGAAAATTACACGTTAATTTTAGGTCGCCGCTGAACCCAAGCATAACTCGTTTCTTGCCTGCGCACCAGTGATGATGGAGAAGGTTGTGTTTATGTTGAGAGTATGGTGATGACACGGGGATCTGGAAGCCATTTACATGTCACAATGGCGCTTGAAGCAAGGAACAATCAGTGCCCGGAACAAGAGCAAGGTATGTTAATATATGATAATGACTCGTGATATTGTTCATGGATTTCTAACTCGTAGTGATGATGGCGAGCCCCTACTTAAATAGTAAAAGCTCACTCTCTCGCGAGACAACCGTGTGCGCTATTGTACCACTACCGCAGGAGGCGACAAAACAACTTTCTTAACCTCTTCAAATGCCTTGACGATATCTTCTGTGGACTTCTGCGACCATTCTTCCAAAGATGTCTTGCCTAGCTCACCGCTCATCATCGCCGGACCAATATCTGGACCTGCACCGCCACCAGAAAACGCAAGCTGAGGTCGGACGGAGGCAACCTGTTGCCATTCTTATCAGTAATTGTGTCTGCATACATCGCTCGATATTTTGACCTGCCTGGCAAAACATATTTTGCAACAGGCAAGCCTATCAAGCCAGGGCTCCCTAGAGTTAAAGTCCACGTACCTGGAGGCCCATTCTCCTGAAGGTATTTTCAAGTTGTTCAGACGAAGTTTTACCGCCATCCAGACCATAGGTGACAATGGCGATTGGCTTTCCCTTCCACGGGTGATACAGGTAGTCGATGGCGTTCTTGATACTTCCGGGCATACCATAGTTGTACTCAGGACTGACAAGTACATAACCGTCATGTTGAGCAATCTCTCTAGCCCAACGGCGGCTGTGCTCATGCACATACTTATCCGGCTCAGGCACCATAGCTGGTACGACGGGCTCATTGAAGGCGGGGAGATTATATTTGGCCACGTCTACTGTAGTGACAGTGACATTGCTTAGATCCGCCTTTTCCTCGATTGTCTGTTTGACGAAGTCAATGACATGGGGCCCAACACGTGGGCTTCGGGAACTCCCAATTATGATAGCAATAGACTTCTTTGTGGCCATGGTTTCTTTGGTTAAAGTTACAGTTCCAGACTGATTAAGGAGACAGGCAAAGGAGATGTTGAAACTGATGGAGATGATGTGAGAATGAACAGAGAGCCCCGGGCAGAGAGCTTCTATTTATGCTTTCCAGTTCTTTTCTCGAGTTAATTAGGAAAGTAAATCAGCCTATAGATCGGCTCTTCGGCGAGCGCCGTCATCCAAAGACAGGTGCATGTATGCTGGCCGCAGATACCAGCAGATACCATTCCAAATGGGCCAGGCTTCTAAATCACCAATGGCCTGTTGAATTTGCTTACAGATTTTATCAGCCTGACTTGGCATCATAAGCTGCAGCTGCATGATGAGGGGCCAGGCAGGAATTGTGGGACTGCGCGGAGAGTTGGAACGATGTTGCCTTGGTAAGACCTGTTTAAGGGTAGGTGGCATGCAGCACAAGATGGGGTTGCGCGGGTATTATGGGGCCGTGCGGGTTGGACCAGCTGCTGCAGAGACGTAAGGTCTTACTCTGTGCGTGAGGATCAAAGACTTGGTGTGTCGAGATCCGGTCTGATTGCACGGCACATTATAAATGCAGATGTTGAGTAACTCGGAAGATTCAGGCAAGAAATTAGTAATACAATCACGTATAGTTTGACTCCAGATATATGAGCAATTGGTTGCTGCTAGTGATTGATCTTCTGTGTTGAACACGCACCAGAATCCTGCAGCTTTCTATTTCTACAACCACTTGCAATATGAGTTATATTTTATCATACTCAGCATTGATAAAGCAATCAAGCACATCATGTTTACCATACCTCTGCTCCTCCTATTTGATATTGGTCCCCGCATTGCCAGCACGTTAGCGAAACGGTTTGCCCAAGATGGTTACAACATCGTTATGGCTTCGGGAAGCGGCAAAAACAAGCGCACCAACGACAGATTCTTATTCACCAGGTGAGCTTCTCAAGGTTTACCGTCGAACTCTGCAGTATTTGAAGCTTCGAGAAAACTTTGTAGTAGTGAACTTTTAATTTAGATCAGAAACAAGACCTCACCAGTAGCTCTAAAACAACTCGCCATATCAAGTATCGAAGTGTCCCTAACCTATTTTCATCCCTCATTTTCCAAACGGCTTCCATAATCTCAAGCGCCTTCCTAACAGTGACAAAAGCCCAGATGGCTGGAGCAGTTGTGCCTGGCGCCGAAAAAATGCCTCCTGTCCTCGCCCGGCCAGACATCCAGCAACGCAGAATGGCCATACCACAGTCCGCAATAAGGCGGGCTTCGCAAGTTTGTGTTCTACAAGTACAATGACGTCAACCACCTCTTGACGAATTTCAGGTTTATCCGGATTCCACCCGTGCATTGTGACTAAAAGGTAGATCATGGCGGCGTGAGCCCATATTTGGGTCACGATTGGAATCTGGCTGACTGGTGTTAGTGGGTGAGACTGCCAGACGTGGAAGACACTCGATATCTCATCTTCCTCATCTGACGTATGGACAACTGGCCTGGAAGTCTCTGGAAGTGCTACGGGCTCAATACGACTCAGCAATGCGTCCTTGATGCCTTCGCCACGTCGCGTAACTTCCAGCAAGAGGCTGTTATTGCTTTCTTGGCCACGCTTCCACGCTGAAAGTGCGGAGATTTCTCCGATCCGCAGCATTACCCAATTCTGACAGCCCATAACGGCCGCTAGATCAACTGGCGACTCACGCTCCGGTTGTCCTGACAGCAAGCTTGTATGATAACTGTAAAGTCGAGGCTGCTCCGCAAGTGATGTGCTCGCTATGATATCGTCTGCCACCAAAAGCGACACGAAAAATCGGAAAGCCACCTGCTCTGTACTTGCTATCTGGAACTGTTTGTAGGGCCTCGGCCAAGGCGATGGGCCCATCGAGGCCATAACAGCAAAGAATTTGGAGCTCACATCACTACTGGAAGCTGCAACACCATCGTCCAATATTTGTCCAAAGCATTGCACAGCGGCGTTGAGATGCATATGGCAGTTAGCGAAGCCCAGCGTAGCGATTTCAAATCGCTGCAAGTGTACAATTGTTCCGAGTACGCGCACAGCAAGCGGTAACTGAGAGGCAGCATCCGCCTGCTTTTGGCTCAATTTGGGTATCTCGTCTCTCAAACTTGTGAAAGTGTTTTGCATCTCGGCGAGGAGCTTGTCCCAGCCAATCTTCTTGCATGCCTCGTGGCCGGCCTCTGTTGCGTCTAGAACAATCGAGAAGAGGTAGGAACTCAGCGCCATGATGGTTTGCTGCATGCCCTCAGCTTCATTCATAAACTCGAGTAGCCAGGCGCGGCCACCTTCAATCATACTGGGTTGACAAAACGGAAAGAGGAAGGGGAAGAAGAAATCAAGGTAATACGACATGAATCCCGGGTCGCATCCCGGCCAAACTCGTCGAGCACCACTTTGCTCCAAACGCGCGCCATCTGTTCGTCGGATGGTCCTGTCCGTGAGAGCGGTATTTTCATTATGGATAGGGACAAGGATTTCCGTTCCCACTCCAACATCAGCCTGCTCATTCCTCCTGTCCTGTTGCTGCGTCTCCTTCGCCAGAGTCTGTGCCTCGCGCATATAGCCCAGCGTACGTCGCATGTTGGCATTTGACTTCAACTCCTGCTTGAATTGATTTGCCATTTCCTGCTGTAGGGGTCCGTTGTCCATCCATTCTGGCCTGTCCTCGCTGTAATGGCAAGTTATGAGCAACGTCGAGCACAGTTTGCATTGCGGATATGTTCCATCGCATTTTTGTGGCGAGCTTTGCAAGTCCAGCAGCCACGCATTCTCCTTGAGCTACTCATACTGTAAGCTCTCCGAACACAATTTCTTAAAGGCACGTTTTTTGTTTCACTGGCACTTTCTTCTCGTCAAAAACTCTTCGTGCTTGGCGCTAGGACAATCAATGTTCGAACTCGCTTTGTGAAGGTCCGCCTATGGTACAGAACGGACGGGACAGTTATGCCGTCGCTAGCACCGGTACGGTCACATATGCTGCGGGCTACCGAAAAGTGTAGCAAAAGGTTGTACGATGTGAGAAGATTGCAATATGGTGCGCGGTAAAAGGCGTCGTACGCAAGGCCATTCAGTTACGACCCTGACTGACCTCATGACTAAGCCTTTACCAGAGGGTCAGACAGATAGTCGATCAGCTTACAGTAATAACGACTTAGGAATAGCTCATATTCTGTGAGACACAGGTGTTAGTTATTGATTGTATACTTGACTATCTGACATTGGAGATTTCACAATATTAATGAAATATGGAAAGAAACATATTCATCACCCTGATTCACTTTAACTTACACAAACATGAAAGAGAACAACAAAATTATAGTTCTGCATTCCAATCTATGATCGACTCATTCATTCCTTTTGCGCCCTAATCATTTAGATTTCCATACTGTAAAAATAGTAGGCACTCTCAATTCAGGCATTTTATAACTGAGCCAGTCTCGGACTTGACCATGAATTAGAAGACATTACGGAGACGCTGCTGTCTGCCAGGTCTCAATTCGAGAACATGCTACCTGCGTACGCAGGCAATTGTATGTCGCGAGTCTATGATCTGCCTTACTTCAGTGGATTTGGCCGACATTGACGGGGATGACTATTGTGTTCTGTTGAGCTACGGGTTCATTGATGTGTGGCTGAATTAGGGTGTCTATCCGAGTTCCAACGTGGAACATTGGAGAAACAAGGCAAGATTGCAACTGGCATTAATGATGCGAACGGAGATGCTAATGTTTTCTTGCTTGATGTCAACGGTTATGGGAAGGACAACTACCTCGAGGCTACGAATAGGGAAGTATGTGTATGCGTGGTTGAATACTGGCACAAATGCAAAGAGTACTGTCTGGAAGAATCATTACCTTATATCTCCAGGTGTTGGAGGTGCGACGCGCGATAAAATTCGGTTTGGAGAAATGGGTCCAAATAGAGTAGCGGGTTACTGGCCCATCGGAGACGTAATGGGTTCTGCGAGTGTTCAGCGGAGTTTCTGTGCATGAGAGGGAAGTTGTAGAGACCACGTCGTTGAAATTCTGGTAATTTGGTTACTCCGTCACCAGTGGTCTGTATTCTATTCTATATCTACTGTACTTCGCCATTGGTAAACGTTTGACTGTTAATGGCCTCACGGCATGGCCTTTTTTAATCACAGTATTTGACTCTTGGTGAGAAAGCGGACGATCGTGTTAGATCGTTGTGCAGAGATGAGCCCTAGCATGATCTGCGTTAGTGTTGCCCGCGCCCAAAGATTCACGACACATCTCATGACAATAGTATCGAGCCGCAGTTGAACAGCTGGAGTTAGCGTACGAGTTAATGTACCGGTCTCGGCATGCAATTGAATAGCAGTGAGAGTGTCATAGTACTATTACTCATCTTTTATTTGTGTTTAGTTCCAATCTCGTGTTGGACTTGCGATACGTCGCTAGAGATGCAGTCTTGGGCTAGACAATATAGCCAAGCTACAGATAATCTAGAACATAAGAATCAACTACACTGGTTTATGAATTGTTTATCTATTTGTTTCCAAACGCAATCAGAGGTCAACTAAAGTCAGCTATTCCGTGGCCCGATGGGAAGCTTCACCAGAGTTCCGATTCCAACACCCGCTGCTGCCTGCAATGGGTAGATTGCCTTAATTTTTCTCTAGCATAACATTGCTGCCTAATCGTCGAAACTTTGAACGCTTCAAACCCACCGGCTAAAATTTATAGCTAAGAAAGAGCAATAATATTTCAATAGGAAGTATGATCTGGAGGTTAATTGATCTTCTCTTCAAATTTTATCAGCGATTGTGTATAGGATTAATTAGTCTTCGAGTAGCTATCGTGAAAATGCATGATAACAACCTGGCAACGCCCAGGCAGGCCCCTAAGAGAGTCATCCAGTACGGTATCCCATAACCAAACAGGGATAAGGGTATAGGTGGAAATACTGTACAGAGTATATAGGTGGCTTAATTTCTATGATACTAAAAATAACCATGCTAGCGCTGACACATTGTGTTCGCAGTTATCGACATTCCCCAATCAAATTTCCTCGTCTCCAGGATTACGCAACCTATGTCTCCATCTTAATCCCTATTGCTCTTTCATACATCCAAACTTTTCTTACTCCTATCGATTATACTCTGTCACTGTCGGCGGAGGTTGGACAGCTTCGATGGTTGAGGGTAAGATAGACGAGAAGTACGTCCCACGTCCGTCATTCGCCGCACGATCCCTCGCTTTGTTCCTTTTTTCCCACCTACCTACTGACTGTCGATATTGCGCTTCACAGATTTATTGGCCTTGCTCTAGCGGTATTTGCTTCAATTGCGATTGGTATACATATGAATTCCTATATAAAGTAGCCTCCGTCTTGATTTGCGTATTGTCCTAACAATTTTGGTCATAGGTTCGAGCTATGTCGTCGTTAAGAAGGTACGTCGCCTGGCCACATGCGGTACTTGAGAAGTAGGTTTAACGCTGTCATGCCAGGGTCTTATATACGCGGCAGACAGGCATGGCTTCAATGGAGATGGATTCGAATATCTGAAAAGCCCGTTATGGTGGTGTGGGACAATCATGCGTATGGCTTTATCCACCCGAGTGGATATTCTCTGGGACTGACAGAAAGAAAACAGTGGTGTCAGGGGAGTTCATGAATACGGCGGCTTATGCGTTCGCTCCAGCAGTCCTAGTCACGCCGCTGGGTGCACTGAGCGTGCTTGTCGGGTGAGGGACGACTTGACTCAAATTGCTCTTCTGCAACTAATGATTATAACAGTGCCTTGATGGGCGCACATTTTCTCCAGGAAGACATTCAAGTCCTTGGAAGGCTTGGGTGTGCCACTTGTCTGTTGGGTTCGGTATTGTTGGTGCTGCATGCGCCGGGCGACAAGGAGATTCATACTATTGATGAGATCCTACATCTGGCCATTCAGCCATGTTGGTGCCCTTTTCTTGCCTATTAAAGCATCAGTTACTGACAAACTATAGTGTTTCTCCTTTACTGCATCCTCGTTGGCGTTTTCTCCTCATTTATGATTCACAAAGTCTCGCCACTACAAGGGCGGTCAAATCCACTGGTGTATATCTCAATCTGCTCGACAGTCGGATCGGTGTCGGTCATGTCGGTCAAGGCGTTTGGAATCGCCGTCAAGCTTACCGTTGCTGGAGACAACCAGTTCACCTACGCTTCGACTTATGTCTTCTTGTTGGTTCTGGTTGTCACGACCCTTACTCAAATGAATTATCTGAACAAGGCGATGGGTGAATTTTCGGCGTCGTTGTAAGTAACCCTACTTCCAAAACAAATTGGCATATTCTTATCTGGAACAGGGTAAACGCGTTGTATTATGTTGGATTCACGACGTGCACGCTCTCTGCATCCATTATCTTCTACCAGGGGCTAAATACCAGCGACTGGACTAACATCATATCGATGTTGTGCGGATTCCTGCTCAACTTCATGGGGATCGCCCTGCTAACATTACCAAAAACCGCCTCATCGAAAGAGATGCAACTGGAGACGATACGCGCGAGGGGTGCGCAGTCGACGGACCTTTCTCACGGACAATACGACCATTTGCGAACAAGCAGCCTAGAAATCGAGTGAACCCAAGACAGACGGTCGCAAGTTTTACAACTTGTAAGACTGATGAAAGTGGTAACGGATTTAATTTTACCTTTTCATTTTCTTTCCCGTTCGTTCTACGTTTGTCTCCGCCACATGCAACGGGGATCTTCTCCTGCTTGTTATACACGAGCCACCAGTGCAAATCCTAGTTTTACTTTGAATTTACGGACCAGGCCGAAACATTACACCTTGAATAGATGTGCTCAGGATAGAAAAATATGGTAGAAGCAGAAGAAAACCAACTCTAACAGAAATGTCATCTCATTGGCACATATCCCATCTAAGCAACTTCCCTCAATGTATCCTTTCCTGACCTACGAGACGCAACTGGCCAGTCCCAAGCGACGAGATGCTATCCCCTTTCACGGAGTCATCTTGCTAGTCGTAACCTTGCCCACCTCCCCGGTATTATGCACATGTATCCCACTACATGGACACGGCTCGATAGCTTTCTCAACTGTGTCTCCAGATAGGAAGAGATTGGCTCTGTCGTGGTTACGACTAAATCTTCAGATTTATTTATATTTCTGAAGGAGAGCTGTTGATTTTGGGGAAAGCAGTGACAGAATGGACGGGGATGGTTTACATGGTGGGCTTTCAGAGGGGCTCATCACGTTAGAACAAAGCAAGTATTTCTCTTCGATTGTGTGATCCTCGGTTTGCATCTACAGATAAGGCCCTCCCACTGACTCTCAATGGCCGTAGCACTGCCGTTCCTGGCCTCGGATAAATTATGAAACCAACGATCACTATCCTGTTGTTGTATGTTTCAGTCGATCATAGGTAGACGATCTGGGGTTACCTCTAGGCTGTGCACCTGCAGGCCATTGAAACGATGTCATTCGAGTGGATGGGTCTGCAGGAGATATCAGACTAACTGGGCCCAAAACATTGGAATTTCTTTAATTTCCAAAGCGAATAAGACAACGTGAGTACTTTCTTCGGCAATATTAGCGTCGCGATGAATCTTTAAGGCAGAGCTTTTTGCCCAGCCATGGACAGTCAAGTGCACCTCGGGTGGAAAGACTTTGGAGATGGCAGCCTTGTTTATTCGCGACTCATTTCGACTCCTCACATAAACCTCACCAGCTCATAGCGTGGTGGTGACAAGCCAATCTCTCAGCGCTCAGCCCTCGTAACAAATGATCTACTTCATAGCCAACTGAGTGCTTAATTTTGAGTCCTGCAGTTCGCAGCATTATTTGTGATATCATTCTCCGCGACATCTTCACGTCTCTCATACGAGATGGTTGCCTCTTCAACCCGTCGCGAGGTGACTATGTATTTCACCTCGCAAGCGTTGTCCCCTCGTTCAAGGTTAAATGTGTCTTACTCATGCCAAGAGTCGTCCGTCTTCTTCAACCTGAGGATATCCACGCTCGGAAAATTTCATTTTTGGCGTTGAGGCACTGAGACGCAGGACCATCAGAGGCTGGACCGACAAGGTCCAATTTGAACAGATCCTCTAATACAGTTAGTGGATTCGAGTCGAAGGATCCGATAATCAGTAGACTAAACGCCCGACTGCATAGATTACTTAGGATTTAGTTTAAGCGAGCATGCCGTAAGACAGCAAGGGCAGTGATCAAGTGACCGTATTGGCTGGGATATAGAATTCGGTATTTAACCAGTATAGATTCTAACCGAACCGAAATGAAGCTCGGAATCGACTTCGGACTCTCACACAGTAACAGCTAGTCTACAACGGCTAGTAGCCATAAGTAACTATTATAAATATGTCGTTGAACACCCGTAAAGCAAGCAAAATAATCTCAGGGACTTCACTCAGCAGCTTCTTTAAGGTCAAATTTGTAAACATGAACTTCAAGCTCTTCTCTATCTTGACCGCTCTCACCTTGGGCAGCTTTTCGCTAGCGGCGCCCACTGACAGCGATTCTGCCTTTGCGACTCTCATGGCAAACGGCGTGAGTAAAGCTGCGGAGTGCAACTACGACTGTTACTTCACCGTATACATTCCTTGCGGTCTCCTCTGTAACATCCCCAACTGCATTGGTTGCCAGCAGGGCTGCTTTAATAGCTGCGCCGAGGATGCCAGTAAGTTCTCACCCTTGATCCTTCCGAGCTTTAAGCTTTCCTGTGGTCATCCGCTTCTCCTGTAAGGGAGGTTCATTCAACACATATAACTAAAATGTGATTTTAGGGAAAACTTGCAGTGGGTGCTAATACTGCCTTTCTGGTGGGAGAGATGTTCAGCATGCTCCCCTAGAGGCAGGCGGTTAACAGACTTTGGTGATCTGGTGACATGAGGGAACGGGGAAGGAGGGGTATTATGTCTTTATAAAGGGCATGTGGAGCTGTAGACTTGAATCCGGAGTCTTAGTTCCTCAAAGCTACCAAAATAAAGGCTCATAAAGCTCAGGAGTAAGACTATTTCGGCGATATTGAAGATCAAATGCGTTGTTAGGCTAGTTATACCAACGACAAGCCGCTGGACCACCTTGATGTGCCCGACAAGATAAGGCCATAGTCAATGCACATAAGAAACCCCTGTCATCTTTCCACCATTCAAGATTGTGCATTTTTGAACCTCTGTATGCTCTAGTTTACATGATTTATTCCTAAGATTAATGCTGATTGGATGACGCTAAAGCAGACATTCCAAGCCCACCAGCAGCTCATATACTTTGCATACTGGTTGACTATGGCTCACGAAGGAGGGATCGGTCAGGGAAACTTTTGGGCTGATATCAACCATGTTTAGTGCATAGGAAACTGTACTTTACATTTTCTATATAGAGCCGGAATGATTAGACGAATGAACACCATTGGCTCGTATAGTTAGAAGCAAAAAGGTGGATTTTATGAGGAATGATTTCAAGCAAGTCGCACTGCAACAACGTAAATGATCGCGTGTGCCTGCGAACTGTAATGTAGAGTCAGTTGCTCAGATGATATTTGGGCTACAAACCGTGTATCTTTAACAAATATAACATTTGGTTTCTTGTATTGTTAACGCTTGTAGCCTTAGTTTGACATCGTATAAAATAGAACAATCAGCATAACACCTACCTAATTATTTCGAGGTGCAGCTGCTCATCTATCTGCTGCTGTTCCAACGTATGAATAAGCTAGCAGGATTGCCGACGATAAACATGTTCAATTCATCATCGGGGCGTGTCATTGGGGTTCGTAATGATGCCCAACGAAATGGTATTAAAGTGAAGTTGGGATTTTAGACCTAGATTCCTAGCTGGCTTCAGTAATAATATGCAAAGAACCTTCTACAAAAAGTACCTACGATACGGTGCCAATAATTTCTGTAGCATATGAGTAGCTTACATGGTCCAAGGAGAACATTTTAGCTGTTTTCGAGCTAATTTTCAAAAGATCTCATGTTAATCTCAATATTTCACACAGTACATAATATTTGATACCATGTAGAGCCTTCAACAGAGAGATGATTGGGTAGTGACCGAAAATAATGGCATCCAGTGTCATTGGTAGAAAAGAACTTTTGTCGCCAGGCAATGGATTCAAAGCCCAACAGAGTTGGAGGTTTAGGTAGGCCATGAGCCTTGCGAACTAGAGCATCGAGCACATACGAACAAACCACAACCATTAGGGTTACAAAAAGCCACGTATTGACGTAAGTTATAGTTTGGTCCTCCCGTAGTATTATGAAGTGCTTTATGTGCATCTGACTATTGCTTATCCTCTGATAAAGTAATCATTACAAGGGATGGCACCAGTATGTGTCTGAACAGTGAAATCAATGGCATCCTGAGCTATCATGGAAGGTTTATGAGATGTCTTTGCGCAAATGGGATGTTGAGTAAAGGATCTTATCATATACTCCTCAACAGGTACCACAAGGTCTTGGACATAGTGATTTAGCTAGGCCTCAAAGGCGGCCATTTTCTATATTCAATAATCCGGTAAAGTTGGTCTCGATTCATTAGCAGTCAGAACAGTAGAGATCGTTGGCAGATAGGGCATGCCCCATGATCTTGCAAGTACTCGATGCGCACATCGATATGATATTTCACAAGCTTCTTTGTATACATAAGTGCCTGATCACCAGACCCTAGAATGTGGAACCGAGGGACTGTCCCTGGGCCCAGTCCTGCCCAATCCGCCGTCTTTACCCATAAGCGATCCTGCTTCTCCTTATCTTGACTCTCTGGTGCGCAATCTGCTCTCTCCAACAAGAGATAGGAACCTCGTTGGTTGGCATATTTTGGGCTCAACGCAATCTCTGCCACGTCGTGACCGGCCTCTGCTGATGTCCGCATGGTATGATCCATGAAACGGAAGACGGGCAAAAGGGCTGAAACATGAGCCACTGCATGTACACTGTGCTTTGGGGTGTCCGTGTCCGCAAGCCACGGAGTCGACAAGCAGTCCTGGATTAATAGCCACGACAGTGATGTGGCGGAGTGACGCGTCCTGCGAGTGGGTGTCTCAGTAATGGTGTCAACATGACAAACAAATGTCTTACCTCTTCCAGGCGCCGGTTCAGCGCATGCATCCATGTCACGATGGCTAGCTTGGCATTGCCGTATCTTTGGAAGCCGCGGCCATAGTAATCAGGATCCGGCACAGGCCGCGCAAGAGTGTTTAGATCCTCAGGAGCCCCGGGGATACTTTTCCATCTGACTTTTGCCGGCCCAATGCGCCAGGCTAGAAAGCAGGACTACTCGGCCTGACTCGGGCCCAAATTGACCAAGCAGTGGTAGCACGAGGGCCGCGTGGGCGATGTGGCAGATCTGCAACGTCTTCTCATAGCCATCCGCTGTGAGTTGAGCTTCACCTATGAGATCCCAGTAGTGAGCGTTACAAATGATTGCGCTGAGGCGAGGATATCTGCCGGATGCGACACCCTCGGTGACATTCTTGACGAAATTGCGCACAGCAGCAAGCTCTGCGAAATCAACCTGAATGATGGTTGCCTTGGTACCAGGGTGCCGGGAGATGGTCTCGCGCAGCTTTTCAGTGTTAGAATCGGCACTAGAAGCATCACGGACTGTCAACAACAGATGGTAGGCTGGAAATGCAGTCAAAATGTGCTCCACAGCAGGAATGGCCAAGGAGCTGTTGGCTCCGGTCAGTATAACTGTGCCGCCCATGGTGCAGATTGAACTCTCGGTAAGGACCAAGTACGTGGCAATGGCTCAACGCCTAGAGATGTGAATCTCCTGAGGTGAGAGACAAGCTCCAATTGACAGTTGATGAGTGGCGCTTCATGGCTCCAACGACCAACCGCTCGCTGCCCAGGATTTTGCGTCCTCCTCGAAAGGGTAAACATGCGCCCAGTACCAACCGCCAAGATTGTGTGATTCAGCAGAGCCTCGCAACCGGGGTTTGTCAGATGGTTGGCTATTGACCCAGTGGGCGCCGAAATGAGTGCGACCTCTTGGCCCTTTGGTGTTGTGTTACATTGCAGCAGGCACATGGTTCCTCCATACGTTGTTACGTGCGGCACAGCTTCAGCTCCTGCAGCCCCTTTCACATTCGCTTCTGAGCATTTGTTTCGCTTACCAATACGAGTAACTTATATGTTACATGCTCCAAACTTGGAGAATGGTGGTCCACCAGAAATTGCACCTATCAAACAACATTTTCTATTTTTTGCCAGGATTGCGGACGGTCTCGCGCGCTCTGAGCCAGGGCCCCGCCACACGTCTCGGAGAAGCTTGCCGAGGGACATTTACTGGATCATGCACAACCGAGGCGGTTAATCCTTTCTCACTGGCTGGCTGCCAGGCGGGCCAGCCAGGCCTGCTCCGCTGCCTCGCTTGCATCAAACCCCCAGAGCCATTGCTGGAAGAACGGGTCGGCTAACAAGTTGGGGAACCCGGCTGTGGGGATGTCGTTCATGAGCTCCCGATCACGCTCCTCCTTCTGAGGTCCGTCCGGCATTTGCCAGTATCTCCCATTTTTCAGCGTCGCCCTATTCACGTGCCCGGTCCTCTCCTTTCGTATTTCTTGGTAGATCTCCAAGCACTGGGCGACTTGTTCACTAGTCTCTGTCTTACCTAGGAGGTGTGCGAGCACAGAAATAGATTCCAGCCCCATGGCAGCGCCTTGAGCCCTGTAGGACTTGTCAGTTCCATCAAGATACGCATATCATTCCATAGGGCATTTTGGGCCTTTTGTACTCGGTGAAACTTACAGATAGGGCAGTAAGGAGTGTGCAGAGTCTCCAACAAGGCAAAAGTTGCTCTTCTCGCTAACCCATGGGGTGCCCTCGTCATTGACCTTGGGCTCCACGAGCATCCAGCGCAAGCAACCTCGGCCCAAGCCGATAAGTTCCTGCAAGTCAGGCTCCCAAGCGCCTAGCTGTGCCTTGAAATCCTCCAGGTCGACGGTCTGGTATGATGAAAAGGCGTCCTCGGGTCTAGTGGACCATGGCCAGGTAAATGCTATATTGAAGACGCCGTCCAGACCATAGGTGACTGCCTTACTCTCAGGACCTAGCCAAAGAACGCAGTTTGGGGTGTCTATTAGATGGCGTAGTCTGGGGCTCTTGAGGATCTCAGCCTCGTCAACGAGAATGCGGTTAACAATCTTGCCATGAGGCACCATCTCCCGTCGTCCGACCAGAGCTTGACGGATCGGGGACTTTCCACCGTCTGCACCCACAAAGAGATCCGCTCGGATTATTTCTCCTGAGCCGGATAGCGTCAAAGTTCCATTGGACAGGTCAATATTTGCCACATCAACGTTGATTCCATGTCTGACCTTGATGCCCTGTGCCATGACTTCGGCGTACAGGATCTCGCGGAGCTGGCCCCGGTGAACAGTTGCCAAGGGCGCACCATAGCGCTGCTGGTTTCCTCTCAGATCCTGCGAGTGCAACACTTGCCCTGTATTGTACGCCTTTAATACGATGGCGCCAGGAAGCACAGACTTTGTTCTTATTTTGTCCCAGACGCCGATAGCATCCAGTACCCGCACGGCATTTGGGTGTAGCTGTATTCCTGCGCCGATCTGAGGGGTCAATACACACATTCCACAGGCGACAGACAAACGGGGGTGATTACTGTACGGAGAGTCTCGTCCCTCTCCAGCACGGTGACATGGAACCCATGACGGCGCAGAAGAATGGCTCCAGCCAGGCCCACGATGCCGGCACCGACAATGCATACATGGAAGTCGCGCCGAAATTGAGATCCCTGAGATTGTTCCATCCCGATGGTGCTTGGAATTCGATTACGCAAAGGCGATTGGGCGGTGGTGCATCCACAGGGCTGATTGAAGTCTCCAGCTGCACACCATCGCGGAGGAGCAGGCTTGGACAGTAATCTGTTGCCGAAAGAACCATTTATACCCAGCATCCAATTCCATCTTATTAATTCACCCCTATCCTCACAGCGATCCTCTGCTGTTGGTACCGTGAGGAACCGTTTCAAGCAGGAGACGGTTGGAGGGGTGTGGGCTCCGTGCCGTGTAACCAACAAAGCGCAGTTCGTGCCTCGAGCGGTTCATTTTACCGAGAGCGGGCATGCTGTAGGAGGACCAAGACGTGGCGCATGCAAGCCAGTGGAACCATGCAAATTGGATCCCATGGCGACAGTCTTTGGCCACAGGGCTAGTCGGTCGCATTCACGCTGTCTGAGCTGGCTGAACACTATAGCCGACAGGTTCTCGTTCAGTCAGACATCTCTTAAAATGCTACCCTTCCTCTTGAAGCCCTCCCCATACCTGCGGGAGACTCTCCTGTCCAAAAATGTCCAACGTAGCTGGGTTGCGGTAGCTGCTCGCAAAACCCGGGTTCACATCTATCAGACATGTTGAACCCGTACTTCGACCCCAAATACCAGCCGTATCCTCCGTCGGTGCTTATAGGCACCGCAATCCTGTTCCTTGTCCTCAGCATCATCGCCGTCGCACTCCGATTCTATGCGCGTCTTAAGAGCGTGGGCCGGCTGGCCCTCGATGACTGGATCACGGTTCCGTCCATGATCATCTGTGTCGCGCTGTGCATTACCCAGATAATCAGTACGGCAAGCCCACGAGATGCTTCGTCATTGCAACCGGGCCGCGTTTGCTAATTGATTCTACTTTGCAGCTACTACTGAGGGTGGAATGAGCACCCACAAGACTACCGTCAACGGCCAATTCGTTCACACCAAGTTGCTCGACACGTATGCGAAGTCCAAGTACGCCTACCAAATATTGGGAACCATTGGGCTCGCCCTCATCAAGATAGCAGTCCTGCTATACTATCGCCGAATCTTCTCCATCAAAGCCTTTCGCATCATCAACGACGCCCTGATCGGTCTGACGCTTGCATGGGGCATCGCCTTCACCCTCGTCATCATCTTCCAGTGCAACCCCATTTCGACTTTGTGGGAGAAGTTCGAGTTCGAATTCGCGCCCTACTGCATCGACGTACTCGACTTCTACATGTCTGTCGCCGTGTCGGACCTGATCCTTGATGTCATTATCTTCATCTTGCCCATTCCACAGATTTGGCAGCTACAACTACGTACGAAGCAGAAGTTTGCTGTGGCTGGCATTTTCCTGCTCGGCTCTATGTAAGTCAACTGGTCCTGATGTTGCCTGATGTTTTTATCCACCCTCATACATGTACGCCAGGCCATGGATCGTGCTAACCATCACAGCGTTGTCGCAATTGGCATTACTCGCACCATAGTGTATTACTGGGTCATTTCCTTTATCAAGGCCGAGCCTTTTGTATACGCGGCGGATGTCCTTTGGTACCACCCAGGCACTCTTTTATGGCACTTGGCAGAGAATGTGGTTGGGCTTGTCGGCTGCTGTCTCCCATGCTACGCGCCTCTAGTCAGAGGCCTGCAGAGAAATAAGACTTCTCGTGGAACGGCGGAAGGGTCCGCGGTCAGCAATTCAAGGTCCAAGGCGGATGGCTACCCATCGCGGCATCACCAGCGCTTAGACGATGAGGAGTCTCTAACGAGGCCTCCTGGGAGCACTGACTCAGATCAGGCTGTTAATGCGTTTATGATGCAACCTATATACACCGGAAGGGCCGAGGGATAGATCAAACCATGTTCTTAGACATAGAAAAGATAAGACTATTGTAAGCAATAAATATATGTTAGTATACAGAATACCCATGCCCTAAATGGAGGATGCCGCTGTCCCACTGTCGAACGGCACTCTATAAGTCGCGCATCAACCAAATCAGAGCCAGAGCCAGGGTAGAAGAATAAGCGAGCTCTACCTTGCATACCCCTTCCCTACCTCTCAGCACGCAGAAGGGCATCGGGTGGCGCCAAAGGACTAGCCAAGGACTCAATACGTGACTGCGGATTACCTAGCAATTAGTCCTTGCCGCCAATTTCTCCCTGGTTCAGACCAGACGGGTACTCTGCAATTGTGCAGATTCATGCCTGGTCGCGATAGGCCACTAGCTGTGGTGGCTGCGGCGTTGATGCATGTGAGCGGCACACAAAAGTCTCACAACACCAAGACCAAAGCGGCAATTGGTACTTTGTTCTCCTCCGAAAGCCAATAGTAGATTCTGCTGACGGGATGCATGGATTATGATACCCACGGCCCTGCTCTCCCGACCGGCATCATTGACCTACCGTGTCTCGCCGTCTCCATCTGTTGTTACGGTCGCCAAAAGAGTCTTTCCATAAAAAGTAAGGCCCGGAGTCTTATACCACCTTTACAATTCCCAAAATATGGCCTTGTCACTTGTTTTGCCCAGGGCTGCCTCGAATAAATGTTTCACCTTGTCAGCAAGGCTTTGCCAGCCCCGTCGTAGCCTCCCACGGAGCTGTAATCGGTGCATACGACTTACTGCCCATCTCGCAAGGCCTTCCGCGACAAGTCTCGACCAGAAAGCTCTTGGGGCCAACGCGCGTAGAATCGTGCTGACAAGTCCATCCAGATTGCGAGAATTCGGCTCTCGGAGCTCCCTACATCAATCTTTCGTAGAGAAGGCGGATCGAGATGACTTCGATCCTCGATATCCCCGTGGTCACCTCCTACAAAGGGAATTCTTGCCAAGCTCCCAACTTCATGCGTCCCTTATGCCGAACTATCACGCATTGAAAAACCTGGAGGCCTCTATGGCTTTTACATGGCCTACTTGATCGGCCTAGGCTACGGCGCCTGCACTCTCGGTGCGGCAGTGACTCCTGGAACTCTCGCAAGCACTGCCGGTATTCTGCTGGTCTACAACGTCTTCCTACGTGGCGCGGCTTGCACGGCGAACGACATCCTAGATGCCGAGTACGACAGAAAAGTTGCAAGATGCCGGAGTCGGCCTATTGCCCGCAGAGCCGTCACTCCAGCGCAGGGCTGGGCGTGGTACGCTGCGCAGAGTGTCGGCGCTGGGGCTACCATCTTGGCTGGTCTGCCGAACCCGACACTTGCTCTCGCTTACGCCGTGCCCATCCAGTTCGTGGTATCAGTGTACCCGTTCGGGAAGCGTCTCACGGACTTCCCTCAGCTGATTCTGAGCGCGCCAATTGCAGGCGGTGTGCTCATGGCGGCGGCCTCTGTTGGTGTGAACCCCTTTGACTTGCAAAACCCGGCCTTGACCGGATCGATAGCAGCTCTCTTCTTCTCACACTATATTTGGACTACCATCTTTGATTATGTCAATGCCTGCCAGGACACAGCAGATGATATCAAAGCTGGCGTCCGCAGCATGGCGGTGCGCTATCAGAACACAAAAGCATTCATTTCCACCCTTGGCGCAGTACAGGTCGGAAGCCTAGCCCTCGCAGGTGTCTTGGCTGGTTTCTCGCCCATATACTTCGTCGGCGCCGTTGGAGGAAACGCGTTCTGGTTAGCGGTCATGGCGCGTACCGCGAAACGCAGTCGGCCAGACATATGTGCTTGGTGGTTCTCATGGGGCGGTCTGGTGGTGAGTGGTACAACCGTTGCCGCGCTTTTCACAGAGTACTTTTACAACAAAGAGAAGGAGGACTAAGATATAGAATTATCCTTGGAAAAGACCTTAACCCTGAAT
The DNA here is from genome assembly GCA_020081605.1 of Albifimbria verrucaria. Lineage (NCBI taxonomy): Eukaryota > Fungi > Ascomycota > Sordariomycetes > Hypocreales > Stachybotryaceae > Albifimbria > Albifimbria verrucaria. The sequence continues at coordinate 237,923 of JAHREC010000049.1, forward strand.
CCAGAACATCAGTTTGCTGTGGACGTACAAGACTTGTGAAGCTCATGCTTGCAGAGGAACCTGAAGCTCTGGGAGAAGCCACATCTATTTTTCTAAGCGGAAGCTTCCCATCTCAGAAGAAACATAGCATAAGATTTTGCGGTGGATATCTCAAGTATAACAGCCACAGACCATCAGATAATTTGGCCTCGAATGAGGTAATGACAGGCGAATAATCGGGTTCCAACACGACGTAAGCTGCACAATACCTTTACTGCCTACAAAATTGCCCGACCAGCAACTAACCGAACCGAAAGGGTGCCGTGGCCATATATGACACTGCAAAATAATATGTTTTGGCCGCAGTTGCTCATCTGCTTATATCGTAGTGGTATGCTAAAAATCGAATTTTAATACCTTGTATATTCATACAAATAACAGGATCTATCTGCTTGGATGCGTTTAACATGTATTCCATCAGCTGCTCCGTAGTATGCTTACAATATAGTATTATACTCCTGGATGCTTTAGAAAAGAAGTCACAAGACTTTGGAGTCAATTTCATATTCATGATAATTTACTATTCGCACATGTAAACCTCCGCCTCTGTTGGGAATGTGGAAATAGATGTTATTCAGCATCTATTAAAATTAGACGAAGAGGAGTGACAATTGAGGCGGCATGGACTAAGGATATTGACAGAAAATGGGTTTGTTTGCATGAGAAGCCTCATAATTGTTTACCACTGCTCTAGTTTCTGTGACCTTGTTATAATTATGCTCTATTTCTGTGAAGCACGGTCAACAGGAACTGTGAATCATCTGTATAGTCTAGCTTCTATAGGTCGAAAATGAACGTGTAGTACGTGATAAAAAGCGCATGCATCGAGTTGGGTCTGCACAATGTCTTTTGAGTTTTAATTATTGAGGATTCTCGATTCAAACATGGGATATTAATTCATGGCAGACATGGAGTAACTCGAGGCGCATAGAACAACACAAAAATTCAGATCTATGATACAAAACAAAACCAAACCGGATAATTTCCAAACCAACAGGAATATCCCACCAAAAAACAGCATAGAAAAGAAAAGACCTAAATAGAAGGCCGGCACGAAGACGACGGACTATACTAATGAAAACAAAATCTGCGCTGTGCTCAAATTGACATATTTTACATGAGCCACTAAACTCTTCCAATAGGTGTTTTGGGTCTGTTAATCACTGTGAGTCCCCATGATCAGAGCTTCCAGCCATCTAGCACTTCTAGATCGTTGAAGGTATCAAGTGGGAGTGAGTGGTCTTGGCGAGTACCTCCCCGGCCATAGTTCTCTGCGCTCATGTTCAAGATTGTCATCGAACCCTGGCCGGTGGCTCCAGGGAATGCCTTTTGGAGCAGGTCCGAGATTTCCGTAGGTGTAAAGTGGTCGATTCCTTTGCTTTCAATCTCAGATTGCCAGAAGTCGAGATACTGACGAGTGTGTGCCAACGCGGCCAGACCATCAATGCTATTATTATTCGCTGTGTGACCGGGAATAATAGTTGTAGGCTTAAGGTCGGAGATGAGCTCCAGAGTGGACTTCCAAGATTTCGTGATAGTGGTTGTTGCTAAGTCAGCGAGGAAAACGTGGTAATCGCTACCGTAGACAGTGTCGCCAGCAATCAAGGTCTTAGCCGACGGAACCCAGAACATTGTCTCATCAACGGCATCACCAGTGAGTGGGCTCAAAAGATGAATCAGGGTTGTCTCATCGCCAGGCAAGGTGAAAAAGTGGAGTTGTAAGCCTCGGGTATCGTGGTAACTTGTTGGATAACGTCGGCACCAAAGAGGCCAGTAATCTTTTTCACCTATAGGTTATGTGTCAGTAGACTCGCCCATTACTTTCTCAGTGTAGAAATCATACTTTGCCTGGAGCTTCATTCTTGATAACCTCCGCCGCTTTAGGGTTAGCATAGTACTTTATGCCTGGGAACTCCTCAAGGAAAGCGCCTCCGCTGAGATAGTGGTCGGGATGGCTATGAGTGGTAAAAGCGGCAATGATCGGCTTGTTGGTAGTTCGCTTGACCCATTCTGCCAACTCCTTGGCCTTGGGGATGGTCCATGGAAGGTCAATGATGACAGCCGCCTGGGAACCAATGATCAAAGACGAAACCACGTCAAGTCCGTCGGCGAGATTAATGTGCGGCTTGACCTGAATTGGTGCGGGAGCCTGACAAGTATGAGGCTGTATAGGCTTGCTGTGGCCGTTGGTGAAGAAGCCGGCCGTAGCGAAGCATGCATACAAGAGATGTTTTTGGTTAAACATTTTTGGGCAGATGGGTTCTGAATTGAATAAGAGGCTTTGATTGAAATTGGAAGTGTTGGCTGTGTGATGTCGGACTAAGTGAAGCTTTACATCACGTCGCTGCATCGATCATTTTATAGAAATGGCCTTGCGATACCAACTCGCCCGAAGTGACATGGACGACTCCCACTCGGCCAAGGAGCATCCTAGATCCTATCTGATCTAATGCTCTGGCTCTTCATCCCAAGTTCATCCCATGTTCATCCCAAGTTCATCCCACTGCATAACATTAACACCAGCAGTGGCTGAGTGGGCGCCCAGCGTCGCATCCCACAATCTACCGACATGGCCGAGGCTGAGGTGGGCTAGTGCTGTACGCCACATCCCACAACGCCCCGAGCGTGCCAGGGAACATGGGGGTTGAAACCCAGTCTAACGCAGGGAACTGTGCTGCTCGCTTATCAACGACCGATGGGATCGCGTAGCGCTACATGGGATCTCAATTCGCTAGCACAGTCTTTGTCAGACAGCGCATGAGTCTGTCTCGTGATTAAGATTGCATCTTGGGCAATTGGAAAGGGTGATCGGCACCTACATGGGCAAATTGGTCACGACCCAAACACCCAATGGTGATGTACCCTGATTTAACGGAGTGCCGAATTGAATGCTACTGTGATTGACAAGAAGCATCTTTGAAGGATGTTAGTAAATGTGCTAACAACACTTGTCGTTACTCCCTCCACAATTTTGAGCTAGCATCGACTCCGAGTTGTTTGAAAGAAATGTGCATAGCAGCTTGCTTACATGCCCATGCATGCTTAGACCGAACCCTGTAATGTAGACCATTGCCATTAGCTATGTATATAAATAGTCCTCCAGCGTAACATACCAGGTAATAATATGCCGTTAAAAAGAGATACAAGCAACTATAAGATAACTATTCTCTCTACCAATTGCTGCCAATTACACTTACTCGGAGCATATTACGTTACAAACAGATTCATCAATCTCGGAAGAATACAGTATAGCCAATCTGCTTTTTGAAAAGTTTTGCTAAGCTAGACTAGATGACAAGCATGCACGGAGCTCTGTCTCCATTTAAGCTGGCTCAGGAAATGACTGGCTAAAAGGCGCAGGGATGCCAAAATTAGGACTGCCATTGGAATTGGTAGTGACAGGCTGAACCATGGTATAACGATTATCGTCGCAAGCCCCATTGGCATTTCCTGTGGCATGGAAAGTGTTGTAGATCTGGCCGTTGCTGGCTTGAAAGAAAGAGTTGTGGCCTGTGCCGTAATGACGATTTGCGCTGGAGAAAACGCAGCCGCCGCTCTTCGCCCAAGAGCCGGCTTGGACGGGATTGCCACCATTCCAGGTGAGTAGACCAAGACAATAAGCAGGGCTCCAGCAGTATGAGGCAGAGAAGGCGAGATAGGTCTTCCCTCCCGTGTAAAAAGGTGCGGGGCCTTCGTTGACAGGATGCTGCTGTCTTTCCCAGGATGCGGTGGGCTGGGATATAACATATACAGGGCCTGTGAGTGAGACGTTGTCATCGGCCAGCTTTTGTATGCAAATGGACTGGTACTGTAGACCATTGAAGCACGAGTAAACAAAGTGGTTGCCCCAAGGAGCGTTGAAGCGGAGGACAGAGCCATCGATACTCCACTGATTGCTCATTACGCCAACGTAAGTATACGCATCATCCCAGGCACTTACGCCGCCTGTAGCCGCATATCATTAGCAATGGACAGAGTCAAACGAAATCAATGAAGATCTATAACCAGAATTGTGTTGTTTGTACTTACCCCTAGCAACATGGATCCGCTGATTATCGAGGTTGGCAGAACCTCCAGCAGTGAAATAAAGATACCATCTATCACCCATCCATTGGATTTCAGGTGCCCAAACATTGCAACAGCGGTTGGAAGCAGTGGATTGGTAGATAACTTTGGTCGAGGCTGTCTTGAGACCTTCAATGGTAGTGGCACGTGCAATTCGCACCGAATCCCACTCAGTGGTCAGTAAGTAATAATACCCGTCGCCAGACTTTGTGATAAAAGGGTCGGCGCCTCCGGGGTTGCGAATAGGATTTGTATATGCAGAGGCTAGCGTGACGAGACCCAACGCCAGGCTTGCGAATAACGAAATCAGCTTCATCCTGGGTGCGGCAGAAATACTGAGTCAAACAAAACCTAGGGTCAGTTAGTAAATGTTGTTTCATATGCGAGCATGGAAGGCATACGATAGATGGGATGACCAGAAAGATGGCTTGACGATACCATTTCCTTTGTCATTGTTTATGGGGAGAGCTAGTCATATGTAGACTCTTATACTCGCTTTCAATCACAAACGACCTGATAAACCTTGGCGATAGTTGCTGCATTGCTGCGCGGGGCGAATAGTTCCGGTTCTCAACTACAGAATCTTACAACATACCCGTCGTCCCTCACTAGCGCGAGCAGGTGTAGTTATGGCTGTTGTCTTGATATCTTGTCGTTCAGATGTTCCACCAGTGAGGGTGTAAAAACACGATAAGCATAAACCCGGATAATTACCCCGAGTCCGCGCTTGTCTCGAAACGAAGCTCCCGGAGAAACTTTACCATCTAGACACTTTTATCAGAGACCCTTCGGGGCATTCGTAGAGTAATTATAATAATTACTTGATATTAAGATGCCCATACGGGGGCGGGGATATCGAGGACAGCCACTGCCAATATCCACAAATTCCCCATAATCCGCAGCTACAGAATTGCGATGATTGGTGCGCTTATTGCCCACGTCTTATGTATATTGCGAGACTTAGGCTGTCTTTGATACGGAGACTTGGCCATGTTATGAAATACCACAAGTATACATAGTAACTGTAACAAGAATTTACGAGCATCGTGATATTGCGTCTTCTGTTGTGACTATCCTGTAGGGTAGGAGCAAGTCATAGTTGCGGCTATGCAGGCACAGGTATATGCTTTCAAGTGGGCCTCGATGGCCTTCCAATCACCACTTTAAACATCGTTCGTCTTTTCGCAAGAAATGATAACGTCGATGAAGTTAATGTAAATAAATAATAGATACTAAATATGTTTAAATGTAATTGAGGTATTGATATCCAGAGAGTTTCTCGGTTAGCTTCTTAAAGCTTAATATTGACAATAACACCCTGTATCTACATTCTTGATAGCTCCACGCACTTAGGAATTTCTTTAACTCATCACTTGTCAAGATCACAGAGGACTTTCCACACAAATCAGGGTTGGCCGTCATAACCGTGTCACCCTCATCTATGCTTCCAAGGTCAGGATGTGAGTGCTGCGAATACCGCAAAGAAACTCCATGTTGCGAGTTTCCCTTGCCCTCACCCAATAGCACCGCCAGACCGTGAAGTTCTGGCACCATATCATGAATGACGCATCACGAGGCTCGTCAGGCTTCACTTCCCAGTTTGTATAAGCTCTCGATATGGCTTCGCCTTTACTGGATGTTTCTCAAGAGGTACACGCTTGTGTAAATCCTTTTGCCAGTAACTTGAGTAAACATCCCCGCGATCTCGGCGAAGCTTACTTGATCTGTGGCTACTTCAAGTCCTACAGGCTTTGCGGAGTTATCAAATATCGATAGGCGATAAATCCAAAAATCATCGAGTGCAATGAGCAGAACTTTATTATCCACTATCACGTCGATGATTGATCTTTTGCTGATAGTACTTATCAAGCATAAATGCACTAACATGCAGGGTTTCCAGACACATGACCCCTTTGGTTGCTCTTTTGGAATAAACATTCCGTCAAAAAGCATGTCTATATATGGTCCCGCAATTAAGAGTGAGGTTTTTATACCTTATTGATCATGACTCAAGATTAAGCTACCACTACGCCCTTTGGAGTTGTTGAGTCCCCAATGATAGGACTGGTCCCTCCTGCTTTTCGAAGTGCAAAGTCGATATTCGCGAAGATGTAATGCTTAACATTGTGGCAACTTTCAATCTCCCATGTCCGAAATCGATGAGAGAGCCCACTCTTTTCGTCATTTCTAAAGCTATCCAAGTTGATCCATGCGGCATATACTCGCGTGCAAGCAGTATGAAGGTCCTTTTGACTATATTAGGAGCCTCGTCACGTTTGTAGGTTACTTAATGTTTTAGCCTTATCCAAGTCAGCGTTTGGGGCCAACACCCGAATACAATAATAACCGCTCTGGGAGGGTGTTCAAGGATCAACAACAACTCCAGGGTAGCTAAAAGCAGAGAGTCCACAAGTGTTCCATCCCTAACATAGTTATATACTACCGCACTCGGAGCTTCTTAAGCCCTAAATGGCTAATTGATTTCCCCACTGACTAACAGAATATGTGCTTCTTTATTCATATTGCGGATTAAGATTAGCCTATTCCAGGTCCTTCCAGCACGTTGCTATCATGGATCGTAACCCAATCTGCATGAACTTCACAACCCTTGTCTCGGAGGATGGATTCACAGGCATGGGACAGGTGTTCGTGGCCACATCCTGAAGATAAAGGCGAAGCAAATCATTGCTCACCGCAATTTCTCGGCTCACCCCAAGCCTGATACCCGTGTTGAAGGTAATAGGCGCATAAGTTCCTTCAGCAGGATCTATCCCACGCAGCGCCCTTGTCACAAAGTAAGCTTATCATTGGTTTTGTACCACGAGGCCGGAAAATTGTAAATACCCTAGTCTATGACCTTACTTATTCAAGATCGGATTGCATACCTCTTCGCTAGTGCGCTGCTCACTCACGATGCTGACAAGAAAACTTCCATACAAGGACATGAATCGTATCAGAAGACCCTGGCTAGGTTCTTGTGGCAAGCACTAACGCCCGTTTTTCCCCGAGCGTAGCTTACACGGGGTTTAGGACCGCATTGCCGCTCACTGGCTCCATGGCGACAGATTCTTAGAGTAGCTGTCACACGTAACCATGCTGTGGTACATCCCTGGACATACTGCTGACAGCTGTTAGCTTTCAACACCAGGGGTAACCAGAGCATGGCTAAGCGATGAGGATTAGTACTCGGTCAGAATCTGAAAGTGCAGTCAGTCAACTTCGGTCTCATTGCATACGTGATTTCTCAGACGGAATAGCTTCTCTATGTCAAGAATAATACTTGTTTACATCTATAGCTGTTTTCTCTTTTGAAATCAGAACCAGAGGAAGCATATACCGTAAGAAAGGTGGTATGTGCAAAAGCATGTTGTATTTGGTGCAGCATTGCAAAGCCACCACGACTATCGTGCCAGCATTAAAAGTCGGTCAAAGGGTACGCAGTCTGTGTAAGTCTTCCTATTTGCCCGTCTTGACCACGCGGCACCCTACCTTGATCCAAGCCCAGTCTGTGCAGAAGCGAAAGGATACTGACTGTGGTTCGGCCCGGATTTGTTCAGCTCACCTATAAAAGACCAAGGCCCAGACGGTAAAGTATTGTAAAAACGAGAAGCCGGACCTCCCCAATAGCAGTCATCTTGGTCACTCTATGCCAATTCCTCAATATGAAGTTTGCCTGTGCTCTTACCTGCTTTGCAGGTCTCTTCCAAGCCCTCAATGCTATGCCATCCATGGCTCCTAAGGCTCGCCAGACGTCTTGTAACTCACCTCGCCTTCGCAAATCCTGGGACGCAGCATCCCCGCTGAAAAGAAAGCTTATCTTGATGCAGCTGTATGTCTGACCAAGCAACCGTCACAACTAGGTCTAGCTGGTGCATCAAGACATGAAGACTTTACTTGGGTACATCAAAGACTCGCCAATCAGATCCACGGAGTGGCAGCTTTCCTCCCATGGCACCGTTACTTTGTACAACTCTATGAGAATGCTTTGAGAACGGAATGCGGGTATATAGGCACAGCTCTTTACTGGGACTGGGTAGCAGATGCTCCTGCCCCAATGCAGGCATCCGTTTGGGATCCAGTGACTGGTTTTGGCGGCAATGGCTCCAGTCCCGACGGTACCCTTTTAGCTTCTGCGTGAGGGATGGCCCTTTGCAAATCTTCAGCTTCAGTTTGTTTCTAATGATACATTGCCCCATTGTCTGAACCGCCAGTTTATGAGAGGGGCACCGATGGATGGCGAGCAGGAGATGCTTGGATTTAACTACGAGCAGAGGATCATTGATCGCGTCATGGTGGAACCAGATTTTCTTGAATTCCATGCTCGCCTCGAGGGCGGTCCGCATGGATCTGTGCATATTGGCATTGCGAACATCTGGGGCGACATGGGCCCTACAACATCGCCTAACGGTTAGTTACTCTACAACGATAATATCATTATACTGAGACCTAGTTGCAGATCCTATCTTCTACTTGGTTCATGCACAAGTTGACAGGCTCTGGTGGATCTGGCAGCAAGAGTCTGCATCACGGCTGCTTGACTATAGTGGCAATGTATGGCCGGAGGATATGACTGGCATTAGTGCCACTTTGGATGATACGATCCTGATGGAGGGGCTGGCAGCTGATAAAAAGTTTGGGAACTAATGAATACTCAGAGCAATGGACTATGCTACAAGTACTAGATTAGGGAGTAGCTTCAGTTATGAACAATTTAATGTTATTGCCTAACTCCAAAATAGAACCTAAGATGATATTTGGCATAGACAATAATTGGAATATAGATATTTTCTTCCACGGACAACAAGCGGAGACTGGACACCACAGCGGCAACTCCATGTCGAGTTCATTGGCGATCCAACTATATCTAGTTTCGGCACTGACGAGGGAATTTCTTTGTTGTTCGATAAGATGAAAAACTCCCATCACCTGTTGTAGGCTCCCAGGAAAGGTGAGTACTCGGGTTTTGAAAGTCTTGATGGCAGCATTCTCAGCACAGCGGCTGCTGTATCACTTATTGTTAACAATAAAATAATTGCGGCGAAAATTACTGGAGAAGACAGAGGATCACGGAATTGCATTTCAATGACACCACACAGGGGCCCTTGGCGGGAGGACCTGTGCATTGCAGCACACCATGCCCTACGACTGGACACACATGGCAACCACTTATCCATTACTGCCCGCGATGTCAGGCAGAAAGTGATTATCGTAATCCAATGAAATATTTGCTAACAATCGGTAGATAAGCTCTTCGAAGCGAGGAAATTTAGATAGACAATGACAGTCGTCTTTGTGACACCCAACTCGTACGAGGGGGAGAATGCATCGCATGTCAGTTTAATTTTGATTTATTTAATACATTGGATACTTGGAAGTTTTTGAACTCCATTTCTACAGTATATATTCTCCGTAATGACGTGTCAACCCATCATGATCAAGTTGTGTGAAACAATTGAACGCTTCCAATAGAAGCCCACCAAGCTCCTTAGAGTAGTCTTTTTTCTTTGGACCTCTTAGTATTGTCTCGGCGACGGTTATGGCTATCAACAAATTTAAGGCGCCGTCCCTCAGTTTCTGTATTGCCTCTCCGTCCAGGCTGGAATGATGCTGGGTCTAGCAAAACACAAGTTTAATGCCCAACACATATCACGGGCCAATCTGTTCAACTGTGTTTAATCAGTTTAACTGCTTACCCGTTGCTTGACCATTGCCTGGTTCTAAGAAAAACAAAGCATGAAGCCAATATAGTTTACCGTATCACTCTATCCCTTCTCACAAAGCCCAGTGAGTTGATGCGGGCCAGCCGTAACTGCGTGCCAGAATACAGGAGTCCTAAATTATGGCAAATATTAGAACTCCCAAGAGTTTGTGATAGGAATTGCAGTAATTGGAACTGTGAGTAATTTTTGACCCCAGTGGACTCGTTTGTCGTCTCATCCAAACCAAATGTAAGCGCGCCAACAGTGCTCAAGGTTACTGTGGAGTTTCTCGCTTCTCAGAGCTCATGGCCTTACGTTTTCGATACTAAAGTGGAACCGATGAAATCACTCATGGCACATGGTATTCAGTCACTGGTGGCACTGGGTCTAAGAAACGGGGTGCGATCGGAGCTCGGAGCGGCGCTGCTACCACTCCGCAACTTGCCGGAGGGTGGAGTGGATATCAGGGCCTCCGATTTTGCCATGGATGGGAACTAAAACTCCGAAACTCCTCAACTACATAGTGAGGATGTAAAAGTGAGAATGTTGCCAATGAGAGCCTTTGGGGTATACTGGCACTTAGCCGGCACCAGGCTATTACACTCTTTATATTCCCTCATCGGACCGCCAGGCTCCGTTCCACAATGGTATGGCGTGGATCTCCCCAGTCTCGTAGATTCATACATGATCATAGAAATTTCTTACGTGGACGTGAATTTTCCGCACATGTAGCGATGAAGAAATTGTGAATAGTTCCGGAGACGGCAAAAGGGAAAGTAAATCGCAGCTGACTGAATCGTAATTCGCAGTCAAGCGGCGGCATGGCATTGGCTAGTACATTGCCAACAATTTATGTCCAACTACTTAAGTGTCGAGAGGGACGCCAGGCCCTGTCGCATTCGCGTAGAATCTCTTCATCGACAAATCTGTTGACTAAGGTTGCTCTCGATGCGATTTTGCGTAGCTATTCCTCAGGTCCTGTCGACACTGGGCGCTTTGCTCAGTGTCGCCCGGGCTGACAACCCCATCGTACAGACGGATTATACTGCAGATCCGGCGCCAATAGTATACAATGATCGGCTCTATGTTTTCACAAGCCACGACGAGGATGACACAAGCTCTGGGTTCTTCAATATGAAAAACTGGCGTCTTTTCTCGACTGTCGACATGGCCAACTGGCAGGACCACGGTACTCCCATGGGCCTCACTACATTCAGCTGGGCATCCAAGGACGCCTGGGCAGGGCAGGTTATTGCGCGCAACAATAAGTTCTACTACTATGTGCCCATCACCCGTTCTGGTGGCTGCATGTCCATCGGAGTTGGTGTAAGTGATAAGATAGAAGGGCCCTACAAAGATGCCATTGGCAAGCCACTCGTCGAAAACTGCCAGATCGATCCAACTGTCTACATAGATAGTGATGGGCAGGCCTACCTATACTGGGGCAACCCAGATCTGAACTACGTCAAATTGAATGCCGATATGATCTCCTACAGCGGTGGTATCCAGAGAAATACACCCAGCAATGGTGGCTTCCAAGAGGGCCCTTGGTTTTACAAGCGTGGCAGTCTATACTATATGATCTACGCTGGCACTTGCTGCTCGGAAAGTATTCGCTATGCTACAAGCAATAGCCCTACAGGACCTTGGACCTCCAGGGGGTTATTATGGATGCGCAAGGCAAAAGCTTTACTAACCACGCGGGCATGATCGACTTCAAAGGCTCATCATACTTTTTCTACCACAACGGTGCCTTGCCTGGTGGCGGCGGTTACACTCGTTCCGTGGCAGTAGAGAAGTTTACTTACAACTCGGATGGTACTATTCCCAAGATGAGCATGACAAGTGGCCCGGCACAGGTTGGAACAGTGGATCCTTACGTGCGCCAGGAGGCAGAACTCATTGCCTGGTCCTCAGGTCTAAAGACTGAGGTGTGTGGAGAAGGAGGAATCAACGTCGCCTTTATCAACAACGGCGACTATATCAAGGTCAGAGGCGTTGCATTTGGAACTGGCGCCAGATCACTCAGCGTTCGCGTCGCCTCAGCTAATAGTGGCGGTAACATTGAGGTTCGTCTCGGCAGCCAGACCGGTACGCTTGTCGGCACCTGCAAGGTCCCTGGAACTGGAGGATGGCAGACCTATACAACTGTAACCTGTGCGATCAGTGGTGCTACGGGAACACAGGATCTTTTCTGGAGGTTCACCGGGTCGGGAAGCGGTGAACTCTTCAATTTCAATTGGTGGCAGTTTGATGGCGGAAACGGCGCCTCGCAAGGTCCATCATCGACATCCTCCACAAGCCTGATAACCTCGACAACTAGTCAGGCTGTCTCAACGACATCAACTACACAGATTTCGAGCACCACAATAACTCCCAACTGCTCGGAGCTTTATGCACAATGTGGTGGGTCGGGTTGGAATGGACCGACGTGTTGCAGCAAGGGTAAATGCACATTTTCTAACCAGTGGTATTCTCAATGTTTGTAGAGGATATACGATGATATACATTCAATATTTCTCTCCTAATCCGGATGGTAAATTGGATGAATTCAAGTTTGGCCTAAGGTCTGCGAAGATCTGTTGGTATTGCAATCCTCTTTTGTGGTACAGCAAGCGGAATCTGTTAGCTTGGCTAATGGGAAGTACCATCTATACTCTTACTACAATACATTGAATGCAGCCTGAGTGACCATCTCCGACATGAAGGAAGAGAACACATACTTGTTGCTCCGCATTGGCTGAGAGTTTCAGCGTCTCTATCCACAATTTGAGAATGAGTTCACCTACTGATCGTAGACTCTCTCACACTTGATAGATAACTCCAATACTTCGAACTAGCACATTACTATTAATCGACTGATGAACATGTCAAATTGGTAATCAGAGATAGCCTGTCCAGCGAAGCAGGACTTTGTGAACTCCTTCCATGGCAAGATTTCATACCATTCACACGCAAGCCACAGCTCACACCCTGACCTCATTTTCGCAGGCCATCACTGCGATATTCAACTAGTACCAAACACAAATAGATACTTCATATGCCATTTTGTTTTTCTTCCGAGTATTTTAGAGTCACGTATCCTTTACTTTTAACTACTGAAGAACGAAGCTTACGGTCCGTTGATATTCGCCATATCTGAAAGCAATTTAGTTATGAATAAAATGATGATGAAGACCAAGTTGAACTTGCCCTCACGCAAAGCCATTCCTTGATATGTAACTTGCAAGGATATATGCTTTACCAGCATCATTCTTCTCGAATCGACGCCTTCTCCAAGTCATTGGGAAGATCGGAAAGTTCTTTCGCAGCAGGCTTGTCAAAAATACATGCAATCTCCTCAAGGGTTGGACCCTTCGTCTCGGGAAACAAGAACCACACGCCAGCAAATTCAACCATAATCCAGGCGACGAAGATGGGGTAGAGACGCCATTGGATATTCTCCAAGCCGACAGGTACAGCAAAGTTTGATAGAATCATGAAACAAAACTGGACAAAATAAAAAACCGATAAACCAAGGGTTCGCAGCCTGTACGGCAAAATCTCAGGGATGTATAAACCCAAGTTGCCATTGAAGCCGAAATTATATGCTGGCGAAAATAGATAGAGCAGAACAACAACTGCGTATCCGGCTGCTTTATTGCTTTCATCTTTTGAAAACTCAGCACTTCCTGCCGTAATTGCAATAACAATCATCCACATAGCCACGAGGGAACCCAAGAACAAGGTGCGCCGACCCACTTTTGCAGGTAGTGTGGCGAAGTAGAGAGCAGAAAACCAGGATACCATCTGAGATGTAGCATTGATAAGAGTCTGCTGCAAATCCGACTTTAGACCAACAGAGGATAAGATTGGTGAGAGATAGTAGGAGACAAATGCGTTCCCAGACATTTGAGAGCAGATCGCGGCCCAAGCCATGATGGTTAGTCTCCTTCGGTTACCCGGAGTGGCGACAAAGTCCAGCAAGGTGGAACGCTCCATTTCCTTTTCGGCCTGAAGAGTCGATGTAATCTCAGTCAACTCGAACATAGCGACGGCATTGTTAGGATCGCCTTCTCCATGGTATTTGATCAAGATGGCACGCGCTTCTTCAATTCGTCCCTTATCCACTAACCAACGTGGCGACTCTGGGACGAACCACACAAAGAGTAATTGGATTACTGAGGGCAAACCTTGCAGAGCAGATGGTATTCTCCAAGAGGCATCGCCATTGATGCGAAAAGTACCAAAGGTACTCCATCCTGCTGTGATAGACCCCAAAGAGTAAAACGTTAGAAACAAGGCTGTTGCAGTGCTTCTTTGAGCGGGATGTGCAATTTCAGTGATATAAGGAGCACCGACACCGGCGACAACAACACTCCCAGCGCCAATTATGACCCTTGCGGTAACGAACATGGCCAGATTGAACGCAGCGCCCTGTAGTATAGCACCGATACAGCACAAGGCAGCACCTAGAGCCAAACCAACACGACGCCCCCATCGATCAGCAGAGGGAGATATAAGAAAGACACCAGCAATTCCACCCAGTGGGTAGGCTGCGTTGAAGATGCCTAGTGTTGCTCCTCTCGGAGTCCCAAAATACGTCTGCCAATGGGTGACGGACTGCAAGCCATTCATCATGGAACCATCAAACCTGAGACTCTGATGTCAGAAAGTAGAAGATCATGATACTATTATAGCTTGTGGCTCACCCTTGAGCAAAGATTGATAAGAGAGGAATGAGCATCCATAAGTTGAGAGACCGCAAGTTCCGATGTCTCCACCAATGCTTGGTATACAGAAGCATGTCGGCCTCACTTGGTACTGTGGGTCCAGGAGGCAGAGGTCCATCAGAATGCTCAGTGATTTGTTTCTCCATTGACAATGTGCTGGAATAGTTGTGGCGATGATATGGGCCAATATGGGGCGATGTTGAAGGTGGTTACTCGACGAGGCCAAATGAATGGTGAAAGCAGGTATGATATATGTATATGTATGTGAGTAGTAACCAATTATTCCTTTGGTTGCGTTACCCCAGACTAATTTATGAGGCCCCGTGGGGAAATCAATTAGTCTTGCAACAATTGGCTTTCGATCAATCCGAACTCATCTCGGATCTGACCGGGCTATCATATCCCGAGTAAAGCAACGCCACTGAGACCGACGTCTCCACTCTACAGGTATAACATGGCCCGGTCGCCCCATTTGCAGCGTCCCCTACGAGAATGGGCAGTTCAAGTCTCTCTCTCATCTTCTTGACTGACCTTATGGAGGAAGCAAGGACTCATGCTGACAAGGATAGTAAGTCTCTAGCGCCTTTACCTATACCGACCCTAAGCTCTTCCACCTGCCATGGCCACAATCGCACGAAGCGAGCGGACTGCTCTGAGTTGGCAAATGCTGACGATATACCATTGGTCCAGATGGGCCTCTTCAACGCAGGCCCGTCACGTATGTTGATCCAGTTTCAACAAAGGTCTCAGCTGATGAGTCGATAGTTGCGAACGGTGCAAGCGGCTGAAAACTAGGTGTGACCGACAGATTCCATCATGCAAGCGTTGCAGCGACGCACAATTACCATGTGATTATTCAAGTCGCCGGAAGCCGGGTTTCCAGCTGGCTACCGCCAGAGCTTAGAGGAGAGGATCAGTATGCTTGTCCGATTGGCATGTAGTAGTGAATACATCTAATCTCATATCATAGATGCCCTACAAGCTGAAGTACAAGTACTACGAACAAAAACGCAGCAAGACAGGATAGCTGCTACAGATGCACCCGTCAGAGGTTCTTTAACAGAAGATGGGGCTAATCCTGTGCCAGCGCTGAGCCCGGATACCAATAGCAGCTCCAACACTCGGTCGACAATCAATCACATGCCGCTCGCAACTTCTTTTCGGACAAAGCAAACTGCCGAAAGTAAGCCTCCGGCTGATCTTGTCTTTTCCCTCGTTTCCCTGTACTTTCTCCATATTCACCCCTGGATACCATTCTTGGATATACAGCGCGTCTTTCGTGATCTAGGCAAAGGAGACGAGTTCCCACCACTTTGCCATGCCCTGTTTGGGATTTCGCTCCTTTTTCATTCGACTCTCGATTGACGCAGAATGTTTGTGACTCCTACTGGAAATATTCGAAGCGCAGAATATTTGTCGATGTTCTGGAAGAGCCATCATATTCTTCACTCGAATCACTGTCCATCCTAGTACTTGACCTATCGGGCATGACAAATGGCCCTCAAGTATGGGGTGCACTTGCGATTGCTGTAAAGCTTGCAATACAACTCAAGACTATCGATGGGCGTGTTCTCAGGATCTCCACAACCGAAGATGAAACCTGTTCACAGCAATCTGCTACCGGCCACCGCCAGAGACTCTTTTGGGTTATATATATGATTGATAGCTACATCTCAATCACAACAAGTCATCCTTCCGGTCTGGCTGACTACCATGTATCTCACTTTCTTCCCACTCGTGACGCGGTTTGGATGACGGACGAAACAGAAAATAAGGTGGCTCCAGAAGCCATGTCTCCACGATGTGTTTTCAACTACCAATTAAGACTAATGGATGTCTCGAGAATGGTGCACAGCACCTACCTTAACTTTTGTTCACTGTCAAACATTGATGAATCACAAATTTCGTCATGGCTGAACCAGTTTATGGAATGCTCAAAACAGTTAAGCGAATGGGAGCTCGGCTTGCCAACAACTATGGCAGTCAATGCTATCCGCGCCCCGCCAACTGGAACAGAAACTTTGCCATCATTGACGATGATGCATGCATACTATCATGGACTGGTCTTGTTTTTGCATGGCATCGTTGCGTTCTCTGGACAGACGGATTCTCGATCCCAATTTGAAGCGTACCGAAGCTCGAGTGAGGAGACGTGCTCAAAGAGCGTTGAGGCTATGTCTAATATTTCATCCTCTGTCCTAACACAATGTATGGCCAGATTTGGTTGGCCTCTGGCTTGGTCGATTTGGATAGCTACCCGCTACGTCCTGATTACCCAGCATAATGGTTATCCATTTTCGTCGCAACGAATCACTTCATTCTTACACTGTCTGGAGCAGCTCGCCAAGTACTGGCAAATTGCAGGAAAATATTGGAGGCTACTCCGACAGGCTATTGATGAACAACAAAGCGGTATTATATATGAAGGGGTGTTTTGCCTTTTGTTGTCGACCAGAAGCTGGCCACTAGCGATCTTGAAGACCGGTTCAGGGTTGACTCCTTCTTCACAGCCACAACAACAGACATAAGTTCAGCGACCACGAGCCAAGCAGGCTCATTGGATATGCAGATACCCTCTCAACAGGGTTCTACAGCCATTCAATCATCCCAAGACCTGTTCACTGATGAAAATGAACCATGGTTCTTAAATCCTTTGAACCCTTCATCTGCCTATCAAATGGCATATCCAGAGTTCTTTGATGGGGGCTTGGAGTGACTATCACAAGAAGAAACTTTTATGAAACAGAAATTCTTTTCTTATTGTTACTGGGTGTCCTAAATCTCTAGTGACTCAGTTGGGAAACATTTTCTTGGTAATGGCAGGTCCATGTGTTTCCCTCCATGTGAGCAGTTGGCGCCAGCATCCTTACTAACAATATACTCTAACTTAGACATTGTGTCTACCTGATGGATTCTCTGATATGGTAGCTTGATGTAAACCGGCAGGGTCTCTGATTTCGGCACGTCAAATTCTATGTGTACCAACGTTGAAATACTTGATACTGGCTTCCATGAGATGTGTGCAAGGAGATCCGTTTTGCCGGCTCTCCAGCGTAAAGGAACAGTTGCCTGTACCTCGGAGTATAGCTCCAGTCTCGGCTCAAAGAGATACTGGCCCAGCCTGGCTCTTCGGGGCGAAGTCCTACCACTTCAGCCATGAACTCGTAAAGTGGTACGCTGCCCCATGCATGACAGTCAGATCGATGAGAAACGGTATCTTCCTCCCAGGTGGTGAGCCCTAAAGATAGCTGTTTCTTCCACGGCTCCCAGAAGCGGTGGTAGTGCTCTTCATAAATACCAGCGCCAGCTTCACTAAGAGCTCTTAGGGTATAAAAAGACATGGATATGGAAGCCTGCGTGAAGTCGTTTGTTGATTCTCCCGACAAGCATTTTCTCAAAATCCTTTGGCTACGCTCGCCCGTTGCTGCACCACTCATGACAGCCCAGACTTGATTGTGCTGGCTATAATCAGTCGCCTTATCGGCGTTGGAAGCGAGGCCATCAGTATAATATTCGCCATCAAAGCAATACTCGTTGATTGATTGCACAACCAAGCGAGCACGTCCCAGGTATTCATCAGCCAGGCCGGTTCTGCCCAAGGCCCAGAGTAACTGTGCACTAGTTTTCAACGCGTATGCGTACAGATGGTTGGTGTAAGTCGACACCCCAGTCTTTGTCACTGCGGGTGGTATTCCGTAAGGTCGCCACTCTTCCGCCCAATCAACGAAGTTCCATATTCCCTCTTGCTCGTCTGAAAAACTAGGCCAAGGTTCTTATCGATGTGAGAGTGGAAGTAGTTCAGTATGGCATCTGCAACTGGCATGAATTTAAGAATGAATTCTGACTCGCCAAAGAATTTGAAATGATCGTGCAGCATCAGAATCCAGAAAAGGGAAAAATGGGGGATATACTGCCTGTTATGTGAAGGTGCTCTGCTGGCAGTGAGCCCCATGTGAGCCTCAAATGAGCTGTGTATTTGAATTATAGCCTGCTTGGCTAATCGGTCGTCACTGGAAACGTAATACGTAAACAATGCAGAACTTCTTGTATCCATGGCATACTGAAGCTGCTCATAAAATGGACAGTCTTCATAACAATCATGCATACAATTGTTCAATGTCCTTATGCTAGTATCCCAGAGTTGAGTGGCCAACTTGTCTGGTGATGCTCTGAACTGTGCTGTCACTTTCAGTGGGTACAAAGCAGACGTGACTTCGAATCGCTTGAGAGTCAATTCGGTCGGGCCTGTGTGAATATGAAGTCGAAGGAATCGGAAGCTTCGAAAATGAAAAGGAACAAAGGACTCCTCTTCCAGTTGATCAACCTCAGGGTCAAGACTGTCCCATTTCGAGGCTTGTTGCCCACCAAATTCGTAGATATCTTCTGGCCCGTAAATTTCCTTGCGTGTATCACAACGATCATGTTTTCGTCGCAAGTACGGCACAAGTATAGGGGTTTCCTCGTACGATTCCGCGTATTGTAGACGCAGTGCTCCTCCAGGGGCTGTTGGACGCACGAAATCAAGACGAATAAAACCAGTTGTGTGATGAGGCATTTCAATATCGACGATATGTTTTGTGTGAGCGGGAAATATTATTTCCTCACAGCTATCAGATGACTTGCGCTTTCCAAGAAGGATTGTCTCAAACTCCGAGACTCCAATATCGCTTTTGGCATTATGTATGGCCGAACCGTACAACTTCTCCAACTTCAGAGGGGAATTAAACGAGGAAACAACCTCCAGGGAGTACAGTTGCCGGTGGATGTCTGGAACTCTAGAGTGCAGGCAGCTGTCCATTTTGGCGTGTTGCTCTTTGGTGGGATAGTCTGCTCGTAGACATGTAAGAAATCGTCTTCGGGCTCGTCGATCCTGAATGTTCTGCGCTCGTCGACCAAAGCCTCCCAAGACTGGCTACTCCTGATCGCATGCGCGAAAGGGCTTGACGGATCACTTGGTACAACCCTGAGGCCGCCCATAGATGATCGCGGGAATGATGTCGCGAATTTAGTGGCATAAAAGAATCGTAGCACCGTGACATATAAAACATTTCTGTCCTGCTTGAGATATGGTCCGATGTCCACCTCGTCATAAAACCACAGGTTAGGGTCTCCTTTGACGGGGCCAAAAGCCACGAGTGTGCCATTGACAAAAAGTCTGTACCGGGTGTCGGCCGTGATGTGTATTGGCAACGACGTAGGCGGGGTGTCCTCGATGATCCACGTTTTCCTAAAGTGAACTATTAATCCTGCAGTGTCTCTGCGCTCCTCCGAGAATGAAGGATGCCATATCCAGCTCGTGTCTATTTTATGACCTTGGGCCATGACGCCTGATATGCTTAACCCTACTCACCAAGACGTAAGAAGTCTCGCAGTGAGGTTTATGTTTTCTCGCACAAGTGCCACAGATTACGGATGTGGCCCTCTCGTAATTTAATTGAACTGATTGCAAGATCCACATACTGACAATAAGCCCCTCGGTCTGATATGAGTTTCGGGGTATGTTAAGCCGGTAAAAGCTCCGTTCAACAAATTTACTGCGCCTAAACGAAAACCTCGGACCTATACGAGGTATCCGGTGACGTTCCCGAGCATTTCCCCACAATCTCTATTGTTATGGGTGGAGACCACAACTGCCTTAGCTGTGAACCCCACACGCGGAGGTGAAGATGCTTCCGGTGCGATGTGTTGGACTTACACCGAGCCATCTGGGCGTTTCTCATAGCCTCGCAATGTATGAGGCTTTCTTAGGGAATGATTGTCATCGGTCACATTTCTTATGTCGTGAACCTGCTAGATGCGTGATCTCTTGGGATATTTAACCTCCGCAGATTTCCACTATTGATTCTCAAAGCAGTACCCTATTTCTTGTTTCAAGTCTGGGGTGTTTAAGATTTGATTCTACACCATGATTTCCTACATAATCCTTATTTGGGCTTGCTATTGCCTATCCACCCAGGCGAATGCTTCAACTATAACATACCCCGTGCCATCAGTCGTTCCGAAGGAGCGGCAGAGTTGGATCGATATCCAATCGGCTCATCGTAAGTGCATTCTGCTTTGTCGTAAAAGGCTTAGGCATCACAATATCAAAGGGCTAATCGCCTCGTTAGATTCGAGTTTTTATGTGGCCGTCATATATGAGTAACATCAGCTTGGCCCTACCATGCCTCAGCCAGTTCTCGAAGCTCTACGGCAAACCCATCCCAGTTCGCATCGGAGGCACGACTCAGGATAGGGCCACATTTGACCCTACATTTGACGGATACGTGTCTTACCACGTGGATGATCCTTTAGAAGCACCAATGACGCTTGTTTATGGTCCGAAGTTCTTCGACTTGATCAGTAAGTCCCGAACTATCCAACGCAATCATACCATGAAGTCAAGACTCTAACTACATGTAGATTATTTTGGCGCCGATACAATGTTAGGTAGGTGGAGTTTCCAATAGATGAGGACTTCACTGGCTGATTGAGGTAGGCTTCAATCGTGGCGATAACAATCGGACCAACACTTTCCAAGCTGCCCTTGTCGCCAAAAACAAAATCATGAAATATCTTTCAGTTGTAGAACTTGGCAATGAACCAGATTGTAAGCTATTTATGAGTATATATGCCCATTTGGCTTTGTGAGCTTACACTATTAGTATACTATGCTTACTGGAACAAGCCGGTGGCCGTGGCACCCTGGAATGCGACCCAGGAAGGGGCAGACGCTGCCGATTGGGCAGAAGCCTTCAGGAGTATCTGGAAGAGCCCTTTACCGATCTTGTCCGGGGTGGTTATGCCGTCCCTATCCCCTTCAACCCAACTGGCCCAATCTCAAGCATCTCATTACTGTTGCTTACAATACCACTATCAAGGCAGCAACGAAGGTGTACTGCGGGCACTTGTACGCTTTATCGAACTCAACCGAAATGGCTTCTGAAATGAACCATGCTAAGACCGTTGACGACTTGTCTCATTTCGTGGAGCAAGTTGCATTAGCGAAGTCTATCAATAGAAAATTTATACTAGGTAAGCTGGAAAGACATTGCAGCTTTGTCTTAAAGCCACACATACCCACCATGGCCCTATCGTGCCAAACATTTCTGATGCTCATTAGGGAAACGGGATTCCATGGTCTCGATGATCCGATGGACGCGAAATTCGGCGGCGCGCTTCAGGTCCTGGATAAGACCTTGCTAGCTGTTTCAATCGGAATTCAACGTCTGTATTACCACCAAGGCACGATCAACCAGGGTATGTCCTCCTTACTTTTGTCCTTTGCGTTGACGGCTAAATTCAATAGCATTATTCAACTGGTGGTCTAGTTATCAAGTAGAGTTGTCATTCTATGGCAGCTACATGGCGGCTTTGGCTTTGAATGGCGGTGACCAAGTGGTAGCGAGTGATGACGGTCTAAACTCTTACGCTCAGTATATCATTTACCGGAAAGGGAAGCCATATAGGGTACTCCTCATAAATACCGACTATTACTCTGGACACGGAGAACGCACAAGCATGACCTTTACTCTTACTGGGCTAAGCAGCAGACAAGTAAGAGGTCTCAGATTCACTGCACCATCGTCTGAAGTGAACGCCACTTCCACGCGTGGTGATGGCATAGATGCAGCAACAATAGGGGGTAAGAATATGCACTACAAAAACAAGGCGCAATAGTAACAGGATGCCAGGTCAAATATTTTCTAACAAGGATTGCAAGCTCATAAACAAGGAAACCCTTGAAAATATCAAAGTACAAGGGGCAAGGCAAATATGGTTCTGGCTGCATCCGAGGCCCTGCTATTGTATCTTTGAATACTGCGAATTGCTACGACAATGACAGTAACTTGTCAGCGAATGTGATTGCTGGAGATAGAAAGGGAGGGTATGTGTACCGCTGACAACTGTGAATGGACCTGTTGATTACAACACTTACAAGCATAGTTGTCAATATATACTGGCTTCAATACCATAAGACCTGCTTCTCGGAGCCTAGAATAAGCAGCGTAGAGTAAGAATCTGGAAGTTATGACACACACCATAATGTATAGAAGGCCTTGGCTCCGTTTCCAATAGGCTCCACTCGCACGCCGGGAAAGTCATGATATTCGCCATAGCCGGCCTCATCATCGTCAAGAGACAGTGGCTCTCTGACTTTCAGGCGGCTTTAGGTTAACTTGGTGGCGTAAATGGTGGCCCAGCTAGAGACTGGAGGGAATCATATGCTGAAGGGTCTCAAACGAATGACATTTTCATGGCACTGCGTGATAGCCAATAAATCGGCTTCAAGCTCGAGAGTAGGAAAGAAGCCTATGAGAGAGTCATTTAAGAGTTGGTATCACGAATATATAGAAGAGATTTAGTAGAGAAAAGACTCACCCTTGGAGGGTAGCTCAGGGCCAAGTAGTACGTACACGTAGGCACAATAGTTGGATTCTTTACCCAAACTCTCAAATTGTAATTATTGGAAAGTAAATACAGGTATAACAATAATGTATAGCAGTTAACCAGGACATCTCCAGGGGACAGAGTTAACTTGTTCATAATTCGTTGTATTCCCAGACACATGGCTAAGCTTACTGCCTCTAGACTTTGCTATCGTATTGGCGGTAAGAGTCACCCGAAGATGTAACCAAAGAGGTATCCAGCAAGATTCTACAAAATTCAGTAAAGCACTATACATCGCCAGGCTATCTTCTCATCAAGGTGGTTGGGGATATTCACATTGCATATTTAGGTATATATCGCATTTCCTTTGCAAAGCTTCGGTCCCTACAATATTATAATCTAATATCTAGCAGTATTTAATCAAAAGTTTCAACGAATTTCATTTAGTCTTATCATCATCTCGAAGCGCATCTCCCAGGCACTTTCTTTCCATATCCCGTCTTATTCGTGGTATAAGAAGAAAGCCAGTCAGCAGAGCGAGGAGAGAGTCGACAATGCCCCAGCCGCGCTTTGGTGATGTGCCGATCATATTAGCCCATAACGCCTGAGGATCCATGCGCTTATCCATGACGGCGAAATCATTAGATAAGACATTGGCGACAATTTCTGGGGCAATCTTGCTTGCGTAGGGAAATGCTTCTCCAGCTCGGAGAGCTCGGTGGAACTGGTGCCCTCAATACGCTTGCAGAGCTCAGGCTTTGTTTTCTGCTCTACGAGGAACGTCTCGGTGATGTAGTTGTGTGCAAAAATGCATTGCACAATATATTTGGAGACAGGCCCGGAGTAGCGCATGGCTTCAAGGCGCATCGTATCGGCCAACGCACGTTGAGCGGCTTTGGGGCTTTGCAACAATGATTCAGCGACTGCCTAGTAAAGGGAAAAAATACTCTGTATTCTTACCTGAGTATGCAACGTAACCGGGTACGGGAATCAGGGCAGCAGAGCTGTTCACAAAGATCATCCTACGAACCTTGGGGTTGTTGGGGAAGCCGCCGTCTTGTCGTCTTCAACCCATAGTTTTAGCACAGCTTGTGCAGGATAAAGACTAGAGTAATAGTTGTTATTCATGCACCGCTCAAAAATCTCCGGCTCGAGGTCGATTAGAAAGCCACACTCTGTCGGGGTCCCGCCAGCAACGCAATAGAAAACGTCGGGCAAGTGCGGCTGCGCGGCGATGGCGGCACGCGCCTAGACAGAAGGGTTAGCTCAATTAGATCGGTCTAGCTAGGGCAGTATAGAATTCACGCACTGTAGAGGGCTTTCCCATGTCAGCCTGGACAACGGTGATCTCCTGGCT
Source organism: Albifimbria verrucaria (assembly GCA_020081605.1). Classification (NCBI taxonomy): domain Eukaryota; kingdom Fungi; phylum Ascomycota; class Sordariomycetes; order Hypocreales; family Stachybotryaceae; genus Albifimbria; species Albifimbria verrucaria. The sequence goes on from JAHREC010000049.1 coordinate 262,165, forward strand.
CTTATCCAGCCTGCTGGCGAGTAGCTCGTCCTTGGCCTCACTAAGATACTCCTGGTTGCGCGCGAAGACAGTGATATGAGCACCTGACACACCCGTTAGCACAATTGATGGCAAGGTTCAAAAGCTATAGTTGGAGACCTTGAGCCGCCATGACCTTGCCCATCTCCTTGCCCAAGCCCTTGGAGCCACCGACAACAAACACCCTCTACCATCCTGTCAGATTGTGAAAGTTTGCGTTTGAGCCATTATACAAAGAGCAGCGTACTTTGCCTTGCCATTCCGTAGCGCCTGCCATATCTGCCGAGATGTCCGTTGACGCACGCAACAATAAGAGAGGGAGGGAAGAATCGGCTGCGATGGGGGTGGGGAACAAAGAGCGAAGGAAACGCAGGTGAGTGAAAATGTCACAAATTATTACTTCACGCACACACGACATTCACGGGTGGCTTACTAGGATGTGCATACGAGGGGTGCGGTCTGTCACTCCATCCACCACCTCTCGCTTTGCACAGCGTCTCTCACGTCACCGCTGGTTCTTTATTTGTGAGTGGGTTGCATTCCGTGTGAACCAACAAACAGAGATACACCAGTAAGATCTTGTTCATCATGGGTGGGTGGGTGAGCGGAAAGGCGGGGAAGTGTGTTGGAGCCCGAAGCTTCGCTGGCGGGCAACGAACTCACGCCGCAATGCTGCATAGACTGGTTTAGTGGTGCATCCGTGGTCTCGTATGGCTAGAGAACACGAGGTAATAAATGAACAGCCTTGTATACGAATGCACTTCTGGCTGACTATCATGGCACCCTTTCCGTGATTACGTGTGGCATCATTGGAGGAAGCTGGACTAGTCGCGAGAACAAGGCTATCCATAAGCATCCGCATTGCAGGGCTCTTCCATGAGTTTCGTATTCAATCCTATACTGTCTCTATCTATCTATGATTCATCATGGATTAAGGACCAGGCAGTTACATTGCAGTCTTTTCCACTGCCCAACTACTCAAAGGCTCATACCGTAATGCATCAGCAGTTTGGTGAAGCAAATAAGGAAAGGAAATATTGATAGAAGTTCTATTTATGACTATCTAGTCATAGCCCAAGGAAAGGTCAAGCAAACTGGAAAACGACTTCGAAAAGGGTAGCTACGTGGTGGCTGTAGGGTAGCTACAGAAGGCCTTGTCTTCGTCTTCGAAAGCGTGCCTGTACGTCAGCGGTCGCAAAGATGCAGATTAGGTCCCAAAGTGTTTCCAAGTTCTGCAACTTTTAATTAGTCTGGAACAGAGTACTAACGCTATTCCAAGAAGATTGTAGGCGGCAGTCGAAAGAGTTTACTACGGCCTGGTTGGGTTCACAAGATTGCCGCAGGCTCTGTCCCCATTCTGAACATTCATGCATTTTAGCAAATTTCTAATGACATGTCGGTTATGTCATAAAATTGCGGCTCACATCAGATCCTAGCTCTGTTTTGCTGCGAAGGCAGAATTGGCAATGACTACAATTGCAGCGAGGCCTTGGGCAAGTAAAGCCATGGTGCTTGAGGCACGGAATCCTGAGATAATGGAATAGCATTTGAGATTTGTCTACAGATTATGGAACACCAAACTGGAGTTTCCAAAGAATCATCTGTTTGATGGGTAGTAACCCAGTGTGCTCCCGCTGTGGGTCATTCGAGCAGTCACATACATGGCTAGGCTCAAACGCCCACACGCCGGCTACAGGACGCACCTTGTCCGTCAGCTTCGCCTGTATTGAGGAACCCTCTGGTGAGGCATTTCGATTCAGGTGAAAAGCATTGGCCTCAACTGAATGTCTTCCATGGTTGGGGCGGGCCTCCGGAGAGCTGACAAGAGGCACGGAGGAGCATCGCCAAATGCATTGCCCTCACCTAAGTCCAGGGTTGCCGCTGAGTCAGGTGGCTACATACGGATATGTATAATTAGGAGAAGCAGGGGCTAGTATTAATAGCGATGTTGATACCTTGTGGGAGCTGCCAGAGGTTGACGCTTTACAACTGCGACATCTTTTCTGATAGCATCCAAAGATCCGCAGTTGTTGGGGGCTCAGAATAAACAAAGGTACGGGTTAAAACTATTATATGATGGCCGAAGCAACATCATGCCATGACTTGGGGGCGGGCAGCAACTTCTGCATGTGCTCCCCGTACTCATTTCTCGAATCTTAGCCCAGCGCTAGTTCGGCAAAGCAAATTAGTTCCAGGTACATCGCACGCGCCATGGCCTCCCTTTGCTGGCCAGGCTAGCCAGTTTGGTAGAAGCAGTCAGTTCTGTTCAGTCCTAGTGCAAGCCACCTGCAGGGTTCAGGCAGCGTTGTCCTCGTATCCCTCTCGCTGGGCAGATGCAGTACCCATGCTCAGCTCGAGGGCTCCCCATGGGCTAGACCGCGCGTGACAGATGGCCCTCGGGCGCATAGGCCTGCTGAGTCGGCTTGTTTTTTCCGACACATGCTTGCCATTGGCCCAGGTGGCCCCGTCAGCGCCCCTTTCCCCAAGGTGGCACGACCCGGGCTGGGCATAGTATCGATCTGGCAGGCTCAGGGGGCTTATGCGAAATGCATGGTATACGAGGTTTAAATAAAGAACAGGCGGCCCTGAGCTTTGCAGGCTTTGGAATTCCTCTTAAGGCGTCGAGGAGCCCCGCCTGAGTTTGACATCAGACACGAACGGTTGAGCTATCACAGTGCTTCCAACCATGCTGCGACTATCTCTACTCGTCTGGGCCCTGTGTGCTCTCAGCACCTTGGTCACGGCGCAAACGAACTACCCAATCACAGGTTTCAAGATCGCCAAGGGAGCTGAAGTGCCGTTGCGAAAGAACATCAACACTCTGCAGGCCAATGGAGGAGCCCAGTGGTACGTCGCCCGGCACTACGCATTTTCGTGTAGTAATTGTCATCGGGTACTGACCTGCGCAGGGACCTCTACATTCGAGCCTTGGTAGACCTGTATGCCCAGGACGCCAAGAACCAGCTCTCTTTTTCCAGGTTGCCGGTATGTCTCGCTGATCTCTTCAACCCTCACCCCACCCCCAGACAGGAGATTAACCCAAGACTCTCAAGGAATTCACGGCAAGCCCTACATTGAATGGAACGGTGCCGGCAAGAGAACTTCAAATGGATGGCTGGGTTACTGCCCCATGGTGTAAGAAACTCGAGTCAATATGGATGAGACAAAGATCTAACCCACTCATAGGAAAAGCTCTTCCTCACGTGGCATCGCCCATACGTTGTGCTCTTTGAGGTATGACTATAATTTCAGCCAATACCATGATATAAGCATCTAACTGACTGATCAAGCAACGCCTGGTCGATACCGCCACCAAACTCGCCAACCAGTACCCATCCAAGTATCGGGATCAATATGTCAAGGCAGCTCAGACTCTCCGCTCTCCGTACTGGGATTGGGCGTCTAGTCCCTCTGTGCCTCAAGCAACCGTACCCGGAAAAATAACCGTGAAGGTACCCAACGGCAACGATCTCAAGTCAATCGAAGTCGACAACCCGCTCCGCTACTACCGTTTCCCCAACAGCGCCCTCAATGGGGAGTTCGGCTCGTTCAATAAGGATGCCCAGATCAACAAGTGCAAAAGCCCGCAGAGCTACCCCAACTCCGCCAACCAAGCCATGGCGAGACGCCCCTACAAGCAGTGGGTGGTAAGGCACCCTCTCATACGCTATCTTTGCATACAAGTAACCAACCATAATAGTACGATCTTTTCACGAGGTCACAAGATTTCACACAGTTTGCCTCAACTAGCAGTTCCGGCAGCAGTCTGGAGATGATCCACAACGCTGTCCACTGGGATGGTTCTTGCGGCTACCAGTTCCTTGATGCAGACTACTCGGCATTTGACCCCTTGTTGTATGTCTTACATTGAGCATTAGAGGAAGAACTATGGCTGATTTCTTTAGTATGTTGCATCACACGAACGTCGATCGTCTCTGGGCCTATTGGCAGTTTATGAAGCCGAACCACGCTACCTTCGCCAAGTCTTATTCTGGAGGAGCTCGTTTCTCTACACCTGGAGGAACCTCGATCGGTCCAGGCAATCCTCTGAAGCCTTTCTTCTCCGCGCCCGGCAAATTTCACACCTCTGACTCGGTGAAGAGCATTAAGACCTTTGGATACACTTACGAGGGTCTCGAATACTGGAGAAAATCAGACCAGCAAATCCAGAAGGATGCCACAGCCCTGATCAACAGGCTGTACGGTACAGGATCGTCCCGAAAGCACAAGCGAAGTGACGAGCCCAATACGCGTTACTTTGCCCAACTCAAGGTTGATGTCGAACAGCTTGAGCGACCGTGCGAGATTAACATCTACACCAACACGACAAATGTTGGAAGTTTCATTGTTATGAAACAGCCTGCCACTGGTTTCTTTAACGGCGAATTCACCCTCGATAAGGTCGCCAACCCCGTTGAGCAGAAGGTTGAGGGAACCCAGGATGTAATTGACGATCTGTTGGCGAGTCTGCGAGTTGAAATCAAGAAGGTATGTCCATTGATCCTGGCAGATGAGATTGGAAGCTAACTGATTTTTTCCCAATAGCATGATGGCACGGAAATCCCACTCGCTTCGGTTACCAGCTTGAAGATGACTTTTGAGAACGTCGACGTTGTCCCTCCTAGCACCGAAACCGAGCTTCCTGAGTTTAAGGATGCAGAGAAACATGTAGTGCCAAAGGAAGACATTGGTGCTAAGAGCCGAAGATAGGAATTGGGGTTGACTGGTGTTTTACTTTCTTCTCATAGCGCGAGACCGCTTACATTTGAGGAACGGCATTAATACGCCCCTTTATATTGGATATTAATATAGATAGATGGTATATGTACATATGTATCAGGGTATTGCTACATGATTTGTACAAAATTTCAACTTGACTATTTCTATGTCATTCAAAATTATTTGCTCATATTTTTACCACTAATCGCCTTCCTGTTCTATGAGCAATCTCGCCGTGTATTAGAGAGACAAAATATGTTACAGCATGTATCTTGTAATGTTTAATCTTAATTGTTCATTGAATTAGTTCTGTAATCTTACACTATTCTGATATGAATTATGTTTATTCTATGTGGTAACGTTATACTCTACACTTCTCGTTCTTCTAGAAAGATCCGGGTCTCGGCTAAGCCCGCGGACCTGGCTTTATTGAGACACGTTCCCGGCCTTATGGACAGCCACCATGGTCAAAGGGCCTCGGCTCTGCTTATAGCGGGGAGGGTTGTGAAGCAATTGTGGATTTGACGATGCCTCTTCCAATCACTTGTTTCCCCATGTGTAGAGTCTTGTGGGCCTTACCGCCACACATCAGACTAGCCTGGTATGGCTATGATGGGAGGACCCAGTCGAGATAATGAGCTGAGCCTAATGGATGATCAATAGTTTATCAAGCTACGGAGTGGGTACCGAGGTAAACTACCGAATTTCAAGTAATTTCAAATTTGTTCCTAGATGAAGCTGACGCCAGCTATGTTTCTATCAGGAATTTCAACTCAGCGCAAGCACGTCCAACATCGCGAAAGAATGGCACAATGTAATTGAGATGTTTCTGAGGGCTTGCTTTACAACGCAGGATACGGTAGTTGCTGGCCTAACTCTAGTTGCCTACGACGTTTGTAACGCTAATTACTGTCTGAGAGACTCGTCTAAGTTCACGATTGTCTTATTGAACTAGACATGAATTAGTCCTAACTTGCATTCTATTTTGCTCCCCGACCTTGATCAACAAATCCGAAATGAGCACAGGCCTAGCATAATTCTTCGGCTTCTTTGGTCTTCACAGTAATACCTCCTGTATAGTAAACGAGGCAGGAATGTCCACCACACCTGTCTTAGATGAAGTACTAGCACCTGGACATAATAGCTACTGTGTATTTCACTATTTACCCTACTCACACAATTGTCAACGAGGTGACGACCCCGAATCTGTGCATGATCTTCTCATATCAACTAGTCGTGAGATGCCTGCTGAGACTGTCTATGTCTACTACTACCACGACGGTTGATGTTGTGCCTAACAATAAACAAGAAGCTCCCGCTATCTTGACCGCCTATGCAAGTGCTTACTCATGCATCGTTATAGTCTCAATCGTGGCCAGGGTGACTACAATAAAGGTACTCTCACTGACCTCTAGGTTTTCTGTACAGCTTGACGTCGAAGGTGCACCTCCAGGGTACGCCGAGAAATATGAGAGCGGTACGGTTCCATACGCGTCATATACTGCCCATCCAGTTTCTGCCCTGACATCGACTCTTCGCCCTGATAGATTCTAAACAAGTCTCTTTAGGGAGACTGGGACTGACAGGGCCGTCTCTCCTATGGGCTATTATTTGCGTATGTAAAGAAGTGCTAAGAGCCTATAGAAGCTTTGGAGGCACTGATAAAAGCTCTTATAGCCTAACCTACTGCCTCGGTTATTTCCTTGAGAAGGAAGCACAATATAATTACCACAGCAAAAAATCCAAGGGCTGGGGAACAACTCGCACATGTTGCATAGCCACGCTAATTAATCTCAGTGAGGCTTAGAACTTGGTTCACTAAATGGTGTTGCTGACGAAGCGGAGCTGATAGATAGAACATCACTACCGAAACTGATCGACGGCCTGCGTATTTACCGAGCCTTGGCTTATTTGCGCACGGTTTCCAGAGGTGTAGATACAGTAGCTAGACGAATTTCTACTCGGTTTCTATGCTTGGCCCCATGTTAGGAGGATGCAGCATGAATTCCGATTGGCGTTGAAGTCATCCCGGGTCAGCTGTCTTCCTCTTGGCATAGGCGGAGATTGCTAAAGTGCTAGGGCTTAAATGGTGTGATTGTAGATTTAGCAATGCCATTAGCCATAAGCACTCATGGTGTGGGAGAGGCTTGCATCCTGATCACAGATAACCGCCTCACAGGCCTCGTCATCGGCCTTGACGGGTTTTGCCATAATCCCGACCGAAGTGTCGCAACCAAGTCAGTACTATGAGTAATATCAGCCAAGAGTTAGTTTCTTTTTTTCAAACAAGAGAAAATACTCGGCTGACTGGAATTGGTTGCACTATATAAGAGGCACTGTTGCCCTTCACGAAGACGAAGAAAACAACACACCAACTGCGAGCAACAGGAACCAACGGAACAAAGTTCTACACCATGAAAGTTATCTTACCGTCCTGTTTAGTCGGCTTGACCTTTGCCTTACTCACGGTAGCCCAACTGGCCGACGAGTATGATTATGTTATTGTAGGCTCAGGGCCGGGCGGCGGCTCACTGGCGTAAGTTAGCGAATTTGCTTCCCGTAGTTCAAATTTCTGCAAGTATGGGCTAACAAGTTGTTCAGAGCCAATCTCGCTTTAAGCGGTCAATCTGTTTTTCTCATCGAAGCCGGAGGCGACAGGTCGACCGATTATTCACAAATGATTCAACTTCTGTGAGCTTATGATTAGTTCGTCCATATGCGATTCTGTTATGCTTACAGTAACCCAGCTCTGCTCGTGCTGCTGAAACGCCGGGACATTCATGGCAATTCTTCGTTGAGCATTACCAAAATGAGACGCAAGCCCGACGGGACCCAAGATATACATATAGGCTCAATAACGGAACCCTTTGGTATGGCCTAGACCCTCCTGCCAATTCAGTACCGTAAGTATCTTCATACCTAAATGATGGAATTATTCGCTTCGATGATTGTTAATAACCATGATGTCAATCTAGTCTTGGAGTCTACTACCCTCGAGGTGCTACACTGGGCGGAAGTGCACAGGTCAATGCCATGAACTTCGCCTGGGCTCCTGATAATGAATGGGATTACATCGCGGAACTAACAGGTGATAAATCATGGGGTCATAGGCATATGCGTAAACATCTGATGGACCTCGAGAACTGTACATATGTTCCTCGCGGAACTCGTGGTCATGGATTCGAGGGATACATTGAGGTAAAATCAACCCACCGCGTTCTGCCATATCCGATCAATAGGCTAACTTCTGCAAAACTCAGTCGAGCCTAGGTAATGGGACATCTGGCTTGGCTTCCCCAACACTGCAAGGTTTGTGGCCGAGATATTTCGTGAAGCTGAAGGCATTGAAGTCGAAAGCGTTGCGCAAATGGGTGAGCTGCTTCAGCGTGACCTTAACAGCATCGATGACGACCGCTACGAGGATGCTCTTGTGTTCATCACCCCGGCAGCGATTTCTCCTAGCACTGGTGCCAGGAGTGGAGTGGCAACATACCTGAACAAGGTTGTTGCTGCTGGACATCCTTTAACAATCAGTCTTCATTCGCTAGCAACAAAGATCCTACTCAAAACATATGAGCGTGGCAAAAGCCTAAGGCATATGGTGTTGAGTACATGGTTGGAGAAGGATTATATTCGGCTGATGGGCGGTACAATGCTTCTCAAAAGGGCGAAATTAGGACTGTGAAGGCCAGAAAAGAGGTCATTATATCCGGTGGTACCTTCAATACCCCCAGATACTTAAGCTAAGTGGTATCGGCCCCGCAAGGAGCTGGAACGTTTCGGAATTCCAGTTCACGTCGACCTGCCTGCAGTAGTAAGTTGAATGGCTTGGAAGCGGAGTATTGTAGAGTTGCGTGCTGACCAGCTACCACCCCAGGGCAATTTCATGCAGGACAATTACGAGGCACCAATACATATTGAAGCAGAAGAGCCATGGCTGGATACTGTCGCCTTTCCTTGTAATCTCCAGTTCAATGAGTCCGACCCATGCTTTGTACAGTGGGAGAACAACCGGACTGGGCCCTATGCTCAGCGTGGAGGCACTTTCAACATGGTCTGGCGCAGCAGTGTTAGCTGGGACAAGGATGCTGACCTCATGTTCCTTAGCACGGCTGGTTATGGTGGTCTCTCGGGTTTTTATCCTGGGTATTCTAGGAGGCAACTGGAGCCCCTCCAATGGAACACACAGATCATCAAGATGCAAACCGGAAATGCGGCTGGGACAGTTAAGCTGCGCTCCAAGGATCCAAGAGAGGCACCTGAGATCAACTTCAATTACTTCACGGATCGAGCAGAAGAAGATCTCCAATCTCTTGCCGAGGGCATTGAGTTCATTCTAAAGGGGTATGACGCAGTTGGCATCCCGTACAGAGTTCTATATCCGGACCCCAAAATCGACATGAGACAGGGCATAAAGGATATGGCGTTCAGCCACCATGCAACTTCGAGCTGCCGCATGGGCCCCAAGGGCCACAAGGACTACTGTGTGGACTCGAAGTTCCGTGTCAATGGCGTTGAAAAACTACGTGTTGTTGATGCCTCGGTTCTGCCGCGAGTTCCAGGTGGAATGCCAAATGCGCCAACATTTACCATTTCACGCAAAGCCCTTGAGGTAATTTTGAAGGACGCTTAAGAAGTATCAGGAAACTATAGCTTGCAACTTTGCGTCTCAAAGCTCTGTGTAATGTAGAGTATTAGAATCAACCAATAGACCGATGTTTCATCTTTGATTCTACCTATAATCACTTCCTATCGCTATCTTGAACTCAAGGTGCTAGCGTCATGATTTTTGGGTGGAGTGTTCTCGTTGCCCCAACATAATATCCTCATTTCGTGACAGCAATTCGGACATTACAGGTTCGAACCATCATTGGGTGCTTAAACTTGACATCGTACAGAGTCTGAGTAAGATTCTCATGCATACGGTTTGCCTCTGTAGATTTCGACTAGAGCCTGTGTCCTACGACGAAGCGTATTTTGGAAATGAGATTTGGATTCGGGACAGCTCCACTGAAGGCCAATATAGTCAAAGAAGTATGTATACACCTCAGTGCATTTGTATTCATTATGATTGAATAATGCTTGCTATCTGTTATTTAAGGGTTAAGTAGATAACTAGAGCCATTGCCGGGTGCCAAGATGCGATAGGAACGCGCCTCCGTGTCCGGCCTCGACGCTGCAACTCTCGACCACTGATAGCACCGATTTAACTGAATGCTCAGGGGTGATAGGGCCTTTGAAATCTGGGGCATAAGCCTTGAATTTAGCGAGCATGCCCTGAAGACGACTCATCTGCTCTGGCGTGACTAGTACAAGTGATTAGTCTTCCATTTAATACTAGGTTTGAGGTCTCATGTCTTACCGTCTTGAAAAGAGCCAACATCGACCATACCGGGGCTGATACTCAGGAACAGAACACCCTGGTTTTTATACTGAGCACTGTACTTGGCATTGATCATGTTCATTGCAGCTTTGCTTGTACTGTAAATAGCCGCGACCTCAATGTCAAAGTTGTTCACAAACTCCAAGTCGGCGTGCCCGCTGGTGATGAAGACAACTTTCTTTGACCGACCGTTGAGGATCTGGGGCATTAACAAATTGTAGAGGTGGATATAGGCAAGGACATTGGTGTCTATATATTTGTGAAACTCGTTAGAGAGCTCAGCAGGATTTGAGCCCCTACAATAAACCTGATCAGCTGTCGCCCCGTCACATCAGGCATTTTCATGCTCCAAAACTTACAGCGAACCGATGCCGTCAAATGCATCCCAGAATGTGAGGTAGGCCGCATTGGCGATAAGATAGTCAATCTTTCCGCCGGTAATAGCGGCAGTTTCGGAAGCGACTCTCTATGGACCAGTCAGCAATGTCATTGGTTACCCAGCGTTCTATGCGCCGTGTTTGCCTACTTTGATTGCATCGTAATCTGTAATATCAGCCTCCAGAATGTGTACATTGGACCGTCCGTTCAACTCTTTGGCCACCCTCTGATCTGTCAGAGGTTTGTTGCGAACGACGCCAATTACAGTATTGCTAGCAACACTAGATATCTGGCGGAGGAACTCCCACTGTAACAATTAGTGTCAAGACTATGGGCTTAAAAGGTAGTCCTACTCACGCCTAAGCCTTTTGAGACGCCTGTGATAACGTAGAAAGGCATTTTGAAGAGAAGTGTACTCTGCGATGTTCGTCCTTGTGACTTTAGCTAACTGGAGGGCAGGTTCCGAGATGGGAATGAAGCTAAGTAATTGAAGAATGGCGAAGAGAAGCATCAGCTCGAACCATCTCTCATATTTATACGAAGAAATGTATCATAGCACTCGGTTTGTAGTGAGTTCTTCTCATTCATCATTAATAATTCGATCGCCCTCGGGGCTTTGTTCATCGTGTGTATCCGGACAGGGGTCTTTCCTGTGGGGGATGGCTGCTTATGCTTGAACCAGGGTCGTAAAACTTGCCAGAAATCTTGAGACTGGGCCCTGTATGCATAAGCTTCTAGTGAAAAGCCAATGACAGGGCGGCAATTAGTCCGACAATGCGGAGACGGTCGCATATTGAGTCTGGAACAAAGCTGCCACCACCACTATTTTTCTCGCCGCAGCTTTGTTCATACAGCATGTCATCTCAAGACTTAAACCCACTGGACGTAGTCACCGACTGTTTGATTACAAATTACCATCTTTAAATTACCCCGTGCCCGCTATCCGGAGTCGTGAGGAGTTTGGAAAAGAAACTGGCAACTTTTTCCGATCTCTCTCTTCGGTTACTAGGCACCCAATCGAAGCTACTTCACAGTCTAATCAGTTGGTCGCCCTTTTCGGCTGACCTTAGATACGGGATCCGATCTCACAGACCTAGATTTCTAAGCAGCAATTGCCTCCAGTGGCTTCAAGAGCCCCGGCTGGAGTTGATACCGAAGGGTGCAATGACGAGAATGACGCAAAAGGCGTGCCTAACCTGCAAAGGTAAATCAATAGACCTGAGCGGATGCCTGGAGGAATACTTGATGTTAACCCCTCCTCAATATAGAACGTAGAATCTTCTGTGATCGTGTGACTCCCACTTGCACACAGTGTTCCCAGTCGAAGCGGAAATGCAAGGGATATGCTTTACAACTGTCTTGGCCGAGGCCAGGCGATGGCAAACGTACCATGGTTTCAAAGCAGGCGGTCTTTGCCAACGTCCACCGCCACCGTCCTCACCTACATTTCGTTCATGTCACGCACCGGGATGTCGCCATGCATCAATTTCTCCACCAACCTGGCACAGCAGGTAAGCTTTCGCGATCATATCATCATGTAGACTCGAAGGGGCCCACTTACAGCGATGCGTGGACTCCAGATAGGCCTAGCATGCAGATCCCTATGCCGTGGAACCCTTCTCCCATAGAAGTTGGTGATAAGGATCTTTTCTCGTATTGTCAGTGTCCTTGGCAAAACACAATACCATAGTATTTTCATGCTCACCAACTTGTAGTCCAATACGCTGCGTCCAAGTCTTTGACTGTTCTTGGACATGACCCTGCCCAGCTAGGCAGTATTCTCATGCGCATAGCCGTATCAGGAAAACCATTTCCGGTACTGCTGTTCTTCAATCCTTGCTGGCCTTGGCATCTATCCATCGGGCTGGCCTTCATTCACAGGCCATGCGGTTCAAAATCTCTAGCCTTAACGCTTTAGCTACAGCATCAAAGACCGACCTATGCGCCGAGGAGCTGATACGGCACATTGCTGCAGACATGTTATTGTGTTCATTTGAGGTTAGATTCCCCATCTTTCCTTACTTGTCACATGTTAAAGCCTTTACATATAGGTTCACCAAGCCTCCTGCGCATCAGATGAGTGGACCTGGTACATTGCAGGAATAAAAGAATTCTCAATAACCCATCTCTCAAAATCTACCACGGCAGCAAAGATCTGGATGTCTTGACAGATTGGGTATACTACCACGATGTCTTGGCTCGCTTTACCCTCCGACATTGGCCACGCGAGCGGGTGGAACTTCCATCTATGCCTGCAATCACTTGTACTGCAAATCTTGCTTTGCCGCATATACCATATGCGAGGTTGGAATCCTCTTGGAACTCTCTAGAATTGCTGTCCTTGCTCTGCGACACTGTCGCTACGAGGCCTGTCGAACCAACATCTATTCATGAAATCACAGAGTATAGAACATTTTTCAACGTCTTGGAATGGCGACTGAGTAACATGATTCTTCCTTCTATACCCGACGTGTCACTTGAGACTGCAAAAATTGCAGAGCTGTACAAGATTGTGACTTTGGTCTATCTATATCGGGTATTTGAGAACATTTTCGAACAAGTAGAAAAGATACAGCAGTGCAGCGACCGCGGATTCGCCCTACTTGAGCAAATCGGTTCATGTGAACGACAGTTTCCTATTTATATACTGGGATGTGAGGCTCGTAGCGATGAGAGGAGAGCAATGATTTTAGATGTCATGGCCAGGACGGAGAAGCAGGTCTCTTCGAGATCCCTCAACCACGTCAGACTTATGGTGCAAGCTCATTGGGCACAAGATGATCTTGCAGAGAAGAAAATAGATTACTGGAAGAAGTTGACAAATATCATTGGCTCCTGTTCTATTTTACCTAGTCTAGTTTAATTCACCTGAGATGAAATGGTTTCCTGACTAATGTGTCATGTCTTCGTTGGCATCGTGATTGATGCAGTAGATGCCAATGACTCACATGGGTTTTGGAATCTAATGACAGTTAATATTTACAATTCAGTCCTTCATAACTGTAAACTGCTTCCCATGCAGTCTTGTATAGGCTGCCCAAGCGCTTCTTGTTTGGGTAAGCTATTCACACCATTGTAAGAGGCGAGGCGTGTGGCAGCAATATTGGGATGCACAACTTTGGGCATGTCACATCCAGTGGCAAGCTCTTTCGTGCATTTATAATTGGCAAGGAATGATAATAAATAATTTTGGGGGTGTGCTCTGTAACTGCTCGTCCTTAGCAATCGAAGACTTTCATTTCCTGGCTAATGATATGCTGCTGTGCTGGCTCCTACATAGTCGTAGTAAGCTCACACACTGAATCAAAAGATTCTGAGATATGGGACATAATGGATTGAGTCGCAATATTCACATGCCCTCTTTTCCTGACTTTCTACCTCAGGAACTCCGTCCTTCCTAGCTCGGGTTCAGAGAGCACCATGGTGACAAAAATGGTTGGCTGATAGAACCAAGCCCAAGTCAACGGTCCTGGCCTTACTCCAACCTTTTGGCAAGCTTGCCATTACTGATCTCTATTACCATCAGACGTGTTTAATTTATCACCAGCAGCATCTATCATCGTTATACCACAGCGAACAGGGCACTTCATGAGCTATAAGTACAAATTCCTTAATGAAATGGTTAATCACGCATGTAATAGCAAATCAACCGAGCAATTTGTGCAAGATGGCAAAGTATAATGAATGACTATCTTATATGTAACAAGTTATTTCAAGAATAGGCCCCGCGTTATGGTGCAGTTCCTGAACGAATAGAAGCCAACTTAGTTGCTTACAGACTCATACTAAGTAGAATGAAGAACATAGTTCAACGTGTAAAGATACTTGTCTGCTTTCTGATTGTCCTGGAGCAGTTGCGATCTTTCGGTCATCTTAACACAGCGGTGCACCACTGCTGTCTCGAACGTACGTCTTTGTCCAGGGGTCTCCCACCAACCAGTCTCGTATCTCCCTCCGCAAATGGAATCAATTCTTTGATTGAGAGTGCTGATTTCATCATGCTTGACAGGCTGTGTGTAGCTAGCGTAATTGCATAGAGCGGAAACAGCACTGTTGTATTTGCAGTAAACATGTTCGTTGCCGGGCGCAACACCACCAGCATCTGCAAATCTAATGAGACAAGCTTGAGCTACCTCATAATCATCGCCAGACATGTAGCGATGTGCGCAAGTAGTCGATTCACGCTTGCCCAGAATACGGGAGTTACTGATGCTCCGCTCTGAGGCCACTTCGTGACGTGCAGAAACAATCTCTTGTGGTTTCAAAGCCTCTTCGGAGTCCAAGAGTCGAAAAGTGTGTTCGTCGCCCTTGAATGATACGGCATAGACACCATTAGGCTGATCCTCTGGGATCAAAAAGGCACTCGTGGAAGTGGCTAGCACTGCCATTATCAAATTGAGTTTGAACTGCATGGTAATGGTGATTTTGGAAGTAATGCAAAAACTGTCAGGAATCGAGTGAGGTGGTGCTAGTTGGCAGGTGTATAAACTGATGAACCATAGAGCTACAACTCGATCTCAATGGAGACTGTAGCACTACTTATACTATTCAACCCTTGTCTGTAGACGTGTTGAGATCAAGTCCTATCTCATATCCTCAATACTATTTGTAACAATTTATAAAGTATGTTTTCCATAACCTATCAGCGTGTTTGGCGAGGGTCAGCATGTATCCACCTAATGTTGTGCCACCTCGTATGAATGACTATGAGATTAAACCTAATAGAGCGACTTACTGTCCTTGACCTGAGATGTATTTGCAGTGCAAGGCTATAACTATCCAAATCCTACCTAGTTAGCAAGCAGGCCTAATGTGTTCACTAAAACTTGAATTTGTGTCTCTTCAGCAGCAAAGAGATTTGTCACATCGAGGTGATAAACATGAAGAATCAATGCCGAGAAACTCCATCAGCTGCGATCCATTCATCGTCATTCTTTAGGTTCATGTCATTACATCTCACATGTATGATTTACCACTCAAAAGAAGAAGAATGCTTATAAATGCCTTTGTAAATACGAAGACCCAAACCTGGCCATGCTTATGCGATAGGTTTAACTCGATACGAGCTTACAAAATGCATCCTTGTCTATCAAGCTAGGGAATTTGTTTTTATTTTCGAGGAACAGCAACGAATTAGTTGCTAGGGTCATAGAAATTGTTACATAGAGGCGATTCAGCAGGATTACAAATGTATGCACGCGTATGATCATATGCTGAGGATGGAAAATATTGAACATAATTGATGAAATCGATATTTCCCAGTGAAGTAGTTATTTTCACATCGTTAAGGAACCTTTGACCAAGAAGAAAGACAAATAATTAGAACCGGAGCTGTCACAATCCTGCCGGTTCGAGGATTAGTCTCGGCTTACCGGACTGTATGAATGGCTAAATTAAAGTCATCATGTGGTATAGTGACGAGAGTATGTAACTAAAGTTCCTGCAGTCAGCAATACCCTTTCAATCAAAGGTTTGCTTAATGAAAGCTGATATTATCCACATACCTGTGATCCCACGGAAAAATGCTTTCGTATGCTTGGTTATCATGATAGTGTGGCATAGGTGTACCCCATGCCAACACACAGTCAAGCAGTCCAACCAATGCTTCATTTGTAGTACGACATTCTCCTTTTGGTAATAATTTTTTTAATATTTCGTCAACTTGACTGGCAGCAAATGGACATCTTTTTGACATATCTAGGACGACCAGTCCTGCCAGCTACATTTGTCGGCTCTAGATAAATAACCCTGTCAGGAAAGGAACCCCGATATAAATGCTTTAAGAGTATTTGTTCTTTGACTAGCGTAGTCGCCGAGTGACACAATCAGAATTCTCGCTAATCCTGTTCATATGCCTTGCAAAAGCGCCGCAAACAGTAACCGGAAATCCACATCCTAGGGTAAGCACCTGCAAGGAGGTGGTACTAACATTCCATAAGCTGATGCTTTCTGGCTTCATGTAATCGGAGCTCGTGACGTCTTAGTTTGAATCAAATTTGAAGAAGATCCAGCTTCCAAAGGAGAAAAAGATTACAGAGTTGAGCATGTCTGATGCAACTGGCGATGGTGGTTGGTAGGGCACTCTAGGAATTGATAGTTGGTTGAGCAGACAGCTTTGGACACGAAGGAAGCAGAAACAATTGTCATTCAAACTATGGACCAAAAAGATTTAGAGCCGCTATAGCCTTAATCAAGACATACTATCGTGCTTTAAATATTAAACGAGGACCATCTTTGATTGCCGTGCCACCATCGTATATCTGGAACTCTCCCTTCCTATCCCTTCCCATGCCCATGTCTTCTGATCCCGCTCCTAACTCCCCAAGCTTCCCAGGGACGGCTTCAAAGTCAAATAACCAAATGACCTTGGCTATGAGTAAGCTGGATTCAAGATAAGCCATAGCCTTTCCCCGCAACTCCTCGCACCAACGCTGAACGCATTGAAAGCTTCATGCATCATCCTCAATTGCTCAGCTGGCGTTTCAGACTTGAGCCAACGTTCTGGAGTAAATGCAAAGGAGTTGGGGAAAATATCTTCATTATGATGTAGGGCATATGTGTTGACTCCAAACTCGACCCCAGGTGGAATCACATGGCCATCGATGATGAGTGGCTGACTTGAACTATTCGAGCGTGCCCTTCGCCAGAGCGTTCCAGGAGCAGGTGGAGCAAGTCGTAAAGCCTCATCCAACGTAGCACGAAGATACTCACAACTGTTTAGTTTTGGACCACCACGGATCTCCGACTCTTCCGTAAACACTGAACGCACTTCTTTGGCGAGCCTGTCGTAGGCTTCGGGGTTGCGGGAAAGATAGAAGAAGGTCGCAGACATTAGAGTCGCCACAGTGTCTGCTCCTGCGCCGAGGAAGAATGATGCCTCGGCCCAAATCTCACTATCTTGAAGATTCTCTCCGTTTGCATTGAGTTCATCGGCGATGATAGCATACAAATCGTGCCGGACATGATTGCCTTCTGCCATTCGAGACGCAATCATCTCTTCAATGCCCCGGTTGTAGGCAAGAACCGGGGAAGGATTCAATCGCTCCAGAATAGAAACTATCCCAGAGTGATATACAAAAGGCCACTGCATGAAGATGTTTCCGATGTAGTTTCCAATAACCTGGGCTTCCGAGAAAGCACGGTACTTAGGATCAGTCTGGGTCTTCAAGTGCTGGCCGAAGGCAAGCAGACCAACTGTGTCGAATGCAAACCGTGTGACAAGTTGTGTAACGTTCACTGGATTATTAGCTTGGGACGTGGTTCGCAGTAGTTCCAGGAAGATATCCAGTTGACCATTCATGACAGGCTCGAACATCCGCATGGATCGCTCCGAAATCGCCTTGCCTATCAATTTACGCTTAAAGGTATGCTTCGATGGGTCTGTCTCTGTCAAGACATCATAGACGCCAGGCGTTACCGCTAGCATATTGTAGACCGGAGATTTAACGATCCTATCATTGGCATATATATCTAGGCATGTTATTAATCTTTCTCTCGGATCACGGACAATTTCACGTACCGTGGAGAGCTTTAGGAGAGCTAAACACCAGCCTGTTTGGGCCGTATCGCAAGATGGGGCCTGTCATGCAAACTTTAGCAAAGGATTTATGGGATACACTTGTAAGGCAGCATACCGTACTTGATGTGGTCTTGCCGTGTTTTCAGGTGGATGTTCGTTGTAATTGCATAGAATCCAGCATACGCGTTTGAGATTTTCGCTAAGAATGGGCCAGGATACTTGCGCAGAGGATGGAATAGCAGACGATAACAGATAATAGCAAAGATCTAAGTTACCTATAAGTCTCATCGCAAGCACATCTGGGTCGTACCATTGAAGACTCACACTTGCTAAGCATACCACTGCAGTGTACGCTCCCAGCGTGGCAATAAGGCGAAAACTAAGTTCCATAGTGTTGGAATACGGTAAAGCGACTTGTAAAGTTCACTGCCGTTGCAGATGAAGAACACCAGCCTTCAAACCCTTCAACTATGCCTGTAAGAATATCTGAAAACAGTGCTAGAACTTCATTTAGATAATGAGCTTATCTCAGGGGTCTGTTCCACTTACACAGGCGCTCATAAATACTTGGAGAATTTATTTTTAACTACCACAATAAAAATTTATTGAAATAGCGGTTTATATCACCATGATGGATGGTGCCATTTGCGTCTAGCTCTGCTCCAGTAATAGAGTGGCTAACTACCTCTCTTGGGCTGGATATCAGTGGAGCAAATTAAACGGGGCCGTTGAAAAGGGCTTTTGTTCACCAGCTCCCTTTCTCCTACTATGTATGATTCAGTGTGACATTGGGTAATTTATGACTCAAGAGCCGAGACAACAGTGTTGCAGCGCCCCAATGCAACCCAACTCCACACACCCCAAGTACTTTGGTTAAGACGGACGAGGTAGCACTACATCACATCGTAAGATAATCAGCCTTTTAAGTCAGCTGTGCGGGGTCTTGTTTCTGTACCTGTCTATACTTGGATATGCAAGGTAAGACTGGGATATTGAGAGCCACCACCAACATAGGCTATGCAGTGACCCACTATGCACCAGGCACCGTTCCGATTATGGGGTGACGCCAGAGAGCAGTTAGGCCCGTTCAATTTCTTTCGTTTTTCATATTCGATACTTTCGACGAGGTGGACGTTTGTGCCCTCCCCAGTCGCCTGAAGATAACCCACAGAAACGGGCTACCTTGGTGCAGTTTTAACGATCCAGCAATTAAATTCTAATATGAATAAATTCATTGATCTTTGGATCACGTTTAAAATACAGCTGCTATTTCACAAACAACAAATGAGATACGGTGTATTCATCCCTCAAAGTGAAAATATCGTAAAGCTGGTTCGAGAAGCATGCGCGAAGTATACACAACCCAAAACCGAACATAAAGACAGGGTATACTCAGTAGAGGTCCATAATCCTTCAGACCTTCTCAAAGCACATGACCGCGTAGATAAACGATCCATTAGCATATCCGCGTTTCATAGCTCTGATTCCTTGAAGATAGCCAATGCCATCTCTCCCTGCCACAGAGCATATGCCCAGATCGTGGGGAAGCGGCAAGCTTCCATGAGACATCCCTGTAGATCTAGGCGTCAACAAAACTCAATCATCATGATATTCCAAAGCTTGGGAAGACTTACCAAGTCTTGGCAACTTGACTACTGATATTGATGGGCTCCTGTCGCAAACGAAAACCGGCCTTTTCTGCCGTGCGAAGGTATTCATCTATCGTGCACAGGCGTTGAGAGAGCATTCCCGCCTCAATAGGCGCAATGTCTCTCTTCTCCTGCTCTTCCGATAGATTGGGGCTTTAAACCATTCGGCGAGAACAAAGGACGAGCCACCAGGCGCAAGGAGAGAATAGGCTGCAGAAAAAACTTGTCTTTGTCGCGCAGGTGGTAAAGTGCTTCACAGATCCAGATGCAATCAAAAGTCTCCCCTCAAAATGCTTCCCCATTTCATGCGCGTCCAACTCGATGAACCGAGTGGCTCCTGCATCGGGATAGTGCATGAATTCTTTCTCGTCAGGTGCAACCGCAGGCTTGGAAGTGGATGTGGAGTTGACGTCGGCTGCGGTTAGACGCCGTGCCATGTTGACCTGATGGCCACTGATGGTGATGCCCGTAACAGTACAGCCGTGGGTCTTTGCAAGGAGGCGGGTTGTGCCGCCAATGCCACAGCCGACGTCAAGGACCTTAGAGCCCCGACCTAGAGCAGATATCTCCAGCAGCTTGTTCGCCAGGTTGACCTGGGCCTGCTCTTTTGTGTCATTTGGGTCTTTGAAGTATCCATGATGAATATGCTGGCCCCTGTTTTGAGGCACATCCGATGTTAGCAAATAGGCCGTTCATAAGCCAGAAAAAGGTCTGGGGCTCAGTACCATAGGGAATAGAAGTAGTCCGAAGCTACCTCATAGTGGGTTCTGATCCTCTTGGTGAGAGGATCTACTGCTTGTCCGACATCGACGCTCGCCATATTAATGATGTTATCCAGGTTCGTTGAACAAATTGAGCGACACTAGTCGTCTGGAAGACCTTGGTTTTGGATATAAGCACACACCAATGCTGAAATAGCAAGACTTATTTACTACATGTAGTTGCCAAATCACCGAATAAGTCGCCCATTCCCGGATTTGGGACTTTAGTAATAAGAAAGCCTATAACGGGGCACGGCAACCCATAAGTACTTGTGTTCAATGATACTCTAGGCGATGTAACATGGAGACACATAAAGGCCAACAGTCAACGAAGCACCTTTGTGGCACCAAAAAGAAGAATACAAGACACGCCCGGCGATCAATCAAACAAGCGACTAGCAACTAGCCAATGAGGTATTCCTCGCCTTGCATGCGCTAATTAAGCGTGCTGAAAGGAGACACTGTACTGTACATCGAGTGCTACCATGGTGTGGCATGCATGCGACCTTGGCTCTCCCTATAGGAATATGGTCCCTAAGAATAGCTTGTCTATCACACATCGATCCGGACCTGTTGCCTAAAAGAGAAAGTATGCTCTTCTTGGAGCTGACATGTTAGTTAGTGTGCAATACATAGAAGGCAGCCACATACATTTCAAATACCTTAGTCGTCAGGTTCTTTTTGTTGCTCCTGGATTAATTCTGGTTTGTGGCTGACGCGCGATGGATCGTTCAGCACACGGCTCATCCAGCCGCGGGGAATCGACCAAGCCTGCTTGGGGGCGAAAGCTGTAACTCCAAGGCCGTAGTATAGCCTCTCACATACGCTATCATGGCGGCGACGTAGGGAGCAAAGTGAGAGATGACGCAATAAGAAACGACGGCTCCGAGAAGGGCGGCTATGATGAGCGTGATACATGCCCAGAATATCATGAGACGATAGAGCATGTTGGTCAAGGTGTAGCAGGGACGAGAGACGATCAATCGACCAGGGTTATGAATCGTATGGTTGGACCGTTGCGATTATGAGAGTGTGAAGCGTATGTGGCACGTCTGTATTTGATTACGCTTCTCTCAGATTGGTATTACTTATATATGGGGATTAGGAAGACGTGGATAGACACTCCGTAGCTAGCTTGTTGCTAATTCTGCCTAGGAATGTGAGCCACAGGATCCGCTCGTGGAACAGGTACGGTTACATCGAGTTGGGAGCGTTGGCTTGGGGATAGGTAGATATACATGCTCTGCAACGCGGCTAAGTGCAGGAAGTCTTCGTGTCTATTTGCCGCCCTAGGTGGGTTGCCTAGAGATTCGAAGATCACCAACACTAATCCCTTTTCCCCTCTTCTCGGTCAGGAGATCCATTTCAAGCGTTGGGGCTACTGCAGGTGTAAGCGACAGGCTAGCCACGGCACTCCAGCTCCTGCAGGATACTAGTTATTGGTTGCCAACGCTCCCTAAGCCTTATCTGCTTGGTGCCGAGGCAGGCAATGCAAGGCTCAGGCGCAGCCCCCGCCACCTCGCAGTAACCGATCGCGGTAGGGCGGACAGGGCATCGCCTCTGGTTAGACGCTGGGGTTGGAACTTCTGTGCCTGAATTAGATGATGCTCTAGCCTACGGGTCTACGGACTCCACCACCTGCACCAGGAGCTTCTCTAAGCTTAACGCAATACCTTCCGCGATCCGTTTATCCATGATGCAATCTTGCCAGGTGCACGAGACACACATCTGCTCACCCGCTACACTCATTGGTGCGATGAACATGGCTGGTCCTGGAACCTCGGCACTCACTCCGAGTTGCGCCCGGCGGAGTGACCAACCTGTCTGTGCTTCTGTGCTTTCCTGCTTCCCGTTATCCATCACTCCTATGTTGGTTACAGTCCAGGATAGCTGCCTCGGCTTTTCTGCCTTCTCTCTCAATTCTGGCCTCCAGTCTGGCACGAATTTCATGAGCCCGACCGGCTCGTTCTTCACGCCTCCATTGATTCTCCGGCTAATGTCACCTCTGACGGACTTGGCTTGATCCCATATGAGCTTCTTGAGAGCAGGAGACAGACTGCCAGTTTCTCTTGTTCTCGACTCTCTCAATTGAGATCTGATTTGGGCGACGACATCTACATTGAATTTGTGGGACAACATAGTTACGTAGTTGGCAATGGTCCGATCTGGAACGAGCCCTGCATCGTCCGAGTGAGGACTAGGTAAAAATCTCCTCATACACACAGGGTGCCACCTTCAAAAGCCGGAGCGATCGCTGCGTCTATATGGGATGCAAATGCGACAAGTGCAAGGCCATGAAACAGTCCAGTTACCGTAGTGTTCCATCTCCGACAAGCAATCAAGGTCTTGGAGAGAGTGTCGCTGCCGATGCTGAAGGCATGGACATTGGTTTTATACGGAGATGTCCGGATCGGAGACCAGTGTGCCAAAGTTGGGGATTTGTTGAAGACTGAGGGTTTGTAGGCGTTCCATACTCCGCCGGCTATAAAGTGGCCACTCAACTTCAGTTTGATCCAGCGCTCTGTTGGAGGTGGCAGTTTTGAGATTGGTTGAGGAACTACTGGGGCGGGATATCCCAGTCACGGCGCGCTGCTTCCGTCGTGATGGTCTGAAGACTCTGTAAAAGATCTTGGTGGAAAACCCTACCGCTCGTCCCGTCCCCATTGGCATGATTGTAGGCGAATATTATCTCCAAGTGGTTGCTACCCAGTGGGTAAAGGATGACAGTCCTCCAGCCAGGCATGTTCTCGAGATTCTCGAAACGGATATCGAGTTGAGAGGCTATTAATGACGAATGCGAATTGTCGAGCTCTTCGGAGCTTCCTGGGTAGCGCCATTCGATATGCCGCTGCATATCAAGGCCCTCGAGGGAGATCCAGGCGGGCTTTTTCGAGTCCACGTTTAAAATTCCCACTTGTAATATAGGATGCTTCAATGCGACTTCGGTAATGGCGTTGTCGACAATGCGTTTGAGTCTTTCCTGAGCGCTGACGGGCTGCAATTCAGGAGGAATTGCATAGCGACAAGCCACTAAGTTGCCACGATAGAAATCGTTAGTATGCATGGCCGACTGGTAAAGCTCGCTGTGCTTGGTGAGTTTACGGCTTCCCATCGCTTTCCTCTGGTGCTTCGCGGGCAATACTCACTTGAAGCCAAGCCGCCGAATGACTTTTGGCTGTCCAACCGAAGCGTCTGGCATCTTGCCTGGGAGAGATGAGAAGTCACAGGGTACAGAGAGGTGACGAGGACGCTGTGCAACCGAAAACGATTGCTGATTGTCGAGCCAGCTTGGCCGAAGTCAATGCGGTTGCAAAGCCAGCCCACCAAGAGCCGTTGATGCTACCTGGCAAGGCCGATCTCTTGCAAGGCAGCAGTGATGACTTCAGTTGACGGCTGGCTCTGGCCTGGCATGTGAAGAGGAGAATAAAGAAGTGGAAGGGAGGGTGACACCACGTTTGACCCTGCAGGCCTGCACTCTGTAAGGGGTCCACAGACGCCACGCTGCTCCCAGCCTCACGACTAAATTGGCAAGTGAACCGTTCTGTGTGATGCATCTAGATCTCTCAGCACCACGGTTCAGCTAACAAGGAAGTGGATCTGTACTGGTACTTTGTCTCCCTGCCAAGACTTACGTGTGCGAAGCCACATAAGCCCTTGACTCCTTCATTTATGCAATGCAACGCACCACTGCTACCTTCGTGCTGGCAAGGTCTCCCAATTAGGTTGTGAGTGTAAGACATTTCAGCAATGCCCGGCAAATGGCCTGTTCCTTACTTGCATATTGGAGTACATCAGGTACTTGAATGGGACTTTAGGGGTTGGTGCTGGTCATGCCACTTAAATCACATGGTATGAGGGCCCGCCCGCAGCAATCGAGACTTGACCGATCGCGAATCTTCAGCTTACGCTCATGGCCTTCCGTAATATCGCATCTGTTTTCTCTCGTCACTGATTGAGCTGCCCAGCTCCTGTTGTGTCTCGTCATGGACCTCAGTTTGCTGGATTCGATGTCTCCGGCTGAGCAGGAAGAGTTCATCAACGGATTGCTCGAGGGTCCTCGTTGGATCCTCCTGACGGAGTGTTCGATTTCGAGAACAACGGCGGCAATCATGCTTTGGGCTATGGACTCGTTATCACCGGCGCGACATTGGCGACTATCGCTATTCTGCTACGCGCACGGTCTAGATTTGTAACAAAACAAATCCACATCGAAGACGGTGTTCTCTTCGCCGGATTTGTGAGTACAGCCTTCAACAAAGCAAATTCCAGGCTGTGGGACGACGGTAGCTAACCTTGAATTACAATTGCCAGGGCATCTTCCTTGGATATATAGCCATTATATATCAATTTTCGATATTCCCGGGTCTCTTCGTTCATCAGTGGAACTTTCAGTTTAAACATCTGTCCTACTTTCTGTTCGTACGTTTCTTTCGTTCCAAAATCACCATGACAACCATCGTTAAAACGACAGCATTCAGCGCGTTCATGTCGGCTCCACACTCTACGGATTTGCCATCATGTGCCTCAAGGTGACGATACTCTGCGATTGGTTGCGCCTCTTCGTCGCCAACTTTCAGCGGAACAGAATCTACTGGCTGACACATGTCATGATCTGGCTCAACGTTTTGTTTTACGTTATCGGGTCTCTCATTGAGATATTTCGCTGCACGCCACGTGAGAAAATTTGGAATCCGCTGTTCCGGGGTGGCACGTGTCCCATCGACATTCATGCTGCCAACTTGCCCTCTGGAATCGTGAACCTCGTATCGGACATTATCATTCTCGCATTGCCTCAATGGGTAATATGGAATCTTAACATGCCACGGAGGAAGAAGATCGGCCTATCACTGCTGTTCACCATTGGTCTCTTGTATGTCTTTCTGGGCTTTTACCCTTCTTTATGTCATTTGCCCCTTACAAATTAGTATGCTGCGGTTACTAACAGTTACTTAATTACCACGAAATAGTGCTTGTATCTGTGGCACGATACGCATCTACTATCTGGCCAAGCTGCTGCATACTGAAGACGGGACGTACTTTGTGTCCTACGTCGTAGTATGGGATATATGCGAAATGACGTCCGGGTTTCTCATTGTAGGAATTCCTTCGATTCCTAAAGCTTTCAGCTCATTACCCTTCTCTGGGTCGCTCCACACCTTACTCCGTTCTTGGACCCGTACTCGCCAATCTGGCGTTGCTGAAGACACAGGAGCGTCGGGGAGCAGCGGTCGAAGAGACTTCGGCCATTCGTTAAAACACCCAGTGGCCCTTGGGAAGCCAATGACCTTGACACACATGAGCTTGTATCGGTGAAGAGCATCAATGCTGGTGAAAATGTCTAGCGATTTCTTCATGGCACACAAAACACGGATAATGGATGTAAGTGAGACAATGAGACGGTCATGCTCAAGAATTAGCCAGCCCTGTAGGTACCTGTATTATTAAACAATATGTTCAAAGCCAACGGATTGTTTGAGCACTCAAAATGAAGGCGTATGGTTCGTGTTTATCTAAATAAAGACCAGACTGATTTCTCACTTTTAGATAACGAAATGTATATCTTAGCTTAGCATCTATGATAATATCTATAGCCAAAAAACATGAATACTTATAATGATCAGAAACACATTATACTCACAAAAGTTTAAGAGTCACTCGTTAGCACTCGTGAATGGTGCATCAGTGTGAATAAACCACCTTAAGGTGCCGACTTCAATTGAAAGTTGTTGCTATGCGAAGTTGCAACAGCGGATATACTATTAAAGGCTCGTCACTTTTCTCATTCTTTGAATTGATGGTTGATCTGCAGCAACCAACTCAACCCTCTCATCAACAAACCCTGGCATTATCTAAAATGTGAAATAAACCTTTGATGAGCCTCGATCAGCTTAACTTTTTGTATTCACTATCTTTGACTTGTAACCAATGAAAGATCCTGCCCGATTATCGACCCTCCTGCGTCCAAATGGAAGATTGTAGCTTTGAGAGAAGACAGGTACATAGGATTGACCTCTCTAGCTTTGGCCTTGTAAACACACACGCCCCATTGGACCTCCGAGTGCCACCAACGCTACCTCTTCGCCTTGTGCCGTTCCCATTATTCCTCTTTCATATATATAATTACGATTAATTTCAGATAACGATGGTTGTATCGCCCTCCACTATCCCTGAATATGCTACGCTATCGTTCCAGAGTGCCCTTCGTTTGTTCTTATCTCGAGCCTCCTTGCTTGGTGGCCAAGGGCTCGTCCCATTGAGATAAATCCCCTTAGGACGTTCCCCTAGAGTCTCGGTATCAAAGGCGGCATAGAGAGCGTCAGTAGCTGACTTGGCTGTCGTCCGAAGAAATCCATTTGGCCAGAAGTACACAAAAATGGGATTGAGAATAGGCATAATGATTTTCATAACCACAACCCTGACGAAAAAGTTGTCTCGACGGCATATGTCTGTTGGCATTGCTCCCGGATCAAGCCCTAGCACTGAAATTCCGGCCAACTTTGGATCTTGGTTGATTCGATCCTGAAGTTCAAGCCTATATTTTGTGTAAATATTTTCACCAGAAGAAGAATCTCGGTACAAACATGAACATAACCTCGCAGAGGTGGGCAGCGCTCATATCTTCTTTGTCCACTTAAGGATGAGGGTTCCTCTTCGAGCGAGCTAAACTTGCCCAATGCTAAGGATTCAGTATTATGGAAGAGGATTTTATACTTTTCATCCTTATAAATCCCAGCCGCGTCGTTTCTCGGGTCTTCAGTACTTTTAACGTGTTAGTGTTTTAAATAATATTTGATAATTCTGATGGGAATAACAAAACAAAAGGGGAAGGAGCAGGACGGTACGGTTTATAATTAATCTAAAAAACTTACTCGTGGTTCATACCGCTGACGATAACAATTCTCCCATAATCAGGGTCCATGCTGTCAAGAAGCATAAGAACCAGCAAAAATTGCGCAAGATAATTCACTTGAAAGGTCATATCAAAACCATCAGTTGTGAATGTTTGTGTTGTGAGTTCTTGAAACCCAGCGCTGATAAGTAATGCCCGGATGGGTGGCAATGAGCCCTCGGCAACACGAGTTTTAATGTATTCTGCCACCTTACGAACAGAAGACAGCTTGGCTAGATCGACAGATATCACCTCAAACTTGAACCAGTCTGGAGCGTTGGCTAGAATTCTATCCAGTGATCTTGCATTATCTGCATCCCGGACGAGAAACAAAGCATAATGATTCAAAGACAAATCGGTGGATTGTACAATGTGCTTCACGATTGCAGAACCTAATCCGCCAGTAGCTCCAGTCAATACAATAGTACGTCGTGACGAATCCATGACTTAGAATAATGAATACGAAGATATAGGGCGAGTAAATCAACTTGAAAAACAAGCCAGAAAGCTTGATCAAACAAGAGAGAAAGAAGTTTGATCAAATTAGTGGAGGATTTATCGTTCACGAGGGGTTTTAAATGAACCAATCCTCCCTTAATTGAAGCTAAACTGTTTACAGGGGATAATAAATCACGTGGGCTTATATCTCCGGGGCTCATAACACTTAGAACTCATTCTCCTACAAGGGTGGCTTTGGTAAGGATTGTGGGGTTGGCCAAAACACGCCAGTACAATGTATTACAGGATTTGAACAGGAATAATATATGGTGTCAGGTAATGTATCTAGAAATACAGATCACCAATCGCGAGAGGCTCGGCAAAGTGTTATTCTGGGCTCATGTCATCTCTACCTCATATATCTATGTGGAGTATTTTGTTATTGCATGATAATAGGATGCTTGGGACATAGTAGATGACTAATTTTCCGTATATATAATACTGTGTTATTTAACAATGTATTTTGGATCACATCAACTGAACTTAAGCTTCCTTTTGGTAGGAAAATATTAAAGAATCGCTGGTATTGAATGGATGGTTCGTATCTATCGCCGGATGATATTAACTCTATAGCTTGACTGGCACTATAGAATTTAATTTTGAGATAGGAACATAATCTGTATGTAAAGATAAGACACACAGCAAGATAGATATATTAGTCTAGACCACAACCTCACTTTCGGGCATTCTACTTAGCTAGGGATCCTTAGATAATGAAAGATTTCAATTCTATCTTTCCAGGTATAATTCTAGCACATATTGATGTAGTCATACCCTAATTTTCTAGAGCCGCAACGCGCTGTAATCCCTACAGTCACAATTAGCCCAGAAACATAATGGGACTCATCCTGCGGTAAACAACAATATCAAAGCGCGGACTAATTGCACGACCTAATAGTTGACTAACCATATTTCTTGGCTTACCTGAGAGGAAATAGAGACATCTTAGCACCTCTTAGGTTCAACAACGCTCAAGTTGTGCATAAATTTTGGACAAGTAGATTGGAGGATGAATTATGTGATTGATCATTGCTCCGTGAAATCTGGTCATGTGTAGAGCTTACGGTTGGAACGTTATTGACCTACCTTATTTTGTTGAGAATAGCATACGAAACACGTAGAAATATTTTTCATTCAAACGAGAGCTTTCACGTGTATTTACTGTTATGTAATGATTGGAGTAAAAGATCCGATTATTTACAAATCGATACATCATCTAACAGGTCATCTGTAAATATTTCACCCTGACGCAATAAGAGACGGTAAGAAGTGTAGCTCGTGTCTGACCCCAAAATTCTTCACGTAATCATTTATAAGAGAAACAAGTTCCAGACTAATATTTACTGAGTTAATCTGGATTCCATGAGACAAAATTAATGTATATACAGTGAATGAAATCCTGCTGGCATATATACCATGCATGTGTAGCAAACATCAAGGCCAGTTGTATAGTTTGGCCGGCAAGACGCATCAAAATCGAGCACTTCCTCCCATTTCACCTCTGCTTAATGGCGTGAATCAAATAGAATAAAGACAAAGAAGTTGATTTGTAATATGCCAAATTACATAGCCGTCAACAAATTTTAAGCAGCCTACACAGTTGCTCCAGTGAGTGTGAAGGAATAATCAAGGGGTGTCTGACTCGGGAGATTGAAAGGATCATATAGCAGCAACTGAGCCGGCGTATTGGCAACAACAAGCGAGGCTGCCTCACCGCTTGACAAAGTGACGGATCCAGAGCCAACGACATCAACGTAACGGGCGACTTTAGTTCCAGAATTGAACACAGCCAGTGTAGCAGTGTATGGAGAGCTATTAGATGTGATTTGAACAGAGATGGTATTGGCATTTGCTTTAAGAGGAATGATGTTAGAACCCATATAAAATGGACGACGAGCCGACTTCACTCGGTAAGCATTGTTGCCAGTGGAGTCAACGTTGGCAAAGTTGATACGGCTCTTCTCCTGTAGGAAAATTTGCTGTGCGTTTGGGTGGCCAATATCAAGATTGGCCATATGAGCCCAGTATCGGCCGATGATTCTCGCAACCTGTGTGCCACCGGCGACACGCTGGAGAGTGTGCAAAGGGGTCTCATTACTCCCCTCGAATATTGAACCATCAATTGGCGCATCGTATCTCTTCCGAGATTGGGGAAGTTGTCAGGGTTATTCGTGAGGTAGGTGAAGAATGGCCACGCTTCGTACCAATTTCCTGTGCCCACCGTACCATCAACAATAGTGCGGAATGACTCCCCAATAGTCTCATGGACGCTGATTTCTGACGTTCCAGTGGACTGACCAAACTTGCTTCGAGAGGCAGCACAGATGCTGGAGGTCTTGTACGTGTCGGCAAACCAGTTGGCAAAGGTTTCCCACCATGCTCCAGTCCGCCCTTGGTCCACCCAGGTTTGTTGGTGGTAATGTACACCATGGCCAAATTCATGGACGACCACCCCGGGGTGGTGATGTAGTTGTTCTGGACTTCCAACCAGGCCATGCCTGTGGCATAATCGGAATGCATCACTCCAGCGGCTCCGGGTAATGTAGCGACGGAATAAATGTTGACTTTGGTCCATGGACCATTTTCATTATTGGCATTATAGGATAACCCAGTGGAACGAAAACCAAGAACATTGATGAAGCAATCGTAGGCACCCTCTAGCATATTGAGGGCGGCATCCGCGTTCCCGCCGCTTTGGCCATAAACGCGGAAGTGGGCAGAATCTTTGTAGGTGCTGCCACCAGGACCAATGTTGGGGTTGGCTGTAAACTGGCTCGGAGGAGCCTCTCGTTTCAGTGGAGCTGACTGAATATCAATTGGACAGGCTGAGGTGATAGATAAGGCATGTAGCAACAGGGTTGCTTGAAGAAGCTTGCCTGGAGAACTCATGATGATAATACTGGAGGATATCACGCTTGGCTGTTGTTATGATCATAGTCTTTTAACAAAGCCCTTACTTCCATGTGAGAACGGTCGCTCCTTTTATATAATAGCAATTCAAGGGTTGCAGTTGCATCATGGACTATTTGGCTCTCGTTGTAGAATTGAAACTACCATCCTTCTCAACTTGACAGCTGCGAAAGCTCCTACTATTGGCGCGTCAAAACGATTCACCATATTAATTAAGCTTCACGATTTTATGAATGTTTATCCACCGGTGCCCACAGTTGATTACTTTTTCCACGAGTCTCTGTCATAGCGCTGCGACGAATCCTTTTCGCCCGATTGCTGCTCGTCTCAACAGGGTGCGAGGGCTCGGCAAAACCATACGTGGTACGACAAGAATCACTACACATCGCCGCTTAGCTATACCAATGGTTTATAAGGAGTAGTGTGAATCAGACAGAAATTTACTCCCACAAATCATAGATTGCGGAGCCAACGCATGCAGGCCAAATCATCAGATGTCGACTGCCGTGTTTCGTCTATGCTACTTACGGCAAGTCGAGACGCTGGAAGTGTAGCACGAGCTTTGTATGGAACGTTACAACCATAACGGAGCATCCATTTCCGCCACCCAAATGGCCTATCAATGATTTAAATAGATTGATTGACAAGTCTTTCCACTTATAAGATAGACTCAAGCATGTCTCACCTAGTTGACGCCTTGGTGTAGTATTAACTCAAATCTTAGACTTGAATCAAGCATATACTAACTATATAATAGTCATGTACTAGTTCATACAAAACAGTTGTGAACAAATCTCACTCTACATAACTCGTTAGGCAATAGAACCAACTGCTAAACAGCTTCATTGAGTATTCCTTGCTTATAGTAAAAATAAGGACGTGCGGTCAGAGCCGTGAAGGTCGTACTTGTAGCGTTTTTAACCTGGCTCCTTCGGGCATCTCGGCTTAAGTGAGGACGAGTGCACTCCCATACTGTTGTAATGATAGCATACACACTTAAGCAGGTGACCAAGTTCTGCCATCACGAGTACTAAGGGCGATGACGTATGGAGCGGAAATTTTTCGGTTCCATTTATGACTCCTTTGCCCGTCGAGAAACGGTCTTCAGAACTCATGGGTTCACTGAATCAATAAGGACAGGAATATTTGCATTCTCAATTAAGTTCGTCTCCATTGGAGACAGAAGTAGAGTATCTGCCCACCCACGCATGTAACATTTACCATATCATAGGATACTTTAGTTTTGCAAGAAGCTTAGATATCTCATTGAATGTGCGAAGGCTCCAAATATGTATCGGACGTGATCTGGTCCAATCAGAAGGGGAATCAGTGACATCGATGGCGACTCAGGATCAAGAAGTGAAGCGTGACAAACTCAGTCTAGTTCATGTCATCGTGTTTTGTCGTAAGCCCTGTTCGAGCATGAGGTGCTCCAGTCGTCCTTTACACCTAACCAAAGCCAAAACGCCAACTGTCGTGCGAAAATGCAATCCTAGCAGCCAGGCTCTCCTGTGTTCTTGAACATCTAAATGTTTACATCCTTGAGTTCCTTAATCATTTCCTATGATTTCATGATTTATTACAACTAAACGTTTTGATGTTGGCAATTTTAAGTTTTGGTGAACACACATCCACACGTTTGTAAACATGAAGAGCTCATCGTAGGCCATATGATGGGCGATATTCGTCTGACGCGCACTGGAACTATGCACTCCTCTAAGTAATTGTACCCTGTACACAGAATACCAAGACCGGCTATCGGCACCTTGGCATGGTGTAAGTAAGTGAAGCTTCTCTTGGCGTCAAAACCTGTGCATTTCAAACATCTCCCATAGGTATTGGAGTTCTCTAGATACCAATAAACTAAATGACATTTTATTTCTTTGTATGCATAGGTTTCAATTGTAGCGTGTGGTAGTTCGCAGCGGATGAAGGCCGGAAATCGTTGTCGTGTTCAGTTGTTGGCTGCCCCATATGTGCAGGGTTCCATCTTGGCGATACCATGCCCTGTTTTTTTATGCCAAGGCACGCAATAAATTTGATGGAGAATGAAACGCCTTTCCCTCATCTTGGACTTTTCGTCATCCTCGCATTAGCTTGTCAACCCAAGTCAACCTACCGGAGTTTCCTGAAGTTGAAGTTTGCATTTCTCTTCAGTCGTGTTGCTACTATTCAGCCAGCCTCCAAGCGCAACTTCTGACAACTCTGCCCATCATGATGAGCCGTATCTTCATCCTGATCCTCAACATTTTCTTGCCACCATTAGCAGTCCTCTTTCTTTGTGGTCCCGGCACAGACTTCTTGATCAATTGCGTATTTTTCCTGCTTGCAATTATTCCGTCTCATATTCACGGCATGTACATCAGCTTCACCTACTTCAACCGCAGGCGCAAGGTGCGCAATGGTCGACTACCTGGAAAACCCAGAGGGGGATTTATAGCCATAATGTGCAAAACGGCGGCGCAAGCAAGCAAGAACTCCAAGAAATTGCAGCCACCAAATCAGTTCGACGATCACAGACTGTAGCACTGTGATTACTAGCAGAGACTTGGGGACCGATTATTCGTATATTACCGGAGAAATTTCTTCTAAGAAGATACTGCTGTGGGAATGGAGAAAACTTGATGTGGTAAATCCTCCCAAGGCAAGAATTATTGCACTGCGATAAGCTTGGGGCATGCATTATTAAATGCAAATGACAACTCAGGAATCGATCATAACAGATATAAATATATTACTATTATACGACTATAGGCCATGAATCCTTATCCTTAGTTCCTCAAGTGTTGTGAGAAAATGGTTTAAGGTAAGAGATTTGAGACCTATAAATTGGTGGTGAAAAGCTTGTGTCCCAGCGCAAAACCTCATCTATCCAGCCAAACTGGTTTGGCTTGTAAATTAAAAAATGTCTAAGTTTAGTTGACTTCCCTTAAATGACGGAATCAATTGCATCTTATCCTATGGAACTGGTAAAAGAAACCACTTGCCCCCAAAGTACCATAAACCCTGGTAGCGCTTGAGGTGCCTGCTTGAAGTTGTAATATTGCAATGTAATCGAGATGAGATGATCAATAATAACATGGTATAGTACACTCGTATATCCTGCTTCCCCTTATTTCCGATACCGGATGCTCACGGAACAATCTGATCTGGGAGTAATCGGATAGAACCTAGAGAAATCAGGTAGACTTTCTGATCCCTACTAGTTGCAATGATGTATCATACAGCATCGACGCTGCGTGCTCGTCGTATGCCCATTGTGCATGGCCTGGTTCTAAATCACTAAATCCTTTCCTTGCCGGGCCGCTTATCTGATTTCTCTCGAGGTATTTGCCTCCTTTTCCTTCTAGTTCACGCCCTATGGCGGCCCAGACGGTTGTAGATGAACCTTGCTCAGGACTGGCTAAAATATTTAGCGAAGCCATGACGCCTGACCGCAGCACCATCCAGAAATCACTCCAATTGAAACGTTGAAGCCCTGTTCGGATGCCACCAGGGTGCACAGCCCAGGCATGCAATCCTTGAGCTCCGTAGCGTTTCTCGATCTCGAGAGCCATGTATAAATTGGCCAGCTTACTCTGTCCGTAAGCTAGCCGGTAATCGTAGGGACGTGATTCCCAGTTGAGGTCATCAAATGCCATTGGTCCATTCCTGTGGGCGGTTGAGGACACAGTAACAACACGCGATTCAAAGTCTGGCTTGGAGGACGCCAACATCAAAGGTTTGAGAAGCTCGAAAAGTAGGAAATGCGATAGATGATTTGTCCCCAGTGCAACTCGAATCCCTCATTTGTCCTTCCAAAAGGCACGTGGCGTATACCAGCATTGGAAATAAGGACATTGAGCGTCTGAGATTGCTTCTTAAAGGCTTCAACACAATCTCTTACGCTATCCAAGGACTGCAGGTCTAGCTGTAGTAGGCTAACTCTATCACCATCCAGTATACTGCCCAACGCCTTCCTAGCCTTATCCATGTCGCGTGCGGTAAGAAAGAGAGTGGCACCTGTGGCCTTTAGGGCTCTTGCAGTTTCGATGCCAATTCCAGAGGAACAGCCGGTGATGAGGATAACTTTATCGCAAAGATTGTGTTGTCTCTTCTCATCATCAACGATCTGCATAGAAGTCGGCCTGGCATCTCCGGGGCCTCGAGGCTTGAGGTGCGCAGCAGCGTATCTCGAAGGCATAGCGAGGGATCAAACCAAGAAATATTTTTGGAGGATAGATAGAAGCGCTGAGTGGTTCATCAAGATGATACCGAAGGAGTTGGAGGGCTTGGTCATGAAAGAGTTGCTGGTCATCTTATATGGTTGGTAAACTCCGCTTGGTATGAGTCAATCTGACACTCTACTTACCAAAGCTAGTAAATGAATCAATTCGAGCGGCGGACTTTGTTTCCCTACCACCATCCGTCTCATCCTCACGCATGCTTAGGGCTTAATCAGCTTCATACGCGGCCTACCATAACAATAGCCAACCCTCCGAATGGTGATGAGCGCATCATCAGGCTCCAACCTACTGATAGTTGTATCGAAAGTCCAGGTTCTCGTGGTCCGCAGGCGTATTGATCTTTCTCTTAGGTTGTATACAGTATAAGTCAAAGAGCCGGGGTCAAACATCTTGGACTGATACAAATGGGCGCGGTGCTAACGTAAGCCGCTCACCTGACCCGCCCTTGTCCTAATTCGTGTAGAGACTCGATGCTGGATTCCGTCGCTGTGATCGTCCTATGGTTTTGACACATACAACAATTCGCAAGGAGCGGAGATAAACGGCACGTGAAGATACTGGGCCGATATGGCTCCTTCACGTCGTCCCGCTTCTGCCTCTCCAGATGACCCGGCTGTCAGCGTGTCTGGGTCATCACCGACGTTCGACCGTCAGCCCCTACTACCCTCCTCCTCCTCCGCTGCTGCTGCTGCTCTAGATGAGAATGAGGACTTATACCCGTCTTTCCCTGGCTCACAGCAGGGTTCTAGTGTCAATGCGTACAGAGATGACAGCGGTAAATACGATGCAACGGCTGCGTTGATGCGGAGGATGGGCGTGTCACCAGAGCGACGCGTCAAGGTGACTGCTGACGACAACGCTCGCGTCCTCCATCGTATAGACCTTTTCGTGCTGCCGCTAATGCTTGGCGTGTACTTTCTTCAAAGTATTTTGCACCTGAATCGCGAATGAACCGCATTTAACCCTGCTTTATAGGTTTGGACAAGGCGACCCTTGCGTATGCCAGCGTCTTTGGCCTCATCGAAGACGCCGGCCTCCAAGGCGACGAATTCTCATGGCTTGGGTCCATCGTTTACATTGCCCAGCTGATAGCGCAGTTCCCGCTCGCCTGGCTTCTCGTCAAACTGCCAATTGGCAAATTCACCAGCTGCATGGTTGTTCTGTGGGGCGCTACGCTTACTCTGATGACGTTTTGCAAGACGTTTCACAGCCTGCTGTTTGCACGATTTTGGCTAGGAGCTTTTGAGGCAAGCATTGCTCCAAGTTTTGTGGCGATTACACAGATGTTTTGGCGTCGACGAGAGCAACCCCTTCGCATGTCCTATTGGTACGCCATGAATGGATTCACCAGCATGGTAAGTTTACACAGCCCAGTCTCGTATGTAGTAGTTCTGCCATCTGACGGTATAATAGTTTGGAAGCTTGATGACATGGGCTTTGGCAAGGTTATCATTTGGACTGCGACCATATCAAGTAGGGCCAGAGCAAACATTGCGGGCATCCCAACACAGACTGACAGTGTATTGTTACAGGTCATTTTTCTTTTTTCGGCCTTATCACCATGATTTTCTCTTCGGTCCTGTTTCTCTACATGCCCGACTCTCCAGCAGAGGCCAAGTTCCTCAGCAAGCATGACAAACTCATCGCTGTTGAACGTCTAAGGATGAACCAAATGGGCGTCTTGTCACGTCGGTGGCGATGGGACCACCTCTGGGAGACCTTGAGAGACCCAAAACTTGGCTGTGGTTTACTCTCATCTTCTCAATTTCGTGAGTTCCAACTCTTTCATCTCACATCCTCCACATATCGGCTAGCTCTGCTAATCGTTAACCAGCGTACCTTCTGGTGGAGTATCTACCTTTGGTCCTCTCTTGGTCAAATCATTCGGCTTCGATTCATTCCAAGCCATATTGTTCAATATTCCTTTCGGCGTCGTGCAACTGGCCTCCACTGTAGGTGGTGCCTTCGTAGCTATGAAGTATCATAAAAAGGTCCGGTTATTGCCGTACTCACCTTGGCTCCGATACTTGGATGTATGGTCATGCTAGCGACACCGCACACTCGTGAGAACAAGTCTACCCTCCTGTTTGGATACTACTTGATTTCCGTCTACCCAGGAACCAGTAAGTCTTCTTAGATATACCTAAGATCATGATATGCTGATTCGTAGCAAAAGTCCCGCTCATATATTCATGGTCGTCCTCAAACACTGCGGGCGACACAAAAGGAAAATGCACATCTGCAATTCTTTTTGTGGGCCAATCTCTCGGGAATATCATTGGCCCTCTGCTCTATAGACCTTCAGATGCGCCAGAATACGTCCGAGGGCTGCAGGCGAACATGGTTATGTACTGCACCATCATCGTAGCCGTCGGTGTTACAAGCGTTTATCTTATTTACCTCAATCGTGGCCATAGGAATCGGCGGGTTGCGGCAGGGAAGGCAGCCGTTGTCATTGATTATAGCTTATACTCACCGGAGGATGTGGAACGCCTACGCAGAGCCACAGATAGGAGCAGACAGCAGTCCGATGACGATGATGACACGGGGATTTCTGCAGGCGCTCATGCCTTTGATGATCTCACGGATCTACAAAACAATGAGTTTGTGTTTGTGTTGTAACTTCCAACTCAATGTTGGTATTCTCTTGGTAGACAGGATAATAATTTCAAGGCTGTCCAGCATTGGCGCCTCTTTTATGCTCAGTTACATGCATCTATTGTCAACTGTTACTATGCTCTGAGCATGGTCAGTATAAAATTTGTCCTATATATAAGGGTACAAGACTATGGACAGCTTAGTGTATTTTCAAAGTAGAAACACAACAGTAAGTAATTGACCTCAACTAGGTAGGTATGCAAACTAAAGAGTCCTCAAATGCCCTCTTTCAACCACCAAGCGAACTAAAATCGTTAAGAGAATTGTCATTGTCGCGTAAGAGCTGATATCACTGTAAACTATCGAGAATCGCGAGGAATATGTTGCTCAGTCACAGCAAAAGGCAATCCACAAAAAATTTCAAATCTATACCTGGCGGAACCATCAACATGTCGGGCTTTTGCATAGCTCTAAATGGTTTCACAAAAATTAAGTGCACATGTTTTCACATGCATAACATGCAGGCCAGGGATGGGATCAACGAATCCCAATTGACAGGCACTCAAACAGAACTTCGTA
This sequence comes from Albifimbria verrucaria, assembly GCA_020081605.1. Taxonomy (NCBI): domain Eukaryota; kingdom Fungi; phylum Ascomycota; class Sordariomycetes; order Hypocreales; family Stachybotryaceae; genus Albifimbria; species Albifimbria verrucaria. The sequence continues at coordinate 300,292 of JAHREC010000049.1, forward strand.
ATCATCAAGGTTAAGAGAAGATTCTCCATTCGCTTACTCTTGATAGTTGAATACTCATGTTAGGCTCAAGTGGATTGCTTCCGATATTTGGAGGCGACCAGGAGTGATCTCGATTCCTCGACTTACCATAAACCTATGCATCTGTCGCATATCCGCATAAGGATTAGACGTGTCCACTCTAACATTAGGGGCTTATAGCGTGTTTTATTGAATCGAGTTTTTAGGTCGTGTGCACCTAAGCTATCCACACCGGCATTTGCGCCCTGGTCTATGTGGGGACCAGTTGCACCCGTCCAAAGTGAGCTCTCGCTGTAGTAATGTGGTATCTGCGTCTTATACGAGGATAACGATGCCAAATACAGAGTTAAAGTAGCGTCCAAGGGCAGCTGACCCACTCCATACGAAGTGGCCTGGGGCCAGCCTTTCTCCAACTGCATGATGCCAATCACCTGCCCAATCAGCAGAAATGCATTTGAATGGGCTACAGTGCCGTCTGTTCCTTGAAAAGATGTTTCCCAATCAAAGACGATCTATGCCAGAAAAGCGAGGGGCGCCTGCAGACTGCGACTCAGTCAAATACCTGCCAATGCCAGCGCAAATTCGCAGCCCTTGAATCATATCTCAAAACAAGCAGGTTAAACCAGTCACGAACTTTACTCCACGCCTCATCATGAAGAGTCCTGTAGCTGGTACAGCTGTTTATTTAGCAGCAGTGGCCGCTGGCCAGCTTATCTGGCCATCAGAATGGGATGAACTTGAGGCCATCTACACTATGATGGGAGGGTACAACAGACGGGGTTTTATTGATGGTAAGATTCGCTTGAAAACTCATCCGCATAGACCTACTAACTAATTTGACAACCAGCTGTGAACCCTTGTAGCTTTGGGACTTTTGTCAAGGGTCGACAGAATTCTGCTGAATGGATCCGCACCGCCTTTCATGACATGGTTACACATGATGCGAAAGCGGGCACAGGTGGCTTGGACGCCTCCATATTTTTCGAGTTAGATCGACCGGAAAACATTGGAAGTGCCTTTAACAACACCTTCGGGTTCTTCAGCGGCTATCACAATGTGCGTGCAACGGCATCGGATCTGATTGCCCTCGGTGTCGTCACAGCGACTGGAGCCTGCGGCGGACCTCAAGTGCAGCTGCGTGGTGGCCGCAGAGATGCGAGCGAGGCAGGACCTGCAGGTGTGCCGGAGCCGCAGACGGATTTAGACACAACGTTGGCGACATTCGAAAACGCTGGATTCAGTCAAAGAGACATGATCGCTATGGTTGCTTGTGGACATGCACTTGGTGGCGTACACAGCGTTGATTTCCCTGACCTTGTTGAGATTCCTGCCGACCCGGAAAATGACACTTCAGTACCATTCCAAAGTGACAATTCTCAGTTCCATAACGGCATTATCACAGAATTCCTCGCGAATTCGACATCCAACCCTTTGGTGGTTGCGTCTAATGACACCTTGAATTCGGACAAGCGCATCTTCGAATCAGACGGTCGAAAGACAATGAAGGAACTAATGAATGGAGACAGTTTCAAAAATATGTGCGGAGATATATTTACGCGCATGATTGACACCGTCCCCACCGATGTTGTGCTTACTGACGTTATTGAACCATATGATGTCAAGCCAACAATCGAGGAGCTATCATTGAACGATGATGGAGATTTGGTTTTTAGGGAGATATTCGCCTAAGGACTACCAAAGGGATCAGGGATCCTGATGATATTGCTCTCAAGTTAACTTACTCTGATCGTAATGGGGATTGCAAAAGAGCGTCATTCACGCTCAACGAGCAACATTCCAAGGCGGAATTACTTCTGGTATTCATGGTGAAAATTTCATCACGTTCACTTTCGACAGCATCATCAACGGGCAGACTGGCATTAGGAGTTTTATGATCCACGAAACCGTGGTTTCAACCAACAAAACAGTTATCCATGACAACCAAGGAACTGGAGGGTATCCAGTGCAAGATACGGTTCTGCACCAGTTATCTGAAAGCTGTCAGGGTCCTTACCAAGATGGGAAATTCCCAGTCACCGTTACAGCCATGGTTCGTGAAGAGAGAGCTACTGGTCCTATGAGACTCGATATCGTCCATAGACAGCCACGACAAGGTGTCATCGTACCCGAGTTGAAAGTCGAGTCCGTTGACTTTGTACCGTCAGGAAATAAGGGTAATAAGTGGGTGCAATATCGTGCTGAGACGACCATATTGGATTCAACTACATTCGATATTGTACTTGGGGAGGACAAGGCGATTGTTATCCCTTTTTGAAAACCTCGGCTTTTCCTAACACGTGTTCGACTTAGAGACTATGGCATCGCTGGCGCTGTAGGGAATTATTTTCCGCTCCTCGCTGCTCGCGATAATTAGAGATTAGATTAGTCTGGCCGATCACCTTACTTCTTCAAATTTGAGCATTGTCGTTATGGAGCGAGTCAGGCTATAGCCTATATAGAAACTCGTTGATAAATCAATCATAATTCTTAGTACAGGAGGTGGTGCGTTTGAGCTAGTGTAATGAAGTCTGTCACAGGAACTCAAGTGAGCAATTATGACAACCGATAGTAGCACTCGTGTATTGATAATCCCTGGGCTACCTTATCTTTATTCTCAGCTTTTATCCTTCTACTAGAGAGCTAAGTCAATTTGACAAGGATGATAAACATTTGCCCAGGAAGGGTCCCAATATGCATCATTGAATTTGTTTTAGCAATTTTTCCGTATCGGTCAAGTCCCAAACTTCAGTAAATTTACCATCAACGACGTGGTAGAGGGTGAACTGTGTTGTAGTCACACGGCGGCCCGTAGGTTCGATTCCTTGAAATGTCCCTTGGTGTGTGCCAGTGACCTCGAAATGTAGGGAGAGGTAGTTGCCATCGATTGCGAAATGCCTAATCTCCCAATGCCAATCTGGGAATGCTTCGACAAGAGGTTTGAATTGCGCCGTAACTTTAGATGGCGCCCAAGGCTCGTCATTAATTTTAATAGGCGAGGTGTAGAACTGTTCCATTGTCTCAAAACTGTGCGAATTGCAGTACGCTAGATAAGAGGCATAAAGCTTTCGGTGTGCATCTTTCGACGCAGCCTCATCTGGTTGGACGTTCTGAGTGCTCATGGTCGTATTCTGGCAAACTACTAGATGTATCAATGATATTAGAGACTTTTCAATAAGACATCACCTGAGGGAGAAGGGCTAACACTCACTAGCAAGCAAAGGCGGATGGTTTGGGTCTTCCTAACAGTCAACTGTCAGCCCATCATCCAGGACAAGAGAGGGGACGGAGGAGTTTAAATGATTTATTCTGACAGCCGAAAAACAGGTCACGTGGATCAGATTCCAAGGATTACTCGGAGATAAGTGGTCTTTGCATATGAAGGCCAACTTCAAGATGCCCCTTGCGATATCATGTCACGCAAGGAAGTATGGAACCTGATGTCTTCAAACAGCACTTTTTAGGTGATAGTCAGCTGCTTCCTATCTTCGGTCTTAATATTGTCAATGCTCGACCATAGTTGCTCCGCTAATGCCTCAGAAAAAGGCAATTGCTGCAGCGGTGAATGAGTTGCTGTCGACTATGTAGCATTTATATCACGACACGGTCCATAGAGAGGGGCACCGTAATGTCAGCGTACCTCTGCCACCTCAAATGTAGTAAGTAAGCCTCATCGGGCTTACATCCAACTTGCAAGGGTAATCAGATTGGCTTTAGAGTCCAAGCTCTCAACACCCCTCAAGAACAAGTTTGTCTGGTGTCATCGGTGAAATCGAAATGGAGATACGAGCCAAATTATGGCAAAAATAGTGATTGCATTGTGAGAGGGACTGTCTGTTGTTGGTGGCCTTTTCCTAGTTCTCATCTAACTAGTTTTACTATGTATACGTCAATAGATGAACAGAAGAATCCATACCAGGAAGTGATTTATGCAAATCATAAGTAGGATTTGTAGCTAATTGCATTTAAAATTATGTTGGGTTATACCATTCAAATACTTTGGAGGGTGCTGTTGTTACTACGAAGGGACGACGACGGTGCATTGGCTGGTTGGGGTCGTAACAAGCAAGATTTCGTTCACCCTTAGTCGTCCTTTCAATATTTAATTAGCAAGAACGTTTCCCCAACAAACGCCACACATGCCAGTTGGAGAAACACCGTTGTAATGATCTTTCTTTCTTGTTCTGTCAGGTTGCTGTGATATTATTGGAAGATTTTCCATTAAGCTATATGATCAGACCATGAAACAGATGGGGAAGCAGCCGATGGGTTGTGCTGGCGATTGGTTGTGTTGGCCCAGCTCTCCCTTCCTATGCATTAGCTACTTCTTAAAAGGTGGTAGGAACAGGAATCGGAACGTTGGCCTCCGGTATCTTAACCAGTTGAGGCGCCATCTCCGCTTCCCCTGTGTCTCCCCGCATCCGTCTCCACATTCAGCCGGTCCAAGACGCTGTGCTTCCCAGCTTCGGCCTTCCGGGCCGGGCTACCTTTAGCCATCAGTGGTTTTTCACATTGGCAAAATGCTTGGGAGACGCCTCAGCGGTATGTGCCCTTGTTCTCACCGCACTCCGGCCGGTCTTCTCTTGTGACCTTGGTCCAAAATGCTTGACTAGACCCGCATGCGATATTGGCCAAGACCTGCGAGAGGGGCCGCTGAAAGTGACTAGAGAAAGATAACCGGGAGGGGAAGCTCCGGTCGTCTTCTCGAGTTCCAGCGCCAGCATAAAAGGCTGTCGATGAAGGCCCTCTTAGAAGCTCAGCAAGCACCCTCTCTCGTGCTCACCGAAGACCTTACCCCCACCGAGGCATACTCTGCACTCCACAATGGCTCGTTCCATACCCATTGTTGCTTCGGCCCTGCTAGGCCTCGCTGCTGCCCAGCACCCTGGTGATACTCCTGAAGTCCACCCCAGGCTTAAGACATGGAAATGCACAATCGATGGCGGCTGTATCGAGCAGAATTCAGCAATCGTTCTTGATGGTCTTGCCCATCCTGTCTACCAGGTCGACGCCCCCGACTATAACTGTGGTGACTGGGGCAACGCGCCCAACGCTACCGCCTGCCCAGATGCCGAAACATGCCAGGCCAATTGTGTTATGGATGGCATCAGTGACTATTCCAAGTTTGGTATCACCACGGATGACGCCAGCCTGCATCTTCGCCAGCTAACCGATACTGGCGATCTGGTCACTCCTCGTGTATATCTTCTTACCGAGGATGAACAGAGCTATGAGATGCTCCAGCTCACCGGCCAAGAGTTCACCTTCGACGTTGATGTTTCCCAACTCCCTGTGGCATGAACGGTGCCTTGTATCTTTCGGAGATGCTTGAAGATGGTGGCAAGAGCAAGCTGAACACTGGAGGTGCTTATTATGGTACCGGTTACTGCGATGCTCAATGCTACACAACTCCCTTCATTAACGGCGAGGTAAGTTTTGCCATTCGTTCTATATATAGCCGTGTCAGATGAGAGACTGATTCTTTACTGGTAGCCTAACCTGGAGGCATATGGTTCATGCTGCAATGAGCTTGATATCTGGGAAGCTAATTCCCGGTCTACACTTCTGGCCCCTCACCCCTGCAACCAGACTCACGTATACAAGTGCTCTGGCGACGAGTGTGGCTTCGAAGGTGTCTGTGATGAGTGGGGCTGTGGTTACAACCCTTACCTTACCGGCAATCCGGACTTTTATGGTCTTGACCTCAAGGTTGATACGTCGCGTCCTTTCACGGTGGTAACCCAATTTCCTGCCGATGACAACGGTATTCTCAAGGAGTATCACCGTCTTTATATTCAAGATGGCAAGGTCATTCAAAATGTTGCCACTAAGCTCGACCATCTTCCCAAGCAGAACTTCATGAACGACGAGTACTGTGTAGCCACGGGTAGTGCAAGACGCTACATGGAACTGGGCGCAACGGAGGCTATGGGTGCTGCCATGACACGTGGTATGGTCCTCGCCATGAGCATCTGGTGGGATGAGGGTGGCAATATGCAGTGGCTAGATGGAGGCAATGCTGGCCCTTGCAATGCAACTGAGGGTGCTCCTTCTGAGATTCGTAAGATTCAGCCAGATCCTGCCGTCACTTTCAGCAACATCAAGTGGGGTGAGATCGGATCTACTTTCAAGGGCAAGTGTGCCAGCCGGCCTAGAATTTGAGTAGCTGGCTAGGCCCATGGATATCTTTATGATACTGCAATTATTTAGTAAATCCATGGTTATGACTATGATGAGCGTATAATTGATGACTAATCTCAACAAATCTGGGCTTTCAGTATTCTCCATAGGATTGGTTTTCCTTCACTATCAGTCACTTGCCCTACGTAGCTCACCCTCACACAATCTCTTGGCGATACCTTCATTTATTTTCTGGTATCGTGGGCATTGCATATTGCTCACGCTTGAGTTGACGGTCTAGGTTTGGCTGATCGATATGCCCTGGAAAGCTGCGGAGATTTATGATCGAGAAACTCGTTTCAATATGATCAGGAAGGATATTTAACTAATCTAACTATTCTTATCTGAGATTTTCGTGTTCAATGCCACCGCTATCGTACTGGGCAATTATGAAATAGGTTACGATCGTCAACAGATTCTTGTGCTCGTCATATCTTAAAATAATCTTCTAGTTGAAGCCTCCTGATTAAGCAGCCTATCTCCAGTTTCTTCGATGTGTGGGTCGTCAGGTATTGCTGCTGAACACTATGGACCGTCAATTGAGTCTCACGTGCAAGAGTGTGCCAGCGGTGGGTTCGGTGTCTTCTTGACAGGATTCAGTTCGCCTCGTCCCAATTGAACAATATATTTAAAGCTCTGGCCTCTCAACTCTTCGGCTTTTGCAGCTTTTCTTTTACCACGTCGAGAACACGAATATGTTCACGCTTGAGTTCTTCCACCTCGCCCTTGATACTTTTTAAAGCCTGGAGATGTTCCTCTCGCAATTGATTGAAATCTTGCTGGAGTTGCTCATGCCATGGGTACAAAACAAAGACTTGAAAGCCAAGGGCAGACGATGCAACAGTGAAGTTGGTGATTGATACGGCGCGTGTGATCCACATCGTGATAGCATATGTTCGAAAATTGTCGTTAATCAATTGAGCGATTGGCGGTTCAAACTGAGGGCATTGACATCGATAATAAGCCGAATGTTCAGTGACACACAGACACCATCTGCATTGCAGTTCGAGACAGATGCTGCGGTGATGGGGTTCCAATAATTACCGTCTCCAGGAACTCGAGAACTGCTGAATGGTGTCGATATGGGAAGATTGACGTCAAATGGCTTGCGGGACCAAAAGTCGGCGCGTGAATGGTCGGAACGTGGATGGAGACGGAGAAAGAAAAGAACAATAAAACACAATAAAGGAAATAGAGAGGGAAACGGAAAAAAGAAGAAGGAAAACGAAAAGAAAACGGTAGAAAAAACTGGCTGGTTGGAGATATTATGGGGGAAGAGAAACCGGGTGCTCCTGAAGCCACATGATGTGTGATTCCCTCTGGGGCTCGTCCTATTTGTCCTGACATGTGCTACGACCAGGGTCACTCATATCACTAACCAACTTGCGGTTGGTTGGTGGGTCAAGACAGCATTGAAAATGGCAGAGTGGCATGATTATGTCTACAGTTGGCTCCGGCCCTTGCAGTAGCCCTGGTTGTGCCAAGCCTTTCCAGCGTGGCTGTGGACCTTCTTCTCAGTGACCATAGCCCCGGGGAGAATGCTCTGGATATTATGGCGGCCTGATTTGAGGATGAACAAGTATTCAGTCCGCCACCTTTATGTGTCCTGCCACTCGATTCTTGCTCCTTTCCCCATCACGAGCCCTCATTCATAGGGAAAGCGAATACGCAATCAGTCAGACGACAGCTATAAAAGAGATCAATGTACCGGTAATGTGTGATTTGTGTAGAGTTTGAAACGTTCGTGTAGTCAAGCAAATCGTGTACAATCTTGTCCAAGATTGAGTATTCTCAAAACGATACCACTGTCGACTTTAGGTCTCTCCTTTTTGTAATACGTCGTCGGCTTTAATTGGTTTGTGACTGAAATCATCCGCTCTTGTTCCATAAAGCCAAGCGAGTTTTTCATGTACCCTGTAGGCCATGACGTCGATGCCTCGCGAGAATACTTCTCCACATCCCTAATTTAATCAACTAATACATTCGAGCCCCAAGAGCTTCGAGATTACCACCTCGGGTCTTTAGGGCGCGAGAGATGTAGTAACTCGGATGACATCTTAATCGTCGAGTCATACTCAAAGCAACATCCAAATTACGCATAAGCTCGATTGTTCCAGTGTAGCCGTAGAGCAGGTGATAATGCCGGTACGTCTTCCACTGGTCAATTTGCCAAACCCTTAATAGATCTAGATTTCATGTGTTTCTATCCCCATTCAATCTATGCACCTTCCATTAGACGCATGTCTACATAGTTACATGATGTGAATATATCGGTAAAGTCAACAGATTCTTTATGCTTATTTGACTCATGCAGCATAAATAATAGGGCTGATCTACATCATAAAGATGTATCAATTATTTTATAGTGAAGAGCGGAGTAGCACTGAGTTATTGTCGTGCTATGAGAACCGCCGGGAACAGTTTTTGTTCTGGCCGCCCCTCAGGTTGAAGAACACTTGAGACTGTAGACAAAGGAGCAATTTTTAAATACCATTCATAAGCACGGGGCTGTTTTGGATCGAATTCCAACCGCGTATGCATCCAAACAATTTTTGCAGCAATGTCTGACTTATGTCGACCAAAGTACCGTGATTTTAGAGATAATAAGTCAGACGATGGTGCCTGCTGTATATTTATACGACTCTCAATTGGCACAAGTTAGCTTGGGCCTTGTTTTCTCCAGAGTTGATTTTACCCACGGTCGGCATTGCATTTGTATGAGAAGATGCTCTCGGCATATGCCTACAAGGCCTTTAATATTCTCATAGACGCATTGGCTATGGGATATGTTCTCACAGGGCACACTGAGATGTCTTAGTCTTTGAGGTAAAGGCGTCTGTCCACCTTAAAAGAGGAGACCTTGTGATAGATATACGAGTGAGACTCGCAAGACTTTAATCGAAGCCTTGCTGCAAAGCCCTCCGGGATGCGTTTCTCACATAATTTCAACGGTTGATTGCATAGTAAATCTTAAAGTTCTAACCCGAGGCACGCGACAATTAATTCACTGGATAGTGCACCCAGCCACTATACAGACTGATAGCGTGGCTACTATCTGTACGCTTGCAATTTGTTATCTTGCAATTTATGCATCGAGGCTGTGAGCATCCATATTAACAGCGGGGTATTTGCTAACGAACTTGGAGCTCTTCAACGCCCAAAGAGGCGGCTATTTTCTCCTTTACATAATAATAAATAGCCTTGCAGGTTCCAAAAATTATCTTACTTGGATACAAGTTCTTATTCTTAGGCTGCGGGGCTACTACCACACTTTCCGGACGAGGAAATTTCGAAACAACTAAGAAAGCAACAAGTGTAGAAACCCAACGTATGGATTTAAGGCAGAGCTGGCAACCCACTGCACGTCCCCAACATGCTGCAATGCCTACCAGTCACGATTCCATTTTATAATCTTCTCATACGCCATTGACTTCATAGAGGACGATCAAGATACTCTAATCAATGAGTCTTGGCAACGAAACTCAATGAGGCAGCTCGGCCTACCTGCAATGAGGGAAGCGGAGACGCGATGGGCCGGCACAACGAACCGGATGCCAATTGGTTCATGATAAGGAGCGTACAGCTTTGGTCTTAACATCAAGACCTGGGTAGTTCCTTGAGTTAGCTGCGAATAAACCCTGCCCGGAGTATTTAAAGAGGCATTTGTTCTAGTTAAAATGAACTCAGTCTCTTCCAACAACTATCTTCTCTCGCCATTTGCTCTCACACGTAGTAATTGCTGAAATGAAGTTGCAAGGGTTTTGTACTGTCATTTTAGCCTTGGTGGTTACACCCACCAGTGCAGACAAGTACGGATATAACCATGTCACTGTGCGGAGAGATCCAGAGATTCTGGCCCAGAATTTCAAAGCTGTCGACGTGGACCTACTCTCTCCGGCATTTTTGAATCCTAAGATAAGACTGCCCGGCTTCCAAGATGGAACGCAAGGACCGACCTCCCAACAAGACATGAGTAAGTGGTTTCCGATGCGTCCCGAAGAGAAAACATGTGAGCATGAATAACTAAGCCTCCACAGTTTCTTTCCTGAAGGAAATCGCCAGCAAGAACAAGTACATGTCATATAAGACGGCTAAATTTTCCTCAGAAGAAGGTCGTTCGTTTCCGTATGTCCATGTTTCCTCTGGCGGCCATGGCAAGAACAAAATCCGCATTTGGATTCAAGGGTCTGTCCATGGAAACGAGCCTGCCGGGGATGAAGCCACCCAGGCCCTTCTGGGAAAACTGAATAAGGAGGCTCACTGGGCCCGGAAAATTCTTCAAAATGTCGAGCTCATTGTCATTCCTCGGTACAACCCTGATGGGGCGTTTTACTTCCAGCGAACTCTGGCAACCAACTTCGACCCAAACCGCGACCACATTAAGCTTGCTCGTCAACAAACCCGTCGGCTCAAGGGTTTGATGGGTGAATTCAGCCCTCACGTGGTGGTTGACATGCATGAGTATGGTTCCTCGGCGAGATTTGGCAATGGTCGGTATGCGCATGCCTCGGATGGCCTATTCTCTGCTGCCAAAAATTTGAATATCAATGGAGACATCCGAAATCTGGCAGAAAAGCTGTTTGCCCCCAGGATTGGAGAAGCCATGGAGGCTGCTGGCCTGCGCTGGGAACCCTATGTTACCGGATCTTCGTCATCCAGCAATGACTACGTTGCCGATTTTGCCGAGGCGGGTTCCGATGCTAAAATTGGTCGAAATGCGCTTGGCCTTACCCAAGCTGTTGTATTTCTCACTGAAACGCGTGGCATTGGTCTGGCCGATCAACACTTCCAGCGACGCACGGCATCGGGGTTGACCATGTTGCTAAGTATTGTCCAGACTGCGTCTGACAATGCTGCCAAAGTCCTTCAGACAGTTGAGGGTGGCATCAAGAAGTTCATTTCATCTTCCGAAGATATTGTCATCACCGACTACAGCAAAGCCAGTATTCGACCATTCAAAATGATCGACGTCAACAATGGCAGTATTGTGAGCCCACCTGTGCGGTTCGCATCGACTACTCCTGTGATTGCAAATTTGACAAGATCACGGCCTGAGGCTTACATCATTCCTGCCGCATGGTCTGATCTTGCTGAACGTCTTCGAGTGGCTGGTCTCGAGGTGAAAACCCTGAACAAGCCATGGGAGGGCACGGTCGAAGCACTGACTATTACCTCAGCAAGTTTTGATAACCAGTACTATGAAGGGGTTGTGCTAGTCAAAGTTCAGACAGAGACGAACAAGCGAGAGCTGACATTGCCTGCTGGCAGTTTCCTTGTGAGCACAAGACAAAAGAATGCGGGTTTGGCGTTTGTTGCGCTAGAACCGGAAAATATTGATTCCTATGTCTCCACGAACATCGTGCCAGTAGGCACAGGGGATGAATACCCAGTATTTAGAATCACATCGTGATCACACGATAGCCGATAGGAATGCGATGAAAAAGGGAAAGGAAGGGAACTAAGTTAATTCATATTCCATTAATTTACAGCAGCACCCTTACGTTACGGGGTGTAAACATTGTCTATTTGGTTGAGATTTGCCAAGTGTTATATTTTGGATTCGCTAAACGGCTTTCTGTAACACCTTTGCGCCCCTAATGCATGGTAGTTTGGATGCAATTTGAGACATCACAAACTGCGTAGATGACTAACTGATGGTGAATCAACAATTGATAGGGAAGTTTGTGTTGCTGGATTCTCCAGGTTCTGAAGAGAGAAAATACCTTAAATGTCCAATTGTCTAGATTGCTAGAAGAGATGTCACCCTACGGCCTTCTTCTTGAGACTGTTCGAATGTAGAAATGATTAAAATGAATCTTGGTAATGCTACTCTTGTTCGCGAATGTCTGAAGAGAGCTTCTAGATCTATAGATAAAAGCTATATAAATCTTCATATTTGTATGTAGAAAATCATGCAGAGGAAGGCTAATAATGTTGAGCAGGTTTGGATGCACAAAATTCGGTTCGCATTAATGCTTAATTTTGTAGTCTATTGCCATTTAACGACTGATCGTCGTTCGGATTTTTATACTGCGCTGTCTTTGGCTGAATAGCTCGAGAGCTAAGACCTTCATTATCAAGTTAGCATGGTCATAACCGACGTCGCCATTCTTACTAAGAATTGTTATGAAGCTATAGCGGTGGAGTTATTTTTTTTTTTTATGCGTTTGCTGACGTGGAGTTTCGCTACACTTCGTCTCCACCAGTTTGATACTCAAATGGTTGAAATTAGCCTGCTGCGATTCTGCTTCAAGGATATGAATCCTTCGCGGAGTTTAGATCTCTCCGGTAAACCCGAGCGGGAAAGTTCTAAACATTTCTCGATGAACCAAATGAATGGTAAGAATATAGCTTTAGCACATGACTTTTACTGTTCATACGTTATGGCTCCTCAACGTGGAAGCCACACCCGCCGCTCTTGTGATAAATGCCATCGTCAAAAGCTTCGATGCGAACGCGGACCTGGTGACGCAAGTTGTGTGCGATGTCAGCGCACCAAAACGGCTTGCACTTTGACACCAAGCTTACACCGACCATGGAATCACATATTCCTCGATCCGACACACAAAACCATTGCATGTGAGAAAGAAGCCAACGACCTGGACTTATTAACGACAACGCCTCTTGAGAATACGGATGGAGGAACAACACTGATTCCTACTCAAGTTGAATTGCCAAATATCGCGCCTGAGCTTGACCAGTACAAGTTCAGCCCCATAGTAACAAAAAGATCAACTGGACTTATGCCGAACACCTCGTTATGGAAGTTAACTTTGTATAATACTCCGCCTTCAATCAGTTTACCCAACTTCACTGGCGTGTTGTGTCTCGCTCAATGATTAGCCATATTATCAAAAGGAAAAAGTTTCTAAAGAATAGTGTATTTCTCACTATTCTTTCTTGCAAGCTATGGAGGTTAGAGCGCAAGATTCGAGCTTCTTCATTCTTTACACAGCGAATTAGGAACTTTTTGCGGCGCTATCTAAAAGGGGAAAATACGAAAGGAAGAGTTTATAGCACTGCGACCCCAATGATGAGAGCAGTTTAGTTGTATGCATATCTTCGGGACACTTCGTCATGAATTCGGACAGTGTTTTTCCAATTTCTTTGGCAGGAGTCTCGGCAGGTTCTTCACCCAAACCACTCGTGTCCCTAGAGGTGATTTATTGAGAGAGGATTTCAATCTTTCATCGGCTGTCGAGGAAGACTGCTTGCTCCATTCAATGGTATGATTTGCCTGGGGCTCTTAGTCACACTTCCATATAACACGGTTGTTGAAGTCGTAAAGAGGTATATACGACGAGACTCACGTAGCAATCTTACTGGGGTTGCCGTAGCCGTGGTTGATACCTCACTTGAAGCTGGAATGAACGAGGTATGGCAAGGCTAACACCCTCGCAAATGTCAGTCTCGTTCAATTCAAGCCATAATCTCTCAATCGAAGTTCAAGTTGACTTTCTGGTTTCACATGCGCCATGGCGGTTCTAGCCCTGATGGTGACATGAAGGACAGTTCCGGTAGCGTCCCACCAAGCAGATGTCCAGTCGTGATACATTGCCTCAGGTAGGACTCCCGTTTCGTCTCTGTATTCATCCTCTACAGAAGCAAGGGCAATGTTACCCAGCAATGCTGCTTTCATATCCTTGCTCGTTTGTGAATCAGTAAGCTCCATGGCTAAATGAAGAATCTCAGATCGTAGGTTCAAGTCTCGACATTCCCGTACCAGGTTAGCCATTATGAAGCAAAGGCGCTCGCGAATATTACTCTTGAGTTCCGGTGAGGGATTTTCGTCTCCATCACCAGTCTAGTCTGGTCGATGGCATCCCGGGTGTATTTGTGCGTTGCTAGAGTATCACGGTTCGTGTCCAAAATAGTAATAGCGGACACGCAGCACACTTTTGCTCCGATATCCATTAACTGGAGGATGACCCAGTCTTGCAGATCATGTTTTTATCACGGCGACGAGCTCTTAGGAGGTGCAAACGCTCACGGATCGAGTCTAACCAAGATTTGATCTGTGATATCACGACGGTCTGCTCCATTCTTAAAAGAGAATCCGTTTGGACAGGGTGACCCGAGGCTATCAATTCAACAACATGGTTGAGCCATAATAGAATCGACGTAAGGAAGTGCATGTAGACTCTGTTGAAGCTGCTCAGACTTTGGGATAGTTCTGGAGGACTCGGAGCCTCGGCATATATCTGGTGAAGGCGATTTAGGCTTCGTTTGCTTTGAGGATAGAGTGGTGACAGTAAAGATGATACAGTTCCCTGGCGAGTGAGGTAGAACCCAGCATCTTCCATACCCTGGTCATCTAGTGTTCCGGCCAATTGAGATTTGGTGCTGCCATTGTTTGTTCGCGTGGTGGCATCTGCCAGAACAAGTATGGCTTTGGCTCTTAGAGTATCGACGCCCATTCTGTTGCCTTGGATGGTTTCAAAGACAGTAAACAGTAACGTGGCAATGAGAACCCTCCGTTGCATCACCATGCTCGTAGGCTCGTTGGCGAGAAGGCTGCGGTACTTTGCCAGGGCCCTCACATGATACTTCAGAGCATGAGAATAATGTCTCTCGTAAGCCGTGCTGTCAAGCGGCGCTGTTTCGACTGAGGAACAATCCATTCTACGTAGTTTGACAGCTTGGCACAGCCCGCCAATGGCAACTATGGCATCAAAGATAAATTGGTCCCGCAGCGCCTCGCGGAGAACAGTCCGTTCCCAAAATTCAGGGATTCCATATAGCTGCCTAGCCAGATCGTGAACCACGACAGCTCGAAAATATTCATAGTACGGCCTCTCCGAACCCACTACTCCGTACTGGGTCGGCTGTAATGGTAAAATCAGTGTGCCCTCTATCGCTCCTGTGGGATAGATGTGGTGTACGGGTGGTTGCTGGCCTTGTGAAAGGGCGTAATCGCAAACTTGGCCTAGACGGAGGCAACGTGCACACTCCGGTTTTTCCTCGCCGCATTTCACGTGGCGTTTCCTACATTGAAGACAACCTTGGCATCAAGTTGTGAGCACGTCTGGGGTCCTATTTGATGCGTGGAAGTATGACAACCTACCGGTACGGGCTCTGTTTGTCTTTCGACGCATACGAAGTGCCCCAGGGTCACGCATTCTGGGGTCTAATTCTCATTAGCTCGTCGGTTTTGCACGGAGGTTTGAAGGGTCAACAAAGAAGCATGACGAGAAACACGATAGATTGCGCCTGTGCCGGTAAAAGCTCGGTGGACCAAAAGAAGCTCGCTCCGAGAGCCACATTTGGATAGGAATAGTCAGGGTCAAGCCTCGGCTACTAATTCCCTAAATCACATAGTATACAGTCCTATTTTTCAACAGTTTGTGCTCAAGATGAACCCTCTTATAAACAATGAACGTAAGATATGCATGAGATGATCCCTAGCAAGTGAATCTCATTTACTATTAACCGGCATAGGGTAGGCCATCCTTTGGAGAGGGACCAGTAAGTGACGTCACGAATGCACAGCTTCATGTCTCCCTATTCTAGCTTCATTTACTCACAAAGAGTAGCTCATCTCTTCCTCTTCTCCATTGGGCGGAGATGTCGAAGTCTTCAGCATCACGAATAAAGCCAAATAAGCCACTCAAGCGCTCCGGGTATTTAATTATCAAGATTTGTCTTTGTCCTTCATTCTGCCCTTCCTACCAACACTATCAATTATCCGTCTTGATTGTATCGAAAAGACTTAAGTCTAGATCATATGAACAAGGTCTGTTTGTTGTGGTAGCGTATTTTCAAATGCTTGTGACTCGTTTCTTATTATGAAAGTGGCAAGGTAATGCGCTGAGAATAAGACTCCTGCTCTGAACTTGCAAAACATCAATGCAAGAAATAACCGAGCTAGACCTGCCTTGTAGGACTCTAGGAACCTACTACGTTTAACATACTGACTGAGTAATTTGGTTTGTAGTGGAGATGAGATCTGATAGAACAGAAATAGTGGAGCGTGCTAAGTTGCACTGGTCGAGTCAACATTAGGCAGAAGGCGGATTTGCTGTACATGCGGCAGCAGCAAGGATTGAGCTATTTACATCACATACTATTCTCCATCGAGTGACTTGAACTCTGAGCGATTCTGGAAATAGTGATATGCCATTCCTGCACTGATAAAATGATTCGTGCATATGAGTGTACGTATTATCAATCTAGTGGTGGATATGGGTGGGTGGAGATCTATACGTTCCTGTTTGGGGTGGAATAGACGAAACAAAGGACATTAGTCCATATTGAAAGACCGATTAGACTGGAACAGGAAAAATATGCGCCCCTGTAAGAGAGACTAAACAACGTGATCACTGCTCGGGTAGGGAATCGTGTTCTAGTAGAGCTTCGCCCCGTGTCAACTTGACCCTATTTTGGCTCACCAAGCGACTGAGCTACTATAGTTGTGGAGCCGTATTAACCAGCAGAGCATCGTGCAAGGATCTAGAAGCGAGTCAATTTCCTTAACGCAATGGAAAACTACCCTGCTAGATAAGCAAAGTATAGAACTAAGGCATGTACGCCTCTGGCGAGAACCAAGCTAATTACTGTCTTCCTCGGTGCAGCTTTGCGACTATAAATTGCTGGTGACCCTCGGATTAACCAGTTTCGTGCAGGACCGCTCATACACTTCAAGTGCTACTTCACTCACAAATAAATATGGGTGCAAACCCATCCATTCCGAATGACCCTAATAGGTCACTGAAAGTCATTGGGGCGGGATACTCCAGAACAGGGACGCTCTCCATGGCAATAGCTTTGGAGAATCTGTTAGATGGCCCTGTCATGCACGGAGGCTCACAGCTTCTGGGGCGAGAAGATGGTAAGGTTTCTTAGGTTACACCGTGGAGCCGACAGACTAACCCTTGTTGATCCCTAGAATATCTCAGGCTCTGGTCAGATATTTTTGCTTCGCGTCACAGCCGGCCTCGTCTTCTGAAGCTGCTTCGGGAGGCCACTCGAGGTTTCGTCGCTGTAACAGATGCGCCCGCCAACTGTTTCGTCCCAGAGCTGCTGGAATTATACCCAGAAGCCGAGGTTGTCTGTGTACAACGTGACCCAGTGCTATGGTGGAAGAGTTTTAAGCCCGTGAAAGAAATGGCCGGCACAAGTTTCCTAAAATGGTTTCTAGCACCAGTGCCAGGAAAGCGATGGTTCCCAAGCTGGCAGAGCAATTCCTAGAACAGTAAGTTATCCTTGATATTGCCGCCAAACGTAGATAAACTTAGGGGATAATAGACAAGAGGAGCAGTTCGGTCCACTCACACAAGGTAAGAAGATTAATAAATTGAAACTTGCCTGCTAAGCAGACGATTATGCTCATTGATACTTCTAGATCGGTTAATGAAACACAATAAATGGGTTCAAGAAGTCACGCCTCCTGATAAATTTCACATGACAGAGTTAAAAGATGGCTGGCGTCCGCTTTGCGACATACTCAACATCCCCATACCCATCGAACCTTTCCCAAGAGTCAATGATTCTGATGCAATAAAGGGACTTGAGATTCAAATACTCAAGCAGGCGGCGGTAACATGGCTCATTATCATTGGGTTCGCTGTTTGTTTTATAGCTAGCGTTATTGGTCGCGAACGTTTCCTCAGTGCTTCATAATGACAGCACTCTCCACACTGTCAATGTCATTGAGTATTCTCAACGTATTAATTGTTGTACTAGCTAGTACTTGAAGTAAATCGGTATTGCCGTAAAAGATAGAGCTATATCATATGATTCTATTAAGCGAGGGCAACGCTGCGGTGTCCTCTACCAGCCAGCTTGCTATGGCCTTGATGTACCCAGCAGTTGTCTACTTTTGGCTGGTTCCCAAGTTGGTGGCACCCTCACAGCTTCGGGCGCCCAAGAAGAAATCAGGACATAGTCTGACCACGATTGTACCAATATATGACACTTAATGAGTTTGTATGTACTTAGGGGTTGAATAGTCTGCGCTCGAAGCCGTCATGTTCAAATTGTCACTACATTGACACTGAAGAAAGGTATAACTGATGATTATGGTCAAACGATTCCTCAGCTAGTGTATTCAATGCAAGTCTATGGCTTTATTCAGGACGAGTTCTATGTACAAGTAAGCTAAGCGTGAATAACTTAACCACACAAAGGTATCATTATAGTAGATCTGGATTCAACACGTTGGCAGGTTCTCTCGATTATTGAAGTCCGAACCTTCATAAAATCGTTCAAAGATCCTGGCCTCCAAATCTGCTTCATCAAGACTTGCACCCTTCTTGAACATTAAATTGTTGCGACGCAAGTAAACCCGCTTGCCCCACTTGTAACCTTCAGCTCCTATGAAGAAGAATACAACAACTGCAAAGATTATCCCCACTCTCTGTCGATAGAGGTATGTAGAAAGACGTCGTGGTTGAGGACTGGGATGTATAGTGTCGGGACGGCAATAAGGCTGCCACCAACGACGGACCAGAACAGAAATTGGTTGCGCCACAGTCTAGTAGCCCATTCCCTGGGTCCTGAGATCATGCCATCAAACAATGACCGCCGGGCATCAATGAGCTCCCAGCCAAACATGACAAACACCCACATCATGACGATGTAGCAGGTGGACCGAGATCGAAATACCCCTTCACAGGATTCAGAGTATTCGAGGTTGCAGTCAGTTCCAAAATCGCCGTCTTGAAGCCCCCACATGCTAGAGACAAACGACACGATAAGGCAGACAGCAATAATGAAGCCATAGCTAAAAGGTCAATCAGGAACTCTGGGGTGAAGACGCCGTATTTTAGCTGTGATTTTCAGTTAGAAACGGTACACAAAGCTAGATTTGGTCTTGGGAAGCTGTACTTACACTTTGTGGTGGCCTGCTTAAAATATCAGGAGAAGAGGCCTCGAAGCCAAGGCCTGTTTCTGTGAAAGCACCGGCGACGAGTAACATGAATAGGATCTCAATAGGTGTAACTTGGAAAATCGAAACCCCTTTGAATCTTTATAGGCAAGACCAATGAGCATAACAGTGACGAAAGCCAAGTTGAGGGCCAGGACATGAAGCATGAACTTCTGAACATTGTCAAAGATGCGACGGCCCTCCTCCACGGCATTCAGAATGCTTGCAAAATTGTCATCGCTAAGCACAATGTCAGCAGCGGACTTGGCGACATCGCTGCCTCCTTGACCCATAGCTATGCCGATGTCTGCACGGCGGAGACTTGGGCTGTCATTAACACCATCTCCAGTCATGGCTGCGTAGCGACCTCGGCGGTGGAGAGCGTCAATCATTCTAACTTTAGTAGATGGAGCGCAGCGGGCTACAACCAGTGGCAGCTCAGGTAGAGCGTCAACCTGGGCGTCGGTCAATCTGTCAAAGTCATGTGCAGTCATGACGATATTTTGGGCAATATCAGCCCGTAAAAGTCCCATTTCCTTGGGTAAGATGCCAACTTCAGCGGCGATGGTACGGGCGGTCTCAGGATGGTCTCCGGTGAGCATATGGACACCAATACCAGCTTGATGGCATTTGAACACGCTGGGCCGCGATTCGGGACGAGGAGGGTCATAGATGCCAATAAGACCGTGGAAGACGAGCTCGCACTCAAAGTCTTCGCGTCTCAAATTATCTTTGGTGATGTTTATAGAGGGCATCGAGGTCAGATTGGTGCGGCTAGAAAGTGCAAGGACTCGGAACCCCTTCCGGGCAAGGGCCTCCATATTACTGAGGATCTCAGCTTTGCAATTAGCTGTCATCTCAATGACTTCAGAGCCAAAGGTAATGCTGGAGCAACTATCAATGATGCGCTCAACAGCACCTTTGGTGAACAGGGCTATTTGGCCAGTATCCGCGTTCTTGCAGATGACAGACATCTTCTTAATGGCAGACTCGAAGGGGAATTCAGCCAGCAGTTCCCAGCCCGCCTCATCAAGGCCAGGCTTTGTTTCAGCGTTTCGGCCGAAACGGGCGGCAAAAACCTGGATGGCAATTTCAGTGGGGTCTCCTTGAGCTTTCCAGTGAGAAGTTCCGTCGTCGTTTCTAGATTTCTTGACGGTGGCGAGATTGGCTAAGTTGGCAACATTGAGGAGACTATCGACACAGCCATGGCTGTCGCTCTCTTCGAATGGAGCATCGATTGGACGTGCCGTCTCCTCGCCAGACCCTTTGGGAGGAGTTGAAGAGAAGGTAATTGACCCACTCTCTGGGTTGTAAGGATCGTTGGACCCATTGAGCATGTAGGTGCCGTGGCCCGGTAACCAAGCCATCTTGGCAATCATCTTTCCTTGGGTTAGGGTCCCTGTCTTGTCAGAGCAAATATCTATGTGTCTGGTCAGTCAATGCAATCATACTTTTGGCTTTGAACGTATATCATACTGGTGACGCCCCTAACGCTTCAAGAGAACGCATATTGCGAACTAGAACGTTTCTCTCGACCATTGCCTTGGCTCCGGCAGCCATAGAAATTGTAAGAACAAGAATGAGGGTTACTGGAAGTGTGCCGACTGCGATAGCGATGGCGTAAATAATGACATCCTCGCGCCCTTTGAAGCCGTTTGATGCGATGACGATGATAGCACATATCACAGCAATTCCAAAGATGACCATGAATAATTTGGCCAGTTTTCTCTGAAGAGGGGTTCCAACGGTGAAGCCCAAGAATGACCTGATCCAATCCCAACATTTTCCAAGGCCAAAAGAGAGCAGGTCCAAGATGGAGGCTTTGCCTGTGTCATCGCGCTTGAGCTTGCGCTGTTCGTTGCCATTCGTACGGAGCGCGGCCGCTATAGCTCCAATTTCGGTAAACATTCCGGTCGCAAAACCACGACGCGGCCGCGGCCTTTGGTAACGATTGTGGAGCTGAACACAATGTTGAGGCGATCTCCCGGGCCAACATCAAAGTCATCGTCATCGTCGGGGTTGGTCTCACTCTTGCCGCTGCCGGTGAGGATCACATCCGGCTCCTTTCGTGCAGGCAGAGACTCACCAGTCAAGGCGGCCTCGTCTACCTCAAGGTTGATGGAATCCAGGAGACGGGCATCAGCCGGAATAACATCGCCAACCTTGAGCTCGATAATGTCTCCGGGGACAATCTGAGAAGCATCAATGGATATACTGGAGCCGTCACGAATGACTCGTGCAGTAGGCGAGTTGAGTGAGTTCAAAGACGCAATAGTCCTTGCGGCCTGCAAGTCCTGGAAAGTACCGATGACCACGTTAATCAGAATAAGTGCTGCAAGAACACCTCCTTCGATCCAAGCTTTAATAGCAAAACTAGCAGCCAGAGCCAATAGAAGGATCTAGATGTACATGGTAAGTAAGGTTGGGTTGTTACACGGAACCGGCGTCGTCGGTAGCGACTTACCAAAGTCATAGAGTTGACAACTTGAGCAATCAGGATCTCCATGAAATTCACCCTTTCTCTTTGCCGAGATCGTTGGGGCCATACTCATGTAAACGGGAAGTCGCAGCACCTTGGCTGAGGCCTGTAACTGCATCCGCACCAAGTTCTTGAACCACTTGAGTGGACGATAATGCATGTGCTGGACGTGACATGGGTTTGTTTGCCTGGCCAGTGACATGGCTTTCAGCCAACTCCTGGTTTTTTCGGACATTGTATCGGAAATCTTCGAGAAAGCAGCGGGGAGCGCCCGAAGAGAAGTTTTGTCGACCAAGTAGCCGTTTAAACCTACTGCACATGGGGCTTGAGACCAAGCTTTATATCAGCAGGGTAAGACAATGAGAAAAACAGTCGTCTGTGAGTCATTTTTGCTTGGTTAATATAGTCGGGTGCACCTGGCAGAACGTCGTTTCGAGATGATGATGATCCGAGGCGCTTAAGGACTCTCTAGGGGCGTTGCCGTTTCAGGAAGCCAAGACACAATCACGACCCAAAAGCGGGATGATCTTATGGGTTCGGGAATCTGGACAATCAACTAATCCCAGCAAGAGCTTGACGCAACGAGTGGGGTTGCCAACAAGCGTCTCGAGTTACCAGGTGCACTAAACTTCGTTAGGAAGCCAAGGCTCATTCGACGGTCAGGCCTGAACAGCCAACTAGCTTTATGTGACGACGACATTAAGGATAAGGCTCATTCCTTTTAGTGTGGTCTACGGTAGAACGTCCGGGTTCAACTTTGACTCGCCCTGGCCCAGTCTATGTGGGGCTTTCGAGAAAGTTCCAGGCCCCTACACGACAGCAGATATCCATACAGTACAAAGAATCATGCATCACTTTCGTTGGATCCCGTTGAATACTGGCCCTGACTCGAGGCATCTCTTCATTGTATACGAACCGGGGCAGCAGGACATGAAGTAACATGGCTATTCTGATTGGCTCTGCAGTATCCATCTAGCCTTTTAACAGCACAACGAGTATTGAGTCTCCTCCCATCACCCATTCCTTAGCCGATCAACTTCGTTAGCTATTCCCTGTTTTTATTGGACAGCCCTTAGTGGGAGGCTCATCACATGGGGGATAGAGCTCTCGAGTGAGATTGTGATCCTACTGTTTCTGATTCTATGATCTGATATTCCTTCCCCAAATTATCAACATCGGTATTGCAGTAGGCCAATCTCCCCGCGTGCACTCGGATGAGTAGCAGCTAGCAAACGAAGGACTTGGTCAATTAGAAGTTGATAGCGACCAACTGTTTGGACATTTCGTAACTGTGTTGATAAAAGACATGTCGGAATTAATTCCTGCTATATAAATATATGTGATAATTAAGACTGTTAGTCCAGAGTTAAGATGTTTCAAGTAGCCTGACGAGATTGAGGCGTCATGGAATTGTTTATGCCCTGCAATTGAGTGCACTCGAGATAGTGTTTTCGCTGCGCATTTGGGTCTACAACTCAGTGTTGTCCAAGTGAACCTGATGGTTCTTGATTATTAGAGTACATAGTATTACTGCTGGTGGAGATATCCCATATTACAAAACCTCTTTCTCAATCCCTTCACATTCAGACCAAATCAAACCGTAAGCCGTAATCATCTCTGCCTTTCTTATTAGTCCTTACATCATTAGCCCACCAACAAAGCCAGCTACAGCGATGCTAAGGCTCATCAGCCCCCAACGGATATTGTCACGGGACTCCACGCCAGCACTTGGTATGGTGCTCTCAGTCGATGTAGGTGCTATGCTCGGCCGCGCCGTGGCTGCCTTTCCAAGGACTCCACCTCCCGTTTGGCTTGGAGACTCAGTCTTTTCTACTTCGGCAGCAGCTTCTGAGTACTGCTCAAGTGTCCGACCGTTTGACCTAAAGCACATAATGAGCAACAATACTCCTTGATGCATAAACATCGTGGGTTTGCTTACGGGGCATTAATCACACCAACCATACCCTTCTGGCAATGGTCACCAGTTGCACAATAATACCAAAGAGGCTTCTTCTCATCCTTAATCGTGACGCTAAAGACCTGCTCGCTAACGCCGTCTGACACCTTGACTGGTCCACTAAAGAATCCTGTCATATTAAGCGGCTGGCAAGGAGAATCAAAGCTGCTTTGAGCGACAGAATGGGCTCGTGGGTAAAAGTGGAATTCAACCACCTCACCCACTGCTGCCTTCACTTCAGCAGGGTCAAATGTCAACCCTCCATCTCCGACCTTAACAACGTGCACGCCCGCAATGGACGGCGAAGGCTCGTTCGATGTAGAGCCGCCACCATACTGAGCAAGTACCGCGGGAATGGCCCAGGATATGAAAGCACTCTGGCGAAGCATTGTGACAATGTGGCAGGGTAAGTCGAGGTGTGAGAGGGAGTTAGTCTGGTTTGCTAGCTCGTTTCAAATGACAAATTGCAAAGAGAAGAAGTGAGATGATGCTATTACTATCTATCCAAGCAGCTACCGCCCACCTTTAAGTACTCGTAGTCGTCAAGTTCTTTTGCCGCTTGCGAAACACCAAAATGTTGTGAGCGCCGTCTCAACTGAAACATTTCAGCTCAAATAAGACTGTTGGAGGTGGCGTTCACCTCAAACGCCGTCCTGATGCGTGGGAGAAGATCCTAAGAATCACAGGCCAACCGGCGCATCGTGCTCATTCAGGTGACACATAGAGAGGCGCCGGTCTTCAGCCGTAAAATACTGAACGGCAGATAGACTAAGCCCGCTGGTTTGCATCCGTGCAGTGCGTTACAAGGTCAGGCTGAAGGAAGCGTTGGTTCGATGAGAAGGGTCTAAGCTCCTGCATGTTACTGTACAGTAGACACATTCATCGATAGGGCAATCGTACAGTACAAAGGCTGCCCTGAGTGGTGTTAAATATGTACAAATAACTTGAATTGGCCAAACTGGGATTCTGCTACAAAGAGACGGTTACTCCCCTTCTTGTCTTGCTCGGTCAATATGCCCAAGCGTTTGAATCTGAAGGGCGTGTAACTCCCGCCCAACAATTTCTGCCCTCCGAATGAGAATGATAGCGCTTGATCTCTCTTGCGACATTTGACACGCTAAATTGGAGAAATCAAATAAAAAATAGATTTGTGACTCTTTGCGAAGGAAAGGGTTACTTTTCATTCATACCCCCACAACAAATCACGTAAACTGGGAAACTCGCAGTCCATAAAGCCATGATTCATGATTGAGAACACCTTGAATGATTTCTTTCAACAAGCTCGTTCTTCCCTGACGATCTCATGGCTTGGGAGATTATGCTTAAGCAAAATGCCCTCTTGGATAGTCGGTTGACAAATTACCAAAACCAACCCTGACGACTGCTGAAGGAAGCCTAGTTCTCGAAGGATTTAGTCACTGTGGAGGTTCTCGATCTGCTATTTGTAATCGGCTGGGGAATGCGGATAGACTATCTTGTGCGAGTGGGGCCAGATCGGAATAGTGAACGGACTGTTCGGACTTTTCCAATTCCCATGCCGAGTGTTGGAGCTTTACCATAGTAATTGATCCAAATCGTGTTAATACTATTCCATTTGACAATTAACATACAGAGTTGCAAACAATGATTATCAAGCAATGTTTTGACCCTGGCTAGGTGGGAGTTGATTGCATGAGCATATAAGTCAACCCTCGGATCACAAAGTTCTACGCTCAACATATTCACTGGACCAGCCATTCCCCAATAGCAACTCTGTCAACATGTCAAAACTCATCGTCATCATTGGTGTGACTGGTCTTCAGGTAATGACCCATATTGTACGCCTCAAGATTCTGATTATTCTAATGCTTTCTCCAGGGTGGATCAGTAGCCGATACCTTCCTTGGTCTTCCCAACTGGCGTGTCCGAGGCATCACAAGGAACCCGTCAAGCGAAAGTGCGCAGGCCCTTATCAACAGAGGAGTTGAGATTGTTCAAGGCGATCTCGATGATAAAGATTCACTGCGTAGTGCTTTTGAAGGTGCCAATGTCATCTTCGCCAATACTGATTTCTTCGTGCATATCTTTCATGCATTGGGTAAAGAGAATCTCACGAAAGGAAATAATGCCAAACAATACGCATTTGACAGAGAAGTTGAGCAAGGTCTCAATGCTGCTCAGATCGCTGCTTCGCCTATCATCATGAAGACTTTGGAGCGGTTCATCTGGTCGACATTGGCTCATGCAACAAAACTGAGCGGTGGCAAGATTACAACGGTATACCATTATGACTCAAAAGCCGAAGTGACTAGACAAATCCATGAGCGCTTCCCGCATCTGGCATCACGGCTGAGCTTGGTGCAACTTGGCCACTACATTCAAAATTGGAAAGCTTTCCCGTTGATGGCACCACAAAAACAAGCCGATGGGACATATTTAACGGTTAGACCATTCAAGCCGAGCGCTCAAATTGAGTTTGTTGATCCATCTCGCGATACTGGTCGAGTCGTCAAAAGTTTGGTAGAGTTGCCTCCTGGAAAACATATATTGGCAGTCTCTGAACAGATGACCTGGCCAAAGTGGATGGAACTTTGGGGAAAGATCTATGGAGTCAAGGCCGGGTATAAACAGGTCAGTTCTGAAGAGTTTTGGAAAGGTGTACCTCCAGTTTTGGCGGAGGAGCTGAAAGATGCGTGGGATTTTGCGGAAGAGTTTGGCCATACCGGCGGAGACCCCGACGTTCTACGGCCGAATCAAGTGGAACCAAACATTCTGATGTCATCTATGGAGGATTGCATCAAGGACCAAGATTGGTCATCTATCTTGCAAGGTTGAAGTATGGTACTCCTGTCAGGCGTAGGTACGGCTGCCATGATGCAATTTCAGGTAGGAGATATACGTATCCTCAATAGGGTATGAAATGTAATCTACAATTACACTACCATGCCTTCATTCTGATGTTAGTATTCTATGCGTAAAAGGCCTAAGATACTCGCTACTCTTTACAGCGACTCCACGCTGCATAAATGCATCACAAAAGAATGACGTACAGTATGTTTTACTCACATACCAAATCTATGACATCCCATTTGAGGCTTTGATAACATCCAGCGCTGTAAGGTCGGTAGATTGAAAACATCGCTCAAGGTTCGGCTCTTCGATTAACAGTCTCACAAGCAAAAATTCACTAATTCATAGAGGCACAAAGATCTTTCGCAATCCATGCATATATATATAAGGCATCACAATCGAAAACCCGAAAGTGTGGCCACAAAAACTATCTATCTATCCAATAATTTGACTCAAGATGTATGCCAAACCAGACCTGCTGCAATTATGTACAATCCCAAGACCAGGAATTAACTTCTTTCATCTCACTTAGACCGCCTGAAGGGCTGCATTTAAGCAAGGGTAAGGGAAGCGCTCTCTCCAACAACGCAGCTGGTGCCGGCAGCGACGGGCATGGCGGCGGACCAGGCGCCAGCGGCGCAGCGGCTGTAGGAGCTACCGTCAATGCAGTTCCAGTTGCCCTCGGTGCAAGCACCACCGGCAGGGGAGCAGGAGCAGGAGGAGCCGGGGGCTGGGGGCGGGAGCTGGGGGCTGGGGAACAGGAGCCGGGTCAACAGGACCCGGGGCGACGGGGTTGACATTGCCACCAGCCACGGGGCCACAGTCTCCCGTCAGACCGCCGAAAGGACCAGCGCTCATCTGGACAACATTGCTACCAGGGTTGGGGTACTGAACATCCTGGCCCTCAATGGTCTTGCAGCCGCTCTGCGGGACGTTGGCGACCAGCATGTCAGGAAGGCTGTTGAGATCAACGGAGCCATCGCCACCAGTGACCTGGATAGGGGCACAGTTCATGTACATCTCACGGTTGCCGACCTTGTTGAACCAAGACCAGGCGAAGGTGTAGGAGCCCGCAGGGATGTTGGGGATCTCAACGGGGTAGCCCTCTGGGAGAGGAGCCTCGGCACTGTCGCCAGGCATGTTGCCGGGCTGGTTTCGGACTGGGCAGCCACCCTCAATAGACTTGATGACCTTCCAGACGGAGCCAGTAGTAGGGGCCATGTCGGTAGTAACGGAGAACTGGCAAGAACCACCACCGTGGGTAGCGGTGCCCTTGAAGGTAATGGACTGGGTTGTACCGGCCTCGAAGGTGGTTGACTGCGCACTACCGAAGTTGGTGGTTCCGCAAGGGAATGGGGAGGAGCCGTGCTGTGCAAGTCGTGAAGAGGAGCGTTGATGACTGGGCCGTCCTGGGAGTAAGGAGCAGGGAAGGTCATCAGAATGTGGGCGCTAGCCATGGAGGCAAGGCCGGCGTAGGTGACAGACTTGGTGAACATCTTGAAGTTGGAAAGATAGAAAGTTGAAGTAGACAACAGATATCGAGACAATTAAAGAACGAGTAAAGGACTAGCCTTGAGAAGCGAAGTAAGGAAAATGACGAAAAGGAAAGAAAAAACGGAAAAGTGTCTCGAAGACTGGTGCCTAAGGAGCGACTGTAGAATGAATGGATTGATTGAAGAAGAAGAAAAGCACATAATGGCGAGGAAGCAAGCCGCATCTTATATTCCACAGAAGTCGTTGGAGCTTCAACAGAACTTGCCTATACTAAGACGCTGGTCTACTATATCGAGAAAGTGGGCCAGACCGGGGGTGACGAAGATGGTTCTGTGCAAAGATAGGGAGCCCTGCACAAAGGGTAAGCTCACCAGTAAATTGGGCCCTCCTGTCCCCATTCTCACCTGTGACCTGCATCTGATACCGCTTGTGGTTACTCAAGCCTGATCGAATAAGGAGTTTAGCATGGGCTATAGCTCCCGTCTCAACCCTTCTAGAACCAGTGAGGAAACTGTGCTGAGCACTGCCTCTCAGCAGCCCCTGCATAGCGGGAAGGCCTGCACGGGCTCAGTCATTAGCGGATCCAAACTAAATCCCATCGCCAAAGACGAGACCATGTTGATTCGAAAAAGTGGCTGCTGTGGGTCTATCTTATTTCTTGGTTACATAATGTTGTCCTCAACCAACAACACTATCTCTTGGAAGTCTAAGAATAGCTACGCCAAACCCCATAAGGTCGCCCCATTGCCATCAACTATTTCCGCTTAGCCGAAGTGACTAGCATGGTCAACTATCCAGGGAAATGAAGCAGTTCACGATATTAATAGTGTTGCTGCTGAAGAGGATGCCTTGGCCGTTTCGAGTATCATTAATCAGCCTGGAATATTGGCCAAGCATTACGCCCGACCCAAAGCAAGTCGGACTTTTTCTGAGCTGTCCAGTGCGAGTATCACCTCACGTGAGCCTGCTATGCGAGATTGGTGAAATTACCTCGGGTGGGGTTAGGTCATCCTCCGAAGGATGCGTCGAAATTACTTGCTGCACCACCCAAGCCAGCCGAGCTCGTGGGCTTATTCCGAGGTTTGGGGACTAGTCTGCTTGCGTGCAGCTGATGAAACCCCTGGCATGGACTGACTGTGTATTCTGCACAGCAAAGAGGAAACTACAGCCTCTGGTTTTGAGAAGGGTTAAGTTGACGAGACTCTTCTTTGTTTTGGTAGCAAATTATAACTAAGACGCATGAAACTGCATATAAGCAATTCCTTCAGTTTCACATTACAAGAACAAAAATGAAGATGGAAATGGAGAAGAAACGACCCCATGAATAGCACTATGAAGGAACAAGGCAACATGGTGGAAGTGTTTTTCGAATATACACTGTAGGAGTTATTGCCCAACCAGTAAATATGCCAATAAGATTTGAAGACCGATTTTTGGGCCTTGGGTATTCCTCAGGAGCCCGAATATAGCTGGGTATGCGCCATTGCTGAAATATATTTCGTGTGTAGGAAACTAACGGGATAAATGAGGGCTTCATGTCTAGTCAACAGTTACTGTTGGAAAGGTGTGCCCATCCTGTCGCACAGAACAGAGCTTAATAAAACTCAACGTGACCATGAATGATGGGAACAGATGACAGAATCCGTAATTAGAGAGAACAGTTTGTGTCTCCTATCCTTCCTCCTTTTTCTCTCTCCATTCTTTAGTGGTGAAAATTGTCAGCGTGCTATCAACATGGGATTAGCTCTACTACCCTATAGTAAAACTTATGCATGCGCATAAGCTTACAGCTTGAATGGGAGCCTTATTGCACACTAACGTTAAATACCTTAGTGTTGGGCTATCCGACTAAGCTTATGATGGTAAAAACAAGTACTTGAGCATAGCCTTGCACAACTGAGTATCTAGATGCATCTAAACTCCACGCAGTTTTCTATTGAACACATTGATAACAATGCACTACCCCACAATGCCTTGCCATTAGCTTTTCCTTTCTCTAGGAAATTGACAAATTGCAGATTTTCGCTTGAGAGCTCAGATTCGCTTACTTTGGAAAAGCTTGGCACCCATAATCTTTGCTACATTCACAAAATCTCTGTGTTGAAAGTGATGTGATGAATTTTCCCATCTGGACTACATGATGAATTGTGTTGATGGTGGCTTATGCTGTCCACCAGGGGACCTAGCAGATACATGAAATAAGAAATAGCTATATGATAGGGGCCAGAAAAGACCGCTAAATGTACTAGCTCATGCCTAAAATATCAGGATCTCAAGATTTAAGATATGTCTCTTTGACTTCAATGCGTTGGAAAGATGTAAGGTTCTGGTGCCTGAGGGTTGTCGAGCAGATGTTGATAAGATCGTCGTAAGCTGTAATAAAGTCTAGACTACATGTAGGCTATGCTGTGTCTAGCTACTGGACAAAGCTACGTAGCTTAATGGAATAATACCCTTCGAAAAGCTTTGTAAACGCAAGCAAAGAATATGGAGCATGACGGCGACTCCCACCCGTCTCCGCATCCAGGGTGTATGAGTGTCATAGCGGTTGTCCTGGCCAAGATTGAGTCAGTGAAAACAGATGTATTGAATGTCCATAATATACCATAAAGCTTCCCCCTCCTTTTAGGCATTCTATGATCGCGGCTCTTTTGGAACCCTTGGGGTTATTGTCTATCCGCTGGCATGTCATGCGTATCTGTTTTGACCCGATATCCCTCCTTGCACAACCCAGTCAACATATTTATGAATTCGTTCTTGCTGTCCATTCGAATTATCCGCTTCGTTCCGACGACTTTGCCTTCCGTCTCCGATTGCGAACCACGACGAAAATAACCACCAACAGAGCTACTAGAGCAATCGGGCAAAGAACAAGTGCGAAAATTATGGGGCGACGTCCCCCTGCCGTTTTTGTTACATCGAGGGCACGAACGATGGATAAGTGACCGACCGGGGTGTATCGTGCGTTTTCTGGCATTCTCTATGTTGAAAAGGCATCAAAATTTCATTTCTGACAACCATCTTAACTATGGCACCTGGTCCATTACTTAAATGCCAATGACATAGAACAGATGCACAAGCGTACATAGGAAGCAACACTTTTCGCCCTGGTTGAACTATCGAATCCTTCGTATCAAGGGGTGCAGAATGTAACATGACAGGACCGGGGTCATGTGTCTGATGCCAGAAGTGCTGCCCTGTCACATTCCGCTGGACACTGCCAAGATGCTTCTGAATGGAAGTTACAGGGATGATGCAGAATTTTTCTTCTTTGTGAAGAGCATACGATGCCAATTAACTGTGATTCACCAATTCTTGGCAGGGGAATTCCCTATTTCCCATCCACAGTAATCCGTACCCTTTATGCGCATTTGATCATTAGCAGACACCACACAATGATGAGGTAAAAACCGTGATCCTTGTACTCCTGTCAATAGCAACTTCATTTTCTCTATCACAGTAAGTTGGGCAATGGCGCGTAGACCGCGCTATTCCTGTGAAGACATTTCATCACACATGTACAGATACTAGAGGGACAACTGCTGGGTCAACATAGAAAATAAGACTTTGTCCAGCTTAAAATCACGAATGATTTTCAAGGCGCTTTTGCTATCAGAGAGATGCATCTACCTGATATTGTGAGGAGGTAATGGCCACTCCAAAACTCAAAAGCGATGCGTTTCAATGCTCTGGCCCGGAGGCAGCCACAATCTTAGCAATCTACTTGTCGATCTAAAATCTGTTGAGAAATGGCCTGGTCATGATGATTTGGCTTCATTGTTGGGTGTCATGTTGCCATCAATAGTTTGATTGCGATTTCCGCCAGCATACGAGGCACCATCAAACCCGTCCTCCGGCAGCACCCTTCGCCGTGATATATGTCGTTGTCGTTGAGGTTATCGTAGTAAATGCGGTTATTGAAGTTGCAACGGATGTTTCAACAGTCTGGCCCTTGTCAGCTAAAGATTTTTGCAGGACTTATGCTTAACCCACCACAGTCGTAGGTTTCAAAACAGTGGTATAAATGGTGAATGTTTGCCAGTGAATCTAACCATTGTCAATTACACATATCCCTAATGCTTGAATTAGTGACTCACAACTGGTGGACCCGTCACAGTGATGACTGTTGATGGCGGCGGGACACTCAGGCACGTGCAAGCACTCGAGAGTCTCGAGGGAGGGAATTGCGTCAAAAAATCCGGAATGGGCACATCAGTACGTTTCGAAAGAGAACCGAGTGCTGTCACGGTCCGAGTTACAGTTTCGGTCCTGGTAGAACTGACTGTCACTGTGTATACATTGGTATTGGTCGCAGTCTTAGTGTAAATGCTGGTCCGGGTGGCAGCTACTGTTTTCATCCCAGCTCTAAATCTTGTGTTAGGTATTATTTTCACAAAGAAGAAGGGTATCAGCGGGCATGATTACAAAATGGGTGTGAAAGTTACTGTACCAGTGGAGGTTGGAACATTAATGAAGGTTTGGCAAAAGGTGTTGCTGTAGCGGCGCGAGCGGGATCTCGTAAAGCACGGAGCACATGGTCAGCACGGCAAGCAGTCCGATCATTGAGGAAACGCGGGTTTTCATCAATGCCTGATTTAGCCTCCAAAGAGTGGCGCCCTACATCAGAGGCAGCGAAAGCCTCTCCCCAGAGCCCAGCAATCAATATAAAGGGTGTAAAGAGAAAGTTTTTCATGTTCAAAAGGAAAGGTGAGTGTTCCCTCTGTCAATGCGTTGGAAGGATATCAGTTGTGGCGACGAGGCCAGCTTATATAAGTTCAAGCCAAAGATCGGCCCCTGAACCATTCCTCCCAAGGTGTCCTGAGAAGGCGTCTTTCATCTTGCAGGAAGCCTCAATTTGGGGCCAATGCGGCCTGTCAAGCATGTCTTCTGGTACGAACAGATGTAAGCCATGCATGAGTTTTGAAAAGGAGGAGGGGAAGTGCGGAACTCAGCCGCACGAATGACAAGAATCATAGTGAAATATGGAACAAGATGGAGGTAATTTGGTAGCCTTTTCAATTCATAACGATACATTTATGCATGTCGGCTCTTGAATTTCTCCAGGAGCGTAGTACATACTACGTCTCCCGCAGTGTAGGCTGCCGTCTGCATGTTCAGCTCGAAGCCACATTGACACTTCGGCTCGTATTGAGAATTATTTTGACGAATGTAGACTAGAACATATGCAGGAACGTTGAGAGGAATGCTTGCAGCAAGCCACCGATGCTGGGGGCCAAATGGGTTGGGGATTTGAATATAAAGTTGGTAAGATAGTATTCTACTTCAGGAAATATGGCATGAAGCACCAGAATATTCAATGAACGATACTGGACTCACTAAGGGATACGCTTGGAGCTGTAACAATAAAGTAAATATCACTGCAGGGTAAAATATGGTTATAATCGACTGCGAACATCTGAGACACGAATGAACCACTTCCGTTAGGCAACGGAAGCAACGTAAGCCTCTCCACCGACACCATTAATTAAAAATCTTTTCGAAGGCATAAGGAGAGAAATTCTTAAGAAGAACAAGGCCGAATTATTGAATGGTCTAATTTCGGGCAGGAGGGTGAGTTACTAGTGGTAGATCATGTGCCCATTCCCATGAAGACAGTAACAAGTAATGACTATGACTCCTCATTGCTGAATATATGGCCTAAGAAGAGATGAACATTAAAGGACTCCTGTCAAACTTGCCCTGAAGCTTTCGCAATAATAATCCACTCATGTAATCAATCAAAGTCCCCTTGAAACTTAGCAATGATATGGCTACAATTATTCAAATTTCACAGGGCCCATGTTTGGATATTTTAATATGTACAAACAATAGGGCATCTACCATAGATGGAGCACAGTGGATTTCTTGTAGCTAGATGAACCTCTTTAATTGCTTTGAATGTGGTCAAATAAGTATCTAACCTGCCGGGTTCCGCATGAGACTGCTGTTCAGTTCACAATCTGTCCTGTATTGTAGCCATAGGAATTGTAATCTATAATAGCCCATCAAGATGAAGATACACAAAGAAATAGAAAATAGTATCGCATGCTAGAATCAGAAATAGATAGGTGATACATTTGCACGGGAAACAATGGGAGAAGAATCTCCAACTACTCTTACGAGATAGGCAACTCATGATTTATTTTATACACTATGTTCTTAACTATGTCCCCAATTAAATGCAGTGACCTTTGAATATGTGCAGCTAGGTTCCTTGTTCTATGTAGATAAGAAAATACTCTTGGCATCAGAGAGCAATATGAATCAGTAGCTAAGCCTTGTGCCAGTAACTCTGATTGGGCCTCTCCCACTTCCATGTCTTCAGCAGGCGCTTTCAAGGGAGTTTGAAGCCAGATCCACGTAGCTTCTGGAATACTCCGTTGGGATCAAATTTAGCGGATGCAGCCCGAAGCCTTTCCACAGCCTCTTTGCCGAAAGACGAAACCACATCCTGGGTACTATGGGCATAGTTCAAGTATTTCCAACCCCAGTTCAGATCCAGCTGTTCCGTATAATTGACCAGGTCATCGAGGTATGCAGAAACTAAAGGCACTGCTTGCTTCTCAGCTTCGGC
This sequence comes from Albifimbria verrucaria, assembly GCA_020081605.1. Taxonomy (NCBI): domain Eukaryota; kingdom Fungi; phylum Ascomycota; class Sordariomycetes; order Hypocreales; family Stachybotryaceae; genus Albifimbria; species Albifimbria verrucaria. The sequence continues at coordinate 334,685 of JAHREC010000049.1, forward strand.
ATCGTTAAGTGCAAGCGTCACCAGAAACATGATGCCGTTGCCATCTTCGATATGGCTTTCAAGGCCCAAAACATTACCACCGTTTGCCACGCCTTTCTCGACGATGGACTTCGTGATTGGTTGGAACATGCAGAGAGTGTTAAGACCCGTCTTTCCAGATGGAGCCACCTTCTCTAGCGCAGCGTTCAATTCGTTGAACTTTTCGACGGCATAGTTCATCGGCCGTGGATCATTTTTGAACGATGTGGTGAACCAAGCATTACTGTCAGCTACAGTCAGCGGCCTCACCTCTTCCTCATTCAAAATTCTGAGCAAACTTACCGGAATCCGGACGGTTGACCGGACCCAAGCTCGTTGGCCACAGCTGATAAAGTGGCGACCTTGGTGGTATCATCGTATATGCCATCGACGGCGTAGTAAGTATTGAAAGCAGGAGGTTTCACCGTGGCGAGCGTGTTCTCTATGGCTGCGTTCAATATGGTACCGCCCAAAATGGCGGGCAAATAGGCCCAGTAAACAATTGAAGAGCTGTTCTCGTCCTTGTAGACGTTATCCGTAAAGTCTACAAGGGCATCAATCACAGCAGGCCCCGACTCGAGATCGTAAAACAGGTTACCGCCCCAGACCATAGGGTTTGTGGGGTCAGCGTATTCAATCGGGTACATGTCAAAGCTCGTAATCAGGCCCAGGTTTCCACTGCCGCCTTTCAAGGCCTGCCAGAGATCGGGGTTGCTAGACTTGTTGGCATTGACAATGGAGCCATCGGCAAGCACGACTTCAAAGTTGGCGACAGTATCGCAGGCCATGCCGTGAGACGCAGAATAGAAGGAGTTGCCTCCTCCGCTGACAAACCCACCAGTACCGACAGTGCCCGCACGCCCCCTGCGACAAGTACACCATGAGGGGCGAGCTCGTCGTAAACAGTTTGCCAGTGGCCACCCGGCTGAACGGAAGCGAGCCTGGTGTCTGGGTTCCATGTCGTGCTGTTCATGTTTCCTGAATCTCATTCATTAATATAAAGGAGTTTCCAAGGCCCAGGGGTAAAAAAATCGCACCGAAGTCAATTGTGATGCCATGCTCAACACTGTTGGAGAGGGTATGGGCGCCATGCCCTCCACCACGGATACCGAAGGGGCAGTCGCCAGCCACAAGCGTCTTTATTGTTCGAGAAACATCCTCTGCATTGGAAGGCTGTACCATACACCACGGTGACAAGGCAGCACTAGTTGACCAGTATGAATCCAGACGGCTCTTGAAGGCCCCTGATTCCGGAAAGTAAACCTTTCCCTCTAAGCCTGGAGTCTTGCTCAGCGCCAAACACTATGAAACATACAGTCAACAGAGTTCAAATGAAAAACTCATGCAAAAGACCAATTGCAATTGTTCCAGAAGGGCATATGGGTTGACAAACACAACGAGACACGCAGCCTGTGGCGGCAGTAACACCAACAGCAGTGCTCAGCATTAGCTGGGGCTGGGCTTCATCCTCGCTACTCTGATCGAATACGGGCAGACAGACTTGTGGCCTTGCTGAAGCCGATCGACAAAGAATGTACAGGCTAAAAGTTTGCTGATGACGATCTGCTCTGCTACAGGATTCGTTGTCTCAGGAGGGGTCGTATTCATATAAGTCTACGGATTACAGGCGCCTCTCCAATCGATGTGTCCCAAAAGCTTTAGATCCACGAGACACTGTGACCCACAAGTGGGTGTGCAGAGCCAACACTGTTTAACGAAGCCCTTGCCGGATAGGGTCGGCATCTTGGATCTGCTGGTGCAGAAACGCCCTTACCTGCTTCATTTAGATAGCTTTCTGCGAGGAATGGCCAATACTACGGACGCACAATCCTTGGTCCCGGCTATTGACCCTGGCTTTGTCTCATACATCCTGCCCTTCAATCCGGTATAGTGTCCAATCTGGGCAATCTCAGCCGCTTTCCACTATTACCTCCGCATTCAAGGGTGCTGTCTTTTGCCACATCTTGTCTAACCTAAAATAGTGTTAGTGATGATCTACGCGGGAAACGCCGTGCTGTGAAATCATTATTTGAACCATCAAGCAAGCCCAGGTTGACACGGGGAACTAACTCATCACATCAAGCAATCATTCTATAGAGGAGCCTCTGAATTATAGGGTACAATTCATAGGGTATTCCCAAGGCAGCTATGACACAGCGTCCGACCCAACTAATGACTTGTATCCAAGATCATGTCTAGTGTTGCCTTCGCCAAGGCAAGCAGAGAACGAACCCTTGCACTGTAATTAAATACGCGAATAACACGTGCGTGCTGATCTAACAGTTCACACTTGTCATGCCGCTCCTCAAGGAGGTCTTACCTAGTCTCCTTAGTGTGACCAAGGTCCAAGAGTCTCGACCGTCATTATTCATGATGCCGGCCGAACAGGGATGTGGAGCCGGCGGAAGAGCAAGGATAACTCCGCGTGAACGCTATGCCTTCGACAGCTGAAGCCAGAACGAAAGGAAAAATAAGATGTATAACAACAGAAAATTCCTCACCGTCTCAGAATACCTGTCAAGAAGTAGGCCATATCTCCTGCTGCAACCTCTTCAATGCCTCGTGTCGGGGACGTCGATACCGTGCTGCCAGCGCCGGAAGGATATGTCGTCGACATCGAGAATCCACAGCGGCAGGCTGTGCCACATGCATATTATATTGCTGGAGTGGGAACAACTCTTAGCCTACTGATGATGGGGCAACGGCTTTACACCAAATTTGTGGTGATGGGAAAGATTCAAATGGATGATGGTATGACACAGATACACCCACCCCACACACGTTATACCAGATGGCGTCGTCAAAGGAACCATCCTTTACACATTTCATCGAGACTTTTACTGACGTTTCAGTTTTTCTGGTTTTGGCCTGGGTAAGTTGTGAGCCACAAACAGGGCATGCTGTTGACCAAAGGGGAGCTAACAGCAATGAAGCTTATATCTATGGCTACGGTTGGTTTCTGCGTGCGTAAGTGATCCTTCACACACATGATATACTGGAAGCCCACTGACATCTGATTTACTTAGACATGTTTGCAATGGGAGCTGGCGGCGTTCACGGATGGGAAATCGACATTCCAACGTACAATATTTTCCTGATGGTATGTAAAGAAAGCCCCTGCTTCTTTGCGAGCCACAGGACCAAACGAATTCGAAACCAATAAAAGATATTAATGGGACGACCAGGACGTATACCTAGCAGCGGCAATATACATCGTGGGCGGCAGTTTTGCAAAAGTGTCTCTCCTGATATTCTACCTCCGCTTGTCGCCCCAAAGATGGTTTCGGATGGCCATATGGGCTTGTCTTGTGTTTATTTCTGGATACACCTTTGGCATATTCTTCGCACTCGTTTTCGCGTGTAATCCCGTCGCGATGAGCTACGATGTTACCATTCAATCAGGCACCTGCATCAACAGAGCATCGCTCTACATTGCCACAGCCGTCGTCAACATTATATCGGATATCTTCTTGTTCTTTTGCCGCTCCTGTTCGTGGTAAAGCTTCAAGTCCCTAGAAGACAGAAGTAAGGGCTGATCTTTATCTTTTGCTTGGTTCCATGCAAGTTTGCGCGACAAAATCTCTTCAAGGCCTTGCTAACCTCGTCGACAGCACTCTTATCACTTCCATCGTTCGAGTATCAATACTTCCGCAGATGCTCACAAGCTTGGACCAGACTTGGGTCATTTCGTGGGCCTCGATTTGGATGTCAGTGTGATGGCCTCTATTACTCCCCATTTACTACAAGGTCAAGAACTGACAGACGCATTGTGTATAGTATTGTTGAAGCAAATTTATTCATTATCTGCGCCGCTTTGCCGACCCTTAGAAGTTTTTGAAACATATAGCCCCAAATCTGCTTGGCGAGAGCAAATACGGCCGAAGCTCAAAGGCAACTAATGATCCTGCCGGGGGCTCGAAAGAGTCTCCGAACCATTGGAACAAACCCTACATCGGCCATTTCTAAGCGGAACCACTACTCTCAATTCGATATCGCAGAAGACGACTCCAATAATTGTCAGGCTGGTGGCATAGTCATGTCAGATTATCTAGCCTCCGCTGCTGTAGGGGAGGAGAGCTCATCGCAGTGGAACGGGGAAGAAAGGGTCTGGGCGGACGATGGCTCTGAAAAGGCTATTGTAAAAGATAACGTACGGATTCTACGTACAGACACAATTACTGTGGAGTATCATAATAGCCATTGAATAGTTAAAATGAATACAACTAACTTCCCTGATATGGGTTGGTGAATACTTTGTAAACGAAACACTGCTTTTGAGGAGACCAGTTTGACTCATGACGCTTCGATCTTCGAAGATGGTGAGTCAAGTCGAATCATTTTCTCTTTTGGAAGATTTCCTGGTCTGGCTCGTTAGAAATGCCTACTGAATGTTAATAAATCAGCACAAATGTTTGGTGATTATTTTGAACAATTGAGACAAGATTGCCCACATAGAATGCGATCAAGTACTTTCCGAACGCCGCTAAATTTTGTTTTCATGCTTTTGCATTCAATGTTGGAATATTTCTTTTTCTCAATGCACCAAATCAAGAAAATGGGAGGTTGAGGCATTACGTGCAGCCAATCTCAACCAGTCTTCTCAGATGGCGCTGAGTTGATTAGTTTCTCTCAACAAAATGAAAGATAATTAGGTGCCTACTGACAAAGACTGTTTTCGCTTCTTGCCAAATCAATTGTGGTTTCGATGTCGTAATGATGATTCGCAATCCTGGCAAGTCAAACAACTTGCAACAAGTCAAGACAATCCCTCATAACACCACCTTGATCTGAGGAGATTTCGTTATCAAAAAGAGAGGGAAAGTAGTAATATTTCATAGCCACAATAAACGACATTTCTTTGGTTTTGGTACACTATATCGAACACTAAAAGGAGGTACTGCCAGAGTATACCTGACTCGTACATGTTTGCCATTGAACAGATCCGGTTCTATGGTTCATCAGACTATTCACATGATGTTGAAAAAGAACGAACCGACGACTTGAATATGATAGGACATTAGAATTAACTTCCGTTTATCTGAGCCTTTGCTATTGCACATTTAGCCAACCTTATTAGCTCCACGACGAATTCATAGACTATTGGGATTTGATTCATCCCAGAAGTCGACAAGCTGCGCATTGGTATGCTATTAATTATATGCTTCGCTGAGCTTAGCAGGGCTAAATCCTCTACTGCTTGAGGGTCTAAAGGTTTTGTCAAGATATGACAGAAGAGAGTTGTGAAAGCTGACATTGGGTAGAAGATGACGATCCTTTAAGAGTAGTTATTAGTTCTCAGAGACGTAGTTACAAGAAGGTATGGATAAGGAAATCGATGTAGTCAGTACGTACCAGAACGCACTGTCTGCAAGGTCATGCACCGCCGAGTGCAGAAAAATGATAGTAGAGCGACTGGCCTCTACAGAGAGCTTGATGCTGGACAATAGCGCCCCAGTGATTTCAACCTCTTCGATCCCTTCTTCATTGACAGAGCAACGACTACTGGTTTGGTGAATGGCTGATATGAGGTAGTGGTATTCCAACTGCAGAATGATTTGCATCATACTCAGGGAAGTATTTGAGCTAAAAGTGAGCTTGTTTTTGGAATGGATTGTGAGAGAAGGTCGGAAAGCTGAAGGTATTGATAATCTCCAATCCTCTAGTTCATTGTCGAGTTTACGTATATCGCGAAGTAGATCTGCTGCTGACTTTTGTATGGCTTCTACAGAATATAGAAGTTTGTATACCTTGGATTTGAGCATAGTCAACCGTAGGTCGCCGGGGAGAGTAGAGGTGGCTCTATCTTCTGATACTTGAAAACAGGAGTCTTCTGCATAAGTGGCTGGGTTGTAGGTAACTTCGACATAGTTCTCCGGCAGAGTCAGGTCGCAGTGATCATCAGGTATTGAAGGTGGCTGGCCGCTTGTCCGCAAAGAGATGTCTTTGTCGAAGACATAGCAAAGCCAGAATAACGTTCGCAAATGTTGCTTTGAACGACTATGGAGGTCATGAGGATCGTTGTTTGCCCTCGCCTTTTTGCCGGTGCGAGTATGACCTCCCAACAGGAAGACAATACGGCATGCCATAGAATGGAGCATGTTGGCAGACTGGAAACGACCAGAGAAGATTTCATGCATGCTCTGGAATGGAAGTGTTGGTTAATTAGAAGCAAATGGCTAGGTATCAAGGATGCTTACCAACATGAACAACGTCTCTAGGCTAGTCAAACTCGAATCCTGAATTATGTAGGGCAGCATCAGCTGTGCCTTGAGCGCACAAACATCATAGTCTACTTGAGATGGCTTGCTTCTATCCATCTGGTACCAGCCAATAACGGACGAGAATGCCAAGACACATGCCGCCGCGCAGATTTTCTCCACGGAGGGAATTCCCTCCCACGGCTCGTAAGCCCTTTGCATTGTTCGCCTGAAGAGTGCAAGGTCAATGACTGGAAAAACTAAGCTCGCACCAGATTTGCGGAAGATCTCGATGAACTGTTCTAGTAGATGCCGCTCCGGCAAATCGGACACGCCTATGTTGGGAGAGAAGGCAGATGAGGTGAGCTGGGCGGAGGGTGCTTGCTCTCTGCAAAATTCATTGTCCCAAACTTTTGAAGAGAGCCGCTTTCGCCGGTGCGGGAAGCGATCCATTGCTGTCCATAATCGGAGAAAACAGGGATGCCGCTTTTTGTGTTGATATGCCCCAAGTGGTATCCGTCGAAATGTATTTGGCTAGATGGCACGTCAACACTAGGTGTGCTGACAGGTACCGACTGTTCTGATTCTTGGCTGATAGATTGAGCTTCTAGGCTGGTTAGGTCGGCAGCGGATGTGCTAGGGCTGAAGGTCGATTCGCGACCAGAGCTACTTCGTGATAAAGCTTCTTCTACTCTCGCTATCCTCGAAGCAATATCATCTCTGGACCCGGGCTTCAGTGTGCTGGATAACAGTTGAAGCAACCGCGTTAGCCTATTGGCACTATCAGATTGAAAAGGCAGGCTTGAAATGGACCAAGGACCATGCCGAGAAAGGGGCAGACTTACCGCAAAACACTTTTCTTGTTTCTACCCTGACTCGCTCGAACGTGCAAGACAAGCCATGATGGTGACACCAGTTACACTGATTGGATTTGGTTGAAATATCACACTGAATCTATCAAAGGGATCTGTCAGCCATGATGCTTAGCCGTGGTGGGGTCGATGCAGGTCAAGTTTATGCCAAGGAAGGCGGCGGCCCTCGAGGGATGTAAGAGACACTGTGCCCGGGATACGGAGTGCTGGTCTGTCACTGGAAGGAAGGAAACCGAATAACCGGCGTGCGATGTTGCAGGGGCTTTGCAGGGAGGTGGTGCACACCACAGTCTCAGATGAGCTACTCACCTTTCTTTTGTGGCATGCATCACAGGCTTTCTTATTTTTCGCCATGATGGCTCCTGCAGCCAAGACAACCTGCTTTCCCTCTCCCTCCCATTCCCTTGCTGAGAGATGGTGAGGCAGTGGTGATTATCAGTGGACTCGGAGTCTCCCTCGTAGGGACAACGGTGTTCTTGGAAAGCCCGATTGCCGGTACGGTACTTGATCAGTAAGTATGAGGAATAGTGAAAGAAACCAGTAGCCTTTCCTTTCCTTTTCTTTTTTCCATCTGTTTCTCTTTTGTTTTCTTTCTTCTTCTTTCTTTCCTCCTCCTCTTCTTCTTCTCTCTTTTTTTTTTTTTTTCCCTCTCGGTAGACAAGCCTGGGAATTGGGGGAACGTGAGCAATCAGTGGTACCCACTCGGCTTCAAGTCGGTGGTGACAGAAGACGAGCGGACAAAGGGCGCTTTAGCATCCGCCTCTGTAAAAGTATGATAAGCTCAGTGATGTAATCCACGGCCACCGCGAGAGAGACGGTACATTGCCCGACGGACGAGGATTAGGCCCGGCTGGAGTGGCCTCGGATTTAGGTGGAGGGCTGTGTCATGGATCCTTGGACTGACTGACTGCTGTAACAAAAACCCCAAGGACACGAAAATCCAATCAACTGTCACTTAAATGCCGCTGAGTCAGCGGAACTTTTGCCGGGCGAGGATTTTGAACCGGAGGCTCGGATGGCGCAAGGTTCTAGCCTCAGCGGTGGCCGCGGCCCTTCATTAGCTTGGCTCCCGTGTCAGATACTGCAATCGAGCCGATCGTAGATGGTCCGTCATGTCGGGACGCTCGGGAAAGTGGGAGGGAGGCAGATCGTGAGGACACACCCACTAGTCAAAGTTGATGGATGGATCTCGGACTCGGTCAATTCAGAAGGTTGAATAAGTCCGTGCCGTGCCGAGCAGCCTCTCCGAAGGCTCGACCTTACGCTTTAAGATTAATAGTATTTATCATTTTTATTTATCTTTGTTTTTATTTTTATTTTTATTTTTTTCTTCAAAAACCTTGCTCGCACTTGCTGACAGGCCCGTTGATTCCGTTGGTTCGTGATGATTGATTATATGGAGTAGCCAAAAACTAAATTGCTTCCAACTTCCGCTTAGTCACCGTTCCCAGCATTAATCTAGTTCATCTTACTTGGTGATGGCAGCAGCTACTGTAAGTCATCCTAAGGAATATGCCACAGTACCGGTCAGAACCGTTTACAGAAAAGTAAACGTCGAGGAGGGAGCAAAGAGCATTCTCAGTGAGCTTCTGGCCTGCAACGATCCCTCGTCTCAAGTACATACATAGGCTATTCAAGATCTAAGTGCCAAGTTGATTGATTACATCTCATGGCTTCTCTTGTTCTTCCGATGACTCAGCGGCATTTAAAGCTGCCACCATGTGGATCCTGCACATCGTAGCGCTGCCCGTTTCCGCCCGCCAGCCCCATTTAGTGGGAGGGATGGATGGATATCTGACTTACGGAGTACGGCACCCTCTGCCTGCAACACGAGCCCTGTCTTGTTGTCTCGAAAGGAGACCCTAGTCCACGCAAGTATGCGTCAGGGAGCGGGAGGAAAACGCCTCAACCATCTGCACCTGTGGAGCGAGGAGGGACCCCAGCGGGCTCTTCAACTGTCCGTCTCCCGCCGTGATGCCGGCTGGCCGTAAATGTTTCTAGTCGGTAGATATGCATAAATAATCTGAAGCCCTATATGGGTTTTCCTTTCCTTTACTGTCCACTGTTCAGGTGGTTTTGTCTTTCCACTCATTAACAGCCATCCATACACGGGGCTTTTCCTCTCTGATTCCTGCACCTGGACACTTATCCGAATCAGTGTTGACTTCGGAGTAAGCCCATCATGGACTCGGACGTGGCTCCATCGACCGAGAAGAACAACGACCTACCATCGCAGGCCAAAACCGAGGCCGACTCGACAAGTAACGAATGGCAACTCAAGCCCAAATTAATCGAGTTCCGACAACGTGATGAGGCATCCGGGGTACCACGACGGGAGCTCGGCGTTACATGGCAGAACCTCACTGTCGAGGTTGTTAGTTCTGAAGCGGCAATCCACGAGAACTTTGCCTCCCAATTCAACATCCCGAAATTGATCAAGGAAAATCGTCACAAGCCCCTCTGAAGACAATTCTCAGCAACAGCCATGGATGCGTTAAACCAGGCGAGATGCTCCTTGTCCTGGGACGCCCAGGCTCGGGATGCACCACCCTCCTTAAGATGCTGGCGAACAAGCGGAATGGCTACGCTTCCGTCAATGGCGATGTGCACTATGGCTCTATGACCGCCAAGGAGGCCCAGCGATACAGGGGCCAAATAGTCATGAATACGGAAGATGAGCTTTTCTTTCCTTCACTGACTGTAGGGCAAACAATGGATTTTGCCACGCGACTCAAGACTCCATTCCATCTGCCTAACGGAGTTGCCTCTACAGAAGAGCTCAGGGTTGAAACACGCGACTTCTTGCTGCAGTCCATGGGGATCGAGCATACCAAGTCCACCAAAGTTGGCAATGAGTTTGTGCGAGGTGTCTCCGGCGGAGAACGCAAGCGAGTTTCCATTATCGAATGTTTGGCCACCAAGGGCTCGGTATTCTGCTGGGATAACTCTACAAGAGGTCTTGATGCAAGCACGTTAGTACATCACATCTCTACAATGACATGATTTTCAGTACTGATTACCCGTAATAGAGCACTCGAATACACCAAAGCGATAAGAGCGTTGACCGACACGCTGGGTATAGCCTCCATCGTCACCCTATATCAAGCGGGCAACGGAATCTACAATCTTTTTGACAAGGTGCTTGTTCTTGATGAGGGCAAAGAGGTGTACTATGGTCCCATGAGAGAAGCACGGCCTTTCATGGAGCGTCTGGGCTTCATCTGCGAGCATGGCGCCAACGTGGCCGACTTCCTGACAGGTGTCACTGTTCCTACTGAACGTAAGATTCGCCAGGGCATGGAGAATCGTTTCCCTCGCAGTGCCGACCAGCTTCTGGAGGAGTACAACAAATCGCCAATACGACAACAGATGGCCGCAGAGTACGACTTTCCCACGACTGACAAGGCCATGGAAATAACGAAAACTTTCCGTGACGGAGTTCGTCATGAGAAGTATAAGCGTTTATCTGACAAAGATCCCATGACAGTTAGCTTCGGACAGCAGGTAAAGGCCTGCGTCACCCGACAATATCAAATCCTCTTGGGCGACAAGGCAACCTTTTTCATCAAGCAGATATCTACGATTGTTCAGGCCCTCATTGCTGGTTCCCTATTCTACAACGCCCCAGCCCATTCGGGTGGTCTTTTGTCAAAGCAGGTGCCTGTTTCTTCGCGCTGTTGTTTAACAGCTTGCTGTCTATGTCTGAGGTGACAGATTCCTTCACTGGACGTCCTGTTCTTCTCAAGCACAAGTCATTTGCTCTGTTTCATCCTGCAGCTTTCTGTATTGCTCAGATTGCAGCAGATATTCCGGTCATTCTATTTCAAGTATCAACGTTCTCTTTGATACTCTACTTCATGGTAGGGTTGACTATGACGGCTGGTCATTTCTTCACTTTCTGGATCATTGTCATCGCGACAACTATGGTGAGTCCCCTAATGGTGTTCCCTTCCAATTACACTTGCTGATTGGTTTACAGTGCATGACTGCTCTGTTTCGAGCCGTAGGTGCTGGCTTCAGCACCTTTGACGGCGCTTCCAAGGTCTCTGGCTTCTTCATCGGTGCTCTCATTATGTACACTGGATACATGATCCAAAAGCCCTATATGCACCCATGGTTTGTTTGGATATTCTGGATCGATCCACTTGCGTACGCTTTCAATGCTCTCCTGTCCAACGAATTCCATGACAAGATTATTCCCTGCGTTGGCAACAATCTCGTTCCTAGCGGACCGGGCTATGAGAACGATGATCACCAGGCTTGTGCGGGTGTCGGTGGCGCTGTCGTGGGCCAATCGTTCGTTTATGGCGATGATTACCTCAAGTCTCTGTCATACCACCATAATGACCTCTGGATGAACTTTGGAATTGTATGGGCATGGTGGCTACTTTTTGTTATTATCACTGTGGTGGCTACAAGCAAGTGGAAGTCTGTTTCTGAGAGCGGTCCTAGCTTGGTTATTCCGCGAGAGAACATCAAGGCCGTCCCTATTTTGAACAGGAAGGACGAAGAAGCTCAGACCGATGTGAGCGGAAAGGATGTATCCCGTCGTGGAGACGACAGCTCCGTTACTGCTGCCGAGAACTCGGACAGCAATAATGAAGATAGCAACCTCGTCCGCAACACGTCCGTCTTCACCTGGAAGAACCTCTCCTACACTGTCAAGACCCCAGAAGGAGACCGTGTCCTGCTCGACAATGTCCAGGGCTGGGTAAAACCCGGCATGTTGGGCGCTTTGATGGGTTCATCTGGCGCTGGAAAGACTACGCTGCTTGACGTGTTGGCTCAACGCAAGACTGAGGGAACCATTCGTGGGTCTATTTTGGTAGATGGCCGTGAGCTCCCGGTTTCATTCCAGCGTTCAGCTGGCTACTGTGAGCAATTGGATGTTCACGAACCTTTCGCCACGGTCAGAGAAGCTCTGGAATTCTCCGCACTCTTGCGTCAGAGCCGTGAGACTCCACGTGAGGAAAAGCTCAAATATGTCGATACCATCATTGATCTTTTGGAGCTACACGACCTCGCCGACACCCTTATTGGGGAGGTTGGGCACGGTTTGAGTGTTGAACAGCGAAAGCGTGTTACTATTGGTGTTGAACTCGTCGCTAAACCTAGCATTCTGATTTTCCTTGACGAACCTACATCTGGTTTAGACGGACAGTCTGCCTATAACACTGTCCGTTTCCTGCGGAAGCTGGCGGATGTTGGCCAGGCGGTGCTCGTTACTATCCACCAGCCTTCAGCTCAACTTTTCGCTCAGTTTGACACCCTGCTTCTGCTCGCCAAAGGTGGCAAGACCGTCTATTTTGGAGACATCGGTGAGCAGGCTCAGACTGTTAAGAACTACTTTGGTCGATACGGAGCTCCATGCCCTCAAGAGGCCAATGCGGCAGAACACATGATCGACGTTGTTTCCGGCCATCTCTCGCAAGGGAAAGACTGGAACCAGGTCTGGCTTGCTTCTCCCGAACATGAGGCTGTCACGAAAGAACTCGACCACATCATCAATGAAGCTGCATCGAAACCCCAGGTACTGTCGATGATGGACACGAGTTTGCAATGCCTCTCTGGGACCAGCTCAAGCTTGTCTCTCATCGAATGAACTTGTCTCTCTACCGAAATACAGACTATATCAACAATAAGCTGGCTCTGCACATCTCCTCGGCTTTGTTCAATGGTTTCTCATTCTGGATGATAGGCGAGTCTGTTGGCGAACTACAGTTGAAGCTGTTCACTGTTTTTCAGTTCATCTTCGTCGCGCCAGGCGTGATTGCTCAGTTACAGCCGTTATTCATTCACCGTCGTGATATCTTTGAGACTCGGGAGAAGAAGTCAAAGATGTATTCCTGGATTGCATTCGTTACGGGACTCGTCGTCTCGGAGCTCCCTATCTATGTCTCTGTGCTGTGCTCTACTTTGTCGGCTGGTATTACACCGTCGGCTTCCTGGAAGTTCTAGCAGAGCCGGAGCTACTTTCTTCGTCATGTTGACTTACGAGCTAGTTTACACTGGCATAGGTCAATTTATTGCTGCATATGCTCCCAACGAGGTCTTCGCTTCTTTGGTCAACCCGCTGCTTATCGGTACGCTGGTGTCGTTTTGTGGTGTTCTTGTCCCTTACACTCAGATCCAAGCTTTTTGGAGGTACTGGATATACTGGATGAATCCTTTCAACTATCTGATGGGTAGCATGCTGGTTTTTGATATATGGGGCAGCGATATAAAGTGCTCGGATCATGAGTTCGCCAGATTTGACCCTCCGAGTGGCCAAACATGCTCTGAATACCTTGCGGACTATCTAGTCGGCATGGGATCATTCAGCAATCTAATTAATCCGAATGACACAAGCGCGTGCCAGGTTTGCTCTTATACCAAGGAGAAGACTATCTCAAGACGCTTAACCTGAAGGAGTATTATTATGGTTGGAGAGACGCCGCCATCGTCGTGTTATTTGCCATCAGTTCCTACGCTATGGTTTACTTGCTGATGAAGTTGAGGACCAAAACTTCCAAGAAAGCAGAGTAATATCCTGCTTCCCTACATAGATTTCTTTTGTTTTTGCTCTTTGCTCGTTTTCGGGGTTTATAGACCTATAGACGGATTTGGGTGTTATAGAACAAGAGATTGGCCCTTTTTCTTACATTTCTCTACTGTAATATTGTTAGATAATTGATTCAGTCCACTATTCATCTTCTTTGACCATTTATACATTGGTGTCTTTGGCTGAACCTGTAGTGAGATGACAAAGGTTCGCCTACCTCGCGATGTCCGTTCAGCCAAAGGGCTTCATGTGTAAGAAGTCGTGATAAATTTATATTAACCAATTATTGTATTACTATATGGTTACGTGTTTATTATATTTTTAGTCGTTTATTGTTAGGTATGTGGTCCGATTTCTATCCAAATATCTGCGCTAGATATACAGAATTTCTGCCCTGCCATTGCAGCACTTGTTAAACGTGTGGATCATTGAGGGTGCTCGCTAAATGGCTATCAACCATGAAAAGTACGAGACGGTAGGTGAATTGGGACGAGTCGCAACGAATAAAGGCTAACTTCATTTATGTTCCCCAACTAGCGCTCTTATTGTTTCTCATTAAACTGCAGGTATCTTTGTTTGTATGCGTAGATGTTCCCATCCTGTCTCTGCAAATACGCGCAATCTCCAAGCTCATCCAGCTCAAACAACAGTTTGGTGATCAAAAAGTTTCATGTTTTATATAGATTTGTTATTCAAAGCTCGTCAACAAGAAATTCCGAGCTACTTGATGGCAGAGAATCGTCTTCGTCATCTTCATCCACACCTACCACTATCCAATCCTTGACTGTAACGGCTCCCTCCCAAACCTTCTTCCAAACATCTTGCTCACAAGTCGATGGATTGAGGATATAACACTGAGGATCTGGCAGCTGCGGTGGGTCGTTCTTGATATGCCACGTATCCTTCGGGCCAATCGTTGCCAACTCATCTGTCACAGGAAGAAGACCTGTAGCAACATCCCGATTGAATGTGGCCCGCATAAAAATCTCATAAGCGGCTTCAGGCTGGTATGCTGGAACTTCATGTCCTGCCTGAAACACGCGAGTGAAGCTGTAATTACCGAATTGTCGTGTCATACCTTTGACACCTGCCAGCGTGATCAGTGGCGCGTATCCCGCACCGGCAAAGTCAGCGGACCGACTATATGGAATCTCCAAGCTAACACGCTCACCACCAACCCAGTTACAGGCGTAGTCTCGGTCGCCATACATCATGTGGACCTTGACACCATTGTCTAGGAGGTAGGCGGTAGCATCAAGGAATCCTCCGAGCAGCTCATCATGGGTAGCAGTGAAGCTCTCTGAAACAGCCGGAGAGACCCAAGAAAAGTTGACAGGGGTACCTAGGGCTTCAAGGACATTTCCCTCCATCAAGTATCCCCATAATATGGAGGTGGGAAGGGATCCGCGCTGGCATGACCAATATCGAACCATGACCGGTCGAGAGACATGTATACCTCTTCGGCACCCCCAACACACCACGGTGACATATCACAGAGGTCGGCGTCTGCATGGGCATCAAGTTTGGTGGAAGACATCCTAAGATTCTTTAAGCTGTCTTGACAACTACGCATCTGTTCTCTGCAACCACCAGGTCGTGTGAAGTTATGGAGTAATTCGTGATGAAGGGTCTCATTAAAGACCTGGATTCCGTACGTCTAAATCTCGAATTAGCCAACAATTCGCATTTCATGGGTCGACTTTAGTTTGGGCGTCTCACATTGTTATAAGGAAAGTCAATATATGCCTCAGCTTGGATGACTGCATCAAGGTAGCCATTGACAATGCCAAGGGTATCAAGATGCAAGTAATGCGCATGATCGACTTCGATTGTTCCGTTTGCAATTTTCTCATTCTGTTGCTGGAAAAATCGCATGAAGCCTGGGCCATAATGTCCTCCATAGCTTTCTGCCCAGAGACTGATGCGGTCGTCATCTGGCTTGTAATGAGGGAACTCGAAGAACCATGTCTGCGCAAAATGCCACAAAGCATGTGCTGCCTGAGCTGTGCTATTCGTAGTTTGAGAGATATTCTGACTCGCGAATGTTCCGTAGCGGGATGTAAGGTTAGTTGGCGGAAGAGGCTCCGACAGCTCGGCCGGTGTCACGTTCTGAATCATGGCCGGCTCCTGGAGAGCCTCAACGGTGCAGTTGGTGAGCACGTCGTAAGAGAAGCCAACTTGGTTCGGCTCGTCAATATACAGCATGTTAACCTCATTGTTCCAACTCCAAGGGTTCAACGAAGTCGACTTGGAATCGGCATTCACTACGCATGGGCCATTCTCCTGCAGCAAGCCAAGCATGGAGGAGCCGCCAGGCCGCCGTTGAGCCAGATGGCGAGAGGGGCATTTGCGGGATCTTTTCGTGCTTCGAAAAACCAGAAAAAACTGTGAGAGAACGTTAGTATTTTGGAGAGGGTTTGTTTCTGGCGACAGGCTTCAGCCTACGTGTTGACAGGGTAGTTTTGAGCCTCCCCGTTGACATCATTGAGGAAACCAGGTGGGAGGTGGACATAGCCAGCGTAAGACTTGACGCCTGGAGTTGTTTCGCAGATACCAGGCTATTGTCGGGCATTAGCACACATGGGTCGGCACGTAAGCACTTCATAAAGATCGCACTTCTTTATATGAGATGGTCACATTCTCGTGGATTTTGGATTTGAGCACCGTAACGCCTTTGGTTGGTGGTGGGAATTGGCCGACGGCGAGTCCCGCCAAGGCGCCAAGCGACAATGCCAAAGCAAACATGGGAGCTGTCAGGGATGCCTCGTCGCCCCAGATTGATGCAATTCTGTGGGGAACCAACAAGCCAATGTGTGAAGCTTGGTGGTGGAGGCTCTTAAAAGGAAATGAAACGAACAAGACGCAAAGAAATAGCACCTGAGGCAGCAATAGAAGCTCAAGGTGGATGGATGTACGCAATCAGCTCTTCCGCCGGTTGCTGTACCCACAGTAGCATGCAGCCTACCCTATATGTCCGATCCCTCTGCTCTGTTGTCGTTGTATAGGCTATAGGCGAGGTGATGCAGTATGATGGCCACTGCGGGAGCCTGAAGACATGGAATAGGTCCATTAATTCGTGCTAATGCTTTTAGCATAATTTTGTCAACTGATAAGTCCATCTTATGACTTTACAGAAATTGCCCTCTGTGAAGCCTTTCTCTAAACTTGCCGCCGTTTCAAGCGCTTTTGACTCACTACTGAAAAAGACGGACCAACCCAAGAAACTGGAAGTACAGAACAGCCAGAGTCCGCTCTAACAAGAAAGTGTAGACCGCGAAATCGCTAGGGCTGATTTTACAGAGAGTAGTCATCCAACTGTTAAAACCAACGTTTCCGCGTATCTTTAATGGTCGCTATACATGGTAGAGCCTTGGGAGTGGTAACTGATGTTTATGCCGTCAGTATTATATTTACGGAACTATTCTTTATTCAAACGATTTTTGGGTTTGTTGGGACAAGGGAAACGAAAAAACATTTATCACTTCGTACAAGAAGCCAGTGATCATGTCATTTCCAACAGCTTCCGTCTCGATTATCAGCCAGGCTTGTGTGTATTTCATCATACCGGCATCAACTTGAACAAGAGATGCAGCCATCGCCGTCTCCAAGACCTACTATGAACCTCAAGAGCTTCCTTTGGTACGTGCAACAACGATTACGGCTTTCACCACCCCTGTCCGATCAAACCAGTCGAACAATCTTTGCGCCAGCTTGAACCCACCGAGGAGATGCCGTATTCCGCCAGAGCCACATCCTGCTTGTGGATGAATGTAACCAAGCCGGAGAAGACATGTTCAGTAATATCCTTGACGACAATGGTTTCGCGGTCGTATCCGCATCTCACCAGCTGATCGCAATATTCCGCTTCCGTCATGAATGTTCGCACCGGACAGCTCATCATCACGCTAATCACGCGCGCCCAGAACACATCCATTGCGGATGCCGTGTCGCTCAGAAGCAGATCAAACACCATTACGTTCGCATTTAGTTTCGTGGCTGCGTATGTAAAGACCGGGTTGCGGGATGGCTTGAAGTGGTAGAGGCAGTCTAACGCAAGAAGCCATTTCTCATCGTAAGTCTCATCAGACAGTGACTCCACGGCATTTACGATTTTGGGACTCCAAGTTTCTGGTTTGGCCGCATTGGCGCAGAAGACATCAATCGTCTCCAACGTGCGCTCATTCATGTCTGGATGAGCCGCAACCTCACGAAACAACCTTCGTTGCGCCGACTGCACCTGATCACTGTTCAGCGACAGGCCAACATATCTGAAGCGTGCTGTTGTCGCATGCATTGCCTGAGTCAAATGCCACGTCTGGTCGCCACACCCGAAGCCGAGATCGAGTATCGCGACGTGGCGTTGCGACCCATTGGCACCACTTTTGACTAGCCCTGCCGTGGACACGATCTCGTCGAGAAGTGCTGCAGAAGCTTCTGGGAAGTCTTGGATAGCCTGACCCTCCACGCCTTTCCTGGGTTGATGGTCAGCCTATGTGCGCTTGGTCTTTATTCCCGACCTACCAGTAGCCAACGTTCATCCACATGCTCCGAATTGGAGCCTTTATGTTCAGCTTCCAGTGACCCAGGCCATATTGATCGGTCCTTCTGAGAATGACAATCGTTACTATGATAGCCACTACCACTGTGGCTAGGAAGCCTGCCAGGAAGCCGAGGCCGAAGTCTCGACTAGAGGTCATGATGCAGAAATTGCAGGTGGAAAACAGAGGTGATTGTTGTGGAGCAATTTTGTGCCCCGCTTGATGTTAAAGAGTCAGCAGGCTCAATTAAATGCGTTCACTAAATGGCTTGCTATCCATACACAAATGAGTCCGTCATGACCTCTCACTGTGGTGCAATGGTAATTGAAGTAACAGGTTTAGCAACTAGTCTATTGGCAGAATATGCATGCGAAGACAACATTCATGCCCACGGTATCGTGACCCCTAGATCCTGAGCAACTCTCATTGCTGAGACGACGCAGCCTTCCAACAGGACCATTCCATCCCAGCACCATGAGCCTGCTATCCAAACGTTGTCTGCACCGTTGACCCATCCCCCTTCTCACTGCTGTTGGTGCTCATTATCCTTTGCACTACAGCCCTACTCCTGACATCGCGTAGTGTCCTTGTGAACTGGGCTGCCTGAAGATGTTGTTCCTCTCCTATGCCATCAAGCGGACATGTCACTACCACAACGCCGTTGGGCATAGTATGCAATGCCTCCGTTTGTGTTTCGCTCTTGCTGAACCTCGTCCGCAAGATCATAACCTGGGCAGCATTCTTCTCCTCAAGCCCAGAGCAATGTGCACAGGCATGCTTTTGCACATCATCGTTGAGGACAGAACTCCTGCCTGTAGGATCGGTTATCAAGGTTTGCACTCGACGTGTTGGCATGTCCGCGAATGTGCCTTTGAGTGGGCTGAAGATCTTCGCCGCAACGTCTGGGGACACGGCGAGCACAACCTTATCAAATGTCTCCTCACCCATGCTCGATGGAACCGTTGTTGATTGCCATCGCACCGTGACCTTACCATTGGACTGAGAGACGACCTCTTCCACACGTGTACCTGTTCGAACATCGTTGATTCCTAGCAGCAGCTTGGATTGGACTTGTCTGACTCCACCGCAGACCGTGGAGAGCTCTTTTCCAGTGGACCTCGTCTTATAATTGATAACGTCGCCAGCAGGAAATCGAAGCAGCTCCTCATGGCTACACGTAGCAATGACGCTCATCGCTGGAAGCACGTAGTAAGCGACGAACCGTTGCGGAGTCGAATCCTCCTGGAATATTCCCCAAAGCTTTCAGATAGCCCCCATAAGGAATCTTTGGCGGGATTGTGAAGCATGCGAACGTGAACCAGAAATTCCAGATGGTGAGATAGAGCACTTCAAGAAAGTATGCCATCCAACCAAGGGTCTTTGGTTTGGGAACACCTCGATGCAGGTTCGAGGAGTGGATGAAATACGTCCGGGGTCTTCACCAAGCGTCGAAGACTTTTGGTCGTCATCCCTTGCGTCGGCATATGCATACAAGAACCGGGTGACATGTGTCGGTATTTGCAGATAGCGGTACATGCGTATCAGATTCGCATGGTAACCCCCGACAATGCCGCGCATTGGCAAATCAATGCGTTCGACCAACCCGGTGCCTTCATTGTGTACCGTCACCGATGCTGCATCGAATGACAGGCTACTGGTCTTTTAAATGTTATTACTGACCCCTTGCGTTAGAATGCAGCTAGCTCGTACCTGCTCAAACAACGTGACATTGAAACGACTCCGATCGTCGTGCGTCAGCAGCCAGGCTGTGGTGAGGCCAGCCAATCCAGTGCCTATGACCGCCACGCGAGCCTGGTCACCTCTCTGCTGGTCTTTCTCGGATATAGATACCATTGGGCTCGTCTTTGACTTTTCACTAGAGTGCGCAGGAGGAAACTCTCTTACACAAGGGTGGAATGAGAGTAGTGCGATGGTGTGATCCACCTCGGCATGAAAAATCTCTCTGGCGCTTACCAACAGCGGCATGGCAGAGACGTGCGGCCCGAGCACCGATGCATATCTAGCTTTATTGGGCGATGCCTTTTGATCCTCAGACATTCGATCAGTAACAGCGATCTTGGTGGCATAAATCGCGCTGGGCTTTTATCTGCAATAACACAGTATGAAGGGGGCGGTCTCGGATATTGTGGACATGAGACTGGCAGTCTTGACTCCTGTACAATACTTTGATGTTCCAAAATTATTTCGAGGAATTCGTAAATCTGCTATCTTGTCCCTTAACAGTTCATAGGAGCTCAGTCAGGGTCGAGTGGCGGTGGCTGGCTCAGGACGCTGGGGGCCGAGGCTCGTGTTGAGCAGACACGTGGGGAGGGTTAAGGACCCTTGCTAGTTAGCAGCATGACGACGATTTGCTGTAGCAACCCAAGCCGTAAACAGAACTCAGCTCATTGAAACCTGTTCTGCTCACTGCATTACGCTATCTCCGTCTTATCTGAGGCATGGCCTTGTTCCATGACCAATTCGAGACTCACAAAATCATATCGTGGATCGTAGCAAACCTACATTTTGGACAGGTTTTTACTGTCTGTTTATTTGCTCATGTCTGAGTGATTGATCCCAGAGAGTATAACCGACACAATCTTTGCAACATTGCAATGGTTGTTGCTGAGCCCAACCCCTACGGATTCTGCCCCCAACTGCCCATCGATAAGCTTAATCTTGACTAATGGCCCGCCGACGGAGCTGCTAGTCTGCCCATTAAACAAGGAACCACAGGAGAGGGTGTGTGAACGTACTTCAAAATACTGGGATCATAAACGTCACAGAGCCTGCATAGTCAAAGGTGGCCTATTTTATTATTATTGTTATTTTGATTTTTATAGCTAGCCTGTTGCTATTCTTGAATCAAATGAGGAGCTATTTTTCCTCAGTCACTTGTCACTTGAGTTCTGTAAGGACATCACTTCCAAGTTGAACTCGAACTACAACCCGTTAAGCAGCGGCTGGGACATCGCATTGGCATTATTTACAACAACAGTCTGTGCAGTTGGTCGTCCACGAATGAATATATGGCTCCAATCAAGGCTTTGTTTCTGTCTCATTATCGTCTCGATCGCAACGAAAGGCTTTAGTAGCTATACAATGGCAGCAATGAAATCCCACTACGTTGGTGATGCGCAGCATTCCAAGAGTATCTGCAAGTTTCAATAAGGAAATTTCGAAATTACTGGAAGAAAGAAAGTAATTTCATATCATGCATTAAAACGGACTCCCTGTGGTCTATGAGAAGCAGGCGGGCCAGCGAGTATACAGAAACCTGTATCGTTGTTCTAATAAAGCTGGAATAATTGATAGGTCTTGCTTTCGCAACGTTTTACACATGCGATTTACTGCCCTGCTTCCAAGGAAAAATCATAGCTCATGTCATGTAGATCACGTCCTTAAATCATTTTGCCCTGCAAATGCGACGAATAATGCAGCATGGGTCTGCCATACAAGATCTGGATTTACGCCTGTCGTCAGCCTTGGATTTGTGTAACAAAAAGATCATCAAGTTGTCAGTTGCGTGATACACATTACGTGTCAACGGTGCTTGTTTCGTTCGGCTATTTCCATAAGAAGATGAGTGGTTGTTCTTTTAACGGAAAAGATGATAGCTTACGCGTGGAGTCTTACCAGGCCATCATCGTTGGTGGGATAAATGAGGAGCGCGTTCGTTCTACAACTCTCTGTTTCTGCCTAACCATATTGACAGTCTTTTTATAGAGTCGTAGTTGTACACGCGGCCTCACGCAATGCCATGCCCTGACACTATCCTCTTACACATCTCCATGTCACGGTGCTATGCACTGCCATAACCAACTACTGACGGGCTCTGCTTACTCTCTCCCCAGGGCATACACACGTAGAGTTAATGAAAACATGCCCCGAATTTCTGCCTAGTTATTATCTGTTCTAGGCGCGATATGGAATTCTATTCTAAGCTTCATGTTTCCAAGTGCCCGAGGTAACATTGTGCGGCGCTATGCTGCGCATTGATGGATCCTTGTAAGTCATCCTGGTGGCCCCTCATTGTGAACGCGCGTCCACCTCCCCTCTCTCGTCACATACGCGTCGAGAAACGGTGATTGGTAACAAACTCTCTGTTGGTCTCCTGTCCTTTTCAATGCGGTAGGTTCGCAGCTGATGCATCGTCATCGTCGGCGTCATCCGTGTTGTTATTGCTCAGCTTCGCAGCCAGGCTGCTGTGCATGTGTATGGAGATTCCCCTTTTGCCCAATTATCCGCTGCAACCCTGAAGTTGTTGTCTGGGCTACGGATGCTATCGCCTGGATGCCGGGAACTAACCAATGGCGCTCTTCAGTCAGTGACCATGGTGGTATCAGTGCACAGGAGAGGCTTATGAGGCCATTGAGCCTCAGTTTCAGATATCATGTAAATATGTGCATCAAGTCACCGCCATCATAGTGACCTTCGACTTACTTTCCTCGTTAATTAATACTTTGGAAATACCTTCTACCTATCCTTCCGAACCTCCAAGTTCCCACTCCATCTCTTCACCTATTTGATACTTCTCGTCTTTGTCATAATACTTGTTAACATGTCTAAGAGAGTGATGGCAGCCACACACCCACTGCGGTGGCTTCTCGTCATCAGCTTCGTGGTCGCTCTTCCAGTCAACATTGCTGCCGCGGCAATTCTTCGTGAACCACTGCCTGCAGTCGGTCTTGTACCACTCGGGCTTTCAGCATCCCTTTCAATCCTGATCATCGGTCTTTCCAAGCTCGATGCGTCAGATTCCAACAAGAACCGGCATGATCGGGCAACTACCTTCGTCGCGTTTACTACCGACGTGCTTTCCATCGCAGGCTTTCTTGCCGTCCTGATCCTGACCTGGTCTCCTACAAGTGGCATGGATGGTATATTAACAATGGACGAATCTTCCTTATTGCATATGCCACGACGCCTATGATCTTCAGTCTATTTGGCCACTTATACCTCGCTCTACACATGATCTTCCACATTTTCGACGTACGAACTCGGATCGCTCACTACTTTAATGGCAAACCAGCTACCTGCCCTCATTGCCACGAGCAAATACATTCATCACGCGTGCCATACTTCTCCTTCGCCCGAGAGGGTATCAGCCGGTCGGAGTCAGAGAAGAGGATAGGTTTTGCGACGACGCCGGGGACGCGTTGCTCGACCCAGCGAACGACACACGTGATAGCCATGAAGTTATTAAGGGCAAGGACAAGGAGACTGAAGTTGTTTGAACACCTTACGAGGGAACATCTTTCAAAAAGCGAACTCATTCAGTTTCAAGTACGAAAAGATGCTTCATATGTAGGAGCTAGGACGGGGATCTTGTTTGCATCCATAGCAGTCGGATTTAGGTCTTTCACTGACGTATGGCGTGGCGGAAATTATCAAGCACGGCCAGTTGGATAAACAGGGGCACTTCAGGGAACCATGGTTCGTACAATACCGGCTATTCAAACTAGTTCGGAATGTGCCGTAGATAATGGTTTTCAAGGTCTTGGGTAGTTCTGTTGACTTTGTATCGTTGTTGAGTATTTATTCAAGTAAATGCTACATCTACACAAGGATATACTCCTGGTATGACCAACAGTCCACTTGTCTGATGCTCGTTGTTCAGGTCATTTATCTAAATAACTCTACTGGTAAAGCTTAATAGAGTTGAAGAGCCAGTAGGCGCCCGCAAAGTCTTCTGGGTTATTTGTGACGTATTCATCGCAGGTACGGGCGCCAGTGTCGACCTTGCAAGTATCATCCCAGATCGACTGGTCAATGTTGTCGCCGCAAAAGGCGGTGTTGATAACCTGAAACACAGCGTGAGCTTATAGACACTTTGTTTGACTCCGGGGCTACCTACGATTGTTTGGTCCTTGAAGTAGTTGCTGACGTTGCAGTTGCGCCCGCTGGTGAAGCGCGAAGCAGGCGTACCCCAGTTGCTAGGGTTGGGCTTTCCAGCAGTGATGTCCTTGGGGATATTCTTGCGTGCCCACCAGTAGATGTTAAGGGCATTGCTGTTTAGCCAGACGGCGTAGACACCACCTTGGCCATCGTTGAATGCATCACCGTAGGAGCCAGTGCTCATGGTGTTACCACAACCATCACTATATGAACATGGTAAGCATTTGTGTCAAACCGTCATTCAGTTTATACTGACTAGTTTGTGCCATCCTCGCAAGATTGTGACTCGGTGCCGCCATTGTTGCATTGAGGCCTCTCATCCAGACCACCAATATTGCTGAAAGAGCAGGTACCGCATGTGTGCAGAGAAACAACATTCTTGTCGTTGTTGTTGATACCTTCAATGATATCAATTTCACCAACCGGGTCTTCATTGAAGTTGTATGACCAGCTTGAAGGGGCATGTTAGCACATTCACAGCGATGAAATTTCTGGATAACTTACAGTGAGGGCCAGACACCACAAGCAGTGCCGGGCATATGCTCGATGTCGGCAATGAGAAGTCCTGAGCTGTAAGTTTCTTTGGACTCCAGTCGAACGCTGTCGCGGCCATGGCGGTTAGTGTTTCTGCCAAGAGGCTTGGCCACATTAGTGTAATCGACACCGATATAGATCTGACCGTTGTCGGTATAGACAAGGCCGGCACTTTCGGCAGCAGCCCTGTTCAAATAATTGACAGATCCATGGGTTGGGTCACCACCATAGGTTGGATCCAGACCGTCATAGTATTTGGCCTAGGAGGTTAATCAAAAGTGTTAGTAATGTCATCTGAAGGAATACGGGGATTTCCTTCGTACATCTCTGAAGTTAAAGCTGTCGAAAAAGTTGCTAGCATCATAGGTCTTTCGCAAAGTAAAGGTCTGGCAAGCACCAGCCGATGCCAGGACGGCCACTGTTGGCAAGATTTTGGAAAGCATACTGATCAGAAACAGTGGATGACGGGATGGTGGACGGTACATTCATTGTTGCTTGAGGGATTCGTATTTATATCTCCTAAGGAATAATGCATCAAGCATAGGCAAATGCTGGGTGGGCTATACATGCCGAGATGCCGTGTATACAACTGATTTAGCCTTAGTCGATACTATTTGTGGTAAGGCTTACGGTTCCACGCTCCCACTTTTATTAGAAAGCTCAACTCTTAGCATCAGCGTGCCGGAATACATGGACCGGCGGCGCTCATTGATGCCCCAGGATTGCTTACATGGTAGGAGCGTATGATGCTTAAACAACGGTCAATCCCACTAGCTCCCGTACTTCTGCAGCATGCTAAAATAGTGGCCTTTCGTAGGATCTAGCGGCTCCAACAATCCTTCGACTATGCAAAATGCACAATTTCAAGGCAATCGTATGACAATTCCAGAAATGGTCAAACATGACGAGCATATTATTAAAACATTTCACAGAACAGTCACCCAGAAACAGAATGAGAGCAAACCTGACAAGGTATAAGTACTCATGATAAATCATATTTCCTCTTAGACTCCCTAGATATTGTATGCCTGTTTTTCAACCAGCAAGTTCGTACAAGGTGGCCTAAACACGCTTCAACTCCTTCATGAGTCATGCCAATAGCGCACCATGGCTAAGAATTTTGAGAGTCGAGCACAAATGTAGGTGGTGGTATTCTAGAGACTTAAGCCCCTGACACCGACTATTATGTCCCCTAAATGTACCACAGTATGTCATTGTTTATTTAACCGGACAGGGATCATGGTGGATGATGTAGTAGGTCATCTTAGCCATGCCGGAAATCGCGGGATCTGCTATTATGTCTGCACCAGGAAATACATTATCGCTGACAAGAGAAGCAACCACATCGCAAAATTGCAAAACTAGAAGACGCACTTGTCCTTTACTGCCATGATTCCGAGGTCAATGACTAAGCGAAGAGTTAACGGCGGCACTTGAGGTTTTCTGGTTTAACTGATACCAACAGAGTCCGAGGGGCCGTGATGGACACGACTACTGTCAGAACTCCAAGCTTTGCATTAATCTTTGATGTCGTATTATGGTGTCGAACTTCTTGGGATTTAGAACAAGTTCGCAGGTATACTGAGTTTCAGGCCGGTTTGCTAGATGGCCATACCCATCAGATGATCACAGTTCTCTCGGCCCATGCGTGGTTTTGGGAAGTCCTTTCCGAAGCGCCTGTGAGCTGTACAACTAGTATACCAGCAGATGACTGAATCGTAAAACGCAAACTTGCTCTGGCGTTATTAATATAATCATGAAAGCTGGTGGATCCCATGCATCAACAACATAAATTACCACACGGTTAAAGAAATATGCATATTCAGGCTGCCTCTACTGAATTTTTCCGTAATATTAAGGTTATAATTACACTGGGGATTGAGATAACATCTGTCTTGAATTTGCACCCAAACCAGGTTTACTAGTTTGGCTTGGTGAATCGTAGCAACGGCATAATACATTCTCCGAGCCTCAGCTATTACACAAGCGGCTTCCTTGCCATAGTGATGGCTTTCGGGCATGCCATAACAGAGCAATACACTTAACTACAAGATAATCTAGCACCTCTCCTCAGGTATAATGACTCTGACGGGCCACAGGACCCAGTATTAGTCTAGGATCAAGGATACGTATTTGCATGCAACTCTACACTTTGAGAATGATTGCTAACCAGTATGCCGATTCGGATTCAGCGCGGACCAAAGGTTTGTAAGTAAACGGCGAAACTATTAAGTAAAACCCCGCTTAAAGTCTATGTTAACGTCATATGAAGGATTTCTGTTGTCGATATGATAGTTCGTAGTTGTCTCCATAGAATAAAGATTCTTTCGGGTCTCTCTATCAGGCTTCGCCCCAAGTGTTGATTGAATCGCTTGTTTGTCATCAATCAAATCTAATCAAGATGTGGTTAACTCCTATGAATGGGAGCGCAACTGCTCTTTCGAAAGCATATGGGTGAAGTCATTGAGGAAACATAGATGCCGGTGCCTGAGGTGGGGTCACTCTGCTCATAATTTACATTTTCTAATTAGCTATTATGTATACCATTGAGTTTCTTGGACGTTTAGCTGGACAACTCCAAAACTAGGGTACGAACAGAAGAGAGGCAGCCAGTTAGGCGAGGCTCGATGTAGGCGTTGCTGGGGAGCAGGGGTCTATGCTTATCGAGCTCCAGGAAATTAGCCGGTCAAAAGCACCAAAGAGTTTCCAGGACGAAGACAAACAGAAGACACGTCCAAAACATGCTGATTCTCAATTGTTAGCTATTGATGGAAGTCTTGTTTGTTTGTGGGATAGGAACCGTCTTTCGACCTTGATTACTCTGTTAGAACTTGAGAGGTGCAGACAGGGGTTAGGAAACCTATGCATGACAGTCTAGGCCAAGGGCCCTTGGGTAGCGCCGTCGAGATCAGGACTCAGGGCATAAGCATACCATCCGGCCCAACCAATGAACAGCGCACACAGCCTCGGTATTGGACTATGCTTGCAGGCTTACTACGTCCGTATTGCAGAATTGCGGATCATTCCACCAGTCCTTATCTTTCTTACCTGTCCTCTCCTGTACGAGAGACCACTAGACCTGGAGCAGTCAATGAGCGCATACTTGCCCGTTCGGAACATCAATCTACCATGCCAATTGGGATAACGATCTTGCCTGCCAATTAGGAACAAAGGTCTGCCAAGTCAGCGCGCTAACCAGAACTTCTCGTCCTGAGGTGTATTTACTAGACACGGCCGCTCCTGAGCTCCGTGGCTTACAATCCTCTCGCACCCACGCCATGCTCACCACATTCAAGAGCCACCCCGGCTCTCCGAAAGGAGTTCAAAGTAAACCTAAGCGTCACCAAGTTTCTAGAGCCTGCGATTGGTAGGTACAACTGCCGTAGTCCGTGCGGCTTTTTTGTCTTTGGTATCACCCGAACGACCTCTGTTTCATCGCAAAGGCCCTTTTGAGGACTTACGAGTGCCTTGGCTGTGTTGACCACAATTCAATAGGTGCCGAATTCATCGCATAAAATGCGACAACAATAATCCATGCGATAACTGCAGGAATCGTGGAGGCAATTGTAGCAATAAGGGAGTAAACCAGATCCGGTCTCTTCCACATGCCTACCGGTAAGTAGGAGTTCTTCCACTAAGCCCTATGCTTTATTTTTGTCCCACCCGCTGAGGAAGCTCCACACCATAGAGAGATTGAGAGATTGAAAAATAAGGTGAATGAGCTCGAGCTCGAGCTGGAAAATGAACGCAACGCAAATCGTCATTCTCCCAATCTTGACCATGGAGTGTGTCCCGCAACACCGACATCTTTGCCGCGACCAAATCAAGAAAGCGGCGGTACATGCATGGAACATGGTGGCATAGACCGAATCCCCGGTCAATCGGACTAGGAAGATATGTCGCGAGGGGTATACATGAGCACAGCCCACTCGCCGAACAAGACGTGGTATGGAACATCGTCCTTGTTCTACTTTATCAGCCGCATGAATACCTATCTGGGTGCTGCATTGAAAACCCCGTCCCAAGACGTCAGCATCGGTGGCCTAAAGTCAGCGAGCACCAGCTATGCTACTCCTGACAGCGCGCCCTCTGGCAGTGCCGAGAATGAGATTGGTTCATGTGAGGGTTTTTGAGTCCAACACAAGAAGAGTACTTCCTGAAT
Source organism: Albifimbria verrucaria (assembly GCA_020081605.1). Lineage (NCBI taxonomy): Eukaryota > Fungi > Ascomycota > Sordariomycetes > Hypocreales > Stachybotryaceae > Albifimbria > Albifimbria verrucaria. The sequence continues at coordinate 363,445 of JAHREC010000049.1, forward strand.
CTCTATTGGGATTCGTACCATACCTCACTTCTTGTGCTCAACGAGAGTCACTTTAAGGAGCATTACAAGTCGCTTTGGACCACGCCGGGACGTGTTCGAAAAACTCGGCTTTAGTTGACATAGTCATTGCCATGAGTGTACAATATGGCATGTCCATTGCTGCACCGAGACAGAAACCCGGTCTAGCACATCCAGGCCATGACGACGCCACGATAGCAGGCAAGGAGTATTACCGACGATGCCAGAATCTCTTGGCAAGTGAATTAGAATCCCCGACTCTTAGCACCTTGCAGTGCCAGATCCTTTCAGTGATATACCTATGCTGCGCATCTTTCCAGAACATGGCTCATAGTACCTTGGCACTTGCTGTACGTACAGCGCAGATGCTTGGGCTGCATTTAGAACCACCGGAGGATATGAATTCCACAGAAAAGGAGATGCGAAGACGCCTATGGTGGACTTTGTACGTCGTCGAGACGAAAACTTCCATGAAGTTGGGTAGAGAATTCTCTACAACCATAGAAAATACCACAGTGGCCTTGCCATCTGACGACCATGAGACAGCCATGTCAGCCGGATCCATGTTCGCATCACTTGGTGATGATGTGACATGGCTTAGCTACAACCTTCAGAATCTAAAAATGGTCCTGGCAGCCCGAGATGTTCACATGTGCCTCTATGGCAGATGGGCAGAGGTTACGTCAAAGATTACCGGCCCACTATACGGAGACATCGAGGCACTCGAAGATGTGGCTACATTTCTGACTACCGCTATGGAACCCATGCATGCCTGGGTCAAGCAGGTTCCCCTCGAACTACAAACTCCTAGAGAGAATGGAGGAACACCACTTTCGACGGAAACCCCACTGTTGGCACTGGAGCCATTTGTGCCGTCATGGATCAAAAGACAGCGCCTACTGCTAGAGCTCCTGTATCACAATCTATCTATGAACTTACATCGGCCCATGATTACCTTCCCAGGCCTCAATTCCCGCAGATCAAGCTTCATGCACGTTCCGCTGTGCTCCATGCTGTCGCCCTCACCTGCATTCTGCACCAGTTGATGACCGGAGAGGGTGAGCTAAAAGGGTGGCAAGAAGCGTTTCAATGGCAATGGAACGCAGCCATGACCCTGACTGGATACTGGCTGGCCTATCCAGCCTCCGAAGTAGCGGATACTGTTAGTGATAGCCTGACCAAGGCAATCGTCGTGTTCGACATCTTTGGGCGAAGCTTTGCGGTTTCTAAAAGTGCAGCAACTATAATTCGCAACTTAATTAGTAGTGTTAATCCTTTAGCGGTTACTCTACGCATTACACAACAACAGTACGAGCAAGAAAAGTCGGGAGAACAGCAGCAGCTCGTTGTACTTGCCAACACTGACCTTAACTTGATTCAAAATTCTGATTCAGTTTCGGGTATCGATGAGGCAACGACCTCCATGTTCACAACCCCAAATCCAATCAATCTTGCAGGTATAGGATATGGCGGGCCAATGGATGTGGCATTCGAGGTTGACGGTTTCAACGACATGGAGATGTTGTGGTCGACGATGAATGTTGATGTCAACCATCAATGGGTGAAAGAGGCTACGGATTTCGAGCTTTAGAGAAGCACAAGAGTTATATATGGGCGGTTCCAAAGGTTTATTCTCATGATGGTCGGGGGTAGAAGCAATGGGGGCAGGGGCTTGGGGCTGGCAAATTGTGTTAGAACCAGAACCTATTGCGCATATTATCATTTCTGCTCGTGTTTTGCAACCACTTTAATCACCCATGCATTACTTACAGTGCTTTTGTTGATGCTCAGCGGAGTTTTCGCGTGCACTCCGGCTCACTGCTCGTTGGAATTGTGTAAATTGAATTGAATCCTTCTATTGTATGCTCAGCTTGGTCGTTCACATCCTGACCAATTGGACGTAGTGCTATTGGCTCAGAGCTCCGGAGTTGAGAGAAACTGCCGTTTTCGGGTCAAGTTGTACGCAACAATATACCCAGACTTGAAGTTCATACTCGAAAAGACCATGGGAGTAAGTCCGGGAACCTGGACTACCTGTTTCAAGGATTTACGGAGTTTGTTTGATTTGATGAAGAGAGCTAATGGAATTGGCGTAAACTTGTTTTCATTTTCCAGCCCAGATCTCTGGTATTTAAGATGCCACTTGACCGATACTCTCGTATGTTCCATCCAAGTCAGGCGTCCATCAGTCCAAAATATCGTACAACAAAACATTACATCATCAATATGGAGAGCTCAAGTAATGCAAACAAAAGTCTGCCAGATACTTCAACTCCTTCGGATACCTCTCCTGGGAAACAACCTAAGTCAAACTCACAATTTAAGAATGGGGAGAAGAGCGCCACTATGGGTTCATCTTCGAGCGATGAGCAGTCCATCTCCGAAAGAAGCATAAGAGGATTTCGTTGGGCTCTCGTGTGCATAGCAATATTCTCGGCCAATATACTTTACGGCCTTGACACGACTATCGTTGCAGACATCCAGGGCGCTGTTTCTGGTACCTTCGACAATGTTACACAGCTGGGCTGGCTCGGGGTTGGTTTCACCTTGGGTTCAACCGTATTCATTCTCCCTCTCGGGAAAGCATACAGTACCTTTGATAACAAATGGATCTTTCTCGCATGCCTCATCAACTTTGCTGCGGCCAGTGCGCTCTGTGGCGCTGCACCCAACATGAACGCCATGATCATAGGCCGTGTGTGGGCGGGTGCCGGTGGTGCGGGCATGTATCTCGGGACCTTGAACCTATCTACTGCTATCAGCCTGCCGCATGAACAGGCCTTCTACGTAGGTGTTACGGGGTTTGTCTATGGCAGTGGATGCATTCTCGGGCCTGTTGTTGGCGGGCTCTTGGCTGACAGTGCAGCGACCTGGCGCTGGGCCTTTTACCTCAATCTTGTCATTTTTGCTGTCATGAGCCCTGTCTACATATTCGTTCTTCCTTCTGTACCACAAAAGCAGCAGCTCACCATCACTCAGAAAGTAAAGACCTTGGACTGGCTTGGGATTGCTCTCAATACCGGTGTCTATTGCACTTTCACGATCGCATTTACCTTTGGTGGAGTCATTTGGCCGTGGAATGACGGGCGACTCATTGGACTTATTGTGGTTTTCGGAGTTTTGGCTATCCTTTTCGTGGTCACGCAATACTTCTCGATGTTTACGACGCCAACTAATCGTATATTTCCCTGCGAGCTTTTGCAGGACCGACAGCTCATTCTCCTCTACATTATTATGGCCTGTGGCGGTGCTTCTTTGTTTGTGTCAGTTTATTATATTCCGCTTTACTTCTTATTTGTTCACGAAGAGACGGGAACGGAGGCAGCGGTGAGACTTCTGCCTTTCCTCTGCTTCTATGTCGCAACAATCCTCATTTGCGGCGCTTACATGGACAAAGTTGGATATCACAGTGTATGGTTTCTTTTGAGTGGAATGTGTCTCACGTCTGGCGCTGCAGCCATGTACACAGTTAAAGCAACCACTCCAACTAGCGACATAGCAGGCTATACCGTTCTTGTGGGCCTGGGCATGGCGACTACCCAAGCAGGCTACGCAGTTGGTAATGTCCTGGTTGGACCAGCTCGTGCAGCAGAACTTATCCAATTTCTCAATATCTCGCAAGGCTCTAGTCAACTCATTGGATTGGCCATTGCTAGTACGGTATTTCAGACTGAGACGTTCAAACGCCTCAGACAAATCTTGGGACCTAAGTATAATGATGGTGAGATTGAAGGAGCCATGGCTGGTACTCAAAGTGCCTTGCTCCGTGAAGTTGGCTCCGAGACCAGAACCGCCTGCATAGACGCTATTGTGCAGGGCATTTCGAAGTGCTGGATATTAATTATTACTACCGGTGCTTTATACACGGTATGCTCTTGTTTGTTAACTCGTGCAAGATTTGTCAAGCCTAGGGAAATTTGACTCAGAGTGCTATTGTGTAGGCTTCTGGGCGAACGGAAAGGACTACAATTACAATCTCAGTTCAACATAAAGACCTTTATATCGAATGATAGGATAGTTGATAAGACGGATAATATATCGCAAATAACTAACAATTCTCATTCATATATCTTTTCAAGCGCAAATGGGCGTTTCTCACACTTCTCTACACTTTCTTGCCTGTGTTGTCTTGTTGCATCCATTTGCAGAGGTATCTTGGCTCCCCTCCCTGTGCTAGTACGAATGATTTCACTCAACCATAGTCAATTTTCCAGTATCTCACTTACCTGCCAATCGGAAAAAACTCGTATGTGAGGCTTTGCACGTCGTTCTTGAAACAAAGTGGTCCCGCCCAACGCAGCTCGATAATACCACCGCGGGCTTGCAGTCTCTCATTCATTCATGTGTTCATTTTTCAGTTTATCCTTCATCATTAGTTGCTCTCGACGTATGGATTCCATTAACTGCTTTGTATTGTCAGGGGCAAAGAATAAACCACGTCTTTGGGCCTATGGTGTCGGGCCCTCCAAGACTATTGGCTGCAGCACCGTCAATTCAATTATCATGGTGCTTCCGCCGAAATCACTACGGACATTATCTCCGAAATGTGCCTACTAAGACGTTGGAAATCGAGCCATTTCGCAAACCTGGCCCAAGCATAAATGGGGTCAGGATGCCTACAATAATTCAGACCCTTGTTTCCAAGCCCTGTCCTAACTCCGGAACTCCATTAGGCTGGAGCTGGCTACCACAAGTGTAAACCTGAAAGAGTCCACTTTTCAGTGACCTATCCGGTGGGGGTATATGTGGTGTCAAGGCTGATATTACTTACTTTGGCAATCTCGACGAAACTCCGGGTGCTCAGGCGTGTCACATCTGACTCGATTTACTTCACCGGAGTGCCGACACATTATGAGCGAAGCTACAAGTTTGAGGGGTAACGTATCCATTGTAAATAAAGCCCTTGGTATACAAAAGCCCTAACTTCTCATCATCTATCAGCTATATTTCACCCACTCCTCTCTCTCCTTCAGACCCAGCTTATCATCCTATCTCTCAATTTGCGGAATCGATCAAGCATCATTTACAGTAATCGTTCTCATACATAACCCACCAACCAAAACCGCAATGGCACTGCCACAGACTTACAAGCATGCCGTCTTCAAGGCTCAGGGCAGCCACTCGTCATCGAGAATGTACCTCTTCAGTTGCCCAGCAAGGGTGAAGTTTTGGTAAAGGTCGAAGCTTGTGGCGTTTGCTTCTCTGATACTTTTGCCCAAAACAATGTTATGGGCGGAGGATTGTAAGATAACCCTCATCTCCCCGTTGGCCTCAGTGGTGCAACCTCTTACGTGGCGTCAAAGGCTGACAATCAATGGAAATGTGTAGCCCTTTAGTACCTGGCCATGAGATTATTGGGAAAGTCGCAGCCGTTGGCGAAGGAGTAACTACCTGGGCTGTCGGCCAACGCGTTGGTGGTGGTTGGCATGGTGGCCATGATGGCACATGCAATGCTTGCAACAAAGGATGGTACCAGATGTGTGACAATCAAGCTGTGAATGGCGAGACCAGAAATGGAGGATGTAAGTTCCAGCCATTTCATATTTGGACCACCGATGATGCTTACTTTTGGGCAGATTCGGAGTATACGATTTTACGCAGTGAAGCGGTAGTCCGTGTACCTGACCACGTTGATGCTGCGAAATATTCACCTATCCTATGTGCAGGCATGACTGTCTTCAACTCTATGCGTCACATGAATGTTGGCCCAGGTGAAACCGTCGCTGTGCAGGGCCTCGGTGGTCTCGGCCACTTGGCAATTCAATATGCTCATCGCTTCGGATACCGCGTTGTAGCCATCTCGCGTGATAGCAGCAAGGAGAAATTTGCCCGTGAGCTCGGTGCCCACGACTACATTGATAGCTCCAAGGGAGACACGGGCGAACAGCTCCAGAAGCTTGGGGTGCCAAACTGATTATAGCAACTGCACCTACTGCCGATGTTATGACACCATTATTAAAGGGCCTTGGTATCCTCGGCAAGCTGTTGATTCTCAGTGTTCCCGGTGATGTCCCTATTAGCACAGGGACAATGGTGAGTTGCAGTGCAGATTCATTGAGATAAGAACTGGGCTAACATTACCAAGCTGAAATATGGCTGCTCTGTACAATCCTGGCCATGTGGGCACGCTTCTGATGCCGAGGATGCACTCAAATTCACAGAGTTACAGAACATCGATTGCATGGTGGAGAAATTCCCCTAGAGAAAGCTAATGAGGCTTTTGGTGAGTTGAACGCTGTTGTATGCGAGACATATATCTAACTTGTGCTAAAGATTCCATGCTCAGCGGGAAAGTCCGCTTTCGAGCTGTTATTGTCATGGAGTAAGGTGGAAATGGAAATAGATTAACCGGGGCAGTTGCTTATATATTTGCATTGGATGGCCAGTATTAGTTTTGATATCGTTTAAGAGACACAAATTCAGAGAGAAAAAATTGATTTATGGGGTTCCAATAAAGAAGTAAATAAAATATTAGTTATAGAGTAATAAGACTTCCTAGCAAATGTTTTCAAATCTCGGGCAGTGCTTCTTCCTCCACAGGCAAACTCTCGATATCATCCATAGGTTTACTACAAGATGCCATTATCTATCGGACATAGTTCACCGATTTTGCGAAGCGTTTAATACGACTATACGCCGGAATAGGGCATAACAATCAACTCCACAATATTTAAAGATTGGACAAATAATGAAATGCACTTGAAAGCTTTCCCAGTGTCTAAAATAGGCCTTTAGGGTGCGCAGTCAAGAGTAATTAGACGTTGCTGACATATACCCCAACACAAAACTTAAGCTCAATCACAATTCACCCAGTATTCATTCTCTGAAAGTTGAAAAGGCTTGAAGAATACAGTTCTTAACCTGGGTAAGCCAAAAACTCTCAAGGCGCTTGGCCGGCTAAGTTATGTCGAGCCAGGAAAGATCTTCAGCCCCTAAAATGCAGGGTTTACACCGTTCCAATCTGGATTCTCGATATGCGCCCTCAGAAGAATTCCAGGCCAGCTTCCGGCAGGATGCTTTTCAGTACTAGGCCATGTAAGACTGTCCACCTTGCTCGGCAAATCTTTAGCCTGGCTTATTACCGCGCTGGCCAGTGTCCTTTCCACATCTAATCGTGGCAGCAGCTGCTCAATCCGATCACAGTATGCTAATACGCCGATCTTTTCCGCGAAGTCTCGAGAGAAATCAGCTTTGACGCTCAGCCGGATCAGCCTCGCTAACGGATCGATACGTTCGGCAATTCCGGGACTCGTATGCACAGCAATGGCAACCCACACGCGGTGAGAGTCCTCCGATGAGAAGCGACCTTGTAGCTCTAGCTGTTGCTTTGCCATATCAGCCCCGCATACTTCGAATCGTTCTGGGCCATGATCGTGGCTGCTGACGCCAAAGTCATGGTAAGCTGCAGCAACGAAGAGCAGCTCAAGTTTCTCAGGCCGAGCCCATTCGCTATCTTCCTTTTCTGCAAGGAACCGTGCAATGAGGTACACACGAATGCTGTGATTAAAATTGGCACCGGCTCGGCACCCTGAACAATCCTGAGCGTTTCGGTACAGACCTCAGTCTGGGGATTTTATGCAGCACCTCAGCTGGTAGAGGCGTCTTTTGATCTTCAGTCATTTTTCTGGCTTGTGTTCTGTGGAATATCAACTTGCAAGAAGGAGGGTTGGGCTTCGACACTAGCAGCCTATGACTTTTATAGCTGACTAACTCCACCCAGAAGCTTCTCCAGAAGATGAGTCAATGACAAAGCCCTGCTATAAGCGATGGCTCAGCAGCGCGCAAGTCTGTTGCTAAATGAACCAGACACGGAACTGATGTATATTAGCCCGGCTCCCTATCATAAAAGTTACAATAGCCCAGACACTCAAAGTCGCCAACTCCGTAGGCTTATGAAGACCACATCAAATTTGACCACGTGCTCCTAAGCTGAGCTTGGTAAGCAGTAGTCTGATGGGAAGCCATTTACTCTTGGTTTTCCTTGACCCGGAATGGCCTAGATCTCGAGTGCTGCGGCACTGCCGGAAAGATTTTCCTTGAGCAGAGTCCGGAAAGTTTTGCCATTCAAGCTCATGTATTGTGGCAACACCGGTAACATATGTGCCGTTACAAATTGATCATTTCATTATCATCACCTAGTTATGCCTAGTTATACCTAGTCGTCTTGTTGGAAGATGCTTCCAAGAGCATCAATTGCGTCTCCAGATCTCCCCAAAACCCTTTGAAAACGCCATTTCCAGTGTTCTGTTCATGTTCATCCCCTCCTGGCCCCCAGTCTTGTACCATCGGGTTGTTCAGTAGACTCGAAGTATATCGAATCTACCCAACCGCCTGCATTGATAACCATTCTCGTGATCTTCTCATCATCCTGGAAGTTGGCTGACGCTGTAGCATCGCCGTCAGGGTTACCCCACAGCTGATCGCCTCCATCGCTCCATGTAACTCGTAGAGCCTTGAGAACTTCAAATTCGCCATCAGCGACATGTGTCCAGACCTCGATGGAAGACACATTGGCATCTTCCTCGTGGGCATGCCGGCAAACTCTGCTCCGCCGTCGAGGTTGCCGTGATAAGAATTATGAATGACAGACATTTTCAGTGATTGATTAGTTTGCTGCTGATAACAGTGCAAATTATAGCAAATTTGTGTTTTTTTGCGTGTGATTTGGGTGCGTGGTTGTTCTTCTGGCCCTGGAGAGGTGACGGCTAGAAGATGACTTTATATATACGACGCTGTGGCAGAGTCAATTCCAAGTATGCCGTTAATTTGTCTTCCCGTTCGCCTCAGCAGACTTGCCTGGCGCCTGTTGTTTCTCTTTGGCCAAGATTGCCAAGCCGGCTCTGAGCTGGCATGTTTCATGGCGGAGCAGGCTGTGTCCGACAATGCCATAGCGAACCGCGCTTGGAATATGATTGATCAAATGTAGTTCCGGTCATCCGACTTGGCTAGACATGTGGCCTTGGCCGTATGAATGGTTATTTGGCCACTTCTCTACGTTTTCGACGTTAAATACGGTCGGTGGTGAGGACTTCAGTGGATCGAAGGAGGGGCCATGCAAGTGAGGGGCATTGTCTTAGCAGAAGATGGAGAGAAAGCCCATATGACTGTTCTGAGATCGATCAATTCCGGACTTGGCACTAACTGCGATCTTGAAGCAATTTGAGATCCTGCTAGGGGCACTGAATTAGCGGTAAGAGAGTTCGTACTTTGCCCAGGGTGTTTATTCACTAGAGAGGTAGAGTCAGTCAACATTTAGCAAGCCAATGAGTCGTGTTTGGAATGGCTACAAGACCGGATCTATGGTTATTAAGCTCTTTCGATACCTAAGATGTGCCTTTTATCCTGTCACTCTACTCTGACCATGAGACTAGAGTCAGGGTCAGAATGATTCATAACGGAAGATACAGTCCATGCTCTGACTTATACTTGAAGTCACTAGAAAACTGTGTTACAGGCTAAGGATGATAAAAGGAAGACACATCCACTGGAAAACAAATATTAGGTTATTGTGGCTTCATAGAACCAAAATGAATTACTTTTGTTCATGTTTAAAGGTGCCACGATCAATGTTAGAAGAGGCACATGTGGCTTTTGGTCACCACCATCTCAACCTGCAGAGAACTTTTCAACCGAACCGAGTATTTAATCATGAGATGAAGCAAATGAAATATAGCAACACAAGCCAACAAGCAAATACTCTACAAAGTGATTCTGCTGCGCAAGTTGACGTTATGCTTTCACAGATTATCGGGTGTATCTGATGGGACCAGATGTGACGAGGCAGCGGTTAAAGTTTCCAAAGGCAGATTATGACCGTTATTGGGCTATGCATTAATTTCAGGCGACGGCAGAATCGTCCTTTCCCATTGCTTTGGCCGTTGGCCTCGCATTGGGACTATCCCACGATGCGGGGACTACCCACGTAACTAAATCATGAATTGTCTCTTCTGGCTTCTTGAACACTTTAGAATGTTTGCATTGCCCAATTGATGAAATTCATTGGGAGAAATCATAATTCTATGCAAGCAGAGATCATCAGAGTGGACAACTTTAACTGTCTAGGACTTAAGTACACCGACACTGTGCCTCGTCGTGAACTAAACGAAGAAAAGTTTCTAGAGGTGATTGCACGTAGCATCGTAATCCCAATTTTATCAAATTTTTCAATCCGGCAAGTTGTAGCAGATATTGCGCGTCTGGTATTGCTGGTATGGAATCGTGGTACAAAAGGCTGCCACAACGGTAAAAGATATCATAATGGGTGTAGCCATTCATACTTGGGTTGCAGGAGTATTCAAATGCATTAACTGGGTTGACGACTGATCCTGACTCCTCTCGTGTGCACGAAATTTTATGTACTGAATGCATTGAGGTGGATTTGTCCTTCGACGATCAACTCTTGGGCATGGTTGTATATGTCAGGAGCTTAAGTTGGCGTTGCACGACCTCTATAGCTGGTGTCTATCAATTTCTAAACATTTTCTTGTTGGGAACTATATAGCATTCTATTCAACAGCTTGCGGGAAAGAAATCTTCTGTTAAAACATAATAAAACGCTCTTATTGCTCATGATTTTGTGCTTCTCAAGCTGACGCGGCTCTGGTATCGTTGTTCTTGTCCTGTATCCACATCTGCTTCTCGATCCTCAGACATCTTTGACCCCATTTAATCGTAGCAAATGCACCAATGCCTCCCCATATAGACGGTACGACCCATCCTAGAGTGTATGCAACTTCTTCCTGGATAGTCCATGCCAACGCAATCAACACGACACTGACAAGGAGACCAGTAGTGGACCAAGCCCACAACATCTGCACCAGCATACGCCTGAACCGCGGAGAGGCGTTGAATCTTGCTAATGCGGCTTCCCGGTATGCTTTTCCGCCCCCACCGTCGCAGGCAGTAATGTCTTCCATGATACAGAACGTGAGGGTGGTGTGACTTCGCCAACGACGTGAGAACTGAGACGATGCCATCGCAAGCGCCAGCCAAAATGATAAGCTATCCCAGTCCACATCATGTACAAAACCACCATGATAATACCCACGGGCATAATAATGCTTAGTCCACGGATCATTGGTGGGTCAGGAATACTGAAGCCAATCATGAGGGCCGTCATGACAAAGTAGGGGTTACCGAGAATGAGATGCGTGCTGTCGAAGTGCCATCGCTTTCCGCCTTTGAGCGGTCGGTACTCATCGGTCTTCCAGGCAAGTCGCAAGCCTCGAAGGCCATATTCGCCTCCCGAGATGAAGCCAAACATGGCGGTGATAATGGCAAACATGGCGCCAGGTCGCATGTCGGTAAGTCTTGAGATGGTGAAATAGAAAACTATTGGTATCAAAGTACACTCCATGAATATGAGAAACCAAAAGGCTGCGATGGTGAGCTTATGCTCCCGTAGGTTATATGGTAGTGGCGGGGGCCATCAGAGCTCTCTGAAGCCAACGGGGGCTGAGAGACCGGTAATGACTTGTCTGTTGGTGCATCAGGGACTGATTGCGAAACCGATGAGGGTTGTGAAGGGCTAGCAGAGATTGCTTTTTCTGCCTCGGTTAGCCCAGGGTAAGCTGGAAGGTTTGATTTAGACACTGGAGGTCCAGGGATGGCAGCATTGTCGGCATGGCCCGGTTGAGAAGGCAAGGACATTTCAGTCTTGCTTTTACACTGAGCTCGTTGGGAGAGTCGAGGTTTCACAATCAGTCACCAGTCGATTCGTCCGGGCGCAGATCTGGACTTAATCATGCGCGACTAGGGGTGATACGTTGAAAAAAGTTCCGGAGAGGCCACAGCTAAATTCGATGCGATGTAGCAGCGTATAGTAAATTAGCAAAATCCAGGAACAAGGACTACGAAACGGAGGCAATCTTCTTAAGCTACATGGTCGGATAAGCATTGAATCATGACTTGCAACTCGTGGAGGGATGCATTGTCTCGGCGGTGGCGGATAGCCCATTGAGCAAGGCAACACTTGACTTGGCTTTACTTGGCACGACGTCGTTCCGTCTATAAAAGGGAGAGTGACGTCTTTCGTAAGCGCATAACTTAAAGCTTTGCCCATTTTATCCTAGCGGGGCGTTCTGTTTCAGTGGAAGATCATCATGATCCTTCGGGGATTGACGGGCTGCTGGTCATAATCGTACCCTCTTATGCATGCCAAGGCTCTATGAGAGGGCTGTGTACAAACAAGCCTTGGAGCTTAATTGCATAAACCAACGAATTGGCATTAGGAAGATCTAACATGTTTGCTTAAAGGGTTAACATGATACCACCAATTCACCAGAGAGACGTAAGCATGTTGATCCTCGCACACAGTTATGAGGCATACAGTTGCATCAATCCGGCAAGGGGCTTTGTGTCTCGGAAAGTGGAGTGATTTAAATAATAATGAATAGACTAGAAGCTCTTGGGTTCCCGTGTAATCATGTGTGCGCCACTGGGCTTGGCCAATTTAGGAGCATCCCCAGACATTGAACAGATGTCATAAGTCAGCGTGGCAATGCAGTGCCTTTTGTCTTTTTAAACCATGACATTATTCGTATTTGAAACAGAAGCTTGCCCTGCGTCACAACCAAGGAGCGCAATCATCAAATCCACACATAACATAAATTTGGGCTTTAATCATTTGTAGCCAAGTTATGAACCATCATAAGATAGCTTCTATGCTCATGCCGGGTTTTGAATACTTGAAATGGTAACTTTTTGCGATGTGTGTTAACTTGAGGGTTGTACTAGCCAGCGTCAAAGTTCCAACACTAAATGATCTTCTCCTCTGATATGCCTCCACCGATTTGTTACCTCAATCACATTGGCGCAGTCTTCGAGCAGGAAACCCCATTTCTCTAGGAAGCCCTCACTTATCTCCCACCCCAGCATGCTCCATGGCTCCCCCATACTAGGCATCCACGGCGCTTCACATCATCGAACCCCTCGTACAAGCCTTGACCAAGGTCGTAGCAAAAGTCGTAGCTATCAAAATTCCCCATGTTAACTATCAAATTATCTCGCATTTTTGGGAAAGGAATGGCATCTATCCAGAAAGGATGAGCTGTACGCTTTTGCAACGACGTAGGCTGCAAATCAAGCGGGATCATGTCAGGAGTGACGACACCGAATGTAGGTATCTGAAGAGAAAGCGCACATGCCACTGGGAGGTTATCTAGCATCGATAGTATGGACATGTTGAAGAGTAAGGCTCGCAGCACATTGTATTGCACCAACGTGATGAGGCAATGATCCGCCGATAGCGGGAATACCACGGCCGGTAGTGGCCCATTAGGGGCAAGCGTTGCATAAGGCAACACTGGCGGTATGAGCTTGTATTTCTGGCCGAGCAATCTCGTTTTATAACCGCCTTCATGTATGGGGGCCTCGTGCTGATAAGAGTCCTGGGCGTTAATCCTTGTAGAAGCAGAGGCCGTCGTAACATCTCTGCGTGTGTGCTGATCCGTAATTACCAGCATACCATAGCCCTTCCATAGGACGTCCTCTGTTGAATTTGTCAACACTCGGTGGCTGGCAGCACGTCTTCTTAAGCCTATTTGAATCCAGTAAGTACATTAAACAGGCTGGTATTGTTGAGATGCTATCTTTGCGAAATCAGCATCCCAGGCTGGAAACATAGACTTACGCCAAGCTTTCTGTCGTTCACGATTTTGCCATCTCCGTCTCTCGGTAGGGTTTCCAATAATAATCTAATCTTAATCAGTCTTATTCTACGTATAGCCGAGGGCCTGCCTCAATTCTAGGCAGTCTAAGATTGGCCACGGTCTTACCTGGTTCGGAGAAATTTGTGGCAGGCTAGGACAATCATTTGCTGGCACAACTCCGGTTTTTTTCGAGAGTGTCATGTTAATACCTTATCTCGAGCAGTTGGTAATGACAGAGAGATCATCGAAGAATGCAAGTATTGTGCGGTTTAGCAAGGAGAGACCGAGCTTGCTGAAAAGAACTGTCAGGCGTAAGCAACAACCTGGATGCTTATGTGATCCGACCCTGGGACGAAAGAATCAAGAGCTAATGCATCAGCGTTACGTGCTAATGCTGTTTCGGAAGGAGGGACACACCATTTCATTTTGTGACGGGGATGTGAAGAGTATCATCCAAAGTTGCTTTCAAAGCCCTTGTCTAGTCTACCAAGTGTGTTCATGGCCTATACACGCGGACGTTACGCGCTACATCAACTTTTGGTCAACAGGAATACGTCCAGGCAATACCTCGTCAGACTGCAACAAATCCTAAAGATTACTATTTGTAAGCGTAGAGTTGCCAGAGAGCAAGGCTATATCGATCGGGTAGAAAGTTCTATAAGAAGCCTGAATGAGCCAACTTTGTGAGTTGAAACTCCAGGGAGTAAATCAATACGAAACATTGAGCTGTGGCTCGATACTAATTATTTTAACATTTTTAAGAAGAAAAATCTTGAAAGGAAGAGGGAGATGTCTCTCCGAAAACCTACTATTGCCTGCTTTGGTGCGACTGGCGGATGTGTGGGAGCCTCCTTAGCAAGTGCTCTAAGGAAAGCCATTACTGCTCTGCTCGTCTGTCTTCTCACTCAATTTTAATAACAAACAACTGTTGTCTAATATTGGTTTCTAGTGGTACGAAGCCCCGATAAGTTGCGCCAGTCCCTTACCATCGAGCACAACATATCCTCTTCCATTATCGATCAATACCTGAAGATATACCAAGGCGATGTTAAGAATCTTGCCGATGTGGCTCGGGTGCTTGTCAATCCGAATGATGAAAGTTTGCTCGTGGATGTGATTCTTAGCGGTGTTGGCAGTTACCCGACTTTTCAGTGGAGTATCATGCGTCCTTTTCCTTTGAGGGATCCTACAATCTGTCAAACAGCCATTGAAGTCATTTATGCGGCAATTTCCAAACTTTCGTCGGCTCAAGAAAGGCCAATTACCAATACCAGCACTGGAGGAAAACCGCTACTTGTCGTAATCAGCACAGCTGGTTGTGGGAGACGGCGAGGTATTCCACTGTCCATCTACTTACCATATCACTACCTGCTCGGAAGCCCGCTAGCGGACAAAATTGAAATGGAAAAGGTAGTAATCACAGGGAAAGGGAAATATGTGCGAGATTTTGTTGTTATGCGACCGCCATTCCTAACGAATGGTGAAGCAAGAGGTGAAGGCAGCCTCAGGGTAGGTTGGGAATGGGGCCTCGATGGAGGCGATGGTAGCGTTAAGGAACCTGGGCCTCAAATTGGATACACTGTCAGCCGCAAGGACATAGGGAGTTGGGTTTTTGAGAAGGTGATTGTGCAGGGAGCGTGGGATGGGAAGTGTATATATTTGACATATTGAGTGAAGCCCTGACTCTTCGTGAAATCTTACTACCCTATAGACAAAGAAGGTCTTCTGATGTGTGGGGTGGCCGTGATTATGCTGCCCCTTTGCTTACTCGCAATTCGCTCTATCTCGGTGCTTCGTTCTCAGGCATTCTCCATACCAAGAGAAGTCGACTTGTCTTAATCAGCCTTGTGCATTCCTTACAAATGGCGTCACATTCGCCCATTCCGGCATACATCCTCGGCGCGGCTTGTTGCAGTCGTGGCATCATGGCCTTGTTCGCGCCCAGGACGGAGTACGGTCATGTCGGACTCCCTCTCGAGGCTCCTCCCGGGGCAAAAGACAGCCTGAGCTCTGGCCATACATCGCCTCTCATGTACTTCAAAGGAATTCGGGAGGTATCATACGGGACGATCCTGCTGGCGCTGCAAAGCCAAGGCCAGGAGGACGCGCTTACTACGGTCGCGGCAGTGTTGTCGCTCGTGAGATTTGCAGACGGATCAGTGGTTTGGCTCCAGGGAGGAGCTGGCTTGAGACATCGGGCATGGGGACATTGGATCACCGGTATTGGTTTCGCAATATGGACGATTTGGAGGTTGGCGTAGCCTGGGCTTCGTAATTTACACGCCGCAGTGAGCATGGGCAATAGTAACACATATCTTGCGCGTCAAATAATTCAACTAGATACTTGCTATTTTCTTTCCAAGTTCCCTTAGAAATAAATGGCGTTTGCCTCCCCGCAGTTAAATCAATTGTCCAATTTATACCGCCACTTCGCCTGGCGATGAAGACCAATATCTCCAGATAATGTAGCCAAGACCATACCATATAAGCCGCCAATGGGCCAAGTACTCAGCCAAGATATGTCCCATCGCCTTTGCATTTGTAGCTTTGCTTTTATGTCATACTTGACTTTGTCATATACGGTTGGCAAACTGGACGCCTGGTATTTTCTCTCAGTGCTTGATACCAAGAACGACCATATTGACCCCAAAACTCATTTTCGGTGTAGAACGTCTGCGCGTACAGCCATTTTCGTCCCCCATTTCTGACAGCTTGTGCTCTAATGCCCGGTTTTTGGAGACGAACTCTTTGTAGTCTGGAGGGCCCCAGCCCCAGACACCGATATTAACCATTGGCTGTGAGATTTTGGTTACATGCAAGTTGTTCACCTTCCCTGGTTCTTCTTTTGCTTCGGCGCCAAAATCAGTGACAGGATGAAAGGTTGGCATTGAGCATGCCTTCAAGGGGCATAACCAAAGTGGCCAAATTCCCAGCTCCGAGTCGACCCAATTTATGAAAGGTTCGGCTGTCTCGTAGGGCAAGGCTAGATCTTGAACGACAAATTGAGATGAAACACCACTGGCATGAAGCGCATGGTATAGTGTTCGGGTATGAGAGTAATCATCGAGAAGCCAACGGAAGAATTTGTTAAATGGGATGACTTTGAAGTAGGTATAGCCTTGGCGCCCAACCCAAAACCCAGCTCTGTCATAGCGAAAAAGATATTCATACAGCGGAATGTATTCCACAACTGTGGAAGAATGCTCGAGACTTTTCGTAGCGTGTTGAACATGCAAGTAGAACCACGGATCACTTGCATGACTGAATGTTTGAACTTTGCTCTCCGAGGGTCTCTCATCGACCAACTCGCCGGTGATAATGACGCTATGAGCCTGGGAAAAACGATGCCGTCAATGTAGTCAATGCTGGGGTCTTTGGTATACTCTTGAATTCCCTGATCGCGTCCGCTGGGCTTTCGAGTTTGCGATATGTTGTTTTGACAAAGCGTCTAGCTTCAACAAGACGGAGTTCCATGACTGTGACAATTCCAAGTGTTCCTGCAGCACCAGCAGCTCCATGGAAAAGTTCTTCGTGTTTTTCACGGGACGCCGTGACTATATTGCCGATACCCAACACCATTTCCACGAAGTTAACTGTATCGCTGAAGAAGCCGTGACGGAATGAGCTGCTTTCCCCGGATGTTCCTGAGAAACCACCTCCCACGGTAATGCCAAGAAATTCCATGACAACTGGGGTACAAGACCGTGGACTGAAGTCGCTTCTACCAGTCGGTCCATTGGCACATTGGGCTCGACTAGAGCAACACGACGTTCCACATCAATGGAAAGAACGTGACATAACGAGCTAATATCGATAATGTTCTCTGTTCGTCCATGACGTGGGCGCGTGCTATTTGAGGAGCCATGAAACACCCGGAAAGGGACATCAAGTTCAGAATATCTTTGAACTGCAGCCGCAATTTCTTCAACTTGGTGATGATGTTGATCCATGATGTTTATAGCACCTAATTTTGTATAATCTCAGAGTGAAAGAGGAGGAATTCGAACCATGCTGGGCCAGCAATAAATTGGACATGCTATTGACATAATGTGTTTTCTGCTAGCCTTGCCCTCAGCGCTTTATCTAGAAATGCAGAAGGCTACCTATCTAACCTCTACTAATTCGTCGGCCAGGTTGTTTCTTGCAAGTGTAGATGAGCACGACTCGGAAGGGGACCAACCGACGATCAATTTCCTGTTACAGAATATCTCTGCGCTTCCTGCAGCAATCAATTCATCAAACTTGTCTCGGGCAATGCCACACAACCTTGTCTACAGGATCTGGGCGTAACACGAGGTATACACAAAAGAAACCATAAGTCACATTGCGGCTGATGATGTGTGATTACTACCCAGTATTTCTCAGTAGCTTTGCAAGTTATTGCTCGATCAACAGGGGACCCTTGTTTAGTATCAGCCCCGGGAATGTATCCATGAGTTTCCGGGATCTCAAGCTAACTTGCTATCGATCTACATTCCCAGATGCGCATCCTACAGGGCCCAAGGCATGTGTGACCGTTGGCTTGGCTGCGCTTGATACAAAGGTCCCCACGGCCTTTCTCCCATGAGACAATGTATGGGCCAAATACTGTAAAGCTCAGCTCAATCCCTGCACCAGTGTGTGAGATCGCCCGAATATTCGCTCACCATAGCCCCGGAACAAACCGCCAAGGCACCCGCTGGCAATACTCCGTCCACGCGACACCGTATTTCACCTGACACCGCTTCTCATCTCGCATGCATCGATGAACTAAGATCAACGTCATCCAAATCGCATATACCCACACCACCGCCTTGGTGCTACCCACCAATGCACAGGAGCTGTAGCTGAGAAGCAAGTCTCCTACATAATTTGCATGTCGTGACCAGCCCCACCATCCACTACATAGTAGCAGGCTTTGGTGCTCTTTTCCATCCGAGGTCCTATAGGTGGCCGTGATGTATTCGGCAGGCTTACCCCAGATCAGGCATTGACCCCTAAGCGGCGCACCTTGTCCTTCTGGTTGTTGACAGAGCGGAACAGGGCATAGCCTGCTATGCCAATGGCGAATGTGACAGCGAGGTAGGTGTTTGACGGTGATGATGGGTATAATCCAAGATATTGGCCTTGAATTGTATACGTCGTAGGTAGAAAGCAGAAGCACCCCCAGGCGAGGTAGAAGCCGTAGTGATCGTGAGCAATGTCAATAGTGCGCAAGTACCACGACTCATTGACGAAGAAGTCTACCACATAAAGAGTCTGAAGAATCGTGACAAGTATCAGAGACGGCTCTATATACTGTTGCGTCTGATACTGGTATGCCATATTGGAGATGTCGCTAGAAAGTTAGTGCGTTGTGTCACTGTGCAGAGCCATGTATGGTGTTGGAAGATGCTTACATGAGGGTCCAAGCAATCATCCCTGGTCGTCCATTGCTAAATAGTTTTAAATCGAAACTGTTACCCAGCCGAGGGTTTAGCTCGATTCCCATATAAAAATCGTAGATGGAAGAGCCTAGGAATAAATGTCAGTCAGCCATTCCGAGTGCCCCTTGCTAGACTGTTTACCCACCACTAAATTTGCGGTCCTCTGGGTGAGTAGGCATTAGGTATGCTTTGACAAATGCAAGCGCTGAAATCAGCAAACCTGCAATATTCATTGCGGCAATCAGACTGCTCCAATTGCGAGGAATGAACCCAGGGTCCAATAGTCCCAGCCCGCACAGCACACCGTAAACAACGTGCGTGGTAGCCCATGCGGCAAGGCCGTTCATGCGATACTTGAGGAGGTGTCCGGCCGGAGTGTACTGTCCGGTCTGTGTCTCACCGGGGAGATAGAGAAAAGCAAAGCCTGTAGACCTACCCAACACGCTACAGCAGATACACCCTTGACTGTAATCTGCGGCCCATACCTGATGCAGATTGACAAGAACCCCTCGTTCGCAACAGCCACTGCAAACGCGGAAAAAGATCCGGCAAAAGTGGTGAGGGTGATGAACACGCATATGGATGTAAGTGGTGCCAAAACCACGGGTGCCGAGGCAATCAAAGAACCAAGCCAGGATCTCCCGACACCTGTTCGACCCCAAATTTTGCCGTTTGTCAATGAGGTTGAGTGGCTTGCCAGAATATTGGGGACTTTGTCTTCGTGCTGCCGCGGGAATCTAGAAACGACATTGCCTCGTGTTGGGCTCGGCTCGCTGGCTGTGCCGCGAGTCGTAATCAGGTCGCCCATTTGTGCTACCAAGCGATGTGAGTTCTTTCGAAACCGATGAGGTCGGCAGGATTCGAATGTTTGACTTCCCAATAATAAACACTGGCTCCCTACACACCTGGTATGGCCTGACGACATGGTGACGATTTAATACAAATAGATTGAGTCATCACCCCGCTGGTCTCATCGGCCGGTCAATCCTCCGATGTGAGACATTAGGCAACCCCTTGGTCTTGAATGATGCTAAGCAAAAGGCTTGTGCCACGGCTTGGCATCACATTTACAGCAAGTAATATAATCCAGTGGCAATCTCAGACATGGTGTTGTGCCTCAAACCGGCCAGGACCCTGCCCGCAACCTTGACCCAGATGCGATGACACTGATTTTAAAGTGGAGACCTTACACACCGGTTCATGACTAGAAGTTCGTGATTTCCATTCATCGGGAAACTGCAACAGCTGAGGCTGGTAAGCTACTTGTGTGGGGCATCCCATGTTTACTTTTGCTGCTTCTGCAGCTCGGTGTGAATGCCTGACCAAAGTGGTACTCCATACATCTTGATTGGTCACAAGATACAGAGGGTGTCAAAGCCAAGACCCAGCTCGGTCAGTTGAAGATGTGATTCCCTGTATGAGATAGTGTGAGATGATTACTCGGCTTGCGTCCCCGACATGGACATTTACTCCGTTTCTTCTGGAGAGTGAACTTGTGCAAATGGGCCAACAGAGAGCCGAGCTGATCATTACATCATTGGTTAGTGGATTTTGTGAAGATATCATCAAGACTCTCGATGCACAAATTTGCCAGTTTTCACAAAGTCATTGTTCCCTAATATTTCAGCTTACAACCACCCTACTAAGGCAAACCCAAATGTTTCAGTGCGTATCTCAAGCACAATGATCTATACATTAGCTGCACTACTTCAGATACCTCAAGGGTGGCACTCCTATTGGGGAATTTTTGGTTTAGCGTTCTTGACGCTGGCTTCAGCAGCAGTAATACGTTTCAATTTATATTCAACGTCACAGTTTCTGCCACCTTCCGTCATCTTGGAAGCTGCGATCGCGACAGATCGACTTTCGTCGTCCAAGACAGTGGCAGTTTTAAGGTAAGGTAGAGCTTCTGTGTTGACATTTTCCACTGACCTGTTCTCAGGTTTATTCTCCGCCAAGTGCACGCTTTCCTTTCCGTAACTCACGAAATCGTTCCTGATGATCCTGCTATTGAAAGGGCGCTTACAAAAGACCACGAAAAATTCGATGTTCACGCAATGAGCGCCGCTATGTTGAAAAGGCTCTTTGGCTACCATAACAAGGAAATGCCCCGTGCGCAATATATCAGAATGCATGACGAATTTATGAAGACACTCTCTCGGGATTTCGTGAACGATGAAGCAGTGATCGCTAAGCTTAGTCGAGCCGATCTCGGGGCAAGATTTCATCGTTGATTAGTTTCTCGGATGAGGCCAGACTCCAACAGCGTTGGGAACAATCAGCAACTCTCCGTGTTATCACCCCGGACAGTAAAGAGCAACCTGGGGTTGTCGAGCTGGATCTGCAGCTGTTTACAAGGAACCTTGGCTCTTGCATCGGCATCCCGCTCCTCTATGGTCAAGACTTTCTGGACAGAAACAGCTCCCTTCTTGATGACTTGCACCAATTTGCGACCGAAGCAATTCCATTTTTAATTCTTGGTGCTCCAGTGTGGCTTCCCTTAAAATCCTATCAAGATGGTCTTGCTGCCAGAGCTCGCTTGCACCAATCTTTGGCTGCTGTCTACAAGCGCATAAAGCAATATCATACCGGCCTGCCTGTAGATTTCGATGCCAACATGAGCGATGTCAGCATAACCGCAATTGATAGGTATAAAGTTTATGATCGATATGGGGTTTCAATGGAAGGCATTGGTCAGATTGAGCTTGCCCTATTGTGGGCACAGAACATAAATACTCAGCTCATGCTATTCTGGTTTCTCTATTATATCTATTCTACCCCTAACCTATTGAATGAGTTGCGGCAAGAGATCTCTACTTGTGGAGCGATATCATTATCCGAAGAAGAGGCTCCCGAATCACCGCAATCGACATAAACTCTCTATGGAGGAACTGTGTTCTTCTACGATCATCATTTCTTGAAACATTTCGACTTACTGAAGAATCCATCATGTTCCGTCACACAACTCAGGAAGTTAGAATGGAGGATGGCTCGCATCAACATTTTCCTGCAGGGTCATGGATCTCGATATCCAATTTTCTGACCAAGCACGACCCCTTGGTGTTCTCAGACCCTCTCGAATTCATACCAGACCGGTTCGTTGTAAAGGATATCACGGCCAATGGACAGAAAACAGTCAGCTATAAGAGCCTGAGGCCATGGGGAATGGGTGGGGGTATGTGTAAAGGCCGTACATTCGCAGAGAAGCAAGTCGTGCTTACTGCAGCTTGCATCATCATGCTCTGGGATTTGGGGGCAGTAGATGGTTTGTGGAAGCATCCTGGTTATAAGGCTGGCGGTACCCTTCTTAGCCCCGAGAACCCAGTCCGTGTTAACGTCATGCGACGAAAGTTTCACTGATTCATCATATTTAGCATCATGTACGGTAGCATATAGGATTCTCGTTATTGTACCTTCTTGTGCTCGTAACATATTAGACTGCTTCTCTACGGAAACTTGGCCCGTGAGGTCCGGTTAGAAGATCTTGACGATAGTTTGGATGCATTACGCCCTGATTTAACCAATGAAACCCCTTTACTTTGAGATTTTTCTTCTCTTTATAACTACGCTAAACACCATCATGGGAAGATTTAACTCCCCATCAGTAGCGGCGAATAAATGACTCGATTGTCTTCAAACATCCTCGCAGTCGTTGCGGTTCTCCGAGATTGATACGTACGTAACCCTGAAACCCTTTTGCCCCAGGCTCGCTGAAACAATGATTACCTGGAATGATCGAGATGCCTTCATCTTCCACCAGTTTAGCGCAAAATGCAACGTCGTCAACTGGCTTCCCTTCCTGTTTAGGATTTTGACAAATGCTGTTCCTCCTCCCACTGCTTTCGTCCACGAGCATCTCTCGCTGTTTTGCTGGACCAAATCATCAATCAAAGAAATACTCTCCTTCATAATGGCGATATTGCGCTTCATTATGCGCTCCAATACAGTAGGATGCAGTGCAAATAGCGCTACTCCATCATCGAGTCGAGACACGTTAAGTGTGGTGTAGTCTCTGGCGGTGACGACTTTATCCATGAGTTCAGCATCTAATGTCACTATCCACCCAATCCTTATACCTGGCAAGCCATGGGCCTTTGAGACAGATCCGGTGGAAATGCTGCGCCGGTATCCTAGTGATACTATTGGAGGAGCTGTTTCATCATAAAGAGGGGTCTAAACACCTCATCTGAGACAATTATGAGATCGAATTGTCGTGCAATGGTAATTACTCTTTCACAGTCCGTTCGAGAAAAAACAAAACCTGTCGGGTTACACGGGTTGCTATAGCGATTTGAGCATAACTGAAAAGAAAGCTGTCAGGAGACATACTTGAGAATGATTGCTTTCGTATTTGGCTTAACCAGAGTTTCAAGCTCATCGATATCAAGAGCCCAGCCATTTTCCTCGTTGGCCTCCCATAAAGTCACTTCGACGCCGAGATATTTTGGCAAGAGGTACAACTGGCCATATGTTGGATACTGACAGATGATGTGGTCTCCGGGTCCGCATATGGTAGTGAGTACGAGATAGTTAGCCATGATGGACCCCGGCGTGATGACTACATTTTCGGCCGTCAATGACACGTCGCCTGAGTGAAGCTCAGCAACTCTCGCTCGTAATTCAGGCGTGCCTTTGCTTGGAGCATACGTGAGCGCATGACCAGGCTCGACCGGCTTTTGGCCTGCCTCTATAAGCTCTGAGCCAAGTTGTGAAAGGTCATCGATTGACATGGCCGTAGCATACGAGCCTGAGGGCATTAGTCGCACGGAATTAGATGAAAGGACAAGGGGTAGTTACTGGACAAGGAAATCTTTGCTTTCGGCTATCCACTTTAGCTAATAACAAGGTCTTTTTGGCACCTAAGACTTACACCATATTTGCGAGCTGGATTATTAGTTTAGACACCATAAGTAACGTTAACGTGGGATATTTTAACTCACACCACACATCAATACTGAACTCCTGGATATCCTTCATTGCCTCAGGTATAGACTTAGTAGTCACACGTCCTAGTTTCTAAATAACAAGTTAGTTGTCGTTGTTGGAAGAAGTGAGCGATTATGTTAAGCAAGTTTAACAAAAGAGTTCCCGCATGTTGATCACTCAGTCATTTGAAGGGGCGGAATGCTGCTTATGTACCTCGGGTTTCCATAAATGACGTGCTACGTTACTATCAAGTTTCCCCGCCTTCGGTCTGACAAGATGGACCACGGTCAAAGCTAATTTTAGACCAAGGAGTGCTTACAATTGCGTCGTTCCTCATGGCAACATGAAGAGAAACTAGACTGCGAGCACGAACAACTACGATGAGGGACGTTACCTGGTGGATAGAAACGGGTTCAATAGTCTCTTCAGCATCGCAATGAAAGTGGGCCTTACTGGACTGCACTGGTGTGTGACCATGCCATGTTTTTTTTTAATGCGGCTTGCAAGTTACATATTACTACTTCGTTAACCTTCATATCTTGCCATGGGACTTCGCTGCTGTCATATGAGTCTCCTGTTCTCATTGGCAACTCTGAGAATTCTCCCAACCCTCGAATGAAAGAGAAGAGAGGGAAGAGGGGTAAAAGGTTCCAGGGAAAGAGGTGTCAAAAAGCGTTAGTCCATTCATTACATGTGCAACGATTTGGTGACAGTTACCAAAGCGCCAACTCACAACCTGGATAGATCCCTGCCAGTACGTGATTTGGGCTTGGTAATAACGTGACATCACTCACAAATCTTATGTGATGGCTATGAAATCATTGAATTTCTTGACATGGCTAAAACAGCAGAACTGTTACACAGCAAATGAAAAGTCCGATTCTCATTATAGCATGCGAAATCGTTTTTTTCCTTGTTCGCAACAAATCTTTGCATACATTGTGTTTCCTCGCCGCAAACTGCCCCAATCAGTTTATCGGAACGGCGAATCTTGATTTACTGTGTTCTTCAACCTTGCATTCAGACTGAATGTCAATTGGCGTCAGAAACCCAATAAGAATAATTGATCTGATATTCACCTTATATTGACATGCAACCTTCACCTACTTCTGGGAACTCTCAGGAGAATCCAGTGTAGTCTCAGTATTGAAATCAAACTGCTCAAAAAGCCTTCTCCTCAAATTCTGTTTAACTCAACATGTCAGACCCACAGGAATGCATCATTCACGGAGAATGAAATGGCGGTCTGGTTGCAGAACAAGAAACCACAGACTCGTATTTTGCAAAACTACTGCGATGGCTGAGACTTGTACTGCAAATTTCACTACTCATAGTTATTGATCAACAAGTCGTTTATCACAGCTTTACTGCTGCCTGGTGAAACCGACGATCCGTTGATCCAGCCATCCATTCCTGGCATTTCGTTGGGCTTGCTGCTCATAGGACGGTATAATTAACTGGGCCGCCAGTGAGCCCGCATAGCTCAGTGGTAGAGCGTGCCACTCGTACTACGGGAAAATGGCAAGGTCGCTCGTTCGATCCGGGTTGTGGGCATTTCTTTTGCCCTTGGCAACTAATGCCTCGCCAACATCCACTCACATCCACTCCGAAGCATGGGGGTTGCCCTACCCTATATGGTACGGTGAATTGTCTTTTGCAGTGCTCCGTGTCGTGATTAACTTACAGTCATTAATAATTGTAGTAAGCTTTTGGGATGTATTATCTAGTGCTATCTGATGAGGATTATCGACGTCTAGAGAACGTTGAAGAAGTCAATATGATTTCATCCACATTTGAATAGAGGGAATGGCAATCCAAATGGGTGGTGAGTGCAAGAAATTCACAACGGATGTTGCTAGGTAACCAACCAACAACGTGGTGCAGCATTCGTGTCACACTAATTTGGTGGCTGTGATTAACAGCCTCCCTGGTGCTGAAAAATGATTGGGCCTAGAAGCAAACTTGATGGTGCGTTCCACTTCACTGGGCGGCAAAATGAAAGATGTGCTTGGGCTCAATCGACTACAGACATTTTCCACCCGAACAGCCTAACAATGCCATATGAGGGAATTGTTCTGGCAGAAAGCCCATCAACAGAATTTTGAAGAGAAGCAACGGTGAGTTGACAATTGCATATAACTCCTACATAATAATCATGCTTATCCAATGACCAATCAGACTCTAGATGAGCATGTCGATCTCTTGTGAGGGTGTCACCTCTAGACAACAAAAGGTAGTTCTAGAACTATACTATATACTGTAGCTTCGTCATCTGACCAGTTGACGTCTCATTCTCTATGTTTCCGTTGATGTTTCACGGTTGAAGCTAAGTCGCTCATGCTATCACGTAGTTGTCAATGGTCCAATTTTCCAAGATGACGATCGAGATGAAATTGATAGCGTCTACAGATGTATTCGCTCTCCTAGTGGGTACTCAGGTTGACAACAATAACAGCCTGTGTACTATTGAGGCAAGCCACGTCCTGATCCGGCTGTGCTTTGCTTCTCAGGAGCATCCCTGGCTTCTCTTATCAGTCGCACATCAGGCACCACCACCGCCCACCTTCACGCACGTGTCTTCCCATGCAGCAGCACGGGCCCGGCTGATGCTGCTCGGACAAGCATGATAAGAGGAATTGTCCGTAGCGCCATGTGTGTGAATCGCCCCACTCACTTCCGATGTGCCCAAGTTGAAAATAGCCTAGGCTCTCCCTCGCTTCCTCTAGCCTGTGCTCAAAACTGTGGATTGATTATATTCAAAATTGTCGTCTGTTTGTGCCATACCTTCAAAGTGCTCTGACTGCCTTCATTTCAAGGGTCCCTCTGGCGCCAAAGGGTCTGCCTGTCAGTGCGCAACAACAGCACCCTGAATCACGCCTGAAGGGCCACCTGAATCCTCGTCCACCTGCAGGCAGGGATATGGTGATAGGGCTGCGCGTCCCTGCTTCCAGCCAGGCTTCAATATGCCGCCCAGGACCACGGGTTCCAGTCGCCCGGTAAGGAAGGACAACCGGGCTCTCGAGGAGCTGAAGGAGCTGTGGCGGAGCGCCTACTCCGACCTCCCGCAGACCTGCGGTCAGCGCAAAGCAAAGACGGATGAGGAGTGCAGCGCAGGCGTCTGTGTCTGGCGGTCGGTGTAGAGGCTCCAAGGAATACGAGGTGACTGCTTCATGCCGTGTTTCCCATTGCTTGGTTTTCCTATCGTTCTCTCCGCCAACCTGGATCCAGCTCAGCCTCGGGCAGCCACTAGTTTGCTAGCCAGGCACCGGCGTCGCCCCTGGTCCTTATTCACCGTCCCAAAACGGCCCAAGCGGAACAAACAAAAACAACGACGGGCCCCACAAGGAATCTGCCGCTTACACGTTTCCCCAGTCGAGACCCTGCCAGGGCGACAGACACGTTGGTTCCAGGGCCCGTGTGCGCTTCAGCCCCTTGGAGCTAAACCCCCAACCCACGATGTCATTCCAGACTATTGATTCTGATAGCGGGGACTCAGCTGTGAAGTCCATCCTGGATTGGGACGGCCTACAGTGGTGCCCAGAATCTTCCGTTGAGGCTTGCGGTAGTTGCGAAGAAGTTGTCGATTGAGGGAAAAGGTATAAAGATGTCCAGGGTTCGCTCCATTAGGAAGGGATCTTCTTTTCATCACCACCATCAACTAAGAGCCTCAACTTCACCAACCACACCTTAGCCCAACTACACTACCATCCAAACAAACCCACCCCCAAATCTTTTCAAGATGCAGTTCACCGCCGTCCTCGTCGCCGCCTTTGCTGGCTTCGCCGCTGCTACCTGCGGCGACAACTGCGTCCGCAACGTCGGCGCCACCCGCTTCGGCCCTGAGGTTTTCGCCAAGCGTCTTAGTGACTGCGCTGCTTTCCTCGAGACCACCGTCATCCCTCCCGCTGTGTACGTCGTTCTTTTCTTGCACATCTTTACCTTCCTAATTGGTCGTCTCATCCACTAACACCCTTGTACAGCACCGTCGTCCAGACTGTCACCACTGCCACCGTGACCGTCTCCCGCGACGAGATCGTCCCCGCCTACGCCACCAAGTGCGTCGGTGACCCTGCTCTCTACAAGAGCGCCTGCCTGTGCAACACTGTCGTTGCCGCCACCGTCACTGCTGCTACCCCTACCGTCACCCAGATCGTCGAGGTTGCTGCCACCACCACTGTCGCCCCCATTGCCTTCCAGGGTGCTTAAGCCGGCGCTCTACCGCCATCTTTGGACACTGATGATTGAAATGAGGACGGTTTAACTTAATTTAAGGGGTTTATATTAGAGGTTATTGGATTCTTGCTTAGGATGTACTGTGTTTAGTCTAGGTACTGTTTACAACACTAGAGATAATCACTCCAAGGAATTTATTTTTAAGCTGAATGGTTGTGACATAAATTGATGACCTTTCAAATGGGAATTAGTGAATTCGGAGAATCGATTCGTAGCATGCCACTGTATAAGATGAAAGATGCTCTCGGCAACAGTTGAACTCAGGTCTACTTCTGCCCAAGCACAAGCTCCAACTCTAGAATGATATCATCATAATCATACAATAACAGCTAAAATTCGACATTTGTCGAGATGATGAATTCCCAAATATCATGAAGCCAAGTACAGCAGCTGAAGCGACCCGCCGATCCATCATATGATCGGCCAGGCTGACTTATACTCTACTCAAAGAAGATGTGCGTGGCTTGTGTTGCCAGACAATGAACTATTAGTGAGAAAACTACGGTCGCCAGACAATTAACGATGAATGAGAAAACTGCTCGTGGGCAGGAAAACACTGTTACTAGAACTTGGATGAAGCCACTAGCCAAGACGGTAAAGCCGAGCTTGGAAATACTGTCAAATGGGTTAAGACTCGGAAATAACACCACATTTTCGGACATGGACCGGGAGAAGAGGCCTCGATCCGTGTCCGGGGAAGAAAAGATGGAAGAAAGATGAAGAAACAATCAAAGGCCGGAAAAATAAAAATAATAAAAAATGATAAATAAGAAATACGACGCGTTGATAATTAATCTGCTATTTTGAGAAAAGCAGGCAACTTCATTGTTGCGCATTCAGCCCAAGGCTCAACTCAACCGTTGGCGAATCGCCTAATCAGAACCATCCATCCATCAATTGATGTCATCAATGGAATCCGAGTTCGGACTCCACCTTGGCCTAAAAAGTTTGGACGCCAGATGCATCTTCAATCCCTCTTCTCATCCATCCGATTTGCGCCTCGTCTACTTACTCGAGCAATATGGATTTCTTCGGCGTCTCGTCGCCACTTGCGGTCGTGGTATCTGCCATGGCCCTCTTGGGCAGTCTCCTGCTGTTCGTCGGGTTCTTCAAGTCCAGGTCTTTGCCCCTCACGATGAGATCGTCGGGCTGCGCATCTATCCCATCAAGTCGTGTCGCGGCATTCCCATAAAGTCTGCGCGACTGTTCAAGACTGGGCTGGATCTGGACCGCAACTGGATGTTCATATCCGAACAAGACCGAGAATTCGTCACGATAAGAAGTAACTCGCAAATGACGCTTATCCGGACTCAAGTCGACTTTGAGCAGGACATGCTCACGATTACTATTGAAGGGAACCAAAAATGGAAGCTCTCCATCCCCGCGCATCCAACACGGACATGGCTGGAAGAGAACACTGAACTACGGAGAGGAGTGATTTGGGGCCAGGAGACGGACGGTTGGGAGTATCCCGCCAACCTCACCCAGCCCATATCGGATTTTCTCGGAATGAGTGTCCGTCTACTGTACAAAGGCCCTACACCAAGGGTCCTTCGTGGCTGCGGTGCGCCCGATAAGCTTGGCCGAACAGAAGCCACCAAGTTCGCAGATATGATGCCCGTACTCGTAAGCTCCTTGGCGAGCATCGCAGAGCTCAATCAACGCCTGCAGGACCAAGGCGAGGAAGCCATCGACATTGAGCGTTTTCGGCCCAACATTATCCTCAAGGGCCACAAGCCCTGGAGCGAGGATAACTGGAAAGCCGTCCGCATCAGCTCCAAAGCCGGGGAGAAAGCCATCGATATGGATGTGGTGTGCCGCTGCTTACGATGCCAGGTGCCCAACGTGGACCCTGAATCAGCCGAGAAGAACCCTCGACAGCCTTGGAATGAACTGGTCAAGTACAGGCGAATTGACGAGGGGTTGAAATTCAAGCCAAGCTTCGGAATGCTCTGTGTTCCCAAGGAGGAGGGCACCGTCGCAGTGGGCATGCAATTCAGTGTCACAAAAACGACGGAGGATCATTTCTTCATTAGTCCCATGAAATAACGTGTTCTAACAGATCATGTGGAACAAAGCATGCATCAAGGTAATTAATGAATGGACAAGCGGTACTTGTAAGCTTTGGAGCAGAGCAATCAGTTTTTCATTTGCTTGGACTACGTAACAAAAAAATCGAGAAGCCAAAAGGAAAGGAACGCTGCGACAACCACTCTCGGGATATTGACAGTCGTGTGGAAAAGCACATATCTCCAAATTGACAAAAGATAAGCGGATCTCTCCTGCCGGGAATTGAACCCGGGTCTCAAGCGTGACAAGCTTGCATACTGACCACTATACTACGGAAGATGTTTAGCTGTTATCAGCTAACGTAGGTGGAGATTGTGATGGGGCGCAAGCTAAAGGCATCTATGAGAGCTGAATATGGGAGTAAACTCTGGCTTTCCTACTTATTTCTAGATTTGTTTTTTATTTTTATTTTTTTAGCTGTTGGCCATAGCCACATATTGGTGCTTGCTTGAGCTGGGTATCCTAAACGATTACCAGTGCGCAAATGTCATGTTGCTAAGATATATGCATCCATATATGCTCCCTCGTGCTAACTCGGTAGTTTCGAAAGCTGACCAACTCGGGATGCATTATGGAAACTTTCTCGCCGAGTACTAAGAAACTCCCTCATTTCCACGCCAGTATACGTACCACTTTTCTTCGTACAATCCCACGTTTTCTCCTGTCAATAATTGAACAGATATTACGCCAACTGCAGGCATCTACGTGTTGTGACGTACTGTATGAAGCTAATCAATTGTTTCGTAAAAAGCCGAGACAAGCCTCGACGTGAAACACAATTGACTTATAACAGATACCAGGCAAGCAGTATGCGCCAGGTGCCCGGAGATCAAGTCATAAGAACTTGCGCAAAGTTTAACCTATTGGTTGACCAGCAAACCTTCTAACTTCCTGAAGCTAGCCGACCTCCCTTTCTCATGCGATTGGCATCCCGCTACGGCAACTTACATTTGGATGTGTTGTGTAAGCGCAAGAATAAAGTTGCTTCATTCTTCGGCGGGGTAATCACATGTCCATTGTGTTATTCCCAACAGATCGCAAGTATATAAATGGCCAGGTCAATAGATTTGGTGTAGGCGGCAAGCCTTAGCAATTCTTCAGCATCAAAGAAGTTGTCATAACTGCCTGCTAAAACGATGGCACCGCCAAAGCGAGCTTTGATAGCAGTTACATCTGCCCACGCTCCCTTTACCCAGAGGGAAAGGAAACCGGACTCTTCATCACCGAGGCTCTACATCCATTCGAAGTCTTCAAGGAAGCCGGGTTCGACGTTGACCTCATTTCAGAAACCGGAACCTATCAACCAGATTGGTTGTCCCAGCAGAAGGATTGGCTAAACGATGAAGAAAGAAAGGTTTGGGACGACCATTCGAGTGAATTCCGAAGCAAATTGGATCACCTTTACAGCCCAAGGGATGTTGACCCGTCCAATTATGGATTGTTCTTTGCCTCTGCAGGTCATGCTTCCTTGATCGACTACCCAGATGCCAAAGGCCTGCAGTCAATTGCTATGGACATGTACTCTAACGGGGGCATTGTGTCGGCAGTGTAAGTCTGCCTTGCCTCTTATGCTAGCTATCACACTGATGCTAATCAACCTAGATGCCACGGTGGCGCCATATTCCCAGGAATCGTCGATCCCAACACCCATAGATCGATCATTGCGGGTAAAAAGGTCACAGGCTTCACTACACAGGAGAGGAAGAGGAGGGCGTGCTCGACACCATCAAAAGTTGGAATCGCCCTACCATCGAAGCGGCAGCAGCCTCGGCCGGCGCCACTTACATTGCTCCCCGGGCCCCTGGGATGCCTTCGCCTATACAGACGGAAGGATTGTTACAGGAGCGAACCCGGCCAGCGCCCATGTCACAGCCCAGGAGGCCGTCAAAGCGTTCAAAACGCTGTAAGAATGAACAGAAATAAGTGGACTTTTATTCCCTAACGATGAACGAGGTGGAGCAAATAGTTAGTTCGGTCTAAGATATCGAATGCTTAAACTCAAGGTATCATTTTCAGGAGACTGGGAAGAGAACCTAGGGAATATGTTACAGAAAGAAAAAATAATAAGCACAAAAGCAAAATGAATAAATCCGAATCTTAGCATGCTCTCGAACTCTGGTTCAATCAAGTTCA
Source organism: Albifimbria verrucaria (assembly GCA_020081605.1). NCBI lineage: Eukaryota > Fungi > Ascomycota > Sordariomycetes > Hypocreales > Stachybotryaceae > Albifimbria > Albifimbria verrucaria. The sequence goes on from JAHREC010000049.1 coordinate 395,879, forward strand.
GTGTTGACGCTATAGCTTGGTCTTGCGCCAACCTTCTCCACAGGAGAATCAGCAAAAGATTGGTGTCCTCGGTGAGACTCGAACTCACGACCTTTGGATGGCTGAATTTGAAATTCATCACATCAAGACGATATGAGACCAACGCTCTAACCAACTGAGCCACGAAGACTGAGGGAATTGATTGATTCGTGATCAACTGTGGGGTTGGGACCAACTGGTTGCACTTATGGAGACTTGGCCTCGAGCGAATGATCACAGCGAAAAGAATAAAATAATAAAAGATTAGCATGATGAAAATAAACTAAAACAAAAGGTCTTGTATGCACAGTTCAAGCAGCCAGCGTTATTTTCAAGTCTGTAGTACTGAAATGATGTTTGTTTCAAACCTCACTGTCATGCTTACAGACCCCTATGACCATGGGCATGAACATGAGTAGGGGCACATAAACACCATCTTTTAAGCCACGGTATTTCGAAAAGTTGAACCATTAACGACGAAATTAACGTACGGTACGGACTTGCACTATCCAAGCATTTACCCTACTCATCGTAGTACAATCTCCAGTTGCTAGGAAAAGGTGCCCGATGACTCCAGTCTTCAGTTATGTATAGCCTAAGTGTACCATTCACCGTCGTGCTCTTTGATTCCCGGGTGGACCAGCTGCTCTTCTCAGATTCTCGAGGCGTGCAAACACTGCGAGCTGCGCCGCCATTATTTTCATCATGGTGTTTTGCTCCAGAAACAAGTGTTCGCCATACCCGAGATAGGCATACAAACTGTCCTTCCTGTCAAGCCTCACCTCCAGGGGTTCGGAAAAATAGCAGCGTCAACACCAGAAGATTTAAGGTCAATTAGAACAGTGCTTCTCACGCCTGGATGTATGCTAGGTTTGTCTTTAGACGTAAGAGTAATGGGTGCTGCGATGATACGGAAAGCGCCAGCAGCCGGAGGATTTAGACGGAAGCCTTCAAGAGCGTATTTGTGGAGTTTTTCCAGACTATCCGGAGAATCAGACGTTGCAAGAGCTTGAATATCTGCCCAATGGTGGGCATTGTTTGGCGATAGGTAGAATTCAAGCAGCAAAGTAATGCCTTGAGTTTGAATCAGGGGACCTGCAGAGGACGCAGGTACAATAGTCCAAACCACCTGATCCATAGGCATACCGGAGTCGAGAAGATTCTGAATTAACTTGGTTCCAAATTCGGGGAAGGTATTGGCTCCCAATTTGTGTTTTAAACTTGAGAAATAACGTGTCAAGAAAGAAAACTGCCCACCAAGGCTATTGGTACGTGATGATGAGACTGCAGCAGCCAAAGCGACAGCTGATTGCCTTGCCTTGTGCTGATAGATAACAGTTCTTGTTGTATCGTTATCGAAGAACATGTAACCGAAGACGTTAGACATAGCTTCGTAGAGCTGGTTTGGGGTGAAGCCGACACTGTGACTATTGTTGGGGTCTTTGAGAGGTATCTCGCATGCATGCGCCGCGGCTATAGCATGCGAGAAGATAGCAACATCACGAGTTATGTCGATCTGGAAACGGTCTCAAAGCTTGATGCTTTTGTCCTTAATGAGATTGGTTGTGAGACTGCCGTAAATAGAATCTGTGTTTATAGATTTTATAGATGGGTGCAGCATGAGGTGATGCAATCCGTTTGAGGCACCAGCCACTTACAACAGCGAATAGCAAAGCTCAAAAAGGCAGTGATATAACTGGCTGCTGAGTGGCCTTATCCCATGTTCAGCCTCGCTTTGCTCTCGGCCTCATTTCCACCCTGCGAGTAGTCAGCAACTAGAGCATCTGCATTCCCTCAGTAGCGACAGCTAGCAACCCTTGACAGTACTGACCAATATGTCTGGCCTGGAAGCTTTGAGCGTAGCCTGCAATGTAATGCAAGTCATCAGTGCTGCTATCAAGACCATTTCTATCTGTCGCGCGATTTATCATGGCGACTCAACCGCCAGTGGCGTTTTGGAGGAACACGCTGTCTCCACGATGTCTTCAACTTCACTGTTGTCCAAAGAACTTCGTGCTTCACACTTGCAGTCACCAGAAGTGAAGGAGCTGGCTGATCTGGCACAAAACTGCCATGATATCGCCCAAAAGCTTCAAGCCGAAGTTCAATCCGTCGTTCACCCTCAGCGCAAAGGCAGTGTTTCCAAAGCCTTCTTCGGGGCTGTGAAGGCGCATCTGCGCAAAAGCAAGATGGAAGAACTCGAGGAGCGCCTAAATGGCTACAGAACAAGAATGGAGACGCACATTCTTGTCAGGTTATAGTAGGTCCTGCATACAGAATATCGCAATCCATGCTATCTAACACGTTATAGCGCACAGAGTGATAGAGTCGAAATATTGCAGTCACAAGGCTTTACTAAACTATCGAGTGACGTTCAATGCTTTGTTTCAAACCTGCTAGCTGGTCATTCGAAAATGGAAGACCTTCTTGCAGTTAAAAAGACCTTGTGAACGAGACGAAACGTGCGGAGACGGCGGTAAAAGCACACGTTTCTAATGAAATGCGCCAACTGCAGATTATGGAGACGGCACAGCTACAGAAACGGCGTCTTTTGGCTGTTTGAAGTACCCGGAAATGAACCAACGATTCAATGATATTAAGATGGCTGATGAAACCACTTTCAACAGGATATTCCAATCCTATGACGCCGGCACATCGTACTACCAGGGCCCGAAACAGAGTATCTCGCAATTTCCAGACAAGACTTCATCACATATCAATGCCATATGGGAGAACTTTGTCACCTGGCTAAGATCAAATGATTCCCTCTTCTGGATCCAGGGAAAGCCTGGCTGTGGGAAAAGCACCCTCGTCAAATTTCTCATTACCCACCCGAAAACTAAAAGAATTCTCGACGAATGGAGCTTAGACACCGTGATAGTCTCTCACTTTCTTTGGAAGGTCGGATCAAGAATGCAGAAGAATCTTAAAGGCCTTTTCTGTGCCTTACTACATCAAATCTTGACTAAAATAGCGGATACATCATTGATTGACTTCTTCCTACACGCCTTTCCAAACATCAAGGAAAAAGAATACTCTGGTGATTGGTCGGTTGAGGAGCTGGAGAAACTTCTCTTTGCTATCCTGAAGCACTGCCGTTCACCAATATGCATTTTCATTGACGGCTTGGACGAGATCTCAGAAGAAGATGGACCATACCAAGTGATTCGACTTGTGCATGGCTTCAAAGATATCAAAATGGTCAAACTATGCGTGGCATGCCGCCCCGAATGGCCGTTTCGCAAACATTTCAAGGATGTGGCTACATTGAGACTGCATCAACTAACAGCACCGGACATGCTTGCCTTTGTTCACAAGGAACTGCGACCTTTTCTCGAAGAGGGTAGCATATCAATGAATTTCGAGGAAAGCCTGGCAGAGAGATTTATCGAAAAGGCAGAAGGCGTGTTCTTATGGCTCACTCTCGCGCTTAAAAGTGTCAAGAGTGGTTTAGACAAAGGCGATTGTGAGGAAGAGCTCTCTTCACGACTAGAACAACTTCCAAACGAGCTCGAAAACTTGTATGCTGACATGTGGACACGTCTCAACGAGGACAGCCCGATTTACAGGCATAAGGCCGCACTATACCTGCGACTTGCAATGGATTCTCAGCTTGGGGAAGATCTGCAGTATACTTTCTGCGTTATGACAGCTGCAGAACCAGCTATTCAGACAGCGCTCTTGGATCTCGAAAAGGCCATCGACACTGAGGATTTACTTCGCTTCTGTAGGAAATCAAGGGATGAAATTCTAACGAGATGCGTGGGCCTTCTCGACTTTGTTCAATTTACATATGTTTATGGTAGATCGCCCTATACCGAACTAACTCCTCTGATTGGAATTTCCAAAATGAATCAACTAGAATCCATTCTCGATGGTGCGCCCGACGAGATGGAGATGTTCCTCTCATCACGAGTGCAGCTCACTCATCGGACGGCATATGAGTTCTTGAAGAATAGCGAACCTGGGCAACGGATCCTAGGCTATGATAAATCCCACGCAAGCCCCGGATTTGACATTGGAATTAATGAAGAGCTCACTCTGCCAGGCTCGCGTCATGTCTTGGACAAATGTTTCTCCCAGGTATAGATCTCCAGGAGACCCACATTTTATCTTCTTACATCTCCAGCGCATGGCTACAGTATTAACGGCATCCATTGACGGCCAGCAGTTGAACCTCCCTTTGCGACATGGAATTGAAGACAAATACACCAAGCGGATAATTTATCTCCTGGAATCAGTTAACCAATTCATGGAATGCGGTATGTTACATTACAACTGGCCGCCGTCAACATTCCTCTCTCTTATCATACTCTGCTCGTCAGGGTGCTGGTTTAAACACGGCTTTAGAAGATTATGCCCTAGCCGCTATCCAAAAATGGGACGCATCGCTGGCAAGCAAGGTACTAAGCGAACTCTGGTTCTATGAGCTGAACTTATTATCTCCTCCTACAACAGTTGTGGAGGCTCTATTTCAGCGTGGTGCAGTAACCACCGCCTATAATTTCGCCATGCCACGGCCTACCGATAACACGACTCATCCCATACCACGTTTTGCTTATCAGCGCAATCCCATGCAAAACTTTCTTCAAGAGACGTGCATTATCTTGAACTTGCTATTACATAGCGATCACAAGCCTGAATTTCACAGATATCAGGATTACATTCTTGCTATGGCTGCCATCATGACCAATAATCACAAAAGCCTCAGTGATCGTGTTCTATCATTTGCGACCTCTAACTTAGTTCATGGCGGTCTGAGCCTGAACTATCTTAGAAATTCCGTGGTTATCGAGATGGACTTGGCTTTCATGCTGTCTTACGTTCTAGCTCAGGTGACGAGCACGGAAGACCGGGAATCACCACAAATCCAAGCTCTGTATAACCGCACACGAACCTCCTTTGTGTCTGTGCTTTACGTGCTTTACACAGACGCAAAACCTAGCATTTTCCAGGTTGTAAATTCAGAAGCAGCAACACGCCATGTCGTTGCAGCACTATTTGCGGGGAGTCCTAGCGCTCAGTCTCAATGGGACTTTACAAAAGGTCAAGGGTCTACAGAAATCAATCTCGATGGACTGGCCCAAGGCAGCCCCGAGCTCCATAAGGATCTTCCATGGTTGCTTGAGGAGCTAGATAGAAAGTATCTGGCTATGCACTCAGTTGATGAGTTGGGGAAGCAGGGTCGCTGATCAGAATTATATTACTTAGCAGACTCGGAGCATTCATTTCAGGGAGGTGGCGTAGCAGGGCTTTTGGTGAAAGCCGTATGGGTATTTGGATTAGGAATATAAAATGCTCAGATTTAAAACTCGATTTATCGTCGATGGCCATCATGTTGGATCCTACTGAAACATGAGACATGGACGTTTTCAGCCAAAGCCGAGGGCCTGAAACAGCAGCAATGAGCGTTCTCCGGTGGTTCCGCAGCTAATAGGATTCATCCAGAATCTGACCACGCAACACGCACTTAGCGGAAAACCTTTTCACGACCCTCCTTGCTTTTTATCTGACTGACTAGATAGTGGTTGGACAATGAAAGGATTCTTCGCAAGACATTGAGGCAATCTTACGATTGGACAATATGAAGGAAGATACTAACATAAGGCATGAATATGGGGATCAATGAAATCATTCTCAAACAAGAAGCTATCACATAGCCAGATACTCTACATTGCTGGTAGTAGACTCTTTCGTCATCTGCTCCTATCCAGGCAAGGGATGCGTAGATTTACAGGAGGGTTGGAAATAAGATGGCGAGCAAATGCTACCGGATGTGCGTGCTGCGGGACCAGGCGATCAACCGTCAGTTCGTATGCGGTCACGCTTACTTGCAGTAGGATTATAACCTCAGAGCTGAACTGACCTATCAATACTGTATTCCCTCGGCCAATGAGATGCACTACTATGATGACTGTTTCGTGAAGCCATGTGCGAACGATGCTTATTGCATCTTAGATCGAGAGTAGCGTGGCTCGGCTTTTACGGTATACACGGCGCACCATCTAGGCCTGTGATATCTCTCGCACACTGCAATCCCAAGTAGGATTAGGATGGTTTAAAGCTCATCACAAGGTCTCAGAATTGCTCCAGGCAGGATTGACGAGTTATAGCTTATACAAAGTGCTTCCTCCTAGATTACACCGAGTTTTCCAGACTGTCTCATCACTAAAACCAAACTTGTTCGCCAGCTTAGTTCGAAATTAGCCCTTGTTTTTCTTGCCCCTACACGTGCTGCATGTAACACAAGGTGAGTGCTGTATCTTGCGCGTCGTGTCCAGCAATGAAGCAGTAGTATGATGTTTAGGTACTCGGACACAGGCATCAATTGGTAGTTGGGGAGAAAAAGTAATGAACATAATAACTTAACCATTAAGATCACGTAATCTGGACACTACTCTAAAACATAAAGTCTTAGATGCACCTGGTTTAAGCATGATTCAGACATAATCCACCGACCAGGCCTTAAGACCTTGAAGAAAGGCTTGAAGAATTTGTCGGACGCGGAGCACAGGCCCTCTAAAACCGTCGGGTGAAGAGTCTGTGCCAAAGAACTTCGCCGATCCTAAGGGGTCCGACGGTCGATGAATCAAAACTAGCGTCAGACAAGGCGGTGCTGCTCTGGGCTAACCGTACCCAGCATGGACGCCCAGCATTTCCCCAGGGTTTTCACTTAGTGGCTGAAGCCATGCGGAGTTACAGATAGTTGATCCAATTATTCGTGTTCTTCTATGGGGCCGGTTGGTGATGACATAATGAAAACATTGGCCTAGCAAGGAATATCTCCATGTCCGATTTAGACGGCAACCTTCTTCTCCGATTCCGATCTCTGAGCCTCTGACAACGCAACTCGCTTCCTTTGTCTCCGACTCGCATCGAGTCTGTCCTGTGTTATTCAATGACGAACAAGGCCACCGCAATGCAGCAGTCAAGCCCCAGCAGTCTCCATTCTTCTGCGGACCCGAACTCCAGGCGCCGCCGGAAGCCTTTGAGTTGTGAACCCTGCAGACATTCCAAACTCCGATGTGATCGCCAATTGCCTTGCACCACTTGTCTGAAGAGAGGTTGGCAAGACCAGTGTTCCTACGGAACCGCCTGCGCCGGAGCTGCACGGCTGCCTCGTCGTAGAAGGGTCCGCCATTCTACCATCGAGGTTGTCCCCAGCCACAGGAGCAGCTCATCTCGCCTTTGGAACCAGTCTCGGGCCGCAGCCAAAGCCCGGAACCTATTCACCACCGATGGGATAACATTCTGCGCCGGCCACCTATCCATCAGAATATCCGAGGTTGTGCAACAGACGTCACATGCACGCTGTCCTTTGGACCCGTCATACCGATCGAGGACCTTCTTGCCATGCTCCCCAAGACACCGTGTGTGAATATCTGGTCTCTCGCTACTTCGCCAACATTTGCCCGCTATTTCATATTTTGCATGGGCCAACATTTCAGAATCAGTATTCGGCTTTTCTGCAACACCCCAAGCAAGCTGATTTATCGTGGCTGGCGTTGCTCTTTGCCATTTGCTCGTTGACTGTCAAGACAATCCCGCCTACGGATCCTGCTCTAACTGTATTATGGCAAGACCAGTCCCCGCCCCGGAACTTGTCTTTCTTGTCCCAACAATACCGAAATGCGGCTATGATGTGCCTTTCCCAAGACCAGTTCTTGATAAGGCATAATCTCAATACTCTCGAAGCTTTGCTGGTCTTGATTCATACAATTTCAGATAGCGAAGGAGCCGAATATGGTTGGGCACTTCTCGGAAATGCTCTGAATATTGCCATCGTCCTCCGCTGCCACATGAACTCCAACGAATCCAACTACATCGAACGAGAACGGCGTCGGCGGTGCTGGGCTGGCATTTTGATCCTCCATACGTATCAAGCCTTGCTCTTCCGAGACACTGACCTTTCCTATCTGTGTAACATGAAAGGTCCTATGCCTGCAGATGCCAACGACAACGATATAAGGGAAGATACGATATTGATAGGACCGAGCGATATACCACCGACACGACCTACCCAAATGTCCCTCATGAGGTTCCAGATTCAGCTTTTTCACTTGTCGACCGATGTATGCAACCACATCTCCGGCATCGATAGGCTCAACGAAGAATCGCTAAAGTCGCTCGATACTGCGATATCAGCAGAGCAGCAGAAGTGGGATAAGTTGTATTTAATCAACGGTGCCCGAAGCATTCTAGATACCGCCGGCTACGCGCATTGGTGCATACTTCAGACTTATGCCCATCAGCTTTATCTACTTCTACATCGACCCTTCCATAATTCTCGATCTGGTCACTTCCGGCCAGAATCTAGAGATAGATGTATCAAATCAAGTTTGGCTTTGGTAGATATTCACCGTCAGCTTTATGAGCTTCCACGACTCAAATGCTACCGGTGGCTGGTCAACGGAACTATTAGCTGCAATGCACTGCATGGGGCTGTCGCCTTGACCTCTTGCCTTCTCGACATGCCGCATGATTCTGACTGCGGTGAACACATAGCTGTTATCGATGCCACCGTTGGGCGACTGGAGAAGCTGCGAGGTAACAGTCCTGCTTGTGCAAGTGTATATCCTATTCTGCGTCATTTGCAGTAAGTGGCCCCCTGTACCAAATAACCGGCAAAGCCTAAGACATTCTAGATCTCGTCTCTCTCGCCGCGACCCAGCACCGTCTCCTGGACGAAACACTGTCGAAACAAGATTTGACGACTGGATCAGCACTATAGATTGGTTCAGGCCGGATGACATAGGCTGGGTAAGTACAATATGTTTGTCTACTCGAAAATAATAGCATTTGTCTGACTTGCTTAGGACTTTTGGGATGGGGACTTTATTACCCCACAGACTGACGGCTACCAAACCGCAACAACTTGAACCACATCACGAGCATCGTGGATTTACGGAGATTGAGACCTATTTCCAATTCAAATAGCAAGGCAGGATTGAACATTTTAGAATACCCCTTCATAGAATTCTGATGATATTAAAAGTAACAAGAAAACATTTAAATATGCTTTTCTAAGCTGGCAAAGAGTCTATTGGAACTTTTCCTCTAAATGCATCCCACCGTCTCCTAAAATACTCGCTGTGTCTAAACTCCGTGCTCATTTCCGATGCCTGAATTTGCTCATGTTACCCAAACTGAACCATGCCTTACTCACATATGTCGCTTTGCAAAAGAATTCGTATTATCCCATCGTATCATTTCCCAGTTTCTCAACCTCAACACTTGGAATAGGCTGGTGGTGGAGACCCAACAAATGTATCAAAGTAGTTGGTGCATTCATCCCTCTTACAATACCGTGGAGGGATTTGAATGCCTTCCGCTAGCACATCGGGATTTGGCTTCGTAATTTTCTCGTCCCCACTCACGAAGACATCCCAACCAGTGACGGGATAATCCGGAGAGATGAAAAGATTGATAGGTATTGGAGTTTCATACTAATATGTCGTTAGCTAGAGCATAAGGGGCGCGTTACTGTATACCTTACCTCTGATTCAATTCCATCCTGCAACAAAGTGACAGCAAAATGTAGCGTGTGACTGATTGTTATACCGTAGGCGTTGAAGTCAGGGAACACATTCTCACTATCCGTGGTAGATCGAGACAGTGCTGCCAGTCGTGCATATCTTGGTTGAAATGGTCAAACTTCAAAGGCCACTCTTTCACCAACCGGTAATATGTCTCCGTGTCTGTCGGGCTTGACGTATTTGTTTCATGGTTCTCACGCAAGTAAAACCTCCCCTTTTGACTTCCACTCCAGGCTCGAGCTTTGCAAGTTGGGCTTCGATAGGGATGAATCCTCCTAAAGCTATCGCTTGGTGACGGATCGAGATGTTGTATTCAATCTTGCCAACCCATTTGCCGTGAGCTGTGGCTGGGTCCATCAGCTCGTATGATGAGATGGGCGGACTGCGGATTATGCGTATGGGAACAAATGCGCGCACGTTGCGAAAGGTTCCATTTAATGTAGACGCCTCCAATCGGTATATGATGCTGCAGCGGCTGCAACCTCTAAAAGTCTCAACTTGGTTTCCGGGAATTAAAAGCTCAAAAGGCCACTCATAAGTGCCGCTGCGGGTGTGAGCTGAAGGGACGCAATCCTTGACCAAAAATGGTTCCCATTGATGAGAGAATATCTCAGTTGTCTCCCACTCAAACGGAGCGTCTTTGTCTTCTGCATGGTGTCTAAAGCCTCGTAAGTAAACATGAGAATATGGCATCAGAGGGCTTTGCCGACTTACCCGTTCAAGATTTGTCCAATCATTTTCAGCTGGAGTCCTTTGACACTTTCGCCTTTCGATAGGGTTAAGAGAACTTTCCCTCTTAGGTATTGACCTCGGGCTTCTTCTCCATAGCCACTGAGAAAGACGTAATCACATTCCGGTCTAAAATGAAGTTAGATGAATTCAATCAGCCCGTCCGAGTTATGTATCAATGCTCACTTGATTCTGATACGGGCCTGAGGGGTCCCAGTTACCCGCGCTAAAATGGACTGCATCGTGGAAGGTATGATGAGCTTGAAGCTGCTGATGATTACTGATAGGTGAATTGATATCAAAGATCAAGCACTGAAGTAAAGAGTAGAAATGGATGTTGATTTATTTATTCCCCTTGCAGTGGAAACCAAACTTTACCGACTGAGTCAATGGGCCCATGACCAGGTTATAATTCCGATCCTAGTCACGTCCCTCAACATAACATCAGTGCTTGGCTGTTGTATTCCGTACCTGATGATTCGATACCTACACCCGAACTGCGCGTGCTGTGGATCCGAATCGGAATCGGAGATGTGTGGGACTCGGAGATACAGGGTCAGCCTCATAACTTAGCATGGTGCCATCCCGCCATTCTGGATCCACGGCTACGCCCGTACTCGGAATTCGTCATGATGCATTATTACCGTGGATATGCTAGCAAAACCCCCAAAAGGAGTAAAGGTGTTACGTCTTAATTTCTGTCTAAGAAGAAATTACGTATATTGTGGAATAGCCTCCTCCACCAAAGATCGGATATGCATCGGAAATTCAACTCATGATTACGGAGAAATGGCTCCAAGCGAAAGTGCCTTGATGCATTCGATGTATACATGAATTCTACGGCTTGCGGAAAGTATTAACAAGGAACTCATATTTTTATTTATTATCATTTATTAATATTCACGGGCGTCAGTGCTGCACCATGCTCACTATGCAATATGTACTGCATGCGCCCGCTGCTCATACCAACTGTTCACACTCAAATAAAAGTAGCTAGTTTACTCCTTGGCGTGTTGACCATGAGCTGGAAACTGGTCAACATCTGTTTTGGCAAAGTTACGAGCAGTGATCTTCTGCTCAAACAGAATATCCAGCTCGCCGTACGTACGATCTTTGGTTTCAGGCAAGCGAAAGAATGCCCAAATCAAGATCAGAACGCAAAATCCACCCCAGAAAAGACCGGTTTTCGCTCCCCAGTTCCAAGCATTGAGTCCAAGCATTCTCGGCATTAGAATGTTGTTGACAATTGCTATCATGTTGGAGAAGTTGCGGGCCAGAACAATTGTCTTACTCTTGAGCCGAGTAGAAGGGATTTCAGCAACAATTGTGTAGCAAAGGGGTCCAACGGCCATGTCATACACAAAGGTATACACGAGGAGCAGACTTCCAATTGCCCAGGAAGGCCCAGCAAGGTCCGGGTTTGCAAAACCCAGTCCACCGATTACGACGAGCAGAACAAGCAGGGCAAGAATGCCAGCCAAGAAGATTGTACGACGACCATATTTGGTCATCCAGACCCAGGATAGAACAACGCCCACGATTCCGACAGCGTACTGGGCGACTTGTAGATTGAACGAGTCGGTACTTGACAGTCCAGCTCTCTCATAAAACTGAACGGAATAGCCCATGAGGACACTGCCACAGAGTGACTGCGAGACGTAGCTGACCGAGGCAACCTCCGTACGTCGGAGATCGGTTCGCATGAAGCAGTGCCAGTAGTTGGTGCCGGCAGATGTCTCACGTTCAAGATCGTCGGTCAACTTCAACATGGCAACCTGGTCATCGGCATTGAAGTCCAAATCCTCCTGTACTGTTGTGAGGCGAAGAATAGCCTTCTTTGCATCATCAAGACGCCCTTTGCGGACAAGCCACCAAGGAGATTCGGGGAGAATACAGTGGCGAGAATGATAAGAGGCGGCCACACCCACTGCAAGGCAAAGGGAATACGGTAAGACATATCTCCCTTCATGTCCAGGAAGCCGCGTAGAACCCCAGACGCCAGAAGCTGCCCAATCACCCAGCACAAGTTGACAAAGGCGGTCAAATAGGGTCTAAGAACGACTGGCGCAACATCTGAGGCATAGGCAAGAGTGAGGGTTTGGAAAACACCCCATGGAATACCCAGCAAGATATTGCCGGCCAAGATAGTTTGGATGTTTTGGGCAAAGAACGGAATGAAGATGAATGCGATCATCAACATTTGGGAACCGAGCATAGTCTTTTGTAACCAAACTTCTCAGAGATCCATCCGTTCAAGTAGAGTCCGAGTATTTGGCCACAAAGGCCACCGGTCTGGATATAGGTCTGCCAGTGGGCTGAAATGACTTTACCGCCATTGCCGTCAGACTCGTCACCGAACTTTTGTTGGAACCTAAGACTATGTTAGGTCCTGGGACGCTTATAGGGCAGGACGCTTCAGACTTACGCTTCGTAACCATAAAAGGAACCAATCAATGCTAGATCGTAACCCTCCATGATGATGGCTGTCGAGAACACAATGGAGAATGCGATGGCCTTAGGGTATAGGCGGAAAGAGTCTCTCAGCGAGAGACTGTGCTCACGGTTGGTAGCATCTCTAGCATCGGCATGACGGGCACTCTTGTCCTCGTCAACAGTATGAACCCACACATCGGTCGGCCCAACTGGCTCCTGCTTAGGCGATGAGGCAGACATGTTGCCGGCCCAGTCAATCAGGAAGAAAAGAAGTAGTGCTAGAAAGAAGGCAGAAGTATGATGATGAAGATTGTTGCGAGTGAGCCTATCTTACATGTTTCGATGTTGAGAGCTGGGGAAATCCGGAGTATTTAACATCATCCCCATCAGCCAGCATGCCACCTGGGAAGTCTTGGGGCAGGTTTCTGCCCCGGACTGGGAAGCTCCTTGGAAAGATTCCGCGTCTTACCTAGTTGAGTGCACGTCGAGACGTTGCGTAGCCTGTAGGCTAACCAACTATTGGCCTTGTTGTGCCATTTCATCTCTTCCTTGATGGTCTGTACGAGGAGTTTTTCTCCTCAATGTCTCGGAGCAAGCGAGACCATACCATTTCTAGGCTATTGTCGGCCCGGGAAGCACTCTATGCTGAGCATGAAGTCGCGTGGTCACCGGACAATAAACTTCTGGGGACGTCGGACCGACAAGTCTTGGCCAATCTTTGCTAATGTTATGATGTCTCCACAAAATGAGCGGTAGACCTGGGGTATAAGCGCTCACTCTGGATGCACATCAAGGCGCGTTTGTGCTCACCTGATTTCTCGTTCATTCTTCTTCATCATCGATTCGGGGTTTTCTATTATAATGATTTGCTCATCAAATCCAAACGGACATCGGCAGTGGCATCCACGACCCGTTTACCACCTTCGGGCTCCCCAGGGATGGATGAATGATCCGTGCGCTCCAGGATTTGACAGCACTACTCAGACATACCATTTATTCTATCAATGTAAGCTGTTTTGTGGTGGTTTTGGTAACTGGCGACTAACCGAAGTGAAGGGAATCCTTTGTCTTGTGACTGGGGCAACATTAGCTGGGGCCACTACACTAGTCGAGACGGAATACATTGGGAGCACAATGACGATGAGCCAGTGCTCAAGCCAGACGCAGCCTACGACAAAGATGGTATATTCACAGGGTGCTTCTATCCCTCAGGTGTTCATGGAGAGCCTGGGCAACTTACCGTGTTCTACACTTCGGTGACCAATTTGCCTATTCATTGGACCTTGCCATACACTCGGAATTGCGAAGGGCTGGCCCTGGCAACGTCAAGTGATGGTGGAAACACCTGGCACAAGAACAAAGTCAACCCAATACTTCACGGAGAGCCGGAAAATGTTGTGGTGACTGGATTTCGGGACCCATACCTGGCCAGATGGCCTGCAATGGACCGGATCAGAGGAAGAAAGAGCCTATACGGCATCTTGTCAGGTGGCATCTTGAATCAAGGCCCTACAATGTTTCTCTACGCTGTCAGCCCAAGCGATTTAACTAAATGGGACTATATCGGGACTTTGGGCGACCTTGAGGCTGGATTCCGCCCTTCGCCTCTCTGGTCGGGTGATTTTGGCGTCAATTGGGAGTGCGTCAATTTTATGACCTTAAGAGACCAGAAGAAGGAATTCCAGTTTCTAACTCTCGGTTCTGAGGGTGGATTACCATGGGGAGTGAAGATGGCTGTGAAGATACGAGTCAGGCGCAGACATTGTGGCTTGCAGGAACCCTCGCTGGTTCTGCCGAAAAGCCTAAGATGAAATACAATTTCAGTGGTGTGCTTGATCATGGCTGCCTCTACGCTGTCGCGACATATGAGCATCCTATTACTCACCAGAGGGTGGCTTGGGGTGGCTCAAGGAGGACGACCTTACGCTAGAAAGAAGAACTGCAAAGGGATGGACCGGTCACTTGTCTCTACCTAGAGAGTTATTCCTCTACTCGAAGCCTAACGTTACCAGAGGGTTGGTCTCTTCGCTGGAGGATATCCATTCTATTCGCTGGGAAGAGAATGCACCAGAACCACATAAAGGTAGCACAGTCTGGACGTTAGGCATTCGGCCTATGACGAGCTCAAAGGGTCTTCGACGCCAAAAGCAAGCCAGCTGGTCTTCCATTAAAGGTGACGGTAAGCAAGGGCAATTAGCTCTTGTTAACTTTCATTGGGAGCTCGAAGCTCTGATTCGGGTTTCAGCAAACTCTGGGAAAGTTGGCTTCGTCATTTGTCAAGACAAAGATGCATCTCTTGAAACCAAAGTCTTCTATGACCTCGATAACCAGATCATCACGGTTGATAGAAGCCTCTCAAACACTGAAGCTGATATTAAGAAAGGAAATATCTCAGGATCATTCACTCTTTTCGTCTCGGATGAGCATGGCAAAGAAGTCGTGGAGGACTTGCATCTACGCATATTCCGCGATGGTGATGTGTTGGAGGTTTTTGTCAATGATCGATTCGCTCTGTCTACCATGGTATATTCAGATATGGCATGCAGAGGCATCAGCTGTTTTGTGGAAGGTGGAACTACGAACCATACCGTGTTTAAGAGTATAGATATTTGGGACCTCGGTAATGTATTTGAGGATGCCCAGCCTAGGACTAGGATATAGATATCAGGTAATCGCCTTAAAACCCCAGAATTCCCGCGTCAAGTGGCCATGCTTTGAGAGACGCTTGCAAATGAATAGATGTCCGAACAGGTGAGCTCAATTTTGATCTCCTTCGTGCAATTTCCAAAGACCATGCCTTTGCTGTATAATGCGGGACTTGTCTTCCAAATATGCCTTCTGGTGATCGCGCATTTCATCCAGTTCTAACAAGAACTTCACAACGTAGACAAAATCCTCCGCGTGTGACCTAAGCCTATCCCCATTCTGATTGTTCGGTTCGGGAGAGTCAGTACATCTGCAATTGTGCTGGCAATCTCGAATAACTTCTGGATAATGCCGCTACCTTGCGTTGCGATGCTTAAAATACTATTCAGTCGATTGACCAAGCTCCGCAGTTGGGTTGACAAGCGAGATGCTGGAAACTGTAGAGACAAACCCTCGTGGATAGCGTCTGACCGAAGCAGACCTTGCGAAAGTGCAACTTGCCAGAGCACTGTTCGTAGCCAAAGCCGTGTAATGAACAAATCCGCATGCTGCCGCTCTGATAGCCCAGACTGACCCGTAGACAGAAGCCTTAGTTCGACGTTTGCTGTTTGTATTTCGACCTCGTCTAGCTGCGACTGTTTATGTTCGATCCACTCGCCTGTCACCGTCACAGTAGATTCTGGTTGTGCATTCCAGCAAGCAAGAAACTTATCATCTAGGACAAGGAATAGTTCTATGAGACAGTTGAAACCAAGTTGTATATGGTCTGGTGTCCCGCGCTCGGCAGTCGATAGTCTCGCTTGTATGGGCGGCAAGATACTCGGGTAGCCAGCAGCGATGGTGAGATATCGCTCATGGATATATGCTTCCCAATATAGTTGGTGGAAGCGCAGCGTATCTTTAGGGGACAGAAGCGACCCTCTAAAGTGTCGACGACGCGCCTCGAGTACTTGAATCAGCGATATCGCCTCCCGAATCAGACTAAAGCTGTGTTCTAGACGCTTGAACCCCATCATTGAGATTTCTAGGTAGATGCATGTCATGATACGTTTCAATGAAGTGGGAAGATTGTCTGTCCAGCTTTCGGCTCCTTCAGCCTTTAGTCCGGCGTATTGATGGGCTTGCAGCCCGTGTCTAACCAGCTCCGTAAACTGTGGCCATCCTTCTCCGCGGTTTAGTTCCGGTGTTCGAGAAAGAAAGGTGGTGACAGCAGCATATGAGTATACGAGGGCTAGGTCTTCAGGGCTGTCATGCATTGTAGATATTGCCTCCGTGATGTCACTTGGCGAAAACGCAGGGCTAAAGGGATAGACCAGGGTTTCGAAACTTGGCAGAAAACCTCGAAAGAAATCGGCCGTGTAAGTCGTGTCCACAGAGCTGGGGAGAGCTTCCTGTTGCAGCTCCGGGGAGACGGAGAATGACGGCAAAGATCCGGCATTTGGTGAGGCTGGAGAGGTCCAGGGACATTTTCTCCACGCACCTGAGCTAGTAGCCGGCCTCTGATGGGATTCTTTCGTTTCTTGGGCGCCTCAGACTTGACGCAACGGACACTAAAATGAGCGCAGGCGGAACAAGGCTGGCCGCCGTCGCATTTAACCTTGCGGACCCGGCAGCCATCACAGGCATGCAGTGTGATCTTCACCCCGGTCATGGCAGTGACGATGGATCCGCTATGGGAACTTGAGGTGCGGAGACTTGCGGCAATCAGACATCTCCGTCTTGGAAAGACGCTACTGCAAGCAGCTTTGCTGGCACATAAATCATGTGACCGGCTGGACACTGTTAGACGCCACACTCAACTTAACCTAGAGCCAGGCTTAACAGAATATCTTTCAAGCTATGAGCTAGTTGCTGGTTTAGGGCTCCGCCTAAGTTGGGGGCGCATCAAGGGTAGAGTTCCTCCAGGGGAATGCAAGTTTGCTACATCTCGGTTGGAATGAAGGGAGGGTTCGAATCAGCCTCGGCATCTTTTAGTAAGCTCAAATTGATTCAATTATCTTGCGTTGTGCAGACGATACTCTTTACCACATGGTCACGATACCGCAAAGAAGGGCTTTCCCAACACAAAACCTGTCACATGAACGTCTTAGAGACTACATCGTTGATCATCGTATGAAAGCATTGGTTCAATAAGGAATCTCATATCAGACTATTTTTTAACTTATTTCCACCATCGTTCCACCGTCGTTCCACCAGCTTCATTCTCAGAAACAGGGGAGAAGAAAAGGAGAGGGGGGAAGAGAAAACAAGAGATTAAGCATTGACTTCCATCATAATTGGCCCCGAATTCTTTGTTCTCTGTATTCAATTCCACTGCGCGACGAGGTATTCCTCTCCATTGTCAGGATCAACTGCAAAGACCTTGATCGTGGTCGTGTCTCTAATTCCATATCCCGAATTCCATTCGAGAAAGTTAAGTCGCTGAGAACCGTCAGGTGCAACAGCGTAAGCATCACGTACTCCAAGATCCTGATCGCCCTTTACAAGGCGATATTGGTATGTCTTGTCTCGAAGCACACGGGGAAAACAACATTATCAATGTAGTTCTGGGGCCTTCCTCGTCCCCACCGCGGTGTGTAGTCGATGTTTATTCTAGGAGTAGCCTGTACTAGACTGAGCACCGAGGAAGCTGGAAGAAGAGGTGGCCCCGCACAGTCGACAATCGGGCAAGGAAACGGTGGTGCACAGTCTATGATGGGACAAGGGATTTGTGGTGGACAGGGCAAAATAGCTGGTTTTGGGCAAGATGGAACGGGGCATGGCGGCGGAGGAGGGCAGGGTCGTGGCCACTGCTCCCTAACGATAATGTTAGTATATTGGAGCAAAGAAAATCCCAGGCTATGAATACATTTCAGCACCGAGTACAGCGGAAGTGCATAGCGCAAGTGCGAGGGTAAAGAGCTTGATAGGGCGTCGAGGTCAGCTTCAGGTTCCACAATGATGGAGAGATGATATGCATGCCTTCATGGTTGCTGTTTAAACAAGTTCTGAACTGGGCGTCTTTATGTTGAGGTTGGCTCTGGTTTTCGCCTAGATACTCGAACTGCTGTGGCTGTTGGAAGTTGTAGTCGTCTTGAAAGGAGGAGCTTTCGATCTATTTATTCACAAGCTGACAGCAAATTTTACGAAGCCTCAAGGCCATTTTGAGACCACACATGCCAGCCAGGTCATGAACAGCCAGCCGTTCGTGCTGAGCTGGCTGACTCTGGTTAGCATTATCAGATGATAAAACCTCGACATTGTCACGCTTCGAAAACTATCTGGTCTGAGTTGGCAAGGAGACCGCTAATGCTATTCAAGGTGCGAGTTGATTGGAATAGAATTGGTAAAAACGTGCATCTTGGGCACACGTTACATTCCGCCCAGTCAACTACAGGAATGTTGCGAGTCTGGCCAGCGATTGGGTAGCGAATGAGATGGATCAAATGCTGCGCGGACGTGACGCCCAGGCTTTTGTTACCTTGAAAATTTGAGCGGCGATACCATAGTAAACTCATTGTGTACACACTAGATATTATTTATCGTCCCTATTAGGACCTGGTGATGTCGCATCGTGGTGTTGTTTTTCGTTAAGCCTCATATACCATCAGAACTTGAATGTCCTTTCCTTACGGTGGATCCCTTCCTCTGAAAAAAGGTCATCGTATGTAGTACGTTAGAAACCTCAGCCGAAAAAATCTATGCGCCGTCGCATTCCATGGAGAGCTGAACTGCCTCAAACATCCTCTGTCTCTGTCTTCTACCAGTTGGAATGCTGAGTCGTTCTTCCTACCAGCCTCCTTTTACGGCTGCTTTAAGGAGAAAACTGACCACGCGGAAGATTGGAACGTCCGTTTAATGGTAGGGTTCTGCGAGTTTTATACCAAATTCAAGTTCAAAGAATCCGACGTGTTCACCACGCAATAGTTCATCCTTCCACACATGTTCCTAAGACCGACGCATTGTTCGCCTAATTCCTAAGGCACACCATCAAAGCTTGATCAACATAATACTGTAAGTTGAGGTAAGAACCCAAATAAATCTAAAGGTCGATGCAATACACCTTTTGAGACCAAAGTTCCATTGTCAAGGATTCTAAGGACTGGCCCCGTCCTAATCTTTGGAGAAGAAAGCGTCCAGTCATGAATAAAACTGTGTCTCCACAGGGAGGTCCATTTTAACGAGGATTTGGCCTTTCTAGCAAATAAATTTAGCTGCGATTATTGTTGTTACAAGGACCCCTTGCTATAAAATACGAGAGGTGCTTGTCATAATGGAGCTAGTGGCTGGTATTATTATGTATTTTACGATGTCCTCCGTTGTGCCAGCTCAAAGACCAACCCACTCACGAGCGTGAACTACACTGTAACAGCACGGCAGAGAGATAAGCTGGCAGGTGATTGACTATTCCGCAACATAAATGCAATACGGCTGTATAATTACAATCCAGTCGTAGATTTGAGTCGGGATCCTCACGCCTTCAGGGCCAATTCGAATCCATGACAATGTGCAGGGGTTGAGTATAGGAGCAACGGTAGCAAATGCATGAGTTAGTACTCCTCCCTTGACCAGCATAATTAGCCGAGCTGCGCCACAGTTGTCTTGTATAGCCTCTACGGTGAGTCACTGACGCATCTCGAAGTATCGTACTCTGTAATAGTTTGAAATAAAGGTCCTCGGGCGGTTGTTTTCTTATTTTCCCTTCTTCCTTCGTAAGCAGCCAAAAAGGAACTGCAGACATGACGTCCCAACAAGTGCCGAGTATTCCTTGGAGCTTGATAGCGAACAATCTCGAATGGCGTCAATCCGGTCTATGCAAGGACAAAGCCACGGACTTTCACTGGACCAACAAGTCAAACCAGGGTCGGGATATCAAACGCTTTGTCGAATGTTTCACCAGCAGGATCCATGAGTACGCCAGATGCGAATATGAAGAACGCGAAACGTATGCTGTCCCGGAGGAAGATGAAATTGTGCTGAGTGACGATATTTGCAAGCGGATCATCTCAACTGTGCGTCGTTGGCGCCTAGATCTCGATCAATATGATTACCCGTATGACGAGACGTCAAAAATCATTATTTGCCCACACGAGTATGATGAAGGCTCTGGTGACAAACCCTGCAAGTGTGCCTTACCGCGGAGAGAGAGAAAAATGAAGGCATTTTTACGCCCTCGCACCAACAACGACTGTTGGGAATTCTATAGTAAAAACGAGTTCTCGTTTTTCAATCTTGAAATCTTCAAAATCCTGCTGATGCATGGTGAGATGGACATCCTGCTAAAGATATATTCGCACCCCGAGCAGAAGTTGTCTGCCTGGTGGGGCGCGATGGCATGCTATTGCGAAGGACCGGATCTCGGCTGGGAACATGTCTGCAAATTTGCCTTGAAGGCCTATCTGCTACTCAACATCATTCAGTGTTTTCCTCAAACGTGGCCGAAGAACCAGACGAGTCACCAGGACTACCGGGACACGGAAGCGTACCAAGCTACTGTCCACAGCCTCACCAAAACGGGCTGGAACTCAGAGATAGCGAGATACCCACATCGGCAGTTCTTTGGCATTGTTGATGGCCAGTTTAATGTCTTTTGGAAGCACTCTAAACAGAACGCAGCCAAACTAGACAGTCTTTATGGCGGACATTATCCCTTGGGTCTCATTTGCTATGAGAATCTACTCAAGTTTGAAAAGGACGTCGGTTACGTCCCATCGACAAGTGACATTATAGAAACCCGCGGGGCATTACAAAGGAAAGGGTTACCCTTGGAGCTTGCAGACGGCATTATGGATATGGCAAAGTATGACAAGACAATTCGCCAACTGGCTGTTGCCCATGATCCTTTCGACCCCACTAATAAGAACGAGTTAAATGAACACATGCAATATTGTTGGAATTTGCTTATCCGATGCGAGCTTGTCAGCAGGGTCATTCGCATGGACCTCAAGTGGGAGGAATTGGTCTCTAATGCTTTGACGGAGATATTTAGTTGTGACTGTGGATCACCGGTTACCGGTCCTTAAGATCAAGCAACATCATTTCCTCAGAATATGCAGAGATATGGGCATTTCGGTTCTAATCATCCATTACAGCCAACATTACTGGTTGTAATGAAGTCTGTCCTAATCAAACTTAAGTGCTTCGAGTATACTAGTCACATCCACGATCAAAAAGGGGCATGTGGCGACTCCTTTCTAGCACGATCATGGGTGTGATTGCTCGAAACTATACGTTTAATAAAAAGTTATTCTCCTTCGTATTTCACGACGCATCAACTTTCGTGGACGATCGCTGTCGATTTTCAAGCCAATTTTCGTAGACTAGACCCCTGTTATAAAATCAACTACTGGTCCCACTTCCCTCAACACATTCACTTCACTCACTTACCTACCTATGACTGGATTCCTCGTGGCGAAAGCTTCGAACTTGAGCCTCGAGACGTCGCGCGAATGGATTTACCATGCTCGGCACCACCGACAAACGTACCATCTGGAGTCCACGATGATGGTGATGTCACCAAGCGACGACTACTCAACGATTATTCAGCTTATAGCCCTGTATCTACTGAGCCAGGTAACGAACAAGGCCGACTGATGCAAGTACTGCCTGCAAAGGTGGCGGATGATGACGACGAAGAGATTGTCTGCGCCTTGTTTGACGCACCCGTCCGGTTTGAAGGTATCGTCTATATTGCCCTGTCATACTGTTGGGGTAGTTTATCGGACCAGCGCACCATCAGTCTCATCCATCATGACATGAACAAAAGCAAGATCACAACATTGGAAGATGAAAGGCTTGGGCCTACTACAACGCTATCAGTCGACTCTGAAACTTCAAAGCCGTTCAACGTTACCGAGTCCCTCTATCAAGCTTTGAAAAGTATTCGTAAAGCGATTCCGAGACTGAAGAACCAGTTCCCAATTCTGGATTATCAACCTATGTGGGTCGACGCTCTCTGCATCAATCAGAGCAACATAGAAGAGAGGAATAGTCAGGTGAGTATGATGGGAAATATCTACTCCCAAGCCTGGTTTGTATTCATTTGGCTTGGTGAGAGTGAGGACGTTATGCGAGGCCTCAATCTGATACAAGCCATGGTCGATTTACTACATAAAACTTGGGGTTCTGAGTTTGACATCATAGACCCCAATGATGATCATCTGAAGATTCTCTTGGATGCCAAGTACAAGTTCGACAATGAGATGCTTGGTCCAGAGGACTGCTTCCAGATCCTTGAACGCTTATTTTCACACCCCTATTTCAAACGCATATGGGTACTGCAAGAAGCTACAATAAACGCCGAGTCCACTTGGATTCATGTCACGAAAGCTTCTGTTCCATGGAACTGGGTTATTGTGGCCGATCGATTTCGTCAGTACTGGCGTCACATTTACCCAACGGCTGACCGCGGTCGACTTCCTCTCATGTGGGGACATTTACTGAAGCACAGGCTGCTTTATGCGAGGAAACTTCAATCAGAAAAGAAACTCTCCGTTGGTAACTCAGAGGTTATCAGGGTCCTAGTACCTCTTTATACACTTTTCACCAACACTTATGAAGAGTTTGCGGCCACGGACTTGCGGGATAAGCTATTTGCACTCTTAGACCTAGCCGTAGAAACGCGCCCAGGGACACCATCGCGACAAATGCTAGCTCCCAACTATACCAAGACCGTGAGCCAAGTGTTTAGCAATTTTACGAGATGGTGTATCCAAAGCCAAGGCAGTCTCGAGGTGCTCAGTCTTCTTTGTGGGGGCCGCGGAGGCTTCACCATTACGACGTGGCAGGGCTGTCTAAAAATCTTGGTCCTATCTCCATTCCATATATTGATGCAAGGACACACCCGTCCTGGGCACTGTGGCCCACAACTGGTGGTTATTGGTCTGAGACGAGTTTGACCAAAGTCAACGACAAAAGAACTGCCAAGTTCGATCTCGCCTCAAATCAAGAGCTGAGCCTTTATAACCTAGCTTCCCATCCCTTCATTCAACTACCTGATGAATTGGTCGACCGTTTCCTAAGCCTTGGAGGGAAGCGTATTGGCACCATCAAGTCAATTTTGGCCTTGCCCATTAGGTGCTTTGCTTCTGACCTTGACCATAGGTCTTTGGTAAAGGCCAAATGGCTAACGGATGAAATCAAGAATGATATGGAAAAACATGAGAAATCCTACAAGATGCATCTTACCCACCCATATCGTGAAGGCAAGTTGATGGATGGAGCGATTGTCCCTATATGGTATTACCTGAATAAAGGGAAAACGGAAGGGACAATCATTAGTGATGAAATAGTGGAAATATCCTCACAGGAATGGCTTGGCAGAAACGGCGGCAGATACCAAGGAAAACATGAAGCTATGTTTCGCGATTTTCTTGAAACTTTGCTGCTTAGTCCCGTTTACCGTAATGAGGCGGTATCGATTGGTGAGGACGAGAAGGAAACTTCTGCGCTCTTAGATGGTCCTTTGAGTGATCCAGAAATTGGGACGAGCTTCGCCATGTTCTGGGCAGATAATGATCCCCAGTTCACATACCTTCCGCCTAGAATAGCACAACATCTTCGATCACAAATGTTTGAACGCGGCATTCCGAGAGAAAAGCAGTTTCCGTTCCTCTTCCTTGGCCACGGAAAATGCTTTTTCATCACCGAAGACGAGAGGATGGGGTTATGCTCACCTGACGCACGCCCAGGCGACCTCGTTGTCGGCCTAGGAGGCTCCAGAGTTCCACTGGTGTTACGCCCTGCAAATAATGAAAGGCAGCCTTATGGAGCAGACTGGACTTTCAAAGGCCATGAAGAACTCAAGGCGACCATGTTCAGACTTATTGGAGAATGCTACTTGCATGAGCGTATGACAAGTGCCTTTTTGATGACACAAATGTGAATCGAGCAAACTTAGAAGTGTTCAATCTGTATTAATTGCTAGGAGTCTATTGTTGAGGGATTAAGCTCCCAATGTTAGCTTTGCAAGACTTGTTCTACTGAGTCAGACCATCTTTCCCAGTCATCACACTTCCGTGAGTGTTCTGTCTTAGACATATTGTATGAATTGCTTTGTGTGGCATTGCCGGCACATGTTCATTAGGATCGTCCCGGTTAAAGCACCTAGCCGACAACAGTAATTCGATTGTACAGAAGGTGAAAGATAAGACTGGAATACAACAAGAGCTCTAGTAGAATTATGCTGGCTTCAGTGAAGCTAGAGGAATACAGCAACAGTTGCAGCCTCAATTTCATGTCATGGACAGGTTGCCTTTCCGATCATATGTTATTTACTATCGAGTGGTTGGTACTACTTGGCCAGACTTCAGGAAATGGAATCAAAAATTGGACTACTATTAGCTCCGTTTGACAGGGATAATGACCAATCTGCCGCCTTATTCTTCATTTCTCTGGTTCAAAGGGGTGTGTGTGTTTTGCTTGGTGGAACGTTTTACACCGATGTCGTTGTGCACATTGTTTACTAACCAGTCTTGCAACTGTAAATACGTCACGACTTTCTACCAAGCAACGAGGGATATAATTAGATTTATAATATTGTAATGCTCATACATGCATGAATGTTAGACCCAGACACTTGGATATGGATCTCAGCTACCATGGGCTCGTTAGTGTTCCAGAACATCATTCGGTCTTTGTAAGAAAGCCTTCAGGACTATTGTTTATCAGCCAAGCATCATCAATCTTACTTCTTACTCAAAACATTCTTTCGATTGTTAAATACTGTCTTGCAGACAGTCATGGATGAGTGAGCACAGTGAGATTTTCCGGCTGCAACAAAGCATCGCCAAGCGTCCAAGCTCAGGTTCACAAGCACGGAAATGAAAGGAGCTAGAGTCGACCTACGGAGTTTCGGAATATACACCAGACTGACACTTATCATGCTTTGATTTTCGGGGCTTTAATTGTAGAAAGATTTCTTCATATTGAAGTGCGATGAGTGGAAACATGATTTGCCCTTGCTCCTCAATCGTCCTCTTGGAATGGACAGTATACAGTCGCAGTAAATTTGTTTGCATAAGACGCTCCGGATATGACGGCATCGGGCGAGGGTTATTCTAGACAGCCATAGGTCTCTTGTGTCGCTCGACTCGAACACCACCTAAAATTGTTGGGCGGATGCGCAACCTGTCTGTTGCAGCCAAATTGAAGCCTAAACTCTGAATCACGAAGCCTGGTTGGGCATCAGATGTACCGCTTTGGTTTGGCCCTGTGTAAACCCACCAAGTCATCGAGCATGATTCTAGAATTTTGCGAAACAATTAAAAGAAACCTTTTGTTTCCGTCTGAAGTAAGGCATAATGAAAGGGCCGTTAGCCGCAAGGCTAACAAGGAGCTTTGCCTGAACCAACTTGCTTCCTTTCTGTTAGCCGTACCATCCTACCAAAGGCTAATGTTTCACTAGGCCAATGCTCTCATTAGTACACAGCAAAAAAGTGACGCGAATTTCGGTCGATATTCGAAGTGGTTAATCACCTTTGTAGGGTATGGTAATGTTGTCTCAGGTTCCCCATATCAGAAGAGAAGTTGTCAATGGCGATTCAGCGAAGCGAACAAGAAGAAAAATAGCAATGGGCAAATGGAGAAAAGATCACTATGCATCTTGGCCCCTCTATAGGCCTTCTTTCTACCCCCGATGGATACGTGATCTATGAAGTCATCAAGAGTAACGAGATCAAAGCTGAGTGGCTCGGCAAATACGGCATCCTAATATAAAGCCGTGCCAGTACTAACCAGTAAGCACGAATGGAGAAATAATTATATTGATCTTCCTCGCTGCACAACGTGCCGTGGCTTGATAAACGTCGGATCGGACGGAATACCACACGCTTTCGAAGAGGAACTATCTAGTCACGCGGCTACTGCAAGGTTGACGATGCTCTGGGGAGGGAACAATAGATCGATCCAGCCACGCTGCAGTGGCCCTGCAACTTACTGAAAGCAGACAGTCGAATGGACAACCGAGGCTCACATCTCCGCATTCTCTCCACACTCTCGTTCGGAGAAGCATCTTTAGAAGAGAAGGTCCAGGATATTGAAGGGCTCTCCGCATGTTAGCTGCCCAATTTATGTGGGGACTAACCCCTCTTTAGAGCTTCACCCCGGGTCTAGTCCAGTTCAGTCTTGCTACTCCAATATTGGCCCCATATCTTGCATTGAGATGTCCGACCTCCTCTCTTTTCGCTTGTTCCGATTCGGCAGTTGTCAGTGCGTGGCATTGGGTTTATATAGTTTGCCGTTGGCGTTAATTGAGTAATAAATAGATACAAAGAAGAGATGTCCTGCTCTGAGGATTCTCAACGTAACCTGGTCCCTTGAAGCAGATTCCGTGACAAAGATGCATATGAGCAAGGTCCTGACTGCCTTGACGTGGGCAACCACTGTCGGGGCACTAGCATGCACAAAGCTGCCGCAGCTCCAGCTTCCGTACGGCACCTGGAAGGCGGCTAAATACGACTTTGCTGCAGATGTAAGATGGAAAGATTTGGATTCTGGGCCCGTCTGCTAATTCACGTCAGGTTTACACGTTCCGCAACATTCGTTTTGCAGCGCCACCCGTTGGTGAATTGCGATTTGCCCCACCGGCAGATCCGAAGCCCGTCGAGGGTATCCAGGATGGTTCCTATGGTCCGCTGTGTCTTCAGTTCGGATCTGACGGGGCTGTGCGCCCTGGCTCTGACGAAGGTGTGTCCTTCATGCAATCACGCGTTCATCCATCGTGAATTGCCCTGACTCGAAACTAGACTGTTTGTTCCTCGACGTGTATGTGCCAGGCTCGGCTCTTAAGAAGCATTCTAAGGATCTTTCTGTGCTCCTGTACATCTACGGAGGCTCGTAAGTTCCTAATTGAACTGAGATTACCAAAATTTTACGCTAATATGGCGACCAAAGTTACACTTCCGGTAGCAAAGATACCGTTCTTGCCGAAGGATTGTATGATGGAACGGGCTTCGTCTATGAGGCCAAAGGAGATGCCATTGTGGTAGTGCCGAATTACCGAGTTAGTACAATCCCAATGATTTACGAACACATTAGGAGGCTGAACCAGACTGACACTCACTCAGCTTGGTGTTCTCGGTGGTTGGTGGGGTGGAAACACAACCATTAATGCCGGCGCCACGTCTCTAGGCCTTGCTGATCAGCGAGCGGCTCTCCGATGGGTTCAGGACAACATTCATCTTGTTGGAGGCAACCCTTCAGACGTTACCATCATGGGACAGTCTGCAGGTGGCGGATCAATTATGCATCACATCACCCAAAAGGGTGGCAAGCGGGATCCCCTTTTCCACAAGGCTATCATTCAAAGTCCCGGCTGGCAGGATGTTTGGGACGCCAAGAGGTCTGAAGCATCCTTTCAAGCTTTTTCCACCAACGCCGGCTGTACCGGGGTGATTTCGCTTGCTTGAGAGCCGCTTCAGCAAGCAAAATCATGGAAGCTCAGTCGAAATGGGGAGGTGTTGTTCTGGGACCTACTCCCGATGGTGATTGGATCAAAGACCACGTCACTTTTGAGCTCGAAAGTGGTAAGTATCCATTCAGGACTCGGTGTTCGGCCCAGCTTGCTAACGAGTCTGACCAAACAGGCAACTACTGGAAGGATCTGTCTTCAATGGTAGTAACTCACGTCGTCAACGAGGGTGGTCTTTTCGTAGGAGCACCCGAATTATCCGACCAAGATGTCACAAACGGCCTGAAGCAACTCTTCCAGAATCCTGAGGTAGTGGCGTCTGTCGAGAAGTTTTACCCACCTGTCAACAGCACTGGGTCGCCATATCGCACTGGCGTGGAACGACAAACAGCCATACTATCTGATTCCATCTTCTTGGCAAACTATCGCCATATCGCCGACGCTTTCGCAGGTCGTGCCTATGTCTCTAGTCGCACTAGAGGCAATGCTGGCCATGGCGATGATGTGCGCCCAACCTGGTACAACCCTACGCTCAAGAAGGGGGCATGCCACTCCCTGAAGTTCTTGGTGATGCCATCTTCTCTGAAGCTTGGCAGTCGTATCTGATTAGCTTCATCGTTACGGGTGATGTGAACCCCTTGAGAAACTCGTCTCAAACCATCGACTGGCCCCGATTCCCAAGCGCAAGCCACGACAGACTGGAGACACTGAACATAGCAGAGGATGGGTTTAAAATCATCCAAGATGGTCAAGGCACAAAATCGGTTGCAGATTTCTGGGCCAACACTTTGAGGGTGCTCGCCAAGTCCCAGTAGGCAGCCAAATGACCTTCTACGGCTCAGATCAGACGACTGAGCTTGTTGGGATTATAAGAGTGGTGTGCAACATGGTTTGACAACTTGCCAATTTTGGCAGACTTTACAAGAAAATCAGCATGGGACCAAAGAGAGTACTCAAGCATTGACCACAAACGAGTTACGAGTTGCTGGAAAACAAGAGTAAATATGTAATTTAGGATAAAAATAAATAAAAGAGATTACTATAAGAATCGCACCTTCTTATATTGATGTCCCCTTTTGGTCACGACTTCTTCCAACAGTTGGTTATCATGTCTACTCGTTCCAAAATATCAGTAATGTGTCAAACTCAGAGACGCAAGAAATAATTTGAATGTGCTGATACAGCATTGCTCGATCAATATCAGTGTACCACTTGAGGGTCACTTGATGAATATCTTAAGAAGCACAGAGAATCCCTTATTGGGCTGTCCACGTTGAGTTTCATTGAGCACCAGATCAAAGAGATCATATTCCATAACTGACAGGCCAAAACTAACAGATCTAATGTGAGTCTAGAGTCCCCACTCATCCAGCATCTGTTTATTTTCGGCCATCTACCGAAACAGTGTCCACAACTAAGTATTGCTTCATTGGTTGCGTTCAGGCACTTACTGGATTCTAACGAGCTAAGATATGATGGTCATGGCTCCAGAAACCAGGATCCATCAAGCAGACCAGCAGATTTCTGTTGGTCTTCGGTTTTTGGTCTCCACCGTCGTGATGAATATGTCCGCAGCTCAACATTTCACTCGTCTACCGATCTACTCAGCTGCCTTTGTGCAAACTGCCAGATTTTCGCACGTCAATCATTCATAAAATGTTACAACCCGATTAAAAGCGTTCCTGGGCGCATGCAGGACAAGTTGAACGATTGATTATGGTCTAATTGAGAGAGCACTACCGAAACTGTTGGAGCATGCTAGGGGTATGAAACCCACAGAACCCGCTATTTTAGATTGAAAGTTCCATCAGATAACCGGATCTTATCAATCAGTGCACCGAGACACAGATACGGCTCGTATTTGACTCGCAATGTTTTGATTGCTAGAAAAGTTTTCACCACAACAACTTCTCAAGATTCCAAACATACTCTTTCATAATCGAGGTTGGTGATGATGGATGATTCGAAAGTTAAAGTCGCAGAAAGCTCTCGAGCACTGGAACATGATGTTGACAATGACACATCCAGCAGCACATCAGAGCGCGATGGCAAGGTTGCAGTGCCTTTGAGCATGAAGATACTTTCGGTCTTCATAGTCAGTTCGATTGGATTTGGCGGGCACTGGAGCAGCGGTGTTACTGGAGCCATGAAGAGCACCTTGAAGAAGGTCAGTTCAACAACCATGCCAAGAAAGGAACGATGCTAAGGCAGCTTTAACATACAGCAACTCCATATCAACAATGCACAGTTCGCCCTGCTCGACGCAAGCGATAACTTCATAAAGACAGCCCTCATTCTACTAAGTGGTCTCGTGACAGACAGGGTGGGTGGTGCCAAGACCATGCTTTGGGGAAACGCGATTTTCAGCCTTGGTGCAATATTTATTGCTGCTGCCACGACTGTGAGAAACTTCAAGTTCATGATCTTCGGCTTTGTCGTGCAAGCGCTCGGGGATGTTGCCACTCAAGTCGCCCAGTACAAGATCTTCTCATCCTGGTTCGCCCCATCTCATGGATTCGCTTCAACTCTTGCTTTTGAGCTAGGATTAGGAAAGATCGGGTCGTTTGTGGGCAAATCGACAGCTAACGTGATATCTAAAAACTTGGGAGATTTCAGCTGGGTATACTGGATGGCCGTCTTCATGAATCTTTTCACCAATGTGGCCACTTTGTTTTTCTGGTGGTTTACACGCTGGTGCGAGAAACGATTCGCTGGGATGCGCGATCCAGCAACCGGTGAGAAACTGACCGAGAGCAACAAAAAGTTCGAGATGAGGAAGATGCTGAGCCTTCCCTGGTCGTTTTGGCTGATCTGCCTCTTCTCACTGTTCCAGACATCGACCGCTATGGTTTTTTCGTCAAATGGAACTGAGCTCGCACAGAAACGATTCAATGTCTCCGCCATAACTGCAGGATGGTACTCATCCATGTCGCAATACCTTGGCTTCTTTTTGTACCCCTGTGTGGTATTTTCATCGATATTTGCGGCCAAAGGTTGACCGTGATGCTCACTTGTGGCTTGGGTATGCTGCTCGCTATGAGCCTTGCAACATGGGGCCCAACAGTCTCTGGAACTGCGGCCAGCTTTGGAATATTTGCCGTTGCGTCGTCTTTAGGCCCTACAGTCATCATTGACAGCATTCGAACAAGCATGTGGCACCAGGAAGTTTTGGGTCAGCGTACAGCATCAAAATCGCTATCAACAATAGCATGTCAATCATTATTGGTATCGCAGCTGGTGTCATTCAGGATCGAGACAACGACAGCTATGATAGGGTCACTATCTTATACACGGCACTCGCTGCTGGCTCCGTTATGGTAGCACTCCTCATGGTATCTTTAGGCTACTTCCACGTTGTTTTGGGCAACCTGCAATGGAGCAGGAAGAAGCGCCTCAACAACGGCAACTCGATCAACGAACAGAAGGAGGAGGCTCAGAGCAACAAATCTATCGGGTGGAATTGCAAGTTGAACTCGATTGCATTTTTGGCGTTATAATTCTAATCCTGGGAGCATGGGCGGCGTATATCTGGGGGCCATCACTAATAACCATAAATAACTCAACATCATGTGCAAACCTGGGGTTATTTACAAAAGGCTGGCAAAGATTGCAAGGACAGGCAAAGAGGTCATACCATAAAATAATTGAAATAAAATTTCTTCAAACTTCTACATATCCGTGATTAATACTCTCGAGTCTCACATTATGTTACATGGAATTCGATGCACCTATTGCCTTTTCTGTTGGGGCTTTGGTTTCTCAGCTTTGAGAACGTTGAAAAGATGGCGTATGAAACTAGTTTGGCCATCCTCTTCTTCTTTCCTAAAAGCAACACGAGTTAAACCTATCCAACGAATTCCTTCTTGCTTGAAAGGGAATGCGTTAGTTTACACCTGTCAATATTCAACTTGCTCTATGGTACGTATGGTTCGCTATATATATGTATCAATCTTCTTTCTCCCTTTGAAGTTCCTGTTGCACTTCTCTTGTGATAGTCATCCATTTATCAGCACTCATTGCCGTGAGAATGTGCCACCATCCATGCAATTCAAATAACCACGCCCATGGTAGTCCTACACGCTCCCGAAGCCGTCTAAGTTCTGCACAAAACACAAGGTCAATATTCCATAAAACAAAAGCGAGCAGGAATAAGCCGAGCGATTTGAGCCCGCGGATCTTCCATTCACTTCGCAAAGCGTTCGGGAACCCAGGCTTGCGCCAGAGAAAGAGATAATGGCCTCTCAGTACTATAAGACCAATTATGAGGCCAAATGCAGTGTAGTGGTATATGACTTTCCCGGTCAAGATATAAAACCCTGAGAATGAGATAAAGAAGATGGCGAGGGCAATGTGAATGAACCTATCGTAGTTATCCGAGCGCCGTGCTGTCAGGATACCTTCGAGAATAGACCAAGCCAGACCAAGCATTGCCAATTCGTCGGCGAACTGGAGACTCTGCCGAAGGAAGCATGAAAGAGGAAGGATGCCATGCCAAGAACCAGCAAGGTAATTGACATGAAATCCAGACGTGGCGAGAAAAGGCCACGACTGCCAGGGCCGTACATGTAGCGAAGTGCAAAGTAGACTAGGCAACGCGGTTAGTCGCGCCGTTGTCAAAATAGAGGCTTTTGTTTTCAGGTCAGAAACCGTGTTTGCTTACCATAGATCAAATTTGTCAGCGCATTAATAAATTCGGCCAAATATTTAGTGACAGCATAGTCTTCTTCGCAAAAGCTTCACGGTTCATTAGCATTATAAGATCCGCAAGAGCCGATGGTGTTGGTCGCTCACTTTGCAGTGCTTGTTGGGGACTCCATGCTCCGCTCAGCGCGTAACGATCACCTGCCAGGTTAAAGTTATGGTGTCCCATGGCGCGGATTTGTTAAGCGAATCGGAGAAATACGGTCCCTGGATAAGTGTTTCGTTGGTTTTCCGACGTCAAGCAGCTGCCTTTGGGGGTTGGAATGCAATGTGAAGAATATTGTGGCACCATGGGGAGGCAAAGCAAGACAAGCTCACGTGATTGTGTGAGTAACTAGCGAGTTCTTCTCCCTCGAAACCAAAAAGAAATGAAACTATGACGGTGTCTCTGAATCAACCGAGGTGGCATGTATGAAGCAATGGGTGAATCACTGCAAGCTCTAGAGATGAAATGGCGAACATGCTGAGTCACTCAGCACTAAGAAACAGATGAAGATGCATTGATTAATCTGCTGATCAACTGGCAGGGTGGGGCAGGCTCCTTGCACATCAGCGCTCGGAACCCTCGGTGATCTCTATCGGGAGGCTCGGGCTTGGAAGGATCAAAGCGAAGCACGAGAAACATAGAGAAACTCAATGGCGCATTCGAGCCTTCTGTCGGCCTTGATTGGCGTAGAAAGATGAAAAAAGTTAGCCTCTGTAGCGGAATTTTACTGGTGTCGTTGATAATTTGTTTACTGTTGAACTGGAGTTACTGGCCACCTTGGGTGAGTACATCAATATGCTCACTACAGAAGTGTATTTGACATTTACAGTCAACTCATGATAAGCAGCAAATTGATCGATAGCTTTTGAAGAGGTGAATGCTAGGGATTGAGCTCCGTCCTGGAATTCTTCCGATATTCGTAGTTTCTGCCGAGTTGTGATGCTTCATGCCCGCATACGCATACTGGAAACACCAGGCCATTTCACTTCGAGTAATCGATGGGCAAAACCAAGGTCTCATGATGTTTAGTGCGCAACATCTAATGCTCTAATTATCCCAAGCGTTCTAGAACCCTACCACATCGCCCAGCTCAAAACTCGGGGTAATGTAAGGCTGAGACTTCGTACGAGCCATCGTCTTCTGCTCAAACGCATAAGCAAGCCCGATGAGCTTTTCCTCGGTGAAAAGGCCGCCAAGAAAACTGATGCCAAATCTGAAAACATAATCTTTAGCCTTCAATTATCACCTACTTGAACCATATGAACACGTCACTTACGGGAAATTGGGACCGCCTGTAACGAGACCCCACGAGTTTCTTGAGACTGAGGTGGTGTTCGGCATGAACCCGAGCGGCACTGTCACAATTGGGGCTCCAACAATCGCAGCTCGTCCAGCAGAGTAGCTTGTGGGCATGACGATTGCATCAACCTCATTTCGTTCTACAGCACCCAGAAGACCACCTTCTCCCCAAAGTAATACTGCTGTTGCAGAGTATCCCAGAATCTGCTGTCTGTGTTGTCAAAGCCACGCTCAAGACCCGCATCCCATCGTGCCGTGTCTCTCCTTGGGTATTCTTCCTTTGGAAATGACTGGGTGAACTTGCGCAGCTCTTCCAAACTTGTAATGTTGTTGGGATTGTAAGTGAGCTGTGCAAAGTACTGAGCTACGTTAGTGAAGAAGTCGACTTCTAGAACTAATGAGCTGGCATTAGGGATGGGAATGGTGAAGTTAGTAGAGACAATCTCGGCGCCTTCCCCGCGCATGAGCTCCACAGCCTTCCAGAAACCAGCAATGTCGGCGGAGGAGCCAGTTGGCAAGATGTTATATGGTATGCCGACTCGAGCCCCTTTGAGTGCACCAACCTTGCATGCAGCGACATAGTCTGGGATCTTGCCACAGTGAGGGATAGCACGAGTGTAGTTATCGTTAGGGTCGTAGCCGGCGATTGACTGCAGGATAATGGCAGCATCCTTGACGGTTCTTGTCATGGGACCAATGGTATCTTGGTGTTCGCTGATCGGAATAACGAGATGACGCGAAGTTAGGCCAACCGTGGGCTTGATCCCGACTAAATTGCTTCTCTGAGCCGGGGAAACTATGGAGCCGGACGTCTAGAATCGTCAGTCAAGCATCCAACTTAACACTCGCAGGAGAACGCTCACTTCTGTTCCAAGTGAACCCAAAGCGAGACCCAAAGCCGAGGCAACTCCACTACCACTAGAGCTCCCAGTGGGGTCCATGTCTGGATAATATACTCCATAGACCTGTCCACCATGGGCAGACCATCCATTCGTGGAGTTGTTGCTCCTGTAGTTGGCCCATTGGCTAAGATTAGCCTTGCCCAAGATGATTGCGCCAGCCTCGCGTAGTTTCTTAGCCACGAAGCTATCATGAGGTACCTTGGCGCCTAACAAAGCCCAGGAACCGGCCGTATTGTTCATCTTGTCATCAGTGGCAATATTGTTTTTATGAGAATAGGAATGCCATGTAATGGTCCCTTGATTGTACCGCTTTTCCGAAGGTTATCCAGCTCAGCAGCGATTTCAAGAGCATCAGGGTTGATTTCTGTTATGGCATTGAGCTTATCATTGACTTCCTCAATACGACCCAGATATGCTTTGACCAGCCCCACGCTAGTAAAGAGACCGCTGTCCAGGCCATCAGTGAGATCGTCAATCGTCACATCTATCAAACTCGGAAAAGGTTTGCCTCTGACTATCAGAGTATCAACACCATTCAAGACCAAAGTAGCAGTTCACAACATACCTGTCGAGCATGAACCGAGGCTTGCGATGCCTAGCCAAATGCTGGATATGCCGACAAGAAGGCTGTTTAAGAGAACCATGATTAGGGACTAAACTGCAGTGGTGTAAACCGTGCAGCAATAGAGCATGCAATTACTCAATATAGACCAAGTCAAAGTCTATGGCCGACACGCGGGTGAGCAGTACTTATGCAGCTGCAATAGCGGATTGCGGATGGTTGACTCCGCATTGAACCTCTCAATCCTCCTCGTAGAGATCGCAAAATATGCTGCATCTGTACATGGTTCGTCATTATCAAGATACTTACTTATCCTAGAAAGGAAGCTCGATTTCTTTTTTCTGATAAGGAAGCTCATAGGCTAGCGTTGACTAGGGTACTGAACATTGGTTTGGTCTTTGTGCTGACTAGCAGTCTGCAGATACCGTAGGTGACCCAGAGCTCCGGCTAAACAGATAGGGACGAACCCTCCGTAGATCCTCTACACTTTAACACGGTGGTACAACCGGTGTGATGATTCGAAATCGCGTACATAGTTGAATATTATCTTCCGGGAAATTGCGATAAGAGTGGTCAAAAACATTTATTGATGTGGACACCTAAGTAACACTGGAGCTATCATCAATATTGGCACAATATCTATGACGTTTAGAAACAGACGGTTCTTTCTTTCATTGGTTTGCTTGATACGATTCTTTATCTTGTTATTCTTGTCCAAGTGCTTGAAATTGTAGAACAGTAAAACTAACAATTCCATGTCCTCCTCAGTCATCTACCGTCGAAATGGCGATCATGTCACTGGAATCAGTGTGTAAGTGCCGAGATTGAGCGGCGAAACCATAAGAATGGGTCTAGATCTCTGAGCGGCAAAACCCCAATCATTACAGTCTTGCCTTTGATCCTCAGCATTTAAGTCTGCACTCTACAAGCAGTGTAGCGAAGGCATGAATAACAACGGCTCTACGAACATACCGGTAATATCTAACGAAAGGATAATATGCATAAAAGGTAGTCCACTTCTTGTAGTGGTATTGCTTGTGTTTTCGTGTCCTAGTTACCGCCTTATAGATGCATCACTATACCTCTTCGGTCGACTATCAGTAGTATCGATGTTCAACCACGTAAATATTCATCAGGCCCAAAATTCAAGGTCACTGGAAACCATAACAGATGCACGTCTAGCTTTTAGGGCTTTGTAATATTGGTGCATAGAACCCAAGTCAAAATGCGAGGTATGTATCAGCACACACGCACCATAATGCCCATAGACATCGATGGGTTTCTGAAAATGGAGTGAATTGACTTACAAATATATACCTTTCATTGCTACTTAGATGCCTTGAGGCCTTTGTCATTTCTCTTACCTAAACCTGTGCCCATAGCCATACTTGCCTTAAGACGTCTTGCTTGGAGGCTGTGGTCTACAAATCCAGCTCCCGAGGCCAATGGCCCTCCTACATCTGATTAGAATCATTTCAAAGTTTTTATTGAAGAATTTGTGCCTTAATTACTAGTCGTATCATATGGTCTCATGAACCGCGAGTGTTGTGGTATGGTAAAATATGGATGCCTCTAGCAACCAGGTACGACCTTACAATCCACAACGGTTGTTTGTCCCGCCTCAACCTTGCTAACAGCATCTCTTAATACACTCTCCAAATCGTCGGCCTTGGTGACTCTCAATGCATGGATCTCGCCAGCACCTGCCGCCGCGGCTATGCCTGCGTAATCTGGTGGCGGGTTGAAGGAGATGTTGATTTCTTCATTCGATGCTTTCATTCCATCACCATCAGGGTAGACGAGTTTCAGCGAGTTTCTTGGGGCATTCCACCCTGGATTTACGAGTTAGAAACAAACAGTTTATAGTGTACTGCCTTGAGGCTAACGCCCATGGCTTAAGACGGGGTAACTCACCATTATTATTGAGAACGATTGTCAGAACTGGAATCTTGTATCGTTTCGAAATCCAGTACACGCTTCCCGGAATTGAGAACAAAACGTTCCATCACCAACAATCTGGCACACAAACTTGCCTTTGCCATTACCTTGGGCATCTGTCGCCAATTTCACGCCTAAGGCGGCACCACCTGACCATCCCAGTCCACCACCACCACAATTGATCCACGAACCTGGAATAGTCGGTCGTACATTATCATGAATGAAGCCTGTGTTTGTCACTGCTTCACTGACCCAAATAGTGTCTTCAGGGCAGACTAAGCGCAGCATCTTACTCAAGTGCCCTGTTCCAAAGTTACCACTCTCCAGTGGTAACGATGCTTTGGAAATGGCTTCCAGCTTTGCCGTGTAGGATTGGCGCCGAGTTTCCTCAAGAAGTGCCGAGTCTTTTGCGGCCAGCTTCTCAGCAACCTTCTCCTGTTCAAGGCTTGATATGATCTGCTGTATCGACGTCAGAGCATCTGCCCTATACCGTGCTTCGGCTTCAATATAGAACAAAGGCATCTGTTGTTTCAGAGGGTCGATATCGATGTGGAACACCCTACAGCTCTGCTTAGGCTTACATAGCGTAGGGATCCAAGGCACGTCACTATGAAGAACCAAGATGACATCCGCTTCAGGGATCGAAGCGTCAGATCCCTGCTTAACCCCAAGCCATGCAGGATGATTAGCTGGAAAGCACATATCGCTACCAGCAGAATCGAGGACTCGAAGAGCCTTAACTTTATCCGCTAATTGCACAAGAGCGTCAGGGATGCTCAAATTACGCCCAGAATAACCTGTAATTATCAGGGGACTCTCAGCACCCGCGAGAGCGTCAGCAATGTGATCTGCAGCCCTAGCGGGTAACCCGCCGATTTCAACAGGCTGCCACAGAGCTTGGTTCAGAGAAGAAGGCTGGACTTCAGACTCCAACACCTCTCTCGTCGCGCATAGATAAACAGGGCCTTGGGGTCGCTCATGGCGAACTGCAGAGAACGATTAATCATCTGCTTTATGTTAACGCCAGTCTTGATTTCTGCCGCATAGCGACAGTACTGGCCAACAATGGCCTTCTGGTCAGGAATGTCTTGGAGCCAGTGGATAAATTCTGTACGAGAACCACGTAGCTCACCTTCCTGTGTGCATGGCGACATGCCTGCGAAGATGAACACAGGACACCGCCCAACAGAAGCATTGTGCACCGCTACTCCGAGCGCCTGAGTGCCCACGTCGACATGAACGATGACAGCTTGAGGTTTGCCTGTTACACGAGCATAGCCGTCTGCCATGGACATAGCCACCATCTGGACCCGTGATTAGTATTACTTTCTCTTTACACACCAAACAAGGGTAGGGGGTAAAGCCGGATGGTACCTCGCTGGGACAGGTAATGATACGCGGGAACTTACCCCGCGCTGCCCCTTGACCATTGCTTCCATGATACTCGGGTGGTCTGAGCCGAGATTCACGAAACAGTGCGTGACACCCGCCTCCCAGAGGGTGTCAAAGAAAGCGAATGCTGCCGTGTACATCATGAGCGGTGTTGTAGAACCCATTGTTCAGATGATAACAAGTGCTGGCATACAAAGGCCTTGCCTCGCGGATGATCAGGAGATGGGGAAACGGAGGCGAACCAAGAGGGTAAGGGATCTTTAAGGGCAAGATAAGTCGAATGTTACGCTGAGGGGCTTGGTCGATGGATTTGTTAGGGTGCCCTGCCCAGCCTTTTAGCGGTTCAGTCTTGTCTTGCAAGGGAAGAACTTCTGCTCCACATCCACTATATGCCTAGTTTGCTTGCAGGCCTGCCCTGGCGTCTCGGGAGAACGACACACCACCCATGCACCTCTGCCCCATTTAGCGCTCTCGGCTACCAAACCCAGCTTGCGGGTGGGACATACATGGTGGCGAGGAGGAAGAAAAAGGCCTGAAATGATTCTTGCATGAGAACCCACGTGCTGAGGAGTTGAAGCAAATGGCACGCCTAGAATGAGATATGGTTCATGGGAGATGCATTGATATGAACAGCTGGCTCATGAGAATTGTTCAAGAGCGCTTTACGGCTCGTCTGTTTAACTTAATATACAATTTACAACAGACATCCAAACATAGATACAGGTCTTGCGACTAAAAATACTGTCTCAATGCACAGTCGATCGTGCAACCAGCATGCCATCCAACAAAACAAGCAAGCCATAGCTGTTCATGTCCTTCGCTTTACAGAGTGAATCTGAAGCTTGGGTGATGATCACCAAGGTTATCCCTCTGGTCCTCTGGCAAATCAAGAATGTGGTCACGCTCGCCCGCCGCCCTCTTCTTATTCTCCCTCCACATCAGGAAGCACATTGCGGACGCACACAAGGCTCCAATCCACATAAAACTAAGCGACACACTAAAGCCTGTCTTGTATGTGGGTGTCTCCGTAGTGAGGAAAATGTTGGCGCCAATGATGCCTGCAATGTTGCCAACCATAACCTGGATCGACGAGCCGAAAGCGCGCTTCCAATGACCTGAGAGGTTGTTCTGCAACCAAGCCAGGCACATCGGGGTAATCATATAAGCACCCCCAAAGATTGGGAAAACGGCACCAAATTTGAAGTCGCGAGACTTGCCCTCCTGGCTGAGGAGCATGGCGTATCCAATAGTGGCCATGATTGCGCCAAAGAAGATGAAGCCAAATCGGTGCTTGAGCCTATCCGAGAGCCATGCGCCGATCAACATGGTGCCCGCCGCAAATGCATAGACGGGAATTGTGCGAACTTGAGCTTCCTGTGCTTTCCAACCAAACTCGTTAAGAATGGTGGGGAGGAAGAAGGTGCCAGAGAGACCAGCCACACTGACACCCATGTAGAGGAACGCTGAGAGCCAGATCTTGTAATCCGAGATAGCGAGCTTGAAGGAGGCTTTGTCGAGCCTATCCATGCGACAAGAGTCACCCACGTCAAGGGCCAGACGACGACGAAGCAGATCC
The DNA here is from genome assembly GCA_020081605.1 of Albifimbria verrucaria. Taxonomy (NCBI): domain Eukaryota; kingdom Fungi; phylum Ascomycota; class Sordariomycetes; order Hypocreales; family Stachybotryaceae; genus Albifimbria; species Albifimbria verrucaria. The sequence goes on from JAHREC010000049.1 coordinate 435,985, forward strand.
TTCTCCTCGGCGTTCAGGTATTTTGTCTGGTGCGGCCAATCGATGATCAAGAAAGAGAAGATGATGGCAAGTACGGAGGTAACGGCGCCCTCAATGATGAAGATCCAACGCCACGCAGCCAGACCAGCTTTCTTGTCCATGTCGGCGATAGCGTAGGCCAAGAGACCACCGAATGCGCCTGCAACGACAGTGCTGCAGAAGAAGAAGGACATGCGCTTCTGATATTCATGGCGCTTGTAGTACGTGGCCGTGACGTAAATGATGCCAGGAGAACACCCGCCTCGAAAACACCAAGGAGAAATCGGAGACCGACGAGCGCCTCGTAGCTGTGGACAAATCCCATACACATGTTGACGATGCCCCACATGAACATCAAGCTGCTGAGGTACAGAGAAGGTCGGACTCGGTTGATAATCATGTTGGAGGGACTTCGAGGAGGATGTAAGAGATGTAGTACATCTGTAATAGAGTCAGTCTCGTCCGCTCTGCAAAGCAAGATCTCTGGCTCCACATACAAAAGAGAGATGTTGAACTTGTGACCCGTAAGCTCAAGGTCGCGAGCCATGCCCTGGATCCTCGCATTGCTGATGTTGATGCGGTCCAAGAAGGACATCATGTAAATGACGAAGAAGACAGGGTAAATGACAAGATCCAGCTTCATCACGAGCTTGCGCTCGGCCTTGGGGTCAATTGGAGTGTCATCGGAACTGATGGAGCCTCCCTCTTCATTCTTGGTTTGCAAGACCTTCTCGGCCGTCTCAGGCGTGCGGGGAACGGCCGTGTCGTGCTCCTCGGCCGGCCGGTTCTCTTCCACGGGTGCCGACATGGCGAGTAGTCCAAGGTAAGATCTTTCACAAAAAGAACAAAGCAAACCGAAAGGGTGTAATGAACAAGCACAACGTGGAATAATCTGGCAAGGGTAGAAAGAAGAAGGGAACGGTTGATCGGCGTCGTCGCGGGGTGGATGATCACGCCAGAGCCATGTATGCAGTAAGCGTCGAGATACACGAGCTCAAGGGGTCTGGCAACGTAGGCTTATGCGAGTGAGAACAAATGGGCGAAGATCTATAAGTAAAGAGAACGTTGCCATTCCAGCTGAACCCGCCGCATGTGACAAAGTTCACTTAATCATCAGTCCAAGACAGATGTGGATCAACAGGAAACCGGGCTAGTGATTTTTAGCAAAACGAATCTGTTGAAACTATCAAATTCAAGCGACATTGTCTCGAACCAGGGCGACATCCGACAAACGCCAAGCTCGAGGCCTCAGGTGTTTCCTCCTCCGACCCCATGGGAGACCAGGGCAGGCTTATAGGTATTGCTGCTTCATATGGAAGTGTGGGGATTCATTATCAGCTGCGATTGGAGGCTCTTGGAAAGCTGTTGGTAGTTGGTAAGGGTTCCAGGAGCCTGGAACAGTCCCCTGGAACAAGGAAGAAGAGGGAGAGGCGAAGGAGGCCAAGACGGATGGCGACGGATAAACCAGGCATCTGCAGCACTCGGACGAGTTCAACACGAGCCCCAGTTGTAGCGCCATCTGTCAAACTAACAAGTGTGTGTGTGGTCGCCAAGGACTGGGGACGAAAGGGGGACTAAGAAATTCCTCTCAACCTTTCCGTTACGGATACGCTAACGTAGATCATGGCTCGGCCCGCTGGTGAGAAACACTCACTAACATTAGCCAAGGGCTTGCCTACATACCGTAGTAGGCCTTTAGCCAGGCTCGGCGTAAAAGCAGCCGAAACGAGGCTTGTATTCTGGAGGCTCTTTATATTGAAAAAGTGGCTTGAAGCTCTGTCTTCTCCTGGCCCCGAGTACTTTACCAGAAGCTGCGAGACCTTCGATCGAGCCATTTTTCTACCCTGCCAGCAGGGGTTGTACATCATACCATTAATCATCTTAGCTCAACCTTGACGATCCCTCCCTAATCGACCCCTTGTCTCCTAGCCTGGAACTTTTATGCGTTATTAGATCGCAGAGCATGGCTACGATAGGCAAAATGCCCTGTGGTACACGGCGTTAGCGAGGACCAGGCAGGCCGACCTGCATGCGCTGAGTTGTGTTCACCATTCCTCGGTTGCGAAAACTAGGGTGATATGCATCTCTGTGGGTACCGGGTTACCATGCCGGAGCTAACTTGAAGACCCTACACTTCACGAAGCTTAGTGGAAACCAGGGAGCCAAGCCGGGCTAGGTTATCCCAGCATTTGCTGTGTTATACAGCACCATTAGGGCTCACCTCTCAACCCTCGGCACCGGTAGCTCCGACTACGTCCTGTGGTAGCCAATCTTTATTTTGCCTTGCCCTTGCACACTCATAATCATGTCGAGTGCTTATCTCTAAAGAGCCACCTCCGTGGCAAGGGAATTTTTAGTGAGTCAGACCCCAGTATACCCTCGGCCCGGTAGGCAAGGGTGCAAGCTGGCAGGCAAGAGTTCGCTTATTGCCTTAATGAAGCCATTCAGTCCGGCGAGGGCCGCACAACTCGGGGGCGCCACGGAGACATCCCAGGCTTCCGTATTCTCTTACGACCTGGGTGTGCTCAAGTGTAACGCATGAATTTGATTGTCGCAGAATGAGATTGTGGGTAGAGCGGCGTGCACAATGTTGATAGCAGCCAAACACATGCTCTGAACAGGAGTATCACATGTGATTCTTGTTGTTCTATGTGGGTTAATTAATTCATAATTTTTCTCGCTCGATTCGTTGGTATGAGCAACAGTTGCCTGTCCATAATTCATTTGACCTTCAGATGCTCGTAAACGGGCTGAAATGATCGACAGGGCTTGCCTTAGTCGAACCGAAACAGACATAGTTGACGAGGATTGGGTGTGTCAGAGAAATAGTGAGGGCTCGGTTACCAGGGTCTCGGGCCATTCCCATCCAATAGCCATGCTATGCTTCGGAAGGCATGCATCTTCGCCGACATTACGGCCGCCCTAGTCACGACTATGCCGGATCAACTAGACGAATGCCCACAAGTGCGAAATGAGAAAGGTCGTGGTGCAAGGGCTGGTCAATCAGCCGTCTGGTGGCCACGGTCTCCCACCGGGGAACAGGCGGATGCATTCTCGCTTGGCCATGACGGTACGACTATGGAAGCATTCCAGACTGACGCTGGTTGAGTTCAGCATGGGCAGGCGTCATCCCACCTTGCAGATTCCAAACTTGATGCTGCCTTGCTCACACTCGCTGTTGTTGGACTTAGCATGAAACTGTTTTCTGCCGGCGAACCCAGGGGCCCCTGGAACATTGGTGAAAAGCTCTAGAAAGCATAGCCGTAAGATTGAAAAAGGAAAGAATCTCCATTGCAGATCTGCGGTACCCTCTGTTCGCTTTTGTTTTGCTCCATGGGCAGCTGGACAGGCCTTCGTAGCCTTTGAAAGAAACCATCAACCAAGAGACAGCCAACATGGCGGGCTACGAGGGCGACGTGAACCCAGATGACAACAACACTCACCTAGTGTATATTCCGTCTGCCGTCTTCGTCGTGATTTGTCCTATCTTGATGGTCTTGCGTATATGGGCACGATTACGACGTGGCGGCACGATAGGTGCTGATGACTGGACGGCCATCGCAGCTTTGGTGAATAACCTCAAGAGTCGAACACGAGTCATGTTGATTCACTAACAGTGTGTTCTACAGGTGTTTACTCTTCTTACATCAGGGTTCTTGGTCGGCTGTAAGTTCCTTTGTGTCAATCAAATCAGAATTTTATCTCTAAACGTCTGTAGCATGCCAAAATGGTATGGGGAGGCACTGGGTCACCCTCGACAAGCACGAGAAGTTCGAGTCCATGAAGGTTAGTTGCTATGACTCGACGCTACCATGGTAGCTTGTTGAGGGAAATATGATGCTAACATGGCGAGCTTGATCTGTAGTTTTTCTACATGGCCCAAGTTTCCTACAAAGCAGCAATCAACCTCATCAAATGTTCGCTCCTGCTTCTTTACCTCAAAATCTTTGGTCAGATACCATGGTTCAAGTGGTCAACATGGGCTCTCCTGTGCATCGTTGCATCCTATTGCATCGGCTCCGTTCTTGTCACGATCTTCCAGTGTCGCCCAATCGGCCGAGCGTTTGATAAAACTGTTGAGGGTACTTGCATCGATAACAGCAAATTCTGGTACGCAAATGCCGGCTTTTCTATTGCTACGGATATCATCATCCTTCTGCTTCCCCTGCAGCCGGTCTTCAAGCTGCAGATTACATTAGCACAGCGGCTGGGTCTTGTGGCCGTCTTCACTCTGGGCATTTTTGTTGTCATTACTTCGTGCCTACGTATTAGCACGCTCGATATTCTCGCCAAGACACCTGACCAGACCTATAATATCGCCAATGTCATGTGGACGATCATCGAACCGAACGTGGCCGTCGTGTGCGCCTGCCTACCAATCCTCCGACCGTTCCTCGCCAAGTTGATCCCCATACTACGAAGCAAGAATTCTTATCCCGGAACTCCATACGGAAACGCGAGCTACGGAGTCAAATCTCGACCTACAGACGGAAGCCAGGCGAGAGATAAATACTGGGTGGAGATTGGGGGCTCAGTCTGATGGCATTCACATGAGCACCATCCAACGTTCGGAATCCCATGCTGGCAGCGAGGAAAGCATTCTCAATACCAAAAGCTCAAAACAATCGCCGAATGAAGGAAACGATCGAATCCAAAAGACTGTCGAGTATAGTATCGAGTTTACAGACAAGCCCAAGGCTTGATACCGGTCATGCAAAAAGCTATGGAATGGAGACAGAACTCGGTCTCTCATGCATGCTACAGAAAAAGGATAGGCTGGATCTATTCAAGTACAACTGGTACTATCATGAAAAGAGTTGGTCCAGGGCTTTCGGGAAACGGCCATGTCGAGGAATATGCCACCCCGCTGAGACGACTACTCGGTGCTTCGGATATTGGCCATTTGCAAATGGATTACCTGTCATCCGAGTATAAAAATCAGTATCATGTAAGAAAATTGCTAGGGATCTCTCTGTTGTGATGATGGAGTTTGTAGTTTACAAGGAAGAAAAGCATTATGACTCTATCCAATCCGAAATTCAACCAGTCTTGTCCGTGCTGTGAAGGGCTCTTAACTTGAATAGAAGCCTAAATTTAGGCCACAATGTTATATTAGTGGAGATCTAGAGCTCCAGAGACAGTTATTGTTACAACCACCTGTGTCAAGACTATTTCTTAAGAAATTTGCTTGATCGAGAATATGTCAATCAAAAACGTGGTCTCAATTTACCCCGTACAGGAGGCGGTTGAAATTTTTGAAAGCGGTCCATCTCGACACTTTCCTGTTTGATGGCAAGAACAGACATATCAATTATGGGATAATCTGAAGTACTTGTCAAAGTATTTGATGTGTTTACTTTCAGGTTTGTGATGGCTGTTCATGCCGTCTTCATAAACGATGTGGGCGGGCTAGGTCTTCTTGATTACCCTGAACTTGAGGTAAATAAGCAGGGATGTGCTGTTAGCTAGTAGACAGCGTCAGGTTCATGGTATGAGAGTGTTGCTTGGAGGAAGAGTTTGCATTACACAACTTTTTGCACAGGTTCGACTAGTTCACGCAAATCATAGCGAATATCAAACGAGGTGGAGTTGATATTAGTACCTGATGAAGCTATGGAATATCCTCCATGGGAACCAACTCTGGCCAGTATCCGAAGCTTGAGTCCACCCATTTTGTATAAGAGCTAGGTATGTTTTACTAGGTGCAGCATCTGTACTTAGTCTGTCCGCAGTCATCTTCGTCCTGTTCGTGTCAGGTCAGTTTAGTTCTCAAAAAATAAAAATAAAAATAAAAAATAAAAATAAAAAGAAGAAGAAGAAGAAGAAGAAGAAAAAGAAAAACGGAATCGATGACAGTTGAGGTTTACCTTCTGCTTCTTGAAGAAGATACAGAAATCGAAGCAGCCGGGAAGACAAAAGGCTTGGCCAGCCTTGAGCTGTTCCATCACAGCGCTGTTAACGACTTGGTTGATAGTGATGGCATTTCCAGCAGCTGGAGCCGCCTGAGCGTTTTCAACAGGGGTCGCAAGAGCGACGCCCGCGAGCAGAGTAACGATGGCGGTGACCTTCATATTTAGAATTTGTTGGACCTTTAGTTAGGTAGGTTTGGTTTAATGTTGAGTCAATAGATGAATGCTGCTGTGGTGGATACAAATCAAAGCGACTTGACGGCTTCTTATACATCAATGCTTTCCAACAACTTGAGTATTTCCTACAGGCACAGCTCATGGAATGGACTTTTTGTTTGTGAATTTCCTCATATCTCCAGCTCTCGAAAGCTTCCTACGGTTCTCGAGTTATGTCAAGTTTGCTCGTTCTGGTCGACATTCCATGAATGACGCCACCAGGTCAGTTAGTTAATGAATGCCGTTATTTGCGCATGAGGGTACTCCACTTACCCCTGAAACGTACGCACTTCAGCTGCAGTCATATATAGGAAGGCTGGAGGCCAAAGATACGAATTTCTCAGTTCGTCCAATGTAGGTTCCGAGATTGGAAGTATATCTACTCGCCTAAGCCAGATACATGACGAAGTCTAGACATGTTTCACCATCCTAAGGGTATCTATCTCATCCAGGAGGCATTACTGACCCGGAATTGATGCCCGGCTCCCTAAGCCACGTAAAAGGCACGTGCCTCTTTGCCTTAATTAGTGGGCTCGCATACGTTCTGTGTCTCAAACGAGAATAATACAGAAGGTGGAATCAAGACGATGTTACTGATAATTTTGAAAGAAGCTCAGAAATGTTTCAGGGTCCAGCGGCCTGTCGCGAGCCAACCGCGGAACTCGGACCACCATGATGGCTGGAATTGCCCACTTCACGATAAACTTACCTCTGTGCCACCTTCTTGAGCCAGCATGACTTTAGATGATTCAACCCAGGGTTTTATGATGTACTGGCTGACATGTTGGGATGGTCTGGTCTAGGGAGTCTTCACAAATACAAGTTCTCTCTCAAAGCACGCGGCATTATTTCCTGCTGGCACCTCTTCTACGCCGTTCGGTAATCATGAGACCTTGGAATATGATAACTTACCAGGGTTTCAAGACGGTTCTACACTGTTGGCCGAGGAATAAAAAGTGCTTACTCGTCGGCGGAGCTGAATCAAATGCTTGGCCGTGGTGTTTCAGGGGTTGCAGGAGACTTCTTGGTAAAATTGACTTATCTCATTATCAGCTGTCCGTGGCATTTCTCAGTTAAGCAAATACTGGACCTAGTCTACAGGCGGTAATTCTCATCAACATGCGTGATGCAAGCGGATGGCTCATGGAAACGCTAGACATATGGTACCCAACTACCAGTACATGCGTCGGCAATCACGCGTAAGAGGAATGCAAGGTTTCTCGACACCCGAAAGTGGTGCCAGTGTCTAGGAGGCAATATTCTTAATGAATTGAAGTTATATACATATCAAAGTCTAAGGTAATTCATTCGTAAAATCACTTTCACCGTGATTTACTTACGTCCAGCAGCACGAGCCTTGCGACGCATAGCAGCCCTCTTCTTGCTGCGCTTGCAAGGGCGTGTGCCTGCACCGGCAGTGGTGGTGGGAGCAGCAGGGCTAGCGGACGAGGAGGCTGAAGGAACAGCGGTGGTCACTGGAGCGCTGGAGACGGCGGTGGGGGTAGTCTCAGGGCTGACAACAGAGCTCGTTGAGGTGGGCACAGCAACGGGAGCGGATGTGTCAACAGTCGTAGGCTCAGCAGCCGGGGCAGAGGTGGCAGCCGGAGGAGCGGCGGCAGCGGAGGAGGAGACCGCAGGGGCAGCGGATGAAGGCGCAGGGGCAGCAGAGCTGGGGGCCTTGGAGCTGCTGGGAGCGGCACTAGAGGGCTTGGGGACTGGCTCAGCGTCGCCGGAAGAGCCGCCAGAGCCGATCTGGGTGGTGATGGTGCCGCTTTCAATGTAGACGCCAGAGAAGTAGATGTCCTCGGTCTCATCAGCATGACCATCGCGAGGAGCTCGAGGACACCAAGGTGCCAATCAGCACCGTTGCTAGAAGTGCTGGCGGTGACAGGCTTGACCACCTGGGTCAGGGCATCGCCGCCAGTGGAATGCCAGAAGCCAACGGTGCCGGCATCGAAGTCGATCTCGTAGGCGACGTTGTGCCAGACATCGGCCTCCCACTCAACATTCCACTGAGTCTTGCCATCGACCATCCAGCGCAGGTTGGGGTCGGACTCATTCTGGCTACCGCTGAGCCAGCCAGCCTTGAGCTCGGTGAAGTGGCTCTCGAAGAAGGCAATCTGATGCTCCTTGGCGGTGGAGGGGCGTTGACGTCGGAGCGCTTGACGCTGAAGTGGTAGTAGACACGGCCCTTGTTGATGGCGGCCTTTGTCTGGGAATCAACTCGGTACGGCGCATGTTCTGGCCATTCCAGAAGGCCGTCTTGTCCAGGGTGATCTTGACACCCTGCTTGGAGGATGAATCAGCCGGGTTCTTGAAGTCGGGCGACAGGTTGACGTAGGCCGAGGACTCGCTGGGGCCGTGGATGTAGTACTGGTAGGAGCCGACTGGGTTGGAGAAGGACCACTTGTCCAGGTCGGTGGCCGAGGTCATGTCATTGAAGCGACCGTCCCAGAGGGTGGTGCCTCGAGGGCTGATGGTGCGAGCCGAGACGGCGGAGGCGAGCCATGCGGCACCGGGAAGAAGCGCGGAGACCTTCATTGTGAGGGAGGCAGGGAATGAATGAATCAATGAATGGATGAATGAATGAACAACGACCAGCGCCTTAGTTGGGTAGAAAGAACGAATGAATGGAAGGGTCCGGAACGAATGGTGAGAGAGAGACCGTTACTTCGTCACGATGGGCTCGGGGCACACGGCTCCCTTATGGATGGTGGTTTGCGCGCTCCACCGAAGCTCATGACAGGGGCATTGAAGAGTAAACGACAAACTTGCGCCCCCTGGCTGGGGTTCCGCGAGCCGACATGAACGAATTGATGGCGGGATCGAGCCATACGCAATTGAGGCGGTTTCTTCATCTACGGAGCGCGGCCGGTTTGTCTGGGTTATATTAAATTAAAGCGGGACAGGTCGTAAGTTGAGCGGTTTCAACTGAATTTCGACAACCCGGCATTGGGGCTCCGGAAGCGGGCCGGTCTCTGTCCCTCTCTTTCTTTTCCTCTTGTTCTCTTCTCTTTCTCTCGGAAACAAAAAGAAAACCCCATGTCTTGTGGAAACAAGATGGTAGGGTGTTTTGGCCAAGACGTGGCCGATCTGTCCACGGCACGCCAAGTCGGATCTCTGGTGCTGATGGCCAGGCGTTTCAGCGTCACGATCTGACAGATGAGATCAGGCTAGACTAATCTAGTCTGTAAGCCAGCCTGGTTCGAAATTCTAGGGCATTGGCACGCTTGTCCTGAGGAAGATTGGGTGTGGAGACCAGGGGCCGGCGGGTGGAGAGGCAAGGGTGTTTACCTGCGTCCACCGAGGCCAGGGAACCCAAAGGTTCCAGACCATGCCAGAGGGAGGACCGCTATAACTGTAGCCGCCGGTCGGGGTCCAAAGTGTCAAGTCAAGTCGGCTGTACGTCATGGTGTTGGGTTGAGAATGCTTTCTTTGGCCATGTCTGTATTGTATGTCTGTATTGTATGTCTGTATTGTATGTCTGTATGTCTGTCTGCCATGGGCAAAGGTAGGAGACGTAGTTGCGCGGTCCGGGGAATTGATTAAGAAGCGTTTCTTGTCTGGAGCATTGCGTCCCATAAATACTGCTAGATGAGCCGCCGGTCTGTGATGTGGAGCTTCCATTTTGACAATTTTTTTCCCATGGTGTCTTGACTATTTGCGCGTCGCTGTTGTGGTGTTTCTGTAAGTTGCCATGTCGTGCCTTGCGATACCTGAGTAGGTACTAGGTAGCAGCAGTAGTGCCCGTGCTACTGAGAAGAGAGAATGCTTCAGCTGGTTCCCTTTCTTTATTATTATAATTTTTTTTTCTTCTTCCTTTTCTTTTTCTCCCTTTTCGTTTTTCCCTTCTCTTTCTTTTTATATTCTTTTATATATTCTTCTTCTTCTTCCTCTCGTGTCTTTCTTTTATCGTCTTCCCAGATGGACGCCAAAACCACGACGGCGCGTGCACATTGATCACGGTCTTGCTTGTCCCTCATCCCCATTTTAGGCGTGGGGCCGTCTCTACCCTATAGGCTGCCATTTGCACGCCTGTGGCTTGTGCAGTCAGTCAGTCAGTGTAAGGCTATTGTTTGTTACCCTTGATTAACAGGGCAGAAAATACTCCCAGGCTTCGATTTGTTTGATTTTTTGTTCACCATCTTGTTATTGTGGTCAATGCAATTGCCTTATTTATTATTGTTGTTGTTCATGTGTGTTTTTATTTTTTTAATTTCTCAAGTCAGCACGATTGAACGTCAAAGCCATGTCGTGTGCACTGTATGTCCGGTCTCTGGAAGCTGGCTCTCTCACCTTTTGGTTTGGGGTCGCTTGGGTGCCGGCCCCCATGGGGTAATGGATCTCCCCCTCCTCCCTCTCCTCATGTGCATCTGCTCGGCAGCGCAGCACAGCAAGGTGGCTCGGCTGTTGGATCGTGCATCTCACGCCCAGCCAACTCAATGCATCGCAGCGGCCAAGGTCTGGTTGGATTGGGGTTACAGCCGAGGCTGTTCTGACCCCTCACTGCAACGCTGTGTGCCTCTTTCACTCTCTCTGTCTCTATCTGTCTGTCTCTGCCTGTGTCTCTGCCTCTCTGTTTCTGTCCATCTCCTCACTGTAACTGTAACTGTAATTATAGGCATACAGCACGGACTGGCCACTATAGCACACAGCGCACAGCACAAAACACAGCACTGTATCAGTACTTTCACAGCACTACTCCACATCACACATCAACCACATCACATCAACCACATCACAGCAACGCAGCCTCTTTGTTGCACCCACCACCTTGTCTTACAGCACAACAACTCCAGTAACTGGCCAATGCACTTGAACCATTGGCGCAGCTAAACTCAGCTTCTCATCCCTCAAACTATAGCCCTCATCTGCATGCACCATCGTCATCGTCATCATGGCTGCCCGCGCCCCTGTCGAGTCTTACATCGCCGTCACCCCGGCTTCTGACCTGGGACCAGACACGTTTAGGAACGAGAGGCAAGTCTGATTTCTGCCCCTTTCCCCGTGCTCTCCATGCTCACACTCACCCAACCTCCAGGCCCTTGGTCGTCCAGAAAGGCCGTGGATCCGTCTTCGGAGGCCTGTTGATGGCCCAGTCCATCTCGGCTGCAAGCGCAACCGTCTCTCCCCAGCATTTCGCCTACACTCAGTCTTCATCCTTCCTACGTCCCGTCTCCCAGGAAAGCATCTTCTACCGCGTCGAGCGAGTCTCTGACGGCCGCACCTTTGCCACTCGTCTTGTCCGCGCCTTTGAGCGGGCCCACGACGGCGTCGCTGACAACCTCGTCTACATGGCAACCATATCCTTCCAGAGCCAGCGCCCGCCTCCGGAAAAGACCCTCAACTATAGCAACCCCTTGCCGGACCTCGATGGTGCCGCCCCGACAGCATCCCCGAGTTCAGTGGCCGCCTTCTCATCGAGAACAACCGGTCAGGCTCCTACAGCCCTTCAAGCCCGAAGATGAGCCCTTCGATTGGCGACCAGCCACCTTCAGTGTGCAGGACGCCCCATCTGACTGCCGTACCGCCGGCTTTTCGCGCTCTCACCCTCTCTCAAACAGCACCGCCGCCGTCAACCTTGCTGCTCTGGCCTACATGTCCGACGAGATATTGATCGGAGTAGCCTTGTTCGCGAACCCCGAGGCAGTCGGGCCTCGCAACAGAAACGTGGCCATGGCCGCCACCCTCAACCACCACCTGTGGTTTCACGACCCCACGGCCAAGGTAGATGAGTGGATGGTGTGCGAGAGGTCGACCTCGTCTGGCGCCGACGGGAGAGTCATGATAAACCAGAATGTTTGGAATCACCAGACAGGGCGCTTGCTGCTGTCATGTACTCAGGAGGCCCTTGTTCGGCTCAAGGGCTCTAATCTGTAAAGACGCTGGACGGCTGTGGGGAAATAGCAAGCGACCCAAATGTGTTTCATCATGCTGCCCTCTAGTCACCTTGAGAGACCCTTTATACGAATATCTAAAGCAATCACACCTGAAGTAAAGTAGTTTTTGTGTCATGACAAAGTAACACTAGTAACAGCCTTTAACTAACACATCAAACTCGACACCTATGCCCACTCACTCATCTCGATACTATTGTCAAATAATTACAATTCAGCAGTCATGCCCTCCTAACTGACTGAAGCGACCAATTTTCTTCCTGACACGCTTCCCGATTTCAACAGGGTTAGGCCGTCCAGAATGCCTTCGAGCCCTCCGTTCAGTTTTTGCGTTGGGTGAGCCTTCAACTTGCCTTGGTCAAACAGCTTCTGCACCAGGTTGAAGCTTTTGACCGCCAGTAGCCGCTTCTCCTCGCTTGGGTCTCTTTCGTAAGCTCCGCCAAGGGCAACTCCTTTACCAAACACTTCCATGGCGAGGATAAACGAGCTGTCGACTGCCCGCCGCTTTCGAAGGCGCTCCTCGGCCACGTGCTCCAGGGACACATATCGGCCTCCAGCTCGTTGGATCGCACCAAAACAGCACCCTACGCTCTCCTCGTCGCTGATGCAGTCAATGGCGTACTTCATTCGTCCGCCTGTATGGGCACGGATGGTTGCCCCAACGTCTGGCTTTGCATAATCGAACACGGCACTGGCGCCGTATGAGCGCACGAGATCGAAGTTTCGAGGCGAGCAGGTGGCAATGGGATCTAGACCGGACAGCTTGAGCAGCTGAATGGCAATGGTCCCTGTTGCGGTGCTACCACCGTAAACCAGCACCGGGAGCGGCACCGTTGCTGGGTTCTCCGGTGTGACCTCCAGGCCCAGCGAGTCTTTGGACCATAACGCTAGCAGACAGGTAGAGATTGCCGTTCCAAATGTCGCAGCGTCCTCTGCTTCGAGCGAGTCAGGCTTGCGTAGCAAAAGTCCAGGATCTGCTCTCAGGTACTCTGAGAAAGCACCCGTGTCTGGAGCGGCCGGGTTAGAGCCGTGCATCCCTCCGAACACGGCATCTCCGGGCTTCAGTTGTGTTTCCGTGCCATCGGCAATGCTGACCACGGTGCCCGCAAAGTCCATTCCAACTACAGCACCGGGCGCTGGAAACTTGGCTCCCATTTTATAGTCACTAGGGTTTAGGCCTACGGCATGCGTTCTCACTAGAACAGTACCGGGAAGCAAGCCAGGTATGGCAACGCCTGATGCAAAGCAGGGTTTACCATGCTCGTCTTCTATTATCGCCCTTTGTGTTGGAGGCACGGCTGGTGATGCTGTTGTTGTTGAATCCATCATGGCGTGAGTGCCCTGCAGAAGCTTGGTACGGAGTAGCCGAGTCACAAAGAGAAAATCAGTACCAGTGTCGACGTGCTCTCGACTATACAACTAAACACCGGCCAAGTGAAGGATCGTCTTCTCCGAGGTTTAACTAACTTCCCAATTGGCCTTATCGTGGTACAGCACTATGGCCAGGGTTATGGCCAGGGTGTACACACAGCATTGCTATTTAGGCTGTCCTCGCACACTTTCAGCTTGTAGTAGTTCATGTTCATAACATGTGCCCTGTTTGTATGCTTCCCAGTTTAGAAACCTGCCTTAGTTGCCACCGACAGGTCCCTTGCAGATCCCTGTGAGACGAGTCCTAGAATACCACAGCAATTCTCACGCCAAGTAGGTATGTCTCAACAGGCAACTACATCGCCTTGCGTGAAACGGTGCCATTCGGCAATCCTGTACAAAAGTACTTCCGGAACTGCCACTGGGATTTCCCCAGACGCGTCAGGGTGTATCACTTCCCTCATTTGGGTCGCATCGGGCGCACAACCCTGAGCCAACGACATAACCATGATGCCGGCATTGCCCAATTAGCGAGGTTCCTTGCGGAGTACTCCAAGATACTTGAGATCGCTGACCCAAACCCTGCACGAGCTTTCTCGCACTGTATGCACCAAGCCTTATTCTACGCGTTGATGCGGCACAGAATGCGACCCTGTGGCAGATGCCAGTGAAGTGACGGGTAGAAGCCAAACCACTTTGGCCATTCGTCCATTCGTTTGACGTGACATTCTACGAATAATACCGGCATACTATCATACCCTTCCGCCTGGGTGATGTGGCAGAAGGCGCAGCGTAAGTTACATCTCCGTACGCTCATCTATGATATAACTGCACCACCTCTTCCTACAACTGACCATGCAGCGACATAGACGTGTGGAACCCTTGCCAATACAGATGAACCTGTACTTTGGCTAGCATCATGGGTCTTCCTCCTCAGCCCGGGCCCCAGTCGGGGAATGGGGCTTCCCAATTGGCCACGCCGAGACAGGCACGGGCGGTGCAAAGACGCTTCGCCATGGGCTCCGGTTCTGGGCGGTCATGGTCGGACTAGGGATCACCTTGATCCTGAGTGCCCTCGAACACTCCGTGTTGGTCACGGCTGCCCCAGTCGTCCTCTCAGAAGTCTCGCTGGGCTACAATTGGGTATGGCTGACCAATGCATTCTTTCTTTGCAGCGCAGCTTTCCAGCCGCTCTTCGGCCAGCTGTTCAACATCTTTGGACGAAAGCCAGTGACTCTATGCATCATTGCTTTGTTCGTTCTTGGCAGCGGAATATGTGGTGGTGCAACGAACGCTGCCATGCTCATCGCTGGGCGGGCCGTACAAGGAGTCGGTTCCGGTGGCATTGTCACTGCATTTGGTACGTTTGGCTCGTGAAGAGAGGCGCCTCCCTGGTCGCCAATTCTACGCATTTCGCTATGAGAATCCTGACTCTAACGTGCTTTTCAGAAACAATCGTATCCGATCTAGTCCCTCTGCGAAGCCGAGGAAGCTACATTGCCGTAATTATGCTGATATACGCCATTGGTACCACTTTAGGACCCTTCATCGGTGGTGCTATTGTGGAAACCGGGACTTGGCGATGGATTTTCTACATTAATCTCCCTATCGGCGGCGTCTCGTTCCTCATCATCTCCTTCTTCTTCAATGACCAGTACAGACGCCATGAATCACCAATTCGCAGCTTGAAGCGCATTGACTTCGTTGGCAATGGCCTCATTATTGCTAGTACTACCGCCATGCTGTATGCCTTGAGTTACGCGGGTACCCGTTATTCTTGGTCATCTTGGCATACGCTTGTCCCCCTACTTTGTGGGGTTGGTGGATATGGCATCTTCGCAGTGTATGAGACGAGCCGCTGGGCTCCAGCTGAGCCAGTCATGCCCTCAAGACTGTTTGCCAGGCGAACCTCTGCTATTGTTGCAATCAACAACTTCCAGAATCAACTCTTGATGTGGTGGGGATCTTCTTCTTGCCTGTTTACTTCCAAGCAGTACAGCTGGATAGTCCTCGCCGCGCTGGAGTTTGTCTGATTCCCTTGTCACTTTTTGGAATACCCGCAGCCGCGGTTGCAGGCGCCGTTCTTGCTCGAGTTGGCCGCTATAAGATGATTCATTTGATAGGATTCTCCCTTTTCATGATTGGCAGAGGCTTATATACGCTTCTTGATGAAACGACACCTACGGCTGAATGGGTAGCGTATCAACTCGTGGCTGGAGTAGGTGGAGGTATGCTTCTCAACACGCTCCTACCGGCTTTCCAAGCTCCTTTAGAGGAGGCAGACCAAGCAACGGCAACTGCAGCGTTCAACTGCATACGAACATTAGGAAGCGCTTGGGGATTGCCATCCCTGCTGCTGTCTTTGCTAACCGCGTCGATGAGATTGTCAGAGGCGGTGCTATCACCGACAAAGCGGCTAGTGAGCAGCTAATCAGTGGTGGCGCCTACCAGCATGCGTCGGCAATGTTCGTGAAGCAATTCGAGCCCCAAACACAGCTCGAGATTCGAAGAGTATATCGTGACGCTATTAGATATATCTTCCTTGTAAGCTTCGCCTTTATGGGACTTGCTCTGCTGTTGGCTGTGTTTGAAAGAGATGTGCCATTGCGCAAAGAGCTAAATACCAAGTATGGTATGAAAGTTGACAAGGAAGCCGAGAATGGCCAACAGAGCGGCAACAATTCTTCTAATATCGAGAGTAACACTTCAAGCCACCTCCATGAACCCATTCAAGAGGCACACCTCAAGCGCTAGGATACCAAAGTTGGGATGAACTGGGGTCAAGACTAGCACTATCATAAAATTAATCCGGGTAGTACTGGGACTGGTTGAATAGCCACGATGGAGAAATTGAATGCAATTATTTAATGGAATCATCATCCATCATTAAGAGTGTTACTAGACGCGTGCATGATTTAACATTTACTTCATAATATTCTTTGATTATCTACTTTGATGTGAATACTTGCGTATCATCCCCACCATGCAAATGGCGGGAGTTGCTAGAAAGCCCCTACAATTCCTTCCGAGATACTGGAGAGAACTTGACCATCAACTCTGGTTTTACAAAGAACCCGTAAGACGGAAAATCTTTCTCGAAATCAATCGGTCGAGTAGGGACGCCCTTTAGATCAAAAGTCCATAGGACCTTGGCGACAAACAATCTGGCCAACATCCATGCCATTTCCTTACCAGGGCAACCCCTAGGTCCATAGCTGAATGGAACAAAGGCTTTGAGGTTATCTTCGGAGAACTTGGGATCGTACTGGGGTGGCCCTTGGTAAGCCAACGCTGGGGTCGGAAACTGCGCGGCTCGAAGAAATATTTGGGATTCCTGTGAGTAGCGAAGAAGCAGGTTTGACAATACACCTACAGCCTTTACGTTAGTTTTCGTAGAAATGCTATAGTCAAGAAAAGCACTAATCTTACGCCCTTCGGTAGATAGACGCCATCCACACTTGCACCCGGACTCTCACGGGGCAACCCGGTGTTGCTGCTGGGGAAGAGTCGGAGAGATTCATTCAAACAGGCTTCCAAGTACTTCAGAGATCCCAGAGCTGAAGGAACAATGTCCTCATATCGTTCAAAGGAACTTCTGATCTCCTCAGCTAGGTGCTGTTGCATTTCGACCTCCCTGACCAGGTAGAATAGTGTACTATACCACCACGTCGAGATGGTCTCATATTGCGCAAATAGCATTTGAGTTACCAGCTGCTCCAAGGCACGCATCTCACTAGGACCGGAGGGTGGGATGCCGTCGGACGGCATAAGCTGCTCGAAGTAGTCCCGATATTCCATATCCTGTCTCTGATCAAGTCGCCGCTTGACCTCTTTTCGCCCAGTTTTGATTACCTCTGGCACGGAACTCATGGTTGAGAATGGCAGGACAAGATACTTTAACCATGACAAGGTTGGAAATCGCCTGGAGACTTGTGATACCGTAGAAAATGCGTTAAATCCAAGGATAACACTGAGGAATGGGGAGTTCTTCCTGGTAATGCCACAAGTCAACAATAAAGTCTTCAAATGATGGAATCACGCTTTGTGTTGTGCTTAGACGACTTACTGTCTCTCATTTGACCCAGCTTTCGGCTATATGTAATGTCTGCCGATATATCCATAGCCAACCAGTTGGTCCAGTCTTTGAAATCTATGCCGGTTGAGCTATCTCCTGAGATCTTCATCTGTTCAACGAAGTAGTCGATATATTCTTGCACTATGTGCTCTTTTGCCGTGATCGACCTTGAGCTAAAGGCAGGAGAAATCTGCTTCGCAACCTTTCGGTGCTGTACAGGGTCGCGCTCGAAAACGAGACCCCTCGCTCATCACCGAAATCGTTGATTTCTGTTTTAGTGAAAAGCTCAAGGGACTTGACATGGCTCCCATACATATCTAAGAGCGGTGATCAGATATGGCCTAGCAAGTTCGGAGGGCATATTGAACCTACCGACATATGACTGTGGAGCACCAAAGACAACCTCGTTAGGTGCTATACGCACAAAATCACCTGTTTCATTTGTTGTTGGTCACAATGAGTCCAGCATGTAAATAATTTTCAGGCTTTCATACCATATTTCTTCAATGCATTTTCAATGGCCCAAGGATACCGGCCGGTGAGGCTTAAGGGTCATCAGTAGATGGCCCATGAACAAGAGCATAGAGTAGTTGACATACCAGTGGTACGCGTACCAGATGTTAGAAACGGATGCAATCTTTGGGCCTGGGAATCCAGCAAGTGGATGAAAGTACGACAGATAGACATATCGAGACGCTGCATATGCTATCACCTAGACGAGGGGCAAGGAAGGGTTAGAGCAAGCGGCAACATATTGTGTAACAAGTATTCAGGCCACAAGACGTACTATTCCGGCACCGATGTACTGAAGACGGTACAGTATGGCCGAATCCCACAGGAGACAGCAGTGGGTGCGAAATCATAGAAGCCCATGACGGTGGTCGAATTCCAATCGGCTTCATTCACGTAAACAATAATCCTCTTTCGGGGTGAGTTGCGCGAGAGAGCTTGGGACGCCGCGTTCCTGTTGCTTGTGGCTTATCAATTTGTCGGTCGCCCACAATAGGTTGGTCGTCGCAACAAATGCCCGGAGATGGAGCATGCTTCAGCAGCTGAGAAGTAATCATTAAGATGAGCCGAGGCCAAGACTGCAGCCTGGATTGAATTTGGAGTCGTAATGGAAAAGAGGAGTGCTGCATATGCAATGCTACGGTGTGATGCTCAGTGGGGATCGTGTATTCCTCCGCGCAAGTCCCTACTGTGCTTGCTCATGCTGCTCGGTTGTCTCAACCACGTGTACTCTGTACTGCAACTCGTGTAGGAAGGCTGTGAGTGTGGGCTCCAGTTCCAAAGCAGGGCAATTGATTGCTGTTTTTAGCCAAAACACACCCCCATGCTACTAGCTTGGCACCAACCATGACTTGGGTGGTCATCAGGGATTGGATGTGCATGCGACACTTGTTATTCGTTGCCTCGGAATGAACACAAGGATCTTCATTGTAGAAGGTGACATGGCTGATCAATTGCTGGAAGCGTACCATGGGTGTGGTACAGCATCTGTAATGACGGTGCAGCGTCGCCTTATTGGCAGGCAAACTTGGTCTGGGCGGAACAGGCGGACACATAGCGGAGCTCCGACCTAGATGCGGATGTTGCCGCCCGGCTCCTCTCGCGGATGAGCGTATGCTTCCGGAGGTAGCGTGTCAAGCTGAAGAGAATCTGACTTGGGTTCGTTCCTTCAGGATCGATACGACCTGGTGGCTTGCTGTGATAATGAACTACACCACGAAGCCAGATCGACTGGGAATGATGACTCCACGATATTGGCAGATAACCGAGAATGGAGAACTTCCTGTCAATCTAGGACCCATGCCGTATTTTGCGTATTTATTCCTTTTAATTAAAAAGAGAACTTGGTGTATTGTTACATCATTTGCTGCCCGCTCACTCAGCGACTACAACCAGTATACAGAATTGTTTCCCCTCCGATGATACACTAGCAACCCTACGTTTTCCCCTGCCATGTAACAGTTCAAGCCCGATACCTGCCGTCTTCTACAGTCTGATCCACACTTCGCTTAACATGAATGTTACCATCCAGAGGCCTGATGTCTTCCAAAGCGACATCCTTCGTCGCGCCAGCTGACATCTCGTGAGGTGCCGGCCAGGCCAACCCCTTGGTACTTTCGGTCTCGAGCTGGCTCCATCCTCTCCTCTGAGCGCTACCATCCGTATTGAGTGATCTGACAGAGCTTTGCCCTTCGGTTCCACGATCCTTGGATCCTCTGAGTGCGGAGACGCTGACTTTGGATGTGAGACGGCTCCAAAATCCCTGCTCGGGAAGCAAGGGCTTGAATACGGGCGCACAGCAGCAGATAATGGACACTGCCATCTGGACTGTAGCCCAAAGTCCCAAGACAGTGAAAATATCTGTAGTATGTTTAGAAAGAAGAACATTCCATAGGTCTCGGAGTAATTCTTACCAAACGTGTCGAGCGAGTATTGGAAGTAAATCTTCAAAAGCCCGATAACACCCACGCTGCAGGTATTGTTAGTGTTTGTAGATATAAGATGATGGCTCCGGTGGCACTCACAAGCTTCCAAGTCCAAAGAGAAAACGCAACCTCCATTTAGTCATGCTGCTCATGTTGATGGATCGAATCATCACCATGGCGAGCACAACCAAGGCGAAATCAACAAACGTGTTGACCGTCTCACCCGCAACCACTTGAACATCGGTTTTCATGCAGGTTCCTGGAGACAGGGGAACCAAAACTTGCTGAGCGGCTTACATGCCAAGCCATACAAGATTATCATTGCCAAGGTCCATAAGATATGGAGGGCGAGGAGGACGTAGATACATCGTAGGTAGGTGCGGTTAACTCCAAAAATTCGGTGGTATAGAGCCATGATGCTCAGTTTGACGAAGAACATTTGCCCCACGAACAAGTAGAGCATAGCGTATGTTTCCTGTTTGTATGGACCCGTTAGAATGTTCGAACTGGATACCACGAAAGCGAGTAAGGTATGGAAACGCATAACGAACCTTTCGCAAGCTTGCGAACTCCAGGGGATGCTGTACCGCCACCAGCCCAGGGTTTCTGCCGCTCAGTGCAATCATGACTTCAGAAAACGCAACAGTTAGTCTTTTCTCTAGGTGCCTCAGGGATGTAACTGAAGTAAAGCAGCGCCTCGCTCCCGTAAAGTGTCCTTGAAAACTTACCCTGCGTTCCCATGATGGTATGGGCCAAGAAACAGATTTGCGAAAGCAAAGCGAACCAGTCTTCCCAGGCCACTCGTCGCCCACCACGTCGGGTGGCATAGAACCGAAGAATCACGCATATCGTAGTAACCGGCAGGCTCACAATATTGATAATAAAGAGAGACCCTTGAGAGGTACCTGGTTCTACTTTGTACGCCATGTTGCGATGGCTTTCGGATGCGCAGAAATGGTGTTGAGATGATCCAAGTGAACCAGCACGCCCACCTTAGGCGCCGCCTAGGAAACCTGATTACTTATCTCATCCAAAGAAAGGAGACTGCTGCGACCCGATGAAGTGTTGCATTGCTTACCTGTTGCAACTCTAGGTGTAAACTCCTTGGCGTAACCAATAACAACGACGTTTTACAGTACCGTGCAGCGAAGGATGCATCGAAGGATCAGACTGCGACTCTACCTGCAAAGGCTCATGTTCTATCCTTACTTGGTATGGATACGAAACCTCCCGGCCGTTAAAATCTAATTAATTTAATAATGTCTTGCTGTTGGGTTGCATTCGCCACAGACCACAGCTTACACCCCCGCATATCTGTCTCACTGCCTCCAGCCTTAAGGAAGGTATCCTGTGAGTGAGTGGCACAGCATGATTTGGGGCGGTGATTGGAGTATGCACGACATGGATGATGGCAGTGATGGCTGCTTACCCTTGCATGGCCGGGGCTGGCTCGCAAAGCTGGCCGGCTCGCGCACCTCCCACTGAGATGGCGTTGGACACTGTGGCAGGGGCTGGCATGCGTACCTTGAGGTTACCAGATCGCCATCGGATCTTGAAATGGCTGAACTGTCAAAGCCCTGTCAATGTGCACTTTGGACCATGAGTCCGGACGCGAGTCCCGCCCCTCGGTAGGACCCTTTCTGCCAATTTCAAATCGGGCATGGCGACCGGGCTCTACCGTTGTAATCGGCGGATGCCTGGCCAGTTAGAATGTGACAGCGGCTAGGAGGAAAAGATCATGAGTAGTTACATCGGGCCATCCTGCTAAGCATTCTGTGCCTGTCATGGACCTGCTGGTATCTTATAGCCATACATAATATATGGGGGTGTCCTTCTAACCCCGTGGTTCCCAGCAGCGTTGGTATTGATACCAGTCTATACGCGGCCTGTTTTCTTGCTTATTCTGCGACGTCATTTACACAGACTTGAACGCGCCATGTCTAGTTCGAGAAAAGACATCGCCATTATTGGTAGTGGCTGTCGCTTCCCTGGCGAGGTCAATGCACCCTCCAAACTATGGGACGTTTTGCAAAACCCACGACCCTTGCACAAGAAATCACAGACGACCGCTTCAGCCTACAGGGCTTTTACCACCCAGATGGGAGGTACTCTGGGCACTCGAATGTGAAGGAAGCGTATTTGTTGGGTGGACATGGAGCCCATCGACAGTTCGATGCCACCTTTTTGGCATCAGCCCAGCCGAGGCCAGTGTGATGGATCCGCAGGCCCGTCTCTTGCTGGAGACAGTGTATGAAGCACTAGAAGCAGCTGGCCAAACAATCGAAGGACTCCAAGGATCTAACACCGCCGTGTATGCTGGCCAGATGGTAGCAGACTACGAGCAGGTTCTTGTAAGAGACACCGATTCTATGGGAACATATCATGCAACCGGTACCTCGCGGGCCCTGCTATCCAACCGAGTCTCGTATTTCTTTGACTGGCATGGACCCTCCATGACCATTGACACAGCTTGCAGTTCTAGCCTTGTCGCAGTACATGAAGCCGTTCAGGTTCTACGCTCAGGGCAGTCCCGGGTGGCGGTAGCTGCAGGCGCCAATTTAATTTTTGACCCTCACTGCTTTGCGGCTGAGAGTACACTTGGAATGCTCTCCCCAAATGGACGTTCAAGGATGTGGGATGAGAAAGCCGACGGCTACGCACGAGGAGAAGGTGTTGCAGCTGTTATCCTTAAAACACTGGAGGATGCTGAGGCCGACGGGGATCATATCGAGTGTGTGATTAGGGAGACGGGAGTGAATCAGGATGGCAGGACACACGGAATCACCATGTAAGCGAGTTGCTCTCTCAAACATGCAAAATACTTACAGAATCTAGGCCAAGTGCTCTGTCACAAGCGCAATTAATGCGCGATTGCTATCGACGAGCAGGTCTCAACCCCACAGACGCTGCTCAACGCCCACAATACTTTGAGGCTCACGGAACAGGAACACCTGTTGGAGATCCAATCGAAGCCGAGGCGATTCGCTCTGTGTTCTTCCCCGAATCTGTTCATGCCAAAGATGATCCTACGAAGCTCTTCGTGGGTAGCATCAAGACACTCGTTGGCCACACCGAAGGTACCGCAGGACTTGCGGGAATTCTAAAAGCGTCTTTGGCACTACAACACAAAACAATACCTCCAAACCTGTTGTTCGACAAGCTGAACCCGAAGATTGAGCCTTTCTATTCAAATTTGCGAATTGCAGTTGAACCCACAAAGTGGCCGTCAATACCTTCAGACGGTGCTCGAAGAGCAAGCGTTAATAGGTTAGTTGAGCCAACTATTCTTGACCACGGCACTTAGCTGACTTCTTTTCCTTGACAGTTTTGGATTTGGAGGAACTAACGCACATGCAATTCTTGAAAGTTATAATGCGAGGGCTGAAGTGGCGTCTGCATTAATAGCCGATCAAACTACCTATGCTCCTTTCATTTTCTCGGCGGCATCAGAAAGCTCGCTACGGGATACGCTGCATAAGTTCTATGCGTGTTTACCAGACCTCAAGAGACACGCCCAACTGCGAGATATCGCTTTCACCCTTTACAATCGCCGTACGCTTCTACACACAGCCACGTACTTGTCAGCTAGGAATTTTGAAGAACTTGATACCGCCCTGAAGAAGAAGCTTGAAACCACAGGATCGAACCCAAACCAATCAGTTGGTGTCAGGGCCCGACGAGGAGACTCCGCAAATAAGGAGCCTAGCATTCTTGCGGTTTTCACAGGCCAGGGAGCTCAATGGCCGCGAATGGGAGCCGATCTGATCGCAAGCTCGGCTGTCGCTAGAAATACCATAAACCGTCTCGATAAACGCCTATCGCAACTTCCTGCTTCAGATGTGCCTCAATGGACGTTGCTCGAGATGCTTGAGAGCGATGCAGAGAGTTCTCGGATTGGCGAAGCAGAAATATCACAACCAATTTGCACTGCAATACAGATCCTTCAAGTTGATATCTTGAGGGCTGCAGGTGTCAAATTCTCGGCCATAGTGGGACACTCATCTGGTGAGATTGGTGCAGCATATGCCACGGGACTCCTCTCAGCAGAAGACGCTATTTGTATCGCTTACTATCGTGGTCTTCACGCACATCTTGCCCAAGGACCTGAAGGACAGAAAGGCGCTATGATGGCCGTAGGAACATCATATGATGATGCACAAGATCTATGCATAGCACCTGAATTCGAGGGTCGAGCATGTGTTGGGAGCGTTAACTCCCTGTCAGCGTGACTCTTTCCGGAGATGAGGATTCCATCAAAAGGTTGGAGATAATCTTTGAAGACGAGGAAAAGTTCACCAGAATCCTCCGCGTAGACAAGGCTTACCACTCCCATCACATGATTCCATGTGGAGAGAGATATGCGGAGTCTCTGTCTTTGTTGGACATAAGGATAGGCTCTGGAGAGGGAGGAGGGAGGTGGACTTCCAGTGTCTACGGTAAACATGTCGAAAGTCACTTGATGGGATTGGAGAACCAGTACTGGGTCAAGAACCTGTTATCTCCAGTGCTGTTTAAAGACGCAGTGGAAGGGGCTATTGCACACCATGGCTCCTTCGATCTCATTGTTGAGGTTGGTCCACATCCAGCATTGAAAGGGCCAGTTCTCGAGACACTAGAAAAGAGTTCAAATCAACCACCACCATATACAGGCCTTTTCCAACGAGGAAATTCCGCTATAACCTCTATAGCCGATGCGATTGGACTTATCGTGGCTCATTTGGGAAAATCCTGCATTAACATTCATGCTTACGAGCAATTCATCTCGGGTCATAGACCATCCATGTTGGTCAAAGGAGCTGCCTACGTATGCTTGGGATCATACGAAAGAACACTGGCATGAATCAAGATATGCAAAGGCTGTTAGGATGAGACCTGGGCCTCTTCATCCGCTCCTAGGGCACGTCACAGCAGACTCTTCCCCCAAGACATGCGTTGGCGTCACGTACTTCAACCAAGCAAACTGCCGTGGTTAAGCGGGCATGAACTTCAAGGGCAAATGGTGTTCCCTGCTGCAGGATATGTTGTCATGGCGCTGGAGGCAGGGGCTCTCTTATCACAAAATGCCATGGCGACTTTGATTGAGCTTTCCGACCTCGATATATCGAAAGCATTGACGTTTGATAATGAAGACACACGAGTTGAGCTCATATTCGCTATGTCTGACATTGTAAGATCAAAAGACAAGATTGAAGCCTCAATCAAGTGCAGTGCAGCAGACGACAAAGCTGGATCAAAGCTGGAATTACTTGCAAGTGGCCGGCTGAGTATTCTGCTTGGGAACCATGCCATGATATGCTCCCAGGAGATCCCCGCCACCTACAAATCTCATGAAAGTACGCTCAATCGAGTTTTACTCTTGTCTGGAAAGATTGGAATACCAATATTCTGGCCCATTTGCGGCTTTGTATGACCTAGAGCGAAAACTGGGAGCCGCAACGGGTATGATCTCACGAACCGAATCCTCCATGTTGATCCATCCTGCTATGCTAGATGCAGCTTTTCAATCTACTCTCCTTGTATACTCGGCGCCTAATGATGGTAGATTATCATCATTGCATGTTCCAAGGAGAATACGCTGTGTAAGGGCGAACCCATATCTATGTGCGGAGCGGACAGTCCAAAATGCTCCATTATCGTTTGATGCAGTTCAGACCAATACGGATGATTCTACTGTCATTGCAGGAGATATTGAAATTTATGGAAAGGATCGAGAAAATGCACTTGTTCAGATCGAAGGACTTGAATGTGTTGCTTTTGCTCAAAGCACTGCGCTTGATGACAAGGAGCTTTTCTCAACTGTCAGCTGGGATGTCGCGGAGCCGAATCTCAACTTGACTACAAAGATTGGCTATGAGAGTTCTGACTTGAGTAATGAGACTCTAAACATTCTAGAGCGCATGGCAAGCTTCTATTTACGGAATCTAGAGAGGAAGTACCTCAAGATCACCCAAGCCGAAGTGAGGGCCCTTATCAACAGTGGTTCCATTTTGCAGCAGACAGTATCGTTAGAGCAAGGAAGGCCGATTACCACTCTGGAAAGAGGAATGGAACGACGATACAGCAACTCACCTGGATGCGTTGATGAAACCTCACGAGGATGTTGTTGATGTCAAATTTGTGAGAGCTATTGGAGAGTATATCTCTGACATAGCGACAGGTCTCAGATCCTCGGTTGAGATAAGCTTGAGAGACGATGTCTTAGGAACTTACTATTCCAAAGGCATTGGTCTGCCCAGTTACCTCTCCTTTCTGGCTCGATCAGTGAAGCAACTTACACACAGAAATCCTTCCATGAACATATTGGAGGTCGGAGCTGGCACTGGAGCATGTACAAAAGCTGTATTTGAGGAAATTGGGGATACATTCGCCTCATACACCTTCTCAGATGTGACGCCTGGATTCGCGGACTCTGCAAGAACATGGGCTAGTAGCACTCATTTGGAGAAGATGCTATTTAAGACTTTCGATGTTGGACAACCGCCTAATACCCAAGGAATGCAGGATCAGACGTATGACCTTATCATTGCTTCATTGGTGCTACACGCAACTCCTAGCCTTGAGCAGACTTTAAAGAATATTCGACGTATACTTAAGCCGGGCGGCTACTTGATCGCTCTAGAGGTTGTACCAACAGACCTTGTCCATTACGGTGTCATGTTTGGGGCTTTCACAGGATGGTGGCTTGGTGCACATGAAGGACGCTCGTTGTCGCCAGCATTGACAAGAAACCAGTGGCATGATCTACTAGAAACCTGTGGTTTCTCGGGATGCCTGAATTCGACGCCTGAGGATATTGACATTATTACCCCTGTTTTCGTGTTTGCATCGCAAGCCTTGGATGATAGGGTGAGGTTTTTACAGAACCCCTAGCCTCTGTAGATATATTACCAGCCTTGGATAGGTCAATCCAGGAACTGGTCATTGTGGGTGGTCCTGCCGAGGCTTCCAATTTCGTAACCGAAATTGAGTCTTATGTTGCTCCATATTGTGGCCAACGCAGTTCCCTGAGTTCACTTGCAGAGATATCCACAATCAACATTACTTCGGCAACAACTATACTGTGTTTTGCGGATATAGCAGGTTCAATCTGGGAAGATCCCAGTGTTGAGCATTGGGATGCACTCAAAGCATGTCTCATGAATGCAGGGACACTTGTATGGGTCACCTCTGGGAGACGAAGAGAAAACCCCACACGAGCATTACAATTGGACTTGTAAGGTCTGCGGTGCGCGAGATCTCGACTCTTGCTTATCTGTTCATTGACATCTATGATGGATGCTCTAATCCTAGCCAGCGTGTTTCTGAGGCTTTTCTACGATACAACGCCACAAGGTCCTTCCGTGCTGCCGGGGGCTCGATACTACCATTGAAGCCGAGCTTGTCCTCAATGAAGATGAGAACTGGCTCATCCCCGTTTAATTGCCTGCGAAGATATGAACAATCGCTATAACTGTCAAGCACGACCTATCATGACCTCATCAAGAGGTGCAGGTATCACAATAGGATACTCTGATTCTGGGATGCATATCGAACAAGAGTCTCTTTCCACCCGTGATGAGGAAAGCAAAGGACAAATCCGTACCATCTATTCACTTTCGCATGCTGTGAAAATAGGCGACCACGATTTCTTATGCTTGGTTATGGGTCAACAACGTGATTCCAGTGAATTCAAGGTCGCCTTGACGACCGAACACAAGTCGACAATCAATCCATGGAGTGGTTGCTCTACAAACGCTAACTATAAGTCTATGGAAGACACCGATTTCTTAACGTTAGTGTCATACCAAATACAGGCATCCGCGATCCTCGGGGAACTAAAGGAAGGTGAAACTCTTCTTGTTCACGAGCCAAATGCAGATTTCGCCGCTATATTATCTCAAGAGGCAGAAGGTGCTGGAGTGAAGGCAGTCTTCACGACGGAATCGAAAACTACGACGCTACATGTTGGTGAATGGCTCATAGTCCATCCTCAAGCTACGCATCGTTCATTATTGGCCCTGCTACCAAAGTCCGTGTCAGCCTTTGTCAATATGGCAAATACTCCAGGACACGAAATTATGAGATTTGTACGCTCGAGATACCACAACCGTTGCAAGTACTACACCACAGAAGCACTCCTTCATGCAACGGCATCGCCACCAAGGGTTTCTGATGCAGGTAATATCCTCAAACTGCTCGAGGAAGCTGTTTTGAAGGCTGGTACATATTCAAACATGCGAGAGTCTCGCCAACAGCCGTCACTTGACGTATTGACTCTACAGTCGCTTTCGGAAGAGAACAGCAACCTGACGCCAGCCAAGATCATAGACTGGGGTTCAGGGGCCGATGTCCAAGTTCGAGTGAAGCCTGCCGACAACCATATTGCATTTTCACCAGACCGAACTTACTGGCTCGTGGGACTGACAGGCAGCCTGGGGCTCTCGCTTTGCGAGTGGATGATCCACCATGGAGCCAAACATATTGTGTTCACTAGCCGAAAGCCATGTATAGATGAGCGCTGGCTTGAGAGATGGCTGCCTTGCAGGCGAACGTGCATGTCCATCAATGGTCAGTTCAGAATACTTCACTTTTATCTAAGTCTATTTTATGCTAACATGTTCTGTCTTGTTGCAGTGACATCACAAACAAAGAGGATGTTGTCTCAATGTATTCAAAAATCTCTTCGACTATGCCCCCAATTGCAGGAGTTGCACACGGAGCGAGTGAGTTACAACCTCTCTTTTACTAAATCTATGCGGATGGTTCCGTCATCACTTGATATTGCTTCCGTTGTTTTGTTTCCGAACATCCTTCTAGCGTTGAATTACTTTCAATCCTCAGAGACTAACTGATGATTCTTTCTAGTGGTACTCCAAGACACACCTATCAGCAATATGTCACTGGACAATCTCACAAGTGTCCTCAGACCCAAAGTAGAGGGTAGTTTGTACTTGAATGAGATTTTCCAGGAGGACGTATTGGACTTCTTCATTTTCTTCTCATCTGCGACACTGATCAACGGCAATCCCGGTCAAGCGAACTACTCAGCAGCCAATGCTTTCATGACTAGCTTAGCAGAAAAGCGTCGAGCTCAAGGCCTAGCCGCATCTACAATCGCAATCGGACCAGTGTTTGGAATTGGATATATTGCTCAAGCGGCACAGGACGAAGAACAGAAATCTGTTTTTGCGCAAGCCACAATGCGTGCGGGTGGCTATTTGCCCACTTCTGAGTCGGATTTTCATCAACTATTCGCAGAAGCTGTGCTGGCTGGGCATCCTAAATCAGCTGGGAAAATGCCTTCAGACCTAGTAACAGGCTTGAAGAAAATCCATCCAAGTGATACAGACCAGCCGTTCTGGGCGTCTAACCCAATCATGAACCACTTCGTTCGCTCACATGGCTCCCAACAACAAACCAGCAACACATCACAGCCAAAGGTCTCTGTCGAGACAATGCTCGAGCAAGCTACTGACCATGACCAAGTTGAAAGTATAGTCAAGGCTGCATTCTATGAGAAAGTTAGGTCAGTGTTCCTTTTGGGTAACAGTATATCGGATACGGACCTAGCTTCCATGAGCTTCGATCAGATGGGTGTGGACTCTCTATCTGCGGTTGAGATAAGAAGATGGTGCATGAGAACATTGGAGATCAATATCCCTGTGCTCAAGATTCTCAACGGTGCCACGGTAGGCGATCTGGTCTTAATAGCCATTGAAACTCTCCCACAGAGATTGGTACCGAACCTGGAAACAAGCAGCACCTCGTCAGATACTCTTGACACATCCGACGAGCAGGATACGGAAGACTCACAGATTTTATCTTCTGCATCTTCTGCAGCTTCCTTGGCTCAGGAACAAGCACTAGTCACAGAGGAAACCTCTGACGACTCCAATCCAAGTAACTTGCCTCATTCAGATACTACTTTACTTGTCAAACAGGTGATAAACCCCAATATCATCGCCAAGGCAGCGAATTTCGAGGCACCATCCTCCAAAGGCGTGGAAGATGTCGCAAGGTCTGCACAGACTTTACCTCCTTCCACGACTGGAGCATCTAGACTATCTTATAGTCAGGAAATGATATGGTTTGTCTGGAAATTCATGTCCGACAGGACCTGTCTTAATCACACTGGCTGGGCCCGTATAACTGGTTCTGTCGACGCGGCAAAACTAAGCGAAGCCGTCCGAAAAGCAACGCAAAACATGAAACTCTCAGGGCATGCTTCTTCGAGGAAGATGGCCACCCTGTTCAAGGAATTATGGAAGAGAGTATGATCAAGTTGGAGTTGCGGGAGGTGTTTTCTGAAGAAGATGTAACCCGCGTAGAAGATGAGATGCGCCGTCATATTTTCGATATTTCTCAAGGCGATACGATGCGCCTGATATTGCTCTCAAAGTCTAGAAAAGAACATTTTCTTGTCTTTGGTGTGCATCCATTGGTTATGGATGGTCTATCTTTCCAGATGTTCCTCAAAGGACTTCAAACCTACAACAAACCAGCTTCAGAGCCTTATATCAAACGGCAGATCTACGGTTTTGCTGAGTTTGCACAAAAGCAAAGGGAGGATCTGTATAATGGTGTTTATGAGACTGAAGTGAATTATTGGAAGAAAGAGCTCGCCACCTTACCTCCACCCTTACCGATTCTCAACATTTCAACTGCCAAGTCTCGCTCAGCGATAAACGTTTACCAAAACGAACGGGCTGTTTTGCGACTGTCAACTGCCGTTAAATCGCAAATTCAAGCTGTATGCAGACGCCTCAGATGCACACCTTTTCATTTCTATCTTGCGGTCTTCAGGGCACTGCTACTGAGATTTACTGGTGATGCCGAAGACGTTGCCATTGGTATTGCCGACGCAAACAGAACGGACGACGAGATAATGGATGTTCTAGGAAGCTTCCTAAACATTTTGACCATACGTGTGAAGACTCATGCACAAGAAAGATTTGATCAGCTTTTGAGCAGCACCCGAGAAAAGGTCTACGGGGCATTGATAAATTCAAAAGTGCCTTTCCAGGCTCTATTGAGCGAGTAAGTCGTCAATAATCTTTACGTTCTCAATGAGGTCTCCAAAAGTATGCTAATGAACCTCCCAGACTGAAAGTGGCTCGGTCAGCCACGACTACATCCCTATTTCAATGCTTTGTCGACTATCGCTTAGGCCAATTCGAGAAAATGGCGTGGGGCGATGCTGAATTACAAGTCGAAGCTTTCGAGTTCTCCAGGCTTCCATATGACTTGGCACTGGACATTATAGATGTTCCAAATGGGGAGTGTATCCATATTCTGGAAGTTCGAAAAGAGCTCTACGGCAAAGCAGGTGCTGAACGCATTCTCGAGAGCTTTGAGCTCCTGATAAATGCGTTTGCATCTAAACCTGAGCTTACTCTGAACGAGCCGGCAATGTTCAAGGATGAAGGAATAAAGCAAACCCTTGCTTATAGTCAGGGTAAGCATGTCATCGTCTGGACACATGACATCTACTAACGCACTGTTTATAGGTCCTGCTCCGCCTTCTCTATGGGAAAATACTCTCATTCATCAAATAACGGAAATTAGTGAACTCCGACCGCATGAAACTGCTGTTCGTGACTATGAAGACCAATTGACCTCGTTTGCAGACCTGATGGCAAAAGCAAACTCGATTGCCAACGAGCTTCAGGGTGTTGGCATACAGCGCCAAGATCGAGTCGCTGTGCTACTAGAACCCACTAATTCTTGGATTGCGTCTATTATTGGTGTAATGACCTTGGGAGCAGTCTACGTTCCGTTAGACATGAGTTTGCCATGGCAGCGACTCACTGACATGGTCAACGACTGTTCTCCAAAAGCCATCATTGTCGATCAGGATACTAAGCAACATCAGGATCATTTCCTACGTCCTGATTTAACCGCGATAAACATTTCGAGCATCTCAACATGTGATCTAAAAATTCCGGTCACAGCTGACGAGAATGATGCTGCTGCAATTCTATACACAAGTGGCACCTCAGGGACCCCGAAGGGCATCATACTAAGCCATAAGGGCTTGCGGAACTTTGTAGAGCCAGTACCACAGCTCTACAACTTAGGGCCATCTGAAGTTGTACTACAACAGACCTCTTCATCCTTTGATATGTCTCTCAGTCAAATATTCAAGGCACTTTGCCATGGTTGGAGTCTAAGCATTCTTCCACGAGAGCTTCGGGGTGATGCTATAGCCATAAGCAGAACCATACGCAGACACAACGTCACAGTGACTGTTGCAACTCCGTCTGAGTATTCGTCTTGGCTGGGTTACGGTAGGGACGATCTTCATGCCAGCAGTCAATGGAAAACAGCGTTCTGTGGCGGAGAACCTGTTACAGAAGCATTGCAATCACAGTTTCGTTCTTTACCGCTCAAGCATATCCGGATCTACAACCACTATGGACCCACTGAGACCACCTTCGCCGCAACGAGCACGGAAATAAGTTTGCATACACAAGAAAATAAAAGATTCAGCGAAGATCCTGAAATGGAGACGGCAAGTGCTGGCTTCCCACTTCCAGGGTACGCTGTATATGTACTGGACGATCAGATGAGGCCTTTGCCTGCCAGGGTACAGGGCGAGATCTACATTGGCGGCGCAGGAGTTGGACATGGGTACTTGAACAGGCCCTCTCTGAGTTCCGAGCGATTTGTTGCGGATATCTTTGCTTCTCAAGAAGAGCGAGCTTGGGGATGGACTACGCTTCATCGTACTGGTGACGTGGGTCGTTGGAACGCCAAAGGTGCTCTGATGATTGAAGGTCGAAAAGCAAGGGACAGCCAAGTGAAACTGCGCGGAATTCGCGTTGATCTTGAAGAAATTGAGAATTCCATCCTGAGTGAGGGTGGTGATATCATACATCAAGTAGTTGTCACTGTGCGTCAGCAAAACAGGACTGCCGGCTCTGCGTTTTTGGTCGCTCATGTTGTTTTGAGCGACGGGAACAGGATCGACAGCGAACAGCATCAACTTCTCAGCGAACTTTTATCACGTCTAAGACTTACACTTCCACAATATATGTGTCCCTCGGCTATCATGGCCGTCAAGCAGCTGCCTATGACGAATGCTGCCAAACTCGATCGTACCGCTGCTATGTCGCTTCCTCTGAATGTCGCAGCTATCGACAAACAACAGTTAGATGCAAACAAGAAGGCGTTGACAGCCACTGAGGAGCGTCTTCTACTAGTCTGGGAGGACGTACTGCCGAGCCTGCTTGCCTCCATGAATCGTGAAGGTGTCATAACATCTGCTACAGATTTCTTCCATGCGGGTGGCACATCAATGCTACTGTTGGGGCTCCAAGCACGCATTCGAAGTGTTTTTAGCGTTGAGCTTTCCCTGATCCACATGTTTGAGAGTAGTACTTTGGGATCCATGGGACGCATGATTGATCAACATATGGGAGACCAACGGTACGAGAGCCCTGTTGTTCCAGGAGAGTCAAAAACTATCGACGATTTCGAAATCGATTGGGATGAAGAAACTAAGCTTCCCAAGCTCCTTGCGAACTCAATCTCTGAACCAAAAGCATCTCCTCGTAACGAAGGCCTCAGCCGCAAGGTTGTTGTGCTCACGGGTGCAACAGGTCTCCTTGGCCGTGGTTTGTTAGATGCTATGATTAAAGACGATAGTGTGGATCGAATTCATTGCATTGCAGTACGTAATGCGTCATCACGAGAAGATCTTCTACAGCTTGGCAAAGTCGTCGTACATGAAGGAGATCTCGCAGATATTCGGCTTAGGTTGTCTGAACAAGTTGCCAAAGACATCTTCGGAAAAGCCGATATAGTCATACATAATGGTGCAGATGTGTCGTACCTCAAGAGTTACGCATCTCTCCGTGCTTGCAATGTTCTGTCAACGAAGAAGCTTGCAGAGCTGTGTGCACCTCGCATGATACCGTTTCATTACGTATCTACTATGTCTGTTGGGCATGTCGTTACGGAGTCAATAGCTAAGTCAGGAAACAGCTCGGACCGGAAAGATGAACA
The DNA here is from genome assembly GCA_020081605.1 of Albifimbria verrucaria. Taxonomy (NCBI): domain Eukaryota; kingdom Fungi; phylum Ascomycota; class Sordariomycetes; order Hypocreales; family Stachybotryaceae; genus Albifimbria; species Albifimbria verrucaria. The sequence continues at coordinate 469,892 of JAHREC010000049.1, forward strand.
GCTCGCTCCCGCCTCCGTTTCCGCCTATCCTCCCGTATTAGGGACACAGTCTGATTGTGGGGCTGATGATTCACGGTATGCGGCGCGTGGATATACTGCGTCAAAATGGGCCAGCGAAAGATTCTTAGAGCAACTCAAAGGAGAATTTCCGGAATGGGATGTCGTCATACATCGACCTGGCTTGATCTTGCCTCAGGAGCAAGATGCTCAACCAGAACACGATCGTGACATAGGCCTCGGGATTGTACAAAACATCACCCATTATGCAACTCTTCTGCACGCAATTCCTGCAATCGATAACGAGAGTCGCATGTCTAGTGTCACCACACATCTAGTGCCATTGGATGTAGTCGTCAAGGATTTGTTGGCTGCATCGGTGCATATCCTTGGTGATCATCAAGAGTCATCTCAACACGTGAAGTTCGTCCACCAGACGGAAGGTGAGCCCTTGTCGCTGGAGGCATTGCGTCAGATTGTGGCGCAAAACCTTTCCAGTGCATCAGACAGCGCGGATAAGTTAGAAGGAGGAGGTGAGGCTGAGATAACTAAAATGGACCTTGCTGAATGGGCACTACGAGCTGGCGAGGCTGGTATGCATCGTACATTGGTCGAGATGCTAATGAGTCTATCAGGATGATTTTATCAGGAAGTTGGCATTGTGTTCTTGTAACGATTGAATTGAAATCGAAATAGAAAATAGTCAAGTAGTTCATGAGTTTCATTTCCAGTTCAAGTATGTAATAGTCTATTGAACCAAATAGTTGCAGTCTAAGCGTTTTCGTATTGCTATCAATGGCTAAGATATAGGAGATTGCCGGTGAAGATTTAAGTATATCGAGAATGGTCTATTTTTTGCCAGCTGCAATGTTGAGCTTTCCGAACATTTCCTTCACATCTCGACTTAGTACATCTGGTTTTTCATAGGCAGCAAAATGTCCACCTTCAGCATGCCTCCGCTCAAACACAACAGGGCCTAAGACTGCAGCCCATGAGCTTGGTGGGATTACCACGTCCTTCGGGAAGAATGATATACCCAAAGGGGTCTTGTTGGGTTGCAAGTAGCGGCCTAGCAGTGCATCGTTGCGGTCTCTGATACCCTCGGCATGCACCATCTCATAGTACACGCGCAAGCTCGCATCAGGGCCGGCTTGACTGTAGACATATATGCTGACCCAGGTTAGTATCTCCTCATTAGTCCACGGATATTTATCTGTCCAGTCGCGCAATTTCTCATATATCCAGGCAAGCAGACCCACGGGGCTATCGACAAGTGAGAATCCCAGAGTGTGAGGAGCTGTACAATGTATGGCACTATAGCCGGATCCATTGACCCGGTAATCTCTAGTGCGTTCAAGCCCTGCCAGTTCTGCCGCCGTATAGTTGCTGGAGGGATCTGCCACCTCAGCGGCAATAACCATGTTCATATGCGACCCAATAAGATGATCAGGATACTGAAATGCCATAGCACGGGTAATCGGATACCCGAGATCACCGGCTTGTGTCACTAAATCACAACATATGTTACCACAAGCCCAGCATATTCGAGATCACTTACGGATGCTTCACATACCGTATTTGTTATAGCCAAGCTTCAGCATGAGCTTATGGCATGTTTCTGCGTATTGGGGTAAACCGAAGCCGCGTTTAGATGTCCGTTGAGAGAAGCCATAGTTTGGCAAGGAGGGTGCCACCACGTGGAAAGCTGGTCCATTCCCATCACTCTTTGTCAGAAGAGGCAAGATTTTAACCACTTCTAGGAAGCTGCCAGGCCCTGTAACCACCACTCGTTATCAGCGATCGAGGTACACCACAAAGGATAGAGGAGACTTGCAGCCATGGCAGAACAAGAGTGGAATACTATCGGGTTCCGAGCTTGTTTGGTGGATGAAGTGAAGCTGAAGGTTATCCTCGTGACCTTCGATGGATATATTAGTAGTGAAATGTGGAAGCTTGTTTAGCTTGGCCTCCGCCTCCCTCCAGTCGTAGTCTTCTGTCCATGATTTGACCAGCTGTTTGATTTCGCTGAGCCCGGCGCCATAATTTGGGTCATCAGAAAAATCTGTTTCGCCAGGAAAGATGCCAAAGACAACTTTTTCTGCAGCAATTCTATGGCCGAGTCTGGAACGGCAATGTGATAAGGCTGGATGTCGTTGGCCATGATTTGCAAGAGCTGGTTATTTGTCAACTGTTACTGACTAGAGGTGAAGATGAAGATGGTCAAAATTCTACCACATTTAAACAGCTCGAGGCGAAGACGATATTTATATCCAAACACCAAGGTGCCAAGTGAGGGGTTGATGTTGGCAATGACATGTTACTGCTCAATAAGCAGTGCATTTCCCTGATCTCCACGTCGATCCACCAATAAAGCGTCAGAGTTTCTATAAATGCACTGATGCATTGGATCATACCTGCAAGGGGTTGTGGCCTTTGTTTACACCGTTTGGTTCACGATCAAGACAATAGCTAATAGTCGAATTCATGTTGGACCGACAGAGCTTTTAAACATGTCGAACTCCATGCACTTTGGTCCAAAGTACTGGGCTACATATTAACGTTGCTGGCCCACGAGAGCCTCTTTCACGCTTGGGAAACGGATGTAAATCATCATCAAACTTTTGACATACGACTGGGAAACAGTGCGCATCAGCAAACATTACACTTCCTGTGTCATGTATAGCTGAAAGGTCAGCCAGGGGCTTGAGGAATGATGGAATTGCGAAGCTCGTCTACATCAGGTTATACGAATCCTACATATGCAGCTCGGTATATAAAGGAACTTGTGAAATGTTACTGGGTTTGGGTGGGGAAAGTTAGACGGCTTACGGCCGGTAATATAAGCGAGCTATAGTGAATTCCCAGGATTTTGTTCCATGGCGCCTAAATGCATACTTTGAAGCCATGGGTCACAGGATTGCCGTATATTAGGCTCCCTTGTCAGTTTGGGTAACATATTTCTCTTTTCAAACTGTCTTCAAAGAATCACAGTCCATTTACAAAGCCGGGTTGGAACAAGATGAGACTCGATGCGCAATTTCTCGCAATTTCTCTTTTGAAACTGAGTGCAGGGCTCAAATATGACTATGTGATCGTCGGTGCTGGTCCTAGCGGCTTGGTGATGGCTAATAGGCTATCTGAAGACCCTCTCACCACAGTAGCTGTGATTGAGGCCGGCCAAGACGAAAGGGAGAATCCACTCGTGGTAGGCAGCTGGTTTTTAGTGACAAATGAGATGCAAGGACCTTGGTTAATTATGCCCAGAGAATTCCAGACCAGTTCCCATTTGCTCTTACCAGCCCGTTGAACTGGAATTACACGACGGTTCCCCAGGGAATCTCAACAACAGAACAGCTACTGTCAATAGTGGACGAGCGTGGGGCGGTACAACTTGTATCAATGGTGAGATCTTGGCCAAGCTCAGTTCATACCAGCCCAGTGACTGAACCTCTTAGGAATGACGTATATTCGCGCAAACCGGGAGGAGATTGACGCCTGGGAACAGCTTGGGAATCACGGATGGAACTGGAATAATCTTCTGCCATATTACAAGAAGTCTGAAAAATACACCAGACCAAGCGAATCGAAAATCAAAGCGGGGCGACCTACCAGATTGTGAATCATGGGCTGAACGGATATGTGCGTGTTGGTTATCGACCACAACTGGTCAATACAACAACAGCCCCTTGATGATTAGCACATGGGAAAAGATGTCGGTTTTCCTGAATCCTGATCTGAATAGTGGTAATACTCGCGGAGTCGCCATTGCCCCACAAACAGTCAATCCAGAGAATGATGACCGCTGGGATGCTGCTACAGCATATCTTTATCCAATCCTGGATCGACCGAATCTCACTATCATCCAGGGAACTGTGCGGAAAATAATTTGGAATCAGGAAAACAGCGGAGCCTCCTCATGCTCAACAGGCATCGTTGCAAGCGGCGTTGAGTTCTTGACGCCTATAGGAAGTGTGGAGGTTGTGGAAGCAGGTGAGATTATTCTCTCTGCTGGAGCTTTAAGATCCCCTGGTATCCTGGAAGCCTCTGGAGTAGGAAACACTAAGTATAAACCCAGAAAAGGCACGAGGTGGTGCAGGTTTTAACTAGGATACAGGTACCTTGACTCGATTGGCATCGCAACCAAGATCAATCTGCCCGGAGTGGGTGCCAATTACCAAGAAGAAACGACTCATTTTGCCACATTTTCAGGCAATCTAGAGCCCGTATCAGGCGCATATACAGGATATGTCACTGCATCCCAGGTGTTTGGTGATGAGGCTGCTCAAGTTGAAACAGAGACTCGTAATCAAATTCAGACTTGGGCGGAGAAAATCGTAGAGTCTTCCAAGCCAAGCTCTCTGACGATCGCAAACGTCAAATCTCTTCTTCTTATCCAGCATGACCTCATTTTCAGGCAACAGGTTCCAATTGGAGAAATCTTGACCGTTTCCGCACCTGGCGGTGTCGTTGCATCTTCGTACTGGGCCTTGCATCCTTTTTCCAGAGGCAGTGTGCATCTATCACCTAATGCGATGGATAGTCCCTTGATAGACCCTGCGTTTTTTCACATCGACTTTGACATGGATGTTACAGTTGCGCTAGGGCGGTTTATGCAGAGGTTTTGGCGAACAACCCCGATTGAAGAATTCATTCGAGGACAACTTGACCCAACACCTGAGGTCTTGCCACTCAACGCGACGTATGAGCAATGGGCCAGCTGGACTCGGGCTTTTGGTGAGTCTTATGGCGGGGCAGGGCAATCCGACACCTGGACTAACACATACGCCAGGAACTCCTAGTGCGCACCCATATGGGACAGCTTCCATGATGTCCAGGGAGTTTGGCGGGGTTGTAGATCCAGACTTGCGAGTGTACGGTACGAGGAATGTCCGAGTGGTTGATGGTTCAATTCTGCCTATGAAGATCAGTGGGCATCCGACAGCAACCCTTTACGCTGTAGCTGAAAGGGCAGCAGACATACTCAAAAGACTGCAAACTTCCAGTGGTTAAAGGGACTCATTCATCATTGTAACGCAAACGGATCGTCATGAGGGCATCCAACTGGACGATCCGCCAGTGGAGATTCAGTAATGAAGTAAATACACGACCGTTTCCACCTAGTAATGCAGTCACTGTGTTAAGCCATTGTTTAAGTTTGAAGATCGACCCAACATCAATGTTATACGATATATCAAGCCGTCCGCTAGGAGATGACAGAAATAGATATCTAATGTAAGAACTAATCAGGCAGCCCAAAATGGCAATTGGTCGCTTTTGGATAGTGGATGTCGTAGGGTCTGGGACCCTCTATTCTCTCTCCTCTATTCCTCGGGTTGGCCTAAACCGCCTCTCCTCCCCGCTGTGTGAGACTGGACTCGAGAGCTTTTCAACTGGGACACTCCTTATGCGGCCACTTAATCCTGAAATCTCCTTGGTACCTAACAGGGACAGAAATACTCCCTTTGTTATCAGAGATGCACGGTTCTCACCTGTCCGATCCATGTCTCTGTCGGGCTCTGCATATTGACTGTAATCCATCGACCTGTCCACAATTAGAGCATGCCGTACAAGAATATTCCACTGAGCCTTTGAAAGCATTTCGAAAGAGTGCAGCCCGAGGTTGTGACACATGTGCGGCCGTGGTTGCTGCCTTGAGCATACCATCAATCAAGGATGAATGGAAGGGCACCATAATTCCAGCTTGGGAGTCTGATCGCAACCAGTCGTTCACCGCTGGCCTTCTGGACGATGAAGAGGAAATTCTGATAGAGATTGATCCACCAGATTTGGTAAATGGGCGGCGTGTAATTCGAACAAAGACAACTCAGGAGTCTTTTGACTGGAGAAATTTCAATCTCTTCACAGACTCATCTCGTGGTATGTTCAACCATGAGTCTGCTACATGGAGATCTTCAGCTAACCCGACCCAGCGAGAACTCCTGAAGTATCATGCCTGGCATTTCGGCCACTGAGGTATTCCCCAGTGGAGCATACGAACTCAACAGACACCCTAAACCAGTTGAAAACCTGGATTCAGGATTGCAATCGTACACATCAGTGCTACACTGAGGACAATATTACTTTACCCAAAAGGCTCATCAAAATTTCGGTAAATGGATTGCATCCCCTATAAACGTGCCAACTAACCGTTTGCAGGAAAATCAAGTCAAGATTGTTGAGTCAAGTGCGCAGCCTACTTCTTGTAGATACACGACGTTGAGCCATCGATGGAGTAAAGCTGAACATCTTATGCTCACAACGTCGACTCATAAGAATCTTAGCAGAGATATTCCTTGGGATACCATACCACGATTGTATCAGGATGCTATCTTATTTACCCGGCAGCTTGGGGTTGAATACCTCTGGATTGACACTCTTTGTATCATACAGGACGACCTAGATGACTGGGCTAAAGAGTCGATACAAATGGGCTCAATATACGGCAGATCCTATCTCAATATCGCGGCTAGTTGTGCTTCTGAATCAGATGAGAGTCTTTTCTCTTCAAGTGATTTTCCTGGCCAATATCCCGTTCATTCAGTGCCGGGAACCGATGGTGTTTACGTACGACAACAGCCGTTTTGGACACACAATGATTTCGGAAGCAACTACGCAATAAATGAAGATTCTCCTGTTCTTTTGCAGCGCGGCTGGGTACTACAAGAGCGTTTGTTAGCCCTCGGGTCGTATATTACGATGCAGAAGAGTTGAAATGGGAGTGCACTAAAGCAGTGGATTGTCAATGTGGCGCCATCGTCACTCTGACAACTTTCAAGCCGGCGTATTACAAATCTCTAGAATCTGCCGACATTCCTTTGCCATTTCAATGGATGCGAATTGTCGAAAGATACTCTGAGCTCACCTTGACTTTCGATGAGGACCGTCTCGTAGCCCTTGCTGGTATCGCATCCCAAGCTGGAGCATCTGGTTTGGGTGGTAGATATCTTGCAGGTTCATGGGAGCGAGATATTGCACATCAACTCTGCTGGAGAATACTAGATACACACAGAAGACCAAAGATGTCCATGGTGCCCAGTTGGTCATGGTTGTCGGTATTTGGAAACGTCATGTATGTGAACAGAATGGATTATGAGAAAACCGCCTCACTTATCGACGTCGACATTATCGAGGCGGACTGGAACTATCCTGATTCAAAAGATCTGGTGGCCGGTATGCAACGAGGCTTCTTGAGGTTGAATGGCCGTGGAGTAGAAATGTGCGCAGCGCTGTTGGATTTTGGTTCAGTTTCAGAACCACCCACTTACAGCCTCAAACACAAGTCAACTGGAGAGACCTTGGAGGGCGGCTTTCCAATGGACTACAGCATGCCAGCTAACTTTGCAAAAGGTATCACGGAGGCCTTTATTCTCTTCTGGGGCGACATATGGTGCTCTGAACATGCATTCATGATTCTGAGAAAAGTGCCTGGTAAGGATAAGGCATACGAGAGGATTGGGATCTTCTGGTGGGCAAAGGATGAGGCTCCGGACAAAGTGGATCGGCTGCTTGGTTGGTGTAAGCCCGTGGATAACTTGGTCATTGTCTGATCTTACATGAGGCTATGAAATAGAATTAGTAATCATCTTCGTGCCATTAAATGCCGACCGAGGGTAATGCCCGTTTTCTTTCCACATACTCACCTTGACGGTCAATACATATCACCTTAACCTCAGCCTTTCGAACTCTTGCCTCAGTTGCGCCAGCTTCCAATGGTTTTTTCAAAGCAAGTAGCAAGCGCCTATACATCTCGGTGGAATGCCAATGTGTCTACGCTACCCCGGCGTGTAGACATTTCAGCTCCGCCCAGCCCACTGGGTGGTGTACGGTCCAAGTATAATTCCTCTTGCAACAGTTGCCGGAGATCCAGAGTGAAGTGTTCTGGGGGAATCCTTGTCAAAGATGTGCAACATCTAAGAACTTCAGTTCCTGTGCCTACAGTATTTCCCGAAGGCGTGGTAAACGAAGGGCGAGTGATAGTCAGGCGTCCGACATGCAGAACAGTTCGGGCCACTTGAATATACCTATTTCCTCCAATGAATCTCCAGAGCTCGATATGATCAATATAGATCACTGGTTGGGATTCAATGAGAATTTGTGGTCCGGATTGAACGACTCTACGCAGGTGAGCTCAATTGAAATTCCACAATCCACACATTAACCATATGCTCAATACAGCAGAGAGAGGATTTGCACGACAATCAAGCGCCTTTGCCTAGTTTCGATATGCCAGAAACTCACACAGACTCTTCTTTTACAACTTTCTTAGACTCGCTGGAAGCCTTGACCGCTCCACCTCCATCTGAGCCAAAGTATAACTTGCAATGTGCAAATACATGCTACATTCCTGTACACAAGGCAACCAATGATATATTGACTATAGCCGATGATGCGGGAGCGGGTCTTGATGTGATCCTTCAGTCGTTTCAAGAATCCGTTAGCCTCGCTCACGAGTACCTTAGCTGTCCTAATTGCTCCAACAAGGGCTGCTCCCAGCACATGAATCTCGCCCTACTCCTTCAACGGCAAGTTGGGCTGCTATCCAACACTGCAAAATCCCTCGACAGTCATCTCAAACAAAGTACTGTACATGTCGCCATGGGAGTTTATAGGCCTGATGGGGAAGACGACTCCTTTCTCAAACATCATATGCTCCTTAGAATAACACGTCGTGTCAGCAATCTTGTGAGCAGGTTCCATAATGGAGCTAAGGATTTCGAAGAAAGAAGTATTGCTGGCACCTTAGAATTGGGGGATGCTGGAAAATTAAACTTGAAATGGTTACTCGATACAGCAGTGAATCTTGCTGAAAGGCTAGACTGTGTCAAGTCTCTGCTAGAAAAACAGATTCGTGGAGAGTCTGCTATGCTGGACAATATCTCTGAATGGATCAAATAAAGATTGTCTGCATCTTTTATACACTTTTCCTGCTTGATGTAAGATGGCAACGTTTGTAAGAACACCATTTTACATTAAGTGTGCAACAAATACACTTATGTCGCAAATTTCTAAGCACTGGTCACAACGAGGACATGCCCAAGAGTTTTCACTCTTGAACGTACATTTAAGCAAAGTCCACTTCATACTTCCTTCGCAACTGTTCTCCGTATCGCCAAAAGAGTAACGGCGCAGCAGATACTACTATGGCAATGAATCCCAACAATGAATTCCCTGTGACACATTAGCCGACTTCAGAGATAGACAGGGCTAGAAATCGTACCCATCCATAGCCAAGAGCCGAATACAAGGGCAACCCAGCAATGGGAAGGCAACCTCCGAATATACTACGAATAACACTGGTAGCAGCTAGTGCACTAGCAGCGTAGTCTGTGAATGCGTCGACCATATATATCTGAGTTGGAAGCTGTGAAAAATGAGACGAGCACCAGAGGGACAAATGAGTCCACTTACAAACGAAAATATTAGTCCGGCGCCTGTGAACCCCGTGAATATGATTGGTATGATCCAGTGATCCTTGTATTCGGCTGTCCAGCCGTAAACAAAGAGCCCAATTGGTAATAACGGAATCCCGAGAACAATCGGTATCAAGCGGTACCTACTCCCTCGTAAGCTCTTGTCTTTCTTCAATAGTTGAGAAAAGGCGTACTCAGGCCTTGCCTCATCATGCTTCTTGGTCATCTTTTCATGTAACCAATCGCTCAACCATGATAGCAGGACTAGGGCTATCATGCAGCCAATGCCGAGACCAAGAAAAGCCAAGCCTAAGCTATCGACCTTGAAGCCATATTGTTCAGGGAAAACTGTCGAAAATGTTGTGAAGAGGAGATAAAGATAGCCATAAATCAATGCCAAATAAAGAGAAAGCCCAGAAATAATAGGACTAAGAACAAGCATTCGGAGCGGCCTTAGGATTGAACGAGAAATGATTTTCTTGGTGCTTAGGAGACGTCGATTTTCATTCGAGTCTTCCTGAGCCTTCCCTTTTGCCGCTTGATCGTGGGTGCATGACTTTCTGAAAGGCAAAGAAATGTCAAGACAGCCATGAGTGCTTTCTGGTTCGGCATCAGCACTTCTAATCGACAGAATGGTGTATGAGTATCTTACCACGATAGACATGAGCCAAAATACCCATCTCCAACCGAGATATTTGACGACGAAACCACCAATGACTGGCCTGGCTGGGTATAAGTAGACTACTTCGTTGGCAGATTCTTGTACTTACCCTAATACCGGACCAAGAAATATGCCTGTAAAAATATTGACATAACAAATCCCTTCGCTCAAGAACGATCTGATCCGCTATGCTGCCACCTCCGATATTCATTGGTCCTGCCCCAAAACTCCCGCTAATGAAACGAAAGACTATGAAAACAGCAATATTGGGCGCCAGAGCACTTGCAATCGAGAAAGCCAGAGTTGCGAAGCTCGAAATATTGAAAAGGAGTCGACGTCCATATATTTCTGATAAAGGTGAGAGCACAAGTGGTCCAAATGCAAATCCCAGCACGTATATTGAAACGACCAGAGACGTGACTGGTTTTCGCTTTCGTGGAAGTCTTCTCGTAAACTGGGCACACCGGGGACGATGATTGATGATTCTAGGGGACTGAAAAGATTAGTACCACCTCGCTATGTAGGGTAGTAACAATGACATACGTAATAAACGCCAATATCGATACAATACCGAGATTCAGCGTCTTCTTGAGGTTGCTCCAGTTCTGTGGATTTTCAGGATCTTTTCCCCATGATAGTTGCCGCTCTTGCGTCTGCGGCTCGAAGATCTGGTCTGCCATCTTTTTTTTTTTTTTTTAGATAACTCTTCCCAGCTCAGTTGTGAAAGACACAATTAACTAGATTCAATTGAAGAATGAGTGTTTTATTTTATCTTATTTGATTTTATTTTTTTTTCATATCTGTTTGAGCACAGCGGTCTTGTCTTGGTTCTATGTTGGGAATTCTATAATACTCTTTCCTATTTGAGTTACGATCGGTTTCGCTCAGCGAGAATTACCGGATTAGGACGAATCGCGAGACTCGCTCAGCGAGCGTAAATTAGTTTATTAAATAGATTACCAACACAAGCGCAACTTATTCAATCAAGTAGCATTAACGTCCATCACGACATCGCTGATACGCTCCAGGCACACGCACATCCTCCGGTCTTCGAAAAACCCTGTCTCGATTTGTAAGTTGCTCCATATTTCGGACAAGATATCTGGGTATATTAGGGTAATTGTTTCCTTTCCCTCTCCGCCCTTCGCCATAAAAGATTCAAGAGGGACTCTTCTATTCTACAATCACTTAGCTCATCAACCCAATACTTCGTTGAAACTTGCTCTGGCAACGGTTGATTCGTGTACTCGAAAAAAAAAAAAAATTAAGCACAAGTTTTGACGGTGCTTGGCACTTTCAGCAAAAATGACCGGTTCGGAAACAGTCGTTCACCTTAGCGATGGAGCCAAGTTGCATGTTTGGATCCTTGGTACACAAGATAGAAACAAGCCTCTCTTGATTGCACTGCACGGTGCTCCTGGTCTATCCAACCACACAGAACCCAAGGCAGCGTATGATTTCCTTAAAGACAAGTTTCGTGTGCTTGTCTATGATGCCCGAGGCAGCGGAGTGAGCGACCTGAAGGGTCCTCTCACGGACGAGCGTTGGGTCGCCGACGTGGATGAACTGAGGTAAACACACATCTCTCAAGCTCACTACTGGTATCGGAGATGAGACTTACAGTGCACAGGGCTTGGGCTGGAGCTGAGACTTTTGTTCTCGCTGGTGGATCTTATGGGGATTTCTCGCATTAAACTACGCCATACACTTTCCGAGCCATCTTTCCGGGTTGATCTTGCGAGACACATGGGCTTGCGGCCCTCGAGGGGTTCTCCGTGCTCTGACTGCAATTATCACTTCACCTCGCATCAAACCAGATCCAAATAGACAAGTGCGCATCTGGTCTGGAAACGTTCAAGGAACCGAGGATGGTAACGCAGGTCTTGCTGAAATCCTGCCCATATACACCCCGGAAAGAGAAGCCGAAACCTCGCCCGCCTCTCAAGCTTTTGAAGGTGGGAGTGAGTCGTATGATATGCATTGGGATACACATAATGCTGCATTTTCTTACAGTCAGCCACGATTTGACGTTCGCTCAAAATTGGGACAGATCACCACCCCCACCCTGATCGTGGTTGGAAGGCATGATCCGATTTGCCCAGTCGAAGAAGCCGAGGAAATCCATGCTGGAATTACCAACAGCAAGATGGTGGTGTTTGAAAAATCTGGACATAATCCTCCAGCCGAAGAACCAGAAGCATTTCAAGAGGCTGCATTGAGCTTTTTGAGCCGGCTGCCACTAGATTGATAGTGCTGGATATGCTTCGAGGCTCAGTATCTATACTTGGAAATGGAGAAAGCAAAGCTGGGTCTAAATTCAAGTTGACGATATCCTGCTACTGGAAACTCGAGGACATTCGTCGAGAAGGAGTACTGATTTGGAATTGAGATGAGACGCTATTCTATTATACAATACTTGTTACTTGTTTACATGTTCAGCAAATTTTCAAACACTTCCTGCTGTCTCTGTGCGAAGATTGAAATGTGAGAGTCGCCCTCAAACTCTCGGAGTACGCCGCGTGGCAGTTCATTGGCCATCCATCGTGCCATATGTATAGGTGTATCTGTATCATCAGTCCCATTCCAAATCTGCACCTTTGCCCTGATGCTTTTTACTTCAAATGGCCATGGCCGTAAGATTGACTGTGCATCAAGAACATATCCATCTGAACCACTCATGGTACATTCCCTAATTTCACGAATCATTCGCTCCGTTTCTCTTTCGTCAAATAGATTTTGGTCTCGAGAAGGAGCCGTTTAATCATTCCGTCAATGACTATTTTCCTCCATCGTGTTTGGTCCGGATTTCGTGCATGGCGAGCTAAGCCATGTTCAATAATGAAATGGAGCATCCAGCGTGGCAGCCTGCTGTTGATGTGAAACCCAAGCCATTTCTCCCAACTGAGGCCCTTAGAACCTGAGCTGGGAGGTCCGACTCCCGCAAGAATACCAGTTCCTTTCAGCACATCTTCGGGCAGAACACGGGCGCAAGCAAGTGCATATGGACCTCCGCCACTACCACCCAATACTCGGAAAGTCGAGAAACCAAGGTACTCCGCTAATGCCCGTACATCTCGTGGCCAGTCTAAAAGAGAATATCCCGGTCGGAATGTCGAGAGACCAATGCCAGGACGGTCGACCCCGATTATGCATATGTTCTTTTCGCTGGCAGTTTTATCGAATCCATCCGCCTCAAGGCGGCAGCTGGGGTTCCATGGAAGTAGAAGATTGGCTCTCCTGTCGTCTTACCGGCAACATGATACCCTAGAGTATGATGCCCTAAGTTGTGTTTTCCAGGTAGGATGAATGCATGAGATCCGGCTGTGAGGCGAGAGATTTCATGGCTTACGCGTCTCATTGCCATGACGCCCTAATATCTCCCAATGGAGGGAGTGAGTGCTATCTATTACCAGATGCAGGAAAACTGCGCAAATAAACACACTCAATGCTCCTAGAATAAACCCAATGAGTTTAACAAGCTTAGTTATTGATATTCAATGGCATGTAGGAAAGTTTCGAGGACAGACTGTGCAGAAGGATCAATGGCCTCAGAAACAGTTGCACTGCCTTGTCAGAAAACTCAAGGGTGTTTGTTGATGGCCTGCTTCTTAATCCCTGCAATGCAATAACACCAGCAATTTAAGCTTCTTCCATCTTCCACACGTTTCTTCATCCGTGCCGTACACCAAGAGCTATTGATCAAAGATATTGCTGGTCAGCCATATCACGATGGTTTGATCAGAGTATGAAAAATCAACAACGATACCTCGGCATGTGCGCTGTAGCTTTATAAGCGCTAAGGCTGAAAACCACTATGCAGTCTTCATGTGCCTCCCAATATTGAGTTCACGTCACTATTCTGAATGCCTGTCCATGGACGGTAGACGGATTCAAGCGTCCGTGATGATCCAAATAGCGACCAAACTCCAACAAAATACGTCACAACTTAGGCTATCTATAATTTACTGCTGCAATCGCGGGTTATGCTTGGCGACTAATTCAAAGCACTGACATTCAGCTCTGCAATCTCATGTTTGACAACAAGTCCATGACAAGAAATTCTTCAAGTCTTGTAACTGATCTTCAATTGCTATTCCTCTGGTTTTTGGAATGCTTTCTGAACCTGTCTAGCTCTATGCTTGAGTAATTGCCCACTCGATTCTCCGAAGCACGGCTTTACGCTCTCGGTCCGCTTCTGTGGCATACCATGCTGCCCACTGTGCAAAACAGCCTTCAATAGATTCGTCACATAGGCTGCCTGATAACTCGGCCATTTTAAACAGGTGCTCAAAGTCATTCTGGCCCCCTGCATGAACATTTGGAACGTGAATCTTCTATACTAGTAATAATGAGTACAATACTTGAGGAATCGCATCGATATCTTCTTAACGATACATGTCTATATCCGTCTATGGGAATTGCGAATACTCCAATACTCAGGTCCAGAGCTTCCAAGGCTGTGGTCAACACCTGACCAACTGCCATCATTGATCTGATACCACCAAAGCCAAGAGCTTCGTCGTATATTCTTGGATGCTAGCCTCTTTCCTTCATTCTGTTCTAATCCAATTTTACTATAAATCTTTGGAAAGCAGTCCCCAATCAGTGAGCTTCGACCCTGGTTCAATTGGTTTTTGTCCCTGTACGCCAGGGTTTCTCATTGGTACGACCTCAATGTTGCGGCTCAGCCTGGCTAGGGGCCAGCTACTCACCCCTGCATCAGGCTGTTGGTTCTTGTCCATCCCCTTTCATCTCCCAATCTGCAAAGTTTTGAGGCCGAGGTCCAATTTGACAATTCCCACTCGAGGTCGAAGCCTGTTGAGTCATCTCATACAAAACGTAGCTAACGGGCTCTCATACATGTCGACGACGGAGTGCTAACTACGGATCAAAGTGCCAAACTGAGTCCAGGCTAAGACACATCCACTCTTTGATGATCGGACCAAAGGTGCGCCGGGAGGAGCCTCTTGCATCCTTTGGGCAGCGCTCAGGGGCTCGGGTAAGGTGGAATTTCCATGCCTGGAAGTTAGAAGCGCATGTAAACGCGCTCATTGACCTTTGCTAAACCAGGAGTTCACGGTCGCTCCTCCGCTACTACACCATGCGGCTCATCAACGTGGAAACGCAGAGGTTGGAAACATTCAATGAAGAAAAGATTCCACCTTATGCGATCCTGTCGCACACCTGGGGAGCCGACGAAGAAGAGATATCATTCGCAGACATTCAAAAAGAAACGATTGAAGCTCGCGGGAGTGGGACAAAGAAGTTGATTGGGTGCTGTAACCAAGCAAAGACGGATGGTCTCAAATATGCTTGGATTGATACTTGCTGCATCAACAAGGAGAGCTCAAAAGAACTCGATGAAGCAGTCAACTGCATGTTCAAGTGGTACAGCAAGGCTTCGGTTTGTTACGCCTATCTCGCAGACGTACCCAGCGGAGACAACCCTCGAAGCATGGAGTCGAAGTTTTACTCGAGCCGTTGGTTCAGCAGAGGATGGACTTTGCAAGAGCTCCTAGCACCGGAAGAGCTTCAACTTTTCAACCAAGAATGGAGTTTAATTGGGACAAAAGCAGATTTGTCGGCCGAAATCGAGCAGATCACCGGCATTCCCCGGCCTTATCTTCTCGGCTGGGTGGATTTTCGTCATGCTAGCGTCGCGCAGCGAATATCGTGGGCAGCGAAACGACAAACTTCAAGGAAAGAAGATGCGGCATATTGCCTCTTGGGAATTTTCGATATCACAATGAATATGATCTACGGTGAAGGGATCGGGCTTGGACTCGGTTGCAACTTGAAATCATGACGAGTACTATGGATCAATCCATTTTAGCATGGGGGTTTGAAGCCGGAGAACCAAGTCCAAGGGGATTGAGAGAAACCAAGGTCATGTCCTCCGGGGCTCTCGCCGCTGCTCCATCCGACTTCACCAACTGCTCACGAATCGTCGTAAGAAAAGCAAGTGCGACACGGAATGCTATCGAGATTTCTGGTGGCCATCTTCGAATCCACCTCCCCTACGTACTTTGGCGGACGGGCAGACCTATGCCCTATTGAATTGCGGCTTGGAAGCGGATCAGGGTAAGGTGGTGGGCATTCCCATCAACAGAGATCTTTCCAAAGGCGCGGCGGAAAATGATTACTTGAGACCGCAAGGACATCAAGCGTGCTTAATACAAAGCAACGAAGACTCTGGCAAGTCGGCCGAATACATCCGAATTCTAATGGACCGTCAAGGCGTAGCTCACGAATCCACAAAC
Organism: Albifimbria verrucaria; assembly: GCA_020081605.1. Classification (NCBI taxonomy): domain Eukaryota; kingdom Fungi; phylum Ascomycota; class Sordariomycetes; order Hypocreales; family Stachybotryaceae; genus Albifimbria; species Albifimbria verrucaria. The sequence goes on from JAHREC010000049.1 coordinate 486,220, forward strand.
GAGCAGGTCTGGCTCTTCATTGATGGCCACCAGAGGCTGGATCTGAAATTGGAGGAGGTTTATCCGCCAACCGAGTGGGATAAAGGCCGCGCCTGCATTGCGAAACCGGGAGACTTTAGGAAAGGCATTACAAAGTTATTCCTGCTTCGATTTCGCCCCATAGATGGAAAGCGAGAGAATGTCATAGTGGTGTTGGAGCTCAAGATACTCTGGATAGAACCAGAAGTCTGCTACCACGTCATGACTTCGTCTAGTGGCATTGTTTCAAAGGACTTGTTACAGGCTTTCTCAAGTATGAGGACAGAAGTTCTTGGAAAACAGACTGCTAAAATCGGAGATTTCACTATCAGAGTCTCCGTAAAACCGGAGCAGGTTGCACAAGCCCCGATGTTTAATGTCAGCCTTTCTTCAATTTCTGGCTCGAATGAGACCACAGTGGACGCTGATTTAGAGCTGGGCTTTGCCGAGCTGAAGGCCGAGTTGCGTCAAGGCTTGCAAGCAGAAGCGCACACTCGTACACAGATAGAGGAGTGGACCCGACAGCGGCACGAAAAGGAAGCCAGCTCTAACCAGATACTAGAGGAACTAACGGTCATGGACGAAAAGCTGAAGCAACTAGTAAAAGATAAAATGGAACTTGCCGATCGAAGAGAGCAAGAGCTTCAGCAAGTGCTACGTCTCGAAGATAGTCTCAAGGAGGCAACAAAGCAGCAGGAAATCTGGGCGGCCCGTATTTCTGAGTTGCAGGATCGACTAGATGCACTCGATTCAAAACAGAGTATTCGGAACTCGTTTGTGACTCTAAATGCGCTCGAGATCAGTAACGATTTTAAGGGGCCAGAAGTACTGCCTCCGATTACTTGCGTTTATCTACAGCGCTCAAGAAGGAACTGAAGATTGGCGACAAATCGCCTCTTTTATGGGCAGCTGAGAATGGACAAACATCTCTCGTCAAGCTCCTGGTTGAAAAAGGGCCAGTCTCAGCTCGGTGAATGACATGAAACAAAAGCTGCTCCTAGTCGCTGCATTGAACGGGCATCGCGAGATTGTGAGCTTTTTGCTAGAAGAGGGCGCCAGCACCGAGCCAGACGGAGACAATGTCAGCACACCACTTGAGTTAGCTTCACGAGAGGGCCACGATGCCATTGTACGCATATTGCTTGAAAAAGGCGCCAAGGTCGATTCCATAAACCAAGAAGGCAAAACGGCGCTCTTGCTTGCATCGGCCAATGGACACGAGGCTGTGGTTCGCGTTCTGCTTGAAAATGGCAGTAATGCTGACGCGAAGGATGAATCTGGGGTTACACCGCTCATTCGTGCTTCATTCTACGGACATGAAGAAGTAGTAAGACTCTTACTCGACAATGGAGCTGACATTGAGGCGAAAGAGAAGCATGGCTATACGGCACTTGCTCATGCCAAGAAAAGGTACCACAAGTCTGTGGAGAAGCTTTTGCTGGAAAGAGGTGCTAAAAAGCGAGGGCTTCATCGATTCTTATTGTAAAGTATGTAGAGTTGCTCGACAGAAGAGATGCTGCAGTTGGTAGAGTACGAGTATGCCATGCCATGCCAACTATGGAAGGGAGAGCCCGGCTTATGTTGTCAGATTGACGTGTCTGAACCTAAATATCTCAAGCCACCTATCTTCTCGGATCTAGTAAAGCCAACAAATAGTTAATAAGTGTTGAGCAGAGGAAAAGGACAGAGGAGCGGTTACCGAGTGTGACGCCCTACTACTCAGAGGGCAGGCTGGCCCATACTTCATCACCAGTAGACTCAGGCAGTGTCACTCGGGCATTCCTATTAGACTCTACCTGTATTCATGTTACCCATCGTTCGCTACAAGATCCGTAACCGTGGTTTGAAACAGTCAGAATGGGGTCCAGACAGATCACAAGACATTAGATACCTGATCCGGTACAGGTCTCGGTCAGCCGACGCAAAGGAAGACTTGAGCTTCCAGACGAGGGTTACTTTACCCTACGGAATTTGGTTATCTTTGTGGAACGGATTTGGGGGTGGATGAAATGATAGAAGGGAATGGCGATGGGGGTGGCCATGTGTCTGGTGTCGATCAGCTCTCTGAGCATCCGCCATCAGACCAGAGACATGGCGTAAATCATTGTACTGGCGCAGGAACCGGTCACTGGGAAGAGTCAGAGTGAATGAGGAAATAATATATAGTATTGTCATTATAATGCTTGAAGCCACCCACTCAGCCTAGCGGTGCAGGTGAGGTGAGGTGAGCACGTTTTGCGAAAACCCCTATATCAAAGGTGCCACAGAGGCATCTGAATGCCCATGCCCTTGCCATGTAATAGCAGTCAAAGCACCACTGCTGGGCTCCGACCACGCCGTTCTTAGAGACTAAAACTAGAATAAAAGTGTGTGTACCAATGTTGTAACGCCAGTAAAGCCATAAATGTAGTCCCTCCCCTACCCACTACCCCGTCCAGATCTCACCACGTAAATGAACCGCCATAATTCTACAAACACAGACTTGTGGCTCATGGGCAAACTCCGCGAAATCAACTAAAGAGCCTTGCTTAATTTCATCGCTGCCGAATTCAACAAAAATCTCAACCAACTTGTCGCTCAATGCAGTGCCGCTGGGATGCTCGTATGATATCGAGGAAAAGTTGGTCATACCAGGTATCCAATCTAGACGCACGTTTTTCGTAGCCATTTCAGTCTTGGCTGACTTGTGCGATCGTCTTCTCGTTGTGCCCCGTGCCCTTGTGGGTGTTGCTCCAGTACGTGATGGACAGGCTTCCCTTCTCCTTCACCTTTAGCTTCTCCTTGCACAGAGGCTCGTCCAATGTCGAGTACATGGCCGAGCATATGGGCCCCAGCTCGCCGGGCAGCTTCCAGCTGTATGGGTAGACGACGTGCGAAGGCAGGAGGACGACCTCGTCCCAAAGATCCTTCAACGACGACTTCCATCGGAAGATGCTCTCTCTCAGCGCAATGGGCCCGGTGATGTGCTCGGCGGAGGGATTATGCCCAGGCGATGCAGGAGGGATTTTTCTCGTGGACCTGGGCCTCGGCAAACTGCATTGGCAGCAGGAAGAAAGGGTGGCGCGGCGAGGCAGCCATCCAGGCGTTGGGGATGCTGTGCTCGAATGTTTCGTCGGCTCCCATGCGGCCAAAGACGGCGACGCCGCGGTGGCTCGGCGAGTCACTGGTCGGGGTTTCGGAGGTGGCATTGACGACAGGAATGCGGAAGGGCTCGAGGGCCTCGCCAGTCGGGCGCAGGCAATCGGTGTCGAGATCGGCGTAGACCCTAGGAGTCGGATTGTTAGCTGACACAGTGTCTCAGGCTGCCACGCAGCCAGCACGTTTTGGCTCACCCTCCGAACATGTACATGTACAGGTTCCTGGCAAAGTCGGCGCGGTAGATGGGGCCCGGGAGGGCGAGGTAGGTTTCCTCGAGCCAGGGAAGTAGGTGCGGACGAGCTTGAGGTTATCGTCGTCGGTCCAAAGCACCCACTCCCAGTCCGGGTGGTGCTTTCGGCAGCCAGCGCTCCATCTCTTGAACTTGGCGGGGAGCTCGTTGTTCTTCCAGCTCTGGTGGAAGATCTTGGGGATGCCCGGGGCGTTGGGGTCGACGGGTCGGCACAGGAGCTCCTGGGGGACAGGGCGACGGCGAGACCGTCGGCGGGCTTCTCGGGGGTCGAAACGGAGAGTCGAGCACTCGGCGGGAATGGGGGACGTCGTGCTCGGCCGGGGAGGCGCCCGGTATCGCGCTGGGCTTCAGGAAGGCGACAGAGTCGACGGGGCTGTAGCCATAGTGGAAGATGGCGAAGAGGAGCAGGGCGACGGACGAGGCAGCCAGGCAAAGGGTGAAGATTGTCGGGCGCGGCCAGGAGCCTCCGCGTAGAAGAAGCATAGCGACGAGCCAGCTAGCTAGCCAGCCAAGTGGAAAAATCGACCGTGGTCGGTGGTTGAGACGGCTCTCTGTCGCGTCGCAGACAGACAAGGACGGACGGAGGAGTATGATGGAGGCGTAATCCCTTTTCTTTGGCACAGCACATGAAGAACAAGAACGTACCTACATAGTAGTAGTACAGAGTACTCCGTACCGTAGGCAAACAGCCCCTGGCATCCCTGCGTCTACCCGAAGCTAAGGGCAAAAAGGCACAGGCTGTCAGACCCAGCCCAGGACGGCCCAGGGGGGACGGGGCTCCTCTACTGGACAGTAGCGCTGTGCTAGATTAGATGGGGAGAGAAATGATGCGAAATTGCATGTACAAGGATTGTCTTCGTTAAAGAGGGGTGGGGCCTGTCATCGTCGTCTGTCTTTACGGGGTCTTTTTTTTTTTTCCAGGCTTGTTGCGTCCAAACATGGTGGGTGAGGTAGGTACAGTAAGTAAGGTACAGTAGGTTAGTAGGTACTCGATGGGGAACCCTCCACTGCTGAGACAGGTATGTGTCCGATGGATGGATGGATGGATCAGTGTTCACAGACAAAGGTGTAAAAATAAATAGAAATAAATAGAAACTCTGGTAAAGGGATGTCTCTGTTATTTCTGAAGAGAGTAAAAAATAAATTAAATAAAAACAAGGACAACACAGAATTAATTAACTTTTGGTTCCTTGGAGCCCACACTGCACGCACGCATACATGTACAGTGCAGCCAGTTCCTGACGGAGGGTACATGCACTAATAAAAGCGTGGAAAGTCTTTTACTCAGCCGCCCGCCCAGGAACCGTGCCTACTAACTAACCTAGTACCTACCTCAGAGAGAGCACAGGCACAAGAGGCACTCAGGTTACTGTAGGTACGGTAGGTCCCTACTCACAGGCACCGCTCCACTGCTCGCAAGCACTAAACCAACTCAAATGCCCCTAGCCCCAACAGGACCTAGCAGGAGCCAGCAGCACATCCAGCCCTGTACGCTGCCGCCAATCCCCTTCCACCAATCGGACTGCCGCAGCCCGGTGTGTCAGCCCGTCGTGGGCGGCATGATTGGACAAGCTTGTTTGCCTATATTTAGTCAGTCGTCCACAGTCCACAGTCCACAGTCCCCAATCCGCTCATTGATTGCGAAAAAGGGGCCTCCAACCGAAGCCCCATGTCCCAAGCCCAGAAGCCCAAGCCCAAGCCAAGCCTAGACCACGCCAGGCTGTCGGCTGATATCCACCGCGGTAGGTTATGGGGCCGTCCGTATTTTTTTCTAAACGAGCGCGTGTTACATTGCATTTGCGGTCCCAAATCTTGCTTTTGTCGTGCACATATCAAGGGAGGAGGGCGAGGACGAAGGCGAGGAGTAGGGAGTGGACACTGCGCCCGCCGCACAGCCACGCGTCGCCGTGGCCCCCTAAAGCGACCAATATCAATCTCACTCACTCGGCTATGGGTGCCGTCGACATGGATTGTTCCTCTTCGTCTTGAACGATTCCTTGCTGCTTGATCTCAGGTCGACGCGTACGCAAGTCAACGCATCCAACCGCCGCAGCACAAGCCACATTCCCTTGCTACCGTGCGCTACATAGTATACAGTACAGTAATTCTCCAAAAAAAAAAAAAAAAAAAAAAAAAAAAAACAAGGACAAGACAAGAGGCATGCATCCTTGGCCTGTCACACAGAGACTGACAAGGTGTTGGGGTTCTGGCACGTGGCGGAATTCCTCTTCTGAAGACGCCTCTTCTGGCTCGATTCCCTGGTGCCAGTGTGCTACAAGAGCCGCCATCATCCATCATGCCCGTGATCCGAGACCCTAATGCCAAGTCGTGAAGTCCCATGGCCGCGGAGAACTGTCAAGCTGTGCGGTTTCACAAAGAACAAATTATATCAGCATGAACGAGTGACTATGTTCAATTCAACAGACAGTAATGAGTGACTAAACTTGACAAGCAATAGCGAGTGACATGGCTAGGCGATTGCTTCATCGTATACAGAGTCCACACAATCGGTCCCTTCCAAGACGATGCACGTATCTCACGGAAACAAGGCTTGGCCAGGGCTGCCCAATCGGCTCTCCTGCCTCGACCTCGACCTCGACCTCGACCATCCAGCCTTGCAGCTAGCTACCTTAGCCTACGCAGCTCTGTTCCAAGTTGCCGTAAGCTACTTACCTACCTACCTACCTACCTAGGTGCCCACCAAAGCCGCCAAGAGGCTATCATCCACAGATCATCTTTCGTAACCCGGAACTACTACTATGTAGTCCCTCTCGAGCAGCTTTGGCTGGGCCATCAGTAGTCGTCGCCGCGGCTAATGACCTCCTTTACGGTAGGCCTGAGCAGGATCGTCTTTGCGCATTCATTAGCAGGTGCTTCCCAAGCGTGGCAGAGTCATGGCTTGACTTACATGCTCAAACTGGGCCGTGTATGCGCCTTTCTTCTCAACAAGAGGCGGATAATCTTCAACAATGCCGGCTTTCACCAGAGTGTTGAGCTGCACCACGTTAGCTGCTTGACATGTGCGCATCGGATGGGGAGGTACAGTACCCCGAGCAGATACTTCTCCTGTCCGATTCTGTCGAGGTAACGACGGCAGAACGGAAGGGTGTGGAAGTTCTTCTTGATGGTCGTCAGTAGAGACTTGGCCGAGGACAGACGCAGGTCCACCGTCGGCGCATCGCTGCGAAGCGCGTAATGAGAGACCTCGCCCTGGTCAATGACCCGGCCGACGCCCGTGCTCCCAAACGTCTCAATGGCGAAGACGTCGCCTTCTTCCATCTTGGTCGTGTCGTCCGTCTTTACGATCGGGACACTTTTGGTGCCGTGGATGCTGTAAGGCAGGATGTTATGGCCAGCCAACCTACGGATGGGTTTAATCGGGTAGGTGGTGCCGTTGATCTCGCATTCATAGCTCTCCATGGTCTCTTGGATGAGCCCGCCTATTTCACCAAGGCGCACATCGATACCTGCCTCGCGGACGCCGGTGTTGGTCGCGTCCTTGACAGCGGCGAGGAGGTTGTCATACATTGGGTCAAATGCCATGGTGAAGGCGCTGTCGACGATGCGGCCGTTCACGTGGACGCCAATATCTACCTTCATCACGTTGTTTTGCTGAAGCACTGTCTTGTTGCCAGCGTTGGGGCTAAAGTGAGCAGCAATCTCATCGAGGTTCAGGCCGAGCGGGAATCCCATCCCAGCAGCGATGCCGTCGCCTTCGGATAAGCCGTCGTGGCCAACCAGCCTCCGGACGCTATCCTCAATGCCATTGGCGATCTCGATGAGCGTCTGGCCTGGCTTGATGTTCTTCTGCGCCCATTGACGAACCTGACGATGGGTCTCGGCCGCCTGGCGGTAATCGGAGAGGAAGTCGCTGTTTAGGTTATCCAGGTGACGCTTCTCCTCGTTAGTGGTCCTGTAGCGATTTTCATCTGCGTACTCGACCTCTTCACCCTTGGGGTAGCTGTTGTTTGGGAACAGCTGCGAGATGAGAACCGATGGAGGGTCGGTCTGGACCGTCGCCGCCTTCTTCTTCTTCCGTGGCTTTCTCTTCTTCTTCTTCTTGGCACTGCCCTCACCGGCGGCGCCGTTGGCTCCCATCAGATGCTCGTCCCCGTCGTCGTCAGAGTCCCTCCCGAATCTTCACCGGGAGCACCGCCATTCGCCTTTCCGCCACCGCCAGCAGAAGCATGCACACTTGCAGATTGTTTGACTACACAGCCTCCGGTTAGCCCACGTTACTTGTTCCCGGGGCTCTCAAAGCGTGACACACCCCAAGAGTCTTGGGATCCTCGGTCGGAGTCTTGGCAGCCATGTTGCCCAACACGCACAGTACTTGGTCTTAGAGTAAAGTGATCTGTGGAGCTTATGAGAGGCAAGAAACCCCTCCAAGAGCCTCATTCACGAACTGAGGTGGACGCTTGTGCGGGTTCTCCTGATTACATTATCACAGGGGCTGAATTTTATGGGGTGGGGTGAGAGGTTCTCTCCTATCCTATGAGATGTGTGTATGTGCTTTGACCACCACGATGACCGCTTAAACAGTTTTCATACAAACTTCCGTCGCTCTCTTCCATCGCCTCCGTATTTCTTTCTTTTCGCCTCTGTGCCATAAGAGGCAATTCGTCGAGTCGGGTTTATTTTTTATTTTTGGTTTTTTGGACAACTTTCAACCCCATGGCGGACGTTCCACCCAAGACAAAGTGTTCAGGAGCCGACTGCAGTAACGATGCTGGGACTCTGCAGTGTCCAACATGTCTCAAGTTTGATCTAAAGGATAGCTACTTCTGTTCTCAAGAGTGCTTCAAGAGAAACTGGGTTTGTGTCTCACACTGTTCATCACCAGCACATGGACTACGTCACCGCTGACAATCCCATACGTGTAGAATGACCACAAAGTCTTACATAAAGCGGCTCAGTCTAAGACAACTCAGAACGGTGCCACCAAACAATTACGTACTATCAAAGCTCCAAGACTAACCATTAGATAGGTCCTGGATTTTACAACCCATTTCCTGGGTTTTACTATACAGGCTCTGTTCGGCCAGTCTACCCTCTTTCTCCGCGACGGGCTGTTCCCGACTCCATACCACGCCCTGACTATGCTGTGACCGGCATACCCAAAGGTGAAAACCGTCTTAACAGGTCCAAGATAGACCTTTGGATGCCGCAGGACAGGAGGCAATGCGCAAGGTTTGTCGCCTAGCTCGCGAAGTCCTGGACATTGTCGCTGCAGAAGTCAAGCCTGGTGTTACCACAGATTACCTTGACGAAGTCTGTCACAAAGCCTGCATAGAACGAAACGTCAGTCCTCATTGCAATTATCCTTACCGTGGCCTCCCTAACGTCCCCAGTCTTATCCGTCCCCTCTCAACTATAATAACTTTCCCAAATCCCTATGCACTTCTCCTAATGAGGTTGTTTGCCACGGGATCCCTGACCAACGCATACTCTTGAATGGCGATATCATCAACCTTGATATCTCCATATACCATGGAGGCTACCACGCGGATGTCAATGAAACTTACTATGTGGGCGATCGGGCGATGGCAGACCCAGATTCTGTCAGAGTCATCGAAACCACGCGAGAATGTTTGGATGAGGCAATCAAGCTGGTGAAGCCCGGCACTCCAATACGAGAATTTGGTAGCGTCATTGAGAAATATGCCAAGTCAAGGAACTGCAGTATAATCGCAACTTGGGGTGGGCATGGTATTAACACCGAGTTTCACCCTCCACCTTGGATACCCCATTATGCCAAGAACAAAGCAGTAGGCATATGCAAGCCCGGAATGGCTTTTACCATTGAGCCCATCTTGACTCTAGGAAAGCCTCAGGAGGTTTATTGGCCAGATAAATGGACCAATGCTACAGTCGATGGCAAACGCACGGCTCAGTTTGGTAAGTTGCTGAAAACAGGTGTAGCTGCAATTTCAATCACTAATTTTACTCGCAGAACATACTTTGCTTGTTACGGAAACAGGTGTTGAAGTCTTGACTGCAAGGAATGAGCATTCGCCTGGAGGCCCCATCTCGACATCGACTACCGTGATTGAGACGGTTGGAAATTCGTCCAAAGCATAGAGCGATTTGCTAAAAAAATAACCTCACGTTCATATCAATCAAAGCCTATTGTTCTCCATCAACTAGACCAAGCGTGTAAATGAATCCAACGACAATGACAAGGTGGAAGGGTTTGAAGCATATAGATGAGGTAAAATTCACAATCAACTATGTAGACGTTTACAACATCTTCTCGATATTTTGAGTAACTAAATTCTGTCAAGTATTCGCCTCCCAATAATACATCTGTGAGCCTCTTATCGACTAAGGCGCAGAGTTTCTCTGTTCAGGGTTGATTCCTAAACTCTTAGCCTGACCGAACATATATTTTCAGGCCATTGGCATATGAGCAATAAGCCTGAAGGATCAACAAAAACACCACGTGCTGTAGGTGTTTAGAAAACAGGAATTATAACGTTATGCTGGGGGTCTTTGGGACAGTTTAATATCAGATGGTATGGCCTTGGCCCAGACTCCTTCCATTTGGAAGATAGGTTGATTTTCGCGATGAGATCTACTATTATTGCATGACTCTTCATCAACTATCGCTTCTTTGCAAATTCTCCACTGGGTCCACTCCCATATTATAGAATCGTTTCCTTTCATATATCTTCGTGGCTTTCCAGTTGTTCAAGTACATGGCAAGAAGCACGACGAAAATAACCACAGCACCGATCAACGGAGCAACCAAAGAGAATACTGTGAGAGCGTAGCTTATGTACTGAAACGCTCGGCTTTGTTGCAGATCATCAACTCCCAATCCGACTTGCAATGCTGTCAGCATTATGACAACGTATCCCAAGATACCCGCCAGCAAAGCAAATTGGTCTTCGAGAAAGCTGGAAAAGAAAGAGTGCGATACTACTCTCGAATAGCCACGGAACAGCGAGCCCCTAAACAGGCGGAATAGCTTGTTCAAGCGGCTCAGACGCAGCTCGCCGTACCAGTAACGTGGGTTGATAGAGTCGTAGCTATGGTTTGCCAGCAACTCAGCTGTCAGAGCTTTCCAGTCTTGCCATGTGACAGCGGCCGGAAGTAGACCGCATTCTTTGGCAACGTGGAAGTCGCTCTCATAAGCGATCAGGGCTGTGTAAGAGAATAGGAACCCACGGGCGGAGCCATAGAGACCAGTTGAGGAAGCCTTTGGCCCTTGTACGTTGTCGTCGCCGTCAAGGAGATGCTCTGCCCAAAAGTCGGGGCTCAGAAGGTATGCAGGTAGAGGCTTGATGAATATTCGATGACGCCACCAAACTAGATGCAGGCCAACGTCTTCCGTGATGCATATTTCACGGCATAATAGTCGCTGATGGTGAAGTGGTCGGGGAGGCATAGGACGTCCGCACAACCAGAGCCATTCGTGCACGTCATTTAGTCGCGTGACACACAATTCCTTTTCGAGGAATTGCCGACCTGGCTGGGGCGCAACGATATCGTCTGCCCGATTGCGGCTGGTTGCTGGTAGAAGCAACGCGAAGTCGACTTTGCCATGGCTCAAGTCATCACTTGCCAAGCCCCTCTCGAGGATCCGTACGCTGAAGGGCAAAACAGGTGCAACCATTCTCTATGATTTGTCCCCTTGTTCCTCGAGAGGCAGAACGTATTTGACGGTAGGGAGCAAATGAGGATGTCTATGTTGATGATCGTAGCGGCAAAAACTATTAAGCAGAGGTCCAGGCTTCTATTGCCGAGCCTTACCATGCACGCACCACTCGGACATGGCCAGATATGCAGAGGCTCGCGCAGGGGCTCAGCTAGCGCTGACGCGCGCTCTCAGCTCAAGACATTTACCAACGCTTCAGGGGCCCGCTTGTGGGGTAGGGACCGTCAGCAGAGCTCCAGTCGAAATTATCTGTCGAGCTTCATGATCCCCCCTGCCCCTACCCCTGCTTACAAGTCTGCTCATGGCAGAAATCTCATACAGAATTTGCGCCTGTGTTTTCGATTTAGGGATAAATTCCTTGTTCGGCATTTGTCTCTTGTTAAGATTGTCATTTTGCTCAACAACCATAGCGTCAGAGGCCGGTCAAGCATTTTGTGTTGCCCAGGGTAAGGATCCTTCCAGCCCAACGCCAGGGGTTATCGAAATCCCGTTCTATTAGTTGCGTACTAGTCTAAATATTGCCTATGTACTCGTGTACTTGCTAAGCCGCAAGGCATATGGCCTAGCAGAACGGGTAGACCAGGGGCTGCCTATATTTATTTCAACCATTGACTTCAAATCTTGACCGGCGAACTTGCGAGTCGTAACTGGATAGTTGCCGGGGAATGTTCAAACGTCAACCGACAATATGTCGCTTCAAAGGTCGGGAACTCGGCGTGTAGCTGGTGGTGCAGCTCCTCCCAGGCCCAAGAAAGGGTATGAGGTTGTGCAACAGGGCATCAAGCAGCTCTACCCTGAACCAGATTCTGAAAAACCTACCGACATCGAGTGAGTGCCAGACCTAACACCTGGACGGGTCAAAACTGACTATTGAAGCATTGTTTTCGTCCCCGGCCTTGCTGCGCATCCCGAGGACAGTTGGAAGTCGGCAAAGACGGGCTTCAATTGGGCGAGCGACAAAGATGGCGTGGCTCGCGATTTTCCTACTGCAAGAGTTCTTCTGTACATGTACGAATCCGCATGGAAAGGGTCACTCAAGGTTAAGCAATCGATCGATAACCTTGCCATGACTCTTCTTCATGGCTTGGACGAAAAGGGTATTTAACCCGGAAATACTCTCCTCCATCAACGCGTATCCAGCTGACACTTGAAAAATCAGTCGACAGGTTCGACCAGGCCAATCGTCTTCATTGGCCATAGCATGGGAGGTCTCGTCATCGCGAAGGTAAAATTCTTTCTTCGTGTAACTTCTTTCATGATGTTATATAGCATCTTCTGACGCTGTGCATAGGCTGTATGTCTAGCTGAGGCCCGGCAAGACCTGTTCCCACAAATGTTTGAAGATATTGCTGGCTGTGCTGTTTTTGGTACGCCGTTCCATGGTGCAGAGGCGGCCTCTGTTGCTGCAATGCTCTCATATGTGGGTCAAGCGGTCGACCATACCATACCATCCAAGCTTCTGGATCTAATGAGGCCGAATGATGAAGGGCTGAGTGAGTTGAGAAACGAGTTCATACGTATGGTAACAAAGATAAGCCCAAACATAGCGTTATGCGGTTTCTATGAGGAACAGCCCACCAATATTTCTGATCTTTCCGGAGTACCTGCATTTATCAAAGCTCTGCAGATCCTGCTCCCGAAGAAAATTGCCGAGTTTGTCACCAAAGAGTCTGCAATTCTGGGAGGCCTTATGGTATCAATGGGGCTTGCCTGTAATCACAGGGACCTGGTCAAGTTCGACAGCTTCAAAGACGAACGGTATTCTCTGGTCCGCAATCCGCTCAAGAAGATCATCCATGGAGCGCATCTAGTGGCCAAGACTCGGCGTCAAGGCACTCGAAATATTGACAAAGCCGTCGTGATCAAAGTTAAGGAAGCCCTCGTTGGTGCCCAAGTATCGAGGAAGCGTCAAAACCTTCTCAAAACAACAGCACCTTCATCCTGGATTCTTCAAGAGCTAGAGAGCACCAATTGGTTAGCTAAGGACAACCTAGGGAAGTCTCGTCTCTCAAAAGAGGAAGTTGTGTGTGGATTCGTGGATCGGATGGCAGAGGCAAAACCAGCGCGTCACTTGCAGCTTTGAACGAAATAGAACACATGAGCGATACAAATAGCGGAACGGGCTCAATTCTGCTTGCCTACTTCTTTTGCGACGCTGCACCAGACTACGGCACTGCAGAAGAGCTGCTCAAGTCACTTGTACATCAACTCGTTTCACAGCATGAAGCCCTCGCAACTCATGCCAAGTTCTTACTTAGGAAAAGGGGCAAAGAGGACTACAAGGGACAACCCCAGCTTACTGTCGAAAATCTCTGGCAAGCTCTACAAGACATGCTTGCGGACGACTACCTTTTCGGGAACAAGGTCTATTTTGTCATCAACAACCTTCAAGTGCTTCCTCAGGATTCTGACTCGACAATCACGCTGCTTGACTTGCTAAAGCTTGAGCTTGAACATATGAACGAAAGTGGTAGGCATGTTCTTGTGAGATGGCTTATCACAAGTGGAGAGTCATACAGCATTGGGCAAGCGTTGAAAGGCGACCCCATTCGACTAATCGATTTGGAGGACGAAAAGTATGGTGACCAGGTTCAGCTGGAACTTCGAAAGCATGCCCATAAGAAGGTCAATGACCTCGTCCTCCAGAAGAAGTACAGCAAAGCTCTGGCATATTTTGCTAGCAGTCTTCTGGGCAGGCGAGCCCAGAATACACAATGGATTGATATCACTTTCGTTCAGTTAAGGGAGTTGCCAGAGCGCGAAAATGATCTTCGAGTGCGTCGTCTGCTCGAGGCAATGCCGCAAGAGCTCGATGCTCTTCTCAACTATGCATGGCAGCAAATATTTCTCCTAAATGAAAATGACACGGCTGAGATCAAGGAAATGCTGCGTGTCTTGGTGCTTACATACGAAGATCCAACCCTGGCAGAGCTTGCGCTTCTTGTTGGGCTGAACTCTGTGAGCAAACCAAGAACAGAGCTTCGCGACCTGGTACTGAAATGTAGGCCTCTCCTAGTTTTGAAGAGGACTAGTCAGTCGGACACCAAAGTCTGCTTCATTGAAGGAGTGGTGCGAGCTCATTTACAGGAGAACGCCTATAAACTCCTAGGTCTTTCCGAAGAAGATACGAAGCTGCAGCATGGTATGCTAGGACTTCGTGCTTTCACACATATTCTAGAGGCGTTGAGTTTTCCTGTGGCAGAGGTCCATGATGAGGATGAGGATGATGAGGAAGACGATAATTCTAATGAAGTTGAGAACTTGAATGAGGCTGAGGAATCCGCGACAAACAGTCAGCAGCACAAGAGCGAACATGATGAAACGGAGCAGGTTGAAAAGGATCCAAATGACAGCTCTGAGCTCGACATGCAGAAAGGAGATGACAACGACAAAGATCCCTACACAAGCGAAGAAGAGTATGAAGAGGAAGAGAAGAATGAGGAAGATGAAGAAGAAGACGAAGATCCTGAAGCCAGTATCCTGATTGGAAAAGCTTTGGCTTATCCTATAAAGCATTGGCTGCACCATGCCAGCAAAGCTACAGCAGAAATTGCCGAAGATTTGAGCTTCGAGAAGGAGTTTTGGGACAGAACATCGATCATTCGACGTCGCTGGCTAACCGAATACGTCCGTCTCACTGGCTCATTCAAATATTTCCAACGTTCCGAGCTATCTGGGCTTCATATCGCTGCTGCAGTTGGCTTTAGGCAGTTGGTAGCTGCTTTGATGAAAAATGGATATGAGGATGAGAAAAGCCTCCGAAACTCGGAAGGCTTTACACCTGTAAGCAAGACTGATTTATATCATTTGGAGGTGGTACTAACCAGAGCTTCCTCTAGCTGCATTTTGCCTCCTCGTTTGGACGCTTCAACATCGTCGAAGAGCTTCTCAACAAAGGTGCCCCCATGGACGACGGTATCGAGGATAACAATATGACACCTTTACACATGGCCGCTGCTGAGGGCCATGTGAAGATAATGGCGAAGCTTCTCGAAAGAGGCGCAAATCCAAACGCTAGCTGTACTGCTTATGGCGCGGTGATAAATGCAGCCATTGAGTCTGGAAATTGTGATGCAGTCAAAATACTCGTTGAGAAGGACGTATCTCTGGCCACTGAAGAGGATGCGGAAAATGAAGATGATTCGGTTGATAAGGCTCCAGAAGCAAACGATGAGGATGGTAAAGATCAAGACGAGGAAGAAGCCGAGGATGAAGAGCAGGGAGAAGACGAAGAGAGTGAGGATGAGGACGACGACGACGAGGAAGAAGAAGAGGAGGAGGAAGTCCTACGCTCGCCTTTGGCTTTGGCTGCGCTCCGATCTGATACCACCATGTTCGACTTCCTTGTCAAGAATTACTCGGACAGACTACCGCCCAAAGAGTTCGACATAGCTCTCGTCAAAGCTGCCGGTGGCGGTCGTACTGAGATTTTTAAGCATTTACTAGAATCCTACAATCATCCCAACGAAGCTTTCAAAGAAGCACTCGACGAAGCTGCATACGGAGAGAATTGGGATATCGTGGCGTTGCTTCTGGAAAAATGCCCCGAGCTCGATTGCGAGTATGCCTTCCTCAGCACTGCTGAAGGAGACGATGGCCCTCAGGCAATCCAGACACTCGAAGCCTTGTGGGAGTATACGCAAGGATCCATTACGCAAGAGAAATTGGACCACTCACTGTATCAAGCCACCGATTTTGAGAACATAGAGACAGTTCGTCTTCTGCTTCGTTTCGGAGCTAGTGCAGATGCCACTGGGCAACAGTAAGTTCATGACATTGATCAAGGTTACAATTGGAGAGAATATGAGAACTGACTATTGGGTTTCCTGCTTAGGTATGGCAACGCCTTGACCGCAGCGGCCTACGATGGCACAAGTGATATCCTAACCATGCTTCTAGATGCAGGAGCTAACATCGATGCTCCCGAAGGTTGGGCATTGCAAGCGGCTGCGAGCGAGGGGCACGCTGAAATCTTAGAGCTGTTGTTGAGTCGTGGTGCGAATGTCAATGCGCAGACAACTCACGAGGACATGCCACAATGCACTGCACTCCAAGCAGCCGTGGAGGCCGGCTATGACAACATCGTTGAGTTGCTCCTTGAGCATCATGCCGACCCTAACCTCGGAGGAGGTAATCTTACATTTCCCATCATTGCTGCAACACAGAAGGGCGAAGAGGACATTGTCAAGTCCTTGCTCGCAGCCAAAGTGAGAGTCGACGTATTTGGAGGGCCAGATTCGTCGACGCCTCTCATCAATGCTGCAACATATCTGCCACAGTCTTCGTTGCGGTCCATACTCGATGCTGGTGCCGACATAAATCTCGCCAATGAGGACGGCGATACTGCTCTCATGATGGCAGCATGTGTTGGCGACGCAGAGTCCCTGCAGACTTTACTTGATCATGGGGCAGATGTTTTGTTGAGAAACAATCAAGAACAAAATGCTTTGCAAATTGCACTTGACAATAGCAATGAGGATTGCGTCGAGATACTTGTCAGTCATGTGTCCCTAATAATGGAAGCCTTAAGGGTGTCCATTGCGTCTGGCGATGCCTCAGTTGCTGCAGTTGTCCGGAGTGTAGAGACACGTAACCAAGGACTTGACTATGACGAACCTACCGTGCCCTTCACACCTGAAGTGAGCGAAGACAAGACTGATCAAGAACATGACCCATCCAAATCATCGACTGAGGAGGTTCCCGTCGAGAAACCCACACAAACTGTGGTTCACGAACCTGCAGCGCAACAGCCTGACGAGGGCCGACAAACCACGAGCCACGACAGCAGCACTAACGACAAGCCCCACGAAAATCTAGAGGCCAGTATTCGAAGAATAATGCATGTTCCCACGTGGGGATCTAGTACTACTTTCGATGATGAAGGACACGCTTCTAATATGAACGAGGAAACAGTAGGATCGGCATTGGATAGACCAGAGCCATTAGCCGTCTCCCATCATTCCTCCCCCAATTCACTGATACATTTGTACATCAAAGCGACGATGGTTTTCGGGTAGGCACACCTGGATCAGGACCCATCAGAAGAAAGCCAGCTCCTGTTCCGGCACCTGTTCCCGTCTCTGCTCCTGTACCGACACAGAATTATGGAAGGGTGGTGTCTTCTGGTGGGATAACAACAGATTATCCAGCTCAAGCGGTCAATCCTCCTTTCCCTGCATCGGGACAAGACCAATTGCACCAACAGCCCATCATGCCATATACACAGGGCCCATCCACGTATCAAGATCCTGGCTCGAATGGTTTGGCATCTCGCCCTCCATATGACAACAACGCAAGATACGCGGAAGCGCCTGTACCACAGTCAAGGCAATATCAAGCATATCAAGCATATCAACCTGACACTCGACCACCTCCGCAACAGGCACAATCCCATTACCATCAACCTGTACCAGAGGTTGACAATAGATATCAAAGGCACACATATCAGCAATCAATGCCGTCAAATATGCAAAATGCACCCTATCCTGGGATGTCCTCCAATTCGCGATACCCAAGCAACCCTCCACCAAGTGGATTTGCACAAAGGCCACAGCAATCAATTCCAGCTGGAAGGCTTGACAGTACACAAGGACTACAGGCCAATGCTGGATACAGAAATGAGCCAGTGGGGCGACCTCCGGGACCTACGGGACCTATGGGTGAAGGGTATGTGCCAGCAGCAATGCGCTCAAGGATGACTTGAAACCAATACTAACTTGATATTCTGCACATCTAGTCAACGCCCAACATCGTCCTTTCTTGGCTTCAAAGCACCATGGTCAAGTGATCAGCGTTACTAATGAAAGCTGCACTCCATCGATGATACTCATCGCTATTTCTGTGGATACTTCCCGAGGTCATGTAGTATCTTCGCTTTTGCAGAATAGAATATACGGTTTTGAAACTTCATACGGTGCACCCAGCTCGCTTGATCACCTCTGGTGTATACCAGACGAAAACTCGGGAATTTCCATACCTTTTCTAGTTATCCTGGAATCTAACAGGCATTGTGTGTCTGATTCTTCGGTCGGGGAGATTCTAAAACAAGCTGAACGGATCTGCGCAGGTCGTCCACAACCAAACGTGAAGGCTGAATGCGAAACAGGCTGAAATGACTAAAACACTCGTATTTTTCCTATTTGTTCGGTCAGAACAACATGCCCCATTGGGTGCGATAATACCGTAGTCCAGCTACTGACACGCTCATAAACAAGTGGCTCTCTGATGGAGCATGTTGGCCCAGAGCCTTGTACGCCTTCCGGATAAAAATGCAGCGAAAGGGATGGCATATGTGGGCCATGGCGACAATACCCACGCATTATCAAGGGTTATTTTGGCAGGTAATTAGCAGTCGTATGGATTTATTACCATTGTAGCGGCTCCGTGGGAAGTGCCATCCGAACGCTTACCCTACTTACTTGTAAACTCTGAGACACGCCGCCTCAGGGTCAGTGAAGGAAACTTCGCAACAAATGCCAATTTCAAACTTGTTTTAGGATCGTCTCTTTGATTCGGTGGGTCTGCCCGGTTATTGACTCTTCAAGGATCCAGCCCTCGTTGTATGAAAAAAGCCAATGTTGATATTAGATCAATTTGTAAAACGCACTTTCGTAACAAACCGTCTGACTCGAGGTTCAGCTATAGCTATGGATGTGTGGAATTGACAGAAAACACTGCGAGCGACTGGTCCTGCTCACCAGTTAACTTTGTGTCTGAGACTGCAACCGTAGCTCGAATAGGTGGCCGTTTGCGGATGGTTTCAATGCAACGGAAACTCGTCGATCCTGAAACAGAACATGCGAGACGAAATGCTGAAGTGGCCAATAGGCCGTTGGTTGTACCTGAAAACCCACAAATCTTAGATGCCGGCCTTAGTTCTCTTCCTGTCTCGCCCAGGCCACTCAACCCCTGGAGCGACAGCGGCACTAAAGTCGAGACCAGCTTCGTTAGAGACTTGCCTCACCACCAGCTGCTATGATTTCCAAGTCTGTCAAAGCTATCGCCAGGTGTTCTTCTCTTCCAATAGGGATCTCCACAAGCCTCACGGGAGTCCAGATGCTCCGCTTCTTCCTCTCCACAACTGGATTTAGTACGGATAGCGATCGTCACATTTCGACTGGGGATGTGAGAATGTATCAAGCTTAATTTCAGGTACGAGAGACTAGGTTACAGCAAACATGACTCGTGACAGACATCCATTGCTGTACTCGGCCAGCCGGTTACCTTTGAGACCCTTCGAATGACATGCCTGTGACGGGACGAGTATCGGATGCGAGTGGTGATTAGATCAAACACGGGTGCGAAGGGCTGTAGCCATATATAAGGACGTAGGCCAGCCGCCTTTTCAGAGGCTAGCATGCCATATCATTCTGTCTTCTCATTCAATCTACCACTTGATTCCAATCTTATTGTCTTTCCTTAAATACCCTCAAATCACTCGACTCTGTTTAGCTTTTGACTCGCAACTCACTTACATAACTCGACAACCGTTCTTCTCTCAAATAGATCATATTCGGCCATTCGGTTAGAGTAAAATACTTCTGACCCTCATACTGAATACTTTTCGCTTTCTACAGCATGATCGGAATTTCGATCAAGCAGGCCATTGTTGGCATTCTGCTCACAACATCGGTCGCGTCAGCCGCATCGCCTCATGGGCATGCCCTCCGTATGCGTCACGGCGATCGCCATGGCGTAGTCGAGGCACGTCAACAGACCGGAGTGGCACCACCTGCTCCGGCACCCCTCCTGGAGGCCCACAAGGCGGTCCCGGTGCGGGCAAGGGAAGAGGAAGAGAAAAGCAAATGCCGGCACTCCTGTCGCCCCACCTGTGCCTAACGGCACGCCTCCTTCACCACCTCCTCCCCCAGTGGTGCCCCTCCGGCACCTCCGCCTGGTGGCCCTCCCGGCCCCAAGGGAACTCCTCCAGCCGGAGGTCCTGCCGGTGGTCCTCCTGGTCCCAAGGGAACTCCTCCAGCCGGTGGTCCTGCTGGTGGTCCTGCCGGTGGTCCTCCTGGTCCTAAAGGAACTCCTCCTGCTGGTGGTCCTCCGGGTCCCAAGGGAACTCCGCCTGCACCTCCTCCTCATCCTAATGGTGCTCCCCTCCACCACCTCCTCCGAGTGGTACACCTATTCCACCACCTCCTGCTCCCAATGGTACTCCTCTGCCGCCGCCACCTGGTCCAAATGGAACACCGGCACCTCCACCGCCTCCACCTAACGGAACTCCTCTACCACCTCCTACTCCTCCCAGTGGCGCTCCCCTGCTCCGCCTGCCCCAAGTAGCAGTGGTTAGGGCAATTCAAACAATAGCGGGGGTTATAAGTAAGCATCAGGATATCTAGGATCTTAACACGAAAGAGAGATGTGGCGAAGCAAATGGTCAGAGCTGTAGAGTCTGACTGGACCTGCTACATACTGCAAATAAAGACACATGGCTATGAAATATATGAACTCTAGAAAAAAAGAAGAAAAAGAAGTTTAGCAATAAATAAAAAGAATTGAGGCATGTGGAAAGTTTCTACTTCGTGCGTTGGTGCTTTCATTACCTGAAATAGATCTCAGTTTCCCCTATTCTAGCATAACTGAGAGTGTACTATGATGTTTTGTACTACGTAGCCGTAGGCAAGATTTAAATGAACTCGAAAGGATGTGTTTCTGTGGTTCTAAGCTGTCAGAGCATAGTTTCAAACCAAGGAAGCATCTAACAGTCGGAAAACAATCCCGTCTATGCGGTTTTTGATGGAGTAACCTGATAGTATTTCCGGTGGCTCTGAGGCCTGATCTAAATTCAGGACTTTCCAGATCCCGGTGCTTAAAACTATTTATACAACTCTGATCCGCCTAAAAATACCACTTCTCGGCTACGTAGAATGCGTGCCGCTTGAATTTTACTGAAGGAACAAAGAGTGAGTCATAACTTAGGCCTAGTATTCGAACCTCATCCCTCGAAAGCACGAATAAATAAATGAACTCGGAATTTAGCCACATGCACCTCCTGTGATGCAGGACCTCTCAGCTGCCGTACTATTGTTACTTTGTCAGTAGGTCATACTAAAGTGTCTCGTTCTGGGGTGCCTTACATTGGTACAACGTAGCCGTGACGGCTGCCCGATAGTGCCGGGCTGGACGAAGGCGACCATTCAGCATTACCGATATCTGTGGTCTCAAAGGCCTGATATCCTCTACCACGGCTGAAATCGTCGATCCACAAGTGCCATTTCTCAGGATTGTTGTTGTCAGGGAAGAATAGCGGGCCTTCTCCTTCGGAATGGTGCCAGAGCCAATCTGGTTACGAATAACTGTCCAAGGTCCATCAAGGCTGCTGGCGCTGGCCTGTTCGATCAACTCATCGGGGCCATTCTTGCTGATGCGGTAAAAGGTTCCAGATTTTGGATCTCGGGCCACTGTTGCGTCCATACCAGCACCGGTAAGCCACTTCTCGGCAGGCGTGAACGTAACGAAATCGGCGGTGAAAGAGCGCATGATGAACCAGCCTTCCCCTTGAGGTTGCAAGTCCAGTGGACGAGATCTACTAGAGTCAGTATCCGGCGTTCGCGTGTCCATTACTTCTCGATTCCGTTTACTCACACTGGTTACTGTCAGGGTCCCAGATGGCATCTGGAGCCCAAGTCATACCAGCATTCTCGGGGCTGACGTTTCGTAGACTCGGCTCAGACCAATTCTTGAGGTCAGATGACTCCCAGACAACAATGCCTTTGCTTCCGTTGGTGGTGTAATCGTCGCCGACATCCCACCCGCGAGGATGGACCCAGAGGTCAGTCGCAATGATCCAGAACTTTGAACCATCAGGGCTACGAATCAACGATGGATCGCGCACACCCTTGGTTCCGACGGTTGAAGTAAGGGCCGGACTACCATCACCTACTGTGGTCCACGAGCCAGGGTTGTTGTCGTTGGACACAGCAAAGTAGATTTGCTCCCCATCTGCCTTTTGCTCACCAACGAACTGAAGTACACAAAGTTAGCTTGTAAGGGTCGTGAAAGAGAAAGAAATTGACCACTACGTACGTAAACCATCAGATAGTCAGTGTAGCTTGACTGTCTCGGCTCAAGCGGAACAGCGATAGCGCTGGAACAGGCTGCCAAAGCGGCCAAAGCAAGAGTAGGGAACCTCATCTTCAGTCTTGACTTTTGTGAGCACTCTGAAGTTTCACCTGCCTCTGTGATTTAGGCTTGATGGAGTTCACAAGTTCAAGGAATGTCATTGAGCAAGAGGCGTCTCTTTCGTCTTTATATAGTATCGTCCTCAGCACTATTGGCTATTCAAGATTTGTCTCTCAATCTTGGCGAAGCGGTATTTCTGTCGCGCATCTGGTGACCATCTGACCCATACTTCACTGCAATTCCCGCTACAAGGGCTGCGGATGTGTTACTGGGCCCTCGAGCTACTGTCCTTGAAATGATGCTCACATAGATCGACATCAATGTGAAGAAGAGGAACCTAAGCTATGGATCCACTCCAGGAGACGCGACCACCCGCATGTCGATCTTCTCACTAAACGCGGAGTGACACTCGTGAAACAGGGCACCATCAGCGGATAATGGGGCTTGCAGTTCCTCATGTGGGGAGGACTTCTAGGCAATTGCCATTTAGTGATGCGGCCTTCGTCATCCTCATCTTGGAGCCAAGACCTTGATATAACGGATGATCAAGCTCCGACTTGGAATGTTAAACTGAAAAACTGATGATATGTGCTGTGTTTGTCGTGTCTCATACGAACTTCGTAGGGGCTGTTAACCATACTCGTCATTGCAAGCATGCCATTGCATAGCAAGTTAACGGCTTAACTGAACGACGCAGCACAAGCGCCCGTTTCAGCCATTCGATTCTGCGTCCAGCCAGCTAGTACGGCTCTTAATTTGAAGCTTAAATCCCTGCATTTAGCCTTGCCTATCAGTTGTACACAAAATGAGGTCATCATGTGAGGCTTGATCGCATTTCCATCGTCGTCCGTTGCTGGCCACCACGGCCGTTACGGAGTTAATGCCTAGAAACTCTAGTACACTTACCCAGGAGCTTTTTGGCGCTATTTCGTCGTGGTGGACTCGGCTCTGATCATTGGGTTGGTGCGCTTCCAAGGCAGCGCAGCTCTCGTGAACCCTTACACGGATTTCCAAGGCATTAGTGGCAGGGGCTGACCACGAGGATATTCCACCAAAGGCAATTGACAGGCAGACTGGATAAAGCCATGTTTGTTAATGATCAGCTTACGTTATTCATCCCGCAACCATGGACGACCCACTCGCCTGTCATGGGGTCGGTCGGCTAAAGGCTGCTTGAAACGGATACTCTTTCGGTTTGATGAGGTACAAATCAGGCAGATGATGGCCCCTCTCCGTGGGGAAGAAGATACGACTGTCGGTGTCCTAGATTGAGAGAGCACTGGGAAGATATTCAAGTGTTCTGGGGAGTGATGTGCAGCCATGATGAAAGCGGGCGACTGTGCCTCTGTTACTGTAGTCCTTTAGCATATGTAGATTTGAAGAGACACGATAAATGGGTTTGAGAATGCAAATATAGCAGCACTTTTAATGTACAAGTTACACTATGGGCCGTTTAGTAACGATGAAGTTGGTTAGAAACAATATGATCGCGTTTAGGGGCTGAAAAGGAACAGAGACAGTCGCACACTCATACCAAATCTCGTATTGGATGAATCGAAAAACTCTTGTGTAGAGATTTAAAATGCATAATGCCTCTAGGCCCACCAAAGGTCAACATCCAATGTAATTGATGCAGCAAGATTTAGTCCTGAACCCAGCTATCTAAAGTGGAAACTTTTAAGAAATTGTAAACTCAACGTTATATGCCATCACTTGACGGGGGACTTGGTACACTCTTCGCCCCTTGCCCCTGAGTTCAACAAGTCTTCCATTTTGATTCGAGAACGCAATGGAAGTACTCCAATCAGTGTATCTAAGTGAGACGTCCAGTTTACTTGAATTTGATTTGAACCGTTTATTTATTTATTTATTTTTCCTTGGCCCTTGCGCCGGAAACTTCTAGTCAATAGATCTTGCCAACAGATAGAAAGTGAAGATGTCATAAAAGCCTTCACAACTCATAAATCAGAATTGGGATGCATCACTAACATCTAATAATGGCTGTTAATGTGGGGATGGCTTACTGTGTGGCTGTGCACGAATTTTATACTTGGTCATCCCTCAAAATTCTCAAACACGAATGAATGCTGCCTCTATATACCTACACATGAGCATATGGACTAACTCTCGAGAGCGGTCCTCTCTTTCTCGAAAGGTTCTTGAAACTCACATATGACCGTGTTCTGCTATGGTTGTTTTCTAGATCTTTGTTTCGACCCAAATCCTCTAGGGTGTGTCATTATCGCCTACAGTTCTTGCGGATTGTCTTCGTCATCATGAACTCAAGAGATTCACATTTGCAAGCCAATATGCCTAGTCCATTGAAGGCACAAAGAGAAAAGGACTGGCTCGCATATTTCAGCTCCGGTTCCGAATTGCTTGGCCCTTTGGAGCCTCGTACGTCTCCCTTGATTATTTGTTTCCATGGTTCTGGAGACTCTTGTGCATCCTGGCAGAAGCTGGCGAGCACACTGAGTAAATCTAACCGTGTCCTTCTTGTCAATCGTGGGCCAGAAAATCCAAAGCCAAATGTTGCTGTCGCTGGCATGGTGAAATATCTTGGCTTCCAAAATTTAAAACCACCGTACATTCTCATCGCGCACTCTTATGGTGGAGCTTTTGCGCGGGAGTTTCTCCAGCGGTATCCCAAGGATGTTGCAGGGATGGTCCTTGTTGAAACAGGTCAGGAAACGGCTCTCGACTCGAAAGTAGAGGAAAACCAGTACCACGATCAAATACTCGGGAAACGGCCACTGGTCGTTATACGTGGTAACTCCATGATAGGCAAATATAAACAGATGGAAACATCGTCGCACGCGGAGGAAGAAAACCACCAGCGCCGATTTAAGTCCGAGTATGAACTCCTGCAGGCCTGGGACAGGGAAGATGAGAAATTGAAAAAGAGACAACTAGGCCTGTCTGCTAACAGTCGCTATGTCCATATACCTGACTGTGGCCATCATGTGATCCGAGATCGACCTGATGTGGTTGCTGATGAAGTAGAGTGGATACTAGAAAACTTGTACGATGGGCAAGCCGAACGAACCCTTGTCGACAAATTCGTTGACACTCTAGGGAGATTGAAACGAATTATTAAATAGTTGACTGCATCAAATAATCCAGGGTATGCACATCAGAAATAAGGCAAACATGTGTTGTCTGACCATTTTCATCAAGAATAGGGAGATTGACTTGATCGTTGAACTAATAAAGATGTAATTTAGGCCAATTAGAGACATTTCTGCCATCATCTTTTCTTCTCTTGTCAGTTACTTAAATGTTCGGCCCTTTGTTCTCAAGTAATCCTCTGTACCAGTGAATCGCACCGACGTTCATGAGGGATCTTCAGCGTACAAGATGAACACGATTTTACTTTTTATATGGCTGATTATGAAATCCTACCATTGTTGTGTAATTTGACGATTGAAAAAACGAGATTTGTTTCTTGTCTCTATTTTGAGAAACACAATTGCAACCGAACCCCCAGGAACAAAGGCCGTTTCTCTACCAACTATCGTTGTTCCAGGGGTATTTATCGAATGATGAAAGCATAACTTGAGCTAGTCCAGGTTAATGCAAACCTTGCCTATATGCCCGCCTGACTCGACGTATTTCAGAGCCTCTATGATCTCTTCACGGTTGAAACCGTAAGACTTATCTACCGGTATCTCTAAACCGCGGCTGCCCACAAACCGTATTACTTCCTCCAACTGCTGCTTTGACCCGGCTAGAACACCTCGGAGGGTGACTGCTTTTAGCAGCACGAGCATAGTCACGTCAGGTATCCGTTCCTTTGGCACCGATGCCAAGAAACCTATCACTGATACAGTCCCACCACGTGCAACTGCTCCTAGGCTTTGTTCAATTGTTCCAGTGCCGCCATTCTCTATTACGTGGTCAGCTCCGTGGCCCTCGGTAAGTTTCATGACTTCATCAGCCCATTTGGGGTGTGTTTTGTAGTTGATTGTATGGTCAGCGCCGTATTCGCTCTTCACTCTCTTCAGTTTGTCGTCACTTGATGAAGTGACAATGACAGTTGCACCGGCAGCTTTAGCAATGATCAAGGCCGTTAGAGAAACCCCTCCCGTACCTAGAAATGTGAGACGGTCTCTATGATAAGTGAGTAGTAACTTTGCCTTACCGAGAACGAGAACTGTGTCACCAGGTTTCAATGGGTTGCATCCATAGAAAGCGTTCCAAACAGTCACACCTGTCGAGTTGGTAGCCGCCCATTGTGTAAAGCTTAGGGTTGACTTGGGCAGCTTGACAAGGGCTTGAACAGGCAAAATAATGTGCTCCTGAAGCATTCCATCCTGACCGCCGCCAAAGGAAGTGAAGTGGTCCTCGGACGAGACTGTTCCATAGAGATAGCCAGGGGTGACTGGTGTAGTGACGTGATCACCAACAGCAAACCCGCTAACCTGAGAACCAATCTGGACAATCTCGCCAGCCATATCTGAGCCGAGGACGACACCATCTTTCACTTTCAGAGGGTATGTATTGTTCGCAATAGCTATATCCCGATAGTTCAGGGAGACGCTGCGAATCTTCACAAGCACTTCATTTCGCCCAGCTGTTGGGATTGGCTCTTTAAAGGCTTGGATTTTGTCGATCCCTCCTGGGAAGTGAGACGAAAAACTGTTTGAGAAGACATTGCTAATTTGCAGTTCTTGGAGACTAAACTCTTCTTCTTGATTGTTCTATTAATTCTAATTCACTATCATGTTCAAAGTGTCTGAAGAATGTGGTTTAAGTGTATCGGAAGTATCATCAATATCGCCCTTGCCTGACCTTTCCACGGAACTTGTTGATTGATAAGCAGTTTCTTCACTTTGTAAGCGATGGCTCCGTTTCCCCCATACGTCGTAATAGGATAGATTTAGCGGGCTCGGCTATCGTAAATCAGCCACTAAGCTTATGGATAGGCCGATTGCACCATTCGTAACGATGGTGATTGCTCCGTTTAACTGAACGCAGCTTGCAATGTGCCATTGCTCCTTGTGATGATTCTCAAAAGTTCATGAGCTGCTTAATAGGTCAGATACCAACATTTTTCACATGTCGTAGCATTGTGGCGTTTCTACAAAGATCACTGCCATGGCGAACAACTGATTGAACAGGCAGATGGGCAATGAAACAATCTTCATCAGTATACAAGGAAAGGCCTTTTCAGGTTAGGTAAGCTCAGTTCTTGTTTCTCCATGGCACTTGTGTTCTGTGGATATTGTGATACAATTTTGCGTCAGCTAGGCTATTTAAAAGACGCTATGAATTGGAGGCACATGTAATCCAGTAACAAGCTCATAGCCATCAAACCCACTTGTTCAAGATTCCTCTGCTTTTTTTTCTTTTTGTAAGAGCTCAAAGTCTAGACTCAGCCTTGAGTGCTTTAGTCTTCTCCTTGTAAAGCCTCACCAATTGTCGAACAGCAAGATCTAGCATCACATCCTCGCTACCTCCAGGAATTCTTGCGCCAGGAACATCGCGGTAGATTTCTTTTATGACCTTCGTTAGCGAACTCAGAGTAAACACAGCTTAGCAGACAGTTACGTACTTTCAACCAACTCGCCTTGTCCTGTACGGGTGTATCCGTTGCCGCCAAACAACAACACGGCGCATCGAGCACACTCGTCGAAAACCATGCCAGCGTTGGCTTTGCAAAGAGCAGTCAAGCCACCCAGCTCCTTGTCAGCTATGTCTTTGCTCAACTTGCTGAGTTGGTAGACAAATGACTCTACCCATGCAGACTGAGATTCGAGGGCTGCGCCAGCCTTGGCTAGGCGGTGGCGAACCACTGCCTGCTCCATGAGCGGCTAGGTGACTTAGTTAGAAATGACTCAATTGATTTATTCATATTGCTTGACGGGATATTGTGATGCTGATATCTGACTCACCTTGCCGAACGCTTCACGTTTCAAGCAATACTCAAACGCCGCACTCAAAGCAACCCTTGACTGCCGCGTGACACCAATCGCAATGAAAATTCGCTCATGATTGAAGTTGTTCATGATGTACTTCATGCCGTGGCCTTCCTGGCCAATGAGATTCTCACGTGGAACTTTGACGTCGTCGAACTCGATGAATGAGGTGCCTGCTGAGATTTGTCCAGAAACCTTTAATCTGCGTGTAGAGACACCGGGGTTTCCCTTGATCGGTATGACAAGCATAGAGATGCCCGTAGGACCGGAGCCCTCCGGGCCTGTACGAACTGCTACGGAGGCCACGTCTGCCCAGACACCGTTGGTGATCCACTTCTTTGTGCCATTCACAATATAAAACTTGCCACAGCTGCTAACTGTCGCTGTTGTGGTAATATTGGCAACATCAGATCCGGCGCTGAAAAGGATGCATCAGCAACGCGCAGGCTCATCTTATCCGCCGGGGTGGCAGATGCGTAAGGCAGACGTTGGACAGAACTTACTCTGGCTCCGTAATAGCAATACATGTTCGTTTGCGGCCCAGCAGAAGATCCGGAATGAACCGCTCTTGTAGTTCCTGACTGCCGTACCTCAGCAGTGGCGGAACGCCGAATGCCATGCCAGTTGTGAGTGAGCCTGGGGTCCGGCCAGGCCCGAGGCGCTCATCTACATCATTAGTCTATGAAGCGGACAAGAGCAAGGTATAGAGCCAGTTCAGCCCTACCTCATCAGCATATATCATTGCATGCATATAATCCCACTCCTCAATGGGGATGTTTCCAGGCATATGCGTAACGCCTAGACGCTTCAACCATTTGACTGGCAACGGCGCCGGCAAGGAAGGGAGCAAGAAGTTGGCCGCGGCAAACTCGCCGAAAACATGCGGCGGCACATCTTCAGCCGTCTCCCATTCCAAGGCATGCTTGGTGAGGTGCTCGCCAATGAATTCCCGGCAAGCAAGCTGAAGTCTTCTGTGGGAATCGTTGTAGTATGGCGATGGAACCCCACGGGCCCAAGGAGGTTCGGCAAAGGAACCTGCGAAGCCATGTTTATTGTGTCTTTCGATGGATGGTGATTCAGTGCTATAGAACTCTGGAAGTCGCAGCCTGGAGCGGTCACAAATTAAGCTATATATAGTTGTATATGTATTTATATATATAGGTAGGTATATGGGGAGTGTTGGTTGATTGTGGGTTGTGGGGAGAGGCGCGCCGCTGCGGGAAGCTGACAAGGATCGACAAGGGACCGAGGCATCTCGGGGCCTCACACTTGTGAACCTTGTCGAGGATCCAACTCGAGTTAGCAGCCTTGGTGCGAATACCGGCTGGAAAACACAATGATATGATTTCCAAGGTACCCTCAATCCTTCCGAGCTGCAAGTTGGTTATCTTTTGTGTCATGCGGGTTTTCAAGATGCATCCACCATCTCGATGGGCGCTTCTGAACAGCAATAGCGCTGTCGAACGGCGTAGTACCTCGGCCCACCTCATTTCACTTCACATTACCATGATAGATGCCTTGCGGAGTAGGGCGAAATATCCCAATGTAGCTCTCTTTAGGAAGTCACGGAGGCCTTTCTGATTTTCTTCACGTCCCAATTTCCTCCTTGCATTAAACCCCCTTTGTTTACGAGGAAGGAGCCGTGCCATCTGTTTGTTCCAAAGATATACCCGTTGACCCAGGCTTAGCCTCTTCTGTTCGCTTTGAGAGTTTGATCTATATCGTCAACAGGACGGCCATATTCTACATAGCAGTACAGTATGATACAAAGTTTCTCCGAATTGTTACGTTTCCCTGTTTTGGTATAAAAAGGTTTCGCTCTCAGATTGACAGTCCCGTATTGAGAGTCGCACCAAAGACGGCAGCCATTAGGCTTGCTGTGCTAACTATATGATAATCATGGACCAAACGAATTCTTTCTGTCGCAATGCCATATTATGACGATGACATTCTAATGCTATTACCTTTTGGCATATTGCATGTCCGGCCAGAGCTCAGCAGGGCAGGGCAGGGCAATATGATGGAAAAAATGCTCAACGAGTAAGTGAAACTGCCACGAGGAACTCCAAATTCTCGACTAAGAAATGTTGAAGAGCTCTCGACTCACAACTCACAAACAAGCAGTCTGCTCTTACTTAGTTTTATCTTTATCCCATTTTATGCATCAGTTGAGTACCTACGTGTATATATAGACAACAAGTTGGGTGATGAAAACTTCAAGTGAGAAAGACATGATAGGATAGAAAGGTAAAATAAAACTCCCCATCCAAATGTTTGGTAAAGCTTTTAATGGGTAAGAGAACAGCTAGCTTCTTTTCTCTTCTTTTTCCTCTCTTTTTCTTTTTTCCCCTTCTATTTTGCTTAACTCCACCACGGGCCGGCAGAAGCTGGGCTCAAGTCACCAACTGACCTACACGGCGTCCCTCCTCCGCCTGGCAGCTGGCACGCAGCGCAACCGACAGGACGCAGGTATGTCTCGATAGACGCCTCGGCAAGCGCTGAGCCTTTACAGAGTACCTTCATAGACATTCTAGCAGCTGATCCCAAGGTCCTTCCAGCCCGTCAATCACGTGGCCTTGCAAACACTCTTCTTCACCTCCCTACCTCCCTCCCTCCCTCCTCCTCCTCCTTTTCCTCCTCTCTTCCCTTCTCTTCCCTGCTCTCCTTAACCCGTTCTCTTTCTTTCTTTCTTTCTTTCTTTCTCTCTCTCACACACCTCTCACTCTCATCCCCTTCACCCACTTCATTTCCAATAACGAATTACGCTCGTTACATTTCTTCTCCCTCTTCTCTTCTCTTCTCTCCTCTCCCATTTCTTCTCTTCTCTTCTCTTCTCTTCTCCTCTCTTCTTCTTCTTCTTCTTCTTCTCGCCTACAACAGCTCGTTTCAACTTTCCCTTCTTGGCCTTTCCCGTTCGTTTCCATACGCGAGCCAGCTATTCTCAGGCTTCAGCATCCACATTGGCGCTTCACTCGCTGCCTTTTTCGCGCCTTCTGCCTGACGATCCTTTCTCCACCTGGGCTCAAGCCTTTCCCGAGACGACACGCAAACGCGATGGCCGGAAAGGTTCCATGGTACGCTTGCTCCATGGCATTGCTGCTTGCTGCCCTCCTCCTCAGCCTGTTTGCCGCAGGCACTCCGTCCTTCGCGTTCGATCCTTTGACGGCCATCCAAGTCCACCCTGACTCCCTCGCCCCAGCAACCACCCCGTCGCCCTTGAGCTGGAGGCAAGCTCTCGCGCCCACAATGAGCGACCGAGTCGCCCGGCCGGCAACCGTGGTTCAACCGCTACATGCCTGTACTTCTGCCTGCTTATACGGAAGGGATGACTAGGAGTCAAGCCTTGCGCAAGGCCTGTGCCTGAAGCTGTTAGCACTCTCCCCTCCTCCCTCCCCGTCACGGTTCCCGGCTTCTTGCGCTAAACGTATCGTCTGAGCCATCAACAGAGCGACGCCTCCCTGGATGATTCCGATTTGGATCGCAATGTCTCGCGCCACACTTGCTTCGTTTGCCCGGACGGGCAGCCACCTGCAGGCCTGCCTCCCGCATGCCTCCCGGCCGCCACCACCACCAATCCACCCACCGTCGAGAGCCAGGCTGGTACCATCCAGCTTCACGCCCTAATCCGCAACTCCTGGCCGCCCGTCTGCCCCTCCACAGTCCGCCTCGAGCATGTCGTTCTCGCCGACAAGCGCGGCTCGACGGAGCCCATATGGCCCGACAAGTATGTAGTCGCTCGTGGACGTGCTGACGTTAGTCAGTCCGATCCACCCGCCCACGACGTGCCGGTCGTAGATCCTCTCATACGTTGGAAACCCCGTTGGTGGTCTTGAAGACATATGTCGCTGGGGGCGCTAAAGGCCTTGCAAGTTCTGATGTTGGCCATGAGACAGCAGCCGCATTGATGTAAATAGGCGCATTTTGGTGTCATTACACTAGACATGAGGGTATAAAATTGCACATCTTTGGTCTTCTGGCTGTCTACCTCACCTCACAATCATGTCTGCGTCTGGCCATGGCCCGGGCCACGCTTGTGCTGGAGGTCGAGTTCGTATGTCAACTTACCGTGCATGCCGTAGGTTCTCTTTGTTCTACTGTCCACCATCTTTTCCAGGGGTTTAAATCTCATGTCTTGTCGATTCTTATGTGAGCCAAACGTCTAACTACAGGTGCAATATTTCGTATACATTCGCTGCCCATATTCTCTGACGCCCATGAACTCCAAGCTACCACTTTTCCCTCTGTCCCAAATACGTGCTTCATCGTGGGAATCTTCAAGAGACAATCGTCACGTCAACCTTCTAGATCTGTTTTGCCTCGTCAGAAC
Source organism: Albifimbria verrucaria (assembly GCA_020081605.1). NCBI lineage: Eukaryota > Fungi > Ascomycota > Sordariomycetes > Hypocreales > Stachybotryaceae > Albifimbria > Albifimbria verrucaria. Next base: position 518,658 of record JAHREC010000049.1, read on the forward strand.
CGTCAAAATGCGCATTCCTGATCTAGTCCACCTCTTGCCTCCGTCTTTCCCTTTAGGGTTTGCCTTTCTAAAAACATCAGTCTTATGCCAGCGACTGGAACCGACCAAGCAAAATGGGAGAGGAGCACCTCGAGCTTCCCACTCGTGTAATAGATACTGTATATAATCAATGAGTCCGAAGACACCGGCCGCACTGGCTAGGTTCAGGTTTGTAAAAGAAAAACAAAAAAAAAAGTCCGTGTTGTTCAAGCAGGAGTTATCCAACTCTCGCGCATGGCCAAAACGCCATGGGGCCCCAGCCCCAAAATATCAATGCATCGCTATGTATCCCGTAGCACCGTCTCAATCTTCTTCAACAAGTCGGGTATCCGGAACGGTTTGGAGACAACATCATCCATGCCACTTCTCTTGGCAGACGAAACTTGTTCGTCACGCACATTTGCCGTGACTGCAATGACCGGAACTCGTCTAGAGATTCTGCCCGCCTCTTCCATTTTCCGGATCTCGCGCACACACGTAAGGCCGTCCATGTTGGGCATTTCGAGATCCATCAAAATGATCGAAAGGCCGCACCCGTCGGCCCTACGAAAATGCGTTGTCTCCAGGAAAGCCAAGGCCTCGATCCCGTCATTGGCGACACTGACGTTGCAGCCCACCTTGCGGAGCTGTGCTACGAGGACTTTCTGGTTGATTAGATTGTCTTCCACCACAAGGATGTCCAGGTTCTTTGGGTCAAATTGCGGGCTTGCCTTTGTCGCTACAAGGCTAGCAGCCGGGCCGGACGAAGCGAAGTCTTGGCGCTGTGGTGTGACTTGCTGGGTTAAAGACATATCTCCTCCGAGTTGACGTTCAATCGGTAACACATCTGGTGATGTAGCCTGGCTGGGGGATCCGATCTCCTGGCCTGCACGAAGAGCGCGAACTGGCTGCCAGAACCTGACTCGGATGCGACACCGATCTGTCCGCCATGAAGTTCGGTCAAATGCTTGGATATGAAGAGGCCGAGACCACTGCCGCCATACTGAGCATGCGTCCTGGGCGATGCTTGCTTGAATCGTTGGAATAAGATTTGCTTTTCTGCATTGGTAAGGCCACAGCCTGTGTCCTGGACCTTGAAATGGATATAAAGCAGCTCTCCTGTCCCCAGTCACCCAGGGCCGTAACCTGGGTTGCGCCCGTCTTCGCGGGCACGTACTCGAACCCTGGCATGTGACTACCGTCAGGAGGGAAAAGAGAGGCACCAACAGCTACTGTGATGACCCGCGTGCTGGCTGGCGCGGTGAATTTAATGGCATTTGTCATCAGGTTGATCAAGATCTGAAGCACTCTGCTCGGGTCAATAGTGACCCAGTCGACACCAAGCTCGTCATATGACGGATGCTTCTCAAAAGCAACCTTGATGCCTTTTGCCTGCAGTTCAGGGTCAAACATCTTCAGGGCACGACGGAGTATAGCCTCTGGTTGAGCAATTGATGGGGTTATGAGGAGCAGATTGGAGTCGAGCTTTGATATGGTGAGGATATCATCCACGATGGACTTCTGATGCTGCACACAGAGTGCAATCGTGTTGGCCGCATCGACACACGATTCCACAACGGAAAGCGGCGCGGCTTGACCCATGGCACGATACTCGCCCAGCGCCGTAGATATATCATCAGCGCATTGTAGGATGGCGCTGAGTGGGTTCCTCATCTCGTGCGACGTGATGTCGATAAACTCGTTCTGCTGCCGCCTCGTCTCCTCCGCCTCCTGCAGACGTCTGTTCTTCAAACCTTCAGCCCACTTGAGGTGCGATATATCGGTAATGGAGCCCATGATGGACCTCAGAGTTCCGTCTGGCCCAAACTCGGAATGGGCAATAAACAAGACCCAATAGTCAATAGACTCTCCGTGCAAGTTAACAGGGCTTGCGGATCGCTTCTTCAGCTGCAACTCACCGGACCAAGGAACATTGTCCTTGACCAAACGCCGCCAGCCTTCCTCCATGGTCTCCATGCTGCTTTCCATGATGAAGTCCATCCATGACATCTCGTACTGGCTGTCTCTGGGGTGGCCAGTCATCTCATAAAAGCGATCGTTGGCCTCACGCAAGACTCCCTCGGGGCTTATGAGAAACATACCCAATGGAGACAGCTCTGTCATGCGACGCAGCCGGCTGTCCTGTAACGCGAGCTGTTGGGTAAGCTGTTCTTTTCAAGGGCTGCTGCCTCCGCGGCGTCTCTACTTCGGCGAACCTCGTCTTCGAAGAGAATTATGGAGGCCAAAGAGGTAGCCAGTTGGCGGTGCAACATGTTGGTGAATGCCTTATACTGGTCATCATAGGGCCTACGGGGATTTACGCCAAGCACCAGGAATGCCAATACATTGTCGCCATTTGTCGGTCGGCCTGGGAAGATGATGGCCTCCTACACGGATCACCAAAGCCCCGCCAATTTATGCCTTCCAACAGAGCCTCGGGGAGGGTGCCGTCACGTGTGTGCAACAAAGTCGGCTCGCGGGTACGCATGGCTTCGCGAAACGATGGAACGAAGCCCTCCCGGCTGCGCTTCAGATCGAGGTGCTGGGGCGCAGCGATGTGGCCATCCGGAACACCTATAGCGCCCTCTAAATGACAGGTTTTGAGCGACATGGTGCTTCCAGAGGAGACGGATGAATGATCGGCGTCTTCAGCGTCTCCGACTGAGTACAGAAGGGCAAAGGGAACATCATAGTGATTATCCTGCAGTCCATCAAGAACAGCCTTCCAAAACTGCTTGACCGTCTTGGCCTGTGCCGTCAGCTCTCCGATCTTGGAAATGGTATGGGTCCTGCGCAGACTCAAGACCTGATCGGTAGTTTCGAAAGGAGCGTTGTAGAAGCCAAGGATGCGGTTGGAGCCACCATACAACGGGGTCCAAGACCATGAATAAAAAGTTTCCTCTACGAAACCCCGGCGATTGATGGGAAGGTAATCGTGATCCTTGCGAATGCTGATACCAGTGCGGGCACACTCGGCAAATATAGGACTAACGGCATCCCAGAGCTCGGAGAAAGGGCCAGAGAAGCCGGTACCCATGAGCGAAGGGTGTTTGTTGCCAGCGACCTCGCGGGCATAAGCTTCGTTGTAAAGCATGGTGAGATCGCTGCCCCAGAACAGAGCGGCGGGATGGGGTTTCCCATGCACAGGTTGGCAGTTTGTCGGAATTCGGGAGACCAGCTGTCCATGGGGCCTAAAGGGGTCATGGCCCAGTCGATGGTGCGGGCGTACTGAAGGTGTGGAGAGAGAATGCCTCTAGGTTTTGCGACGGTCCAGTCAGCGACGGCCTTCTCGGGAGAGAAAGGGATATAGAGGCGTTTTGAGACGAGGTTTTGGTCTCGTCAGAGCTGCCCGTAGGCGTGTCTTGGTAAAAATAGGGTTTTGATGGTTTGTTTGGCTTGGACGACACGAGAGTGCTGGAATCGACGTGAGAGGTGGCATCCTGCTGTGGCGACAGGGTAGATCCTTTGGCTGCATCAGCATCGTTGGACCCAGGAATGACGGATGCAGCAGGAGCCGTTGCTGGAAGTGCTGGAGGTGCCGGAGGTGCTGAAGGCGCTGTTGTCGCGGAGGCATTGGCGGCGAAGGCGGCAGCACCCTCCCGCGAACGGCCAGCCTGTTCAGCACGAACACCGCCGGTGGCGACCTCTGGGGATGCCCGAGGAAAGGTCGCGCAGACGGTGGGCATCGGCACGCCACAGTCGGTTTCCACTGACGAGCCTCCAGCGCTGACGAACGGTGGAGCCGGTCCAGAGGAAATCGGCATACACGAAAGACAAGGGGAAGACGTCCTTGGAGTCGTCGTGGGTGGTGACACCGGTTGCCCAGCGCTTGAAGTCTTGGTAGCTGGGCTCTTGGTGGTCGGGACCAGACGTGGACGAGGTCAAGGTGGAGTCGAGGCCCTGGGCATCGGGACCTACGAGTCCATCGAGCAGACGCTCGTGCAGCCGGAGGGCGGCATTGCAGAAGACGGGAAGAAGCAAGTCATGTGCAGCAGGCAGCTCTTGGTCGGGGTCCAAATCGATGACAAAGGTTGGACGAGAATCGGCATCTAGGACTTCTCTGAGGCTGAGCTCGTCCAGTTCATCTACGGAGTCGACCTCCATCCGATTCATGGGCCCGGGCGAAGGTCAGAGCTGGGGACGCAAGCGTGACACGACGATGGAGGGAGGAGTTGCCGTCGTCGACAGACGAGCGTCTAAGAACACTCCGTCGCGTCACACAGAGCAAAAGAATGATAAGCTCGGCTGCGGCAAGGAAAAGCGGGTTTCACGGAGACAAGCCGAACGATGAGATCTCGAAATCTGGGGCCGAGAAGATGGCAAGGCGGGCCTGTAAGTGGGTGAAAGGTGTTCCCGAGTGAGGAATACCGAGTGTCGATCTCACTTTTTTCCCTCCCTTTTGTCGGCGACCTCTCGAGTCTCGTTCTGACAGGAGAAGGGGAGAACCGTTTGTTGAGGCTGAGGCCAAGGCTGATGAACGAGGCAGTAAGAAGCGGCGATTGAGTGGGGGTCACAGGAGTGACTGGGCCAGGTGACACAGCGTATTCATGTTCCTCGGCAAATGAGAGAAGGGAAAGAACGGATTAAGCAAAGAGAATAGCTACCGGGTGCTCAGGGCATGGCAGCTTTGGCAGTGAGCAAAGAGGCCCGTCCAGAGTACCGCAGCGCAGGACGGAAATCGAGGATTCGGTGAGGGTTGGCGACGATGGAAAACAATGGTGGTATGGTGTGGTGGATGGTGGTGAGCGAGCGAGTGAGCCATCCATGTTGACGCGCAACGATAAGATACCTACCGGTAGGTACAGTACAGAGAGTACAGACAGGCACAGGACGGTTGGATGGGGTACAAGTAAGGTAGGTACCGGAGGTAGCTTAGGTACTGTAGGTACCGGAGGTGCTGCAGGTGAGGTGCGGGAGGTGCGGTATGTGCGGTAGGCGCCAGGGGCAGTGCGCCCATACTTCACCCATACTTGCTTGGTTCGGTACCTTGGGCAGGCATGGCACATAGCAACACTGGCCTCCGGTAAATCTACGGCTATCTCGGGCCCCTGAGTCCTCCGGACTTTTCTCCCGTTCCCCGCAAACAGTGCTGAGGGCGAGTGGTAAGCGCAGGCTGTGGAGGTGTTAGTGATTGGTAACGGAGCACATGTTCCGCATGTATGACTGTTGCATGGACAAGACAGTACGTCACGCTGCATGGCAATGCGCATTTTTGGCACCACTGGCTGAGGCTACCTTAGTACCCATCTGCCTTAGTAACGCACACTCACTTGTCCTTTTCCATGCGGGCCACGATTCCCATTTGATCGGGTTACCTTTCTTCGATCCACGCTTCCCATTCTGCTTGTCCTAATCTGGCCAGCATTTTCCTTTCTGACCACTCCAGCCTTTTTTTTCTTTCTTTTTTCTTTCTTTTTGCCTTCTCCTTCCTCGCAGCGTTACAGGTACCCACTTGTCGCGCGTATGGAGCTGTGCCTCTTTTCTTCTCCCTGCTCTTGCTACTCTGTATGGTCAGTCCTGTCTGCCGTTATAATTGACGGCACCATTGATGGTGAGACAGATTCTGGGTACTCCAATATCACTGTTGTTTGTACATTGGGACGAGTTCCCCAACCAGTAAATCCAAGTAGCATCTATAGAGTACTGCGATTGCATTCCACTACGGCTTATGCCTCAACTCAAATCATATAACAATAAGGTGATGACAACGGAACATTGTGTAAGCTTACTTGTTAACTAACTTGTCTATCGACGAATGCTTCTCCCCTCCTCTCTTCTTTTTTTTTATTTCTTTTTCCTTCTCCCTTTTCCCCTCTTTATATCGCTAAAAGACAGGTGCGTGTGTGTTAGTTGCTTGTCTTTGGCCCGATGTCTTATAACTTAACAAATACGCCCAGCTGTAGGGTAGCGGTGCAGTTCTCTAACACAGGCCAACTGGGAACAATGGCTTTCCGTAACAAACAATATCACACAATTAAGGGTGCAATCAATTTACAAATCTCTTACTGTACAGTACAATCAGTACCTTGGTTGATGAGCAATGGGTCATTCAAGGCAACCCAGACTATTCAAACTATGGATGCTGGCCTGATGCTCGTATGCTCCTCAACATTGACCAGCTCGTTGAACTCCATCACGGTTGCTCCAATGGTCCTTTGCTTTGACTAAAACCAGTAAATCAAAGCCTCGGGGTCCTGAATGACACCACCAACTCCATCCCACCGTGTTGACAAACACAACTGTGCGTGGGCTCAACTCACTCCTTCATTTCGGTCGCACCGCTCCCCATGACTGTGTCCCCATCCCTGCTCCTTGCCAAAGGTTCCGCTTCCCAGAGAGCCCCGCATGGCGATCAATCTATCTTCTTTATCTCTCCAGATATAGCGCTTCGCGGGTTCCGCCACGGGCACTTTGTAGATGATTTCCCTTAAGGGCTGACCTGCCACACGTTTACCTTCGCCAACGGGAAACTGATCGTCACCCTCATGCCACAAAGGTTCCGTGCTAGTCCATCACGAGGCGGCGCCCACAGACAAAGAAACCGTGCTTCGTGGCCCAAGAGCTCTTGTAGGAAGGTCTCAAGTTTAAAAAACCACCAGGCACGAGATTGCTGTGGATGCGGCGTACTAAGCTTCGCCAATTGTCAGACATCCAAGGTCGCCCTCGCCTTGTCAATGAGGGGAGGGAACTTTTCAACGTTGCACCCGTCCTGAATCCACACTCACCTAGGTTACCATGACTTCTGACACGGAAGATCATCACCAAAGCCGTCACCGTCTTTGTTGTTTCACCAAGTTGTAGACAGAGCCCCAACAGCTTGGGCCTGGATTCGTGTCCCCAACGCACACAGTTCAATATGTGGCGCCGCATCGCACCATGGTTCTAGACAGGAAATTGGGCGAATGCTGTGGCCGATAAACTAGGGGTTTGATCAGGAAAGGCACGGGCTCGCCTGTCCCGTTATTAAGAACATGTAGATTATGCCGCGACGTCATGCCCCCTCATGCATGGGTGAAGCCGATTCCCTCTGATGCCTGCCCAAATCGAACACGAAGCAATCGTGTGCGCAGTATACTCTCTGAAGGGAGTATGTTTCTGGTGATATCCCACGACTCCACTGGTCCTTGGCGCTGTTGCAGGATGTCTATTTCTGTCTTCATCCAGCCTCTCAGCTGCATAGTGATGTTGACCGGGATTTCCGAGTTTGCCGAGGCTCAATAGAAGCCGTGTGACGGATGTATCATCTCTCAGCCAATGTAGATTGAAGATTACCATCCAGGTTGAGAGACAGCGACTTCCGGGATATGACCTGTGCCGCTGTCCTCTGTCTGCGCTTACAGGCAACGAATCGCATGTTAGCCACGGCCAAATCCACTGTCACATGCCGCTCCGAACCAAAAGACTCAAACCAAAAGAACCATGATCGACTAGACGTCCCGTGTCTAAAACGTCCAGTAGCCTGTTTGGACAAGTCCCTTGAGCATGCCTTCGGCGCCGAACTCCAAATTACCCTGGTGATGCAAATCATCGCTCCATTCCGTCAGCGCCGCAGCCAGAGTGCAAGCTTACCGAGAAGGGTCCAGTAGTACGAGATCGGGCACCAGGCCGCTTGCGGAGGTGGCTGCCCGGAGATCGTCGTGAAGATCGGCATGGCGGAACCACTCCAGCTCTGGCCCAGGAGCCTGTTCCTGACGCGGGCCAAACAGCGTCTCTATGTGAGCATGGGATTCGAAGTCTGGCCGATGATCGACGCAGCTTCCTGTAGTAGCAATATCGTTGGCGGGACCATCTTACTCAAGGCCTTGTGTCAAGGAGGAGCTGAGCATGATAGCCTCATCTGGTAGGAGAGGAGGAGAGGAGGAGGGGTGACCAAGCGAAGACACTGGCTTGACACGCAACCCAAGAAAGTCGTCGTATGCCAATGGAGATGGAAATAGATGCAACTTGGCAGATAAATAGATGCAGCATCTCCCACATCAAACCATATCCCACCACTCATCCTCTCCTCCTTCAGACTCACAATCTCCAACTCACCTTCACGTCCCAGCTGCGCCGTTGCCTCGACACCAACGCTGCTTCCACTCGCTCAAACATCATAAGCACCATTTCTAGATCAGGCAACTCTCACCATTAGCCAATATGCGCGCTGCTACTCTCCTCGCTCTGCTCCCCTCGCCGCCGCGGCTCCGGCTCGCCGCTCGTCGCCTGCTCCTATTCTTAAGCCTCGTGGTGCCCAGCTCGTTGAAGGCAAATACATCGTCCGCATGAAGTCGGACAGCATCAAGGCTTCCGTCACCTCAGCGGTCAGCTCCATCGCTGCTGATGCTGACTACACCTATTCCAAGGCCTTCAATGGCTTCGCTGCCAGCTTGTCTGACTCTGAGCTGAAGGCCCTGCAGGACAACCCTGATGTAAGCCTCTTTCTTCACTTTTGTGAGGGCTCAACTGACACAGACAAATAGGTCGACTACATTGAGCACGATGCTATCGTCACAATGAGCGCTACCCAGACCGGAGCTCCTTGGGGTCTGGCCCGCATCTCCAGCGCCGAGCCTGGCGGCTCAACTTACACCTACGACGACTCGGCCGGTGCCGGTACCTGCGCATACGTCGTGGACACTGGAATCGACACCGAGCATCCCGACTTTGAAGGTCGTGCCAAGTTCCTCGCCAACTTCGCTGACAACAGCGATGCCGATGGACAAGGCCATGGCACTCACGTTGCTGGAACTATTGGTGGTGCGACCTACGGTGTTGCCAAGAAGACAAGCCTCTTCGCTGTCAAGGTCCTCGATGACTCAGGCAGTGGAACTAAGTAAGTCCCATCGTTATCTTCAAATGCCAATGCAACAGTCGCTAATCTACATACCCATTAGCTCTGGCGTTATTGCCGGCATGGAGTTTGTCGTTGAAGACGCTGCTACTCAGGACTGCCCCAATGGTGCTGTCGTAAACATGTCCCTTGGTGGTGGCTATTCCGGAGCGATCAACGATGCTGCGGCTGCAATTAGTAGTGCTGGTCTTTTCTTGGCCGTTGCTGCTGGTAACGATGGAGCTGATGCTTCTGACTACTCCCTGCTTCTGAGCCCAGCGCTTGCACGGTTGGCGCCACCACCCCAACGATGGGCTGGCCTCCTTCTCCAACTACGGTAGCTTGGTAGACGTCCTGGCTCCTGGTACCCAGATTGTCAGTGCATGGCCCGGTGGTGGTGAGGAGACCCTTCAGGGTACTTCCATGGCGTCGCCTCATGTCGCTGGTATCGCCGCCTATTTCCTTGGCACTGGCCAATCTGCCTCCGGCTTGTGCGACTACATCGCTTCTGCTGCCCTCGATGGTGTCATTACGGGTGTTTCTAGCGGTACTGCCAACCTCCTGATCAACAACGGCAACCAGTAAATTGAGCAATGGATGAAACGGGACCCCGTCTGTCGCGATGGCAAGAACAAGCGGGCGTGATGGCAGGGAATGAGTTATGAAGGTTTTAGATCAGACAAGGGAACTTCTCTGTATATTTTGCCATGGGTCATGAGAGACTCAGTTGTAGCCACCTTATCTATTCCATACTTCAGTTGCAAATCTTGATTCCTGAATTCCAGTACAGTACTTGCTGTGTGTGAGTTTCGCTTCTTGAGTTTGCACCAACTAAATGCCAAACACTGTACTTATCAACTCGTATATAACAACCGCGCCAAGTAATTGGACAGGTTGGTTAAACAAAGGCACTGGTGTATTGATACAGTATAGAAAGAAGACATTGTCTATTTTAACATTCTAGGTGCCGCGTTCTCCCGAAACGCATCCTATAAAATTTCAACAATCACAGTCTGCATGGGCCCCCTTATCCAAGGCAATGAGCATCACGAGATGGCACGTCGTACAAGGTAAACAAAGAAACCACTCTGTCAACGCGTCAGAGTCCAGGTTAGGAGCACCAATGCCCGGCTTTGTTTGTTTGAGCATCGACCAGCTCATAAACTCTGTCTCTTTCAAGCTTCCCAATACCAAACACTGTAATACTATACATACACACAGTACCTACAGTACAGTACATACATATCATCAAGTATGCTAATTTTTCTTCAGATGCATACCACTACCGGTATCGGTACTGTACAGCACAAAAGAGGGCTTTGCTAAATAGCCTCGCAGACTCGGTTGGCTCAATTCACCATAGACTATTAGAGTGCCTCTAATATCAAGACACGAAACAATGAACTCCTTAACAGACGTACGTTACCTCAACCCATTCCTATGTGGTGCACCCGTTCATACATGGCTCTAGAAAGACAAAGCAGATTTACTTCGTGAGGGCGAGAAGAAGAGTCAGGAAAGATGGAACTCTGAAGGCATATTCGAAACGGGCGGTCCTGATGTTTGCATCATACAACGAGGCACGCGCGTCGTAGAGACTCGCCAACAGAAAAGAACAAGTCCCATAAGTTCTATGGAACCGTACCTCTTCTGCCTATGGAGAGTCGCCTACACATGGCACACATCTTCACCATTCTACAAGTGGATTTCGCCGCCGGCTATGCGATGATGAAAGGGAAGAGGGTACTATTTTCCTTAGGGTTTCAATGTAGCGGTAGCTCTAACCCAGACCGTGCTGAACGTATCAGAGAAGAGTTGGTCACCATTGGCCATTCCACTGCGTCGGAAATGTCGTCGGATGATGTTCGTCAGAATCATCCCGAAACATGGATTTTATACCGGCAAGGCATTCCCGGCGTACAAATCAGAAAGTTTGAGAAATATTCCTGGTGGATAGCAGCCTTTCCAGCGCTAGCCAAGTATGACCTCCAGATGCTCGGTGTTCGGGTTGACTGGCGTCGTACTTTCGCCGGAGGCTACAATCCATTTTATCGATCGTTTGTGCAATGGCAAGTTAAGCGTCTCCGAGACCTTAGCAAGCTGCAATATGGGAAGGCATTTACTTTATACTCTTTGGAGCATAACGAACCATGCCCCGAGCGAAATGATGCTGACGGCAAACGACTGAGAGCAGTACTGCATACAGCGGTGAAAATGAAGGTTGTGGAGCTTTCCAAGTCATTGACTGAGAAGCTGCGCAACTCTCTACCGCCGCAAGTAGTTCTGAACATCGCCTGCTCCGTTTCAAGATGTGAGTGTCTATACGGACTTGGTTGTTGTTTCGTCAGCCTAGGAGTCTCTTATGGCGTGTATATGGTATCTCAAAACGAGTATCTTTTAGTGTCTCAAAACGCAGCACGAAACATGGCCCATCAAGGTATTCTTCCATTGTGGGGTAGACTGGAAGAAGTTGCGAGCCTTACTGGTTCAGACCTGGTTGGGACACTGATTGGGGGTCATTTTCTGATGAAGAAATCTCCATTCGTCTCCTTCCCGAGATCATTACTACCTCCATAGAAGGCACAGGGATCCGTGCCGGCTTTCCTATGGAGGATGTAGGCGATTATCTGAGTTTTGTTGCTCTCAGGGAGAGGTTGGAAGACCATGAAATTCAAGCAGATTGGCTCTCGCAACTTCCACCGACGATCATCCAAACGCCTACTAAGAGCCTCCTGACACCGTCTGAAATGTGCCAGAAAATAGACCATAGCGGGCCAACGGATGAGCTACTCGACTCACAGGAGCTGAGAAACATGGCGGAAATGGCTGCCGGCGAGGCTTACTTTCACGGGCGCATGCTTGTTGGTGCGCACCGAGGTATGCCGATCAACGAGGCAAGAGAACTCATTAAAAGAAGCCTTCTGAAATCGGGCCAGGTTTTTGAATATCGACAGCCAAGTGGACCTCCTGAAACCATAGGAGATTGTGTTGTGGCTTATTTGGAGCACTGGCATTTAGGACTCAGTTCTGAGGGGAGAGCAGGGGCTCACGATGGATTAGAGAGACCTGCAACTTTCTCAATAGCTCGAAGTTTCAGCATATCTCAGTTGAAGGCAGAACGGAGCTCCATGATGCCGTGCGGCGTCTAGGGTCGTGGGCAATAGGAAGGGGCCGTGGCTACGGCACCCAAGCGCCATGGGACGAAGCGCTGCTCATAGATCCCTTCACGGAAGCTGCTATAGCGCCTGTATACCAGACAATTGCTCACTTCCTCCATGCTGACATGTACGGCGAGATTCTAGGTCTTGGGGTTATAAGACCAGAGCAGATGACGGACCAGGTGTGGGATTTTGTCTTTTCACGGCTCGACATAAGGTCTGCGGAGCTAGAAAAGGTGACGACAGACATCAGCCACTCTACGTTATGCAGGATGCGGCTCGAGTTTGAATGGTGGTATCCGACGAATTTATACGTGGCCGACAAGGGCCAGATACAGGATCATTTGGCATTCTTCTTGTGCCATCATGTAGCACTCTTTGTCCCAAAGTACTGGCCCAGGGAGCCAGGGTCAGCGGTGAGATGCTGTTGGAGGGAAAGAAGATGAGTGGAAGACAGGGACATATGGTGCCGGCTGGCAGAATGATAGACAAGTATGGAGCGGACGCGGTCAGGATGGCTATAGCAAGAGCATCTACCAATTTGAGTATGGATGATGTGGAATGGGACGAGAACATTGCGCTCGACAGCATGCGCAGGCTGTATGAACTAAAGGACTATCTTGAAAAGTTGTCAAAGGCGTCTTGCGAAAGGTCGGGCGCATACCAGTCAAGCCGCGGAGAAGCTGTAAATGACGGAGGCCGTGATGGAGACCTGGGCGTCTGGGACTTGAGTTTGATGGATGAGATACAATGGATTGCGCGCAAAGCCGGCTCTTGTTACGAAAGGTGAGTGCACCTGTATCGGATGCATGCGATGGAATGAGATACGACGCTTACCACGCCGCTGAACAGTAACCAGTTTCGTGAGGTTGTACACTATGCCTTTGACGAGATGGGAGCGGCTTTTGACAGCTATCTTCAGATGACGAGGGATGCGAATGTTGGGCTGCACAGAAGTGCGTTTAAGGCTTACGTTCAGACGCAGACTCTCGTGTTAGCACCGGTATGCCCTCATTGGTGCGAGGATGTCCGGAGCAAGGTGCTGAAAGAAGCGACGACAATTCTCACCACGCCATTCCCAGAGGTAGCGTCTCCGCACTCGACATTTGCGGCCTCGACTAAGCTTCTTCGCGACACTGTGTCGGGGGTAAGGGAAGACGCGAGGGAGAATGGCAAGGACTTGGGGTCGGCAGGAGTGGATTGCAGCCATCCATTCGTGGTCACACTCTTCTTCGCCACGGAATACTTGACCTGGCAGCTCGAGTGCATCAAGCTGATGGAGGAAGGTTTGGGAGGGGACGAGATGCGGGTGGACTTGGAGCTCTTGAACATGGCGATGAAGGCCGAGGGCGTGGACGTGGACAAGGCCAGGAGGTTTGCCAAGCACCTGCAGGACCTGCTGGAGCGGGGATGGATCGAGAGGCGGTGTTGAACAAGCGGTATCCGGGTGACCAAGCCATAGTGTTGCAGGCAGTGGCAGAGACGTTGAAGCAGACGCTCCCAGGCTGCATGGGGGTGAGGGTGGTGGAGGTGAGGGATGTTCAGAGTGTCGCGGGCGCATCGAGGCCGACGCCGGGGTTCCCGACATGGGTTTTCCAGAACTCTGGGCCTGCATGAGAAAATGAGTACTTAGATGGTTCTTGTGCAAGATGTTTGGATGTGGATGTGGATGTTGATACAACAGGGTTATAGCAGGAAGGCTCACGAAGACAGGGATGAGGCAATGCACGGCCATGCGTGGGGCTTTGTGAAGTTGCTTGACGTGACACATGGCTATTTCATGTACTATTTCCTCACACGGGCTTGTTTCTTTCTCTTCCTCTCTTTCCCGTGAGGTCTGCAGGTCGTCAGGATTCGTATGCGATGCGCCTATCCATCATGAAGTGGAGGGATGGCTGGTGTAGGAAGACGGTGGCAGTTGAAGATTTTGTGGTTAGGCATGGCACAGATGGCAAGCCAAGCAACGGTGCCACGGCCAGGACACCGCTGGGGACCTGGTCCGACCTGACATCACGGTGCATGATCAGTGGGTAAGGTGGGTTTGACGGTGGTTGAGAGAGGGAGAGAGTGTTCGTTTATTGCTTGGGGGGTCGAGTGGTCGTGATGCGCGCATGCTGACTAATTGGGATGTTTACGTTGGACTACCCAAGAGGTACTTTGCGAGCGTGGTTATGGAAACTGTTTAGTAAGGTATTCTGAGTACCTTCTGAGCGAGTATCGTTCGTGGTAGGTAGGTGCATGGGTACCTTGAGTGCTAAGATGGCAGCTTTAGGTACGGTACATACCCATCTGGGGGTAGCTTGGGGTCGTCTTGATGCGGAAGCTCCCATTTGTTGTTGACGTATCACTCTTGACCAACCCTCCTACCTTAGTACCTACTTTACCTAGTACCTGCTACCTTACCTTAGTACCTGCGTTACCTGTCGAGTCCTAACCTACCTACCTGCCTACCTACCTACTTACCTATTATCCTACCTACCTCACCTAAGGTACCTAGTAGCTAGGTACCTACCTGCTAAGGAGGCACCCTACTGTGCTGAACAGTACCCTCTCTCTTAGACACACCACACCACACCACACCCTACCCTCCCTCCCTCTCTCACTCTCTTACTCTCTCACTCCAACTCTGCATCTCCTCCCGAGCGACGAGGCTGCTGCTGTGCGTATCAACTCTGCCCGATCAACAAGAAAGAAAGAAAAGAACACCGCATCCTTGCGCCTGCCCGGATTTGGCTAATTGCATCTTCTGTCCCAACGCGACGCGCCCTATCCATTCGTCCGTCATTGATTCAGTTCTAGTATATCCCTCCCTAGTTGTTGCTGGTCTGTGCCTCGTACGCTACGCTGCGCTACTCTACACTACCCTGTGAGCTGTGAGGTGAGGCCAAGCGCGCGCGCATCTCCACCACCACCACCACCTCTGCCGTCATCAATCGACACCGTCGACTCGCGCCCAAGGACAATCGTGCTCATCCAAGTCCTACGCGAACGGCATCTTCTTTGCTTCCCCTTTGTAGCCACTGCCTTGCCGCCGATCCGACTTGGCCTCGCCTTGACGCGACCACCAACCGACCGCCAACCACCCAGCCACCCACCACCTATCCGGCAGCTAGCTATTGTGCGCCCTCGCCATGCTCCGCTCAATGCTTCTCGGCGAGCCTCAGGTCGACGCCTCTGTCTCCGTCAGCTCCCTCCTCAACAAGGCCGAGAAGATGTCGCCCTCGGATACCACCGAGACCGTCACCGTCAAGGAAGCTTCCATTACTGTTCAGGAGACCTCCGCGCGCCATGACGCCGAAGACGACGACGATGAGTACGACACCAACAATAACGACCATGATAAGCGCGCCGCTTCCGTAGACCTGTCGAGCGACAGGAGCCCGCGGCTCCGCCCTCTCCCAAGTCGGCCGAGGGCGAACCGCTTCCGGCTGCCGACTCTGACGGCGCGCAAACCCTCAACGACACAAACAAGGATGCACCTGAACCCGAACCCGAGTCTGTCAGCGCCAGTGCCAGTGCCAGCGCCAGCGCCCGGGCTCGATCCGAGGAGAGCCCTGATGCCGACAAGGCGCAAACCGACGACACCAACAACCTCGCCAACGGCGGTGACGCGGCTGACCTGGAGGCCGACACCGCCGGCGACGACTCAAGAGCAAGCTGGAGCGATCCAGCGTCAAGCCCGACAGCGCTGTCGACGGGGAGCCTGAGAAGCCCAACAAAGAAGAGGTCGCCAAACCTGGGCCCACCTCTGACGACAACGTATTTGAGATCGAGCGTCTCGCCTCCCATCGCGTCAACAAGGACACTTCCACCGTCGACTTCTTCGTCCAGTGGGTGGGCACTGCTACGAGCTGGGAGCCCGAGCGCGAACTACAGCTCCAGGTCCCCGACTTGGTCTTCGAGTACTGGGAGGCCCTAGGTGGTCGCGAAAAGGCTACTGGTCTCGAAGAATTCCACGTCTTCCGTATCCTTGAATCGACCGTCGACCCGCCCCAGTACCGCGTCCAGTGGGTTGGCTACCGAGACACCCCTGCCGACACCACCTGGGAGTCCAGGGCCCTTCTGCGACGTGTCGCCCCATAGCCCTGGGTCTTTACGAGTCATCCCACAAGAAGCGCTCCGCGAAAGGCAAGCCTGGCAGACCAAGCAAGAAACTCAAGATTTCGCGGGGTTCATCTCGATGAAGCACCAGGCGTGTGTTAGTTTGGAGCCGCGCGTCTACAGATTTCTTTTCTTTCCTTCTCATTTTTTTCCTACCCCAGTGTTTTCGTCTTGGTTGCTATGGGATGGCGGCGTTATGTGTAGGATAGGCGCAGCTACCGCCGGGCTTTCCTTGAGCGACTATGGAACCTCCGCAACCACACTTTGAGAGTAGTTTCAACACCTCTTCAAACCATACCGAGACCAGCCCTGTGGAGGGCTAGGCTCCACTCTCCCGACAGAAGGCGCGGTCTTGGTCGTTTGTTCGTTCTGCTAGACGAGGATACCACCATCCTCAAGGTATGTGACGCACCAGAGAGAAACGGATCCCACAACTCAACAGTGGTTGCAGTATGGAAGTGAGTGCCTATCAATACGTTTTTGTACAGTAGCAACAAGTGGTGGCGATGGACTCTATCATGATCCAGCGCCAATGCGCCGCCCTCACGGCAAGAGCTTGTGCTGGCTACGGGAGCGAAGGAGCGTTTCAAGGATTACACTGGAGACATCACGGCGCGCGCTGGGGACATTTGGGAGGTGCCATGAGAGATGCGTATTAAACCATTGCATAGGAGTTCAGGACGGGTATCTAATGTAGTTGAATGTACAAAAGAAGCTTGACTTGTGGACCAGCCGTGAACCGCCACATGTCCTTGTCTCATCCACTGCAATCTGCAGTTGACATGCGGCAGACTCCAGATCGCGACAAAGCCCCGAGTTGGGTGTCAGGGCTTACGGTCCGCTTACTTGATGCGTATCTCCTGGTCCAGCTGGAGCAGTCCTTGCTCTCCGGCTTCGACACCCGCGCACACGGCGCCGCAGCCGCGCTCCTTCAATCTGTTGAGAGCTGATCTGACTGCCAGGGACAGGATGCCGTGAAGCGAACAATCTTGCTTCTCTTGGCTCCCTATTGCACTGCAAAGAATGCGGAAGTCCAGAAAGGTGAAGTTCTTGGCCAGCTTGAGACAGCAAGACCTTTCCTTGCAAGGGGTGGGCAGCAGGACAGGATCCCCGGCGGACCTCGCCTGGCTCCAGGTCTATCCAAGTTTGGTCGAATGCGGGCTCCGGAACGGACGCTCGCCGATGGTGATCCTCTTCGTGGCCTCTCTGAGCTGAAGTTGCTCCAAGTCTTTGATAATCCGAGTGGACGGGCCAATTCCTGGCTCCAGACCAACCGCCTTTGATGGCCCCGATGTCGCTCCCGACGAAAGGCTCAAGGTTCTGTGAGACTTGGCCCAGTAACCTCTTTGCGTGGGCTCTACGCCGGACTATGGATGCATCACTGACGGGCTGAAGAGCTCCAGTCTTTCGAGCTCTGGCCTTCCGAGCTTTGTTGCGGACTCGCTCGGTTACAAATCGGATCCTGGTGGATGAAGCTTGCGACGATTGCTCAGGGACTGAGTTAACCTCTGGAGTATGCTGCTCAATCTTGACCTGGGTCTCGTCCACCGCCGCTACCTGTTTATGAGTGTCGCTTGCCGCGATTGTTGTAGAGCCATTCAAGACGGACACACAGGGGCCTTGCAACCCTTTGCGACTGGGGACCTCAATCACATGGCGGTAAGGATAGCCCCGTACATGTTCCAGGCATGCTCCAAGGAGCGGGTTTTGAGTAGGCAGGTCGAGAGCAGGTAGCACTAGGCTTGGGTCAACCCCTTTACACCACTCAGTGGTGACCCATCAAACGGATCACACCATGGCTCGAGACATACTCCTTTCATGCCGATATGATGAGGAGGCCTTTGTTCAACGACTCGAATGGTCCGAGGAGAGTTTTCATGCGCCTGCAGAGGTCCCATTGTTGCCCCCTCGAAGAGAATGGTCCTAGCGAACGCTGTGCGTTTACAGCTTGGGTCAGGCCGAGATCATTGCTGGACATCTTACCCAAGGGAGGTAACAATTTGTTCCGTGCTCGGGGACTCGTACTGGAGGCGATTGGCTTGGAAGCTGTGCCTCTGGGTAAAGACGAATACATCATCTTGCTGTCAAACCAGCGTGGGCGTTTGCCGGTACAGTAGAGTACAGTACTCTGAACGAGATGAGTTACAGCGCACAGTACATACAATACAGTACTGTACAATATGTAGCACGAGTCGACAGGTCCGATTGAGATAGACGGGACTCCTGGTGAGAGAAACTGGACGACCAGGCAAGTTATTACGTCCTACATTTCTTACCGTTGGCTCAGCATGGGCTGAAGGAAACTTGTTTGCCAATGTTTGCATCTAGAAGCAAACAGATCAAAAGACTTAAGCCAGCCACCTTTGGTGATGGATATTGGAATACCCCGCAAGGCTTTCTCATCTCGCCAGGCTATGTAGAGCCACTGTGGAGGCATCATTGATCTCTTGGACGGTGGCGTGCATGCCAGCACACCATGTTTGCATGCTCTGGATGATGATCCTGCCACTAGCAAGCCAAATGCATGAGCTGGCATCGATAGCATGGATGGATGCTAAG
Organism: Albifimbria verrucaria; assembly: GCA_020081605.1. Classification (NCBI taxonomy): domain Eukaryota; kingdom Fungi; phylum Ascomycota; class Sordariomycetes; order Hypocreales; family Stachybotryaceae; genus Albifimbria; species Albifimbria verrucaria. The sequence continues at coordinate 537,306 of JAHREC010000049.1, forward strand.
CAATACATAACACAATCCGAGTGCGTCCACCAGTACTGTACAACATGAGAACACCACTAGGAGAGTTTGCTAAGGAGGCTGAGTCTCTCAGCAACCCAGAACTGCTTCAGCTCCGGTCTTGTTTGCTTTGTTCCGAGCTGTATTACCAAGTCATGCAGCTAGTTGGGTGCTGGAGCTGAGGAGGAAAACCTTTATTTGCCAAAAAGAAAAAAAGGAAACAAGACAATCAGCCATCAATGCCAACTCAATTGCGGCATTTGTGCATGTACAGTACCGTAGAGCCGTATGAAAGTTCTCCCAGCTAGCATAGAATCCCACCACTTCCAATGGAAACAAAACACTGTGGAAGTGTTGTCATTCCAGAGGCCTGCATGGATAACTGTGGAAGAGAAACATCGCAACGAGAGACAGCGAGCCGCAAGCATATCCCAGTCAACTTGGATTGTTCACAAAACGTATAATTATTGGTGATGAGGAGCAGATGTGCAGTGTTTTCGAGGTAAATATAAAGTCTTACTGATCTACACCAGCTGCGTTATAGGACATCTCAATTGAAGGATATCCATCTCCGTCATAACTCAATCTAATTGCCATAGTTTCTGTCTCTACCTACTACATGTACATATACAATACCGGTACAGTCGTTCAATAATGCGAGCACAATCACCTCACGGCGCGCCCTGTTGCAGCACCGGTATAGTGCCTACACTGCGGAATGTACTTACATGGGACATGTGGCCAGCGCCCAAATCCAAGGCTTCTCTTTGTCTCTGTCCAGTATCGTCAAAACAAAGAGGCATGATCGGTGCATTTGGATCAGCCTGCACACTATGTACAGGACAGTAATGCCACTCGTGATGTTTTTCTTTCAATCTATTTTGATATACAGTACTGTACTATATCCTATTATACTACAGTACCTATACCTAATCACTATGAATAGATACAGGTTAGATCATGTCCCTCCAAAATGCTGTTTAAGACCTCTCGCATCAGCTATTGCCCTACTTTTACGACGCTACAGCCTACAGTACGCCACTCTTTTCCATCTACCTGAGGAGTTGCTTTGAATTATAACGTTCGAGGGATTTTTCAGGCCTTTTCCTTCCACTTTATGGCACACTTGTCTTTGAGACGATCGGAAGCTTATTATGGCGACGCAAAGGCAAAGCGAGGATATCGAAAGGTGCAGCTTGGAGCGCAATGGTGAGAATGATGATGGTTCTCCCTCTGAACATAAGCATTCTTCTCCTACTCAAGAACAAGCAGAAAATATAGGTATGTTCATGGCTATGGCACCACAATCAGATGGGACGCGCAGCCTGATCCATTCTCATATTGGTACGTTGAATTTTCGTTCTCACTTTTGACCTAGTGGATGAGACTGCACCCAAGCATTCTGATAGGCGAGACCCAGTATATAGTAGGAACGTACTATGCTTACGATCCGACTTGCATGCACTACACATCAAGCTTCTGTTGGCAGAGATGAGCGTCAAACAAGATGAAACCACGGAGAAGCTCCGCTCCCAGATAACAGCCTCATCCAAAGAAGCCGGAGAGATCTTGGAAGAATTTGACCGCCGACCGCCATTGGAACTTGAAGAGAGGAACAAATTCCGTGAGCGAGCATATGAGGTGCTCAAATTTGAAATTACTATAGATGATGTGCTTCAAAACCTCAAAGAAACAAACACATAGAAATCAGCAGGAATCTCATCTATCTCATTCTATCGTATGTTGATATTGAATTCCATAGCCATGATGTTCTTCTTCACAGTGATCAAGCAGTATGATGCCCTCGGGCATTTCCTGTAGTTTTTAGGAGTTTGTGACTATACGCCTTATTTATCTCTTTACAATGCATGTCTTTAAGTGCCATCTATCGTTGTATAAGTTCCCGAGTACTTTATTACACAAAGAATGATCAACTTAGACAGGCTACGGCTCTGCAGTAGATAAATATAAAGTCAAGAAGCTACACGCACACTCTCTTTCCTGGCATAAAGCACAATCAACTTGGGCCGAGCGTAAACCGGCTGTGCGGTAAATACTCCATCGCCGGCCAAACAGCGACATCTCTTGAAGGAACAGAGTTGTCTCTCGTTCGCCATGATCAGAACAACCGCCAGCGAGCGGCCAGTCCATCTCTATGGACTAACTTGGTGACTTGTAGACTGGACGCTTGAACAAGAATCGTGAAGGCCGTCCCAGATCTCGCACCGAAGTGGAAGGGCTCCTCCATATTTGGAGTCATATTGACTAAATTGCAAGGCGGCTACAAGAATGATCATAATTTCGCGAGAAGAAATTTGTTACTTCTATGTATGATTAGAAGGGCGACCAGTTGCTAATGAAGCCTACGCATGGACAAACCCCTTTGTGCTCATTAATGGAGAAGACAGATGACGGCATAACCTGAAGCCTACTTCAAGATATAGAAATGACCTTGATCATGCGGCAACACGGTGTGCATGGCCAAACATCAGGACGCATATCCATAGTGTTTGACCAACCTATTACGCTAATCAATCACTCAGCTTTCTCCATCTGTCTCCATCGACGAAGTAGTGGCCACCTCGGTCCAACCCCTCCCTCTAGCCGAAGGTCCGTTCTCGCAGTCGACGTTCCCCGCTTGGCGCCACTCCTCGGACGATTGAGACCCCTATTTCTGTAAATCAGGCCGACATGCATTATCAGATCTCCCTCTTATCAGATCCATCTCCTGTTTTCATTCACCACGAGTTGATGAGAGATAACTCACGGTGGTTTGCTTCGTCGCCGATTCGAAGAGAGAGAGAGAAAAAGAAAGAAGAAAAAAGAAAAACAAAATGTCGGGCCAAGACTCTACCATCCTGCTCAACGGGAGGATTTATCAGTCGTCCGTCTCTGGCTCTATTGATGAAACTCCAACATTCGCTGATACAATAATCATAAAGAACGGCACTATCCACTATGTCGGTTCCGAGAGCGATGCAGAGGTGATGGAAGCAAAGAGCGACGGGGCCAACATACAGGATTTAGATGGACAGACCGTCCTTCCGGGCTTTGTCGACGGGCACGTTCATTTGCTTCTGCTGGGACAGTCCTTGACAAAAGTGAGCTTGAACGCATGCAAGAACCTGGAGGACATTCGGACGGAGATCAAAAATTACGCAGCATCGCACCCAGAAGTGCCTCGCATTTTCTGTCGTGGCTGGATGCATTCGATGACACCGGACGGCGTCGATGCCAGCTTGCTAGACGACCTTGACCCAAGGCCCATCTTCATTGACTCCAAAGATCTGCATTCAACGTGGAGCAACAAGGCCGGGATAGAAGAGGTCTGTCGGGTCATGAACATCTCCGACAAGACTCCTGACCCGCCGGGCGGCTCATTCCAGCGGGATGCGGAGGGAAACCTCAGTGGTCTGTTCAGCGAGAGCGCTGTCTTTGAGACTATCTGGCCATTCGTTGCTCGGGTCGCGTCAATCGAAGAAAGGAAGGAGGCCATCGGGGCTGCCTTTGAGGCATTCAACGCAGTGGGCTACACCGGCATGATTGACATGGCCATGGATGAGACCATCTGGGAGCCCCTGGTCGAACTGCGCAAAGACAGGGGAACGCTGGGCAACATGCGGGTGGCTGCTTACTGGCTGATGAAGCCAGATGAGTCCCTCGACAAGGTGCTGGCTCAGGTCGATCGCGCCGCTGCCCTCGCGCGAGAGTACAACGCCGAAACTACACCAGACTGCCGCGTTGTCGGCATCAAGGTGATCTGCGACGGCATCATTGACGCATGCACAGCATCCCTTACGGAGCCCTATTCCACCGGTGCTGACCCGGACGCCATCTGGACGGAGAGCGTCCTCGACCAGCTGGTAGCGAAAGCGCACGCGGCAGACCTACAGGTCGCACTCCACGCCATTGGCGACCGCACTGCCAAGATGGCCATTGACGTTCTGGAGAGGAACACGGATCGGTCGCGCCGGCCACGGATTGAGCATCTAGAACTGACATCGGAGGAGGATGCCCGACGACTGGGGCAACTGGGCATCACGGCGTCGATCCAGCCTGTGCATGCTGACCCAGCCATTCTACGCGCCTGGCCTCGTCTAATTGGACCGCACCGCTGCAGTCGCGCATTTGCGTACCGAGAGTTCATTGACGGGGCGCACCGCTGGCCCTTGGCTCAGACGCCCCGACAGCACCTCACGAACCGTTGCCAAACCTGTACGTGGCGACGACCAGGCGGTCATACCGAGAGCCAACCCTAGAGACGGTGGTCAACCCGGAGTTCGCTCTTACGGTGTGCCAGGCGGTGGCTGGGGCGACACATGGCTCGGCTTACTCATGCTTCGCAGACAGCTGGACAGGAAGCCTGAAGCCGGGCCACAAGGCCGACTTGGTGATATGCCGAGTAGATCTCACGCCGGACAAGCTGATAGGAGGCAAGGTTCTGGAAACCTGGTTTGAAGGAAGACGAGTATACAAGGCCAAGGATTAGACAGACGGCGGCAGTGGCCGGTGTAACTAAGCTAGAAATGTGACATGTTTGATTCAAGACGAAGCGTCCCGCCTGCTTCGATACGTGTTGGTACATGGGTTTGAAGTGACTAGAATCTGACGAGTGTCCACCCGCGAGGGGAAAACTACGCGATGCCGCTTTAGACCCTCGCGGCAACGAGGCTCATGTAGACGCCCCAGAGCAGTCCGATGAAACTGAGAAATACAATACGGCGGTGCACCGGGATGAAGCTGAAGCTGACGATGGACGCGATTGGCCAAATCTTGTAGCCTGCCACGATGATTGGGATCGTTTCCTGCCGCGTCGTTGTTAGTCAAGCCATGCCCTTGAACGCAACGGGAGCGAGACCTACGTTGACGATGTTGCTCCAGATCTGCGAGGTGCCCTGGCCCTTCATGATACCCATGAGGATCAGGAAGGCGATGGTGTTCATGATGGCACCCATGGTGATACAGTCGACGAACCATTTGGTGATGGTGTTGCGATAGCTAAAGGCAGGCTGTGCATTTGCCGGCATGATGTCGGCGTCTCTCCGGCCAGCGGCCTCCTCCATGGCCTTGAGCTCGACATCACCACGGGCTTCAGCGGAACTGGCCGGAGGATAGGCCGGAAAGGTCTTCTCCAGGAACTGCTGCCACACGTAGTTGGGCGGAGCTGTCATGAAGCTGAGCGCTACGAAGCGCAGCAGCTGGATCAGGTCCAGGGCGAAGCCGCGCTAAGCAGTGCGAGGTTAGTGACAAATTGCGTATGGCATGGCGGATAGTGCGTCTGTGGGCTTTCCGCAACCAGACATGTCAACCGCGGCTCACCTTTTCTTGATACGCCTGGATGAATTGGGCCAGGAAGTTGGACAAGGTCGACAGGCCTGCCGCCTGGAGGGTTGCGGACATGATTGGGGACGGCATCATGACAGACGGCCAGGCGAACCCCTGTTCGGGTGGACGATTTCGGGCGCGTGTGCAGTTGCAGTTGCAGTTACAGTGGCAGTAGAGCAATTGGATGGGAAGAATGGGTTGCTCGGCTCTTGTGCTCTTCACATTGAGAAGGTGACTTGTCAAATGGCGTTACGGAACCTGATCGGAGAGCATGTTTGTTTCTACATCTCGCAACTCAGCTGCAGCCAAAGTAACCAAAGCTCTGCGCACGAGCGCAGTCACGTGCACCAAGGGGCTGCCATCTGCTTCCAAAGCTGGGGATGATCAGCCCTTGGAGTTGCGTAATGCAGTAATTGCAACCCGCCACGACAATCAGTCAATCAACCAGTCAACCAGTCAGCCAGTCAGCCAGTCAGCAAGGGCAGCCAGCCAGCCAGTCAGCCAGTCAGTCTACGCTGTGCTGTGCTGTGCTGTGCTGTGCTGTGCTGTGCTGTGCTGTGCTGTGCTGTGCTGTGCTGTGGCTAGAAGCGCAACCAAAGTCGCGTTCGACTTGCTCCGTAGGCATGTCACGGGCCAGTCCACAGATATGATGCACGATGTTCGGCTTCTCATAACATATCGTGTCAACTACCTTACCCACATACCTAGTTAGTGACCAGCCCGCTTGGGTGTCGTTTGCTTCACTCTCCGCTAGGTGTTGGCGACGGCGACCCAGCCTGACCTTACGAAAGCCGGCGCTTGCATTTACACTTGCACCAGCGCGATGTGACATGCGAGGCTCTTCTATATTCAAGGCCGTGGAGTCCACCACGTAGGATCGATGGCTTCATTTTGCTAAACACATGCTCCTTCTTCCCCAACCTCGTCACAATCATCACTTGACTCGTCGTTATAATCGTGGGTATAAGAGTAATATTTTTCCTTGGCAGGAAACACATCTTCAGACGCTCAACTGGCTGGGCCCCCATGGTCATGACATTCCCTCAGGTCAGTACGGCGTATGGACGGTCAAAGCAGTCATCCCATCGTGTCTTTCCCGATACCCAAAACTTCTCCAAAACACCCTTGGCAACAAGCGGATACGATGCACCCGTATCGCAGGTCATCTGGAAGAGCTGCTGGTCAACAAACGCCCGTTCTTCCGCCGTCCCGCTGGCGGCTTCCACCCCTGCCACCACCAGGGGCCACACCATGCCTTTCTTTGCGACCGAAGACTCCATGGCCTCTGGCAAGAGAGTAAAGAGTCGCGCGCGGTGGTCGATTGGCACACTGGTCGGTGAGCCGTCATGTAGGCCTTGTTCCGCCATGAAGACGGGTGGGCAAGGCAGAGTAGCCGTGCAGTAGACCGAAACAGCGGACTGGAAAATTCGCGCAATCAAGCACCATTCCGTCAAGTAGTTGGTTCCATGAGACGGGGCCCACGTCTCGGGCACAAAGGCGTTGATCTGCTCCAGAATGGTCGCCGGCGATATTTGTGTGGCACCAGTGACCAAACCTGACGGGTCGGTAGCTAGCTGGTACCGCATGTAGTTTATGCTGATGATGATGGTAAATAATGGTAACGGACAGGGTAGCGATGGGTATACGCCGATGGTATATAGCTCTGAGATAACGTCGGCCGTGTTGATGTGCGAAGTTGCCGTCATTTGGTCTATCGGCGGGCTTGTTGTGTTGGCCATGACGGAAATACTAGGCCACAATCAGTCAACGCGTCCACAAGAGAACTGTCGCTCATACATGTCAGTTATCTCGGCGGGACCTGGGGACATACATTACAAAGGTCAGCAGCGAAGGCTTCAGATGACTTGCCGAGTTGATGAGCTTGCCAAGCCCGCCACGCAACGTAATGAGTGCCATGAGGCCATCGGCATGGGGTCTCCATAGCGGCGACACGGATTGTTGCAGCTACCAGTACCATGTCAGCAAAGTCAAGGGGATCAAATATTGAGCTATCTGCCTTTACCTCTGCTGTTAAGAAAGCCGAAACAGAAATGATAGTTGCATCGCTACTGCGTGTCGACTCCTTACCGATCTCTTCGTTCAACGCCCGTATGGCAAGTCCGGTATGCTGGTGTAGTCGCATCCACATGTCGGCGAGGGACCTACCGCATTGACCGGTGGCGGATTAATGATTGACGCCAACGCTGAGCTCTCAGACGTTGGCGAGTTGTGATCGACCGGCCCAGACGCAGACGACGCTCCTATGTTTCCTGTCAAGGCTGGAGGTGAAGATGGTGAGGAAGCGGAAGAGCCAGGTGGAGATGTTGGCGAGGACGCAGATGCTTGATTAACACTTTGCTGGAGGATGCGGTGGCTAAGAGTCATGGACACAAGGGCGTGTCGCAAGGAGGTCGGGATGCTGTTGAGGGAGACGACGGGAATCACGAATGGGTTGGGGGCTAACTGGTTGGACACCAGGCCAGGATATATATATGAATTGTCTAGAGGAACCGTTAGCCGTACATACAGAGATATCGGTGCCATGGCGTAAGTGCCGCTTGAGGAATGCCTACAGTATTGAGCAGCTTCGGCAAGATCGGGAGAGTCTGCGCCCAGCGGCGTGTGGCTGGACAGTGGCCTTGGTATGCTTCCAGAGGTTGTAAGAGCTCTGGACATGGCTGGCTCGAGGGCCGGCATCATGGAGGATGAACCAGCCGCGTCTACCGAGGATGCTGACGAGGACAGCTGCTTGGATTCGGAGACCGGCAGCGGCTCCGGGCCGATTAGGGGCAGCGGCCTTCTTCCCTTTAGCCGAAGCGGATGCTGATCCGGAACCGGCAGCGGACCCTGTACTTGCACGTTGGCCCGCGCCCGGGTTCTGCCTCCGAGCCCGGGATGTGACACGGCCGGGGCCAGCCATGTGAGAGGCTTGCGGTCGTTGTATCCAGGACAGACAATGCCTGCGGCGCGGCATTTATTGCAGACAGGTCGGGCGGCGTCACATACCCATCGACGTCGCAAGCACTCCCAGCATTGTCGGGGCGCTTCACCTCCCGCTGCAGACGAGGGGGCATGATGGTTGCGTTTGCGTGGCCGTTTTGCGAGTGGAGAGGGTGATGTTGTGCTCACCGTGAGGAACGGTATATCCTGGCAGAGTATCTCATAAGAGATACGATTGTACTGCAGCAGATACCAGACGAGGTGCCGATATCCTCAGTCTATTCTCGGGGAATATTACCCACGTCTCTCTTCGATCTCGTTGCTTGGGGAGCCTGGGATGCTTCCTGATTTGACAGCAACGCAAGCCAAAGTCACTGTGTGCCAGGTTGAGGAAGGGATCAGCACCTCCACCCTTTTGCTGTTGACTCTTTTTGGCGAGAAAGTGGATTAGATTGGCGGGAGATTACTAGTTGGCTGTAACTCAACCAGTCAGTCGCTCAATAAACCCAGGATCAGAAGGCCTAGATGGGGAAATGTAGTTTTAAGACGCGGTGTACGCTGCAAGGCGCCTTGATAGTTGCATTCAGCTAGGAGGACGACGGACATACAGTTGTATCAGGAAGCCAAGCCTCTATAACCTTTGTATCTCAGAGTTGATAAGCCGCTACGGTTAGGTGTAGCTTGGTCAAGAAACTCGTATTTCCTTCACTGTAGACACGAAACAACCTGACCGGCCGCCAGATGTTCTCAAGACTGGAAACGACCACAGCCCCTTCCTTCCCAAAGAGGGCACCCTATCTTCGGTATTCTCTCCTCAGATTCGTTGATTCCAAATAAGGCCCGAGGCTGTGCTATCTCTCGACCGACAGAGCTCTCAGACGCTGAATGTCGCCTAGATGGAACGAGTTGACGGCGAAAGCATGGCGTTTCGGATCCCGCGTCATGGGGATCAGGATTCGTCCTCGGCAAGACTGCCGTTATTTCGACATGGGACAAGTGACTACTTTATACCGCTTCGGGCGCTGGACCAACTGCTTGGTTGATGGTGTGGTGGAGACGGAAAGGCTTGGCCATCGTATTATCTTGTTACGGCAAGGTGTCGATGGGCTGAGGCAGGGTCCAGCTCTGTCAGGCAGCCAATGAAACCCGTCACAGAGGGCGTGTAAGGCAATGAATGTGCGTGCTGGACAGCCATGATTTTCTCGAACTCGGGCTTCACTTCCACAGCCACTGGTTGGGAGTTGGGAGCAGCCACCCCCGTGGGAGGGAGGCGAGGAGAAATAGGTTACCTACTGATTACCGGTGGGTGTAATGCCCCGAGACTTCTGAAAGATCCAAAGATCAAACAAATAACGCCATTCGCGACTATCCTGGGAAGAGCTGGTTGCTCAAGCCCCGAATCTTCAAGCCAAAGGTGAGTGACCCTACACCGTTGGCCAGGTCTATTTCCCAGTCACTCTGAGGTGGGAGCTGAAGGGCGGGCGGCCCTCTCCACCGGTTATCGCGTGTTGGTGTTGGCGTTGGTCTGATCGTTGCAGTGGTCCTCCTCTCCCAATCAATGCGGCCAAGGACGCCCTAACGGAAGAGCTGTCAAGAGCAACAGCCCCATAGAAAGGGCTCTGTGGTCTAGTTAGCTTGAACTAGCCAGACGCATGTCCATCCTTCGCGTCGTGCCCCAAACACGAAACGCCGGCGATCAGTTGTCGTCCCAAGCCTCATACTGCTTGGCATGAGCAGACAATTCTCCCATCAGGTCATGGAAGCAAGGCTCACAAAAGCGTTGTCGAGGCCAGCATCGGGAGGCCTCAGGGCATCTGCACAAGGGATGCACAAGGGATGCACACACACACACACACACATAGAGAGAGAGAGGGAGAGAAAGCAGAATCACGTAAGGTGGCACGCCGAGATGACGTCTCATCACAGTAATATCCTGCCGCTCAGCCACCACCACCTACTTGAGGCTTTCGTCACGTCCCATCTTCAACCGGCTTGCTATGCTATCGTCATGGCGTGGTGCGGTTGTCGAGCCGGGGTTAGAATCATGACAGTGGCTTATGCATTCATTTTATGCCGTGCATTTAGCTCCCAGGCATTCATCTAAGATGCCATCTCTCGTTGGCGTCCCCAGGTAACGCTGAAGACCACCCCTTTCAACCTATGCTAAAGCGTCCAAGCCCATAGCACTAGCGGTGCTGTGCTCTTTAACCGGCCAGCCCCTGCATTGGCTTTTAATTACGGTCTCGTGCAGTAGTACAAGTACAGTACCCTTGAGTTTCGGATATGGCAGGATTACTCTGCTTGGTATTAACTCGCAATGAACAGATAATGTTATACCGAATTAATTGCGGGCATATGGAGCGCGAATCCTCACGGCTTGGTCCAAGACAAGATGCATGCAAGGAACACAACCACTTCACTTTTGCATTTGTGGATAATTAGAATCGCGGTTCATCAATGTATTTTAAGCAGAGATCTAGGGGGCTGGTTGGTGGCAGCTTTTGAGCGATCAACCCTCATTCGCGAGCCACGCAGCGCTCTATAACCCAAGCTTCGTCCTCGTCTCACGTTCCAACGTTCTCCCCAGGAGAGAAGCGTCTCCTTTTCTAGACGTCTTGCAGTGGCCTGCATGGACCCAGCTCGACTGCTCCTGAGAACGTTTGGACAAGATAAGTTGGAAGAACAATAAAAAAAGAAGCAAAATAAATGTGTCCAAGTCACGCGCCGAAAATGCCATCAAGAGACGGTCCAAATGAACCAACCAGCCAGCCCAACTCCCAATGTCGTAAATTGCACATCCCAAAGATCCCAAGCTGGCGTGTGCTCCCAAAATAGGGAGAGAACGGCGACCTCGAACGATGGAAGAGAATCCCTGTCCGCACAGGGAACTAAGCTCGATTCCTTCGGTCAATAAGCCCACATTGCTTGCTGGGATAAACTCCGCGTAGCCCACTGCTCAGGCCAAGTACGCTGAGGCTACTAACATAAAAACACGCTTCGTCAGGTCAAAGCAAGAGCCCCTCGCCACCCGCTCGATCATCACTTAGGCGTGATCGGCGCCGTAAGGCTTGCGGAGGGGCATCTCGGTGCTGTCGACGCGCGAGAAGCCGTTGTTCTCCCAGAAGGGGTCTGCTTCTTGGCGCTCTTGTCCCAGTAGCCGAAAGGGTCCAGCACGGTGGCCAGGAAGGGGCGGTCGTCCTTCCAACCGGGGCCGGTGATCTCGGTGACACCGTCCTGAGCGAGGTAAACGTGGTAGTCCTCGGGCAGGTAGAGACGGGGTGGCGCGCGTTCCACAGGTACGAGTTGATGAGCATCATGGTGGCCTCGAACACGTAGAAGTACCACTCGAGGCGCAGGGTGGGATGCACATGCTCAAAGTCTTCGGCCGTCTTGGGCTGCTTGGCGCCGAAGTGCTCGATGATGCGGTAGATGCAGCGGATCGTGATGAGCAGCGACGATGTGTACATGGTGATAAGCGGCTCCTTGGTGGCTCAGGTCAAGACTCCTCCTTGGCACAGCGCTGGTGGAAGCTGATGGCCATGCCGCAGAAGCAGGCGATGACGCCCACCTGGATGATCAACGAGGCCTTGAGCATGATGTGGCCAATGTTTGCAAGCTTCTTGCTAACGGCCGGGTTGGCGATCCAGGCAATGCCGACGCCGTTGAGGATCTCGACGAGACTGGCCACGGAGCCGAAAGTGGTCAAGGTTCGGCCAGGGTGCATGGGCGAGTGGTATGGCACGTAGTATAGGATGCGGCCAAGGGCGTGGAAGTTGGCGAGCTCGAGGATCGGTGGCGCCATGTAGATGGCGCATGTGCTGATGATGAAGACGGTGACGTTGGACTGCACTTTGGCATCGTAGTTGAAGGCGCCGTATTCACGCAGGGCGAAACCGAGGGTGAAGATGAAGGCAGCGACGACGTGCATGCCCGTGATCTTCCATGCCTTGAAGTGCCTGTAAAGCAAGCCCTGTCAGCATAGGCCACGCCCGGTGAGGTGAAGAGCAGCGGGACGGGAGGGGACGAGACACATACACGCATTGCCAGAAGTGCCAAAGTGTGGTTATGAGGAAAAGGACAGCGAAGATGACAGGAGCCACCTTGTTGGGAGCGTAGAGATAGATGCTCCCCGGCACTATGATACGGAAACTAGGTCAGCACATGTCCTGTTTCGTTTGATGTTGTCGGCTTGGGAGCAGGGCCGTTCGTACCAATACCGTCAGCGACCATGTTGGAAGTCGTAACGAGCCCTTTCTCTAGGTGTGCAAAGCAAGGATGGGCGTCGTGATCTAGGATGGGGTAGGATAGGATAGGATGTTGGATTCACTGCTTCGTTCCTCGCGGTTACTCTGGTCAGGCAACACGATTGGACAGAAGAAAGGAAAAGGGAACCGCTAGAGAAGAACAAGGAAGGAAACAGGAAAATAGAAAGGCGATAGAAGATTTGGATATGAGGAAAGGGACAAAGAAATAAGAAAATGAAAACAGACACGAGGAAATGAGGAGAAGGAAATAAGCGACGTGATCGGCCAGGAGGATATTTGCCTTTATAGGAGCATGACGATGGCTGCGAATCCAGCACCGACCCAACCAACCACGCACGCATGGATGCCATCAGCATCGAATACTTGGGCACAGGGGAAGCGTCCGGGGTCGGTCCAAGTGCAAGGATAGGGATATCGAGGCAGGGTTTCAGCCTGAAAAGTGGGCTGCGAGCTTAGCCCCTTCAGAAGCTGAGATGAGAGAGGGAGGCAGGGGTGTCATGAAGCTTGGCATGGTTTCCTGCCTCGTCACTTCGTGCCATGGCCAGCAGTGTTATGCAGATGATTGGATTGGCCTCACACACCCTCTCTGTATCTGTCGAGAAGGGCGGCAAGCAAGACGTCAGATGGCTGGCTTCGTCTCTCGACTGATACACACCGCGGCCTTTCTGTATCACGATGGTTGACGAGTACCGTGGACAATGTATGTAACGTACAACAGGGATACGGTCGGTGGCTAATTCCACATGGATCGACCTTCCCTCCGTCTCGAAAGAAATAATGCGGTTTGGCAGATCTCTGACGTGGTCATCACCTTCTGCCGCGCTTTGAGCGTCAGTCTGGTCCCTCCCAGGTGGGATTACGTGGATATTTCTTTTGTTGACTGCGAATCGTTGCTCGTATGGGTTTACTTGCCTTGATCGTGCTGGAGACAACAAGCAACATGGCGCTATAGACTAGACTATAGACCATAGACTACTGTTCCCTCGCACGTCATGGCGCGGTAGCCGTTGATGACTGACCACCTTACTTCACAACATGGCTGCCGTTGATGACTGTTGCCTCGCACACGACATCATAGCACGATCGACCACCACCATCAACAACGAGACTCTTCCTCGCACAAGGCCATAAGGTAAGTAAACAGCGGGCTACATAATAGAGCCGGGCAACGTTCCAGAAGCATGTCATTAGTTGCCCGATTGGGAAGTTGGGTGTACCCAGGTTGTTCATCCTTTGCGAGCAATGGGTGATCCATGTCGCGTCGCAGATCCAATTAAACATAGCGACATGGCTTCGCCTAATGGCCCGATCTTTTCCCTGGAACGAGATGAGGTGCAAGTCTGCGACGCAGATCTCGCCCACCCGAATCCTTTCTACCCAAGCTCCCGTACCTCCAGCCTAGGTAATAAGACTCATGGTTCAGCGGCAAAGGGGTATGGGGAAGGCTTGCTGTCCACGGATTAGTGGGAAAGGTGGCGGCATTTTCACTCGGAACCAGCAAAGAAGAAGGCACGCCTAGAGTTGACATCGGACACTGTCCGGGCCTGCTTGTTGCTGTTGTTCAGGCTCTCCAGCATCTGGCTGGTTAGTCAACACCGACATCATCGCCAATTACGGTACCTTCTTGTGCCATCTATCTCTTTACCCAACAGTTTCCCGCTCATTCGGGACAGGTGCTCGGATTGGCCATGGCCCTACAGTACCTACCTCTGCATCCATCCCCTTCTACCATAGTAGCATTCATCATGTTCCGTCACAAACTCGCCAGAACCAATCTCAAAACACTGGGTCTGTATCAGACGGCCGGCTTCACCGTAGCCTCCATGTCAGCCGTGGTGGGCCTGTTGGTGTGCTCTCGTGCACAGCGCGACCGTAGCATCCAGACCAGGGCTCTGCTGAATGCTTGCGCCCTGTCCACTCGTTAGCCATGTCTCTGCAAGGTCTCTGGCCATTGCGCCACTCACGGGCCTTACCTTAAGCATCCCATTTGATTCTATTATTATCCGCCCCCTTCCAAACCCACCTGTGTGCTCCACATGCTCTATGTCTCCAGGCTACATCGAAGAGCGTTTAACCCCCAAAAGCTTGGTATTCCCCACCGGACAATGAAGGGTGACATGTCTGTGCGACACGAGTGGGTACCCTGCAGATGAATGAATGCTGGTATCAAGCATACATAACTCTCTGCAGCAAGAATACATACAGAACAGCACTGTACAGTAAGTATATGGGCTCTCACACCAACGTCTTCCGCGGCTTGCACACTCTCCATCCCGGGTCTGGATGTAGTCAAGCAATGAAAAGTCATAGTTCCATTAGCATCGCACATGCCAATCTCAAATGCCCTCCTCCTCGAGGAGCTGTATTCGAGGTCAACAAATCTCAAAGCCGAAATAGGTGATTTTCCAGCCTGGGTGGAAACGATGAAGGCGACTACGCTCCCCATAACACGTCCATTGCCATTGGTCCATGCTATCCGCAAGGCCGGAAGAGGATGATTTCGTAGCATCTGAAGTTGCTGGGGATCCGTTTCTGCATAAGGGGCGAATCAATCTGGAGAGGTTTTTGTTTTTTCTTTGCAGAACCTTGAGCCACTGAATCCAGCTTCAAAACACGTTTTCATCTCGCATGTTTGATCGCGGCTGGTTGCCTACAGCAATGTCGACCAGTCAGGGCAGGCAACGCAAATGGACAGCAGCTCTCGGCCAGTTGGCCATGCTAAGTATCTGGTCTCGGCTTAGTAGGTAGTACCTCAAGTAGCGGCCAACAGCTTTCCTGCTGATCTCCTCACCAGCACTTTCATCAGCACCAGTCCACCAGTCTACATCACCCTTGAGTGCAGTGACGGCATTGCCATCATCGAGTTCTGGCGCGTGCGTGGTTGATGGTGGGTCGTTTGGCACCATGTGGAAGAGTATATCATAGCGCTTTGTTCTTCATCTTTTTGGACGAAAACCGCCTGGACAAATGTCTCAAGTTGGGCCTTCCAGCCATCCTAATCTACTTCAGGCGCTGAGCACCAACGTCGCCGCTGGTGCTACTGCTTGTATTCTTGGCTGGGACAGGATTCAATCTGGTTGCAACGGCAACGACAGATACAGGGCTTACAGACTCAGCGGTAGCCATGTTGACAATACGCGAGCGGCTGGACAGTTGGATGCAGTCCTTGAGCATGCGCATGAGAAAGTCATCGTTGCTGCAAGCACCAGTGGTAGCGTCCCTCTCATCGAAGCATCGGATTATTTCCGCCTTCTGTTTCCCCTGTCGGCAACAGAGACAGAGATCGAGCATGTGTACAGGTCCAACGGTAGATCCAATAAGGCCGCATCTGCCGGCCTCCCAGACGAGCTGCTCAGAAACCTGGGGTCCGTCAGAATTGCTATTACACGAAAAGAAAAGGGGTTGGGGAGCCACTTACCCGCGTAGATTAGCCATGCCCAGTGCCCAGGCCGAAGCGGCTGCCCATCATGTCATCTGCTTCCATACCAGCGCCTTGTCCCGTACTGGTCTGTTCGTGCAATAGCTTAATATAGTGATCCGTAACCAGAACTCTTATTGAACTGATTGATGAGAAAAGCTTGGGCTTGCCCTGGTTGCACAGGCGGAGAGCATCAAGCGTTAAAAGAACGTTGCTACCCACAAGGTCCTTGTATTGTTTCGCCCAATGAACCTCAGTGCCATTATGGATAACCGCGTCAGCAGCATCGCAAACCTCATTCCATGTCTTATTATGAAAACTCAGGCGCGGCTGCGACAGGTTACCAATAAAGACACTCAGCCTGGGGAATCCAAGAATCCTGCCATACGCCGTATCGCGAAGCGGCCTCTGAAGTCGCTCGACAGTGACTTGAATGCTCTTAGTTCCCCAGATATGAACGAGCGCGCGAACACCTTCAAGTCTCAGCGAGTCATTGGCTATATACCACCGTATGAAACCCGTGGTGCCTGTCACCAAGATGGTGGCCTTGCTTGTTGGCGAGAGTGCCGCAGGGTCTGCAGTCTGGGACTTGGGATCGAGGCTGCAAAGCAATTTGTCTAGCGACTGTGGATAAACAGGCTCACCACCCACTGTTGCAGCTGGACCACTCTTGCCCTCGCGAGCTCGCGGCCGACTTGTGTGTCAAGTGCCTTGGGAGATAAGTTGGAATAGAGTGAGCTGATAGTCACGCTGATGCCGGGTTTCCTGCGAATATCGAGAAGAAGCTGCTGTGGCAGCAAGCTGTGCCCGTCACTCTCAATCAAATTTTAATCAGGTTGGAGAGTCCTGGGATCCATGCCACGGATGATCGTCACCCACTGTTCAGCTACTTCCTTGAAAATCGCTGAAGGCCTCCCATCTCTTCAGATCCTCCCTGACGCCTCCTCCGAGAGCGGTGCTGCGTCTGAGAAGGGCAGATTGGGACTGTCGATCTTGCCATTGGTATTGAGTGGCATCTTGTCGAGAAAGATGAAATAAGTTGGAACACCGTAAGCTAGCAACCTAGACTTGAGATGATCCCGGACCTCCCTTTGCATCGGCCGGACGTAATTCATGCACACGATGACGAGTCCAACCTCGATGCCTTGCTCCTCAATGTCTTCTAAGCTTCGATCTGCCAGCCGCTTAACCCATTGTTGAAGTTCAAGAATAATATTAGCCGACCAATATCGGCTCTTCATTCCGATCCCAGCGAAGCAGCGTCTTGCCCTCGCGGACCAGTGGGTATCCTTTTGGGTCGCTATCGATGTCGCTGAGCTCGATGCGGAAAACGTGAGTCTTATCTGGTTCTCAGCTCCGCCTGTGATAGCGCAGTGACCAGAGTCATCGAGAGAGGATCCAAGATCCCCAGTACGGTAGATCCTATTGCGTGGACACTTGCGGTACTTCCTCCAAGATTTGTTGACAGGACCGGCAATTTTATTGAGGAACTTTCACTTAGTCTTTCCTAGGTCATTCAAATATCCCTACGTTTGAATGTTAGGAGTTATCTTTCAACTTTAAGGGATCACACTTATCTCACCCAAACCTGCTGTTCGCACCATGATCTCACCGACCTCGCCGACGCCGCAAAGCTTGGTATGATCCTCCCGATTTACTATCAAGAACTGCACGTTCTGCATGCCCGTTCTAGCGGGGATGATGCCGTCGAACTTATCCATCGCATTCCTATCTTCAGCATGGCTCTTGATTTATTAGCAAGACGTGGTTCAGTTTGTTTCAGTTGTACAGCAAGCAGTGAAGATTTCTGCATGAAGTGACAGCTTGCAGAGTGCCTCGTAATGCTACTTGGCCAATATATCACCAACATAAAGCACGCACAGCAGAGAAGACACTCCGCTGTAGCGCCTCCAACCAAGATGTAGCTCATCCCAGGCGTCAAGTGGACTGCGTTTACTGTTGTCGCTAAACGACTCGGCTGATGGCTCGTGGGCAATGTTCTCACTGTCGGGATCACCAACTCGGCCCAAAAAGGAGAGGACGGAAGAAATCATGATGAACAATGGCATGAGGTATGGCACCATTCCAAGTCAGCAGATGTACATGAGAAACAGTAACAGAGAGAGTATCTACATTACCAGAGCGAGCTATATATTATATGTCTACTTTAAGCGACAGGGCATGCATGGAGTGTATGTTTAAAATGTAATACCTGTGTATTATTTAGCTATATATATAGAACTTCCTCATAACTATGTTATATAAGATTAGATTATATATAAAATATAATAAGAATAGTAAGTTATATATAATAAAAATAAAATATTTTAATATTTAAAAAAGATTATTTAAAAATTAAAAGGATTTAATATATAATAAATTTTATTTTATATTTATTATTTTAATAATTTTTAATTAAATTAAAAGAGAATTTTAAATATTTTAAAGAATTTAATTATTTTTATTTTTATTTTTTAATATTAAATATAATTTTAAAGTTTTTAGTTTTTAAAATAATATTTTAATATAAAATAAATATAAAATTTAAATAATATTTTAATTTAATATAAATATATTATTTTTAATATTATATAAATTTATATAAATTTAAAATATTAATATAATTTTATTATATTATAATTATTATTAATAAAAAAATATTTTAATTTAATTATATATTTATATATATATATATATATATATATATTATTTTAAATAAGATTAATTTTAGTAATAAACTTTTTAAATTATAATATTTTCCAAAAAAATTTCTTATATACTCCTATCTTTTTACTATTTTTAAAATAAAAATTCAATGTTTTTTAGTTTTAAAGACACGTCTCCAACCTTCCTGCTCCATCTAACATGATATAGTTAAACCCGTTAGCATATTCAAATTGTGGTAGTTAGAGAACCGGACCCTTCACTCGGACAGAATATCATTAGCAAAATTCACCACTTCACTCTTAGCGAGCTGTACCCCAATTTACATTATTTTAATTGCATTATTTAGTGTGCGTTTTGTACTTGAACAGTGCCGTCTGCCAAACCAAAGTAAGCTGCGACAGGCTTCTGGGCCTGACCACCCACGCTAGCGGCCTGTGTTCCATTCAAGCCGTAGAACAGGCCAATCTCGACAATACCTGGGATCCTGAGCAGTTCATCGGCCAACGTCTTGACCTCCCAGGTGCCCGCCTTCCCACCAGCGCCATCGGTCTCGGCGGTGAGGTCCTTGGGCAGCAGAAGAGGCGGGAAAGGTGCGTCGATGATCCACATGCCGTTATCAGTCACGCACTCACCGGCCTTGCTGGGGAGACCCGCACGCACGGCAGCAGCGGGTGATCCCATGTTGTGAAGGCGCGAAAGCACGTCCGGGGCAGCGAGAGGGAGGACCTCGATGGGAATGGTCTTCCACTTTGTGCAGAGACGAGGAGACTGCTTACGGTAGTCTGTGGGTCGTCTGTAAGTAAAACGAGCTCGAGGGGTAGAGGGAATTGGCCTGCTTACCGGCTACAGCGACAAACTTCCTGGCAGCAACTGCCACGAGCTTCTCCTGGAAGAGACACGCACCGCCTCCCTTGATGAGGTTCAGGTCCTCGTCAACTTCATCGGCGCCATCAAAAGCCACGTCCAGGAAACCAGCTGGCCGTCGACGATGGGGCGCTCGTCAAGGTTGCACAGGGTCAGGCCAGCCTGTCTGATCAAGCCTTTGGACTGGCTGCCAGTAGGAATAAAGGTCATATTGCCGTAGAAGGAGGGGCCCTTGCTGGCGATGGCTTCGACAACGTAGACGACGGTACTGCCGGATCCGATGCCGACGAACTTGGCAGAGGGCGCCAGGTGGTCATTGACAGCCTGGAAGGCAGCGGCCTTCTTGGCGGACTCGACGAGAGCCGCCGCCGAAGCTGTGGACGAGGACATGGCGCGAGGGGTGAAGGGAGATGATCTGGCGTAAGGACTGAAGGAAGCGAGGAAGCTGGAAGCACGGATACAGCGGCGCGGCGCGGAGAAAGGAGGCGTCGGGAAAAGATGAATATCATATACGGAGGTTCGAGCGGAAGAGGAGGAGGAGTTGCGAAGAAATAAAATGTTCAAAAAGAGTCAATCGCCCATTCGATTCCGCTTCGGCACGAGTCCAGCAAGGCGCAGCTCATTGGCGAAGAGGAGGGGCATCGCGACTGCCCCTCCACTGACGTAACAGCTACCAGCTGCGCCAGCCTTGCCTTAGTGGGGCGATAGGCCCCGGTTGATGCTCCAGCTATTTGGAAGCTTCCTCAGCTTGTCCAGGGCCGGCCTCGGCAAGAGTTGAGCAAAAAACAATGGCACTAGATTTCTTCTATACTATAGCTTACCTTAAATAAATAGATAGAAAAATTAGAAGAGTAGTTTAAAAATTCTTAATTGAATAATTATATTATTCTAATTAGGATAGCTAAAGGCTATCTACAGTAGATTAAATTTAATTAGTTATAATAAAAAGATAAAATAAAATAAAAAACTATATTATTCTTTATAAATTTAATATTAATTTTATTTATATTTTTAAATATTATAGATTAATATATATATTAAAATATATTCTTTTAATTATAATAGTTTTTAAATAATAAAACTTTATTATATTATTTTATATTTATTATATTAAATTATATTATATATTATTATATTTATTTATTTATTATGTTTATTAAATTACTTATTATATTCTTTAAAAATATTTTATATTATATATAATATATTTATAAATTTAAATTTTAAAAAATATATAATAAATAAAAACTTTAGATTAAATAGATTTATTTAAGGATTTAATATTTATTTATTATTTTAATTAAATTAAAAAAATATAATAAGACTTTAAAATATAAAAAATTTAAATATAAAAATATATATTTTAATATATTATATTAATATTATAATTTTTAAAAAAAGTTTTTATTTTATGAATTATTAATTAATATATTAAAATATTAATAATTATAATATTTTATAATTTTACTTATAATATTATAATAACTTTAAATTATAATAATTTTAAATATATCTTTTATAATAAAAGAATTTAAATTTATTAAAAAATAAGTATATAAAATTAAAATACTATTAAATTTAATTTATATATAATTATATATAATTATATATAAAAGCAACTATTTAGGATTTTTAAGGGTTTTTAGTATAAATATTAAAAGTTTTTAAAAATATTAAATTTAGAGAATTTTAAAAGATATTAAAAATAAAAAATAAATATTATATTATAATAATTATAAATTAATTTTTCTTATTTTTATTATAATTATAGTTTATATTAATATTAAACTTTTAACTTTAAATATAATTAATATTATAAATTATATATTAAAAGTTATAATTAAAATATAATATTAATATTAATATTAATATTAATAAATATAATTTAATAAAAAGTTTATTATATTTATTATAATATTTATTAAATAAAGAAGATTATATAAAAATAATATAATATAATAATTATTATATATAAAAATATAAATAGTATTTATTAAAAAATAAATATAATTAATATTTTATAATTAATAAAGCTATTTATATAAAAATATATTAGATAATAAAAATAATATTATTATTATTAATTACTTAAATTAGGTTATTAAAATAATATAAATAAATAAGATAATATTATAATATAATAAATTTAATTTTAATAGTTTAAAAAATTAAAATAATATTAATATATATTAATAATATATTAAATAGTGTAAATATTATTAATTTTATAATATTTTTATATTATTATAAAAATATAATATATTAAAATTTTTTAAAATAAATTAAGAATTCACTTTATTAATATATATATATATTATATATTAATATATAATATATAGAATATATATATAAAGAGGCCTTTAAGTATAAATATAATAATAATAAATTAAACTTTATATATATCTACCTAGATTTATATAATAATTAATAATATTATAATATTATTTATTTATTTATTATTATTTTAATTATTTATATAATTAAATAATAAGCTATTAAATTAAAAAGCTAATTAATTAACCTTAGAATATATTAATTATTTTTATTTTTTTATTATTATTTATTATTCTTATTATAATTAATACCCTATAAATTCAGTTATATATAATTAATAATAAAAATTATCTTTAATTAACCTTTTTTTATATAAAACTATACTTAAAATTATAATTATATTATAAAATAATTAAGTATTAGTTTAATTATTTATTAAAAGAAATTAAATATATTAAGCTTATAATATATTATTATTTAGCTTAATAAGAGAAAATTATTTATTATAGCAATTACTACGCTAGGAGAGTTAGGTAGAGGTGGCACGAGATATATCCTAAGGTAGCTATACCTATATTATAAGACTAAAGCTTGCAGGCTCAGGCCTTTGCCCGTGAGCCTCTAAGCTAACTTTTAAGGAATATTAAGATTATATAACCTGCTCTATAGATTATATACCTTATACTATAGAGTGGATTACTTTACTTTAGAATCTTATTTTGATAAGATTATAATAAAAGATTATAGAATAATAGGAGGATTCTATTAATTATTTATATTAATAAATATAAAAAGAATATAAAATAATAATTCAATTATTTTTTAATTTTTATTAAATAATTATATATTAAATAATAAATTATATAATAAATTAATATTAAAATAATAAATATATATAATTATAATCTTAATATATTTATTATATTTATAAAATATTATTAAAAATTATAAAATAATATAATATTATTTTTTAATTTTTAAAGATTAATCTTAATTTAAATTAAATTTTATAATATTTATATATTAAAAAAAAATTTATAATATTATTATATTTAATATTAATAATCTCTTATAATAATATTATTTTAAATAATTATTTAATTAAATATTAACTTAATATTTATTTATATAATTTTATATATTTAATAATAATAAAAAATATATAATTTTATAAATTAATTTATATAAAAAAAGATTAATATTTCTTTTTAGGATATAAATAATAAAAATTTAACTTTTAAAAGAATATTTTAATATATTATTCTTTAATAATATTTATAAAATAATTTATTTTTTTTAAAATATAAATATTTAATATATATAATATAATCTTTATAAAGAAGATTTTATATATTATTATTATATATATAAAAAGAATAATAAAAAAATATTATATATAAATAGTTATTTAAATAATTATAATTTTAAATAATTATAGTTTTAAATAATTATAGTTTTAAAAGAATTTAAAATTAAGTTATTAAAGATTATAATAATTAAGTATAATTTTAATTTTTTAAGGGTATTAAATATATATTTAATTATAAAAATAAAGATTAAATAATATTTATAATTAATATATTATATATTATAATATAAAGATATAATTATTAATATTAATATTATTAATATAATTATTTTAAAAAGCTAATTAAAGAATATATATTAAAAATATATATTTAATTATAAAAATAAAAATTAAATAATATTTATAATAAATATATTATATATTATAATATAAAGATATAATTATTAATATTAATATTATTAATATAATCTTTAAGAAACTTAAATTATTTTAAATATAAAATAAAATAATTAAATTTATTAAAATAATAAAATAAATAAAATATTAATTTATAATAAATATTTTATATATAATTATTTATTATAAATTCTAATTTATATATTTATATATATTTTTAAAAATATAAATATTATTATTAAATAATTTAATTATATATTTTAAATAATTAATAAAAATATTATTTTATTATAAAATTAAAAATATTTATAAATTAATTTATTAATATTATTTTATAATTTTATATTAAAATAAAAAATTTATTTTATTTTATATTTAATTAATTATTATTTATATTAAAATTATATTTAAATAAAACTAAAAATATTAACTTTTAATATATTTAAAATTTTATAATATATTTTATATAAATTATTCTTATAAATTATTTTATTTTATTTTATTTTATTTTATTTTATTTTATTTTATTTTATTTTAATTAAAAATATTAAAGCTTAAAAATTCTTAAAATTAATAAAAATATAAAATATATTAATTATAATTAATTTTTTAAAATATTAATAAGAGTATTTTTTAATTAATTAATTATAATAAAACTTAAATTATATTTTATTATAAATAAATATTTATATTATAGTAATTACTATATAGAAGAGTTAGGCAGAGGCAGTATAAGATATATTCCTAGGTAGCTATACCTATATTATAAGACTAAAGCTTATAGGCTTAAGGCTTTACCTATAAGCCTCTAAGCTAACTCTAGCGGATCGTTAATATTATATAACTTATTCTATAGATTACTTACCCTATACTATAGGGTAAACTATCTTAACTTTATAATAATTATTCCTTTCCTTTTCTATAGATATTTATACCTATAAATAGCCTTAATTCTATAATATCCTATTAAAATAATATTATATTATTAATATATTATTTATAATATAGTTTTAATTTATATAGCTTAATCCTATTTTAAAAATTTTAGCCTTAAATCCTATTACCTAGGTACCTTATTATTATATTACTCTTAAATCATCATTATATTATAGATATTTTATTTATACTCCCTAGGCTTTCTAGCTAATAATAAATCTTATAGCCTTAAGGTACTATTAAATAAATAATTTATTTAATCTTTATAGCTATAGCCTTTATTATTAGCTAATAGTATTATCTTATAACTATAAATTATTATTATTATATCTATATATATTTTTCCTCTTTCTTGCTTATATTTTACCTCTTTTTCTTTTTCTCTTCAGCCTCTTAATACCTTATTTTCTATTCACTCTCCTATAATATAGATTTTTATTTTTAAATATTATATCTTACCCTCCTATCGCTATATACTTACCTACCTACTATTATAAATACTATTAATAAATAATTAGAGTTAGCTTTATTAAAGAATTAAAGTATAAATAAGTATATTTATTTTAAGGAACTATAATATTCTATAATACTATATAATTATATTTATTTTACCCTCAGGGTATTATAAAATCCTAGCCACCCTTATTCTAAAAGCTCCCTGCTTTTATCTATTTATAATATCCATTTACCGTTAGATATTCTATTATACTACCCCCTCGATTAATATTTCTTAAATAACTCTATAGTACCTAAAAGAATAAGCCTTTATTTTCTATTAAGGGAAATAACTATATTAAATAATTAAAGAAGAAGAATAATAATAATATTATTATTACCCTTATTATATATTTATAAAATCTTTATATTATACCCCTAGATTACCCCCTATCGCTACCTGCCTCGGGTTTTATATATACTATCTATAGATATATATTATTAAATAAAAGAAAAAGTACCCTATTACTATCCTATAGATTAAGTATATCCTTATTAAATTAATTACTAAGTTAATCTATTATACTTAATATATTAAGTATAATAACTTATATCTCCTTATAAGTTATTTTATTTTAACTAGGAATGCTTTTTATTAATAATTCGCTAGCCCTAGGCTAGTTTAGAGGCTAACCTGCTTTTTTTATATAATAATATAAGGCTATTATTATTCTTTTTACCCTTATTATCCCTAACCCTAACTATAATATAAAAAGAAAAATAATCCTTAAATTATTATTATATTATTAAATAATATATATAAATATATTATTATTATTATTATTAAGCTTATTAATACTTTTATTATATTAAATTTAATTTATAAGAATAAATATAAGATTATTAACCCTAAGAAATAAACTAAAATAAATATTAAGAATAATATTATCCTAAGTATTCCTTAATATTTAATTAATAATTCTTAGATAGCTTATATTATTTACTATAAGCTTATTATTTAAAAAGGCTATATATTTATTTTTATATATCCCTATCTTTACTTTATTAATATAGAAGGCCTTTAGGCTTAGAAAAAGCTAATAACTTTTAATATTAATATTAATAAAGCTAAAAAGATAGTATAATAACTTATCTACTAAGAGTTTATTAATATTATAAATACTATCTTATACCTTAAGTTCCTTAATTATATTTATTAAGTTTATACTAAGCTAAAGAAATTTAAGCTTTACTATCTTTATAAGATAGATTAATATCCTTATTTTATTTAATATCTCCTTATCCCTATAAGATTCTTTTATTTTTTATTTTAATATATTCCTTTTTTAATAAATAATATATCTCTATAAAGAAAAATACTATTTATTTTTTAATTTTAATAAAGAGTTACTATATTTATAAATATTAATTTAAAGAAAAATAGTTTTTATTAATTCTTTAGCTTATATAAAGTTTATAATTTTAAATATTTAATAAAGAGTTATTATTAAAATAACTAAAATTAAATTTAATTTTATATAATTTTTTTAGGTTATTTATATTTATATTATATTTATATTATATAATTATCTAGCTTTTTTATTAACTTTATTTATATATTCTTTTATCTTTCTTTTATTAATAATTTATTATATTTAATAATAAGCTAAGGTATTAATAAAATATTAATAAGAATCTATTTATTATATTCTAATAGCTAGCCTTTTTATTTTATTAAATAATAAGTTTCTTCCTTTAAGATAATTTTATTTTTAAGATTCTTTATTTTCTATTTATTTTTATTCTTTTTTAAATTTAATATTAATAAGGCTTTATCTTAGAGTAAATTTTCCCTATTTATCTATAATTCTAATAGGCTAATATAAAAAATATTATAAATATAATTATATTTTTTAAATAATATAAAATAAGCTATTTATATTCTTAGGTAGTTTAGAATTTAAAATAATTTAATATAATATAATATTAATTTATATTTTTTTATTTAAACCTTAGGTTTTTTATTAATAATATTATTAAATTATCCTATTTTAAAGCTAATAATTAATATTTAAGATTATAGTATTTTATTATCCTTTTATTAGCCTTTTATTAATAACTTTTTAATTTTTATTATATAATAAAAAATTTAATAATCCTATACTTTATACTTAGGTTCTTTTAATAATTACTATTAATTACCTTTTATATTTATAATAAAAGGCTATAGCCTATTAATACTTTATTTAAGAAGATTTTTATAGCTATATTTATTATATTATTATATATAAACTCTATAACCTAAAATAATTATAGCTAATTATTCTAAGATTTATTAATAAAGTATCTTAAATAATATTCTAAGGTTTAATTTATTCTTTCTATTTAGCTATCTATTTAAGGATAAAATATAATTAATAATTTATATTTAATTTATATTTAATAATATAATTTTACTTAAAATTAGCTAATAAATAAAGTATTTTTATTTAAGATAATTCCTTTTAAAGCATTAAAGTATAGCTTAATTTTATAATAAAATAGCTTTATAAATTCTATTATATTAATATTTATATTTATTAAAAGGAAAAGGGAGTATTTAATATATTAATTTATTATTATTAAAATTATATTAATTTCTTATTTATTCTATTTAAATATAAATAATCTTATAATAAAATTTATTAAGATTTCTTATTATAATCTCTTAGGTATAAATAATAATATAAGGACTTTATAGGGTTAATATTTTCTTATTATTATTCTTTAATAAACTATATAAAAATCCACCTAATTAATAATATTCTTAAAGATTCTTTTTAATAGAATTTTTATTAAATTAGCTTTATAATATAAATATATCTAAAGTATCCTATTAATATATTATTATAGAATAACTATAATAACTCTTATTTAATATTAAATTTAGCTAATATATAAATTCAGCCTTTATATTTAATAAGCCTAGATTAATCTATTAATTAAGGAAGGGTTTTTACCTTAGCCTTATTTATATATTACCTACTTAAATCCTTTAGATTTTTATATCTTTATCCTAAATACCCTTAATTAATTTAATTAAATCTAAATTTAAATTTAAATTAAAAACTATTTCTTAATAAAGGGCTTTTAATACCTTTTATTATAGGAGCTATTATTTATAATTAATATACCCTTTCTAAGGGGCTATTTTTTATTTTAACTTTAATAGCTTCTTATTATTAATTTAATCTTAATAAACCCTAAACTTTATTATTCTAGATAATAATATCTTATTTAATTTAACCTTTTTTCTTACTTAAGGCTCTTTTATTTATAATAGCCTATAATTTAATTATTAATAATTTTCTTATTCTATAAATCCTATTTATATTTTTTCTATAAGAATTCTCTATACTTACTTTATTTTATTTTATAATCTTAATAATAGGTCTTTAATAAATAATATTTTATTTATATAATTTAGCCTTTTAATAGCCTATTAATTAAATTTAATTTTCTTATATAGTATTTAATAATAAAATTATAAAGTATAAAGAATATATATTATTTTATTTATTTATTATTAAATTTTAGCTATATTATAAATTATTATAGGTTTTAATAATTTAATTAGATTTTTATTAAAAATATTATTCCCTTAAGATAATATTATTAATATTTAAATAATTTTATAATTATTATAAGCTTTTAATTAAGAATCTTATAATTAAGCTTAAGCTTTTTAAACTTCTTTAATTAAAAAATAATTAAATAATAAATCCCTTTATTATTAAGCTAGGATAATATCCTTATTATAATAAACTTTAAAGTATTAATCTTAAGCTTTATTATCTATAAAATATTAAAATACTATAATAATAATATTTCTTAGAATATATTAATAAATTAATAAAATACTATCTTTTTTCTATATTTAGTATTAAAGTACTAAGTTTCTTTTTATTTTTACTACCCTTAAGTAAGGAATATAAAGGTATTATAATATTAATATATCTCTATATAAATCTTTAATAGAAATTATAAAACCTTAAGAATACTTAAATCTTATAATAGCTTATAGATTCTTTTTAATCTTAAATTATATTTACCTAGCTAGGGTTTATTATTATTTCCTTATTTAAAAGAATAAAGCCTAGGAATTTAATTTAATCTTAATAAAAGAGTATTTCTTAGGTTTTATAAAAAGCTTAGCTTTTTTAAATTATTCTAAGATTTCCTTAATATAAATAATATATATCTTTTAATCCTTAAAGAAAATAAATATATTATTAAAATAAACTATATAAATAATATTAAATAGCTTATTAAATATTTAATATATATATACTTAAAAGATTATAAATATATTTATAAATCTAAAAGATATTATTAAATATTTATAATAATTATATTAAATATAAAATATTATTTTCTATTTATAATCTTCTATAATTTAAATATAATAATAAATATCCTTAATATTAATCTTTATAAATTAATTATAGCCTTAAATATAATTAAGAATCTCTATAATTAAGGATAATAAATAATAATTCTTTTATATAATATTATTAAGGCTATAATAATCTATATATAAATATAGATTATTATTCTTCTTTAATATAAAAAGAATAAATACCTTTATAAGGCTTTTAAAAGAATAAATAAAGCCTTTAATTAATTATTTATTTAAATATTCCTATAACTTTTATAATTTATTTTAGAATAAGGAATATATTAATCTATAAAATAACTCCTTTCTTTCCTATAAATTAATAATATAATTTATTATTTTATATCTAAATAGGATACCTATATTTTTAAGGGTAAATATATTTCTATATACTCTAAATTCTAAAGATAAAGTAGAATACCTTTTAATAAATTCCTTTTTATTTAATAAAAATAAATATAATTTCTCTTAAGCTTAAATTATATAGATTATTATCTTTCTTTATATAAAATAATAAAAATACTTAGGTTTTTTTAATTTAATATTTATCTTTATATACTTAAACTATTAAATTTAATTCTAAAGGCTAAGGTAAATTTAATATTTAATTAAGATAATTATTAAAAATAATATTAAGGTTTCTTATAATCTTAGGTCTTTATTAATATCTATATATAAATATTTAATTTTTTTAATTCTACCCTTATTATCTATAAAAATTATAAATACTTATTAAATACTATATATATAAATAAAAAGTTATTTATATTAATTAACCCTAAGGGAATAATAATTAATTATTTAAATTCTTATTTTCTTATAAATTCTTTATTAATAATATTTATTTTAATATAATTATTAAGGTTTATTTATATTATTATATTAATATAGCCTTTAATCTAAACTAAGGTATATATATAAAATAAAATCCTAAGAGTTAATCCTAAAATTAAAAATAAAATTATTTCCTTAATTATTAACTATTTCCTTAATACCCTTATAGTATTTTATTTTTAATTTATTTAATAATTATTTTATAATCTTAGGCTATATAGCCTTTCCTTTAATAATAAAAATATTAAATTTTATTTAGGTTATTTATCCCTTAAGGTTAAGGTATAAAATTATTTTCTTAATTCTATATTAAAGCTAGAAAATATAGGTAAGAATTAAATAATTTATTTATACTCTATTAAAGAAACTTAAATATAGATTCTTATTTTTTCTTTATTTTAATAAATTATTTTTATTTTTAAAGTTTTATTATTTTTTAATATTATTAAGCTAAACTTATAATTTTCTCTTAAATCTTTAGTATCTTAATATTAATAAAGACTAGCTAATCCTTAAGATCCCTCCTTAATTTAATATAAAAAAATAAGCTTTTTATTTTTTATTATTTCTAAGGCTATATTTCTTTAATAAATTAAAATAAATATAAAAATCTTATAAAAATTAATCTTTCCTTTATTTAATATCTTCTAATTATTAAATAATATAGATTTTATAGTTTAAGGAATCTTAGATTAATATAATAATTTATTCCTTAAACTTATTTTAATTATTCTAGGCTTTTACTTTTTAATTCTTTAATTATTTACTTAAATATTAACTCTATTTTATTCTATAATTATAGTCTATATAATTAAATATAAAAAGAATTTTCTTATAATCCTTTTTATATTATTACTTAGCTTTCTAGAAAGTATATTCTAAATCCTTAAGCTAATTATTATACTTTTTAAGAGTAATAATATACTCTAACTAAAAGATATTCTTAATTTTAATCTTATTATTATTATTATTAATTAATAAGGTTAAGATATACTATTATCTTAGTATAGGTTTAATTATTAAATATTTATTTCCTAGGCCTAATTTTTATAATAAAATAGCCTTCCTTTTTTAAAGGTCTTTTAAGGCCTTTAATTATATAATATACTATTAAATTATTAATATAAATTCTTATATTTAAATAATAGCTAGGATAAGTATATTATCCATAGCTAGCTTATTGAGTATATATATTAAGGGGTTAAGTATATTTTTAACTAAAGGTATAGTTTCTATTAATTTATTATTACTAGCGCTTTAGCTATATCTCAGTGCTATTATCTCTAGATAATAAAGGGTAGAAGCTTTAGAATTATTATAGCAATTACTATATAGAAGAGTCAGGCAGAGATAATATAAAATATATTCCTAGGTAGCTATGCCTATATTATAAGACTAAAGCTTATAGGCTCAGGGCTTCGCCCATAAGCCTCCAAGCTAACTCTAGTGGATCATTAATATTATATAACTTACTCTGCAGGTCACTTACCCTATACTATAGGGTAAGCTATCTTAACTTTATAATAATAATATATTTATAATTTAATATTATTATTATTTTTAAAGGCTAAGGTTTTTAATTTTTAAAAGATTTTAATATAAAAACCTTATTTATTATTTAAGTTTATTTTATTATTATTATTATTATTAGAATTTTATTATTATTCTAATTTTATTATTATTATAATTATATTATTTTATTATTTATCTTATTATTTTTAATAATATATTATAATTTTTAAATTATAATATTTATATTATAGTTTATAAATTATTAAATTAAATATATATTTATATTAAGCTTAATATTAATATATAGTTTATTTATAATAATAAAATTATAAATTAGGTTTTATATAAAATTATATTATACTAAATAGCTTATTAAGAATATATTAAAAGATAATTAATTTAGCTTTATTTATATATAAAAAGCTTTATTAAATTAAAGATAATTTTCATAATATTTTTATAATAATTTTAATATATATTAATAAATTAATAATAAATAAGAATAAATCTTATATAAATAAGAATAAATCTTATATAAATAAGAATAAATCTTATATAAATAAGAATAAATCTTATATAAATAAGAATAAATCTTATATAAATAAGAATAAATATTATATAAATAACTTTTTATAATAATATTAGAATATTATTATTTTTAAAACTTTTTTTTAAAAAGGTATATTTATAGCTAAAGTTTTTTATTTTTATTTCTATAAATATATAGCTTTTAAACTTTTTAAGCTAGTATCTAATTAAAAGGCTTTAATAATTAAAAATATAAATATATATTAAATATTTTAGCTATATATTAATTTTAATATATATATACTTATATTATATTCTTTTATTAATATCTTTTTTTTAAATATTATAAACTTATAAATTTCTTTTTAGAAAAATAATCCTTATAATTTAATTTTAATTTTAATATATATAAAACTTTTATAATCTTCTTTAGTTTTTTAATTCTTTTTCACATTTTAAGATTTTAATTAATTTTATAGTTATAATATAAAAAGAGTTTAAGCCTTACTAGTATTATTATAATATTTAAAATCTTTTATCTTTTATTAGAATAAAAATTTAAAAGAAACTCCTTGATTTAATCTTAAAGCTTTTAATTAAGATTATATAATAAATTTAATATTATAATTTAAAAATATTTTACTTATTACTATATAAAATAAATAAATTAAATATAGAATATATTATTTTTAAGAATAGGTTTATAATAAATAACTATTTTATATATAATATATATATAAATAAATCTAATATATACTTTAAAAATATAATAAATATAATATTTATATATAATTATAATAAGATTAATTAATATAGATTATTATTAAATAAGCTTTATAAGAATTTTTATAATATATATTCTATATTTAATATTTATATAATTAATAATAATATTATTATTTAGATCCTTAAGACTCTTATAAAAATTATTAATATATAAAATATATAATATTAATAATAAATTAAATCTTTAAAGGATTTAAACAATAATAAAGAATATATTTAAAATTAATTTATTAAAATAAAAATAGCTTATTTATAGATTAATATAATTTTTAATTTATTTTAGAATTTTATATAAAAAGCCTATTCTATCTAAGGTTTAAATTAATTTATTATAAATAATTATATTAAATATTAAATTAAATGTATATTATTTATATTATTTTAGTTATTACTTTAATTATGATTTTTATATATTAATGTAATTAATTATTTATTAAATTCTTAAATAAAAAGCTATATTATTTTATAATAAAAATAATTTAGCTTTTTAATATTATTTTAAATATTTTATTAATTATACTAAATAATAAAATAAATTTTTAGCTTTTAATAGTTTAATATTATTAAATAAACTTTTTCGTTTTTTAATTTTATTATAAAAGTAAAATAAAAATATATTTAAAAATAATTAAATATAAAATTAATTTAAACTATAATTATTATTATAATAAAAAGAATTATTATAAGCATTAAATAAGCTCATTAAGATTTTATTATTATTATAAGCTTATTAAGATTTTATTATTCTTAAAAGCTTTTATAAAAATTAATATAATAATATATATTTTATATTTATAATTATAATTTAAATATTAATTAATATATTATTGCTTATAATTTAATTCTATTTTATTATTATATCCATATTAATAATTTTTAAAATAATTAATAAAATATAAAAGAATCTTTTTACTAAAATATTGATTATTTTTAAGCTTTTTATAATATTAAATATATTTATATCTAAGGTATATTCCTTAAGGTATAGAATATATATATATATAAATTAATATATATTTTTAATTAAGCTTAATATTTTATTATTTATATTATTTTATTTATAAGATAATATAAAATTAATTTTAAAAGGCTCTTTTATATATTATATTATATATTAGAAATATTATAAGCTTAAATTAATAATGCTTTTTTAAAATGATTGAAGACTATAAGATTATTTAAAAATTAAACTTTATAATATATTTATTTTATAATTATTATAGCCTTTATTATCTTATAGTTCTATTTAAATTTAAGAATCTAGGTTTTAAAATATCTTTTAAGATTAATATAGTAAGTATAGCTATAACCTAGTATATAATTTAATTTATAAGCTTATTCATTCTTATATTTAATAATTATACCTTAAAATATAAGAAGCTAAAAAGAAAATTAATATATTTTTATATAGAAAACTTTATTAATTATTAAATATTAATTATATTTATTTTCTAGTAAGTAATATAAATAAAGATTCTTTATGAAAAAATATTTTTATATATTCTTAATATTATATTTATAAAAACTATTTTATTTTTGATTCTTTTTTATATTAAAAATAAAATAATAATAATAAATTCTTAAATTTAAGATAATAAAATATATAGCTATTTAATTTCGCTTTAAGAAGAGTTTATATAAGCTAAATATATAGTATTGATATATATAAAGTATTATATATATATATTATAATATATTAAATAATAATTATATAAATTAAAGTATAATAAATAAACTATAAATTAAATAAAGCTTTATAATATAATATAATTATATTTAATTTACATATATACTATTAATTTAATATTAATTTATTAGTTAATTATATTCTATAAAAAGATTTTTAATATATAATAATATTTATAAAAAGAAGACTTTTATATTTAAAATTATATTTATAAAAATTATAAGCTTAATATTAATAGCTTAAAGATAATATATAACCTGTTATAATTAAAATTTATTATAATATTAATTTAATTATTGTTTATAAAATTGAGCTTTAAATGTTTTAAGACTTTATTTTTTAAGGGATTTTATATTAAACTTAAAGTTATTTTAATTATACTTTAACCTTTAAAATTATATTATTATATAAAAATTAATAAATTAATAAATTTCTTAAACTTAAGGGTTAAGGTTTTAAATAAATAAAATTTATAAATAAATATATTTTATATATATATATATATATATTTAGAATTATAATATAATATATAAAAGCTTAAGCTATATTTTTTCTAATAAAGAATATATCTATTTAGGAATTTAAGTTATTATTTTAAAATAAATATTTTTATTATTTGAATATATTCTATAGATATAATATTTATTTTTTAATTAAAATAGATAATATTTTATTATATATTTTTATCTATAATACTTATAATATTAATTTAATTTAATTAATTTAATTTATAACTTATATTTTAATAATTAAAATTAATTTATAATATTATAAATATAAAGTTTATTTATATTTTTAAGATAATAATATCTATTAAAAAATTATATATAATTTATTTTTATCTTAATTTTATATTTATAATATATAAAATCTTAATTATATTAATTTCTTTAATTAACTCTTTAAGGTTAATTAAATATATATTCTAAATATATTCTTTTTATTATTATGATAAAGATTGTTTCATTATAATTATAATTAATTTAAAGATTTTATAATAAAAATACTTAATTTAATTATAATATAATTTAATAAACTTATTAATAAATAAAAAAATAAAATAACTTTAATATATTCTTAATATAGTTATATATTTATGTAATAAGTTTTTTAATATATTTTAAAGAATTATTTAAATTAATTTAATAAATTTATAATATAAGGTTAATATTATATTTAAAAGCTTTAATATATGAAGAATCTATAGAGCTAGGCTTTTTATTAAATATTATTTTAATTTACTTATAAATTATTTATATATTAATATATTATTTATTTGATTATATATATATTATATATTTAATTATATATATATCATTAAAGGCTTTGATTATAATTATTAATATTTTTTATTTTTTATTTATTTAAATAAATAAGCTTTAATTTATTATTATATTAATTCTATTTCATATACTTTATAATTTTATATATTTATTAATTTAAAATAAAAAGAATTTTAAGGTTAATAAATAAATCTATTTATATATATATTAAATTAAAAACCTTTATTATTATTATTATAAAATACTTTATTTTTATAATTATAATTAACTTAAATATTTTATAAACTTTAGTTTTAATTTTTATATATAAAACTATATTTTATTTAAAGATTATTATATAATCTTTATTTAATAGTTATTATTATTATTATTATATTTTTCTAAAGTAGTACTTATAATTTTTAAAATATCTTAATATAGTTTAAGATTAATTTGAAATTTAGAACTATAAATATATATTATAAAATCTTTATAATATTATAATAAAAATAATATCATATTAGGAGTTTTATTAATTTAATAATAAAATCTTATAAAAATTAATATATAATTCTAAAATTTATTAAAAATAACTTATAAGAGTGAATATTATAATAAGAATATTTAATTTAATTATAATAAAATCTATAAATTATTTTATATATAATTTATAAAATATATTATAATATAATATATTATGAATTTATATATAAATTTAAATTATATAATTTTTAAAGATATTTTTAAAGAATATTTAAATTCATTTAAAATTATAATATAAAAAGCTTATTTAAACTATTAAAATATTAAAAGTATATAATAAAGAATACTTAAATTTTAAATTTTTATTATTATTTTATATAAATTATATAAATATAAAATAATTATAAAAATTAAATTAAATTAAGAGTATAATTTAAGCTTTTAATAATTATAATTTAGTATATAATAATATAAAATAATATATAAAAAGTTATAAAATGAAATACAAGAGCTTAATAAATATATTAATAATATTAAAAGCTAAATAAAATAAATACATAAAGAATTATTAAACTTTAAGAATATTTATTCAAAAGATACTTCATTGATTATATAAATATTTATATAACCTATTAAATATATAAAAATTATAAATATTTATAATAATAAGGTTAATTATTATTTAATTTATATAATATTTATTATTTTATAATATATATTATATATAATATTATATAGCTAAATATACTAAATAAAAAGAATTTATTTTTATTAAATTAATTAAATTATATAATAATTCTAATAAATATAAAAAATTCAATAATAAAGATTATTTAATTAAATATTAATAAATTAAAGTAAGTAATCTATATATATATATATATATATATATATTAAATAATATTATTATTATAAATATATTTATATAAATATATTTTATAATTATAAAAAGAGTATAAAATAATAATATAATTAATTAATAAGAAATAAAATATAGAAAAATATTAAAAACGCTTATTAATTAAAATATAAATTAAAGTATTAAAAAGTTTCTGAAAAATATTCTAAAATAAAAATAAATAAAATATAATATAATTATATATTTTATTATATAAATTAATAGGAAAGAAATATAATAGTTTTATTTATATATATATAATATTAATAATATAACTATAATAAATATATATAATAAAGAATAGATAAGCTATTTTAATATAATTTTATAATAAATTATATCTGAAGTTAAAATTAAAAATAATTTAATAATAATTTATTATTTATTTATAAAATTAATTTTAAAAATTAATAGTGAGTTCTATATATATATATATATATATATATATATAAAATTAATATATTTATAATATATAAAAAATAAAAATAATATAAAAATTACTTTAAATTTAAATTTTAATAAAACTATCTAAATTTTTATTATAAGCTTATATATTTTTATAATAAGATTTTAATATTAATATAAAAATATAAAACCAATATAAATAATATAAAGTAAATATAATGAAACTGTATTTTAATTTTAATTAATAAAATAATATAAATATAGTTAATATATTTTTTCTAAGAAAAGAAACTTATAATATTATTAAATTAAGAAATAAATTTATAAATATAAAGAATATTATATTTTAAATTAATTAGATAATAAATAAACCAAATAAAAATAATTTATAAATTTAATATATAAATATTTATAAATTATAAAAATACTATATAATAAATATATATTAATTTAATATATAAATATTTATAAAAGAATAATACGAAACTAATATATTAGATATAAAAATATTAATATTATTATTATTATTATATATATTAATATAATATAAGTTTAGTTTTTATAAATTTAATAAAAGTAATTTATTATTAAAATATCTATAATTATTTAAATAGTATATTAAATCTTTAAAAAATAAATATTTAAAATTTTTATTTTTAATAATTTATTTATAGTCTATTATATATTATAAAATTATTTAAATATAATAAGATATGTATATATATATTATTAAAAAGTATCTAAATAATAATACAGCTTTAATAATTCTTAAATAAAATATATATAATAATATTTGTTATATAGATCTAGATGGATCGATTTAGATATCCAAGGTTCAAGTTATCTCTATTATATTGATACCTGCAGGCCTCTCTATATATATATCCCTGCGATACATGTCTATGTACGATATATATATATATTACTATTAATTTTATATATTTTTTATTATATATATATTTATTATTTTTAATATTTGTTCTTAAGTATTTAATAATATAATTATAATATATATAAGAATCAATAACTTATCTTATAGTAAATATTTAATTCTTTAATATTAATTAATATTTAATATAAAGTCTTAAAGATATTATTAAATTAAAAGAATAAATAATATATATATTATATATATTTAATAATATATTATAAAATACTAATCTCTATTAAATATTTGATAGAATAAGAATATAAGTTATAAATAAGTTAAATATATATGTCTTATTTAAGATAAAATATATATATTTATATAATATAATATTTAATTTAAAATAAAATCTATTAATTATAGATTTTTATTAAGACCTTAGAGTTTTAATAAAATTCTATATTAAAAATATATTATAATTTAATAAAAAATTAGTATAATTAGTTTTATAATACTTTTTTAAAAAATTAGGTTTATAAAATCTTAATTAAAAATCAAAAGTTTTTTATAAATTAATTATTCATATTAATAAACGGTTTTTTATATATTATAAACTTAAATTATTAATATAATAATATTATTAATAGAACTATTAATTATAATAAATTTATAAGCTTAATAAAATAATATATAAATATTCTAAGGAATTAAAGAAGATAATAGTTAATTAAATATATTGAACTTAAAAGAAAAGCTAGAATATATTTAATATAATTTTTCAAGGTTTTTAAAAATGTTAAATTCTTGAATATTAAAAATTATATATATAATAAATATGAAAAATAAAGGTTAAAATTAAAATTTATATTAAGATAAAAATATATATATATTAAATTAATATTAATTAAAATATTAAAATGTAATTCTAATAAAATAATCTATTTTCTTAATTTATTTTTATAACTAAGTAAACTATTAATTTTTTTATTATAAATATATAAAAATATATATTAAGAATATTATTATATCTACCTGATTATTTAAGGTATATAATATAGATTTAAAAGCTTTTTTAAATTCATATATTTATTAAATTTATAACTCTCTTAAGTATATTAAAAAATAAATTTATTAATAACATAAATATTTATAAAGATATTAAAATATTTAAAGATATATTATAATATAATAGATTAGATTTATATGTTTATGTTAATATATATATATATATATATATATATAATTAAATTATTAAAAAAAAAAGAAATTACTTTATATAAAAATTAATATATTAGAAAAATATATATTTAATATTATTTTACTTTATTATGACAGATGTTTAAATGAAATATATTTGAATAAGTTATTTATTAAAGTATATATTAAATATCTTAGTTTTTAAAATAAGATATTTAGTCTCTTTAAAAGATTATTAATTAATAAAAATTAAAATAGTTTATTTAATTTAAATAATATATAAAAATTAATTATTATTCTATAAGTTAAAAATTAATATTATTATATTTATATAGTATATAATAGTTAATTTCATTATTTGATTATAGTTAATATTAATATTTAATATAATAACAATTAATAATAGATAAATAGAAATAAATATTTTCTTTTTATAATTTAAATTTAATATTATATATATATATTTATAAATTTAATATATTCTTAATTATATTATATAAGTTAATTTATATTAATTTTATTAATATAAAAAGAATTAATAATGGTATATTTAATAATATACTTAAATTCTTAGATTTAATAATATATATTATATTAAAAAGTTTTATTTTAGAAAAGCTTGAAATATAATATAATAGTAAATATAATATATATATTAAATATATATAAATTCTTTATTGAATAAATAAAAAGAATTAATAAAAAGAATTAAAAAGATTTTATTATATATTAATATTTATAATTAAGGATCTATTCTTTTATTATATTATAAAAATAATATATAATAACTCTTTATTCTAAAATCTTTAATAAATACTATAATAACTATAATATATAATATTAAATATTTAATATTCTCATAAAAAATATATACAATAAAAATAAAATAAATAATATATATATATAACGAGTCCTATAATATAATAACAGAAGTGATAGGTGCATTGTAGTGTTTTATTAGGTGCACTGTAAATTTCACTAATAAAACACCTCTTCTAGCTATTTTAGGAAAGGAGGAAATCGACCCTATAAGTAGATAAATATTTAAAAATTAAGATAAAATTTAATAAAATAGCTATTAAAAGAGGAAAAATTAAATATTATAGTATTTTTAATAAATATATTATAAAGGATTTTAATCTTACTTTTTATGGTTTTATTAGAGATTTATAATAGATTAAAATAAATAAGCACTTATAATATTACTAAGGTATTTCTTTTTCTTTATTTTTTCAAAGCTTATTTAAAATAAAAGAATAAATATATAAAATATCTAAGAAACTATATTAATAGGGCTTATAAAATACAATAAATTATTATTATTTTCATTCATTTCTCATAAATTTATTTATATTATTAATTTCTTTTTTATATATAATAAATCTTTAGTACTTACTAAAGTTACCCCATAGTTACAGTGCACCTAGTAAAGACAGTGCACCTAATAGAACACTATAGTGCGCCTATCACTTATCTATAATAAATACTATAAAAGTCCCTTATTCTATATCTTAATTAATTAATTAAATAATTTATTATAATTAACTATAATAAATTTAATTTATAAGATTAATCTTAATCTTATTCTTTAAGCGCTTTAAAAAAGCCTAGAATTAAGCTTATAATACAATATAGCTATTTACTAAGTACTTTACTATACTTGATATTATTATTAAAAATAATAGCTTTTAATATAATACTAAGGCTAATTTATATAAACTATTTAATCTTAAGGAATAAATAATAATTTAATACACCCTAATCTAAATTTATAAGGACTTTTCACTAGCTTTATAGTATTAAAAATATAGTTAATAAATTATTAATTAAATATAGAATACCTTTTACTAAGCTATACTAAGCTATAAATGTTATTAGATATTAATTTAAGCTTGAATTATATGTCTTTTAATAAATATAATTATTTAAAGCTAGTATAAAAATCTAAATATAATAAGTATATAGTTTAACCTTATAATAAATATAATTAGAAAGTATAATATAAGATTAAATAATTAATTTAATTTATATACAATAGATTTTATAATATATATAATTATAAATAGAATAATTATTATATATATAAAAAAATATATATACTATAAAAAATATATATATACTATAAAAAAATATATACTATAAAAAATATATATATATTATAAAAAAATATATATATTATAAAAACATATATATACTATAAAAGAATCTAGCTTAAAAATTATAAATAAATTATAATAATTAAATTAATTAATATTAAGAAATAAATATTATTATTATTTATTATTATTATAGATTAATATTATCTTTTTAATTAATATTATAAAAGTATTCTTTTAATTAATTAAGTTATTATAAATATAAAATAGTAAAGTTAATTAATAATAAAATAAGGTTTAAATAATCAAATATTTTAATTAATATATAATTAAAAATTATATAATATATACTATTTTTTAATTTTTATAAATATAAAAGCTATGATCTATTTTCTTTTAAGGACTTTTATTAAAGGAATAAGATTATTATACTCTATATATTATATTATTTATTTTAATTATTAAATATAGGCTATTTTAAGCCATTTAAAGAGGTATATAATTAAAAAATAAAAGATTTAAATAAGTACTCTATTATATATATTTATAAAATTAAATTATTCTTTATTTTCTATAAAATATATTAAATTATTATAACTTAATTAAATATCTAAAGAGGCTTTAAAGATATTAAATTTAATCCTTTAAATATTAATTATATAATCTTAAAGCTTAATATTTAATTATGAACTTTAATATTTATTATTAATAACCTTATATTATTTTTTTCTTAAAATTTAAGAACCCTAAAGATAATTAAGGAAATTAACTTTTAATCTAAATATATTAAAAATAAAATAAATCGTATAAAAATAACCTTTTAATATTAATAATAAAAATATTAAAGTTTGTTTTTTAAAAATTATAAATAATTATTTATATGATACTATTATTTAAGGCTAAAGTCAAGCATCTTCAAAAATAAATAAAATATTAAGTTAATACTAAATAGGAAAAAATCTATATAATAATAGAATAATAATTATAAAGGAAGAATAGATATTAATTAATTGGATAAATACTAATATATAGATCATAGCTAAATTATTAAGGTAAGGTAATTAAGGAAAATTAAAATAATCTGCTTAAAAGTATTATAGTATATATAATAAGCCTAGGTATAATATATAAATATAAAGTAGAGATAGAGGTTTCTAGGTAAGAGTAAAGTAATTAATTTTAATTATTTAAATAGTTTATAGTGTTTTTATTCAGATATTTATCGTAAGGGTTAAGAATTCTATAGCACTTATTATATATATATATTATTCTTTTTTAAAATAATTTAATATATAAAATTATATATTAAATATTATAAATAGTTTATAATAAAAATTAT
This sequence comes from Albifimbria verrucaria, assembly GCA_020081605.1. Taxonomy (NCBI): domain Eukaryota; kingdom Fungi; phylum Ascomycota; class Sordariomycetes; order Hypocreales; family Stachybotryaceae; genus Albifimbria; species Albifimbria verrucaria. The sequence continues at coordinate 580,462 of JAHREC010000049.1, forward strand.
TAATTAATATTTAAAGATTTTAGATTAATTTATATATTCTTTATTTTCTTATTAATTCTATTAAATAATTTTATAGTCTGCTTTTTATTAGTATTCTTAATTAATAATATTTTTATTATATAGAGTATAATATATATATTATATTATTTATAATTATATATAGAATATTAAAAGAAATCTTTAACTTTAATATATAATATATGTTATATAATAAATTAAATAAATATATTATTTTAATTCTAAATAATAATTAATTAAAAAAACTTAAAGATTATTATTTCAATTATAATATTATTATAAATCTATTCTATATTTATAATAATACAATATTCTATTTAAAATTAATAAATATAATTTTTTATTTATATTATTAATATAGCTTTATATTTATTTTTATAGAAATAAATATATAAATATTAAGTATTAACTTTATTAACTTTATAAATTATATTAATACCTTTAAATAATGAATATAGTAATATATTAAATATATAATTAAATATAATATTATATAAATTTAAAGTAATTATACTATTCCTTCTATTATAAATTAAAGTTAATAACTCATTATAAATATCTTTAATAATTATAATATATTTTTAAAGATTCTTAAAATAGAAATATATAGTAAGAGTAAATTAATTTTATACCTGCACTGATCTATATTATTATAGGCATTAATACTATAATATTTAAACTGTATTTTCTTACTTAAATAACTAGGAATTTATTTTACATTCAGGGAATCAATTAGAAATTAATTGGAATTATATAATTTCTATTTAGTATTTTTTATATGAGCTATCTATATTAATAATAGCTTAAAGTTACTGGGTTATTGATTTTATTAGCTTTCAGAATAAATTAACTTCAAGCCTTTTCTATGTTTTTATAGTAGCCTTTTAAAGCTGCTTAAGGGTAGCTTTATTTTTAAAGGCTATTAATAATTCTAGATATTAAGCATAGATTCGATTTTTAAGAACCTTCTATAAGTTTTTAATTAAATTAAGATTAAGGGAATATTGTAGCTAATCTATAAGTATTATCTTATTCTTTTATACCTATTAATATAGTTAATTTTATATTATAGCTACTATAAATATATATATATTATTATAATAAACCTATTATTATAGGTAGCTATTATAGGAAGGTTTTCCTTAAGGTAATATAGTATAATATAGCTAGAGATACTTTACGCTAAGCCCTAGGGTTATTTTCTAGGGCTATAAGTAATATATAGCAATAGAAGGTATATGCTCTTTAGTATATTCTATTATACCTTATTAGCTTAGGCTTTTTTTAATATTCTTTCTTTTAAGTCTTTTTTCTATAAATAATTAACTATAACCCTGGATATAATTAAAATCGCTAATCTTTCTATAAAAATACTATAGCTAGCATTAGCCTTAGCCCTATTAAATTATATACTTATTGCTAAAGATAATATACTTTTATTAATTTAATAGCTTTTTAATATACCTATTAATATATTCTAAGTATTTCTTAACTACTTTAAATATTAAGAATAACTACTCTATAATCAAATAATATATAATACCTTTACCCCTAAGCAATTAAATAATAATCTAGTATATAGCAGTTATAATAAAATTTTAGTATAGGTTAATTAATAAAATAAATAGATCTTAGTTTATTTTATATAATATAGCGTTTTTATCCCTATTTAAAAGAGTAGGTAGATACTCTAGCTATTAAAGGTCTTAAGCCTTATATTAATAGTAATAATATTAGATAATATTATTAACTGCTTAGCTAGAAATACACTTTTTTAGTAGTCTTACATCGAGGCACTCCCTACTTATACTAACCAATAACTCTGGCTCTTTTATAAAGGCTATAATTCTTTTTAGTCGATTTACTATTATTTATTTAGAGAAATGCTAGTTTAAAGTTAGTGAGTCAATTCTTGATATTATATTAAGATATATAATATATAGGGAGGTATAAAATTAAGTTAACCCTACTGTATATATATATTATTTGGATCTATTAAATAAATCCAGAATTGATTTAATAGTCTTAATAATGTATTTTAATAAAATATAATAAGAACCTAATTTATATAATCATAAATAATTAAATATTATATTTTTAAAATAGACAAATGATAATAATAATAAATATTAAGTTCTATAAAATTAAAAGATTAATAATTAAGTATATATACTATAATAAATCTTAATATTTAATAGAATGATTAAAATATATTTTAAATAATAATAGTTAATAAGTATGATTATATCTTTCATTATATAATCTTAAAAATTACATATAAATTATATAAGCTTATTTAATATAAATGTTATAAAGAAATTAAATTAAAATTAATTAATATTATATATAGGCTTATTTATAAAATTATATAAAATAAGAATAAAAATATATATACTTTAATAAATTATATTATGTTATAAATAATACTTAAAATTGATTATTAACTATAAATAATATCATTTTATGAAAAATATTAATTTAAAAAAATATTAATTTAAAAAATATTAATTTATAAAAAATATTAATTAGTAAATATAATCTTAATCTTTTAGCTTCAGATAAAGAATATATTATATAAAATTCATATTATTAAAGTTTATATATTTATAAATTAAAATATTATAGGGAATAAAAGTATAATTATATTACTAAGAAAATATAATATATATTATTATTATTATTAGTATAAATATATAAATAATTTACTTATATATATTAAAATATATCTTTATAACTACTATTATAATAATAAATAATATCTTTAATATAATTAAAATAAATATAATAATAATTAGTTAGTTTATTATTATTAATATTTATTTAAGATATATTTATATTAAATATTATATTAAATCAAATTTATTAAACTTTTTAAATATATTTAATAAAATGAAAAATATAATAGTAAAAAAATAATTAATTTAAAAATAATATATATTCTCTGATATAATATAAGATAAAAGATAATAAATATAAACTTAAACTGGAATATTTGATTAAAATATAAAGATATATTTATATATTTATTAAAGAAAATAGAAATATATTTTATATAAATTATTTAGAATACTTATAAATATTATTAATTAAATAATATAAAATCTATTTTAAGGATACTTTATTTATATAAAATATAATATAAATTCTTATTATTATAAATATTTTAATTCAATTTATAATATGAATATTTAAGGATTAATATTAAATATTTGTGGTATATTAATATTAATAAATATTTCTAAAATAAAATAGAAAGTTAATAATAATAATTATGATTTTATAACTAAAGACTAGATATTTATAATATAATATATATTAACTAAATAGCTTTTTATCTTAAGATTCTATTAAAAAATATAAGCTATATTTAATAAATATTAAAAGAATTAAGTTTATATATTTATAATATTAAATTCTTCTTAAAGTCTAATTTAATTATTATTAAATATAATAATATTTTATTTAAAGAAAATACTATTAAAATGAAAAATCTATAATTAAAAAAGTTTTAATCCTTAAGCTTATTTTAGTTTTTATTACTAATAATATATGATTAATTAATATTATTATAATTAATTATAAATAAAATTAATAATAAACTTAAAGACTATAAATTAGTTTATAATAATAATCCTATAAATCTAGATTATATAAAATAATTATATATTATAAATAATTATATATTAGTTTAAAAGCATTTAATTATCTATTAAAGATAATATTATATTAATACTATAAATAAATTACTTTATATATATATAATATAATATATTTATAAATATTAAGAATATAAGATTATAAGATTATAAACCCAATTATAATAAACATATAATATTAATAAAAAGCTATATTATATAAGATATATTAATAAGTATATATTATTAAATATATATTCTTATAAATAAATAATAGATAGGCTTATATTATATAAAGACTTAGAATATAATAGTATAAATAAAAATTAAGTAATAGTAAATATAATATATAATAGTAAATATAATATATAATAATAAATAAAAATATTAATAAAAGTTTAATATTATAAATATAAAACTTAAAGCTAAGAGTAAAGTTATTATAATAATATTTAATATACTATAATAGTATTAATATAGTACTTGAAGAAATTAATATATATAAGTTATTAAAGATAAATGTATATAAATATATTTAAAATAATAATTATAAATAGAATAAAGAAAAATATAAAGATTAAAATAAAGAGAATAATAATAAAGAGTAATAAATAACTTTATAATTTTAGTATATACTCCAAGGATAGGGCTTTTCTTCTTTATAGGGGTAACTAATATATATTTATAGTATATATAAATATATGTTTATATTATAGAGAATATATTTATGGAGAGGCCTTTAGATATAAATATAATAGAAATAACTTAAACTTTATATATTTAAACGAATATATATAAATCTATATAATAAATATAAATATAATATAGGCTTTATTTATTATATTAATAATAAGATATTCTTTAAATAGTTATTATTAATAGTAAATATAAGACTTTTAGATTATCCTTATAATTTATATTGTAAAGGTTTTTCTTAAAACCTTTATTTAATATTATATATAATTCTCTTTATAGCCTTTATATTTTTAAATATATATTTTAAGTTTTTATTTTAAAGCTTATATATTAATCATTTTAAAGATCTTAAAAGAAACTTTTATTTTATTATTATTATAATATTATATATTATTAAATAGGTTTTACTTTATAATTTTATATTATAATTTAATATTTTTATACTAATTATTCTACTAATATTATTATTTTAAGTTATTTTATATTAAATACTTAAGAATTATATATTATAGATTTAAAAATGATTTAATAAAAGTTAAATAAATATTAGAATTTTAAAATATATATTATAAGCCCTTTAAAATATTTATAGAAATATAGCTTATTTTATAAAAATATTATTTTTAATAATAATAATTTAAAAACTAAGAAAAGTAATATTATTTAAGCTTTAAAATAAATGAATATAATACTAATTCTAGGTTTAATATTATTTTTATTAAATATTATATAGATGTTGAAAATAATAACGATAAATAGACTTTTAAATATTAAAATCTAAAAATATTTAATTAGATTTTCAAATCCTAGCTTTATTATTAGATTTTGAAAGGAGGAGAAAAGAAAATAAATATATTAAGCATAATTAAGGATAATATATTTTAATTTTAATTTTGATATTATAAAAACCTTTTTTCTATTTTATATATTAAATACCATATGAAAATAATATAAATATATATTTATAAAGATTAATATTATACAAATTAAATTAAATTAAAATATAAATACTATTATTTAATTATATAATTACATAATTTAATTTAAATAAGCTTTTTATATTTAAACAAATTATTTATTTATTTTATTTAAAATTAGGTTTTATATTTAGTAGAATTTTCTTAATAAAGATAATATAGCTAAAGTATATTATAAATAATATTTTATAAGTAGATTTTATAAATTAATATAAATATTATAAAGTCTTATTCTATAGTTTATTTTATTAATTTATTATAACTTTATTAAAACTTATTCTATAGTTTTTTTGTTTTTAAGTATACTTAAAAACTTTTAATTTTTATTAAATATATATATATATCCTATAATATATTTTATTAAAAATATATATATATCCTATAATATATTTTATTAAAAATATATATATATCCTATAATATATTTTATTATATTAATATTTATATATAAGATCTTAATTAAAAAAATAAAAATACTATATTATTAAGAAATTATAATAAATATTTATAATATTGAAACTTTTATTAATATAAAAATTCACTATTTTCTATATAAAGAATTGTATATAAATATAAGGTATTAATATTAATTTTAAGCCTTTTATAATATATATATTAAATATTATTAATAAATAAAATATTTATAGAAATAAATCCTTTTAATTAATATATTTTAAGCTTAAAATTTTAATTTAATCTTTAATCTTTTAAATATTTAGAATTTTTAAGATACTCTTAAAAGTATTTACATAAAATAAAATTATAATTAAAATTATAATAATTAATTATGCTATAAAGTTTAAGTTTTATTAAATTTTAATATATATTTTAATAATATATAATCTAAAAAATTATAAATACTTATTTTAATACTTTATTTTATAAAATTATAATTAACTATTGAAATATTAGTAATTAATATTAAGTTTTATTTAAATAAAATAAAAACTATTTATATATATATACTTTATTTTAATTTTAATTTTTAGTTTCTTTTATATATTTATAACTAGCTTAATAATTTATGAAATATTTATAAATAGTATATAAAATAGAGTTTTATAGGTTAGCTTTTAATTTCTATAATAATAATCATTTAAATAAGCTTCTATAAAAACTTTAAATAATAATTAAAATTTAATTTTTATTATTAGAAGTATAATAATATATTATTTCTTAATATATTATTCTAATAAAATATAATATACTATTATAATATATATTTGTAAGCTTTTATAATTAATAGTATTATTTATAAAGAAGTATTATTATAGATTTAAAATTTATTTTTATTTTGAATATTATTTAAAATATATAAATATAGCTATATTTACTATATTTAAATAAATCTTAAACCCTATAATATTATTATTAAGGAATAATATCATATCAAAACTTAAGACTAAAGAATTATATAATTAATAAGTATATTATAATATAAAGAAAATAATTATAAGTAAAGAGTTTTATATTTACTATTAATTATTAATTTAGAGCTTTAAATAAATTCTTTTTTAAGGTATATAATTTATTAATATAAATTTAGTATCTTTTTATATATATTTAATTAATTTATTTATAATTAATATTATTTATTATTTATATAACTTTATATATTTTATATTTATATATTATACTATATTAAATATATAATAAGTCTTATATCTATAAAAAGCTATTCACTTACTAAACTTAAGATTTTATTTATCTTTTACTTTTTAACAAATATATAAAATTATAAAGAATATAATATAAAGTTAATATAAAAGAATATTTTAGCTTATTTATTGAAATAAAAGACATAATAAGAAGTATTCATAATATTAAATATAGCTTTTAATGAATATGTATTATTATATAATTAATAGATAATATATATTAATAATTCATATAAAAGTAAAAATTATATTTAATATAATGTTAGTTTAATTGAATTCTTATTTTTTAAACTCTTGAAATATAATTTAAAGTATATATTACAAAGGATTTTTTAATTAATTAAAAGAATTATTTAAAATATATATATAGAAATATAGAACTTAAATTTAAAATTATATTAGAGTATATTAACACTTTATATATTTTATAAATTTAGCATATATATAAATCTGTTTTATAATATAATTATATTATTTTTTATTATAAAAGTCACTTTAGTAATCCTTTTTATAAACTATAAAATTATAAAGAAGTTCTTTTTAAAATAATAAAATTAAAATTAAAATACTTTTCATATACACTTATTTTTATTTTAGTATTATATATTATATATAATATATATATATATATTAATAAAATATAATTATATAAAGAAAAATATAATATAATTTATAAGATAATTAAATTAAGTTTAATTATAAATACATTAATTTTTCTAATAATAATAAAAAGTATTCAATTAAAAGTATATATTTAATAATCTTAAAATATTTTATTAAAAAAATACATAAATCTAAAATAAAAATAAATTAATCATATAGTTTCTTAAAAATAAATCATTATTTTAAAATATATAAATAACTTTTATAATAATAATAATATATTTAAATTATAATAAATAAAATATAAAATTTTAAGAAATTAATTAAATTAATTTAATATTATATATATTATAAAAAGAAATATATAGTAGAATATTATATATTAAAATTAAAACATAAGAGTTTTTATAAATATATTTAAAAAACTAAAATACTTATTAGATAAATAAAACCTTTAGTTTTTAAAAGATATATTTCTATTAAAAAAACTAAATATAAATCTAAACTTATTTTTTTATAATTATAATATATATATATATATATATATATATATATATAATCTTTATTAATTTATTAATAAATATAAAATTTTAATTTTTAATATTAAAAACTTTTATAATTTATTGATTTTTGTATAATAATATTATTTTAGTATTTAAAATAGAGTTAATTTATTTAAAGTTTAATATAAATTCTCCTTAAAAGAATTATTAAGATATTTAGTTTTAAATTTATAAATAATAATTTAATTAATATTATAATATATTTAATTTATAATAATTTATAAATTATTATTAAATTATAAATATTAAGTTTTTAATTCTTATATATATAATTTTAAATATAGAAGTAATTAATAAGTACTATATAAAAATAAGAATCTACATATAATATGTAATTAATTTATAAATTTATATTATTTTATATTTTTAAAAATAAATAAAATATGATTATATTATACTATTAAAGCCTATTTAAATTATTATTTATTTATTTTATTTTTATTTATATAATTAATATATTATATATTCAATTTATATAAATTCCTTTAACCATAAATTCAATAATTATATATTCTATTATATTATATTTAAAAACTTATAATTAGTATTATATTTTCAATATAAAAAAAAAAATATTATAGTTTTAAGAAAGTATCTTATTAAGATTAAATAAAAGTATTCCTTTAATATATATTATTTTTATTATATAAATTTAAATAATTAATAATAAATAAAATATTCTATATAATAATATATTAATTTTATATTATATATATTTTATATTTTAATATATTTTCTAAAAATAAAATATATAATATATAAGATTATTAATTTGAATTAAATAAATCAAACCTTAAAAATTATATAAATAAATAAAGAATTATAATTACTTTATTAATTTATCTTAAAATATTTCATATTATTCTTAAATTAATATATAAATATATAATAAAATATAATATTTAAGTAATTTTATTTTCTATTAACTATAAGAAATTATAATTAATTTAAGTTTTTATTATTAATAATACTAAATTAAATATATAAAAAGCTTTTTAAAATTGATTGTATATAATCTTAAAAATATAATAATATAAATAATAAAATATTAAATTTAATTATAAAATCAATAAGAAATTTAAAAATATATATTATTTATAAATGTACTTTATATTAATAAAAATTATATTATATTATTAATAATTAATAATATATAATAAAATTAAAATTTTAATTACTATATTCAAATTATAAAATATTTTAAAAAAATATAATAATATTTTTAATTTAGACTTATTTTATATTTAATTGTTCTTTTTATATATATAAATATTGATTTTATTATTATATAATAAAAATTAAAAGAGTTTATTAATTAATATTAAATATATAGAACTTCAAGATTTATTTTATTTTTTAATATAATCAATATAATACTAAAAATAACAATAATAATAATCATAATATTATAAGTTTATATTATTTCTATATTATACTTATTATATATATATACTCTAAGTATATTAATATATTATAAATATTTAATAATCTAACTCTTCCTTCCCCTTTTATTATTAATACTCTTTTAAGAAAAAAATACTCTACCCTTATCTTTATTTTAAATCTATCCCTTTCTCTTTACCCTTAAAAAAACTAAAATAAATAAAATAACTAAAGCTCCTAAGAATATATAAATATTCTTAATAAAAATAAAATAGATTTAGCTTATAGTCTATATTATATATTCAATATATATAAAGCTTAGAATATAAAGCTTTATTAATTTATATTATAATTAGTTATATATATATTATTTTTTTATTAACTCTTTAATAATTTTAATTAATATTAATTATATAATTTATATTTAAACATCTAAAATCTATATATTGATAAATTCTAAAAAGAATAATTATTATATATAAAATAGTTTTAATAGTAATTTATATTACTAACTTTTTATTAGTATTTATAACATTATTATAGCTTTAATTAAGGAAATTTAGGTTTAATTAAAAATAATATATTTAGCCTTTAAAGCCAAATTCAAATACTCTTTTATTATTATATTTATATTAACTATAATAAATAATTATAATTATATTATATTGTTATATTTTTTCTTAAGAAAATATATAAATACAATAAAAATTTTATTAAATTAATTTAAAATTTAAAGATTATTAAAAAGCTTAAAAATAAGATTTTAAAAAATAAAACCAATCTTATTATACTATAAATATAGTATATTTATATTTTAATATTATAATTATTTTTAAAGGCTAAAGTATAATAATCAGGGATTATTCTATATTATAAGATAAATATAAAATAAATAAGATTAAGGTTATTTATCCTTAAATAAATAAATAAAGCTTATTTTAACTTAAAATAATATATATTAAGTTATTAATTAAATTAAATTACTTTTTCAGGAATTTAATTAAAAAATAGCTTAATAATTATATATTATTAATAATTAATAACTGAAAGAAAACTCTTATTTATATATTAATATTATTTTTTTAAGAAATAATAAAATCTTTTATTTTTTTATTTTAATATTAAGCCTAAGAATATTATTAATTATTATTTTTATTTTTATTAATTATTATTTTAATTTATATTTTTAAATTCTATTTTAATTTTATTATATTATTATATTAATTATATTAATTATTCTTATATAATTTTTATTATTATTATCTATTAATTTAATATTATATATAAATTCTTTTTATATTATTATATTATTATTCTATAATATATATTTATTAAATTATTTATTGTATATATAGAACTCCTTTTTATAGGGTTCTCTATAGTATAGGCTTCTATATTATCTATAGCTAGTTAAGGGATAAGGTATATAGTTCTTGGTTATTTTATAGATCTTAGCTTAGTTTATTTTAGTGTGTTATAGGTATTATATTAATATAGGCTATAATATAAAGGCTTTTAAAAAATTTAAAATTTTTGATATAAAAAGTTTATTTATTATTTAAGCTTATTTTAATATTATTATTATTTTTATTTTTTTAGTTTATATTTATATTTTTTATAATATTATTATAATATTTTAATTATAATAATTTTATTATATTTTAAATAATATAAAACTGAGTATATATTCATATTAAGCTTAACATAAATATATATTATATAATATTATATAATTAAAATTTAATTTTTTATAAAATTAAATTCTTCTAAATATCTTATTTAAAATAGCCCATAAATAATAAACTTAGTTTTATTTAAATATAAAAGGCTTTATTAAAATAAATTTAATTTTATAATAATTTTATAATAACCTTATAAATCTACTTATAAAATAAATAATAAATAAATATATATATATATATCTTTCTTCTTTATATTAATATTAAAGTATTATTATTTTAAGAATCTTTTTTAAAAAGAGTTTTTATAGCCTTATTTTTTTAATTAATATTTATATAAATATAAAACTTATATATTTTTTTAAGCTTTTAAATAATTCAAAGCCGTTAATAAGTAAAAATTATTAATATATATTGATTATTTTAATTAATTATTAACTTTAATATATATAAGTTTATATATTCTATATTTATATTTATATTTTAACATTATACGCTTATATATTTCCTTTTTATAACAATCTTTATAGCTTAATTATAGCTTTAATATATATAAAGTTTTAATAATTTCTTTTATTCTTTTTAATCTTTTTTATTTTATTTTAAGGTTTTAATAGTCTATATAAGTATAATATAAGAAAAATTTAAAAATCTTTTTCTTAGAATAAAAATTGAATAATAAAATTCTTGATTTAATTTTAAGATTTTTAATTAAAATTATATAATATATATTAATTATAATCTAAAAGTATATTATTTATTATTTTAGAAAAGAAAAATTAAATAAATTAAACAAATGAATTATATATAAGATTTATTATTTTTAAAATAAATCTATAATAAATAAAAACTATATATATAATATATATATAAATAATTCTTATATATAATCTATAAATATAAATAATATAATATTTTTATATAATTATAATAAAATAAATAAATATATAAATTATTATTAAATAAACTTTATAAAGATTTTTATAATATATTCTTTTTTTAGGTTTTTATATAATTATATATTAAATATATATAGAGTCTTTATTAATTTATTATTCATAAAACTAATATATATCTATTTTATATTTATATTATAAAAATATATAAAATAAATATTTTTATTTTTATTAATTTTAATATTAATAATACTTATGCTATTTGTATATTTAATAATTATAATATTTAATAAATTCTTAAAGGCTTTATATAAATTATTGATATAAAAATAAATAATCTTAATTATAAATTAACCCTATAAAAGATTCTTATTATAATAAAAAACTCTTTTAAGATTTAATTATTAAAATAAAAATAGCTTATTTATAAATTAATATAGTTTTTAATTTATTTAAGAATTTAATTTAAAAAGCTTATTTATTTAAAAATTAAAATTATTATTTATAAATAATTATATTAAAGAGTTTTTTAACATTTAATTAAAAAATAATATAATATTATATTAAGCTTATATTATTTATATTATTTTAATTATATTCTTTTTATTATTCTTATATATTAATTTAATTGATTATATATATAATCTCCAAATAAAAAACTATATTTTATTATAATAAAAATAATTTAATTTTTAAAGAATTTTTTAATTATTTTATTAATCTATTAAAGAATAAAATAAGTTTCTAATTCTTAAGGATCTAATATTACTTAATAAGTTTTTAAATTTTTTTAATATTATTATAAATATAATTTAAAAATAATTTAAAAGTTTTTAAATATAAAATTAATTTAAATTAAAATTATTATAAGCTTAAAATAATTGAATTAGGATTTTATTATTATTAAGAGTTTTTATATTTATTAATAAAATAATAGATATTTTATATATATAATTATAATTGTAATATTTATTAATATAGTATTTATTATAATATAGTTTTATATAATTATATTATTTTATTAATATTTTTAAACTAATTTAAAAAATAAAAAACTTTTATTAAGTATAAATTTTTTAAAGACTTTTATAATACTAAATATATTTATAATAAAAATAATTTTCTAAAAATATAAAATATATATAGATTTAAGTTGATATTTATTTCTTAATTAAGCTTAATATCTTAATATTTATATTATTTTATTTATAAAATTATATAAAATGAATTTTAAAAGGCTTTTTTATATAATATATTATATATTATAAATATTATAAGCTTAAATTAATTATAATATTATATAATTATTAAAGATTATAATATTATTTAAATATTATAATTTAGAATATATTTCTTTTATAATTATTATAATCTTCATTATTTTATAATTTTATTATAACTTTAAATATTTAAATTTTAAATACTTTTTAAGAATTAATAAATTATTTATAATTAAAATTTAATTTATAATTTAATATATAAATTTATTTACTTGTATTTTTAAATTAAGAATAATATAAAATATATTAAAATAAATTATTTATTTAATTATAATTCTTTTTTATTTATTATATTTTAATAAGAAAATATAAATATATTAAAATAAATTATAATTGTATTATAGAATATTTAAATAATAAAATTAAAATTATTTAATATACTATTAATATTTATTTAGATTATTTAAAAGCTCTAAATTATTTAATTTAAATTAATAATATTTTTTTATTATTTTATTTATTTTTTAATAATATTATTTTAAAATATAAAAACCTAAAATAAAATAATATATTTTTATATAAAAAGTTTTATTTATTATAAAGTATAAATGATATTTATTTTATAATAAATAATAGAAATTAAGAGTTTTTTTATAAAAATTATATTATTTTTAATTTTCTCTTTTATTAAAAATAAAATAATAATTATAAATTCTTAAATTTAATATAATAAAATATATAAATATTAAATTTAATCTTAAAAGATTCTTATTAATTTATAATATAATACTTATATATATAAATATTATATATATAGTATAATATATTAAATAATAATTATATATATTAAAATATAATAAATAAATTATAATTTAAATAGGCTTTTATAGTATAATATAATTATATTTAATTTATATTTATTATATTAAATTAATATTTATTTATTAATTAATTATATTCTATAAAAGGATTTTTATATTACTATAATAATTATTAAAAAGTATTTTATATTATAAATAATATTTTTAAAAATAAAAGCTTAATATTAATAATCTAAGAATAATATATAAATTATTATAATTAAACCTTTATATAATAATAAAGGGGTTATTATTTATAAAAATAAATTTCTAATATTCTAAGGATTTTATTATTAATTCTTAGGAATTTAATATTAGGTTTAATATTAAATTAATTATATATTAAATCTTAAAATTATATTTTTATAAAAAATTAATATATTATTAAATTCTTTAAATTTAAAATTAAAATCTTAAATTAATAAATTTAATTAATAACTATTTTTATATTTTTATTTTTTTAATTATTATAAAATAAATATAGAATTAAATTATTTATTTTCTTTTATATAAAATATATTATTTTAAAAATAATTTCTTTTATTATTAAATAAAAACTTTATTTTTTAAATATATTATATATTTATATAATAATTATTTTTTAATTTTAAAATATAATATTTTATTAAATATTCTTATTTATAATATTTATAATATTAAATATATTTAGTTAATTTTTTTTAAAAATTATATTTTAATAATTTAAATTATATTATAATAATTAAAATTATATTATAATATTATTAATATAAAATCTATTAATATTTTTTAAAAAAATTATATATATTAAGAGTATTATATATAATTTATCATTATATTAAATTTATAGTTAAAGTATATATATAATCTTTATTTTTCTCTTTCATTTAATTAATTCCTTAAAATCTATTAAATTTTTATTTCAAATAAAATAAAGAAATTTTATTATTGTTATTAAAAATTATATATTTATATTTATGGTTAATTTAAATATCTAATATATAAAATTATATTTTATTAAAAACTATTATTTAATCCTTCTTTTATAATTAATATATAATTAATATAGTATTATTTTTAAAGGCTTTATTTATTATTTTTAAGCTATTTATATATAATTTAATATTGATTTAAGGCTCAGTTTTATAAATATATAATATAAAGAATTTATAATATTATAATAAAAATAAATATATATTAAGAATATTATTATTTTAACTATTAAATCCTATAAGAAAATTAATATATGATTTTAAGTTTTATTAAAAAAGCTATTAAAATTAATTCTAATATAAAATACTTAATTTAGTTATAATATAGCTTAAAAACTTTTATATTAAATTTAAGAATCTACTTTATACCTACTATAATATTAATATTTATATATTACTTTTATAATATAGTATCTTTAATATATAATATTAATATTTTTATAAGGATAATATTAAAAATATAATATATATCTAGAATATATTAATTATTTTTATTTTTTATTATTATCTATAATCCTTATTATAATTATTATCCTATAATTTATATTCTATATAAATATAAATAAAAGCTATTTTTAATTAATCTTTTTTTTATATAAGGCTATACTTAATATTATAAATAATATTATTAAATAATTAAATATTAACTTAGTTATTTATTAAAAGAAACTAAATATATTAAGGGTATAATATATTATTATTAATTATTTATATTAATAAATATTAAAGAATTATAATATAATAAATTAATTATCTTTATATAATTTTTATTTAATACTTATATTTTATATAATAAATTATATAATAAATTAATATTAAGATAATAAATATATATAATTATAATTTTAATATATTTATTATATTTATAAAATATTATAAAAAGAGAATTATAAAATATTAAAATATTATTCTTTAATTATTAAAAATTAGCCTTAGCTTAAATTAAATCCTATAGTATTTATATATTAATAATAATAATAATATCTATAATATTATTATACTTAATATTAATAATTTCCTATAATAATATTCTTCTAAATAATTATTTAATTAAATATTAATTAAATATATATTTAATTAACTTTATATATTTAATAATAATAAAAATATATAATTTTTAAATTAATTTATATAAAAAATAGCTTTTTTATATTAATAATAAAAATCTAGCTTTTAAAGAAATATTCAATATATAATTCCTTAATAATATATATTAAATAAATTATTATAAAATATTATTATATAATATATATAATATAATTTTTATAAAAAAATCTTTTATATTATTATTATATTTATAAATAATATAATTAAAATCTATTATATATAAATAATTATTTAAATAATTATATTTTTAAAAAGGTTTAAGATTAAATTATTCACGATTATAATAATTAATCATATTAAAAACGCTTTTTATATTTATTATTATTAATATATTAATAAGAATATTCTTATAAATTAGAAAGGATTTTTCTTTTAAATAATAAAGAATTTTATAATTAATAAAATTATTTATAACTTAGGTTTTAAGGTATTTTTAAATACTTAAAATAAGCTTATTAATAGTTAATTAAAAAGCTATTTAAATAATATCTTAAGGATTTTATAAAGAATCTATAATAATAAAAAGTAATTAAAAATATATATATTAAAAATATTAATTTAATTATAAAAATATATATTTATTATTTATTATATTAATTAATATTAATATTATAAAAATTTAATAATATTTATTATTAAATTATTTTATATTATAATAAAAAATATATAATAATTAATATTAATCATTTTAATATAATCTTTAAGAAATTTTATTTATTTTAAAAAAACTAAAATATAATAATTGAATTTAATAAAATAATAAAAATAAATAAAATCTTAATTCTTTTATTAAATATTTTATATATATTTATTTATTATAAGATTCTATTCTTTATATTTAAATTTATTATAAGAATTTATTTTTTATATTTAAATTTACTTAAAGAAAAATATAAGCTTTATTAAAAAACCTAAATATATACTCTATATAATTAAAAGAATATTCAAAAAAATTTGTTTTATAAAATTATAATTATTTATAAATTATTTTATTAATATTATTTTATAGCTTTTATTAAAATTAAAAATCTTTTTTTTATATTTAATTAATAATTATTAATATTAATATTATATTGGAATAAAAATATATATAATAAGCTTTTAATATACTTAAAGCCTTATATTATATATAATAAAGGCTATCCTTATAGATTATTTAGGTTTATTTTATTTATATCAAAATATATATTATAATATAATCTTATCATCTATAAATATACTAAAGCTTTAAAGATTTTTTAAAAAGATATATATATAATTTATTAATTATAATATTATTATCCTTTATAATATTAATAATATTATTCTTTTATTAATTAATTACTATAAAAACTAAGCTATATTAAGTTCTTTAATTAAATATTTATAAGATAGGTATAAAAATACCTTAAATAATATAATATAGATTTAATATTAATATTAATTATAAAAAATTATAAATACCTTAATACTAAACCTTCTTAATTTTAAACCTAAGAAAGTATTATAAATAGTTTTATAAATATATATAATAAATTCTAATCTTTTAATATTAAATAATAAATATTTTATTATTTATAAAGATAATCAAAATTTAATATATATATAAATTAATTTAGTATTAAAAAGCTTATTATTAAATAATTATATAAATTATTAAAGCTTAAGAAACTAAATAATAATAAATTATTTTAATTAATAATATAATTATAGAATAATATATTATATTAAATGACTTTAAATAATATTTTAATTAATTATAAATATTAAAAAAGAATAATATTAATATAAAGATTCTTTAAATCCCTATAAATAATAATAATAAGCTAAGAATAAAGGCCTTATTCTTCTTAATTATAAAAATAGTAGGTAAATATTAAAATTATAGTAAGTATAAAGTAAGTTATTAAATTTCCAAAATATAAATAACTTCAATATATTCTTAATATAATTATAAGTTTAAGCTATAAACTTTTTAATATATCCTAAAAAATATTTAAATAAATTTAATAATCTTTTATAATATAAGTTCAATAATATATTTAAAGTCTTTAATATATAAAAATTTATAAAGCTAGGCTTTTTATTAAATATTATTTTAATTTAATCATAAATTATTAATATATTATATTTATTATTTATTTAAAAATATATACTCTATTAAAGGCCTTAATTATTATCATTAATATTTATTGTTTTTTTTATTTAAATAAATTTAACTTCATGTATTATTATATTAACTATATACTATACTCTTAATAGTTCTATATATTTATTAGATAAATAAGAAGGAGGATTATAAGGCTAATAAGTAGGTAGCTTTATATGGATATAAAGTTATAAAAAAATAATATAATATATAAGTTGAATCAATAAATAAAAAATATATTTAATATTACTAATTATATAATTTAATAGAATAATAGAATAATTTAGTTTATATGATTAATTATAATTAAATTTTATAGTTTTATTATATGTAAAAAATTATAATAATAAATAAAACTCTAATAAAAGTGTACCTTTAATAATTAAATATATATTCTATAATAAATTTTAATATAATATATAAAATATATATTAAATAATAATAAATTATTATTTTTAAAAATAAAAATAAAAATTAAAAAA
Organism: Albifimbria verrucaria; assembly: GCA_020081605.1. Lineage (NCBI taxonomy): Eukaryota > Fungi > Ascomycota > Sordariomycetes > Hypocreales > Stachybotryaceae > Albifimbria > Albifimbria verrucaria. The sequence continues at coordinate 599,337 of JAHREC010000049.1, forward strand.
TTATATTATTAATAAATATCTTTAATATATAAGATAAATTAAGAAATAAGTTTAATAATATTTTTAAATAAAATATATATATAGAAATATATTAAATAAATTGATAATAATATATATTATTAGTTTATTAATATAGCCTTTTATAATTATATTTATTTTAAAATATAGATATTATATAATTAAAAGAAATTTAAAAAATGTAAATTACAATAATTATTATAATATTTGATTATATATTTAATTATTTAATAATATAAACTATATAAAAATAAAATATATTAATCTAATATAAATACTATAAAAATCTAAATTATTAAATTTAAATATTATTTTATATAAACTTATTTATAAAATTATTTATAAAATTATTTATAATAAAAGTAATAATAAATATATTTTAATAAATTCTATTATATTATAAATAATATTTAAGATTTAATTTTATTTATATATAATATTATAATATAATAAATACTTATAAAAATATAATTTCAATTTTTTAATTTAATATAAAGATTATATTATATATAATTAATATTAATAAAGTTAATATATTTATTAAATAAAATTTTAAAAAGTTTTAAAATATTTTAAAGATAAATATTTATAAGAACTAAATAATAAATAATATATATTTAATAATAAATAATATATATTTAATAGTAATTATTATTAATATTATATTATTTACTTAAATATAATAATAATTATTATTTATTTATATATATTTATATATATAAATAAATAAGAATATAATAATAAAATTTTAGTTTATTCTAGTAATTTAAATATAATAATAATTAATTATTTTATTTTTATTAATATTAAGTTTATTTATATTTATATTAAATATTATATTAAAATTAAATCTATTAGCTTTATTAAATATATTTAATAAAAATAAAAATATATAAATAAAAAAGACTTATTTTATTTTAAAATTTATTTTTAAATATAATAAAAAATAAAAATAGAAAATATATTTATAGTTTAAATATTTAATTAAATTATAAGAAAGTATTCTTATATTTAATATAAAAAGATGAATATAAATTTTATATTTTATTATAAGCTTTTAAAATAAATTAATTTAAATAGTAATAAATATTTTAATTTATTAATATAAAATATATTTAAAGAATATTCTATTAATAATAAATATAATATAAATTCTTATAATTATAAATATTTTAACTTAATTAATTATATTAATATTATAAAACTAATATTCAATATATATATTATATTAATATTAATAAATATTTTTAAAATGATAAGTTAAAAATAAATAATAATTATTATTATTTAATAAATTAAACTAAATATTTATAATATAAAATTTATTTTTTAAATAATTTTATAATTTAAAATTCTAAAAAAGTTAAGCCTTATTTAAGAAATATTTAATAAATTAAATTTCTATATTAATAGTATTTAATTATTTTTAAAAACTAATATATTAATTATTATATATAATATTATTATATTAAAAAAATATGATTAAAATAAAAAATTTATAATTTATTAAGATTTTAATTTTTCAGTTTATTATAATTTTTATTATTAATAATATATATTTATTTAGCTAAAAATATTAATTAATTAATAATATATAATATTAAATCGAGCTTAAATAATATAAATTAATTTATTATAATAATCTTATAACCTTAAATTATATAAATTAATTCAATATAATAAATAATATCTTATTAAGTATTATAAATAATATTATATTAATATTATAAATACAGGAGTTAGTATATATATACTATAATAATATATTTTTAAACTATTTTTAGTTTATAATATTATTAAGGTTAAATTAAATATAAAAATAAAGCTTTAAAATATAATATTTTAAAGCTAATTATAATAAGACATTAATATTAATAAAGAGCTATACTATATAAAATATAGTAATAAAAATGTATTATTATAAATATATTAATATAAATAAATTAAGAATAAAATTATATTATATAAAGATTTTTTATATTATAAATAGAAATTAATTAATATTAAATATAATATATAATAATATATAAAAATATAAATGAGAATATTAAAAATTATAATTATAAAGCTTAAACCTAAGAATTAAGCTATTATAATAACATATAATAATATTAAGATAATAATTTAATAGATTACTATATATAAATTAGAATTTTATTTTATACTTACTATGATTTTTATATTTACCTATTAGTTTTATAGTATAATCCCCTATATATATAATGTCGGATTCTTTATAGAGATACTACTAAAAATATAATATATGTATAGAATATATTAAATTATTTCTATTTTCTTTCTTATTTATTCTTTATATATTTTCTACTGTTTATATAATATAATATATATTAATTTCTTTATTATTATTATAATAAATACTATTTTTAATTAATCTTTTTATTATATAAGATAATATTTAATATTATAAATAATATTATTAAAACACTTATTATTAATTTAATAATATATAAAAAAATTAAATATATTAAATCTATAGTATATTATTATTTATTATAATAAGAGTAGATTAATTTATTATAAATTTTTAAATTTATAAAATAATAACAAGAATTATGATAATAGGCTATTATTTATAATATATAAATAAAAATATTAAAAGATCTTAATATAATAAATAAACTATTTATATATAATTTTTTTAATAATTATATTTTAAATAATAAATTATATAATAAATTAATATAAAAATAATAAATATATATAATTATAATCTTAATATATTTATTATATTTAAAAGGTATTATAAAAAGTAATATTAAAAGATAATATAATATTCTTTAATTTTTAATAATTAACTTTAATTTAAGTTAAATACTATAGTATTTATATATAAAAAATAATAAAAAGACTTATAATATTATTATATTAAATACTAATAACTTCCTTTAATAATATTATTTTAAATAATTATTTAATTAACTATTAATTTAATATCTTTTTAATTAGCTTTATATACTTACTAAGAAGAAGAATATATAGTTTTATAAGCTTATAAATATAAAAAAGAATTATTATTAATATATTAATAATAAGAATTTATTTATTAAAAGATTATTTATATATTTAATTCTTTAATAATATATATATAATATATTATTATTATATTTATAAATAAAAAAATTAAAATATATTATATATAAATATTTATTTAAATAATTATATTATTATACGAACTTTATATTAAATTATTTAGGATTATTATTATTAATTATAATCCTAATATATTAAGGATATTAAATATAAATCCTATTTTATGAGAAGTTTTATTTATTATATAATTTATATTTAATATTATATTTATTATTATACTTAATAGTAAAAAACTTTTAATTTTAAGCTATTTAAACTTAAATATTAATAAATATCTTAAGCTATTTTATATATTTATATTATAAATTCTAATTCTTTAATATTAAATAAAATAAATATTAATATCTATAAAAATAATAAGATTTTAACTTATATATTAATTATTTTATTATTAAAATAACTTATTATTAAATAATTATATAAAGAATTAAAACCTAGGGAATTTAATAAGGACAAATTAAATAATATTATATTATATTAAGTAACCTTAAGTAATTTTGATTATTATAAAAGGAATATTATTAATATAAATAAATCCTTATTTATTATAATAATAAGCTAAGAATAAAGGTTTAGCTATAATTAATATAAAAGTAGTATATAAATATAAAAATTATAGTAAGTATAGACTAGAATTTATAAATTATTTAAAAATAATAATAAATAAATTTATTTCAGATAATAAAAATAGATAAAAATATAAATAATAAATAATAATAATAAAGAATAATAGATTTATAATAATAAGGAATAATAAATTATTTTATTATTTTATTATATACTATAAGGATAGAGTTTTTCTCTCCTATAGAGAGTATTTAATATATATATATATATATTATAAATAGATATTTATTATAGGGATATATATATAGAGATGCCTTTAGGTATAAATACAATAGAGATAATTTAAATTTTATATATTTAAACCGATCTATTTAGATTTATATAATATATTATATTAATGCTATAAAAAGTTATTAATTATAAAAAGCCTAAGGAATATACATAAACTATTTAAAATATAATAATAATTTATAAATGATTTAATAATATAATATATTTATTAAATATAAATATCTATTAAAAAAGATTTATTATTATAAAATAAATTACTTTATTTTATAATATAGAGTATTTAATCTATAGAGTAGATTATATAATCTTAATATTCTCCTAGAGCTAGCTTAAAAGCTTATAAATAAAGCCTTAAGCCTATAAGCTTTAGTCTTAAAAATAAAAATAGTTATCTTAGAATATATTTTCTACTATATCCGCTTAACTCTCTCTTTATAGCAAATGCTATAATACTTATACTCTTTTTATTTTTAAATTTTTAAGAGCTTTTATATATTTAAAAGCTATAAGCTTATATTTCAAGCTATTCTTTAATATATTTATTATTAAGGTAATTATATCTTTAAAATAACCTTTCTTTTATATAATATATAGGTTTAATTATATTAAAAACTTAGCTTTATTTTTTTATGTTAGATATAAATTTAATATCAATAATAATTAATTAATTATAGAAGAATAAGCTACTTAGCTTAATATAAAACTATAAAAGAATATTAATAAAATAAATATTAAGTTATTATGATTTTATATAATAATAATTTTTAAAAACTATATTAAATTTCTTTATATTTATAATTATATATTATTTTAATATTATATAAAATAATTTTAAAATAAATATTATTATATTTTTAAAATATTAATATTAATTAATATAATAAATAAAAATCTTATATTTTTAAGGCTAAATTTATATTTTTAAGGTATATTATTTAATTATTATTAATTATTAAAAATTCTTTATAAATCCAATAAAATATTATTCAAAGATTCCTTTTAAATAATTATTAATAAGCTTATTTTATATGATAAAAAATATTTTAAAATTAGGATTTTATATAATTTTATTAATAAAAAGATTTTTAATTATTTTCAAGAAAAATTCTTTATAATAAAAAGAATATTCTTATTATTATATTAATAATAAGGAATATTTAGAATATTTTATAGAATAGAATTTATATTTATAGCCTTTAATATATTAAGATTATAATTAATAATAATACTTTTTAAAAGCTTAATATTAAACCCTTTTAATATTATTATTATTTAAATAATAATTTATATATAATATATTTTAATCTTTTTATTTATAAATATTATAATAACTTAAAGGGTTTTTTTATAAATATTATATAAGAAATATTAAATATTAATATTTTATAATAATTAATTTTATATATATTATTAAAGAATTATATATTAAATTTTTTTATAATAACTAAATCCTGATTATTAATATAATAAAAAAATTTAATTTTTATAATAAATAGCTTATAAAATTAAATTTCTTTATTATTTTTAAATTATTAAAATAAATTAAAAACAAGTGATAGATGCACTATAGTGTTTTATTAGGTGCACTGTAATTGCTAGGTGCACTATAAATTTCACTAATAAAACACCTTTACTAGCTATTTTAGGAAAGGAGGAAATTAACCCCTATAAGTAGATAGATATTTAAAAAATCAATATAAAATCCAATAAAATAGCTATTAAAAGAAGAAAAATTAAATACTATAATATTTCTAATAAATATATTATAAAGGATTTTAATCTTACTTTTTATAGTTTTATTAGAGATTTATAATAGATTAAAATAGATAAATACTTATAATCTTATTAAAGTATTTCTTTTCTATATTTTTTAAAGCTTATTTAAAATAAAAGAATAAATATATAAAATATCTAGGAAACTATATAAATAGGTTTTATATAATAAATTATATTATTATTATTTTTATTTATCTTTTATAAATTTATTTATATTATTAATGTTTTTTTATATATAGTATATCTTTAATACCTATTAGAATTACCCTATAGTTATAGTGCACCTAGTAAAAATAGTATATTTAATAAAACACTATAGTGCACCTATCACTTCTCAATCAAAAATATTATATAAATATTTAATTAATTAATTATTTTAAATAATAATATTATAAAAAGTTTATAATATTAATTATAATAATATTATAAATATCTTTATGATTTTTATATATAAATATTATAATATTTAGCTTAAACTAAGGTTAATTTTTACTAATTAAAGAATATTTTATTATTTTTTTATAATTCTTCTTTTATAATATTTTATATATACTATAAATATAGTTAGATTATAATTATATATATTTATAATATTTAAATTAATTTATTATATAATTTATTATTTTCAATATAATTAATAAATAAGATTTATAAAAAGTAATTAATATATTATACTAAGGTTTTTTATATTTTAATATGTATATAATTAATAATAATAAATTATTTAAATTTTTAAAGCTTTTACATTTTTAGAAAATAATTAATTTTTATTATAATAAATAATAATATACTATAGATTTATTATATTTAGTTTTTTAATAATTTTACTTATAATATTAAATATTATATTATATAATAAAAAGTGTTAATTAAAAATAATCTTTATTATAAGGATATTATATAGATTAAATTATTATTATAGAGAAATTAATAATAATAAAGAAAAGAAGTTATTATTATTAAATAATATATTATATATTAAGTTATATTTTTTAGTATTATCTCTATAAAAATCTTAATATTATTTATAAATAATATATTATATTATAAAAATAGTAGGTAAATATTAAATTATAGTGGGTATAGATTGGATCCTTATTTATAATAGAGAAGTGATAGGTGCACTATAGTGTTTTATTAGGTGCATTATTCTTACTAGGTGCACTATAACTATAGGGTAATTCTAGTAAGTATTTAAGATTTATATATATATATAAAAGAATTAATAATATAAATAAATTAATAGTAAATAAATAAAAATATAATATAATAATCTGCTATATAAATACTATTTATATAGTTTCTTAGATATTTTATAAATTTATTTTTTATTTTAAATAAGCTTTAAAAAGATAAAGAAAATAAAATACTTTAAGAAAATTATAAGTATTTATTTAATTTAATATAATATAAATTCTAAATAAAACTATAAAAGTTAAAATTAAAATCTTATATAATATATTTATTATAAATCCTATAGTATTTAATTTTTTCTTTTTTATAGCTATTTTATCAGATTTAATATTAAATTTCTAATTATTTATTTATTTATAGCTAGTAATTTCTTCCTTTCTTAAAATAGCTAGAAGGGGTGTTTTATTAGTGAAATTTATAGTACACCTAGTAATTATAGTATACCTAATAAAACACTATATTATACTTATTATTTCTCTTATAATATTATATATAATTTATATTATTAAATAATAAAAAGTTATATAAATATAATAATACTTAGCTTTATTATTATAAATATTTATAATTTTTATATTATAAAAGTTTTTTAATTATTTAAATAATTATTTAATTTTTTTTTATATATATATTTTTAAAATTTTTTTTTAATTATATTTATAATTTTAAATTAATTCTTTTTAAATTAATTAATTAATTTATTTAATTTTTAATATTATTAATATATTTATTAAATTTATATATTTTATTTTATAAATATTTATTTATTATTTTATAATTTTAAAAATAAATTATAATTATTAAAATTATAAATTAAATTCTATATTTAATTTACATTTTATAATTATTTAATATTTATATAATTTATATAAAATAATAAAATAATTATTAAATCTAAGAATTTCTTTTTTATATATTTTACATATTTTAAATTTATAAATAAACTTTTTTATTTTATAATATTAAATAATATATTAAATATTATAATTACTATTTTATATAATAATTTATTTTATAATATATTAACCTTTTATTATATTTATTAATTATAAATATAATCCTTTTAATAATATTAATATTTTTAACTTAAATAATATAATATATAATTTTAATTAAAATTTTAAAAAATTAATATATTATAATTTTTAATTTATATTTTATTAATTTTATATTTTATATATATTAAATTAATTATAATAATTCTTTAAATTATATTTAAAAGTATAATAATATTTCATATAAAGGAAATTTAATAATAATAAATTTATTTTTATTATTTATTATTTATTATTAATTATTTATTTATATATATTAATTTATTTTAATTAATTAATTTATAATATAGTATATAATTAATATATAATTATATCTTAAAAATAAAAGGCTAAATAAATAAAATATAATATATTTATCTATTTATATAAAATACTTTATTAATATTTATTTTAAAATTATTTAATTAATTAATTAATTTAATAATTTAATAATTATATATATAAATAATATAATAATATAATAATATTAAAATTCCTATATTTATTATTAATTATTTTATAAATTTAAATAAAGTAATTTAAATATATAAAATTTAAAAAACTTCTATTATATTTATAATTAGAGAGACTTTTATATATATATCTCCTATAATATATTTATATATTAATATTTTAAAAAATATAAATAAACTATAAATCTAAGTTTTATAGCTTAAATTCTCTAAAATATAATTTAAATATTATATTTAAAATAATATATTAAAATTATTAATCTCTGGGAATATATTAAGTTAATATAAATATAAATATATATAGTTTAAATAATTAAAATAGGCTATACTAAATATATTTATCTTATTATATTAATATTAAATTCACTTTATATTAATTAACCTATATAAATACCCTTAAAAGAGAGTTAAAAGTTAGATAATTTAATAAAGTATTATCCCTTTAACTATGTAGTTTAATAGCTACTATCAGGGTCAATCAGATCGGCAGGATCCATCGGACCAACATATCGATAGATATATGCATGGTTCCTCAGTACATATATAATGTAGGCGATGTTAATAGAACTCAGATAGAAAAGGGCTTGACCTGTTTGGCATGCCGAACGGACCCAAAGTGGAAAACGCTGGTTATCTTAAATAGCTGAATATATTTCTTGAAACCTTGCTCTGCCTACGGTTCCCTTGTAGGGTTGCATTATGCCTTCTACGTCTCCTACGAGTTTCAAGAAAGGGACGCAGCAAGCATCCTCAGCAGCTGAACTTCCAATGTATGTGCCAGAGGCAAGGGAGCCTACTCTATACTGATGCAGTAGGATAGCTAATATAGCGGAAGCCGCCGGCGATGTATGAAGAAGGACGTTGCTCCTCGCTGCTAGGACTCTTCAGGGACTACTCTAATCACTATTGCACCCTAAATTCTCTTTACTCCGCTACAGCAGGGGTCGCGCACTGACAGTAAGCCACGGTTAATATTTGTTTTCATGTTCGTGGAGTAATTACCTATCAGATAAGTATCCCTCTCAGCCAAGAAAATCAAGGACACGATATATAAAAACCTTTTATCTATTCTATCTACTAAAACCAGGTCATGTCTTATGACGAACAGTGAAATCTGTAGCATTCATTATTAACGCTTGTTTAATTCAATACTAAATGCCTAACTCCAGCTACAATTTATTTCGAGCTTGATAAACGATTTCGCTGACACCGCTGTCGACAAACAATTGATGCTATCTTGTCAACGACGCACCTGATGAAAACTGCCTGCTCAGAAAAGAATGACCAGACTTAAAAGACCCCAGCCGACACATGGATTCCGTCTAGAGCAACACGTCTATTTGAGTGTACTGACAGCTGGAAAAGACGTGTTAGTATGAGACAACGGCATCGCCAAGGTTGAGGATTAATCAACATACCGACTCGTGCCTCCCACGAGCGAAGAGGGTTCGGCTCTCGGGGTCGTGTAGAATTGGTTTTCCAAGAGGCAAAGCGTGACTTTAGGCCCCTGGATGAGATTTTCTCATCTGTAACTTGGTCAGCCGTGTGAGAGATAGAGAATAGTATCATTAAGTGGAGCGCAAGTACATTTTATGTTCGTTGGAGACTCGACCGACAATGTGATCTCAGAGTCTGAAGGATAGCTGTAAAGCTTGTTTTGGAGCTTGCTTGACAGCTCGGATGAAGTGCTAGTTCGGGACATGATATTGTATATTGAACAAGATCGAGAAGTTCACTATTGATGGGTTTTCAAAGCTCAATGAAGACAAGGCAGGCCGAGCGGATGAAGTCTGACTGAATGATTTGATTGATTGTGTATTTACATAGCAACAATGGGATAACATCGTCCTATATATATATACATAAGATATCTTGACATGGCCTTGAGTTAGTATGAAGCCGAGCTCGAAAGGTGAGGCTCGGTGTTCGGCTCGACTGGGGCTGGGTGATGACTCAAAAGGCATATGACACCATATACCACAAGAGGCTAACTCAACATCAGGCTCAGCGACAGGCTTAAGCTTGGTCTTGACGCCCTTACGATGATTGTGGCGTCTAAGCCGGTGACAAAGCTGAACGCTGCTGGCGGAGAAGGTGAGGGTCGGAGTCAGACCGAAGCCGAAGCCGATGGCTGACAGGCAGGGCGACGAAGAGCCTCATGCGTAACATTATAGTGGTGGAGAAGGTGCAAGAGTGAGCCGAGCTCTCGGTTTCAAAGAGGATTCAGTATTCACGATTGGTGAACCGTGGTATAATTCAAGCCGAGATGGGCATTTAAGAGCCGACATGTACAGCGTGGGTGCTGGGGACCCGAAGCCGACCCCGAAGCCGAAGCCGCGCGCTAAAGAGTCTCGGTTCAAAGTTGGCTCTCGGCTTGACTTACCCTGCCCGAGGGAGCACCACAGTACTAAGTACTCTAACATCACAAATGCTTACGCCAGGCTCAGGACGTTGTTTGCCCATTGACGTGTTCCACAGAATTACCTTACTTTCCACACATGTACGTACCCGCATGGACGGCCAGTCAAATAAGACCGCGTGGATGGCCAACCACATGTGTAATGCAGCAATGAGCTGGCGCACGAAAAGAAGAACAAAAATGGAAAAGAAGTCTCACTTGTCAGCTCATGCGTAACGAGATGGAGATGGCCCAACAGCCCAGTACCAAGAAAGCCGCGGCTCCGGTAGGCATCCTGAGATGGTAAAAATGGTACCGTATTTGGGTACCTACCTCAGTAGGTACTAAGGTAGGGAGGTACTGATCCAGCACGGTTGTGCCCATGGCTTGGTTTCACCAGCTTAATTGTACAATACAAGTTACGCGCACACACACAAGGCGACGGACGCACAAGGGTGGATGCACATCTTCCCGGAAACCACATGGTTCGGCATTTCTGGCCCATGTCATTGACGATTTTGGTTGAGTCGCATTCGTCATCCATAAGGCGGGTTAAGAAGAGAGGAGGGAAAGAAACAAGAAAATTTTTTAGCATGCCCATTATTGCGGATGCTGTTTGTCGCTCCCCAGGATGCGTCTAAGTACCCGCCCACGCGCCCCAGCTTTGGGCTAGGTAAGGCACAGAAACCCACACGGCCCAATGAGCAGCGGTTGGTCCCTGGCAAGGCTTGCAAGGCTTCTTCCTGTGCCTGGCGATCCCTGAGCCTCCATCCCACAAGCGGTAACGCGGTGACTGTGCGGCCCCTGCCCATGCATCCTTGCGCTCCGCCACCACTCGGCCAGCCAGTGAAGAGTACCTTCAGCTAAGGTAGCTTTAGGGCATGGTCATGGTCACAGTCGCCCGGACGGCCCCATCCTCCTCCTCCTCCTCCACCTCCCTCTACTTCTTCTGACATCTCGCTCTCCACCCGAGAACGGTTATCTCTTCCTCCTCAAGTCCGCTCCCCACGGCTTGTGTCCATTCTTTCAGTTCAGTCGCTTCTGTTCAGCAACACGCTTCGCGCCTCCTTTGCGACCCGTGGCAGGCCACTCTTTCCCTGCAACGCTCCCTCAGTCAAGTCACCCAACAACACGCCAGAATCATCCGTCGTTCTCTAGCCAGCCAGCCAGCAGCCGGACTCCGTTCACGCACAAGCACGCAAACACTCTTTTCTCCAATCGCTGCGCTTGCGCACTCGAAATCACCACAGGAACTCTCGCTGCTGCTTTTTTGCTGCCGCCATCACCATTCTTTAACCAACACAGACAAGCAAGTTGGACTTGAAGTCCTTCCTTTCACTTAGTCATTCTTTTGGACCACAAAGAAACGCAATCATGCATACCCCCAGTGTCTTCTCCATCCTCGGTCTGGTTACCGGCGCAGTCGCCAAGGGAGTCTGGACTACCCCCACGACAAATACTCGTCTTCTGTCGGCGTCCTTGGCTGCAAGATCAACACCAACCGCGTCGCTTACTGGCCCGGCTCCGTCGACTGCGACAACATCTGCGTCAAGCTTAGCTACCAAGGCCGCTCCGTTCATCTCTTGCGTATTGACCAGTCCGGTGGCGCCTACGACATAAGCTACGATGCCTGGGCCTACCTACAGACCGGCAAATCGGCCACCACCAAGCCCATCTCTGGTGGCTCCGTGGCCATGGAGTATGAAGAGGTAGATGCCTCCGAATGCGCCGACCTCATTTACACCAAGGATTCCAAGCTGCCCCTTAGCGCTTCCAACAGCATGGGCTACGTGAGCAGCTGCCTGTCCCAACCCAACAGCTGGGTCGCCAAGAACCATGTCCTCTACAATATTTGCGACGCCATCTGCACACTTGGCTTCGACGAGGAATGCTCCTTGATCTCGCGACTAGCAACCAGCCCAGCTGCCCCCACACCCTCGGCTTGACCTCCAAGCTATCATCGGCGCCAGTCTACGATATTGAGTACACGTCTGGTAAGAAGGTGGAGGCAGGCTCCGGTAAGGAAGCCCCTACCGACGCCAAGGTCGAAGAGGTTCCCGAGGAGGTGACGACTGATGAATCATCTGTTGTCGAGGTTCCGGCTCCACAGACCTCTATTGAAGCTCCTGTTGAGACGAGCAGCGCCCCTGCATTTACCTCGGCCTCGAGCACAAGGGCCACTGGTGGCATCTTCCACCAGCTCACCAGCAGCGAAGCACCTGTGGAGCCGACTTCGACCCTATCCAACGTCATCGTGGTGCCTACATCGACGCTTGAACCAATTGCTGTCCCCAGCAGCCAGGAAGTTGTGAGCCTGGAGACATCGACCACTCCCGTTGCAATTTCGACGGTAACTGCGGCTTCATCAGCTCCCTCTCTCAACAACTCTACAGTGACGCTGTCCTCAGCATCAACCTACTTGGCCCCGACAAAGAGCCAGTCTCATACTACCTTCTCTGTGTCTACCTTTTCAGCGGGCCCAAGCACTACCCTCAGCAGCCCTCCAAGCCAAGAAACACCCCTCACAGTGCTGGGCGTCCTGCGGCCAGCGTGACGATCCTAGGTCTTGGCCTGAGTATCGTCATTGGTTCTTTGGGCAGTCTCCTCTAGACCGGCTTCCAAATCAATCTGTTGAAACAGATATGCTTCAATGTATATATGTAGTGCCATTCTTTTTACGCTCTTATACCAGGCATGCGAAAAAAACCGCCCCTGCCATGAACATCTTGGATGAATTGAAAAACTTTATGAAGTCGTATCACGAACGCTTTCTGTGACTATATTCCAAACATACATGCAATTGGTGGATGAGTCCACTGTATTATTCGGGGAAGAGTGCAACTCAAGCTGTACCTACGATAGTTCCTGGATAGTGTCATTTCTTTAGGTACCTGGGTGAAGGGCACTACTGTACAAGGTTTGAAATCCCATAAGGCTTGAAGTATTTGTCAATTGTGTCCAATTCTCACATTTCCAACTTTATTAGATCGTGGTAGGGAATCGTTGATACGCTGGTTCCTTCTTTGGCTGACGCCCCTCAACCTCACGCTTCACTTCAGTGGTCTCCCGAGGAGGAAAGCCAGCGAACCCGCTACCACCGTACGTCGCCACAGCGTGTGCAATACCTTTGGCCATAACCTCGAACGCAAACATGTTCAAGTTGGACACGTTGTCCCCAGCTTGGTGATAGTTGGGATCAAGGATGATGCCAGCGGTTCCACCAAACTTGTCAACCCATTCCTGAGTCTTCACTTCATCGGCACCAGCGTCCAGACCGCCACAGGGCACACCAGACTCAAGAAATGGACCATAATCACTACGGCCGTTAAACTCAGTGGCAGTGTGGTTCAAGCCCAAGGACTCATAGTAGTCCTCAAAGAAGTGCTCAGCCTCCGCAGAGCCGGCCGGGCCGACCTCGCCAAACTCACTGCCATCGCCGTCGTAGTGTCCAAGAATATAATTGGGTGACGCAATCATGTCGAAGTTGAGGTACAGGCGAATCTTGGACAGCTCTTCCTCAGTGAGAGTAGAGACGTAATAGGTCGAGCCAAGGAGACCGGCTTCTTCAGCAGTCCACCAGCCAAACTTGACCTGAGCCTTGGTTCGCCACTTGGCCAACTGGATGGCTGTTTCGAGAATGCCTACGGAGCCACTACCATCATCGTTGATTCCAGGACCGGCTGCGACGCTGTCGCTGTGGGCGCCCAAGAACAAGACGTTGTTCTCGTCGCCGTATTTCGAGGTGGCGATGACATTGGCACTGGGCAGATGGTTAGGATTCCTCAGCATGGCTGGTGCTGGCGGGGCAGACTGACCTGTGGACTTGTTCGATGACTGTCACGACGCTGAGCGAGGTTGTGAGGGTCGTATTCTTGCTCAAGGCAACTAGAGTCAAACCATCTGCCTGAGTAATTCCCCAGCGGCAACTACGTCCGGGTTGACACCGCCGTAGGTGCCTGAGACAACACCCGCATCCTCATTGTTCCAGAAGATGACGGCGGCAGCACCAGCAGTCTTGGCGAGAGCCGACTTGCTGGCGAAGCTGCAGGAGCCACGATGGATGAGCGCAACGCTGCCGGTCAAGTCCGTAGTATAGTCGGCCTTTGCACCACGGTCAGCCTCGATTGATCACTAGTACGGAGGCTGTCAATTAGGCCATGCAAACTTACCGCGTCACATCCCAGGTTAGGAACAGGAATGAGAGGGGCGTTGGTGACGGAACCGTTGGGGAGAACTCAACCACCTGGACTTCGTACTCAACCGCATTGACGGTGAAGGAGATTTCGCCAGACTGCTGCACCTCACCTTGCCAGGGTTGTACCTCGATATCGTAGTAGTCCCCAAGGCAGCAAGCTGGCTAGTGAGATACTCGACGGTAAGATTGTGTCCCAGGCTACCAGTGACTCGGTTGCGACCGGGTGTGGAGTAAGCAATTGACTCCAATGCCTTACTATGCTTCAGGAGGTTCTCAGGTATGATGGAATCTCGCAGAGCTTCCTGGGGTGCATTTGTCAGTAACACAGACTATGCGACGGAGATTCACTGCCTTCTTCTCGGACGCACTTACATCCTTCACCAATGGCAGTCCGCAAGACCCATTGGTCGGAGCAGATGCCCCCAGGTGTGGCAAAGCCAACAGGGCTGCTACGCTCAGTGCGGTTTGCATCTTGGTTGTTCAGGGGATGGTTACTGGTGCCTTCTTGAACTGTGAGGAGCGGGCAAAAGAAGTCACCAAGGTCAGAGAAGACCGGTGCAACGGAGAGCCCAGACAAGGAGCGATGAGCGGTGCCCACGGGAGATGACTATATAGCCGTGGCATCGTGTCTAGCGGCTATGATGCCTGCATACCCTTGCCCCAGTCCCAGCCCCCAGCCTCATTATAAGCTGTGTAAGGTTTAACGATATCGCAGACGGTGAGATATCGCGATCGGTGTAACAGACCAATCGGAAAGGTGGAAAGTTGCAGAAGCGTGGATGAATACAGCGTGATGGCAATAGTGGCGTCGCTACGCATGTACTTTTGAACAACGGCTATGGCGAGCGTTGCCGTCGCTTCCGATTCATATCAATTGACCTGCCGGATTGGGATTTGAACCGGCGCTGGACGATGAAGAAAGCCCCGGAGAACGTGAGCGGGGCCGCATCGACTTCGCTTATTTACCCACCCCGGGCCAATGCCAGCTCCCATGGCTTGTGGGCATTGTGCCCTTCCGTACCGTGTCTCCACTGCCCAACGTAGGTAGGTAGATAACCCCGTTTGAAACAGTGTCATCACTGGGTCAGCACATCCTGTTGAATCAGACGCCGCTGGGCCCAGATGGGTTGCTGTGTGGAGAGGGTCGTTTGTTATCTTGTCAGACCCCGCTGGCGGATCTCATCAATATCTTTGCAACGCGGCCTTCCAGTGAGTCAAAGAGGGGGAGAAAAAGGGACCCTCTGTTCGGCTGTTATACGTGACAGGGCGGAATGAAAGATGACGAGCAAATAGTTGCAGGGAGTTGTTGTTTCGAGATGAGGTGTCCGTAGATCGTTCAAGGGTGAGTTATGCACAAGCATGGGAAAGAATAGCCAATATGGACGATTTGGTCCGAGTCCCTCTCTAACAACTCCATAGGCCATTGAGCATCCCTTATTATCCGAAGGTATTTATTTACTCCTGATCAGCCTCCAAATCGGAAGTCCATACCCGTACGACTGCATGCTTCCCCAGGAATGGGGTTTGGATTCACTTCTCAAATAAAGTGAGTGACTAATACATGTATACGCTCGATTTGTCCATTGTCCTCCGTTCCAATTCAGGCCGGGTTACTATCGAATGAATCTGGGATGTTCTGCCAGCCAGCTGGAACACACCCACGCTACTTATGTGGGTCATTTATGCTTAGTCGATAGACTTTAAATACTGCTCATCCCAAGGTTTCTGTATGCTCTTGATTCGCCACGACGAGCCTAACCTAGATACTATGGTGCCGTTCATCGTGCATAGTCACCGTCTGGTTCAAGTTGCATGTGCGATGCCTATACCAAAACCAACAAACATATCTTAATTTCTAGAGGCATGATGCACAGGCTTCAACAGCGGTTTCTTGTGTGCAATTGTGGGAAATGCCATCGCAACGCTAGTCTCTGCGAGCTATCACAACTCTTTCACTGCTTATATTGCAATGTTTGTGGCTGCTCCAACACTGTAGTTGTTCACTGCAGTTGTGCAGAGGCGGCACCCCAGACAACCCCCCGAGGTACAGTATGGTTCCTGAATCTTTGCCGTACACTTGGGTGGTTTGCCAAGAAAGTCGAGTGATACAATAGTTTATAAGGCCACTATCCTATCAACAAGCCAGTACACGTCCAGAGGCACGGCAGTACGTCTGGTACCTCAATCAGCAAATAGTGGATCCTTGGGGACTGGCGGTTATTGTGTTTGCCCGTTTTGAGGGGTGGCTTCTCTGGTCCAGCTACACAGACAGTACAGCGTCTCGGCAAAAGCCACAGGTCGGAGCTGGAGCTTGCATGACCATGTGATTGGGTAGGAACTGATATTATGCCATGCGCTCAGATTGTATCACTGGCGGAGGACTCCGAACAGTTACAGTCATGCGACATCGATTGCAAAGCACCCATACGTCATCTCAGCCTGTTCCCGGCTAACAGCCAATCAGTGATCACTATAATCAAGCGTGGAGTCGCTGTTGGTTTATGTATATCGTATCTTATCGGTCGGTCCCTGCATTCATGGAATGTGGCTCCGCCGAGGTTACAGAGCAGTACAGTACAGTACAACCGCCACGAGAGCCATCGCTATCTGGAGACCTCCCAATTGACCTCGCTGACATAGTAACCTACCGTACCCCGTAAACAAAGACGTCCTTTGTGTTTGAGCCCTGGCCATTGGTTGGCTCGGCCTCGGAGGGTCACTGTTCAAGACCTGGGCAATCACGGGGCCGAGGCTGACCGTGTGACTAGACTGGAACACTTATAATGGCCTGCCAAAGCACCATGTGGCTGCTTTGAACCACCACAGTGGTGCCGTCACATTCGTTTGCCTGTTTCTTGTCCTCTCCCGTTGCGCATTTCCGCACGTTTGAATGAACCCGATCACGGGTATCTGATGTTGATGAATGACGCTGGCCGTGGCAGTGTCACCTACTTCCGTGTCTCACGCCCTCGTCATCCCATCGTCCTCGCCATACTCTCTCTTTTCTACTTGACTTGCTCCTTTGTCTTTGCTGGTATCTACTTCCAACATCTCGTTGCGTTAGATTACTAGATACCATCAGCTGCCTTTCACCGTTTAATCCTGTGCTCTCACACTAGGTAAGCAGTTCATCCAGTCAATGGTGATGAGCGCTCCACAAGACACGGCAAGACAAACTGCCGCGCTATCCTGATCTTGACCTTGAATTTGGGAAGCTGTGCGTGCTATGATCGCCTGACCACCTGCCCTGGCATAAGAACGCTGCTGCGCCAAGTCTTCCAAAGGTTGAACATTCGCATGCGGATGTCAAATCAAGATTGTGCACCAGACTGTGGCTCTTTGACCTTACCTACTTCCCAATCTTTCATAATACCGTACTCTTCTGTATGTTTCTAACTGCTTGTTACTGAAGCACGTATTTATTATCGCCACGAACTGGCCCACATGCGACGGCCTCATTTATCATTCCAAGTTGACATATAGCGGCTCTAGTGGAAAATCGCGCGGCCTCCCATCAGCAACTGGGGTATAGCCTCCATACAGATCCATCCCGCCCATCATGATTGCTTCGGATTGTACCACCGATTTCGACCGCGATCTCCGTAGCGCCAATCGCGAGTTGAAACGCGATAGAGACTTAGCGGCCAAATGGATGTACGGAGCCCGCCCCTTGAATTATAACACTACCTTGGCAACCTCAAAGCAGTACAACTCGGATCAGTGGGAGGAGAAAACCCCACGATGTTGCGTCCACGGAAGAAGATGAGCGATCAGTAGGTCTAATCTAAACGAGTGGTTGGCAAACTACCTGTACCTTGGCTAACAGGAACAGGTCGCACCCTTTCAAGCAGAGTCAAAACGTCAACAAACGTGGAGCGAACTATAATCTTCCCCAGGACGCATCCGTGCTGCCAACCATGCCAAAGAAGAGATTCAGGATGCGTCTCTAGCTCGGTCTATTGTCGATCTCCTGCCCAAGGCTCGGGTGAGCCATGCCACTGCCAGCCATTTTGACGGCTTCAGTCAGACCGATGTTCCCACCACCCCTCAGCCGCTGAGCATATTCGTCAAGGTCACAGGCCGTGAGACGGAGAAATTAGTAGAGAAGGAATATGAGGTACTGGACGACAACGGGCAGGCACTGAAGGGCCGCAAGGCTAGATACAACCTTCGACACGGCAATAGCCAGAACCCCGTGAGGACGAAGGATTTGAGTTGCTCTAAGCGTCTACTGCTAGGCTATGATAGGGTTGGCTGAAGACTCTCTACGTCGCTTTGCTTCAGTGTTGCGCCCTGGATAACATTAGATAACAAGGAGGCAGGGATGGGCTTGGTTTGTTATTTCAGCGTCTTGTTTACATTGTTAATGTAGTTAGTACACACTATGGAAATATTGCTTATAAGTCAGCGAGAACACACATGTGCCGCCAGTAGACGTTATCTCCCCGTAGCCGAGCAGCTAGATATTGCTGCCTCTGCGGCTGGCATAGCTGTCTTCGTATCCAGCGACTGATGTTGGCTCGCTCGTATGCAGTTAAAAGAATGACGGGGTGCGTATCTATGCAATAAAGCAGGTGCGAATGTGACAGGGGCAGCACAGGTACTGTACCCAAAATCATCACCAATCTGTGGAGCACTGGGCTGAAGGAATTCCAGTCTCCTGCACCAATGTATTTAGGGGTACCTACCAGGCAGCAACAGTAACACACCACAGCTGCGCCACACGTCCACGCGGTACCCTGCAGTGGCAGTTCGGGGCTTGCGACGCTTTCCTCCAAAGGGTACTTACCTACCTGCTAACCTACTAGGCCTACAAGGCATGGTAAGGATAAGAAATATTATGACGGAGTGGTTTTGGTCAGCTTCAGGCGCTCGCTAATGGCACAAAGCGAGCCTGGGACCAAGCATCAACCATTCCAAAGGAACCACGGCCAGAGACCCCGACGCAAGGAAGGGAAACATGAGCATGGAGAAGAGCGGATTACCGGCCTCTACGCCAGATGAAGGCCCTGAGCGAGCTGCGACGCCGCCGCCCTACTCTGGACCGTCCGCCGACCAGCAACAGCAACACCAGCACTCCTTGCAGCAACAGCAGCAGCTACAGCAGCAGCTTCTGCAGGAAGTTAAGAACCTCCCGCGCCATCTGGGCTTGCCAAAGCTCGACTACAGACTCTACTCACCCCTCTCTTCAAGCTGTCTGCCGACTTGACCACGCTCACCTCCAAGGCAGAGTACCTGTCGACCAATGCAGCCGCCTTGGTGTCCCTGATACGTGCCCAATCCACAGTTCCACCCAAGCCGCAGATTCATGTCCGCGGCACGCGAGGTCGCAAGGTGGACTTCGACGTCAAGCTGAATCTCATGAGCCTGCTGGTGCCCGAGGATGAGAGACAGCGTATGGACTATATTCGTCCTGTCGGCGAGGGCGAGGTTGCCTACCGTGGCGGCGTGAAGCCTGACGTGTTGCCCGAAGTGGGTGACGCCGGGCTCGAGGAGTGGTGCCGTCGCTATGTACAGGACCCGGCTTCCGTCAAGTCGTTTGCTCTCGATCGTGTCGTTGCCAACCTCGACGTTGGCTGGATCGAGGGCCAGCTGCGCAGCTTGGTAGCATCGCTCAACTACCGCGGCGTCGTCGACGTCACCTTTCTCGTTACACACAGCCGCGTCCTGGTCCAGAATCCTGACAAGGTCAACCAGTTCTTCACCAGCGTCGCCACGCTGTTTTCTGGCAAGAACAAGTACGAAGTAGTTAAGGCCGTCTGGCCCTTTGCGACGACCAAGAATGGCGAGCCTGGCCGCAGGTGCATTGTGCAGAGCGAGGAGGCCTGGTGGAAGGAGTGGAAGGATCCTCTCCGATATGCCATTTCGCAAAAGCGACACGGCTGGGTCACTGTGGAAGACAAGCTCGAGGCCATGATGGAGGGCAAGGGTGACAAGAGTGATCTGGTTGATTGGGGTCCCGAGCACGTAAGTATTTAGGCTCATTCTGGGTTCTCGTATCTAGCGTTCGGTTTCATTTCCCCATCGTTGTTAATTTGCATGAGCGGGAGCTGTGTCTTCAGCTCTAATTGCACCAACCTCCTCTCTGGGCCTCGCACTTCCTGGCTTCTCAACTCAACAGTCCTCTCGCTCCCCACGATTGTATTTCTACGTCTTGTTACGACGATCATCGTATCGTATTTTGTAAATTGTTTTGGACAGGGCTTTGGCAGCGGCTGGACCTCCCCACTCGCAAGGCTGAAGGGTTTACGTTAAAAGGATTGGTTTCGTGGAGATCGCCTTTCCCAAATGATATACTGCTATCACATTTGAACCTTTAACATCATGGTCATGTCTGCTTCATAACAGGCTGGAGTGCCTATTTGTTCCTAGGACCTTAAGGCGACACGTCAATTCGTACTATTAAGCGAGTGCTCAATTGGGTGCTCTTCTTCATTCAGGTATTACTCACAATCAACACAGCCCCGCCATGACATCGTAGTACTCTACCACATAAACCTGGTCAAATCATTCTTTGAGTCATGCCGATAATGCCTTGAGCCTAGTCTATCGCTCGATGCAATACGGGACACGCGGGCTAGTGGGAAATACAGAAATAGGATCAGTTTAACGGGGAATATCATACTCGTTGGCAGACTCTTTCTTTCCCTTGCTGGGCGTCTTTTCTTCACCCATTTAATTCACAGCAACAAACAGAGCAACTAGTCAAAGGTGAAGACCCAAGTCATCGAGGACACCCACTCAATTACATTACACCATTTTGTTAGATCAATTGGCGCACAGATAAACTGCCGCTATGGAGTCCTCCCTCAGGCCGTGGTAGACTTTTCACGCTCCTCCTACGATACTGCACTCTGCTTGATGCCCCTCGTGAACTTTGGGACTCTATCGACAATATACGCTCATCACACGACAAAGCCTGGCCGAGATGGCCACCTCATATCAATCTTGTATACCCTTTCGTGTTGCCAGATTTGTTACCAGCCGTGGTTGGAGTTCTCTCACGATCCAGCCTCACTGCTGCCGGCATCCTGCAGATAGACCTCCAGCAAGCCGATACTTTTGTTCATAGAAAGAAAAACACCATATACCTCCGTCCGCTCCACGGGTATCAAACGGCGCTACTCGCAGACCTCGTCAACATAATCCGCCAAAGCCTTGGTCTACAGATTCATGAGGCTTTACAACCGCACATGACCATGGGCCAAAGCCAGCACGTCAATTCGGCAGAACATAATCGTCTTATAGAGATGGCACAATCCATCGCTCCTATAACCTGGGAGACATCTGAGCTGGCTATTCTCATTCGCGATGCAGGCGGTAGGATGAGACTCTGGGGTTCGCTAGGTTTGCTGAAGCACGGAACATCGCAGCTCAGCACACCTCGAAACCTATACGAGAACCTGAAAGCAGAGCAGAAGTCCTGGGCTAATACTATAAAATCTGCTCTGGAGCCGGCTTTTCACTTCTGCGAGTCAAAAAATCTTGGACAGTTGTGTCAGACTCTCCATCTTCGACTACTGATCCAACCACCCTAGATAGGCTTGTCGTTGCTTCGTTCAATGTTTCGGATTATTCTGCACAGTCTTCAAATACACCCAGAAGTAGAACCCTCATAGATGACCTGCTATGCGACCGTGCAACGGCCGATGTTCTTGTACTGCAGGGGTGAATAATGAGATCCTTTCTGCTATTCTGAACGACAATGGCGTTCAGAAGCAATTCAGATATAGTACACATATCGCGCCAGACCCCAACACGGGCAAGTATTATCGCCATAACCTCATTCTCAGCAAATGGGTGTTCCAAAAGCAAGAGATAGATTTGCAGAATGGTTGCAATGGCTGCATGGTGGCCAAGTTCCCAACTGTACAACTTCGTCGCTCAACGGATGGAGATGAGAAATTGCCGCTAGCCATCGTTGCTTGCCACCTTGAAAATGATTTATCTGACGATGCTATTTCAGTTGCGCAGAAAAGTCTGCAAACGATAAAGGCCTACTTGAATACCGAATGCTCTCAGTATGGCTGGGTCCTAGCAGGGATTTTGGGTTGCCCACGTCGTCTGTGACCATCAGGCAGGCTTACGAAGAAAAGACCATCTCGAATCGTGGACTTCGGGGTTTACTGCATTTTAGCTCATTCTTGAGTATCCTCGGATTCATGGATTCCTGGTCGGTTACAAGACTTGGAATGGGGAGTCTTCCGGGTTGGAAATTAGTCAGGAAGCCGCCAGTGACCTGGATGAGGGTGAACAAGCCCCTACTTTTGGCTATACACCTCATGAAATTAATAGCAGTCGTCCTGCCGAGTCGAAACGATGGACTGTACGGCCTCAGAGATATGCCAGGATTTTGGTTGGAAAGCAATCATGGCTTCAGCCCAGCGCTTTCAATATTTTCGGAGCAGTCATACCAAACGAGAGTGGTGACCTGTCATCTCAAGGAGCACATAGAGGCATAAGGTCTCTTTTGACTTCGTCAGTTTCTTCTCAAGGGTCATACTCTGACGAGGCCATGCCTGTTCAGCCGCAAGCTGCTCCATTCACCCTTGTTGAAATGGATGACTTGGAACAATACATGGAGACATATGACCTCACACCCTTGACAACCGACCGAACTATACGTATGGACTCATTCAGAATTCTGGAAAGAGTACTGCTTGGAAAAATGTCGAGCTCAATTGACAAAGAGACATCCCCTGCTGTTACCTTGGCCTTAACCACAATAGGATCCTTTGGGTTAGGCGTATGGTCGAAATCATCCACAATCAACTGCTTGTGCATTGGCAATATAAGCTCCAAGACATTCTTTGCTCTCGCTACCCAAAGATTTAAGAGAGAGCAGAGGACTCAGATTTCAAACCTGAGAAGAGGAAAGGGAGCGCAGGGCCCAAATTCGAGTTTGGTATTAACGGAGTTAGATTTGATCTGTATTACTGCGCAGCCACATCAATATCCGAAAAGTGATGCTCCCATTATTTCTTTTACCGGTCTTTATCAGTTTGCTAATCGAATGTAGGTGGCCTGAAGTGATGAGACGCCCATCATCAGATCCGATCTTCAACCTTCCATTCGAGACAATGGCACAATTGAAGCCGGCTCGAGACCTTTACTATCTCCGCAAGTCAATTCCAGATATGGCCCAATATCGTGTGGTTCATGTAGCAATAAGGCTGTGGGCCCAGAGCCGTGGTATCTTTGACAGTGCAATTGGTCTCCTTGGGGATAGCCATATCACTGCGTTACTGGTTCCAGTGTGCAAGTTGTTGGCATTTGATGGGCGGAACATCTCAGCAGCAGATGTGATCGCAACTTTCTTTAGCCATTACGCAGAATTCGAATGGGCGACGAAACCAGTTTTCGACCCTTTCTTTCAC
The DNA here is from genome assembly GCA_020081605.1 of Albifimbria verrucaria. NCBI lineage: Eukaryota > Fungi > Ascomycota > Sordariomycetes > Hypocreales > Stachybotryaceae > Albifimbria > Albifimbria verrucaria. Next base: position 623,771 of record JAHREC010000049.1, read on the forward strand.
CGCAAGCTAGCTTATCGACGGAGTTTTCGGGAGTCGTTGTGCCTATTGGGTTGGCATCCGCCAGCTCTCAACACGGCCACAAACCTCACAAACGCGGCTGTCGACACGATGGCCATCGAGTTGAAACGTGCTCAAGGGCTTCTATCACAAAAAGATTTAACATGGAGGCGGTTTTTCGGTCCTCACGATGAAGGTATAGGGTCGCTAGCAGTGCCTGCGTCTCTCGAATTTCTCCAATCATATCGAGTTTATGCAAGGATTGAGACGCGATACTGGGGCTCTCCTCTATAAAATGTGGCAAAATTGTCCATAGGTTGAGGTCCGAACTGGCCAAGATGCTTCTCGGTAAGTGGAGAGGGAATACTGACGTTCATTTGACATGACCACTAACCAAGACTGCAGATATTGACAAGAAATTACCGGCAGTGAAAGCGCGCGTTTGGCCGACCCCTTTCGCTGAGACAGCAATGGAAAAATGCGGGAACGACTACGGGAGCGAGTATCATGCCAACCATCTAGTGGGGTTGGAGCTACGAGACGCACAATCTGCAACGGATGAAGAGAGCCAACTTGAGGCTATTATCCGAGGCCTTGACAGACGTATGAGTGAACATTATGATGCAAGGGTCTGGTGGATGCGGTCATCGCTGACATGGAGCGACGAGCTTCAGTCTCTGGGCTTTCAACAGATGCCAGTAGAGGCGGCTGGCGACCCCGATGCGTTGGACTCGGACGACTGTGATTCGATGACAGATGAAGAATACGAGGAATGGGACGAGGAAATAGTGCATCAAACGGGAGACAGGGCCACGCATGATGGGGCGCCTCTGACAACATTGACAACCAACATAGGCAAAGGCTCAGCCATAAGCTCACCTTCGCACAATGTGGATGCGAAGGCGGACCGTAAGCTGCGCAGTGCGGCGGATGTTATGAACAGGCTCCGTTGGGATCCCGGTTTGGACGTCAGCAACTACGCGGTTGGTTACGTAGACCGTTTCAAAGGAACCCAGGAGAAGCCCCTGGAGCAATGGAAGAGCGAGCAAACGGACGAGGACTTCATTCCGCAGCATCGCATCCTATACTTCAAGCGAATCGCGGACGGCGCTGTCATGTGGGATCGGAGGTCGCGCATCGACGAGGTGTTCGGTAGCGGCGTCGATCTCGGGGACCCGGCAGCTGCATCTGCGGACAAGGGAAGGGGTGCAGGATGAGATGGGGACTGGTGAGGAAGTGGGATGGGATGGTATGTTCCAGGGATGAGGAGAGCCAACCAACACTACGTACAGGTATGGCTGGTGGACTGATATAATCTCCCAAGTTCACATGCAGAATCCACACTGCCCGCTTGGCAGCAGCGGATAATGCACCATCTCGAAACACGTGGCGCCCTGGATCGGTCAAGGAGATGAGCTACAATCGCTACTGCGATTGGCATTTCAGTCAGCAGCAGCAAGGACCAGGCAGGGTAGGTGGGAGGAGAACGATGGGGTCAGTCACATGGTGACAGCATAGGTCGGTGTGCGGGTTCGTATTGGATCAAGACAAGGCGACCATGTTACATGCTATATTAAGTGAGATGCCATGCATGCCTAATCTGGGAGTCATTATCAAAACGAAACGAGGGCGGGGCGAAACAGGAGAAGCTGGACCTGTCCACTCACAGCCGTACACATGCCTCTGTGGCCAGCTTCCGACGCCCGTGCATCGTGACAGCACTGTCTGCGATCGCCCACTGGCTTCGGGAGCATCCTTTGCACCATGACGCCCTTAATCCCTGCCGGGGCGCCGTGTCACCCCAGATTCGTTACCACCAGCCTCACTTTTCGCCCCATAGAGTCGCTGCCTTCGTGCTGTTGCATACTCGCTCCGTGATCTCCTGTCCTGGCCTGTCCTGGCCTGGTCTGTCCTGGCGTCACTGCTGAGCTTAGAAGCAGGGAACGCCCGCAGACCCCCATCCCGTCCTAGCCTTCCCACTCCATCCCACATATATCTAGTTTCATCCGCCATCCGTAATCATGAGCGAGCCCGTCCGACCTCTTCATCCTTGACTTTAGGTTGTCTGATAATTCTCAAACTCTTGCTTTTGCCCTTGAGGCCAGCTCTTTGTCACCCAAAGCACTCATCTAGCTCAACACACATCCCCACCCCCAAGCATGAGCCATGGTCAACATCGAAGTAACCCCACTGGTCGATGATTGCTGTACCAACTGCTGCAAGGCGAATGATCTTGGAACGCACGACTACTGCGGCACTTGCCCAAAATGTCCATCGGGACGATAGTGCAGCAAAGTGATAGCATGGGCACACATATTTCTCCGACGCCTTGCTAGTGGACAGTCTCCTGATAAACCCCTCAAATAGAGCATCTTTCCACCGCGGTTATCCGGCCGGTCGAGGAGTAGGAAACTAGGAGCAGCATCAAGCGGCTTAGTCGAGCTGAGAGAGGCCGACTCGGGCGAGGGGAGCAGAGAAAGGTTGCCAAGGTGCAGGGTCACCTATGCGAGGCGGAAGGGCCAGCTTGCCCTGTCCACTGTACTTTTAAAATTGAAGCCCTCGCATATATTTCCAACATGGCGGGACTTGTCAACGGCTTGTTGCTAGTATGTGCAACGTCCGCAGGAAGCCTACACAATATACGACGTCTTGCAAATTGTGCCTCTGGCAGTTCCTTGCATGGCTGCTCCCACATCTTATGATGCATACATAGGCTCTCAGGAGGCCAAACTAAGGAAGACTGCCGCAATAGACGACTTGTCGTACTTGACATACTTGCCCTTGCCTTTGTCGATCTCGTGGTATCGGTCCCAGAAGCGATCGTACAGAGGCTGCAGTTTTTGGCGAATATCCTCCCCAAACATGTGTCGCACCTCTCGTTCCATGCTGTAAGACTTGTGCCTTGACACCATGTCGTCAAACGCGCTATTAAACTGAGTGAATTTTTCTTTGATCTTATCCTTGTCCTTGCTGTTCAATCCCTTGACAATAGATGCAGAATCTGCCTGACCAGATGTTGGACGAGCGGTCCGGTTCGTATGTATAGTGTCAAAGAGATACGCGGAAAGATCTCGGCAGACATCTGTGTATGCCGCCGTTGCTTTCTTCCGCCATTGGTCTAGTGAATCCAGGCGCGACTCCAAAAGAGGGGCGAGTTCGAGTCTATAATCATACGCTGTATGATTATAACGCTGTTCGCCATAAAGACCCCCATGACAGCTTTGCTCTTCAGCATCATACGGGCCTTCTGGTCCAAAGAGGACACCAATATATCAATAGTGTCGGTGCAGTAGTGCGCAAATATCTCCTTTCCATCGGCGCCAACATCAAAGGATGCCAGGCTAGGAATGACATCGGCAGATCGCCCATTGGTAGCCACGTTTGACTTCCATCCACCGTCGCCTAGAGAAATCATGATACTCGAGATGGGTCTCAGAAACTCAACCATCCCCGAAGTCGTTGCATGGTTTCTCCGACAACTGGTAGAGGAGCCCTGTCTGATGGTAAGGCCTGCAAGTTTCCTACTTTCCGTCTCGTCTCTTCTAAAAGCTCTGAAAGCGAAGATTTGGCTGTTTCTCGCACAGGCTTCAGCGCTGCAGCCAATGAACCCTTAAGCTCACCTGTTCGAGAATCCAGTTTGCCCGATAGGCTAGACACAATTTCAGTGATTTCATAGGCCAGGAAGCAGTCGGTACTAAGATGTGACTTGATGTGGGCGTTCAGTTCTCGCAAGGAGCGTGCAAGTTCTGTTAACGCTGGCTGACATGTTGCCTGAAATACGAAGCCCCAATCCTCCCGGCCGAATATATTGCAAATGTTGTCATACTCAGCACTAAAGATTCCCTCCATAGCTTGAGCGTATGTCCCAATTCCATTGGTTCCTGTTCGGTAGATTGCGCTTGGGTTCTTCTTCTTTGCAGTGTTGACGCTAGCTGCGGCTAGGTTGGCCAACGAAGCTGCAAGATAGGGACCACGGATGTCGGCATAGATCCGCGCAGCAGGTGACTCTTGTCCTCCTCGTTGGTTGTTTCCAGCCAAATGGGAGTATATTAGACCTAGGCGTGTGATTTTGTCTTGGCTTATGGTTGGGAAAGGTTTATCCTTGGTGATGAAATGTAGCGGCTCCACGGATCGAGGCGTTTCGCCAGTCAGGAGCTTATCGAAGCTTGCCTCGAGTTGCGAAGTGCCCGCGTTGATGAGGCGAATTATATCAGCGATGGCATTCTGGTTCGCTCGCAAGTTGGAGGCCTGCATGTCGTTGTAGGACCTGTTGAGTCGTTTTAGAGAAGAGAGGTATGTGGTGAGCCCAGCTTGTTCCGGGCCGGCACGAATAATCTGCTCTTCGTCTTGTTTGCTATCTGCTGCAGGTCGCAACCGGTCGATTGCAGCTAACAGGGCATCGACATCTAGATTTCAGGTAAGCACTTGGAAACATAAGAGTGTTCGAGGTAAAGCTAACTGTTCCCCAAAACCTGAAGGCGCTTGGTTTCGCCGTTGAGAGGGCCAGCAACATCGCGCACACTCTGACCACTGGCCTCTAATCGATTGAGGGAGGCTTGGATTTTCTTTGTCAATTGTGCCGTCTTGTCGAGGCGTGAATTAAGCACGTCAACCTCGGCTCTCGCCTCCTCGTCAGTGGCCTGAGGGCCAATGTTGGACAGGCCGACAGCCATGGCTCAGGCGGCGCTCAGGCGAGCAACAAGCTCCTCAGTTAGAGGAGCTGAAGCTACTCAATCGCACAAGGTGTCAAAGAAAGGAAAGACAGGAGGTAAAGGCAGGTTGGCCAGGAGCAGGATAATGGAGGGGAGATTAAGAGGTGTACGAACCAAGCATCAAGATGCTGTCAGTGCAGATGCAGATGGGGACATCCCTGCTAGAGATAGATGGCTTGTACCCAAAGAAACAGCTCCAGGTACCTCCTATCCTTGGGACGACAGCGACTTGGCTACGCTGCATCCAGGTACCGTACCTTCCTTACCTGTCAGGTGGCTGACTAAGGCGGCACCGGCCGGAACGTCACTGTGACAACCACCATAGTCCATTATCAGGCAGTGCTCTCAATCGATGGCCCTAGTCCCCTTCAGACCTGAATGGACCCCAATCTCCTGCGGCCACTTTACGCGAGAAAGACGCGCCTTGTACGCGTTCACGGACCAAGCCCCTCCATCCCACTTCATTAAACAACAGACCGATTCTGCACCTGGTGATAACCGAACCTGCTCACCGACAAGTTTGCCGTTCCTCAGCAACGCACTCGTTGCGCAGCAAGTCAATATGGACTCTTTCATGTTACAAGATGAGGGTGTCCGTGATCGCATCCGCCAGGCTGCTGAGTTCTTGGATCCCAGTAAGGCTTCTCAACGAGATACCCCTATCCACATGTTTTCATACTAACGTCTGCCCCTCAAAGGTGATCCCCATGCTCGAAGCTATCGGTCGGACATTGTGCTTATGCTACAAAAGAATCAGCGTCGCTTGACTGTGAATCTAGATCATGTACGAGACCACAATGTCGATCTCGCGCAGGGCATCCTGGCGGAACCCTTCGATTACACCTTTGCATTCGATCATGCGCTGAAAAGGGTTGTTGAGACGATTCCGCAAGCGCGTCCACACCAAACAGCAAGAGATACTGTCTACTACTGTGCATGGGCTGGAAGTTTTGGTCTGAACGCCTGCAACCCCGAACGTTATCTTCCCATCACCTGAACATGATGGTCTCTATTGAAGGCATCGTTACTCGATGCTCCCTTATTCGTCCCAAGGTTGTCAAGAGTGTTCACTACAATGAGAACAAGGACAAGTTTCACTTCCGTGAATACCAAGATCAAACTATGACAAACGGGGTAACAACATCAAGCGTGTACCCCGCGATGACGACGAGGGCAATCCCTTGACGACCGAATATGGCTTCTGTACCTACCGAGACCACCAAACCATCTCTATACAAGAGATGCCAGAGAGGGCCCCGCGGGTCAGCTGCCTCGCGGAGTTGACGTGATTCTGGATGACGACTTGGTCGACAGTGTCAAACCCGGAGATAGAGTGCAGCTGGTGGGAATTTACCGCACGCTCGGAAACCGCAATACAAACCACAACAGCGCTCTATTCAAAACAGTCATTCTCGCAAATAATGTTGTTCTTCTTTCCTCCAAATCTGGGGGTGGTGTAGCTACCGCAACCATCACTGATACAGACATTCGAAACATCAACAAGGTTTCAAAGAAGAAAAACCTTCTCGAACTGCTATCGCAGTCATTGGCTCCCAGTATCTATGGTCATGACTACATCAAGAAGGCCATTCTTCTTATGCTTCTAGGAGGCATGGAGAAGAATTTGGAAAACGGCACACATCTGCGAGGTGACATCAACATCCTCATGGTCGGTGATCCGTCGACGGCTAAGTCACAATTGCTACGATTCGTTTTGAACACAGCGCCACTCGCCATTGCCACTACAGGTCGCGGCTCATCTGGTGTGGGTCTGACAGCAGCTGTCACATCGGACAAGGAAACAGGAGAGCGCCGACTGGAAGCTGGTGCCATGGTCATGGCCGATCGAGGTGTTGTATGCATTGACGAATTCGATAAGATGTCTGATGTCGACCGAGTTGCCATCCACGAAGTCATGGAACAACAGACTGTCACCATTGCTAAAGCAGGTATTCATACGTCGTTGAACGCACGATGCAGCGTTGTTGCGGCTGCTAACCCTATCTTTGGGCAATACGATCCGCACAAAGATCCTCACAAGAACATTGCGCTACCCGACTCCCTTCTGTCTCGTTTTGATTTGCTCTTTGTCGTTACGGACGATATTGAGGATACACGGGACCGTCAGGTTTCAGAACACGTTCTACGCATGCACAGATACCGACAACCCGGAACTGAAGAAGGTGCTCCGGTCAGAGAACAGGCTTCGCAGACCTTGGGCGTCTCCGCCAACAGTCAGACCGACTCTCAGAAGCCCACCGATGTGTACGAGAAGTACGACGCCATGCTTCATGCGGGTGTCACAGTTACAACTGGACGAGGTTCGGCCAAGAAGCACGAGATCCTCAGCATAGCTTTCATGAAAAAGTATATCCAGTACGCAAAGACACGAATCAAGCCGATCCTAACACAGGAGGCATCGGATCGGATAGCCGACATTTATGTGGGTCTTCGTAACGATGAAATGGAGGGCAATCAGCGCAGGACCAGCCCTTTAACTGTGCGTACGTTGGAAACTATCATTCGACTTGCCACCGCGCACGCCAAGGCGCGGCTTTCTAATCGAGTTGAGGAGCGAGATGCTGCGGCGGCAGAGGGCATTCTCCGGTTCGCCCTCTTCAAAGAAGTTGTCGAGGATGAATCCCGGAAGAAGCGCCGAAGAACGGCTGCTGTCGATTTCGCCTCATCCAGCGAAGATAGCTCTGGTGACGAAGATGATGAAACTGAAGGTGAGGGCACTACACGTTCATCTCGTGCAGCACGCTCGGTCGGTGACGCCTCAAGGTCCGCGCGGATAACTACACGGTCACAAGCAAACAGTGGTGCATCCAGTCGCAGAAACGGTGCCAGGCAGGATGGCTCGGCAGACGGCCAGGAGAATGGTGGCGAGGACACAGACGACTCAGGACCCACCCTCGTCGATCCGGACGAAGCACTCGGTCAGGAAACGCAACATCTCAGTCACAGACATCATTCGCTTCATCGATACCCGCATCACAGCTGCCATCGCAAACCCAAGATGCAACACAGGATGAAGATGATTTGGCTAGCGGCACAGCTGGTCTTGCCATTGACGACGGTACGCCGATTACCACGGAGCGTCTATCTGTCTTCCGGACGGCACTGGGCCAACTGCTCAACACCGACCTCTTTGAGGATGACTCGGCCTCTCTGGATGCTGTCATGGGCGCCGTTAATCAGAAGGTCAGCAACCGGGATGGCGGTGCGTTTGAGAAGGCCGAGGCTGTAAAGGCTCTGAAGAAGTTGGAGGAAGCAAATCATATAATGTGAGTTAACGTGACCATTTCGAAAGCGTTCTTCATGAAGAGACTGCTGACTTTTCCCTTCTTTCTAAAACCAGGTTCGCGGATGGAGAAATGGTCTACAAGATCTAGGGCTGCTCTTTATCAAGTGCGGTGGTCATTATACTTTCTTGGTATTCAAAGTTAGGGGAAAGACGAGGATCATGACTGACGATGCATGAGATCGACGGGACTGGGCGTAAATAGATTGCTTTTGAGTGCCGCGCACAGTGGGTGGGGTCAACTGTCTCGGAAGACACAAGGCATTTGACAAAAACCCGGCAAACAGCGTGTAAAGGATGCTCCGCTTGCGTGTATTATAATCGTTCCTGAAATTTCTTCAACCGCTGCTCTACGCTGGTGCCATTCCATGTTTCATCGCCATTCGAGTCACGAGCTAAGACAGGCAGTCCGACCTGCTCAATGGCGAAACTAGCAGCGACCGAGCCCCTAATGGCAGCGTCCTCCACGCCGTGGCCTCGGGCCAGGGCAATAGAAAGGCCGCCGAGGAAGGTGTTGCCGCCGCCGGTGGGGTCAACAACGGCGTCTGGACTCTGGTGGTATGCGGGAATCCATCGCTCGATGCCGGGGTCCACCTCGATCTCTTCCCGAGCAATGATGCCATCGTCGTCTTGAAGGAGCCCTGCAAACAGTGCCTCCATATCGGTATCATGTTGGAGGCCGCCCCTCCTGTAGTCCTTTTGGGACGCTTCTTAGCCACGGTTCCGCCTTGTTGGCGCTTTCTCCCGCCGTTCTTGGCTATGTAGCAGCCCTTCTCACCCGCACGCACTACGAGTGTGAAAGACTGTAGGGGCATGCTCGCCAGCAGCTGCTCGCACGAGCGCTCGATGGCGGTAGTAGAGATGCTACCCGTCTCTGGGTCTAGACCGTCATCGCCCATGAAGCCGGCCAGCTCGCTGTGGTTGGGGCTACAGATGTCAACAAGGGGAAGGGTGTTGGTGCAATTGAGTAGCTCGTCTGGGGTGCAGAGGTCGGGGACAGGTTCCCAGATGTAGATGGGCTTGGAATATGTGTCAGGGTCAGCAGCGGCCTTGCGACGCTTGGAGATCTCAGTGACGAGCTCCTGGCATCGCAGGGAGAGCAGATGAGGTGGAATGAACGCGACTGCAAGAGGGAAGGTGTAAGGTCCTCGGCGGTGAGGCGCTTCTTTGGAGTAAGGTACTTGAAAGCACGTTTCTCGCCAGACCCTGGCTCGTAACCATTCCAGCCACGGGTGGTGAGGCGGTCGGGATCGTAGCGGAGGACGGCTGAGGTCTCCCAGCTATCGATGAGGGTGGTGATGGAAGGTGGGAAGTCGGAGCCCTGGTCAATCACCCAGCCCACGGAAGTTGAAGTTGGCGAGGAGAGAAGAGACGGGCCCCAAGGGCAGAGTAAGTACCGGCGCCTCCGGCAATATCCTTGACGGACGGAGTGGGAGGAATAAACTCGATGTCATCTTCGTGAAGCAGCCGAGGGAGCAGAGTCAGCAGAGGGTTCCGAGCGTAAAGAAAAGCGTAAAGCACGTGTGTCAGAAGCTCTCACCGATGATAAACATCCCCAGCGTAACAAAGTCTATCTGGGCAGCAGGCATGTCGTGGAGCTCGGGTCCTGCTGGTCGGTCCTCATCCTCGCCCTGGCTCGTAGGGTCTTGGGGCTTATCTTGAGCAGGGTGATTTGAGGGAGCCTCATGGTCAGGCTCCATGCTTGAAGTTTTGAGGCCTCGACGAGACGTTTGTCGCGCTGGCAGCACGGTATGGGACACGACTACGCGGGCTGCGGGCGCCAGAAGAAATCAGAATTCGGTGGGTGGGAGATGGATCCGGCCAATCGCCTTTGCAGGGTCACAGTGAGATGTTTGTGTAAGAGCGAAGCCAGCCTGGGCAGCAACAGCAACAGGGGGCGGCCGGCTAGGAGGCCGACTCGGACAGCGAACGTGGACAGATGAGCTGTTCAGGAGAGGGAGAAAGATGAGCAAGGGTTTCTTTGTTAGGCATTGGCCGCGGTGGCTAACCGTGTGCTGGCGTTTGCCTTATTCATGCGACCTGGCCTCAGCTGAAGAGATGAGTGGTTGCGTTTGTGGTGAGGCTTGATGATGTCTGCGGAATCTGCAGCGTCTCATTCATGTAAGTGGGACCTACCTTACCCTGGAGGTGATGCAGCAACAACGGAGGGGCGGTTTATCTGTCTACATGGTGTCGGTGTGCGTCGGCTGGTGCTGTAGCTTGCCTTGTAAGAGTAGTCGAGAGACATGGCCGTCTGGTAACGGGATCCACCGCCCAGAAGCACGAGCTGTCCCCATCCTTTTTCTTATCTTGCGTTGTTGGAGCCTCACAAGGCGAAACATGTGCAAGCCCAACGCAGGCAACTGAACGACCCTGGACAGGGTTGCAGCAGGTACAGAGGTCGAGGTACCTGAAAATCTACAGCGCCAGTGCAACCTCTGCCTCCAACGGCAACTGCTAATAGGAACAGCCAACCCACCACCAAGGTCCAGGCAACCTCCCTTGTCACAAGCCGATTGGCTAGCCCGATCGCTCCCCATAATATTTTGGCCGACTCCAACAAGCAGTCTATCTTCACTAACGTTACTGTGCTAACCTTGCGACAGCGCATAATCAGCCTACCTACGGATTACTTCCTTACCCTTTAGCTTCGCTGACCCACGACGCCTTGTCGGTTCCGCATCGAAACCTTGCCTGCTCCTTATCCCGACGCATCTAACTGCGAATCTGGCCATTCACACGGGTAATTGTCCCACGCCATCCTTCTATCCGTCCGCTGCGTTGGATCCTTCGACATCTCCGTTGCCTGGTGTGCCACGACACCACTACTACGCTTCGAAACCAAGACCCTCCGCGCGCTCACCCTGAGCATATATCAGGCGCCTCTCCCGACTCCTCGATAGACTTCGAACTCATTGGCGACTGGATTTGACTGCTTCGGCGTCTCGTTTCCGTCAATCTCCGCCTTCCTACTTGACCAGCGAGCCTCCCGTCGTCCCGCTAGCTCCCTGAGCTAATTCCTCCCAACCATGGCTGCCACCAGCAACATGCACAACCTTACGACCCTCATCAAGAGGTACAGCACCTGAAGCTTCTCCTAAAAACGGCCCCGGACCATGCTGACCCTTATCCCTCGCCAGGCTTGAAGCTGCGACCTCCCGCCTCGAGGATATCGCCAGTTCCACCGAGCTACCTAAGGATGCTGTCCCTGCCCTCAGCCAGACAGTAGTGCCAACACCTCCTCCTGCTGCCGCCTCTGCTCCTCCGCCCCCACCTCCGGCAGCCCCAGCAGCTCCCAAGCCGCCTCCCCAGGAGCCGCTTCCGGAATCCATCGAGGAGTTCGACGCCTTCCTGAACTCGACCGTCAACAAATATGTCCAGCTTAGCAAGGAGCTTGGTGGCGTCGTCGCCCAACAGGTGCGTTGATTCTGGCTGCTACTGCTGTTGCGATCCTCTACAGTTCCCCTAACCATGAGCCAGGCTGCCCAAGTCTTGAAGGGTTTCCAGGAGCAGCGGAGATTCCTGCTCATCTCAACCAAGGCCAAGAAGCCTGACCTTTCCGGAGCCAACATGGCAGTGTATCAAGACCTCCTGAAGCCCATCAACGAGGCTCTCATGGCCGTCACAGAGCTGAAGGAGTCTAATCGTCCGGACCCCATGTACACCCACCTGAGCGCTGTCGCGGATGGCATCATGGTGCTTGCCTGGGTCACCGTCGACAACCGTCCTTACAAGCATGTCGAAGAATGCTTCAGCTCTGCCCAATTCTTCGGCAATAGAGTGCTCAAGGAATTCAAGGACAAGTAAGATCCCGCCGTTACTCCTGCTTCGCCGATTCCTCATCCCCAGCCAATGAGCTAACACTGCGCGCATAGGGATTCCAAACAGATCGAGTGGCTTCAGGCTTTCTACCAAATCTTCCGTGACCTTTCCGATTACGTCAAGAACTACTTCAACAGCGGCGTCGCTTGGAACCCCAAGGGTGAACCCGCCCAGGACGTTGCGAAGAGCCTGGCTGCCTCGTCTAGCCAGTCTGCTGCCGCACCCACTCCCAGTGCCGGTGGCCCTCCTCCGCCCCCACCACCACCTCCCGGCCCTCCACCCGTCCTCGATATCAAGACCGAGTCGGCTGCTCCTGCCTCCACCCCTGCGGGAGGCTTTGGTGCTGTGTTCTCCGAGCTAAATAAGGGCGAGGCTGTCACTAAGGGCCTCCGTAAAGTGGACAAGTCTCAGATGACGCATAAGAACCCTTCGCTTCGCGCAGGAAGCACAGTACCGGACAGCGACGCATCTGGTCGTGCTAAGAGCCCCGCTCCGGGAAAGAAGCCCAAGCCTGAGAGCATGCGTGTCAAGAAGCCCTCCAAGAAGGAACTTGAGGGTAACAAGTGGACTATTGTAAGTAACACTCAAACAATACTTGACTAGCGTGTATATGCTGATATCTTCTACAGGAAAACTTCGAGAAGGAGCCACAGCCCGTAGAGATCGAGGCTTCACTCACCCACTCAATCCTCATCAGCAGATGTAATAACACGATTGTCATCATCAAGGGCAAGGCCAACCAGGTCACTGTCGAAAACTCAACCCGCCTCTCCCTCGTCGTTGACACCCTCGTCTCCACCGTCGACGTCGTCAAGGCCGCCAACTTTGAGCTCCAAGTCAACGGTACCATTCCCACTGTCATGCTGGATCAAGTCGACAGTGCTTCCATCTATTTCAGTAAGGAGTCCGCCAGTGCCAAGGTCTTCTCCAGCAAGACCTCTGGCGTCAACCTGAACATCATCGCCGGCCCCGACGAGGACTACAAGGAACTGCCTTTGCCCTCGCAGATCTGCTCCTACTACGACGAAGGGAAGGGAGAGGTTGTCAACGAGATTGTGGCCCATGCCGGCTAGAGAATGAGTCACTTAGATGTGTTGTATATAGATGTCGCAGCGTTGCATGTAAGACTAGGATAGCGGATGATGTGGGGATGATACAATCAATTCTACGCGGAAACCTTAGCTTGTTTATGTGGCCGTGATATATCCTATTATTTGGTGTTACTTGTACAGGATTATGCTAGGAATATGCATGCACCTTGCCAAGCAAGTTTTGGCGTTCCCATCGACCACATTTCATGACACTACGAAATCTTCACATGATTTGTATGTTCTAATATAAAACAAAATACGTATCTAACAAGGGACAGATGCTACATTCCTCATTGTAACGGCCGAGATCCTTCCCTTTACGCCTGCAATATGCATACCGCTTTGATAACAGTACCAGCTGGGCGCAACTGTGCGCACTGGTGTTTGTGACAATGACGCTTCTCGTTTACAGTTTAGCCTTGGGAGGCTCAATGGTGGGCAGCAGGAGGTCGCGCATTTCGCCGGCAGCCTCGTTTAGGTAGTAGCTCATACGATCGCTACCAAGACCCTTAGACACGATATTGAAGTTGAGGCTAGACGGGAGGTTAGCAATGAATAGGAAATAAATGAAGTGTCCTTAGGATAAGGAATGATCTTACCTGTTCTCATTGATCATGTAGGCGATACCGAAGCCCTGGTCAATGACCTGGCTCCAGCCGTAGCCGTTGAAGTACTCAGAGCTCAGCTGCGAAGTAGATAGGTACCAAGAAGATGAATAGGCGTAAGCAGGATCCTGGTAAATTGCAGGTACATCCTGACCAGGCTCAAGAAGCTTCTTCAGGCCAAACAGGTGTCTGTCAACACCCTTGCCATCAGAGGCAGCAGAGATGTATTCGAGGTGAGCGTTAACGGCCTTGCGGAAGAGATCAACCCGAGCATTGTCATCCACCGAAGAGTCGGCCATTGATTTGCACCATGCCACAGATTCATCAGAGACTGTGCGGCAGGTTTCAGTGCGACCCTGCTGGAAGCGGCGAGTCGCGGCGGACTCGTAGGTAGGGCGGTTCTTGCCGTACATCTTGAAGTAGGCGAGCTGGATGATCATTTGCACGTAGGCATCTGGCGAGCACTTGAACTTCTTGATGAGGCCCTTGCCGTAGCCCTGATAGGCCTGAACAGCAAGCTGATGCTTGCCAATGACCTCCTGGAAGTCCTTGGTTGCCCGGTCGATTTCAGCTTGGACGGGTGGGGTGATGTCGAACTGGAGAAGCTGAGGCTCAGGAAGATCAGAGCGGATGGAGGGGTTGGAGAAGTCGAGTTTGTTGCCAAAAATGAGCTCGTTGATGTAGTCGTTCAGACGGTGAGTCAGGGTACCGTCCATCATCGAGTGCTCACCCATGAAACCAGAGGTGCCATTATCGTTGACAATGAACTGCAGAGGTTTGTCGTACCAACGGTTAGCACCATCACCGTGCCAATACTGGTGAGCTCGCTCCTCAAGAGTAACAGGAGAGGCATCATCCAAGCAGACGACGAAGGACGCAGACTCGATGGCCTCGAGGGTAGCCTTGTTCTTGGGGCTTGCCTGGAGCAGGATGTCACGGGCGTCGGCCCAAACGTCGCGGTTCTCGGACGTCAGCGCACCAACAGCAGGGACACGCTGGGCGACACGGTAGACGTTGGCGAACTGCTGCTCAAGCTCAGAGGTATTGAGCTGCTTGCCATTAACGTGGTGGTTGATCTTGAAGAACTGGTTCTTGCGGATAGCAATGATGTGCTGGTTCTCTTCGGCGGAGAACTTGATGGGGTAGTCGGCGGGACGAGCAGCGACACGGCTGGCATTAAACATCCACTTGTAGCTGTCCATACAGATGGGTAGCTTCTTCATGTACTCGGGCTCAAGCTCCGCAGAGTCAACCAGCTTCTTGAACTCAAGAACAGAAGTAGTGATGGCAGCGGCGCGCTTGACCGGGTCGCGCCGTCTACGGTCATCGCGGTGAGAGTAGAAGTAGCTGACGTAGGGAACGACGGGGTCGCGGTAGGACAGATAGGCGGCGTCATTCCACCACTCGTAGATCCAGTTCTTGTGCTTGGGGTCTTCGCGACGCTGGATGAGCTTCTCCTGGAGCTTAGATCCGGCGCCACCGGGCTTGATGAATTCCTCGACGGCGGCCTTGCTCTTCTCGTACTCGGCGGCGGACAGCAGTGGGTGAAGGGACTTGAGGTAGCGCTTCGCCGTCTCCTCTAGCGTGGGCACAGGCAATCGGGGCAAGGAGTCCTGGAACCTCAGCATCGCGCCCTTGGACTTGTCCTCGGCATAGCCTGCAGGGAACGCAGGTCAGTACAACGTTGATCAAGGCAGCAAGGCAGGGAGTTCGTTCTTACCGGGTGGCAGAGAGCTGGAGTTGCGCTTGGCCGGTGCCATGGCTAGGATCTACCTCGGAAGAAGATCAAGGTCAGCAACGACAGCACATTTGAAAAGGGCTCGAAGACGCAGGAAAGGGAGAGGGAGCTAAAGGTTACGAACAGTGGGTGATCTGATATGTCTAAGGCCGGTTCGCAGTCCAACAGAACGGAGGGAGGTCAACGTCAACATGGCCAATTGGCTGTTGTGGACACGCGACAATTGAAGGAAGAGAGGATGGCAGGTAGGAGGAGGAAGGGAAAAAGAGAAGAGAAGAGAAGAGGAAGAGAGGAGCGGATCGCCGAGGCAGTCAGGCGCGACAATTATTCAAGGAATAGTTGGCCGAGTTAGTAGTGGCCCTAGGGTCGGCTTGGTGGTGGGTGGATTGCAGGTAAGAAAGATACCTAGGCAGGTATGACGGCCAAGGGTCCTCTCCGGGTTTGATGCGTGCTTGATCAAGTATAGCTCCGGGACAAAACTCGGCCAGTGGAACGGGTTAGCGCGTGCTGTGCGGTGCGTAGACTACCGTTGACGATGCTGGTGGTGGTGGTGGAGAGAGGGATTAGAGAAGCCAATCTCACATGCTCAGGCTGCGTTGCTGCGCGCACTTGCACTGTCCTTCCTGGCGGGTGGTACTTGCCCTTTGGTGGTGCGTCCGGCAACCCGAGACGTCATGGCGCGCTCCGCCAGCCCGAGCCGCCTATAACGCGTTGCTATTGGCCCAGACCCAGCGGCTTTGCCGTCGTCGGCTTCCCCAAGCCGAGGTAAATACTCGTAAGGGCATGGTGGGATCCGCTACCCCATGGGCCAGGCCGAGCTTTCTCCTCTACTCCACCATTTGGCTTCCCTTTGTTCGACGCCTCGAGTTCCAGAATAACCCACTCGTGCTACCGCCCCTGCACATCTGCGACCGGCTGCCCATGCCCACTGTTAGTCTACATGCTAACATCTCACATGATGAATTGGACACGACGCCAATGCTGCTTTGCACATCGGAGGAGCTGACATCACGCCTCACGCATCACACGTCGACCAACTTACCCATGACGACCCTTCTTAGACCTCATTACTTTACCCATACACAGGGACAACATACATACTGCCTACGTAACCAGGAAACAAGGAGCGAGTCATCCTAGTTGGCCATGGCTTCAACCTTCGGTATTGGATCTCACGATACTCTTATATTGATACATATAGCTACTATGTCAATACCCCATGCAAAACAGATTCAAACGTCGAGGACCGCCGGAATCACAAGACGCCATGTCTTCATCCCGGGACCCGTCTTGTTCGCGTACAAACAGCGGTTCGCTGCTGATCCCCGAGCCGGATACTTCAAGCACCGACTCTCCTTAACATCCACTCCCCCAAGGTTCTCCTCGAAAATTCAATACACGTACCTTACCGAGACGCCCTGCCTTTACACAAATTATTCCTGGCCTCTACTGCTCTGCTCTTTCATCGTTGACCCTTCCCCGCCTCTCATACGAACCCCTCTAGGCCTCGTAGCTCTTGATTTGCCCTGTGCTGCTCGGTGGCTGTACCGACTGCGCGTCAACAACGGGTTGGAAGCTCAGTCTCTCACCATCGGTGAGTGCATCTTGTGCCATTCGTACGCCTTGTTCACCGCCCGCAGCAGCGGCTGCCTTCAGGTTGTCCTGCACGTCGCGCACACGCCGTCGGAAGGCTAGTCGGTCGAGGAACAGCTGCTGTCGGCCTCGCTCCAGCTCCCGGCGCTCTTCACGTAGAATTGCCTCCATCTCATTAAAGTACTTGAGCTTCAACTCCAGCTTCTGTAAAGTTACGTTGGATGCCGCCGAGACCAGTCGCGTCATTTCTCGCTCCTCGTGAGACGCGAAACCAGCAGCTCGGGCACCAATTGACGCTAGGGGAATAGACGCCAGGGTCGTCGTCTTAGTTGTGGTAGTTGTGGTGGTGGTCGTTGTGGTTTCTTGTCGAACATCGACATCCATCGAGTCGTCCTTACTCTTCTCCTTGCCGTTGGTCTGCACTTCCTCGCTGGCATTTCCACCTTCCAACTGCTTTCGGAGGTTTCGCTTCAGTTCTGCTGCCGACTTGTTGGCTGCCGCTGCAGTGCTGGCGGGGTCTGCTAGGCTGGCTAGGAAGCCGACGACTGACATAACGGGGTTGTCTACTTGGCTGAATGGAAGATGCCCTTGCTGAGCGCCGAGCATGGACAGTCCGGTTGGCGCATTGAGCGAAGCCTCCGAATCCAAGTACTTCTCTTCGATATCCAGCTGCAGGAACTGTAGTACGCACTCTTCGCGAGTTCTCGTTCCCACGTGGTCTGCAATTTCGCCCCAGTCATCATCGAATCTTTCGAGTCCTTCCAACAGACGCAAGATCTCGGCATCTGTCCAGGGAGCATCACGGTCCACCACCGAGGTGTAAGTGAGGTTCTCCGTCTTCGAGTACATGCTAGAATTGTGATTGGCAGGCAGTCGACCCTCGGTAAAGCAGCTGGGGCACAAATCGTATTTGGCCTTGGATGCTGGATCTGTTTGCGCGCTATGATAGTAAATGCGCGTACAATCGTTGCCGCACTGATGGCAATTGACCTTGACAGTAGCAGCCTTAGCACCGTCCTCACCTGCCGACACGCCGTTGGTGGTTGGTGTCTCGCCGTTGGTTTTGTTCTCTGTCTTGTTGATAAGGGTTCCCTTGGCATTAGCCTCGTAGATGTTTCGTCCTATCTCCAAGTTTAGGTCACTTTTGCCGGCCGGTGTAGCGGTTGCCTTGGCATCAGTGTCATGGTTCTTCTTTCCCTCCAAGACAATGGGGTCCGCAGATGGTTGCCATGGCTGCAATCCACGAGGCGTATCGCAGATAATCTTGAAGTGGCCAGTGAAAGGGGGCCGACATGCGATGGGCGCTGTTCCGCATCGACCTGAAGATCGTGTTAGTATCCTAGATATGCTAGCTCGCACTCGGTTTTGTGCCGCCTACCTGATAGTTGATCAAGCCCCACTGCTCGAGGAACGCGTGTACTCGCATGATGGCGCACACATCACCTGCCAGGTTACGGCGACAAGCAGTCACGGTCAGGTACTCAACAGGATTCAGACGGTAGGTGTTGATCATGAAGTCGCGGTAATCCTTGTAGACGGCGGGTGTCTTGCTTCTGTTTCGGTTGTTGAAGAACTCGGCCATGGCTTTTCGCTCGATGTCATGAATTGAGCCCATGTCAAACCACGTGGAATAACTCGGCAAGACAATAGCGTGGGTCTGAGTGATCAGATGTTCGCGAGCTGCAGACTCGACAGTCTCCTTCGACTTGGTGTCCTGTCCGTCAGCGGGTGCGCCACCTTCGTTTGCGCTACCGCCTTCCTTCGACTCTCCAGGAGCATCGCCCATATCCTCATCGCCGCGTAGCGTTGTTTCAGCGGGCGGACCATCGGGAGCGTCAAGGGGATCGTCTGTCCCGGCCCCAGGAGCAGGAGTCGTGCTATCTTGCTTAATGCTCACATCGTTACCCTGGCCTTCGGACATTTGCACATCTAGGACCACGCGGTGCTTAGCCGGAACGTCATAAACCATTGACACTGTTAACAAAATGGCTTACCTTCGCCATCACCCAAAGGCGCGCCACTATCGGGTTGCAGCGGGGCTGCGCCAGCAAAGGATTGCTGTTGGGTGACGCCCCGTTACCAGGAGTCGTAGCTAGTTGAGCCCTCCATCTTACAGCGACGCGGCCTGGACTCCCAGGGGATCTTATTAAACAGCTTGAGGGCGAAAGCAAGGGAAGTCGTTCGTCGCGCGGTGGCTCAGGTCAATCAATGCGGGCGCAATGAAATATCCGACCCGAATCGTGATGCGATCGCTGCAATCGGAAGCAGTTTTAGCCGCAATGTGGATGTTTCGTTGGCGTTGATGGGTCGCGTTTTGGAGAAATTTCGGCGCGACAAGCAGTTGAGGAGCCAGCGCAGTTCCACAGGGAAAGTAGCTACATGCATTACCTAAGCCACGTTCAGCTCAGACTTGGTCACCTGACATCAAGATCGCCTACCCTGTAGTACGGACCTGCGGAAGACGCACGTGATTGATGATCCAAGCGATGACGGCGGCCCTCCATCAACTGCCTCGGGCCGCTTCAAGCCGGTTCCCAGACTCATCTCGAGGAGGCGGGTCTTTCGCAATTGCTCTCAGTTGCTGTCCGTGAGAACCACAACAGCAATCAAAATGTTTCGAACCGTGAGGCGTGTCGTGGCTGAACGTGCCAATGGACTGATTAATCAGGCGCCGACTCTGGCCCTACGCGCATACACCCGACAGCGGCTGTTGTCAACCCTGGCTGTGTTGGAGCAGAAGGATGGCCAATTGAACCATGGATCGTTGAGCGCCTTCACGGCCGCAAAGAAGCTCGGAGGATCTGTGCATGGCTTCATTGCTGGTGCCAATATCCAGACCGCCGCTGAGCAGGCTGCCAAGATTGACGGCGTAGAGAAGATCATCACTGTTGATAACGCAGCATATGAGAAGGTCCGTCCCCGAAGTTTGGGAAGTGCGGTATAATACTAGAAGCTTACGTCAATTTTCATTTAGGGACTTCCTGAAAACTACGCACCTTTGCTGGTCGAGAACATTAAGAAGGGTGGCTATACACATGTAATTGTGGGACACACTGCCTTTGGCAAAAATCTCCTGCCCAGAGTTGCTGCACTCTTGGACGCGCAGCAGATTTCTGACATTACCTCGATCGAGAACGAGAACACTTTCGTCCGCCCCATCTATGCCGGTAACGCCATTGCCACTGTCGAGTCCTCCGATCCCATCAAGTTCATCACTATCCGAGGCACTGCCTTTGCTGCTGCCACTCCTGAGAACGGTTCCGCCACCATCGAGCAAGGTGCTGACCCCAAGGCCGAGTCTTCCACTGAATGGGTATCGGAAGACCTCGCCAAGTCCGATCGCCCCGATCTTGCTACTGCCGGCAAGGTTGTCTCGGGTGGCCGTGGCCTCAAGTCCAAGGAGGAGTTCGACAAGGTCATGACCCCACTGGCCGATGCTCTCGATGCTGCAATTGGTGCCTCGCGTGCGGCCGTCGATAGTGGTTATGCCGACAACAGCCTGCAGGTTGGACAGACTGGCAAGGTTGTGGCGCCTCAGCTGTATATGGCTGTAGGAATCTCTGGTGCCATCCAGCATTTGGCTGGTATGAAGGATAGCAAGGTCATTGCTGCCATCAATAAGGATGCGGATGCACCTATTTTCCAGGTAGCCGACGTCGGCCTTGTTGGAGATCTCTTCGAGAAGGTGCCCGAGTTTACAGAGAAGGTCAAGAGCTCGTAGAAATGAGATACCATGTATAAATCTATTCGTACAAAAACCGCCTAGTTTATTGTCCCACATGCTACTATCCCACTACAGCCAACATGTCCTTGACATTGACAAATTTCTCACGTTCCTTACCGGAACTTTGGCCACGCCCCTCTCGGCCTGGTCTATTTTATGCCATTGCTCCCATGTCACAGCCTTGGTTGATGTGTCGCCTAGTTCCTGCTTCACGCCGTCCCATCCGCTAGCTGGATGGCCCTTCTCAGCCTCAAGGAACGGCGCTCCTGCCAACCAGTCTTCCACGATGGCATCTCCAGTTGCGAAGGCGTCCTCCATTGTCGATGCGATAACCCCGGTTGGCCCACGCTTGACCCATCCAGCACAGTAGAAACCGGGGACTTGTTGAGTAACGACATGATTAGCACTGTCATGTGAGACGAGACGGGTTACACGGCCCAAACCGTCGTTGTCCACAATGCCCCGTCTTTCATCGAATTGAAGACCAGCCTCAGAGAAACCTGCCAGTGCCACAGATTTGTAGCCTACCGAGCGGAAGACAATATCCGAAGGTAGGACTGATGTTTCGCCAGTTCCAGTGACCCCTGACTTCGGATCGAATGGATTGACGAGCTTAGTGACTTCAAATATAGTGCTTGCGACGCGTTCTGGATGGTTCTCATGGCCGACAAAGTGTTTTGGTGATAGACAGCTGTCTAAAGACCAGGATTTCGGCGCATCCCCAGGAGCTGCCGATGTGCCTTTCAGGACAACTTCCATGAGGCGTCTTGATACTCGAGGCAGACTCTTAATGTCGTCGGGTATCAGTGAGCGGTCAACTGGGTGAAATGCTACGCCTGGTAACTTCATCAATTCGCGGACTTCCTTGATGGTAAATGACGCCTGCCAAACATGTGAGCTTAGTGTGCATACAGAGGACAAAGGTAAAGCACTCACCTGCATTGGTCCTCTTCTACCAACAACGTGCACTCTCTTGACTCGGCTTCTCGCTAGTTCAGCAATCGCGTGTTCGGTGATATCTGTCTTCCTCAGGACATCTACATCTTCCAAGAGCATTCTCGCAACATCAAGCGCAACATTACCCTGCCCAATGACAACAGCTTCTTCAGCATTCGCCAAGTCTGGCATCAGGTTTGCGCAGCCGGGCAGTCCATTGTACCAGCCGACAAACTCACGCGCCGAATGTATACCGCTCAAATCCAACTCGCCAGGGATTCCAAGCTTTTTGTCTTCAGAAGCACCGTACGCTAATAAGACGGAGTCGTAGTTGCGGGTCAGAGACGTCAGATCAACCGAACATTGGTCTGCGTTATCTGCAGGCTTCCCAACGGACACATTCCCTACGAACGTGAAGTTGGGAGACGCGGCCACCTCTTCAAATTTATCCCTACAGTTCTATTGAAATTGTCAATTAAGCTACCGACGACTTGAATTGGGGTACTGCGATTCATCGCACCTTTACTTCCGGATGATCCGGTGCAACACCATAGCGAACCAGTCCGAATGGAACAGGAAGGGCCTCATACATGTCAATCCGACATTGAGGTATCTTGGTCATAACCCGATAGGCCGTGTAAAATCCGGCCGGGCCGGAGCCAACTATGGCCAGACGGAAGGGGGCATCTGGGGACCGTCCATATCTTTGCGCAATGGAAGAAAACGCCTTTACTAGCCTGTATCCGGGCGCTTGAGCACGAATGCCCCAAAGGGGTAGAGATGCACGCCTCAAGAACATCCTGAGGTCTGATGCACGGCAGAAATCATGGCGCGCGGTGAAAAATGGAGCTCGAATGTGAATCAGGGCCGAGGACCATGGCTCGGAGTCGGAGGAGCATCGGTCGCTCGAACGCCGAGCTGTTGCCGTGGCAACCGGGCAACGTCACACCAAAGCCCACTGTCAGCCCAACACCCAAAGACATGGTCATTCCATGTTGACTTTTCGCGACCAGCGCTGCGCTTCCCCACACCATCCCCTCATTCCAAGCAGACCATCCAGGCGATTGTTGAAGCCCATTGATTGTAAGACAATCGCCACCGGCCCATTGTTGAGGACGAACAGCTGGATCGTCAGCCATGGGAGCGTCGCAGCCGTACATGTACAGCGCAGCGCAGCGCAACAGCTCGCGATTCCCCGAAACAACGTTCGATCCCAAAGCTGTGACGAGGGCAAGCTGGGAGCCTCAACCCAGAAGCCTAAGCCAGATGGACCGCTCGTTTCTTTCAACCGCCACCCTGAGTATGTTGTCGAGCTCAACACCAAGCTATATACACTGCTAACCAGCATGACCGCATCCAAAGTGCGCACATGGTTCTCTCCTATAGAAACACCAGTTATGTCTCCATGAGCCCACGCACCAAATCTGCCATCAAATGGCTTCGGCGCCTACAGCTTGTGTTGAGGCTCCTTGAAATGAATGGCGCAATTGGCATTCTAGTTCTCACAATCCTGTTCACCAATGTTGACCTAGTTACCCACTGGGTCTTGCGCATCGCGGTACGTGTGATTTACGCTGGTCGACATGCATTTCACTAACGAGAGAAACTGTAGCCCGGCGTCATCGTTCTCTTATGCGCATACGCTGTCTATCATCTAGCGCGCGATGCTGCCGGCCGAACCCCAGCATCTTCTGCGGCGTATCACCTTTTGCAGGACTTACCGATCTTTGTGTTCTCGGCTTCTACGCATTTGGCGCATACATCACGCATAGGGATGCTCACGGATGGGGAACGCGCCTCAGCGACCACGAACTTATAGATGTATTCGTTCCAGCTGTCTACTACATCTTCCTCGGCGCAGGCGGCCTTCACTTCATCTCTCTGGTTACCTCACTATGGTTGGGTTGGGTGTTCCGAAAGATCACACTTATGCCACCCGACATGAACCCTCTAGAGAGCCATCTTACAGCCCGTCCGCTGCACAAGAGAAACAAGTCGTCCGTCACTACGTTCACTACCAACGAGTCTGAGAATCGGTATTCCATGAGCCAAGCGTCCAACAGGCAATCAGGTCTGATCCAGGACGATGCCTACTCGAACCGATACTCAGTTCCTTTTATGCACACGCGCACTCAATCGCGAGATTCGTTTTCGACCAGGAACTCTTTCGTCGATTTGCCCAGCCGACAATACCAAATTGTCCCTGGCAATTCCCTCGTCATTCGGCCATGTCAGTGGAGACGAAGCGCCTATCTGCAACTCAGTATTCACAGCGTAGTTCATACACGGAACTCCCCAAAGGCGATACAAGCCCGGTTCGACACGACATGGAAAGCCCAACGACCGGCCAGCCTCGCGTAGCCAAGTTTACCGAGACATGGAAGCCCACAGATTCCCTCATTTCTAGGACAAACCACCGCAACCGCGAAATGGCCGCCACAAAGACCGGAAATTATGCCCGCGCATCCAAGTCGTATGCAGCTTTGTCACAGCGATATGATGACCATGACTCTGACTCGGACCACCATGACGAAAATGACCTGGGGTACAATGCCCACGACAACAATCGATATAACAACATGCACCCTGATCCTTTGGGATCGAATCCAGCATTATCGTCATCATCCTCGGCGTCAAAATATGCCCGTGCTAAAACACCGTTCCGTCCCCTCACAAAGTCGTTGTCCGAAATCAGCAACAACGAGCGTCGTGTCAGCGCGAGCCGAGACATTGCTGACGAAGGGTCCATGGGCCATTATTCAAATCAGCAGGAAGACGCCGCGTTCTATTCTCGCCCATATGGAGAGCTCAAGAGCGCTACGCCACCTGTTCTAGTGGGTGGCAACCGCAAGGTTTCCTCGGGAAATGACTTCGATTCCAAGCACTCGTCCGTGGCATATGGACGTCGAAATGTGAGCGGCAAAGTTGCAGAGGAAGGACGCGGAGGCAACCGCTTTTCTTATTATGGCCCAGGCGAGAGGCGCTTTTAATCATGGGAAATGTGTCTCGCAAAGATGAGGATGACCATGAGTAGAAGGGTTTATTTTTCGGGCATTTGGGTTGTGATTTTTACAAAACTTGGGGCGTCATAGGCGTTATGTAGAGATTTCTTGTAGGAACAGGCGCTACAATTGGCGCAATGGTGAATATACCTGGTAGCTGATGTGTGGATTTTATATACGTCCCGTCTCATGCAAATAATGTGCTTCAATATTCTGCTCAAATACCCTTGCCATATGATTGCCATGCCGACGCCGTCATTTTCTCAACATCACCTTTCCAACTCTTACTATTCCATGCCTGGAGTCGACAGAGGTGTCTCATCGTGGGACGGCCGTGAGGACAATTCCAAGGTTTATCCATCTCACCCATGTGTTTTACAAGGGTATACATCTGACTCTTCGTCAACGGCTTCCCAATCATGATACTACTCCGGCATGCCCTCATAGCGAACATCTTCCGGACTTTTGAAGGACGGGGAACATGAGAAGACTCGGATGATTCATCTCCCAAAAGGGCTAAGAGCTCCTCAAAATCTGTAATGTCAAAAGTGGTTTCACGACTTAATGGTAGTGCGGTTAACCGACAGCGTGATCCTACTGGTGAGTCTCCGCTCAGATCCATGTCAAACTTGAAGCCATTGGCTTCAATAGCACTCTGATTCTGCATTATAATCTCCTCCTCCAGTGCTGTCAACTCCAACCTCTTGTGGTGAACGAGAGGTTGAGATTGCACTGTTGTGGTGTCCTGCAACCGCTCAAAGTTGTACTTCTCGTCTGAAGCATGTTGGTCGATAATGAACAACTCATCGTCCCCAGAGCCTTCACTGCCTTCCGCTCTCCGTGAAGGGCGGGTTGCTATGATAAATCCTAGATTGAATTGACCGGCCACCTTCATACGAGCAAAATCAGACCTTGAAATGATCAAAGCGAGTTTTGTCTCGGCATCGTTGGCATCAATGTCCTCAACCTCATCAACACCTAGGTTTCTCGAATCTTCTCTAGAAATGGATTCGTGCCTGGAGACCATTTGCTCAGAAATGTGGTGTTCATCAATATGAAGCTTTTGGACAAGCTGTAATGTAGCTTCTTTGCGGCGATGCCCACTCTGGAAGGATAGGGCTCTTGGTTCTGCTAATTGTGTCTGGATGGTAGTTCCTGCATGACTAGGTGTTTCTTCAGTCGGATGGTCTTCGTCCATTTCTTGACTTTCAGCAACACGTCTATTTCTCATCGGAGTAGACGGTGGCCCTAACTGTACTATCTGTCGTACTCGAGGCTCTGGGGAAAACTTTTCACCAGCCAGTGCTCTGGTCTCCCTAGAGGTTGATTTGCTTCAGTCAAAGATTCATCATTGTCGTCCAAAGAATCCACCACACCAGAGTTTTCTCCATGAGGCTGTTCATCTTCGGCTTCCACAGTTTTGCGACGTTTGCTGAGTGGAGTTACTAGAGTACTCGTTAGAGGTCGGTCTCCAATAATAATCGAGGTAACTTCTGATGCATGTTTCCTTGAAGATCGCCGAGTCTGCAAACCGATATCTGACTGTGAGGGCATTATCGTAGTGACCTTTACTGCTGGTATAAGCGACTCCTCTGAGTCACTTGAATCAACTAGCGGCAAAGGCGGCGATACTGTCCTCCCATTCAGTGATTTAGCAGCGCTGAACTCTGCAATACGCGAGTTAAAGTCCTGCACCGGGAGAGATTTGCCCACGTTCTGAGCGCTGTATAACAGAGGCATTGTTGCAGGCGCAGCATCAACTGTGCCTTGCGCAGCGCGTGAAGCATCTGTAGACTCAGGGGACAATGAGCGATTGCTGGGTGCTGGGCTGGGGCTGGCTTTTCTCCGTGTCCATGGCGTGATCAATCTCTGGTCAGCGCCGTTCTCTCTCAAAGATCTTGAAGTATTTCTTCTCAGAGATCGCGGAGGCGCGAGAGGCTTCTCCTCTTCATCATTATCTTCTTCGTCCTCATCCTCGTCCTCGCCCTCCTGTTCATTAGAAGGGTCAGCAGCAGCACCTAACTTGTCTTTGCCTATATAAGATGTCGAGGTCGGAGGTAGCTTTGTGACATCTTTGGGCGAAATGGTCCCTTTTTCAGGCGTGCTCACTTGGGAGATAGTCGATTTGAGAGAGGTCTGCCTGTCAAGTGGTCGAGATACCGGTACGGTGTACTCGTGGGAATCAAAGAGAGATAAAAGGGAAGTCCGTAGTGTTTCGAGAAGGCGGGTTTGGTCATGGAGAAGAATAGTTCGCTTGTCAGGGCTGACATTGACATCGTACATGATAGTGTCCAACTGTATATCGGCAAATATGAAGGGTGACTGCGTGGAGTTATATGAACGATAAACCTCATTAAATGTCTTGGCGAATTGAGGTAAGCCACATGGCCGACCGTTGACGAAAACATTTGACGATCAGGGGTTTGACGGCCTTCGCCACCAACAGGTCGCGAGACATGCCCAACAACCCGGACCTCCGTCGACCCGGACCGTGGTTCAACCAATGCCTTCATTCCAGGTTCCAGTACTGAGGGTCGTATCTCAAGTCTAAGGTCCAGAGGCACCAGAGTTGTCATTGTTTTGGCACCAAAAATGTTGATAATGTTGTCACGAGTTGAGTCATTTCCTTTGGTAGAAAACAGGACGATGCGCTTGCCCTTGGTTGGCTGCTGGGAAACCGAGAACTTGAGATTTGTCTGAATGCATGCATACTGATTAAGGAGAGAAATGACCTTGTGCCATTCTCTCTTGATGTTACGCTCAAGCTCACGACGGCGAACGGGCAAGTTATGAAAAAGCTTCTCGACAGTGACCATCGTGCCTCTCTGTGCAGCCACTATGCTGGTTCCTTGAGTTTGCCAGAAGGCTCAAAAGTAAGCTTCGAGCCCTTGGGCACATCGCCAGCCAAACAGGTGACAATGGTGAAGTTTGAGAGCGCACATAGTGAAGCAAGAGCTTCCCCGAAACCCGAAAGTCTGAAGCTGGGCAATGTCGGAATATGAGGACAGCTTCGAGGTATGATGCTTGAGGGCTACGGATGGGTAGTTTGCTGGGGAGATGCCTGATCCATTGTCCTGTACTTCTATGGAATCAAGCCCTTGATTCTTAAAGCGTACATCTTGCGAAGGAAACTGTTAGCTGCGACTTTCGTTGTTTGACTGTCACTGATAAGGGCAGCGGCAAACAATGCTGGGCCAACCTACCGACAGTTGTTGCGCCGGCATCAATACTGTTCTCGACAAGCTCTTTGACAACAGAACATAGGTCAACTATGACTTGACCCGACTGGATCCGATGAACCTTTTAAGAAGTGAGTACGCCATGTCCACTGGGCAGGGTTCGTAAAATGAAGAGACGTACCGTACGGTCATCTATCTGCTTAATAGTGGCCATGTGGTGAAGACGAAGTATTCTGACAAAACAACAGGTTTAACATTAGGCATCGAAAATAGGACATCACATACGAGAAGTCGTATGCAAGACACCTTCTTCGCCCAAAGGCGAGGCAGGGTCAGTAAAGCAGTCTTCGGCAAAGGTATCGTCTAATGGATAGTACAAATTGTGATAGCGAAATACTATCACAACGCGGTGGGGAGGTTTGATTCGAAGGCCAGGCTCCTTTGGAAACGTTGCATACAAAGCGAGCCTACTCCTTGATGGATAGCGGTGTTTGAGTGGCGCAAACGTCGTGCGTTATAGAAGCAATGGTGGATCGGACCGAAGTGCTGGGTGGAAATAATGAGCAAAGTCGCGTCAGCTTCGATTGACGCGTTAATTGATAGGCATGAGTCCCGCTATAGATACAACCATTGCCGTAGTGGGCAGGGGGCAAGTGATGTGCCAGGTATTAGCTAACACTAACTGGGCATTACAGTGCTGACAGCGACAGTGGATACTAAGGTTCAATCTTAGATCCGTAAAAGACCGAGCGGCCATGGGGAGCATGCCTGTAGTCCAAGCAAATGCCGGATGGTCGACAAAAACCTCTTAATTGTTGCAAAGATATCCGATTGAGTATTCCAGCCGGGGATGGGGGCAAATGTGATTATTCCCTTATTGAGCATTTTCTGGACCAAGCGTGAATATGGCAATAACCACCTAGCCGTAGAGTAGACCAACCCGTCTGGTAGGTAAATCTCACTAATGCGGCTTTAGTCCTCGGGATGTTTTTGGATACCTACGTATAAGCATATCTGTGAATTGGCTTTGCAGAATAGAGAAATAATCGGCGCCTGAGGTGCCTGCACTTTTCGAGTCCTGTTCGTCAGCTCATTATACTCATTTTTTGTGCTCACTTATCCAACATTTAAGCAAACCCGGAACAATTTTCCTTTTCCTTTTTCTCCCCTTCCCTCCGGTGTACAGCGTGTCTTCCTCATAGTGCTCATGGTTTCCCCAACGTTAGCTTTGATCCCCAACTACGGAAACCGTCATAAGCTTCATAACAACTCTATGCTTGGCTGGCTCGTCAACATTGTGTCGTAAGTGGCCGAAATCCAAAGGGTAAATGGCCACACCAATTTCCTCTGCTTGTCGAGACTAATACCAGCATCTCCTACAGATCCGTTTTTGGGTGGGTTCCTGACGCGCAATACTCCGTGGAGAGAGTTGAGGAAGCCCACGTGTAGTGGGTCTAATCAATGGAAGTACCGTGGCTGGCCCAAAGCAGGTGCATTATTTGTAGTCTCGGCTACAAATGTGAAGAAAGGTGAATCAAAGGGACGAACAATATTGGATGACACATCAGAGCATCCCATCCCGTAGTATCACACCCCCACACAAGCGAGAGCACAGTTCTTCAGCATGTCGTCGTTACCGCCTCGCTGCAGATGTCTTGGTCTACCAAAATCACGGTCTACCAATTACATAGTATTTCAAGAGCATAGGTAGGTAGGGGTCGATCATTACGCAGGTGCCTTTGTATCCGCACGATGCCGTGTTTTTCGTTGCCCGTTTGGGAAATGAACAAGCTTTGCCGTTCTCAGACATTTTCTTGGCTATTGGGTACATGCAGAGTACTTGGGCGGTGATCATGCAACAGGTTCCTGCGTGCCCGTAAGCGGTACTTGGAAAGTGATAAAAGGCGGTACCTTGGCCTGTGCTGGAGGGCTATGGTATGGAGGATGCATGAAATGTGCAAATGTAGAGCACATGCGCATCGATTAAAAGCTTTGGCAAGGTCCTCCCTCGGCTTTGAAAATATCTGCAGCCCACGTGCACCAGGTGATTTATCCTGGAGTCTAGGTTTCTCCCGTCTAACAAGCATTGAGCGTGTCATCGACCTCCTCATGGTCCAAAGTTTAGATACAGCGCGGTACTTTGACTCTGTTGACAGCAAATGTAATTTCCTTGGTCATTGTAGTACCTGATAAGATACCGTAGGTAGTTGGTTACATTGGTGCTGATGAAAGCGCCGGAGTGGGCCAGAACAACACAGCCAAGAATGTAGAAGAGTACCTGCAGGTTTCAGATCTGGTACCTCGACCTTAGCACCTGCAACATTGAAACATCGGGTACCCGACACGAGCTCTCCAAGTACTCTAACGCCTCTAAATACCTGGGTATTTTCCCAATCCTTGCCAACCAGTCTAGAAGCCCATTGCGCAACATTGCAGGGTCAGGATCGAACATTGCAGTGCGTTGCCCAAATTATTCCTTGATCCAAAGCCATCCGTCACCTCCCTGCCAGGCAAGGAAACGGTAGTTGAGCACCGGGGCCTGACGGTGTCGCATTGCCATCTGCCTGTGCACCATCCATCAGATCCGACAGCTTCCGTTAGCCACAGGCAACCCACGCTCGTTTTGAGGCAGGACGTCGAAAGAAAGGGTCGAACGAAAGGGAGTGGACCGGCCCCCATATGAGAGGGCAAGGAAGCAATCGCCCACGGAGACACCCAGGCCGTTCCCTCCAGCTGTACCAACAACCTCGCTGCATCTCCTCCACCGAAGCCCCTTTGTCACGGTCCCGAAGCCTTTCTCCATGAAGAGGCGCCCTTCCGCGTCGACCGATGACGATGCTGAATCCTCTCTCGAGTCCGACAATCCCAATCCCGATCCCGACACTCGCTTCTCTGGCTTCGCTTCACGCTCTTCCCTGCTCAAAGCACACGTCTGAGTGGTCTCAATTGGAAGCACGGCGACGGTCACAATGGTCTTCCATCCGCCACCCACAACATGTCTAGTCCTGCGCTGCCATCATCTTCGTTGACTGCCCAGTCCAAGGAGGAGAGCTATGCCAAAACTGCACCCAAGAGCCGTCGCAATGCTTGGTCTATCCCTATTCTCGTCTTGATCGCCTCCACTCTCGGCATGAGCTTGCTATATGCGATTCTACAGTCCCTGGTGTCACGTCAACCAGATCCCAAAGGCTGCCGCATGTCCTACATGCGCCCTTCATACGTCTCATTCACCGAGTTTGACACGGAACACACTCGTTTTGCGACCAAGTACTCGCTGTACATGTATCGGGAACAAGGCGTCGACCAAGACACAAAGGTTCGCTCTGCCTTTCAGTTGCTCCCCGTCACTCCAGCATCAAGGATCCCTATTGACTGACGTTCTAGTTGCGTGGCATTCCCGTCCTCTTCATTCCAGGTAATGCCGGAAGCTATAAGCAAGTCCGCCCGATAGCTGCTGAAGCTGCCAATTACTTTTACCACTATCTCCAGCATGACAGTGTGTCTGTCGCATCTGGTATACGAAACCTAGACTTCTTCACTGTCGATTTCAATGAGGATATTACGGCCTTCCATGGCCAGACTTTGCTCGATCAAGCTGAATACCTTAACGAAGCTGTGCGATTCATTCTCTCGCTATATACGGACCCTCAACGCGCCGTCCGGGATTCAAATCTACCCGACCCAACGTCTGTTATCATACTAGGACATTCCATGGGTGGTGTTGTTGCTCGGACAATGCTGGTTCGTCCAAATTACCAATCTAACTCGATCAATACTATAATCACCATGTCCGCGCCGCATGCTCGTCCCCGGTCACCTTTGATGGCCAAATTGTTCGGATTTATGACGAGATCAATGAGTACTGGAGGCGTGCGTATTTGCAAAAGTGGGCAAACAACAACCCTCTGTGGCATGTTACTCTCGTCTCCATAGCCGGAGGGAGCCTTGATACTGTGGTACCCTCGGATTATGCTAGCCTCGAGTCTTTGGTGCCCGAAACCCACGGGTTTACAGTTTTTACAAGTGGCATCCCGACTGTCTGGGCCAGTATGGATCACCAAGCTATACTCTGGTGTGACCAATTCCGGAAAGTCGTAGCACGTGCTCTGTTTGACGTTGTCGATGTTCATCGTGCGTCGCAAACTAGACCACGGGCGGATAGGATGAGAGCTTTCAAGAAACGGTTTTTGACAGGCTTGGAGCCAAACGCAGAAAAGTCTGCTCCTGTGAAAGAAGCAAACACTCTCTTAACGATAGATGATGATTCCCGTGGCATCCTCCCGACTGGGGAAAGACTCGTGCTAAAAGGGTTGGGTGCCAAGCCACGACCTCAAGCTTATCTGTTACCCATACCGCCTCAGGCCGACCTACAGACCAGACGTTTCACTCTCCTGACTGATTATCCGCTCGATGATGCAGGGAACAACCGTCAACTGGAGGTGCTGCTATGCAACTTTCTACCGCTTCATTCAAGCGCATCTGGCTCATCACCGATGCCATTCGAAATTGACCTGACGAGTCAAGGTGCCGCTGGCGCAACCAAGCTTGTTTGTAAGAATGCTGCATCCGATATAGTACTTCTGCCACAGTCAACATCCTCGACTCGAAATCCTTTTTACTTGGAAGGCGAGCCCAAAACATTCCCTTACTCGTACTTGCGATATGGCCTTGGCCATTTAACGGAACATGAGTTCATTGCTGTTGTTGACAAAGCATCTTCAACAACTGGCAACTTTCTCCTCGCGGAGTTTAGCGATGAGACAGACTTCCGAACCAATCATGCCACTAGTCTCCCGGAACTGCTGAGTCTGGGCCTTTCTGTTAAGCTTCCAGTTGATCGACCTACGACTGTCGAACTTCGTATACCGTCACTAAAGTCAAGCCTACTGGCCTATGATCTTGACATCACCTATCGACGACCGAACGGCGCGAATGAGCTCTTTGCGCCACTAGTCCGCCAATACCTTGAATACCCACACGAGTCTCGATATTTTGTCAACGCAAGGCATGCTAGGGTCGCTCTCCATGGCGTTGCGCCTTATCTCCCACCACCTCTGAAATCCAAGGCCGAACGAGGCGTTGCGTTTGAAATATGGGCAGACCCAACCATTGGGGCAGAACTATCGATTGAGCTGAAGGTAGACTTCCTGGCTAGCCTTGGCCAACTGTATATGCGATACAGAACTGTCTTTGCCGCCTTTCCATTACTCATTGTTACTTTGGCGCTACGCAAGCAGTTTCGAGTCTATGATGAAACAGGCACATTCATACCATTTACCAAAGCCTTGGATTTGTCGCTTCGGCACTCAATTCCCTTACTACTTTTATCCCTGACTCTATTGTCGATGTCCCTGAGCGGATTCTCATCGCTCAATGGTGGCTTTCCTTGGGCTAGAAGAGCTGAGACGCGACTCCTAATTCCTGATTTTCATTCGAACGACCTGCTCATTGGCACAAAGGATCCTTTTTCTGGATTTTAACACCCATTATCGGCTTTGTAAGCATTGGTGTTTGTACAGCTCTTCACTTCGTCACACTCGTCTTGACACAGACGTGTACCTTCATCTATGGCTTAGTTGTCCCTGCGCCTAGCACTGGCGCTGGGAATTCCCGACAACGAGCCGTGTCTCCGGCATTTGTACCATCCACGCCGAGGCGACGTATGATTACGACGGCTGTGTTGCTCTTCCTAGTGGCAACGTTCATTCCCTACCAATTCGCATATCTCGTTGCCTGTCTTGTGCAGCTTTTCACTACTATGCGAGCTTTACGCATCAAGGCAGTTACGTCGACAATTGCGAACGCCAATTTCCACCACTACGCACATTCAATTCTCCTTTTAATGCTTTGGGTGCTTCCAATAAACCTTCCAATTCTGGCGGTCTGGGTCCGCAACCTAGCTGTGCACTGGCTGACTCCGTTTTCTTCTCACCACAACGTCCTGTCTATCATGCCGTTCATCTTACTGGTTGAGAACTTGACGACGGGCCGCATGGTGCCGCGAATGACAAGTTGGCTGCGCTACATCACAAGCATACTACTTTTCGGAACCGCGCTGTCCGCTGGTATCCTCGGCGTATCGCATGCATATCTGTTACATCATCTTGTAGACGTAATAGCAGCTTGGCTTGTGATTGTTCATTCAACCGCCAACTCGTGGTCCCTTGCCGGATTAGGGGCCATGTTTGACGGTAACAACGGGGCGAGGAAGACGAGGAAGACCCCATGATGAGATAAGGAGCAAGAAGTTACTGGATACTATCTGGTTAGCATTTTCTCCGTCATGTTTGATAATATGTAATACGCATGTGTGAGTTTACATGCAATTCAGCGAGGGTTGGGTACTGCGAGGGGTAACGGTAGAAGGGTGGCTTCTGCTCTGCAGATAGTCGACTTTTGGATGTGTCCCAATTTTCCCCTTTCATTTACGGGCATTGTTATGGCGTTTCTACATTGGCATACACGGAGGGGAATCGGAGGATCCTTGAGTTATGGTAGCAAAAGGACTAGGAGTTTAAGAGGTTAAAATTAAATTCTGTGAGATACTGCCAAGGATACCCTATCTCATCTGAAACTTAGTGATATAAAAGCTGAAAGATGATCGCGTTCGGCTGGTGAATACTAGAAATCTCTCCTTTGCAAGACCTCCTCTCTGTACATGGTGCAATTGAATTATTCAAATAGGAACAGGAAGTGGACACTCAAAGCTGACTTGGTGTTACTTGTTCGTGATGTTGCATATGTACTTGTATGGTATGTGTAGGTGGCTTCTGATGAAGCGAGAATAAATCATCATAACGCCAATGTCATCTACCCAAAACTGCTCATTCCATTACGCCTCATTGCCATTCCCAATCTCATGCTGTT
The DNA here is from genome assembly GCA_020081605.1 of Albifimbria verrucaria. Lineage (NCBI taxonomy): Eukaryota > Fungi > Ascomycota > Sordariomycetes > Hypocreales > Stachybotryaceae > Albifimbria > Albifimbria verrucaria. The sequence continues at coordinate 658,341 of JAHREC010000049.1, forward strand.
TAGTCTATATGTCTAGTTGACCGATCAGTCGATTCTTTTTAAAAACCACCGCCAACGTCTAATCTTGTCTTTCGGTCTTATTACCTAGTGGTCTTCAGGTGCTCTATGTGTTGGTGTCGGATTGTCCAGATGGTCACGCCAAGGCCAACAGCGCAGGCTCCCAGGGTGATGCCATATGCCGTGCGATAGCAGGCTAGTCCATCATCGCAGGACCGTTCGCCGTTGGGCTCCACGATACTATGGTGATCGTAAATGGTTCCGTACAAAAGATTGAAGATGTTGGATGAAATAACAGGGAGAGCGTCATGAAGCCCCAATTTTGGCTCATCCCGTGGATACCAAACATCTCGGCGACGATTGAAGGAAAAACGCCAAAGAGGAAGCCGTATCCAAGGCCTGATAAAGTAGAAACAAAGTAGAGGTGGAGAGGGTTCGTAATATTCAGGGCGCAAATCTGCGCCACGAGGAAGACGAGGCACGCAACGACCAGGCACCAAATACGACTTGCATGCAAGTGCTTCACTAGAAAATCAGAGCCGACGCCTATGAAAGAATGCATCAGTATCCACTGAAAAGAACGAGAGGAAAAAGTTGCACTTACCACTTAACAGTCTTCCCAGGAAGCTGCCAATTGAAAGGATTGACACGTGAAATCCCTGTCGTTTGATGAGAAATTCCTCGGTAACCGAACTGTCATAGTATTTCCACAGCGCCTTGGCGTCGTTGCCGATATTACTGCCTCTGCATTAGATGTTTGGTGGTCAAGGGTTACAGGGAGTTTCATACTTGATAGTCATGAGACCAACGCCAGCCAATATGGCCATGATAGAAAACAGTTGCCAAAAGCCAAGAGTACGTAGTAGCTGAAAGCCACGAATATCTACTCGGTGAGACCGATCCACATCAACATTGCTCCGCGGAACATTTTGTGCCTCGAGCGAGGGGCTATGTATGAGCAGGGTGGTCTCCTCCACTTCAACTTGACCGTACAGATCGGCCGCGACCAGCGGACCACTGTCGGGCTGAGGCGGCGCGGAGGAGAGGACAGCAGACTCCAGACGGGCTGCATGGACGGCGGCGGCGGCGGCTGCAGCGATGGAAGGGGCACCTGTGAGGCTAGGTGTCACGGACGTACCGGTTTCTTGGTTAACCTGGCCCTCAAGAATGAGACGGCTCGGTTTAGGTCCATCAGACGAGTCGCGACTAGGAGAGTCCGGGACAGTCTCGGCAGATGGCACAGGCTGGTAGTCGGAAGATGGAGGATACGTCTTGAGAAAGAAGAAACCGATGGTGGTGAGACCGAAGGTACCGCAAGAGAGCAGGAGCAAGAAGTCGCTTGGATCTCCTGGGAAAAGAAGGGATCCAAAGAGCGAGAAGAAGAAGGCACTAAGGCCAAAGGCGGCGAGGGAAATGCGGTTGCGGTGCCTCGATGCTTAGGCCAGTTGAGAGCGGATGTTTTGACGGCAGCGGCGAAAGCCAGACAGCCACCAAAGCCAGTGAGGAAGGAGAAGAAGCAAAGCAAGGGAACGGAGCCAGCTCCATTGTTGTAAGTGACATGGAGAGGAAAGTAGCCGATGGCCAGAAGACAGGCGCCTATGAGGACAGCAGGCCGGGGGCCACGGTGGTCAACGAACAAACCGACGGGGACGCCCATCAGATACATGCCCAGGTTTCCAGAAAGGCCAATGAGATTGCTCTCGGTAGCAGAAAGCTTCAACTTCTCAGCGAACTGGGGCCCATGCCGAGTAGACATACTGCGAGGAGCGAGGTTAGCAGCTGATGGACGACGGTAGCACGGATGGAAGCGAGGCTGGCCTACGACGGCCCCCGCAAAGGCAGGTGGCCATCGCAGTAAATCCATATCCTTTAACTTCATTTGCAAGCGAAGACTCACATTGGTGCCGCAGGCTGGAGAGATGACAGTAGCCGCGACGCTGGCGACCAAGCGCGCGCGGTTAAGGTCGGGACTCCGCATCGTGACGGTTCTGGAGGGGTTCATGCAGCGCAGTATGGTGCAATGCAAGGCAAGGCGAGGCACGGCGGAAACGACGCTGCGTGCCGCTCGAGAAGACGCGAGGGCTCGATTGCAGCGACGGCGACACGCTTAGATGACAGGTAGGAAATGAAATGAAGCACGGAGATATTGCGGGTGCTGATAAGCCAGTTATGTCGTTGGTTCCGGCGTGGATGACATAGACTGCATGTACCTCCCACTCGGCTGGATCCGTACCGACAGGGGATTTGCCGGCTCAGCCAAGGGACAGAAGAACAAGGCGGGCTGTCGAAGGGAGTTTTCTTGTTGTTGCTGATATTGACGACAAATCAATGAGATGTGTCAAAGGAAGTTCAAGACGACGCAATAAAACCCACTATCAGGGATCAACAGACGTTTCTACCGAGATGGGGTTTGTCTATCGCCTATGAGGATCCCCAGAGACCATAGTACCTACCTTACCTTATAGCTTGCGAGGTCGGAGCTTGTACAATCATGTGTCCAGGTACCAGCTGACCCCTGTCTTAAACCGTGTGCCCAGGTACATGCGGTACGTGGACAGGAACCTGCGTCTGCTGACATAAGGCACCATCCTCACCCCAATCACAACCCCAATATGGCCTAACGCCGTTCGTCGTCACCACCGCCACCAACTTGCTTCGTCGTCAACATAGCCTCTCTCTAACCAGCCGCCTGCCCCAGACGACTACATTTGCGACCACCTGACAGCTACAGTCGCGGACCGGCTGCTCTGTCGAACACCCGTCGCGACACTGCTATCGCGCCGCCTTCAACCTCAATTTACCCATACCGGTGACGTCCGATCCTAAACAACCATGGGCGCCCTTCTCTCGCTGCCGCTACTTGCGGTTCCGAGCATGACCACTGTACGTTCCGCGCCGAGGCTCCATATCCCATGTCGAGAAGCTACCGAGTTCGTAGCTGACACTTCCACTACCAGGTCGTCTCCGCCGCCGCCAGCTGTTGCGGCGCTGCCACTTGCTCGATGGTCTGCAGCGCGTGCGGTAAAGTAGGCAACAGGTGCGTCTCCTCCCCGCATGCCTTGGCAAGCTGTGTCTAGGTGCCCTGATTCTAACCTTGAGGTCTATGTAGTGTCGCTACCCGAATCGCCTATGCTCTCATGCTCCTCGTCAACTCGATTCTCGCCTGGATAATGCTCACACCATGGGCTATCAAGAAACTAGAACATCTCATGCTCGACTACGTCAAGATCAACTGTCCTTCGGGTAGCTGCTATGGTTGGCTCGCTGTCCATAGGATCAACTTCGCCCTCGGTCTCTTCCATCTTATATTTGCCGGTCTCCTTTTCGGCGTCACGTCCTCCAAGAACCCGCGCGCCGCTATCCAGAACGGGTACTGGGGCCCCAAGGTCATCGCCTGGGTCGCCTTTATCGTCCTGTCCTTCTTGATTCCTGATCAGTTCTTCGTTTTCTGGGGCAACTACGTTGCATTTGCTGGCGCCATGCTGTTCCTTATCCTGGGCCTGATTTTACTGGTTGACTTGGCGCACACCTGGGCTGAATACTGCCTTACTCAGATTGAGGACACTGATTCGAGACTGTGGCGGGTCGTCTTGATTGGCTCCACGCTCGGAATGTACCTTGCGTCCATCGCAATGACTGTTGTTCAGTACTGGTTCTTCGCCAAGCCCGGATGTTCTATGAACCAGGCAGCCATCACTGTTAACCTTCTGTTGTGGATCGCCATCTCTGTCATCTCTGTCAACCCCACCGTCCAAGAGTTCAACCCCAAGGCTGGACTTGCTCAAGCCGCTATGGTTGCAGTTTACTGTACCTACCTCACCATGTCTGCCGTCTCAATGGAGCCAGATGACAAGCAGTGCAACCCCTTCTCCGAGCTCAGGGCACCAGAACCACCTCCGTCGTCATTGGCGCCATTGTCACCATGTTGACTGTCGCTTACACCACTACGCGGGCTGCTACACAGAGTCTCGGCCTTGGTGGCGCTGGTGGAAACATTCGCCTCGAAGACGACGAGCATGACCTGGTCACCCAGCAGCCCTCGGCGCGCCGTGAGATGCGAGCTGAGGCGCTGCGCCGCGCTGTTGAAGAGGGTAGTCTCCCGGCTGATGCTCTCCTGTCCGATGACGAGAGCGACGCTGGTGGTAACACGTCTCAAGACGATGAACGCTCCAGCACCCAGTACAACTATGCCACCTTCCACATCATTTTCTTCTTAGCTACGGCCTGGGTCTCCACGCTTCTGACCATGAACCACGACGACATTGCCAGCGACAGCGGCTTTGCCACGGTCGGTCGCACATATGCCGCCAGCTGGGTTAAGATTGTCAGTGCCTGGTTCTGTCACGGCATGTACATCTGGACCCTGGTCGCACCAATTGTGCTGCCTGATCGCTTTGATTTCTCTTAGAGTGTAGCATTCATATTTTGTTAGCAATTCTCCTATCATCAGTATCATTTCTGCGTTGCATTCGAAGGGCGGGAGTTAGGGACTATGAATGCACTGATCAAATGAGTGTACATAGATGTATTGTATACCCACCGCATTAGCTCAATGTACTGTTATTTAGATTTCTCATCTTGGTTCCTTTTACGCTTTGCCGTTCAACATGATCCCTCACAATTGTGGAAGCCGCTTACAATATAAGTTCCATACACATATAGGCATTCATCAACTAGAGACCCTGTATAACCGCATTACATACTGCAGCACATTACTGGCTTGGAGGCACTGCAGCATTGTCGTAGTACTTTGGAGTTGTCCCACGCTTTTGATTGGCCTATACAAATGCTTCTGCTTACGGCTTGATTGTGAAAAGGATATATCGAGGTCAACCTGCGAAAGCTCATGCGTATTTGCTGTACTACATACCTATATATATTTATTTGTTCATAGATCAGGTACATACGACCATAGGTGCATGAAAGCATGGGATCCCGTCCGCTCTCCCTTAATTAAGCATGTAACCGGCAGATTAGTAGTTGGGTCGGTGACGACCAGCGAATACCGGCTGTTGTATGTTGGTTTTTTGCATATCCTTTTGGCATACCCAGCCTGTGCGGAAGTGGCTTGTTTGATGTGTGAGTTATTGCTTTTGCGATGAGTGTCTTTCTGTAAACACCTGTCACTGTTGCTTGCAATTCACGTTTCTTTTTCCATTCCACAGGCTCATTTTCATAATCCTGTCACAACCATGGTGCTCTCTGTTCATGATGTGCTTGTTGCCATGCTCTAATTAGCCCATTTTTGCGACCACGCACATATTGCCGTGTGAAATCATGCAAGACGGGCCTGTATGATCACGGGCTGAGCATGATGGCCTCCGTGCGCCGTGGTGGCCTCATTCAGGCGTCACGGCCTCCATGCCCTCCTCGTCCGCATCTTATAAACCCTGCCCTGGCAGCTACCAATGAACTTGCTTCAGGCTAGGGGCAGGCACATTCCCATAATATCTCATTCGAAGAGTCCCAGTGTTCTGGCCTCGTCCATGTGATCGGAGTCGGACTGGCTGCCCAGCGAGTATGCACCCAAACACCACAGCCGTGTTACACCAAAGATGCAGCCCGAGGTGATGAACGCGATCGGTGGAGATGAAAAGTGACAGATCACGATGCTCACCATGCTGTCGGGTGCATAAGAGGACTATGCGACTTGACGTGTACGCAGCGACAATGCGTTTTGACGACGGCTATTCGATTGGTACGGCACAGATAGGGATGGGTAGCACGACGGTGGTAGGCGTTTACGCCCGTCCGAGGCGGCTTATATACAGATCATATCGAGCAGGACATCCAAGCTGGGCTGATCTGGAGTGTTCTTGCGAACTCGCGCATCCAGTACATACCAAACAAACGACTAAGCATATCAATATATCTCAGTGCACAACATGGATCAGAGCTCGAAGCCCAATGGCGCAGCAAAGTATAGGTACGAACCAATGCATATTTCGCCTACGTTCCTCTACCTGTTCCCAGGAATCACTGACCGGAAGCAGTCCTCTTCGCCCTCCGACGCAATGCCCTACACCGCCGCCTTTTCCAACAATGAAAGCGCCCTTCAGCCCCAATCTTCTGAGCTGGATCGCGGAGACACGCCGTGAGAACCTCAGCATCAGCGAGCTCCTCCACACAAAGGCCAAATGAATCGTATTTATGTCCCATGTCCTTCTCTCGGTAAAAGCACAACCTTGACAAATGAGCAGAACCAACCAAACCAATGTGCTCCCTTTTGAAAACTTGTCGAATGAATCCGTGGGGCCTGTTTTGGGATGTTTTTCGCTTTTTATACAAATGATATAGCCTGTAGCGCCGAAATGAAGTGCTGAATTTTGAGTTGCAAGCAGTCCAGACATGAACTCCCACATAGAATGAACGCGGTTGTGCGTCCTCCTTCTAGTTTTCTGTGTATTGCTTCCACAATCGCTTGATGTCACTCAATTGCAATCCTCATAGCAGATGGAGTCGCCAGCATGGACTTTGCTAAGTATGAACTTCTACTAAGCGGTGCTGTTGTAAGGTTTGTCGACTCGCCTTGTCTAATTAATCCGCCTTGAGTGGTGTTCTACCGAGCTCCTCTGCGGCTCCCGTGGCGTGGAAACCGTCCAAGGTAACTGTTACAGCGCCGGCTTGAACAAGCTGTGGTGTTGTTAGTTCATGTGTCTTGATTGATTTGCCTGTCGGCGGAAACAGGAAAAAGAGACTTACAGCACGCGAAAGATCCTCTATTAAATCGTTAACGTCTTCAATGCCCACACAGAGACGAATGATATCCTCGGGCATCTGTCGCTCCTTCGGGTCTTGGCGTCAATGCTGGCATGGCTCATCTGGCAAGGCATGCTGATCAAGCTATTGACACAACCAAAACTGACACTAATGCCCCAGAGTCTTGCAGCCTCGACAACGCGCTCCGAGATGGCGGGGTCGCCGGTTTCAAGAGACAGAACGGCGCCAGCTCCCGTGCCATAGACCAATGCAAATCGTATTGAGGGTGTGACTTCAGTCCAGGGTAGCGGACGCGGAAGCCTCTGGACTCGAGGAACTCGGCGATGGTCTGCGCGTTGGTCTGCTGCTTTTCCATTCGGATGGCCAGCGTCTTCACTCCTCTCATGAGAAGGAATGAATCATTCGGTGACAATCCACAGCCGGTGGAGTTAATTGTGAAGTAAAGCTTATCAGCAATAGCGTTGTCGTTACAAGCGATGACACCGGCCATGATATCATGGTGACCAGATAGATATTTGGTGCCCGACTCGTAGACAACGTCGGCACCAAGATCGAGAGGGTTGCAGAGCATGGGTGAGAGCATGGTGTTGTCAACAATGACAAGGGCCTTGCTGTTGGCCTCATGGCTTAGACGGGCGATGGAGGCGATGTCGACGATCTTGATGAGGGGTTTGTGGGGTCTCGAGCAGGACCATTGCCGTCTTTTCCGATATGCGCTGCTGGACGGATTCGACATTGGTGGTGTCAACGTGATGGACGACAATGCCCTGGTTCGTGGCCATGTAGGTGAGAAGACGGTGAGTGCCTCCGTACAGGTCGTCTCCGGTGATGACCTCGTCTCCAGGACGAAGCAGGCGGGTGATAACGTCGAGGGCACCCATACCGGAGCTGACGGCAAGGACACGGTTGGCGTTCATGATCTTGGCAAGGTGACGCTCGAGATGAGTGCGGGTAGGGTTGCCGGAGCGGGTGTAGTCATACTCCTGCTGGCCACCGGCAGCGGAGGTTTGCTTGAAGGTAGCGGACTGATAGATGGGCATGCTTGAGGCGCCATATTGGTCCTTGCCCTCAGTATGAACCAGCTCGGTAGCGAGGGCATAGCGGCGACGTCCGTTGCGAGGACTTGAGGGTGCGGGCGAGGGTGGGAGGTCATGGCCATCGAGGTCGGTTCGCTTCGCCTTGGCCGACGACGAGCCATTGGAGGGAGGGGAGGAGCCGTCATGATGGACGGTGGCGATTCAATGGTGATGGTACAAGAGGAGCTAAGATAGAAGAACAAAGCACGGGATCTGAAGAGGGTAGGGAAGGCAGAGAGGAGCGGCAGGAGAGGACGCTTTGTGGTTGTGTTAATGTAGCGGAGAAGATTTGGATTGTCTGGGAATGAATATTCCCAAGAGGCTGCTGGGTCTTAGTCAATTCAGTGTGCCCGTCAGTAGGTCGGTACCAGAAGTTACTGCTATGACTGTGCTGTAGGCTCAGCTACGTTCCACTAAATGGCCGGCTTCCGGTGCCTTGCATAGTGGCCACCGCTTCTTCCAAAGCCGAGTTACGGAGCTAGGTACTTGTACGTTGGTCAGTGCTAGGGTGCTACCCCAGGATGCAACTCCGGTCCAGCGCCGGTCAGAGTACCGGCTCTAACACGGCTCGGGGTGTGGCGGGGTAGCGCGGATGACGTGCTTACCACGGCTCAATGGTGACTTGCTGACGACAAGCCGCTCAACTGACGGGCGGAATGGCGTCGTCTTCAAGCCCATATTAATACCCTGTCTTACATATGCGATTTATCGGAATTTGAACTGAAAAGAACTCCGACCCCTCCCCGTTGTGGTTCGGAGGAGCTGAGGCAAACTGATCGTGCCGAAAAGTCCATATGATTGCTCATGCGTGATAATAATCCATTGTTGCATCTAGCCTTGATACTCCAACAAACCCATTTTTACCGTGCTTAGTATGTTACAACCTCGAAAGAGTCTCGGATAAATCATTCGTGACATGTCTCGGCGTGGCCAACCACTTTCTGTGGAATGCCAGAAACTAGTCCTGCTCCTCTGCCACCAACTCCTCCACGTCCTCGTACTCACCGCTGGACTGCGCGCTCTCACGTTTGGTCTTTGACTTGCGGCGGCCATCCTCCGGCATGATTTGACCACCTCTTTTCCCGAAAAAATCGTCCGTCCTGATACCCCTGAACTGGCCGGGATCCACAGGTCCCATGGAACGGCCCGCGCCCCTGTGCTCACGCATATACTCCCTTACAGGCGCCATGGCCGCATCTCGGCAGGCCTCCTTGATGTCACTGCCAGACATACCCGCCATAATCTTGGCAACGTAGTCCAAATCAAAGTTGTTTGTCTCCGTCTTCGTATCCTGTAGGATAAGTTGCAGGATCCTCCGCCTCTGCTCCTGGCCGGGGAGCGGCACAGGGAATTTCTTAGGCATTCGTCTGAGAATAGCCTCATCAATATCGTGTATCCTGTTGGTAGCTCCCAGAACCACAATCTGGGCGGGCATGCCAGATGCATTTGCCGACGTCAATCCGTCCCACAACGTCATAAATCTACTTTCATTAGACTCGGTGACAGTATATCAGGTTGTTTCACTTACTCAGCCTTGACCATGCCGCTGGCTTCATGCTCGCCGCTCCTTCGTGTTCCCAGAACGGCATCGATCTCGTCAATGAAAATAATGCAGGGCTGCATCTTACGAGCCAGCGAGAAAACGGCCCGGACAATCTTGTTGGAATCACCATACCACTTCTCGGTCATGGTAGAAATGTGAAGGTTGATGAAGGAAGCGCCACTTTCATGCGCCAGGGCCTTGGCCAGCATCGTCTTACCGCATCCCGGGGACCATAGAGCAGGACACCAGATGGTGCGGATAGGAGCGGTGCGGCATGGGAGTAAAGGTGAGGCATTGTAAGAGGATATATAACCGATTCCTTGAGCTCCTCGATAATCATGTCCAGACCGCCAATATCTGCATAGATGACATTAGTAAGAGATAGCCGACTGGAGGGTAGCCAAAAAGGTATAGACAAACCGTCAAATCCAACATGAATATCTTCTGGCGCGACCATCTCCAATGCGACCAAGTTTTCATATTCGTTGAGAACAAGTTCCTCGACACGAGGCCCTCTTCTCGAACCGCTGCTCTCGTCTTCGTGGTCATCGTCAGTCCGTCGGCGGCGATTCAGGCGCTCGAGATGTGCCTTGGCTTGTCGTCGGGCCTGTTCGTGCTTCTCTTTATCGGGATCGGCCAAGTTACTCAAAAGCGGGTTCAGAAGAGTTCTGGCCAGGTAAAGGCCAGCCGTCATCTGCGTTCAGCGATGCCGAGGTCAGCGATTGGGCCGTGATAAACGGAAAATGAAGCACCAAATCTTACCATGCCCGCAAAAAGCAAAGATCCAGGCCGACATCGCCCAATCTCCGTCGTTCACCCATTCCGAAAACCACACGCAGCCACGAGGCTGGAGCTTCGGGCATCTGCTGTCAAGTCTCTTCCCCAGAAAGGAGGTGGTTTGCACTGTGCCTTGAGTTGACGATCCAGGTCCAGGAAAAGGTTAAAACAAATCAACTATCAAGGTGCTAGAGAGACGTCAGGCGAAGACTTGATGGCGCTTAGTCGTCAAGTCGGTGGCGTTGTAAGAGCGCGTCGCCTCTCATAGGTGCCGGCAAAGGAAATGCGTATCTTCAGCCTGGCCCAATGCAGCCGTGTAGCATCCATCCCATGCTAGCAGATAAGATTGATTGCCACCAATTGATGAGATCCAGGCAGGCTTGTTCTACAGCCATGCCGAGGTGACTAAGCTCTTTGCACGTGCCAAGCCAAGAACGAAAACCCCCACTAGAGTGACTTGTTTACATGCTGCCGAAATAGGAAATGATGCTTTTCCGCTGTCGCGAAGAACTCAATCCTCATTTCGAGGCTCGAGGTACATCCTTGATTGTATCTTCCATCACCCCACCCCATAATAGTTCACATTTGTCAATCAACATTGCTTTACCAACGTAGCCTCTAGCCGCAATACTCATTGAGGTATTCATTCGCCAACTGCACGAAAGCGTAGTCTCGATGCTATCACGCGCCAAGACGGCCGCGCACTTATCAGGTCTCGTGGGCTCTGATTCCGAGCCAGATTTCGACGATTTCGAGCCGCAGAGTGCCACCATCACGCGAACGGTTGGTTATCCGATGCCAGCAGTAAAAACCTCGAGGCCGCCCGGCTGCTGCCAACCGAGTCACGAAACCGGCACCGAAAACTACGCGACAAACTAGCGGGAGGATCACGACCGTCGCGCAGGCAGAAGAGAGGCAGGCCCTGACAGACAAGAGTAACACGGTTGCGCCGGTTATCGCAGATGTCGACGAACCAAGGTCGCGAAGAGGAAAGGTGCAAAAGTCGAAGAAACCCCGGTTGCCAAAGTACAAACCAAGGCCGCTCGGGGAAGGCCGAAGGCAGTGAAATCACAAGCTGCCTCGGTCGCAGGCGCCACGGATGAAGTCGTGCCCAGTGCAAGACGCGGTCGCCCGCCAGCAAACAAGCCTGCGGCCAATCTTCCAGACGAAATCCCAGAAACTCAATTGCCTGAGCCAATGGAGGTAGACGAGGAATCTGAACAGCTTAGTGGCATCGAAGAGCTATCACATATCCCATCCGATTCTCCCCAGGTGACATACTTCCGGACCTGGAGGGTAGCGATGCTTCATTGCGGAGACGCTTGGGAGATTTGACCAGAAAGTACGACAGCTTAGAGAAAAGGCATCGAGAGCTTAAAGAAGTCGGAGTCAAGGAAGCAGAGCGTGTCTATGAGCGCCTCAAGAAACAATCACAGGATAATGATGCCGGTAAGTTCCTCGGTCGAGGATGCGGAAGGCTTCGACCAGATTGGCAATTGACCAGTGTGAACAGCCTCAAAGAAATTGGTAGCGAGGCTCAAAGACGAGATAGCGGCGCAAGCGGCCCTCCTCAAGCAAGGTGAACTAAGACAACAGCAATTGAGCGCAGCGAGGCAAAGGCCAAGGGGTTAGAAGAGCAGGTGGCCAAGCTGACAACTTTGCTTGCTGAATCCAAAGCGGAGATGAAGACACTATCAATGCGACTTGCAGCAAGTCGCACGGCCGAGGCGAATGCCAAAGTGCCTGGGAGCGCCATCAAGACAGGCGCAGCAAGCAGGGGCATGTCGGCTCCGTCCGAAGCTGTTCAAAATGCCCTTGCGAAGGAAGATCTGTACGGTGACCTCACTGGTCTGATCGTCCGCGCCGTCAAGCGTAGTGATACGGAAGATACTTTCGACTGCATTCAGACTGGTCGCAACGGCAGTACGTCATGCTTCCGCATTTCTCAAGCTAATGGTCCTGTTACTTATGGAATATGCTGACACCAACTTTAGCATTGCATTTCAAGCTAGTGTTGGAGAAGCCAGACGCTTCAGACAACTACGCCGATGTCGACGTGACATATCAGCCACAGCTTGATCCTGATCGCGACGAAGAGATGATGGAAATACTGCCGGATTACTTGATTGACGAAATCACCTTCCCGAGACCACAAGCATCCAACTTCTACAGGCGAGTTATCAAGTCCCTCAATGAGCAATTGGATTAAGGGGTTATCTCTGAATTGAACGACAAATGCTACGGATAGATGTGCTTTAGTTTACTTGGGTGGGTGTAAGGAAGTTAGCTGGCAGTTACGATAGATACCCTGGGTTGGAATTCAGCATAGCGGAAGCGTTCTTCTGCGACATTCTCCTAATCTGGTTTCTTTTGTTGTAATAGCGCGTAAAGCGTTGGCGATGAAGAAATAGGGGTGAATGAGCGTGGTGACATGAGACTGCATTGACGCTGTCCATTGGTGGTTCCTGTCGCTGCGATTGGCCACGTTTTTTTCTGGACCCTTTGCAGCCAATCTACCGTGTCGTCTACCGGGACTAAATTACGTAGTAGGGTGAGTACCTTGAGGATCTGGCCTACGAAGGTACTCAACACGCGTCTCACTACCAGTTCTGCTGTTCGTTACCTACATCTTACTTTGCTTATCGCTTCAGCGCAAGCACTCTCACTCCTTCTTGTATTTGCGCAATGGATTGATCTTGTCTTGATTCATCCTGTATTCTGAAAGTTCGACCTTGGTACACCCCACACATCGCATAGACGAATCCCCTCGCCCACCATGGCCAACCTTACGCGCCTGGGCTTTCTTGCCACGGCTGTGGTCTTTCACCTTGTCTATATCCTGTCGATTTTCGATATCTATTTTGTCAGTCCGATCGTTTCGGGCATGAGGTTATATGGCGTGGAACGTGAAGCGCCAGCGAAAGCCCCTGCAGACCGACTTGTTCTCTTCGTCGGTAAGATCGCTCCACCATCTCCCTTGGGAGCTGTGGTTCTTTGTCAAGTTAACACTTTAATGCACAGGCGATGGACTACGAGCCGACAAGGCACTCCAGTTGCATCCCGAGCCCTATCCTGAGACGGACGAAGACCTTGTCCCACGCCCTCTGGCGCCCTTCCTCCGATCAAAATTGTGAATCAAGGCACATTTGGTGTATCGCACACACGAGTCCCAACCGAGTCCCGCCCCGGCCATGTCGCATTGATTGCTGGGCTTTACGAAGATGTTTCCGCAGTTGCGACAGGCTGGAAGCTGAACCCAGTCAACTTCGACAGCGTCTTCAACCGCAGCCGTCACACATGGAGCTGGGGCAGTCCCGACATCCTGCCTATGTTTGAGCGGGGTGCTGTACCCGGTAGAGTCGATGCGTATATGTATTCTCCAGAATTCGAGGATTTCTCCAAGGATGCTGTTCATCTAGATGAATGGGTCTTTGACCACGTTCGGGACTTTTGCAGAAGCTGCTACAAACCAAACGCTTAACAGGGCTCTGCGACAGGACAAGGTCGTTTTCTTCCTCCATCTTCTAGGCCTCGATACGACAGGCCATTCCTATAGGCCTTACTCGAAGGAGTACTTGCATAACCTGAAGGTCGTGGACAAGGGTGTCAAGGAAGTAACAAACATCATCAACGAGTTCTACGCGGATGACAGAACGGCCTTTGTCTTCACAGCCGACCATGGCATGAGCGATTGGGGAAGTCATGGCGACGGTCACCCAGATAACACCAGGACTCCCTTGATCACTTGGGGTTCTGGTGTGGCCCGGCCTGAAGTTCATCCTGACGCCGTCGCCCCGGCCATGACGATTATTCGGCTGATTGGGCTCTGAACCATATTAGAAGACATGATGTCGCACAGGCCGATGTAGCTGCATTGATGGCACACCTGGTCGGTGTGGAATTCCCTGCTAACTCTGTCGGCCGCCTGCCATTATCCTATTTGGCCGCCGACGATAAAGAAAAGGCCGAGGCCTCACTCGTCAACGCCCAAGAAATCTTGGAGATGTATCGAGTCAAAGAACAGAAGAAGCAAGCCGTCCAGTTGCGTTTCGTTCCATACCACCCACTAAGCGAGAAGAGCACGCTTCCAGATCAGCGTATTGCTGACATACGCCAACTCATTGAGAGCGGCAAGTACGAAGAGGCTATTGAAGAAACTGATGCTCTTATTGGCATCACCCTAGAGGGCCTACGCTATCTGCAAACCTATGACTGGTTGTTCTTGCGAGCGCTCATTACCATCGGGTATCTTGGTTGGATCATGTATGCCCTCAGCACTGTAATCAACATGTACGTCGTGCAGGAAAGTATCCCTCCGAAGAGGACAGCTGCAGGTATCGTGCTGTTCTCTTCCGTGCTCGTGGCGCTCTACTCGTATTTCATCGTGTCTAGCTCCCTCCACAGTACTACGTCTACGCATTTTTCCCCGTCATGTTCTGGGAGGAAGTCTATGCGCGCAGACAGAGCCTGGCTGAGGGTCGAAGACTATTGTTTGGCCAGATACAATCAACTGGTGCGGTGTTGGGTCTCCTGCTCCATGCGGTCGCTTACATTGCTGTCATTCAGACTCTGGTAAGTATCACGAACTCACCATTTGACCCGCTACTAACAATCCTAGGCACTGGGTTATATCCATCGCGAGCTATTGACCGCTCTATATGTTCTTGGATCCCTCTGGCCCGCTGCATATGGCCTATCATTCCTTCGTACACATCCGCTCCTGTCCTTTACATGGTTTGTCTCATGCTTGGTTATGAGCACATTCACTCTCTTGCCTGCCATGAAGGTAGAGGACGTAAACTTGATGTATGTGGATATCCTTATCTACCGGTTCATCTGAAACTTTTACTAATATTATTCAGTGTCCTGGGAGGTATTCTTATGGTTGCTTTGGGCGTCTTGTACCTAGTCTTTGAAGATTTCGTGCTTGCTGATTTCTCTTGGAGCGCTAAAAATCGCCTATCAAGTCAACTCGTGGCGTGGGACGCATCTTGACGGGTGCTCAGGTAGGACAGCCTCAGCCATATCGCAGGACAGATTTCTAACATGTTGGAGCAGATTGGCTTGGTCATATTAACAATAATTGTAACTCGATCTAGTGCTCTGTCCATGCAAGCGAAGCAGGGCTTACCACTTGGCAATCAAGTTGTTGGCTGGATCGCACTTGGTAAGTTTATTTGATCCCAAATTTACTCGACATCATTGTACTGATAACACATCAGTCGGATCTCTACTCATGCCTTTGGCGCACCGACTTGAGCCCAGTACCCAGCCAATGAACCGGCTGGCAATGATCTTTCTGACTTGTGCTCCTACCTTTGTCATTTTGACCATATCCTACGAAGGGCTCTTTTACGTGGCATTTAGCATCACATTACTTGCCTGGATTCGACTCGAATACAGCATCAACAAATTCACCCGGCAAAGCGCTCCCGTGAACGGAACCGTCACGGGTGAGAAGAAATTGACTGGTTTCCGGCCGCTGCGGTTGCCTGATGCTCGTGTAGCTCTATTCTTTATGGTTCTCCTGCAATCATCATTCTTCAGCACTGGCAATATCGCCTCGATCTCGTCTTTCAGCCTTGAAAGCGTGTGCAGACTTATTCCGATATTCGATCCCTTTTCGCAAGGAGCTCTCCTTGTCCACAAGATCATGATTCCCTTCGCGCTGCTCTCGGCACATCTTGGTGTCCTGAACAAGCAGCTTGGCGTTGCCCCATCGGCCATTTTCATGGTCATTCTAGCAGTGAGCGACATTTTGACCCTATACTTCTTCTGGGTTGTCAAAGACGAAGGCTCATGGCTCGAAATTGGCTCAACTATTACACATTTTGCCATTGCCAGCTTTTTGTGTGTGTTTGTCGCCCTATTGGAAGGTGTCAGTGGGCTATTCATCGCAGGTATTACGGTGGAAGATGATGAAAAGGAGCCGGAAACGATAAAGGGAACGGAACATGAAAAGAAGGAATAGATTATATGCATAAAAAATAGAATGGAATAAAGCTTACTGGTAGAGGGATACTGGAGACTTTGACGAATACGAATTTCCCAATCCAAGGATACATTAGGCTCAAAATCTGGACAGCTCTCCACAACACGTCGAGGCAACATGGCCGAGTGGTTAAGGCGACAGACTCGAAATCTGTTGGGTTCGCCCGCGTCAGTTCAAATCTGGCTGTTGTCGTACGTTTATACTTTTTGCCTTATTTTTGTATCTTTTTCTTTCTCTACAGTATTTTTATCATTCACTTCCTCCACATAGCCCAGCCTCGTGCGACCGGTTCATTACCAGTCCCTTGCTACAAAATCCTCAAGTTAGACGTTGACTTTCCTTGCGAATCATTCATCCATTCATCAATGACCTTGCATCCTGTGTCTACATTAGTTGAGTCTTTTAAATGTTGAGACAAATAAGTTATCTAGTTAGTGGATTTCATACGCCCTTCAAGCGCCTTCATTCGAGAATGATCTCAGCAGTCGTGACCGTCTTAAATCCTTGTTACATTATGGGCTGCAAACCTGGCTTAGGATTTGCATGTGCTTCGTTCCAGCCGCGTTCGTGCCAGGCGAATCCCAAATGCTTTTGCACCAGAAAGCACAGAAGCCAAGTCTTGACTTCACCCTGGCGAGTTGCCCTCTACATACGTTGTCTCAGCATGCCCAATCCTTGCGTCTTTCTCAACTAGCTCTGGGCCCAGGAATGATGAGGACATGAACCGTACTTCTGCTCTCCTTGCATGTGTATCCATTTGCGAACGTAAAGCCGATGCCCTTAGCCGCTCCCTGCCATCCAAATCTAGCCCATGGGCCAAGATAGCCAGTATGCTGCCCTTCCAAGCAGGTAGTCCGAGCCGTCGCGTCTCGATTACTGAGAAAAGACAAAAGATACAACTGCCTAGGGTTACGGCAACAGGGAGGGCAACGAACGGCCATTGTACTCGAACGTAGATAACCCAGTGTAGCACTTTGCCTTCGTGTGGTGATGATCCTTTGGTTTGATAGCGCATCCACTTTGTCATAGCAAGTCCTACGTATTCGAATGTCTCCTTGATATCACGGGATACCCCGAGGCCTAAAATAACAGGCGGTTGGTTATCATCGTTCACTATGGAAGCTGGGTAAATGAGTTGATGCTCCCCATGGGAAAGGGGCGCTTGGCGAATTGTCTCAGTAAAAGAGAGGCTACACTTGTAGTAGCGTTTTGTGAGATGTTGAATTTCAGGTCCTGTTCGTTCACTACGGTAGCAGCGAAGCTAGAACTGGAAGGAATAATTAACTGCAGATCTGATCGCGGCTTATCTCCGCCGTTCGCACTGAAATCAAGCGTGTAGTTGTTCAACTCGTTATATGCCTTGAACTTGTCAGTATCGTAATCCGCAAGTGCCACATAGGAATCGAGATTCCTTTCAGCGTACGACTCTAACAATCGTTCGTGCAGTTCGCCTTGGCTGACTTCTGCTTGGTAGACGTTAGTACAGAAGTAGAGGGCGCACTCGTGAGCTGTGACCTTGGCATGCTGCCATTTTTCGGTGCCGTTCCTAAAACCATGGCTTGTCTCCATGATTCCAAACGATAGGATAAGTGTCTTGAGGGACTGAAAGGAGATTGTTTCTCCAGGTGAAGTTGTCGCACGGGCTGTTACGTAGGCGTTCATGTATTTTGTTGCCCCTCCAAGCCCTTGCCCACTATCGAAGTTGGAGATGTTCAAGCCCAATGCATCTAGCTTATACTTTGTGTAGCTATATTTGTGATCGTGTAATATGTCGGACCCTTCTGGCCAGTACGGCATTGTGATGACAGGGTGATTCACTAAGGCGCGACCTGTGGATTTCTTCAAGTGGCTTGATATGTCAGTACACTTGCTGCAGGTTGCTAGAGAGGCATGAGGCTCCCATGTGCAGTTTCCAGTTGTACAGGTGAACTCGGGCCTGAACAAGCTTATGTCTCCTCGGTGGCTCGTAAGACCATTCGACATGGCAATGAGGGGTGCGATATCGTATTGCACATCCATTTCTAAGACTTTCAGGAAACCCCAAGGCTCTGGTAACTCTTTCGTGAAGCTTTGTCTAGCTCTTCCAAAGCTTACCATGCCTACATCAAGCCTTTGGGCGGCTCCTATCGTCGACACCGTCAAGCGATCTGGTGTCATTCTACCGTGGAACGTAATGCCTGCTTGTAGGAAGGGTTCGAAGCCGAGGAGGATAACTGTGCATAGTGCCCCTATCGCGGCTTGATGCCTATAAGAGCCTCTTGTTAATCTTTGGAACACAATAGACAAGGTTAAGAAGCAAATTACTTGAACTTGGTCCACCACAAAGACGAACGCTGCCCCAAGGCCCACGACTGGCTTCTTCAAAGCGTTCAAGATCCATAATTTTACCACCCTTATCCTTCAACCAATTCCATTTACCCTGGCTAATGCATGACCCTATGGCAAATGCAAGAGATGCCCTAGAGGCTGCGCCTAGGATGGAGATAACCGTGTTAAATGATAAAAAGAATGACCAAGACGATAAGGGTTTGTCGTCATACACCAATAATAGAACAGAAGCAGCGACCAATCCTGAAATGCTGAAGACGACCATGAATGTTTCAAGGATCCATGTGTGAGGACTAGCTGGAGCCTCTCGTTCTGGGCATCTATGGATAGCATATCTCGAGGCTGGAGTAGCAACCTCGGTGATGAAGTTCTCTTTGGTACCTTCACTGGTTGCTAGACTTGGATACGCAACGGGCTTTCGCTTGAGCTCCGGCGGCCGATGTTGAGGGCTGCTGTCGAGCATGGAGTGCACAGATACGTCGGAAGATCGTTGACCAGACACATATTGTTCCACGGGTGTGTCAGATGACATGGAAGAAACGGTGAAACTGCGCGTGGCTCTCCGGGTTTCCATCATGTTGCACAACGATAGGGCTTATGAGCGAGCAGCAACCGACGCATAGAGGATGGGGCTCCATGCCGGGAAGGATTCATTAAATGCTCTTCGCCAGCTTTGAATGGACCAGATGAGGCTCTGGTACCATGCAGCAATTCAACCCGAGCTGAAGGAGTTCCACAGGCAATATCAATCTTACCATCCACTTACACACATGGACGAATGGGGTGCTGACTTCACCAGCCAACCTGCAGACGTAGTCATGTCCCAAGGCGTATCAGAGCTGTTGTCCAAGAATAGACTGGCTTTGGAAAGGGATAGCAAGCGGACGATCCTGCGGTCAGCTGCACTCAAGAGCTTATGTGCGACCTGGCCGCAACGGGTTTGTGCAGTTTGGTTGTAACATGTTGACAAATGAAGTGGGAGTATGTTTGCTTTTTCTCGCGTTATTGCCACATTGTGCCGGGGGCATAAAACACTTGCGATTTTGGCTGTAACCATCCATTTGTTGAATGTGCAGGTCGCCTCGCCTATGGCCCCCAAGAGCTTTTGCTTATTCGGTTGGCGTCTTTCGAATAGCTGTGGGTTCCTGCATTGCTAGGAACCGGTATTGGTTCGAGGGGCTTACCTGCTTGGCTCGGTTAGAAAGGCTGGCGAGGCGGTAGAATGTGTTCCGACGAGGTCTATGGTTAGGCGTGCAGGGCTGAAGAATTTGGATCTGCTTGCGAGAGCACATGCGTAGTGTCGTCTACTTACCTACTTTGCATACGTGCATACAGAGTATACGCAGCTCCTTCCTACTATCACATCCAGATAGTCTAACTACTAGTTGAATGCCCAGGTAGGTACTTAGGTATTCGGGTGCCTACCCGGTCAGTTGGAAAGATGCGATTGGGTATCTCGCATCACGTGTCGTTGATCTTAGATCGTCACCGAGATGTTCTCACGGTTCAATACAGCAGGATGATCGAGGGGCTTCGCCAGCTTGAGAGCATGCCTATTTGCCAGGCACCAGCTCTGGAGTCAAGGTGAGCGCGTTGGCCAACAGCACAGCGTCCAGCACCTCCTTCCAGATCTACGTTATATTGCATTTCAAGTTGCAGAGATCAAGAATCCGCTTCCCCGGATCTGCTTACATTGTAGGGAGCGTGGTTGGTGGTTTTTTACAGGTCTCAAACCAAGACCCGGCGGAGCTAAGGAAGGCCTGAAGCTAAAGATCGAACCCTGGCTTGCCAAGGCAGGCCATGCGGTCAAAGCATCACCGTTGCCCGCATCTTAATCTATGTTTCCCTTGTACGTGACGACAACCTGCACTCCGTCTGAAGCGGTTCTTGGTGGTCACCCCGCAGGAGGATATGGCATAGCTCGGGTTGGTCTCGTGAGATTCCGGAAGCGAAAGCCCAGCCCCTTGCTGGCCATGGAGAAGGATGAGGAGGGGGAGACGGCGGAGGAGAAGAGGGACGAGTTCTACAAGTAAAGCAGTCCCTCTCTCTTTGCGGTGCCTTGCATTCCCAGGAAACAAAGTCCTAACCTCGGGTCTCTCAACCCCCTTGCAACGCAACTCCGCACGTGGCCGGGTGGTCGCCCAGGTTTCTCTCACCATCTCGTCGAGTTACGGGTTGCCAAACAGAAGAAGTACGGCAAACAGTTCAACCATAGCACACGAGAAGCAAGAAACAACTTGGGCAAACGGCTTGGGTATCTATCTACCTGCTTGACCCACAACGTTCGAACGGACCGCTGGATCCGCTGGCCGAGACCGAGCCCGTCCCTCTCACTTGTATGGCATATACCCACCAGAGTCGGGGCTGTCATTTGCTCGCGGGATCGAGGACCCCTTTCAGCGGGTTCGTGACCCTGTTTTTGACTTGTGCCTGTGTAGTCGGATAGCACGGGACAGCATCATATCTGTCCGTCGCATTCTGTCGACTTCTCAATCTCCTTTCTCCCTTCCCTTCCTCACTGGTCCGCAGATTCTTGCAGAACGGAGGACGAGTGGCTGCGCGATTCATTCCTAACGGTGGTCTTTTTCCTAGACTCTTTTTTTCTTCTCTCTCTTGTCCCCTACTATCTCCTTTTTTTCATTATTCTCACTTTTAATATTCCGGTTCTGTATCCCGAGAAAAGGGTGGAAACTGAAAGGGCCAAGCTTAATAACTCGAGCGATCTGCCTAAGGGCCGGCCGGGTACACGCTACCTTGGGTCCAGCGAGGATTTTTGGTGCCTGTACCCTGCAGTGACTGGTTGCCTGCGTGTCTCCCTGCCCGCCTCCCTCCCTCCCTCCAGGTACCTCGAACCCAGCCAATCGCCGCGCCCCGAATCTTCTTGCAAACCCATCCAGACGGACAAGCGAACGAAACTCGCGACAATCATCACAAAATTCCGCCTCCTTCCGACCCGTCCTCGCTTCCTTCGCCTGCGCAAACGAACCGATCGAATGGACGTCGACATGGCGTCCGGCGGCGACGGCCAGCATCAGTCGCGCTCGCCATCGCAAGCTACACCCCCGCACCCAACACGGCCACCTCAACATCAGCCGGGGCCCCGAGCTTCAGGAGGTAAAGAAACTTGGAAAAAAACCCCATCAAGCGCTGCGTCTGCAGCGGTCGAGATCGGCCATGGCTAACTTGCGTCGCGTTGGACACAGGCAACGAGCTTCCAGAGCGTGCGAGGTACGTTAAATACATAATCGCCCGCCGGACCCCATTTCCCTGCGTTTCCCTTATCCGTCAGCTCCCATGAGCCGAGGCATCTCTGCTATCGGTGGCCCCACGATCCACGATATGCGACAGCCTCGACAGATGCGCCCACCACTGCTACCACCACAACTACCACCACCACCACAACCACCCATCTCTGTCCGCATCCGTCTTATCCTTACATAGCTAACCTATATTTTTCTTTCTTATCGTGCAGACATGCCATGCTCGAAAGGTAACCGACCCGCCGTCCCTCCCGCCCCTCCAACAGGCCTCGGCCTCTTCGTCCCATGCAGCCCACTAACATGCCATCTCCCCGTCCATAGGTCCGTTGCGATGCCGCCAGCCTCGGCGTTCCATGCACGAACTGCGTTGCCTTCCAGATTGAATGTCGCATACCGACCCCGAAACGCAAGAAGACGCAAGCCACTGGCTCTTCCGCCGCTAAGGACTCGGACAGGTATGCAGCCATCGCCCATCACTATCCTCCCGCGGCCTCGATGCCTCGCCTCCTGTCCTTCCGTTAGTCGCTAACACATCATGGTTTTTCCTTCCCGACAGTGAACATGGCGATGAAGTCCCGAACGAACGGCCTCAGAATCCTCCCCCGCGCCCTCCACTGCCTACACTCCCAGGGTGCCAACCGTCTCCCATACCCCGACTATTTCCCTCGCCCGCTCTATCAGAAGCCCAAGCCCGGAAAGAGGAGGTAGATAGCGGAACCTACCTGAACATGGTTATGAAGCCCAAGTTCACCCGCGCCCCCATCACGGAAGCCGGCCGGGTCGCTTTCCTTGGAGAGTCTTCCAACCTGACCCTGCTCGTCCACGACCGCCAGGGTTCTGCCGATGTCGTTCACTACCCTCTGCCCGAGAACGTTCGTGGCTCTCGTGCCAGGTTGACCGAGCTAGATAACGTGGAGATCGACATCCTGCATCAACGAGGTGCCTTCCTGCTTCCACCGCGGGCGCTTTGTGACGAGCTCATCGAGTCCTACTTCAAGTGGATTCACCCCATTGTGCCAGTCATCAACCGAACTCGTTTCATGCGACAATACCGCGATCCTAAAACCCACCCTCCCTATTACTGCTTCAGGCAGTTTTGTTGGCAGGCTCGCGTGTCTGCAATAACCCCAGTTGATGGATGCCAACGGTTCGACGACACCTGCCGCCCTGACTTTCTACAAGCGAGCCAAGGCCTTGTACGACGCCAACTACGAGGATGATCGGGTCACGCTTGTTCAGTCATTGTTGCTGATGGGCTGGTACTGGGAAGGTCCTGAGGATGTCACAAAGAACGTCTTTTACTGGAGTCGAGTTGCCACCATTGTTGCGCAAGGCTCGGGTATGCACCGTTCGGTTGAGCAGTCACAACTAAGCAGGTCCGACAAGCGACTCTGGAAGCGCATCTGGTGGACACTTTTCACTCGCGATCGTTCTGTTGCTGTCGCATTGGGACGACCTACCAACATCAACCTTGACGATTCCGATGTCGAAATGTTAACTGAGGACGATTTCATCGAGGACGAAGTAGACCGACCCAGTCCTTATCCCCGGACCCTGTCCACGTTCAGTTCTTCCTTCAGTATGTCAAGCTGTGCGAGATCATGGGTCTTGTTCTCTCCCAGCAATATTCGGTCGCATCCAAGGGCCGACAACGCAACGCCATCGACCTGACTCACAGTGATATGGCTTTGGCCGACTGGCTGCAGAACTGTCCCAAGATCGTGTACTGGGAGGTCCCCGACATCACCTTTGGTCTGCTCTCCTTCACTCCAACTATTATACGACGCTATGTTTGTTGCATCGAGCACACATGCCCCGGGTGGCTCGAAAGGACTTACTGACGAATCGCCCTATCCATCCCGGAACATTGCGTTCCAGGCCGCTGCCATGATTACTTCTATTGTGGAGAATCTGGCGGCGCATGACGAGCTGCGTTATTGCCCTGCCTTCATCGTCTACAGTCTCTTCTCCGCTCTGATCATGCACGTCTATCAAATGCGCTCGCCAGTCCCTTCCATCCAACAGGTTACGCAGGATAGGTTGCGCAGTTGCATGCAGGCCATGAAAGAAGTGTCCAAAGTATGGTTGGTCGGCAAGATGGTATATACTCTCTTCGAGTCCATTATCGGCAACAAGGGAATGGAAGAGCGGTTGCAAAAAGCAGGAGGCAAGCGGCATCGTAGGTCACATCAAAGCATGATGCAGCTGGAGCAGAGCGCCAAGGCACAAGAGGCATCGAAGCGAAAGTATGATGAAATGGCCATCGACTTCACAGCCACCACGCCAACGCCTCAGGAGTCTTATGAGCGGTCAAGGCCTCAGACGCCAAGTGCCAGCCGGAGCGAGTCGATGCAAGCCCCAACCCGTCCCAATGCGAACG
Organism: Albifimbria verrucaria; assembly: GCA_020081605.1. Taxonomy (NCBI): domain Eukaryota; kingdom Fungi; phylum Ascomycota; class Sordariomycetes; order Hypocreales; family Stachybotryaceae; genus Albifimbria; species Albifimbria verrucaria. Next base: position 682,414 of record JAHREC010000049.1, read on the forward strand.
ATACCTTCATGGGTGGCACTAATTCGCGACCGCATACGAGACCCGCTACCCCTTCAACCCATCCTTCTCGGTTCCCGCGACACCGCCAGACCTATACTTGGTCACTAGGAATTCGCCCAACATATCGCAGGCCTTGTGGGAGAACTTCCAGCCTGACCAACTGTTCCCGGAAAGCTCGGCTATGCCTGCATTCCCGAACCTGTCACCAACGCAAACTCACCAGAATCTTGAGCATAATCACCTCGTGAGCCCCATGGGTGGAAATAACGGCAATGGTACCAACCACAGCAATGGCAACATGATGGGTGGGATGCAGGGGCAGCAAGGCAATCACTATCAATCCCAGAGGGGCCAAGGGCAAGGGAACAACAACATGATGCAAGGAGGGCTACACGGCTTCCAAGGGACGTCCAGCCTGTGGCAAGTTAACATGGACGGCTCAATGCCGGACGGGCAGAGCCCGGACAGCTGGAGCACCGGCTCTGGACAGGGTCAGCCGGTACCAACGACTCTTAACGTGGAAGATTGGTAAGTTTTTGAAACCAATGGCCGGTGCTACGAATATTAGTGCTAATCTTTTACGTTTGTAGGTTTCAATTTTTTGGCATCAGCGGGGACGTGAACTCACTCAACCTGGATATTCCACCACCTTGAGGTGTTCACCGCAGGACGTATTAGTGATGGCTCTTCGGGCTGGTAATGACTACTTTGAAATCGAGTCTTGAAGACGATGGATCTGTATGGGGGTAAAGTAGAGAAAGCAAGCGGCGGGGAGAAGTGGCCCAGGAGGCTTTTGACATATGGTTTGCATGTACAATCACCAGCAAGCAGGACACTATAACGGGGTGGGATCAGGCTGGGGATATTGGGCGGAATGTGTGTATTTCGAGACGTTGCGTCGCTGCCGGAGCGACGCACTGCCGTCTTACGAGGAGTTCACAAGGATATGAACTGAACAACGATCCTGGAGGGACAGAGAAGGCCATCAGCTGGGCCAAAGAATACAGTTCTCCATGAGATGCAATCAAACAGACGAGTGCAAAGTAGTGCGTATTTCTAGTGAAATAAGGGCTTCCACACTAACGTCAACACCCCATGGGACAGACAACTTTGTGGCCTAGTATTGGTTTTGACATGTGGACGTGACGGCTCGATGCTGGAGGGAAGGCGTCTTACGCGTACTATAAATAGGGGCCCCTTGATCTGCTACTTTGTGGGGTGTTGCGTGTTAGCTGCCTCGGAGTAAGATAGGGCGGAGAAGAAGGCGAAGCTGGAAAAAGAACTGGGGAAAAGGGAAGAAACAGTGCAATGAAGCACTCCAGTCACTGCCAGGGAGAAACTTGCCTAGGCGACTCAACTGGATCGAACACCTGTATCCGTACACGGACAGAGAAGGAGGATGAAACGAAAGAGGACAGTTTGGTCAGAGGCACATGTTTCATGCACGGCAGAGGAGCCTGCGATGCAAGGTAAAATAAAGGTCCCCTACGCTGAATGCGTCCCTGTCAGCAAGCATAGGGATTTACGTAGGCAGATTGGCGTGCACCAGTCACGGCAGGCGAAAAGGGTAGCTGTGAGGTAAAAGGAGGTGGAGGTGGACGCATTGGCGTCTCACTGAAGGCCAGGACAGGCAGTGGTGACTGAGCACTAAAGCTCTTCTGTCACGGTTCCCCATCGGCGGCTCCACCAGCCAAGGAAGCCAGCTCTATCCCTTCCCGAATTGGAGGGGTCCTCCTTGTCTTCTTCCCTGGCCCCCAGCACTTTACCTTACCTTACCTGACCTGACTTGAGGTGCTGCTAGTGCTAGGTAGTAGTGCTGCTGCTGCTGCTGCTGCTGTGCCCGTGCTGTATGTACTGTGCAGAGGTACCTACTACTAACCTACCTCCTACCTTAGTACCTAACTAAGCCCGGGGCAGGCCGTCGCCAAACCACAAACCTCTGGCCAGAGATACCTGTTCCGTTCCGTCCTATCTCTACCACACGCATTACGTTGCGCAAATCCAACCACGTCCCATTCTCACCCATTCGTTTTCTCACCATTTACAGTCCGTCGTTGCCCTTCTCTCCCCAGACCGCGGCCCCCCACGCGCCTCATGGCCGACGACGAGGACGCTCGTGATTGAAGTGTCCTGAACACCGTCCGTTCTCTACCAACCGAACTCCGCAGATTAGAGCCTCAGCCTCGTTTCCTCGAAGAGCCCCCTCCCCTCCGTCCAGCCTCGACGACATCGCAATCGAAAATCACCATCGGCTGCTTCTTCTTCTTCTTCCTCTCCTCCCCTCCTTCCCACTAGGCTCGCCGGCAGGCTGATGAATAGCCCTCCCCGCCGTCGTCCGACCCGCGAGCTGCTGCCTCCGCCGTGTCGTCTGCGGCCAGCACCATGACCACCCGGAGCAACCCGACCCGGTCGTCGTCCTACCTTTCTTCCACCTCCCACAGGCCCGCTGCCGGCAGCGACGCTGGCTCCGTGCGCCCGCGTAATCGCCGTCTTATCAGCACCGACGATGATTCTACCCCACGGCCACCACGAACCGCAACTCAGGCATCTTCTCGGCCCTCTCGCCCCCGTCCAGCCGCGCCGCCAGTCGTAATGCTAGTCCCCTCCCGTTCGGACGTACCAGTGCTCCTTCTGGAGACGACGGCGCTGGAAATATAGGCCAGTTCCTGAACGAGTCATTAACTCAAGGATGGAATTCGGTTCAGGGTCTGGCCTCGTCTCTCCTCTCCACCGACGGCCCCTCCAAAGGGTCGAGGTCTTCCTCACGCCCTGCTGTTTGGGGACGCTCCTCCTCGGCAGTCAGAGGCAACACGAGCAAGACTTCGGCCAGCTCCTGGGGTCCAGCACCGCCCCTAACAACCCGGGTCTTGATGACGTGGCTGCTGGGTCAATGGCTGATAGGGAGGCGGCGCTCAAGGCGGCCAAGAGGGCAAGTGTTCTACAAAGCCATGATGGCGTCAATGGCGGCCTCGATACATCGGGAAAGCACAAGCGCCGTAACTCGGACGATGTCGCTCCATCCAGCGCTCAGCAGCCCGAGGAGTACCTGGTGTACATCCACAAGGTGCAGTCAAGCGACACATATGCGGGCATCATCCTCCGGTACAGGTGTAGAGAGGACGCCTTTCGAAAAGCTAACGGCCTGTGGTCGAGAGATAGTGTGCAGACTCGAAAATGGTTGCTCATACCAGTTGACGCATGCGAGATACGGGGCCGGCCGTGCGATGCACCGTCTTGGCAAAATGCCAACAGCGTCGATCTCCTAGCACCAACGCCTGCGCCAGTAGAGGAGTCTGCCGGACAGTCGGCTCCCACGATGATTTCTTTAGCCAGCCTGTAGGGGAAACAGGCACCCGCGGGTCAGGGTCAAGAGGAGGATAAACCATGGACGCATGTCAGATGGGTCAAAATCGATTCGCTACAAGAACCAGTAGAAATTGGCCGTGTCCCGCAACAAGCTACGGGCTATTTCCCACCTCGGCGGAAGCGGAGCATACGAACCACCTCGCCAATATCGACACCACGACAGAGCCTTGACATGTCCAGCACCGCACCGGCCTCGGTGGATGGCCGGTCGTCGCGGCGCCAGAGCTCTTTAGGAAGCCGGCCGCAGTGGGCGGGAATGGGCGGCTCACCTTTGAGCCGGGTAGGCAGTGAAGGTGGGGACTCGCGGCCTGCTTGGATGCGACGTCCCGGTGGTGTTGGTTCAATGGGCCGACATGTACGAGCGCCGGGCCCGGAGAAGGATTACTTTAATTCCTGGACCAGCAAGCATATCCCTGGTCTTAATATTGAGGGTCCATCCATGTCGATCATGGGATCAGAGACGGCACACTTTGGGTTTGGAAAGGAATCGGGCAATATTGTGGAGAGCTCCTTCGAGGACGGCCGGGAGGTTCCATCGACATCTCGTCAAGGGACGGGCTTAGATAAAGCCGCTGCGGCGGTTGAAACGTGGCTCCGTGGCGCACTCTCTCGACGGCCAAGCACGCCTTTGTTGGGCGCCCTTGCGAAGACATCGAACAGAAACGCAGGAAACGACTCGATAGAGCTGGCTGACACAGGCAGCGATGACGGCAAATACCTAGCCGAGTCCGCAACAAACCTACTGAGCTCGATGACGATTGGCAGCAGTAGCAGGAATAATGAAGATGGTCCCGTCAGAGGGAGGCCCATGGCGAGCGCCTACAAGGGCTCGAAGGATGACTGAAAAGCAAGCTCTGATGAACCTAGGGAATGAAGGCAACCATGGGAATGGCACAACCCCAAATTCCGCCGCCTCCTCCTCCTCCCTGGGTCTTTTGTAGATTTGCCTTTGCGCTTCTATACCTGTGTTTTGCTGTTCTTGTTTCTTTTTGTTTTATTTTTCTGCTTCAATTTTCTTGGATAAACGGCGTTTTGAGAGGGCAAAAGAGAAAGCTCTTATCTATATACATTCAGGAACAACCCGATCACCACAGCATGAGAACTCGCACTCAAGGCGTTGGATAGCATTCATATTATGCGGGAGATTTAGGTAGAATAGTCTGGAAAAGACTGAAGGCTTCGGCATTGTTTGTTCATTGTTTGGTGTGATGTGTTGTGACTGTTCTGCAGTGTGCTTGAGAAAGTTTTGGTTTGATAATGCTGGTTCGTATATTCCCTTGAGAAAAGGCGTAGTGATAGTGGGTGTGGCATGCTTGAGGAGGTATCAGTCAACAGATCATGAACATTGGCTATACGGCTGTGCTAGATTTTAAGAATATAGTCCTAGTTATGGAATATTTCGACTATCTTAATTAGTCTTTAATGTCACGCACACACCATCTCGTTGCTTGTGCAGCATCAGTTATATGTAAGTTACCAAATGATGTAAGTCGGAACTGCAGGGTAGGGCGTTTTGCTCGATTTCGACCTACAGCTTCGATTGATCGTCACTGGACTGCACACCCGTATATCCTCTCCAAACATACCAAACTCGCCTGTTCTTCCTCGCCGGCTTCCTCCGAAACCCGGCCTCCGCAGCGCGCCTCGACCATCAGCCATGACCTGAGTACGCAAGCGATCCCAACGACAAGGTCCACCCTTCCCCTCCTCCCTTCCTCTACGCAGAGATGCCCATCTGCATCGAGTGCCGGCACCCGGTCAAAACGCTATGGACGCAGTACTCGGGCGCGGGCGATAAGTCGAGCGGCCACAACATCCGGTTGACGGTGTGTCGCAACTGCGGGCACTTTTGTGATAAATATGTCGAGCATGATTTTGTCGTGCTGTTCATCGACCTGGTTTTGATCAAGCCACAGGTGCGTTTGCGACGGAGGGGTTCAAGGGCGTGGAGGGGACCTTGGTGGACTGACGTTATTGGGAACTAGGTCTATCGACACCTGCTGCATAACACGTTGATGAGAGACGGCGATCGATTTGATGTACGTCGATACGGACACTTTACCCAGGCTCAGCCTGCTGACATGCCTCACCTCTACAGCCATCTATCATCCGCCTTGGAGTCTTGCTCCTCCTCTTCGACGTATACCTGACATGGGCGCGTATAGAGAAGCAGACGCTGCCTGATGCAGCGCCAGGAGCGAGCAACCTGGGGAAGCTGGCACAGCAACCAATTGTTATTCAGTACTTGTTCTTCCGTACGTAAGCCATCTATCTCGCTTGTTGTTTGCGAGCACACCGCTGACAAGACGGCAGTTGTGCTTTGCGCCCTTCAGACGTTGGCCTTCCATCTTAGCATCCGCTTCCTCACCTCATCTCAGCTCTCACCACTAAGCAAGCTCGGCATCCTCCGACGCTATTCGCGACCCAACTCGGTGTCGACGGCGCTGCTCGTGTCTTCGTCTACGAAGCTGTTTCCCATCCTCATGGTCATCTGGGAGTACGATGTGCCAGCCGCCGCGCGCTCACTCGGCTGGGCTGTAGTCGCCAACAACGTCGAGGCTCTGCGTATTTTGCTTGATTGCAAGTACTACGCCGCGTGCCTCCTCGCTGTTGTTGGCGCATCTGCACGCTGGGCGGTTGGTCGGGCTGTGCTGATGGCTGCAGGGCTGGGAGATGTGGACTCGATCAGTGAGAGTAGTGTGGCGGCAGATGGAAGGCCCTGTGGGCACTATTGAAGTACACGTGGGAATGGGCAGGTCGATTAGCCGTGGGATAATTGGACCACGGTGGCATGGCCAATTCGAATAGTTCGCAATTATTGCTGCAGCATAGTCCCGGGGATCCGATTGCTGGTTACGTGTAAAGCCTTGCCATGTAACGGTCTAGTAATTCACCAACGTCCACCATCCGCTATGTGACAAAGGAATATATATACCCTTCCGAACACTCAATAAGCTCGAATATGCACTTCCAGGCGGTACAAATGACGGCACCGCCGCTCCCAAACGCCAAGTTCTCGAAGAAAAGCAGTATATGTAGTCGTACACACAGTTCTTGTAGCCGCCGTCTCCGGCGTCCCAACATGTTCCACGCCAGTCATAGCCGGCCGCGCTCCTTAATGATCGAGAAAGTGCTCTTTCAGGTCGCTTCGTCGGGGCTCGATCAAGGGGTGTAGTTGGGCGAGGAACGTAATTGCCCACATGAGGTAGCAGCTCACGATGGAGAGGATGAGGGAGGATCGCCACAACCTGCAGGCGGGAGAGGGTGAGCGTGGTCCGATGAGCGGTAGCAGGGGTTGAGTGAGGGGCACTGACACTTGATTTTCGCCCTTGGGAGAAAGGAACCAGGCCGCGACGCACAGAGCGACGATGATGGCGAGGCCGATGAAGATGGAGTAGCTGGATGAGCACGAAAGCCAGTGTCAGCGAGCATGCGCGGAGACGGAAGGGAGAGGATGGGAGCGGATGATGTTTACCCTTGGGCCATCTTGGATGCGTTCGTGTTGGTGGTTTCGGAAGGTTGAAGTTGGTTGTGACTTGCTGTGGCGCTTTGCGGGTGACGGAGCTCTTGTCGTAATGCTATGCTGCAATAGCTTGCTTAGTTGGATGGCTGGCTTGGTGATGAGGTTCGAGCCAGGCACGGGGCTGCTTAGTCATCTTCCATGGGTGGTAGGTATCTGCTTAATGGAACCGTGCCACAGCTTGGCATTGATATTAAGACATTCGAAAAATCATATAAAAAGATCTGGAGCTTTATAGTTTTCCTTTTGCGAATAACCAATGCCCTTTTCACATACATGGCTGAATATATTAGCATTAGCGTGCTTGGGCTCGTGTGATGCATTGCTTGCAGCTGGATTGATTAAGCCACTAGGACATATAGATGAAGCTCCAGTCCGATACTAAACAATATGCTGCTTTATACATTTAATCGTAATGTGGACTATGGTCTCGCTTGGAATCTAACATGTCTACGTATTTACGCACCGTTCTCGAATGGAAGCCCTGCCTCCATTCTCACTACGCCATATATGGCAGCTAAATCACCAGACGGGCCGGCGTGTTCCTTGAGCTTCGCAAGATGCGCGTCTCCCGTCTCGACGTTGTGCAGATAAACGCCAGCTGCCGCCGCCAAATCTTTCGCATGGCCTGCATCTTTGCGTGCGAGGTCGACGGCGAACAACGGCTCGTCGCGCTTGTAGTAGTCTCCCGTGAGCATGCGCGTGCTGTAAGCGGCATAAGGGCCTGGGAAAAGTGCCTCGACGAACTGGTGCATAACATCAGTGCCTAGTCCAGACTTTTCAGCGACGACGTGGGCTTCAGCGAGCTGCTCAGTCATGTTAAGGATGAATGTATTGCCTAGAACCTTCAGCGTCGTGGCCTTAGCGTACGGCTGATCGCTGAAGTCGATCTCGGCGCGAGACGTCACGCCCTTGAAGTGAGGACGTGCCCGCTCCACAGCAGCCTTTGGGCCAGCCAGGACGGCGATGAGCTGTGCAGCTTCGGCAGCAGCCGGCGCGCCGAAGACAGGCGCAGCGACAAAGGCAGCGCCGCGGGCTGTGGCTGCCGCGGCCAGCTCCTCGGTCGTCTTGGGGTGGATGGTTGAGCAATCGACGAAGAGCTTGCCGCTGACATCGCCCTCGAGCATGCTGCTGATGGTGTCCCTGACGACGCTGTCGACGGACAGGCAGGTGAAGATGATGTCTGCCCGGGCCACAGCAGCCGGCAGATCCTCAGCCACCTCCGTCTTGCCGCTGGGCAGCTTGCCGCTCAGGTCGCGCGCCCTCTGCACAGACCTGTTGTGCAGAAGGAGGGGTGTCAAGGTTCGCCTTTTCAGCAAGGTTCTTGCACATGCCCTACGTCGATGTTCAGCATGCAACGCTCCGCATTCGCTTCCGCAGAGCTCTCGGAGGGGGCTCGGAGGAGATCGGAGGGATCGGCTTACCCTGCCCATGTTGCCCAGGCCGACCCAGAGGAGTGTTGGAGCCATATTGATTGATGATTTTGCTTAGGAGTGAATCTGTGAAATGTAGCTTCTGGCAAAGACGAGGCACTTGGAACTGGCTTGTGTCTCAATAGCTGACCAAATCGAAGCTTAGAAATAAGCTGGGCCATCGCCTACAGCAGGAGGGGTCCCATATTAGCTTACATGACGTCGGCGATGGTGCCGAGTCGCCGAGGACGGTATGCAATGCGGTACGTGGCATGGCCCAATTCAGCCATGGAGCTCTCGCTGAAAGATGGATTTGGAATTCAGGAGCGGCCAGGGATCGGAAATATTGGACAATAGTCCATGCCATGCTCCAAATCGGATCAAGGCACAAGCAGAACAAGCATGCTTGATGTAATGGCTGCTCGGCAGTTCCCTGCTTATCGCCTTATCGCATCTGCAGCACATGCTACGGCACGGTAACAACGCTGGCTCGGCAACAGGTACCTCAGGTACCTGATCACGCAGCATTCAGGTGCCATGCCAAGCACAAGGGTACCTTAGCCTCCCACTAATACGTTACCTCCCACTAATACCGCCCATCCACCTACCGTCAGTCTCAAATTTTGACTCACCCTCTCACTTACACGACCTTTCAAGACTCATTCTCTCACGCACCTCACCTTGCTCCTCCCGGGACCAGCATGACCTCCTTCTAGGGTCATCTCAAATTAGCCGGGCCGCAGCACCCTGAAGAGCCATTGGGCTGGCACTACGACCGAGTATCCCTGTTTCAGTCGAGGGCCTGTGGTGACAGGCAAGCGATGTGTCACCGCCCTCAGCAATGAATTGGACTTCTGCCGGGAAGAGGGCACTCAGCTGCGGCCAATGGCTTTCGACACGCAAGAGACATTGCCATTATGAAAAAGTCGCCATATTCATCAGAAGACGGGCTCAGTGAAGCCGCATCCTCCAAATGAGTCCGTCAACAAAGCCCCGGGCTCTTTGTCCGGTTCACCCACCACGGTGCGGCGAATGTCGTCTCCTTCGGCGGCCCGTATCAAGAAGCTTGCACTGGACAGAGTATGTATCCCGCTGACGGTGCTTTGTACTATGGCTCATGTAATTTAGGATGTTTTTATGTCTGTCCTGGAAGTGTCCGCAACGCGGCGCGATGCTAAAGGCTATTTAAAGACATATGCTGGAGAGCCACCTAAAGCGCTCATTGAACTCCCTCAAGGCGATAAAGACCAGCAGAAGCATGCTACGGTCATTGATAGCAATGAGCTGGCTCATGTTGCTATTTTGAAGCTACGTGCTCCACAGCACCTTGACCAAGAGACACTCCAAGGCGTGGCAAAGACAGTCTCTCAACTACGAGTCCTGGGCCTGTTGAGCATTGTTGTCGTCGACTGCGGGACGGAGGAGCCCCGAGAGACGTTTCAAGATCAGGCGTTCAGACTTTGCGAAGCAATCGATTCTTTCGGGAGACCTGCTGCGAAGCTGCTCGATAACATCTTCACGATGAATCCCCAACCCCAATCCAAATCCAAATCCAAATCCAAGCCACCTTCATTTCTATCAGATGAAATCCGCATCAACGACATTGGATTTTTGGACCGATACATTCGCCAAACTATGGTTCCTGTTATACCTGCGCTCGCTAGTCCTAACGCCCTTGCCACGCCTCAACCTACCGACGCCAATCAAGCCATCCTCGCGTTGACCAAATACTTGATCGGCTACCAGTTTGATACGAACCTTGCCACCGATCCAAAAGCTTCACCTAGTTCTGAGCTTGACCGTCCTAAGAAGATTGCCTCAGTGCAAAGAGTCATCATCCTTGATCCGCTAGGCGGTACCCCATGACTGGTCGTCCAGGTGTCTGCCATCGTTTCATCAATCTCGAACAAGAATACAATGTGCTTGTGAGGGAACTCATGGGCCCTGACGGGTCGCCTATCTCGGATGAAGACCAGGCTCCCCTCTCAGCGGCAACCCATTCAGCGAACCTACGGCTCGCAAGAGAGACCCTTGCGATGCTCCCTGCCTCCTCCTCGGCCCTCATTACAACACCGTTCGCTGCAGCAAACATGTCTACGCCCAACCCGACTACCACAGCGATGCCTGGCCGTCATGGCTTTGATGGAATGGTCACCACTCGTATACGACAGAATCCTCTCCTTTATAATCTCCTCACAGATAAGCCGCTGTACTCATCCTCGCTGCCGTTTCAGCGTATACAGAATGGTGCACGAAACGTGAACGCAATAGCAAAGTCTACCGCGGCCACGTTGGTCAAACGTGGCATGCCTCTCACCATCTTCCCGATCCTCGCAAAACACCTTGGGTTCCTCCGAAGCCAGGATCACCTCAGCTTCGGTTGACTGACAAATGTATCGATATTCCGCGGCTGGTACATTTGATTGAGGATTCCTTTAATAGGAAGTTGGATGTCGAGGATTACCTAAACCGGGTTAAGGAGAACCTTGCAGGTATCATCATCGCTGGCGAATATGAGGAGGAGCCATCCTAACGTGGGAGCGGCCACCGGGCTTGGATCCACAGACAGCATACGAAGAAGGGCGTCTTGTGCCTTACCTGGACAAATTCGCCGTCTTGAAGAGTCGTCAAGGCAGTGGCGGTGTGGCTGATGTTGTTTTCAACGCCATGGTCCGCGATTGCTTCCCCGAGGGCGTGTGCTGGAGAAGCAGGAAGAATAACCCTGTAAACAAGTGGTATTTTGAACGGTCCCAGGGTACCAATAAGCTGTCAGACTCCAACTGGACCATGTTCTGGACCACGGTGGGTTTGGATATGCATCATCCGACATTGGCGGACTACGAGGAAGTATGCCGCGCAGTTGAACCATCGTGGGCAGATAACAAACATATTCTTGACTAGTGAAGAATGGAAGGAATTGAATAGCCGGTTAGATCTTTAGTTGAACATACAAACTCATTGCTGAAGAGCACAGAAGGGTTGAAGCTGTCGGAAAAGATGCCCTACCACTGAGCTTCCACTGTATAGTGGTGAAATATTGAATTTGGATGCGACTGAAAATGGTCGGTGAACTTGCATAATCCATGCATTCTATTCGTCCGATCTATATATTTGAACTGAAATGAACCAAGACTAGCTGTCCTTACATCATGTTGAGCCTGTACCATTTGTTCACCCGTGGTGACATACCTGTTTGGGAACATGCCGCAATTAAGCTCAAGGAGCGCATGGGCCTGAAATCTGTTTCAGGGTCTAGTTTAGGGGCTCTCGCTCACTAGGGTCACGTGCGGTCAGCGTGAAGCTACGTAAGCCAGTTGACGCAGGCTGCAGGCTGCAGGTCACTTTCATGGGATTGAGCCCTGGCCTTGGCGGGCATTTTGCTTGTGACAAGAGTCGGTCTCCGTATCAACGCAAAACATCCAAAACTTGCCCATCCTCCCCATTCTTCCCCATCACCTGAAGCTGCTTTGTCCACCACCCCAAGCCTTTTCAGATACATACACCCTTCTCAATTGATCCCACTGTTCTGTGCGATAACTAGCCGACATGGATAACTTCAAGGCCTTCGGCAAGAACCTCTCGTGAGTTACATTGCGCCCGCATGGCGCCATCGGGATAATGGCCCAGCTGATTGTTTTGTTCTGCGCATCAGTGATTTCAGCGCTCAGATCACGCCTTTTGCGTCGCGCACCTTCCAGTTCACCAAGGAGCAGCTCGGCCAGGCTGATGACAAGGTGCGTTGCTCTGCCGTGTATTCGGCCAAGACGGCTTGATCGAGATAAGGACCTCACACTGACACCATATTCTCGCCCCGCGCAGACTCAGCTCCCCCGACTACATCGATCTCGAGAAGAGAGTGGATGCCCTCAAGCAGGCTCACCAGAAGCTGCTGGCCGTGACGTTTGTTCACCCCACCGACTTATCTACTGCTTCCAACGGCTGACCAGAATTTACCCGCAGCACCCACTACTCCAACGAGGCCTACGATTACCCTCCCAACATCAAGGAGACCTTCCAGGACCTCGGCCGCACCGTCAGCGAGAAGGTCCAGCTGCTCTCCAGCGCCACATCTCCCGCCGAAGCCCAGGCAGCCCTGGTAGCCCCCGACCGCTAAGCCGCAGCCCAAGACCTTCAGCCATGCCGTTGCCCGTGCTAGTCTGGCCAGTAGCCAGGTCCTGCACCAGCACCACACCGGTGCTGGCGAGGATCCCTGGCCACTGCCCTCGAGAAGTACGCCCTCGCCATGGAGCGTGTCGGAGAGTCCAGACTCGCCCAGGACGCCCAGATCCAGAGCCGCTTCCTCGCTGGCTGGAACACCACCCTGAACACTAACATTAACTTCGCTACCCGCGCCCGCAAGAATGTCGAGAAGTCTCGACTCTCCCTGGATGCCGTTAAGGCCCACGCCAAGGGAACCACCTTCAAGCTCGGAGGCCAGGGTGCTGGTCAGGGCGCCGAGGAGCACGAGCTGAGCCCCGAGGCCCAGGAGGAGATCGAGAAGGCTGAGGATGAGTTTGTCACTCAGACTGAGGAGGCAGTCAGCGTTATGAAGAACGTATGTCCAACCATTTCCCTCTATCCGTGGTTGTGTACGCTGAGATATTGACATATGCAGGTTCTGGACACCCCGAGCCCCTGCGCAACCTGTCCGAGCTGATCGCCGCTCAAATTGAGTACCACAAGAAGGCCTACGAGGTGCTGAGCGAGCTTGCGCCAGTCATTGAGAACCTCCAGACGGAGCAAGAAGTGAGACGAGCATCTGGCTATTCCGTGGAATGAGAGTTGCTGACTCTGCATAAAAGGCGACTTACCGAAAGAGCCGCGATGATGCCGCCTAAGCATCTATTAAGACATTGATACTCTAGCGCAGGGGCCTCTAGCCTCGTGGAATTGCGTGACACGGGGCTGAAGCCGACTTTGGCCACCAGGTTTACTTCATACGGGATTAGGTGTGAAGGTAGCACATGTCTGCAGCACGTTATAGCTTCTCCTGTCTTGGTTTATATGAACATTTGATTGTGCGTCATCTATTTGACGGTTAGTATGCTGCAACTGCTTGTTGTTGCGTCTGGTGCGCAAATAAAGCGCACAGGACGGTTGTAATAGTTTGACAACAAGAATTCAAGATATCCTTTCTACAATCAATTGTCTCTGCTCCACATGAAAACAACCACCACCACCACAAACCATGAGATTTAACGTGAAATTTCCATTTGGGCAATGACAAGTTCTTGATCATGTGCCGGGAATTCAAAAGAGAGTGTAGGGACCGGTACAGCGCTAACAACGCAATCGGCCAATGAGATTACTTGTAATAACCAGACCATATCACGTGATGTAGAATTGTCCATGATGAAGCTCCAATTGACAGTGATGAGCTCGATTCCGGCTGCAACATCAAATTCAACGAAACACTTCACCACCCTCACATCACCCATTGGTCTCGCCAGCATGCGTCCCACGTTGCGTATGCTCGCGCGCTACCTGGAGCCGGGCACTCCAACCGGTCTCACCGGCCTGTGGACGCACAGCACGCCCCGATCAACCCTGCTCTACCTTTACGGCAGCACCCTTCAGAAGCTTCAGGCCATCCCCGAGACGTCGCTGTACCGCCAATCCGTCGAGGCCGTGACCAAGCACCGCCTGGCTCTTGTTGAGCAGACGACTCCCCGGCTACGAAGAGTGGTCTGCCCGAGCCCGCGAACTGGTCAAGCAGAACCCCGAACAGTTCCGCGTCAACAGCGGCCGCGTGGACGGCAGCGAGGCCCGCACCGTTAAGCTGGGCGACCGCGTCTTCGTTGTCGGTTCCCGACACGAGGCTGGTGATGTCAGGACCGAGGAGTGGGACGGCGAGGCGGACGAGGGCGGCGAGCTGGAGGGCATCCGAACCCCGAGGAGCGCAAGGACCAGTTCAACTATGGCGACCGAAAGCCGCTCGACAACCACCGACAGGTCGAGTGGGAGGACGAGCCCCAGCTGACGGCTGATCAGTACGTACACGTTGGGGGTATGCGGTTGAGGTATAATTCAGTACTGACACTTTGCCACGCAGGATTCAGGAGCTCGAGAACAAGATTGGCGCTGGCCTGATCGAGGAGGTCATCCAGGTCGCCGAGGGTGAGCTGAAGCTGATCGATCACATGGCCCAGGCCAAGGTGTAAGTTGCCGCCCATTTTACCCCTTCCGATCACGGAGTGTGTTACTGACGATTGTGGTTCCATAGCTGGGAGGATCTTGAGGATAAGCCGGTTGAGGGCCAGTGGACATACTTTGAGCGCAAGTCCATGTAGAGGCCGGATTTGAGGCTTGGGGCTTGTAAAAGTAGACGTTGTCGGTGTATGTTTTCATTCTTTGTGCTCGGTCGGTAGGCACGAAATGCATCAAGTTTGGTCCGACGTGTTGTGTTGATTTCAAGGATCCGTGACTTTTGTGAATGCTCCCCAGACAGCTAACTTTGTTGCAACTTGTAGATCATAGAGTAAGTTGTGGTATGACATCGCCCTGGAGCGGTCATGATGCACTGGGTCGGTGATGCGTAATAGATCATCTTTCGCTCACAGCGAAGGTCTTCTGCTTATTTAATTTTAAATTTGCTGCCAAATAACCCTTCAAATACATTATCGGCGTGCTGCTCTGCGAACTATGATCTCTTGTGGTTGATAATATGAGACTTGTGGTATATTTATCTTGCTGGCTGGTAGCGGGTGGGTGCACAGTTTGTTTAAGATCTGCGCTACCTGACATTTCCACCACCTCAAAACACAATGCACGCACTGCCATAACCTTCAGCTCAAAACACCAAAAAATAAACTAAAAAATGGATCACGCTGAAGGGGTACCCAGCTCTGGGAATCCCTACAAGAGAAAAAGATCATCTAGCAGACCCGTCGAGCCTAGCAGCTCACGGCCCTCCCACCTTCCGCAAGACTCCATCAATCCTTTCAGCTACACGCCCAGCAAACTCGCCCAGCTCTCACTTGCTGGCTTGACAGATGCAGAGGAGGACCCTACACGCTCAATACCGGGTTTCCCGCATCGCGGGTTTGACAAGACGTCATCGGCGCGCGATTTGGACGTCGAAACCGATGCTGAGACAGACGTTGAGGACAAGGGCAAACTAGGCAAGGATGCGACCCGAGGACCTGGGCGAGACAGCCATTTTGATATTCTATTGCAAGCCGTAAATCGCTTCCTCGACCAGGAGACCTGAGCAAGGCCGCTAGAGCATATGGCCTCATTCTCCAGCTTCGGCCGAAAGGCATGCCCATGGATATCCGCCAACATCGCTTGTGGTCCATCGGCGCCGAGATCCTCATGCGTGAGGGTGAGAAGCCAGCTTCTACGACGGAAGGACCTCCGAAGCAAAGATGGGGTTTCGCAGCAAATATGGCCAAGGTGAGAGCCTATTACGACACGCTCATCCAGCAGCACCCCTACGACTACAAGCGCCCCAACGCTGTTTCAGCTTTGGACTTCTGGCTGGCGTTGTTCAACTGCGAGGTCTACAACACTCATGTGGAGCATGAGCTTGCCATATCACGGCTTGATGCCGGCGAGACGCTGGCCTTGCCTGAGGACGAGCAAGATGAGGATGTAAGCCAAGGTAGTATATCTCTTGAGCAGCAGGACGATAATTCTGGACACGAGTCACGTCTGCGAAGAAGCAGGGATAAATTAAGACGCCAAGCCTTGACCGCTATGAAGGACGTCACAGCCCGGATGGACAGTCTTATGCGGGAGCCGCCTTACTCGAAAAGCCATGACTACCTACGCCTACGTGCCATGTCCTCACTCTACATATCGGATCTCATTGTCCCGATCACGGAAGTTGGCCCTCTTGCCCTCGAACAGGCAGAGAGAGCGCGAGAGATGGAACAGCAAACAGCCCGTATGTATTTACAAAAATTGCGGATAACGGCGGAGAGTTGGACCACGTTGCGCGGGCCCTGCTTGGCTCAGAGGACGACGATGACGAAGAACTCCATTTGGGACTCCAGCATTCATCACTTCCGATTCGAGAAGTATAGTTGCTATCGCTACATCTTCTAGATCCCTTAGTTGGCGCGGACTCCATTAACAGGGCCCTTCTTACTCCACCGCTGCAGCACCAGTGTTGTGTTCGAGCTTCCTACCACCACGCACCACTCACCACCAGGGCTCCAAGCAGCCTGCCGGCCGACAAAGTTTGCCGAAGAAGACTCTGTCTTGTGCGCGCGCAAGGGCTCGTGGGGTCTTCCATGTTGTACCTTGACGACCACGACTCCAGCGTCTCAGGACTGTAATCTGCGAGCTCCTCGTTTGGCTTGCTGCTTTCTATGAAACTCGTCCTGTTAGAAGAAGGCGAGTCTTTGTCAGTTGCAGAGCCTCGAACGCGGTTGGCAGCATCGGCTCTCTGACGAGGAATCACGGGCTTCAGCCAACCAGGCAAACGAGGCAGCTTCCCTTATCCTTTCGTTCAGGGTCACGCAGGCTCTCCATGAGCTCGCGGTATGCTGTGAGACGCTCAAAGTCCCAGAAGAAAATGTTGCCGGCGGCGTTGCAAAAGGCAAGCACGGGGTTCTGATTGGGGACGAAATGGAGTTTGAATCGCATGAAGAACTGCGGTCCGCAATTTGGCGTGTGGAACTCGAGCAAACGGGTGTACTGCGCAGGACACTGAGGGAGATCGTGGGGACAAAAGCAGAGCGGGTAAGTCTACCTGGGTCGTAGTTGGTAGGTGTCACGCTCTGCGGTGTCGGCGCGATGGACTGCGGTGGTGGCGGGCCATCGGAGGAGAAGCCTTCAATCCTCCACAAGACTATGACGTTATCATGGCAGGCTCGTGATAGGATCTGGTCCCCATAGAAGGCAACACTGTTGCAGCGAGTCAGTCTAATAGTATCATAGTAGCACCGGTATAATCACATACCAATCTACGATACCACTATGAACAGCAGAGGTAGAGAAATGAGGGTAATGAACCTGAAGAGGTGTAGATATTGGTTCCGTGGGAAGGTCAGGGATAGTCCACTGTAAGGCTTGTCAGCAGATGGTGTTTGCAGGAAGTTGTGGTTATTGAGACTCACGAGATTGATGATCTGATCATGACCGGCCGAAAGCAGGTAGCGTCCAGTGTCATGGAAGGCCTACATTTGTATTTAGCCACCGGTGTAGTAGGTCAAAGAAGTAGTGGCATCTTACCAAGCTCAGCAAGTTCCACGAATGGCCTTCGCCAGCCAAGATACACAGACATGGCTGCTCCTTATGAACAGGATCAAGACTCCATATACGGACACTTGTGTCATCTGAAGCAGACGCGATGATAGATGAGTCTGCTGGAGAGGTTGCGAGATCATTAACCGCCTAGAACATGTATTAGCGACAGGTGCAAAGATTTATACTAAGAACCGGGTTACTGACAGCACCATGGCCTGTGAAGCACTATACCCATCGTCAGTGAGAGTATACATTAGTTGAAATTGGGGGAAGCACATACCTCGACCAATTCACGCGTGATGACATTGTATATCTTTACCTTGGCATCGACGCCACCAATGCAGATGTAGGGAGTTCCAGAGACCGGGTCTTTAGTCCAAGTACAGCAACAAGCCGATGCTTCGTCCTAGGGAAAAGAACAAGACGGGTCAGTTCAGATTGTTGGGACGAGATTATTGGGCATGAGACTCACGTCATCGTCGCGGATCACTGCAATGACCTTGCATGGATTCGAGTCGCCGGTGCTTTGAGAGAGCCTACAAATAACAACCTAGGATTCCGTGAGTCAATGGAAATATCGGGAAAACGCTTTGGGGTAACCACGGACGTGTTTCTTGCTCACAGCAGCGAAGACGGGGTCCTGGTCCAATGGTTGATATGGACAAAACTTGATGTCGAAAAATTCTAATCAAAAGCATGAGCATAAGCGCTGAATGCAGGGTGAAAAGGATGGTGACAAGGGGACAATACCAGCGACATTATCATCGTGGCCTAGGAATTTTGTATCATTCTGAGCATTGAGAAGTTAGCTATTACTGTAGGTCGATATGAAAGCGTGGCATCTTCAACACAACAAAGGGAACAAAGAACAGGCGCACCTCGAACCCGAAAGAGAGACGCAGCCTTGGGAGTTCAAAGGCCGTTTCATCGGCCGCAGCCACAGCCATCTGTTCAGAGTGGACAAGCTGAACCACCTGGAATGGCGCGTAGAGCGTGAGGTGTCGTGGTGTTTACGTGAGGTTGATGGATGAGGTTTTGCCCGGTAGCACCAACGCGAAGCTAACCGATGAAGGTATTGCCTTTAACTCGATTGAACCAATTACGTGAGAACAGAGCGGTGAAAATGGCCAATTGATTATTTGATGCGAGGTACCCCAGAAGGCTAGAGAGATGCGCGTTGGTTATTGATCTAGTCAAGAATCCATAAGGAGAAAATGCATCAAGCATTGATTGGTGTGGCGCCTTTGCATGTGTTTACGTCTGCGCCTGTATCTACGGTGGTTAATGGGTGGCCAAGCCCCTAAAATTACTGTGCACCCCACTAGGCTTCGCATCTGTTGGGTACCATTAGGGATCTGTTGGCACTTATCCAGTTGGCGTACTGGAGCGCCTACTACCTTTAAGTATTGAAACTTAAGTTATATATGATTAAATGCGTATAATGAGATGGATCCTTTGTCCAGCATCATACGGGGGTTTAAATTATCTTTGCAGACCCCATCTGTTCTATGGGTGGTTTATTTTTTACTGTATCGACATTTATCAGCTTCCAGCATTGATTGGAAGGCTAAGACACGTTGGTCTTAATTTTGGGTTGGTTACAAAGCTTGGGAATCCGTGACGAAAGTGTAACTACTAGATGCAAAGATTTTCTATACTAATATCAAGTAAAATCAACACTTTATTGTATAAGTGCAGAACCGGAAAGCTATACTAACGAAATCACCAGGCGTGCAATTACCAATGCTTACTCTATAGGGTAGCTCGAATGCTGAGACTTGCTACAGATAGCTTGAGTTTAACCTGGAGTTTATCTGGTCGAGCTTAAGATGCAATTTACCCAACCTCAAAGATAACTCATATTAATATATTAGATGCTCCGAAACCTATTAGATATAAAACAGGCAAAAACATAGGAATGCAGTGTAGAAAGTGCACCCGGAAGGGAAAAAATATACAGCCAGACAGGCAAAAACATACAACAGCCGGTATTCGCTGGTCGTCACCGACCCAACTACTAATCTGCCGGTTACATGCTTAATTAAGGGAGAGCGGACGGGATCCCATGCTTTCATGCACCTATGGTCGTATGTGGGAGAAGTAGGTGTTATAATAACTTATAGCTGGATGATTATCATGCTAATGGAAGCAAAAACAACATACAACAGCCGGTGTTCGCTGGTCGTCACCGACCCAACTACTAATCTGCCGCTTGCCTGCTTGATTAAGGGAGAGCGGACGGGATCCCATATTTTCAGACAGCTATGGTCGTATGTGGCAGACCGCAAGCAACTACATACTATGTAGACAAAGCTGCCTCATCCACCGGTGTCTTACTCCCATTGTGGGCGCTGCCCTCTACTTTCATAACTTTACTTGCCAGGAGCTCAAGGAAAGCATGTGACAATATACAATGAACCGTTCAGTGTCTTATAAGCCCCATCTTTTACTATCCTTGTCTTGTCGCTGTTTTGTGAGCCACTGTGATCCTACACGAATATTGCTGGTGAGATCTCCAGCTAACTGAGCTATGTCTTGTGATCTATTGTTTCCTAACTAGTCTACTTTCCAAGACCTTGTCGTACCCAAACTGTACCTAATCCTAGCAGAGAAAAGAACATAATGTTTCCAGCAACCTCATATTTACATAATTCATGAAATAAAGCCATAGCAGTGATACTTCTCCTTGCTTTACTGAGACATGCAAGCAAAAGCAAACAACATTCGTCATCTTTGGAAATTCTCCACATAAGAGCAGTAGCACCATATTGCGAATCATAGCAATGTATCCGAGGATACAAATAGTACGCAACGTAAGCGGATGTCTACTGACATGACTTTGGAGGCTCAGTGCTCCACATTTTATCCTAGCAATAGAAAGGCGGGGGAATATCAGCAAATACCTACATTCATCACCACCCACGCTTTGCTTGGCTATTATTGTTCACGTATGTTACATGCCTATGGCACACGATCCGCGTAATTCTTCTATTTAGCTCCTTCTATTTCGGAGTTTATGCAGTCCAGCCATTCGGTCACGTACTAAAATGGACGAGGAGAATCGTGCTGGTAGGGATATCGACGAGACGCGAGTTTTGCAAAATTGGTACAATGGATACCTTGAGGCAGATGATGTCTCCATTTATTGTCAGCCTCTAGCGGATGTAGTGCTGGATGAAAAACTCATTGAACAACAAATAAGTAACGCATCAAAATGCATCGAGATTGCAGATGGGTTTTGTTGTGTGTGTCAGACAGTATTTGACACTTGGCCCTATGGCATGCGTCACCCAGGTGAATCCCAGGTACGCAATCCTGTCAACGTTAAAAAGGAGACGGAAACTAAATCGCCACATTCCCAGGAGACCGACTCGGGCTTAGAAATAGAGCCATTGCCGCACTTCGGCAAGTGTTTAGCTTGGCGCTGGCACCCGGGAGGGGCGATGTGGTTACTCTCAATACGCGACCTGATACAATCTCACTCGAAGCTTCTGCCCGTGCAGGATGTCGGTCTTGTGCATTTCTTTTTCAGTCCATTGTGGCTCAAGGCCTCCTCCACCTATTCAGAGTGATCGAAAAACGACTTGACATGCTCAAAAAGCCTTCAAGAGTATCCCTCATGGTTTCTAAATGGTCAGACGAGCTGTGGGCGTATTTTGGGTGGTACGGCTTTCCTGGGAAGTGTGACCATGAATGGGATACCCTGTACCAGGAGCTCCCACCTCACGCTTTGAAGTTTAACATTTATAGACAAAAGAGCTTGACTAATGATGAGAGTAATCTTGGAGCAGCCTTAAAGTCTTTGCAAGTGCGAAATGTGAAGTTTCCTGTACCATTAGACAGGGTTTTATCTTATGTCAAACAATGGGCGTCGACCTGTCTATCCTCACATACTGAATGCAATTCAAATCCAGTAGCTGAGTATCCCTCACGTCTCTTATCGATTGCAGAAAGGCCTATAAAGCTAGTCATAACGACTGGCTGGGTTTCAAAGCCACGTTATGCGACACTCAGTTATTGTTGGGGAGGTTCCGGCCATCTGCATTTGACACATGGAAATCTTGAGCGCTTCACCATAGCCATACCTGATGCCTTAATTCCTCAAACCTTTGAGGATGCTATATGTCTTGCTAAAGAAGTGGGTTTAGAATATCTATGGATCGATTCTCTCTGCATCAGTCAAGACGATCTTCATGATTGGGAATCCGAGGCAAGTAAAATGGCCTCTATATATGGTGGTTCAGACCTCACGATAGCAGCTTCCTCGGCAAAGAATCCAAGCGAAGGCTGCTTTACGAGGAACCCATACGGTTGCGGTGGCTTTTACACCAATGTCACCGTTGACGACCGAACGGAGATCTTGCAGTTCAAGGAGTCCAATCTCTACAAAAAGCATGTTACAGGATCCCATCTCGCTACTAGAGCCTGGGCAGTCCAAGAGAAAATTTTGTCGCTGCGAACACTGCACTGTGGAGTGTGGGGATATTTCTGGGAGTGCAGGAGTGCGTTGCATCAGAGTCCTTTCCTGACGGATTTATGGCAGAATCGGTCCCATGGCCCCTTGTTCGGCACTTTTCTGAGTTAAAAGAGCCTTGGCACTCTGATGACACCAGCCGATGGGCATATATAAGAGATTGGTACTCAGGGTGTGATCTAACAGTACCTTCAGATAAGCTGGTCGCCTTCTCTGGTATAGCAAGAGTCATTCAACAACAGAGCGGAGACGAATATGCTGCCGGGCTGTGGAAGAATAAAATGCCAGCAGATCTTTGTTGGGTGTCAGAGCAGCCTCGCAAGCGTCCAGCTTACCGAGCCCCAACCTGGTCCTGGGCATCCATAGATGGCAAGGTTTCAACCCGGCATACACAACCATTTGAAACTATATATGCGGTCGTGGAAACTATTAATCTCAAGCACCGTAACGATACATTTGGTGCGGTTGTCGGAGGATCACTTTCTCTCCGATGTTACGGGCTGGTAGCTGGACGTGTACTTTCGAAAGCATCAGCGCGGAGAAATCGTCCGCACGCGAGCTGGATCGAGAGTGGTAAGTATGAAGTTTATGTCGACCTAGGGCATGCGCAGTATGATTTCGCTTTCGATCCAGATTGCTGGGATGTTGATGATGACGAAATTCACGTGGATGAGATGGTTTATTTCCTAGCATTGCATGGAGGCGAGGCTGGAACAACATCTTCGCGTGCGGACGGTGCCGAAATTAAGAACAAGATGATTGTTGGCCTCGTGTTACAGTCCACAGGCAAGCAGTTCGGAGATTTTATACGAGTCGGCTATTTTACCCATCAATATCGAATCGAGTCTTGGCATAGTGACGATGTGGTTGATGATTATCATCCTTTTCTGGATTTATTGGAGACGAGAGGTATCGAGGCGACAAGAAATGTCGCTACTGAGATTGCAACCGGTGCGGATGTGGAACAGGCAAAGTTCCTAATTCGTATCTTATGAAACTATTGTTAGCTTTTAATACAATCCCAAGCACTTAAGATGGGTTGCTACACATTGCCGAGCTTACTGAGCGTCTAGCATACTTGCACGTATGAACGACAAAGAGTCAGATATAACTGCAGAAGAACTAACATACTGTGGCAGCTGTACCATGAGAGTTACAAAAGCGATTGCTCAGAAACAATCAGTCTTTGAGCTGACGCTTGGGAAGAGGGCTAAAGATCGTACAATGACATCACTTAGACTATGAGAAAGAATTTTTAATGAAGCATAACCAGCTTAGCTAGTTGGTGGATATTTCCTTCGCAACATGTTTACAGTCATTATGATGGACCCCCAAACAACCTATCTGTTACCCTGAAGTCTTATCATCATCTCACCGCTTGTATGTGGGACAGGATGTGGGCTGGTATATCTATGCAAGACTTGGAGTCCTGAGAAATTATGAGTAGCATCGGGTGATGCCAGTTTAGTAGTGCGACATGCTAATGCAGGTACGGCTTGTGGATCAGGAGCAACATGGCAATGGCAGCTATACGTATCACAATGACTCGAACGAGCTTGCTGGTCTATGCTTTCTGAATGTCGGATATTGCTGCAAAAAACCATCCTGAATGACTTGGCAATTGGTCATCGAAAGATGGCTCTATAATCCAACCTGAATTCCACTAAAGGGCTTGCGTAGTAGTTAACGATTGGTTCTCCATTCATAGACTTGCTTGCTTAAATATTATCAAAGAACAAAGTTTGATCGTTACTGTGGCTTTGTGAGCAGACTCGAATTCTGTGATTCTGTGGAATCATTCTTGTGTCATGGTTGCCCACCAGAGACTTGGAAGTTTCCGTAGCATCCCGTGAAGACCCAGCAGTCAACCTCCGAACCATCCGAACCCTTTTGTCCCCAATTGACTAATCTTGGCCACCGTACGACTCGCTGTTGTTTCCCAATTTTGAAGAAGGGGCCATGTCTAAACAATGATGCTCATGAGGCGAGTCTTGCCGGAAATTGAAGCAATCGAACAGCGATGGGCATGACTCTGTTGTGTGTGTTATGGATATCCTTTACCTAATTCGTAGCGATGGCCCGAACAAGATGCCCACATCCTCATCCAGTTTTTGAGGCGCAGTCAAGCTTAGGATTATGGGGAGCTCCACCGTACCGGCACTAGGAAGGCTTGGCCCCAACGGCCTGCATGGATTCCATGTTAAGAAAACTCCGAGTTCGCGAAGTCTCCCTGACACAAGGAGTGGGGACAATGATATCAAGCTCAAGGCTAGGACTTGTGCCTGTGCATTTCATACTCTTGGCTAATGCTTGGCCTCTAAAGATGCCACCACCTTACCAACGCGGATATATGACCCGCAAAGTGAGCCGCTTGACCTCAATGTGCAATGGCTTCCGCTTATCCAATGCAAGGGTCAGGAGTTGTAGAGTGGATAGTTCATCAAAAGATTCGTTTAGCTTAAGCTTCTACTGTAGGGATGCGCATAGCTTTCTCTAGTGTATTGCCCAATGTTTTCTATTGATCAATTCGAATCTTTCCTGCACAGACGTGTTATGGAGTCTGACACAAACCTACATAGTGATTCTAGTAATATGGCATTGATAGAGCTATCTCTAACCTCAGTATTAAAGGTATTGGAATACGAGAATATCCTGAAAGAAATTCTGGCATGTTTGGTCAAACGGAAGTAGGCCGAGGCTAACAAGATCTCTCTGTGACTTCCTGTCAATAGTTAGAGACCAACTCGGCCTGAATTGCTCCATAGTGACGAGGTTCTACAGCCTCATCATTTATCAGATTATGGGCATGAGAAATGATCAAGCCCATCATTGGCTACTCGTATTGAGAGGAGACTTTAAGGTTGATGTCCATGCAGGCCCTCATCCCAATCTTCCTCACATCCCTGCTAGGACCGTGAGCACCCCACACCTCGTTTCAAAGACGTCCAACAGGGCGGCTACCAATACTTTATGCTTGTTTTTCTTGTACCCACATGCTTCTCGCGCCCTGTTACTCAATCGTTGGTCCTAGGATCAATAGGGAACGGTGGCCAGCCCCTAGCTGGCAATTAAATTGAAACACCCAAGCGCAGCCTTTGTTGGTGATAGATAGGCCAGAAAGCGGGAAGAGACGAGCTTGTTTCTGTTTGATTTGTGGATCAGATGCTCACTTGAATGGCAGTTCCTCGTGAAGCAATACCCCGAGGCGTCTTGCAGGTCGGAGAGGTCGGGATGAGATGGAGATAACGGTGCGATCGTGGTGGCCCCGGTCGGTCAAGATATCCGCCACGATCTTCCATAAAAGCACTGGAATTCCGCTTGCTTGGATTTGTTCGGCACCACTGATCACCATTCATTCACGGCTCTGGAGTCGATCTTCTTTAACTTGTCACTCACTTCATCGTCCAAACCGTAGATCGGGTTCACTTTCATAACACAACATCTATCAAAATGCGTGTCACTAGCATCCTGTCGGCTCTTGTCGCCCTCCCCGCCGCCATGGCGTGTCTGGGATACGACGGCGGTCTTCCTAAGGCCACCGGCTCCAAGACCCTGAGCGCACCTCAGTACATCAAGAAGGGACAAACTTTCGATGCCAAGTGGGTCAAGTACGACCGTGGCCAGAAATGCACTGGACAGTCCGAGGGTGGTAAGTTACTTAACGCATGACCTTATAGTTGAGCTCACAGCTGATATTTCTCTTTCAGGCGAGAAGGACACCGTCTTCGTTCTCGAGGATGGCGCCACTCTGCGCAACGTTATCATTGGTGCCAACCAGAAGGAGGGTGTTTACTGCAAGGGCTCTTGCAACCTTGAGTTTGTCTGGTTCGAGAACGTCTGCGAGGACGCCATCTCGATCAAGGGCAACGGTATTGCCAACATTGTTGGTGGTGGCGCTTTCGGTGCCGACGACAAGGTCATCCAGCACAACGGTTGTGGCCACGTCAACATCATCAACTTCTACGCCAAGGACTACGGCAAGGTCTACCGCAGCTGCGGTAACTGCAAGAACAACTGCGCCCGTTCCGTGCACATGGAGGGTGTTACCGCCGTCAACGGTGGTGAGCTCATGGGCATCAACACCAACCTGGGTGACAAGGCCACCTACTCCAACAACTGCTTCCCCAAGACCCAGTGCCAGGCCTACAACGGCTGCGACAAGAAGAACGGCGACTGCGAGGCCACGAAGAAGGGCAAGTGCTAAATGCTCTTGTGAACTTCTTGGCAAACAAATGTTCTTCAACCGGGTCAACCGGATATTCTTCTTGCCGATAGTTACGATATCGGATGCCAGTTGGCGCTTTTTGTAGATACTTCTAGACTTTGAACATGAATATCGCTCCGTAATTTAGGAGAATTGTGGCCATATATTTGCTCATATGCTGTGTTGATTGTCTAGTCTCTCGCCAAAGAATGTTTGATCTGTGACTCATCGAATCCAGCGCCCATCGAGTCGATGATTCATCTAACTCTCAATGAGTTTAGTAGACTCCGTCGATAAAATCCAGAACCACCAGCTTATTCACCAAACCACCAAGGCTGGCAACAAAGGCTTGATGAGCAGGATCTGTCTTGACGTAGTAATCCCGATCTTCTGCAGATTTGAAGTCCACAACGAAACCATGCGTCAAACCATCCTATAACCACGAATGTCAGTAGTCAAACGTTAAGCCATAGTAGTATATTAGCATCTAACCTGTAGTCCTTCAGGGAGTTGTCACGACCGACTCTGAGTGAGCTGATGTATGGTTCGTTCGTTGTTGGATGAATGCAGTTATCCTTCAGGGCGCGGAGACGTTCAATAGCCTAGGAAGCCATTAGATCTGCTCTTATCGTGCATTCTTACCAATTCCATAGGATCGAAGTGAGGGGTAAGTCAGGCCATACCGCTTGAATATCCTCTGCCTTGGCATCTGGACTGAATTGAAGGAGGACGGTGTGCACAACACTCATTTCGAAAGGGGTTGTGGGAAAAATGACTTGATTCGAGTGCAGTAACGTTGTTATATTCTATCATATATTCAGTTTTGGAGTCGATGATGCAACATGCAAGACGGAACAATTGGCGAAGAGAACCACTTTACTTATTAACCACTTAACAATGTTTACTGAAATCCACAAATTACCCACAAAAAGTCAAGGGTCTCAAGACTTGCATCTGGACTATCGGAGCTTTTCGACTGAACAGTCCTAAATTGAGGTGCTACGGCACCAATGACCTGCTCTAGGGAATGGCATTAAGAGATTACGTGCAGCCGAGTGCTAGATATGAGACAGTGGTGTTGTCACCTGTTATGACCACGAACCAACTCGATATTATAAGGGCATTGTTTTGAGCAAACAAATTAGTCCTTCGAGTGTTTACACTACGGGCACATGTCTTGATTTGAACAACATTGAGGAACTGGTTTCTGAATAATCTCTCTCGTCTCTCTCAAGTCACGACTTTGAAGTGATGCCCATACATAAGTAAAAAGACCCATCAACAGCTGGTACTCAAGCCGGAAACCTTGCAGTAAGTTCCATCTGGACCTGATCCTATCTTCTCCGGCTCATCGCCGCTCGAATTGCCCTTGTATCTATCGCAAGACTTGCCGCTATCCTGGCACGAGTTTGAAATGACACAAGTATCTCCGTAATTGGTGTTGATACCACAGAGCACACCACCGTCTTTGGCAATAATGTTGTTAATAACCACGTTGCGTGGTCCGCCGTTACCAGAGCAGTTGCCGCAGCTTCGAACAACCTTGCCATAGTCGTTGGCATAGAAGTTCTTGATTTGCACTGTTCCACGGCCATTGAATTGCACGATCTTGTCAGATGCCTTGTAAGCACCACCGCCATTGATATATGAAGTACCGCTGCTCTGCTTCAATGTAATAGCGTCCTCGCAAACCTGGTGTGATTTATTAGAAATGTGTAGCCCAAGTAACTGAGACGAATAGGAAACTCACATCGGCGAAAAACACATTGTTCAAAGTGCTTCATAGGTAATCCAGTCAGTACACAGCCGCAAACTACCTTTCAAGAAAGCTATCCAGAGTGTGGAAGCACTTACCATGTGCCACGGCAGTGAACTCCCTCTGCTTGGTTGGGGCCGATAATGACATTCGACAACGTGGCCCCATTCTCAAGGACAAACATAGCGTCTTTCTCCCCGGTCTCACTCTGGTCCTGGCAAACCCGTGCTGTACCAAGTCAGATTTCTCTTTAGTTTCTGGTAGCTTGAGGCAGGGAAACACCTACGTGAGCGATCATACAGCTTCATACCACCGTCAAAGTTACCAGATACTGTAATAGCCGTAGCACTTGCAACAGCACCAGAGGACTTAGGAAGAGTAGTGGTGATACCAGTTGGAGTAGGACCACCACCATTGCCGCCTCCATTCGTGGTTGTCGCCTTGGTAGTGGTTGTCGAAGGCTGAGGGTTGCCGCCACCTCCACCGGTGTAATAGCAAGAACATTCCTTAGAGATGTGACTGGGTTTGTTGGAGCAGTTGGTCGCCCAAGAAGGCAAACCAGTTGTAGCCGTCGCAACATTCTGTGTATAGGTGGCGCAGAATGGAGAGGCCTGAGCTGGCTGGTTCTTTATAAAGCTCGCGCAGGCATTGGAGTCGGGATTGGAGCAAGCCAAAACCACAGGAAGTAGACTAAGAGCAATGTATAGAAGCATGATGACTTAGATGTTCCTGGGAAGTCTTCTGGAGTTTCAAAGAACAATCTGCGATACAACTTGGTAATGATCGTCTGCCAACAAGGCTTTCTACCCCAGTTATATAGATATTTTTCACATTCCTATCATGATAATCCACATGCTGGATGTAACAACGCAATCTGATATGGCGTGGAGTTATTCATTCTCATTCGAGGAAAAGTTAGTTCCGAATATTAAATCCGACAATCGAAATTCATCAAAGACGTCCGGTACATTGTCGAAGGAAAACTCGCAGAACTAAAGATAGAAGCAGGGGAATACCTAGATCTGCTGCACCCCGCATATTATTCCTCCGATAAATCCCACCGTTGAGCAAGCTGTTCAGTACTGTACCGGAGGGTCTACATCCTTGGCTTTGATGCAGTTCAGGATCTCCAGCTTACTCTTTTTCTATTCGTGGAAAGTCCTGAACTAGATCCTGTCACTCTTCGAGGACGACGGACAAAATTTAGCCACGTATAAGCGTTTAATCAGAAGCATAAATCGAACACACTATCTTTTCTTAATTAATGAGTAGCTGAAGCATAGCTATTAAGAATCTGACACTCTGATGTCCACCTATCAAGGAAAAGACTTTCGGGAGAGGTTTAAGAATAAGCTGTTGTAGCGAAGAGTGCTTGCTGGGAAACATGCTATGGCTCTCAATGTTGGGTAGGAGATCAATCAGTAATTTGTATGAAAAATACGCAGGGCGATGGCGACAACGAGTGGCACCCATCGAACAGCATCCAAAATCATGACGATAGTCAAGACGCTGCTTCATCACCCCTGTGCGTTAGTAAGGCTATTACGGTCTTGGGAGGTGACTTCGGATGGTCGGCGTCCGGGGAGGCATACTCTCAATTGAGAAGAGAGGTTGAAATGAAACCTGGGGTGTTAGCCGAGGCTCACTGCCGCATAATTCTGATGCATAACCATGCACGTCGTGGTTAATCTAAAGCTTGGCTTTCTATTGTGGTTCATCACGGTGTTCCCCAATCAAATAGATGCTGCCAAGTTGGAAAAAGACATTACATAGATGCTACTGTTGGTTGAATACTGCGCGACGAACCAGCGATTATGAACAAGCACAAACCCGAAAGATCAGGATTTTAAAAAGACTATATGTCGCAGTTCCTCTCGCTTTATTTGTGTGATTTGCGACTTCGACATGGATTATGGAGGAATCGCTAGTCCTGCGGAAACCAGTGCTTACACCAGCGCTCGACTGACAGAGGCTATATTCCCAACCAACTGGTATTCGGCCACTTGATGTGACAAACTGGCACCAGTCCATTAATAGTCACGAAACATTGGGGTAACAGACTAAAAGCTCTGGTTAGTAAAAGACTGGAATGGTATATATACGAAAATAGACGTGGGAGAGACTGCGGCCCTTACACTGGCAAATTTCGGTTCAACAAACAGCGCAGTAGCTTCTGCCACTAAATCCGCATCTGTTTCTTCTATGCTGAGCTTATCAATGGTTGTTGCTGGCCCAAGCCGTCTCAATCTATCCTTCTCAACTGGGGGCAGGCATCGAATGGAGCCTCTTACCCATACTTTGCGGCCCTCATGCCTGGCCACTTCAGCCCGTATTATATAGAAACGATCAGGTATGGATGGCTTGCGAAAGTCTATGTTCAAGTTGGCCGTCATGCCAACTCCACTTGGAGTAACAATTGCAGCACAGCGGGCAAAAATGTCATCAAACAATGCGAAAAGTGTTCCTCCATGTACGTAGCCTGGATGCCCACAAAGTTGAGAACCAATGTAGCAGACGGCGACCACGCGGCAGACAGGGGTGGCCTGGATGAAAAGACGAGGGTGGACGGGTAGCTTGGCTTGCCCATAGAGCGATCCGCTGACAAGGTGTGCTGAGAAATCCGAGGGCTCCATGTTGCTATGGAGGCGGAACTCCTTAAATCTGGCCGGTTCTTGGCCCGATTTTTCTTTCGGATTCTGAGATCGAAGATAACGCACTAGTGGAAGAGATGAGATGGTTTCCTCGATGTTTTCTGTGTAACATGGGACAGAATGATCCTCTGAAGGCGCATTGGACACCACCTTGTCATCAGTAGGTTTTGATACCTCCCTGTTTATCATGGTTTGACCGGTTGTTACCATGTTGGACGAACATCGAGTGCTAATGCCTATACGCCTATGTTTCCAATGCATTGGGGATTTGTGGAGAACTGCGCATTCCCTGGAGGATAAAGCCTCTCTTGTTTCTCTACTGCGCCAACCTGCTTTGAGAATGTAGTGCCGCCGTTGACACTCCTCTCCTTGTGCACATATCCATGAAAAGGCTATATTTGGTAGGTAAGTAGGCCTGATATGTGAATCAGCTCCCGAAAGGCTTCGAAAGTATGGGTTGTGTTACCTTTGAAACCTGGTAAGAAGATGCATGACCCTGAGTTATGGATTTTGTTATTTAAACAGGTAGGCCAGTGACAAAAACTCGTCCTTGAGCCGTACAGCATATATTCTATACTTGGAATGCTTAAGTGGTGGTTGCTGCCAGGCTCTCGAGGTGCGCTCCTTAGAATACTAGGAGTTAGCCAGCTGCCTGGCAGAGGAACGGAATTACCGAGGCCAACTGATGGTGCCGTTCGGTGTAGCGGATACAGAGGCCTGGCTTCGATGAATGACAGGGTTCAAAACAGCCGACTCAACCGAAATACTGCCGGGGCAAAATTATGAACTTCAATCCTCATTAAATCATGATATTACAACTGGTTGTACGATACTTGAAAGACGCTACCACGGCAAATTTTCTACTCTGTTATCGAAACGGAATATTGTAATTAAGGTGTTTATCACAGGTCAAGTCCAGGTCGAATAACTTAGCTAAGGATAACACTTGATTAGAATTTGGCACCTGTTCATGATTTATCTGTTGGGAGTATAAGAAGCGGCACTACAAGTGAACTGACGAAGGTTTCCATGGACAACAATGAAGCAATAATAATAACGAACCATTAAATAATTCGTCGGTAAACAATATGCCAGCAAGTTGAGGAGGCTGGTCCACATTTAGACCGAGCTCTTTGGAGCCCGCGTTTCACTATGGCTTATCTTCATCTCTACAGAGGCGAAAACACCACAAGTCAGTTACAGACATTGGCAAGATGGCCGAGTTGGTTATGGCG
This sequence comes from Albifimbria verrucaria, assembly GCA_020081605.1. Lineage (NCBI taxonomy): Eukaryota > Fungi > Ascomycota > Sordariomycetes > Hypocreales > Stachybotryaceae > Albifimbria > Albifimbria verrucaria. The sequence goes on from JAHREC010000049.1 coordinate 714,227, forward strand.
CCAGGTTAAGGTAACCTTAACATGTTATTTCCTGGTGGGGCAACCCGCGTGAGTTCGAGTCTCACTCTTGTCATTTTCTTTTTGCCAATCTCGACGATCTAGTTAGGCGGGAGCTAGTTCGAGAGGGATCAGCTATTAGTCGACAAGTCCAGAAACTTGGTCGTGGGTAGATGGGTCTTGTCTGTCTTTTGGTGGGATTCAAATCCGGGCGAGTTTACCCGATGTGAAGCGTTAGCTATTTCTTTTGTAAATTGGTTATACCTTATTATCTCATTCTTTCCAGATATTATTCATTGTGGCTAAATTCTATTAAGCTAACAATTAGAGAGCCCATAGCTACGCCCTACACCCATGAGACTCTCAGATGTGGTGGATTTTCCAGGTGATAGTTGCCATGCTTCTTCCCGGGCCTTATTCGAGGACTATTCACAGACTGGTTATCTTTGCATAAGCCAGGACCCGAAGCAAGTGATCGTCTGGACAATTGAATTGTCTGAGACAGTGCTGAATTATGGCTCAGACAAGAACAACTATTGGGAAGGCAGGGACCCTGCCATTCAGGCGTTGGATGGCATTGAGTTGCCTTGTGAGCACCAGCATTCCGCTGTATTTGTGACAGAGCTAGCCACATGCCCCAGCTTCTTCTATCTTGATCAAAGGGTGAAACAAGCATTTCTAGCTTTTCAGAGACAACTTCACTGGTAAGATGCCTTAGTAGCTCAAGTGCCCAAAGTTCGAGTGCCCGGAGGAGTGATATCGCATAGTGATGTGGGATGTTATACTTCGAAGTAACAAGATCATATTGGCTCTAACCAAAGAATCTCTGCAGCCATATACTATAAATATCTACAGTTACCATGGCCGATTTAACGGCAACCTGCTGAATTATGGTTTTAGTGAAACATGAGGCAAAAGTAAAGATCTAGAGATCGCTTTCCGCGAAAACTGGAGACATAATTCGATAACCGCATTACCAAATTATTGAATTGAATGCTCTTCGATCAAAACCCAAAGGATCATTATCAAGTACTACTCAGAACCTTGCGGCTATTTTGATACTTGAGGCTTTAGAGACATGAAAGCCAACGTCTTTGTCATATTGCTTGCTAGTTTGTTTGAGCTTGTAGATGTTATTAGACGGCACCGACCTTTGGCTTGCCATTAACTAGAAGGGCATCTGCGTCCGTCTCCCCTCTAGCTCGTCCTGAATATTCTCAGGGAAGTACACATCATCATCGTTAGCATTGGAGGCCGCCTTCGAACAAGTCATCGGCCCGAAATAGTTGCTGTGATCAGCAATAGTGATGGGCAAGCTAAGGTTTGAGTTGCAGGCAAAATTCAGGCTACCGTAGCAGGTTTTGATCAAGTTAAGTGGCCATCGCTCAGGATCCGTAGCGTTACCGTTGAGCCAAATCTCAGGCGACGTATGACGATAGTCCAGAATCACGAGAGGAACCTTGGGAACAGGGTCGTTTCCGTGGGTCACTCGGAACAGGCGTCCTGGCTGCCAGGAGACGAAGTCGGTAAATACATTGTTGCCGACTCGAGGCTGACCGTAGGTGTATAAGTCAAGCTGGTAGCCATCGATGGCACGAAGGTGGGCGGCAGCAATAGTGGCGATGGCGCCTCCAAGGGAGTGGCCTGTTATAATAATCTTGTATTCTGGGTGCTGGATCTTTGACTTGAGAAGTGCACGGCGAACCGGGCTAGCAATCTCAGTCCAGGCTTTGTAGAAGCCTTGGTGCACCCGCCCCAGGGACGAGAATGCTATTTATGGGCGCAAAATCCAAGTTAACTCCCCAATTGGCGTCCGAAACGGTACCACGAACGGCAAAGATGATTTCCTTTCGAGAATCGACTACTGCTACATAGCCTGCGATATCTGTTTGTGGAGTGCTGTGATGATGGTATTAGTTGCTAAAATTGGATAATGTGTAGCTTGGAGTATACTTGCTGGAAGGTCTGGACAATGACACCCTTGTCTGCATTTAGTCTCCCGCACTCAACTGCTTCGCATACAATGCGCTGCCCAGCTGCTGTGTCAACATTGCAGTATGCTGCTGCAGAGTAGCGAGAATATAAACTCAGAAGGTCCACATCTGATTGTGTAATTGAAACTGTTCTAGATGATCAGAAAAGTCCACCACGTGATATAATGACAAACTTTTGCCTTGACTCTTTACATACCTGCGTCCTGGGCCTGAGAATCTCTAGCAACATTGGAAACCGGTGTTCCATGTGCGACTGTTGCAAGGGCTGCAAGCGACAAAGTGGTCAAAGACAGCATTGTAATGACTGCAGAGGCCCAGAGAGATGGTGCATATGCCGTGGCTGACAATGGGCTCAGCTGCTGGGATCACTCGCCCTTTATATGAGAAGGATTCCAACGAAGCCGCTGATCTTAACGTAGCTGTCCCTGGGAAATTCTTCTTACAAATCCATGTGAGTACTTCTTTCTTTCATGTCTCACGTTATCCCTAGTTGAGTGTTGATCGGTTGACGGTTGACGCATAACTGGAACGGAAATAGGCCTATTCTAGAGAAGACATTGCTGTGTCTCACAATGAAGTTTGGGTAAACCTTTAGCATGCGGTATGGCATTTGTCCCTGCAGCTACGAAAATGTCTGGCATTAGGTTCCGCATATTTTTACTGAATCCATTCCATGCTGCGGGGATCGGCATCTATTAATGGACTGTTCTCGTTCGTAGAGCAGATAGTAACCTCGAGCTTTTTCCCCTTTTTATAAAAAAGAGGCTATCAAGTGAAGGTTGTTCTGGTCTATGAGTAACGACATATGTATCCTTCTGTCAGCACAGGAACGAATCATTGATCGCGGGACTCGCGCCTCCTTTCAGACAGCCCATGTATACCGCTACTCCGTAATGACAGAGATGTCCCACTCAAAATTTGGCCTGCCGTGAATTGGCATAGCACACGGTCAACCAGCCTAGTATGGCGAACCATCTTATGCAAGTTAAGCTTGCCTACTGTAAACATAGACGACTAAAATGTTACGAATCAGTATCTGTATGACTCTCATCATGCAAGCTGCAGTAGCCTGCTGCTACCGGACGCGAGCGCGGCACACGAGAAGAGTAAGACGAGCGGAACAATCGCCCCTCGTAAGCGCGATTCATAATAAATAAAGCAAACTCCTGGTTAGAATGAATTGGACATGACCCAAAGAGCCGTGTATTCAAAGTAGGATCGAGAATAGCCTGAAGCTCATGTAGTTGAAGGGCTCCGTCCGCCTAAATCGTATCTAATCCAATGCTTCCATGGGTGCAGGGATTTTACGTCTGCATAAAGAAAGTAAGATGTTACATTAGAGAAACACACCTGCCAAGTAATTACATGGAGAACAATGTAGCCTGTGCATGTATTCTCGAAGGTATTTAAGCAAGGGACAAGGGTAACTTTACCCTTGGTCTTTCTTGTGCCTGTCTTGGCTGTTTCTAGAAACAGTCCGATCGGATTACTTGCTGAGCACTAAACAAAGCCCAATCAAGAGCATGGGTGGTTGTTACTTCTATCAAGTCTGGGTGGCTTGGATGCGGGCGAAGTCATCACAATCCCAGGTGCCACATGCACGGACCAGCCAGAGGGCACATTTGTGCTCCAGGACAGCTGGATGAATGATGTCGTATGGGATAGGTGACCGGCCAATCGCAGGTACTTATTTCGGCTAGAACGCAGATGTGCCCTTCAATCTGTGATCCTTATTGGTCTTTGTGAATTCAACATTCGGTTGCCTAAAGCATCTTCCTGATATCGTCTCAGTCTCCTTGTACGGCGGCTTGCGCGGCTTGCCATAGTGCAAAGTTGGAGGAGGTTCATCTCTGGATCATGCCACACAACTGTGAGGATTGGAACTCGGTCGGTCGGTATATATATGGTATTTCTCAGCCAAAATAGTTATCAAAAGAAAGTTTTAAGGCATGTTCTTTTCAGTGGTCCTACAGCTTTTTGTTTAGTTGGCCCCAAGTGTCGTGAGATTGCCCAATCTGCGCCTCTAGCAAGCGCCTGCTCGTACAATACCGATCTGCCCATGAGGTTCTTAGATACGACCTCACTGAAATTAGGATCGCCCATCGATCGACCTCCATCTGCATATGCAATCCTCTCCTATGCATGGGATGACCCTCTTGACAAGCTCACCCCTCGCGATGTCGACCATCTGTCGTCCACTATCGTGACAGACAATGGAAACACACCACTGGATAAACACGTAGCCCTTCAATATGTGGCCCAAGCTTGCGGTTATGCAAGAACTCAGAATATCGGCTTTCTTTGGGTGTTCGGTCTGTGTGTTGACAAGTCTTCGTCGGCTGATGTGATCGAATCCGTGACCGCCTCATTCCGTCTAATCTGGGAAGCTTCTATTTGCATCGTGCATCTTTCAGATCTAGTATCAATAGACAAAGAAAGTCAGGAATGTTCTCTGGCTGAACTCGAAGACAGCCTTTCTTCTTGTCGTTGGTTCACTCGCGGTTGGACACTCCAAGAGCTCATAGCAGCGAGGCACGTCGAGTTTTTGATCGTGATTGGAACGCCAGAGGCACCAAGAATTCAAAGTCGCAGGTTCAATGGCTTCATATGCTGTCACGCGTTTCACATGTCGATGCGTCGGTGCTTGCCGAACGGAACAGAATATTCGATATTTCCTTAGGCCGTCGTATATCATGGGCGGCCCACAGGAGCAACAGCCGACAAGAGGACGCAGCATATACTCTGATAGGGATATGTGGCATTCAAGGAAATTTCATACCATGTTATGGCGAGGGTGGGCGCTCTGCTTTCCTGCGCCTGCAGAAAACGATCCTAATGACTACAAGTGATCTTTCCATACTTGCATGGCAAAGGGCGCCTGCCATAGGTCAGGAGACTGCATCACGGGCAGGTTACCAAGTTCAGGAAAACCGCGGGCCAGCGGTGTCCTCGCCGAGTCAGCTGCAGAATTCCTTCATTTCGTATCTATCTCTGGGTGGGACGTGCCGTTTACGTCAGACAGCGATTTGGTGTTGAGCAATCGGGGTCTTTGTGTGCACGGCCTGTTATCCGTCAACAACTATCAGTTAGGGACTATCCGAGATGTAATTCTCGTATTGAATGCCTCGTGGCGTAGCAAAATTGGCTCAGTGGTATTCGGAATCCTTGTGAGGGAGGTTGAGCCGGGGCTGTATGTTCGCTCTAATCCACACAGCATTGTTGGCTTTCCCTTGCGTGGTGACAATGTCGCGAGGAGCCGTATTTGTATACGTCTTGACATCGCCAGTGCAGCGGATGAGGCACCTATCAGTTCTGATGAAAAGTATTTGCCCACAGAAGTCGATGTGGCATCGGAAGGTGAGTTCCTCCAGGTATAATAGCTTGAGCACAAGTTTTTTTTCTTAAGCTAACGAAAATAAAAGAGATATCAGAGTCTGCGGCGAAGCAAGTGGAATCAAAGAATAATGGTGTCGTGGTTGAAATCGAAACTGATGGTACTGGTAAGACGAGAAGATTGACTTCTAGTGGTAGATCGTCAGCCAAGCGAAGTTGTGACAGCCTTTCGGATCATGGCTGTGACATAAGTTATTGTTCGGAAACTAGTGATGATCTGTTACTCTTCGACTCGCTCCCATTTAAGCCTGAGCAACTGAGGAATGACCATTATCTGGGCTCTATTCTACCGGACTTAGTGGCATTGGGCCTTGATGCATGGGAAGACGACAAGGCGGCGAAAGCCACCGAAGAAGCCAGTGTCATGCCAAATGAGCCTGCTCTCTCGCAACATGTCGAAACCTCTCAGTCCTCGTCCCCCAATCATGCAAACTGATACGGAAAAATGGCATAAACGAAGAACAACATCATTCAGGCAGCAACAGACCCAGTGAGCCTATGGAAGAAGTTTGCGAAAAAAGCCCCAATACTATGATCACCACAACCCGCAATAAGCCGCAGAAGGATATTTTAGCTTGCCCATTTTATAAGCTTGACCCAAGTCGACATCATGACTGTATGTGGGAGCTAGAGCTGGCGGATACAAACGCCATCAAACAGCACGTCATTGTTGATCACCGCCTCCATGAAAACTGCCCTATCTGCCATGATACTTTTGAGCGCACAGAAGACCGTAATCAACACATAATCTCACGACGTTGCAATCCCTGTGACCCCCTGAAAATTTGTTGCGTGGTGTGACAGATGACCAAATTCACAAGCTTTCGCAACAAAATGATGATGAAACATGGAAGAACAGAAAAAAGTTGAAGGGGATGGGACGAGATGAGTTCAGTAATGCAGACATTGCTACCTACGAAGCAATGAATGAAGCTATGATTGAGTATGAGAAGAAAAAATGGTTTGACATATGGGATTTTCTTTTTCCAAAAACACCACGCCCCGAATCGCCATATTTGTCGGCTCCGGGGAGTTTCAAGCCGTCGAGTTACGGTCATTTTGGCACAAGGCTGGCCCTGGACTTGTGGCAAGTGAGTTGAAGAAACGGAACCTCCAGGAATGGGAGAATGTACGTGGAGGAGCAGACGTGGAAGCACTGGCTGCTTCTGTTTTCAAGGGCATGATGGAGAGGCTAGAATTGGTGAGCGCATACGGGACTGGATGACTCAATTTGAACAACGATATAGTCAGGACAAAAGAGTCAATAACGGGGTTTTCTGCATACAAGCAGAATCCAAATTTCTCGTATTGAGATGTGGTATAGCGAACCTTTGTTTTGACCATTTGAGCTCCGTGTACTTGCTCCTTGCCATGGCAGGCTCATAATTTCAGCAAAGGAAGGACGAAAGAGCGGCAAGAAGGGGAATGAAGAAGCAAAAGAGGAGAGACTGTGGATTGACAAGAATGACCGCTATTGATGCACGAAAGGGGCTTGTCAAGTTTCTGGAATATTAACCAGGCGGCTTTCGACATCAAAAGCCAAGTACAACAGACGATAGGAAAGGTGCGATCTACCTAATATCCCAAGGCTCCAGGCCCTTTACAGAAACGTATGAGTAATGGGCTCTTCCATTTTCCGGACATCCTTTGCTCTTCAGTTGATATGCATCTATTCGACTACATGATATATTGCCATCGGTAATCGTCTCGGCTGGCGGGTTGAATCAAACGTCATAACAATACAGTCTTGCCTGCCGCATAACCAGGAAGTTGCCTGAACAAGTAACGAGAGACATGAGGTACTCGAGTATGGACAGAAACATGCTCCTAAACTCCAAGACGTGTAATTCGGTTCAACTCGCAATGTGCCGCAGTGCAGCATCCAAGTGGAATGTCGTGTTTGGGTCCAGAAGTTTAGTTACAAGAGTCGACATGGAAGTCGTCATGAGATTCGAAATCCATACCGTCCCCGGCGTGGTCAAGGGTCAAATTAGATGACGTGTTCGCTACATATGCGTTGTCGAAGTCTGTCGCATGTGCAGTGTCTTGGTCGAAGTTTTCCATTGAGAGGAAGTTGGGCATAAAGCCCGTAGAACTTACGACAAATTGCGGCCAGCCGTGACTGCCAGCTGATATTCCAGCATTCAAGCCGTCGCCAACTGTGGATTCAACTAGACATGGCACCGACTGTTGTTGTGGGCTTAGAAGATGATGTTGGCTTGTACTAGTGCGTCCAAAACCTGGAGAGGTCAACGACTCAAGGAACGAGCCGATGCTGCTACGGTATGGCTGATACGAAGTCAGAAAAGAAAGATTGTCCTGTTCAGGTATAACAGAGCGAACGTAATTCCAATCTAAGACTGTCCTTTCAATATCTGGCACCGTGGGATGAGTCCCAGTCTGGTGATCAGCATGGGAGGTGCTGGATCTGCCGAGTTGATTCAGGTAAATAGTCAAGGGGTCTCGCACAATCGAGTTCGCACGTCCATACTCTCGAGCACGAAGTACGAGATTTAGAATCTCCGCAATGGGCTCTTGCACGTAATGGGAGTGCGGTGGAGTCACGCCAGGGTATATGATGTGCCAGACGCGATCCCACTGTGCCTTGGCACTAAACTTGCGCCAGGTAGAAGAAAGCTTGCGGATCTCATGAGCTTGGAGTGGGGTGAGGCCCGGGTGGAAGAAGGCCTTTTGCTGGCACGTTCCTTGCTGGATGTGTTCGTCGCAAGGCCGCTTCGTTCTGAAGAGTTGGCCACAGACTGGGCAGTGTATGGGCTTTCCATGGGAGCGCAACACGTGCTGGACCATGATTGCTATGCTTTTCAAAGAGTTACGCGTCAAGCAACCCATGTGTTGTAGTGGATTATATTTGAAGTAGGGACAGCCAATATGAGGGCCATCGACTGCGCCATCCTGTCGGACCTTTGATCTGTCCACTGCAGAATCATCGTCCCCGTCGTTCCCGTCGTTTATGGTGGGCTCTCGAGTCTCGATGCTTTCGCCAGCCTCATCCCCAGCTAGTTGTACAGGCTGGCAGGTGTCATAGTGGCGGTCAGCATGCCGAGTCGGCGTTGCATCATCGTAACGGCCCGAAGCACAGGCAAATTGAAAAGTGCTGTTGTCGATGGCATTTGGGATGGAACAGGCTGCATCTCCCGGGCAAGTGTCGCACAGATGATTAGGAGAATTGAATGAGCGTGCTAACGAGAGTAGGAAAGAGTTGGTCAGCGGTGTCGACCAGGTTTATCCAAAACAGAAAGACGCTAGGATCTTACGGAAGCAAGCAAGAGTGCCGTGGTCAGCAGGTGGCCCTTGCTGGTGTTTAGGCTTGTGTTGAGAACGAAGGTCGTCCTGGCGACATGGGCCGGTACTGTTTGGCTCAATGTCCGTTCTTTGTTCAGCCATCAGGCCTCACGCAGTTGGAGGGCTAGAGCCTCGCTAGGCAGACGTTGTAGCGTAGCGTGAGAAGAAGGGAGGGGGTTGGTGCAAATAGTTGGTGTTGGTAACAGTAATGGTTGATCGCGTTACGCCAACTCGCAACGGGCCGTCCCGCACTACAAACAATCTTCAACCAGGATGATGGTTACGAAGAAACGCAAGCTGGAATATCCGATGAGGGAAAGAAAGCAGCCCATCACGTGTGGGATTGCCTTGGGGGCCTGGCAGAAAGAAGACGCATCTCTCTGACCGGCTACGATGGCCAGCCGACCTCTCTCAATTAACTGCTGCTGGTTGGACCTCACTTACAACACGCACCTCACAACTGTTATGGTTATCACACACCCCTGCCGTCGCCATAGGCGTAGGCGTAGGCGTAGGCATAGGCATAGGCATAAGGCGGCCATGCAACCCTGCCAATGCAGCGCAGCGGGTATCAAAGAAACCGTCCTGTTTGTTGTCAAGATTCAACTTTTTAGCCATGAAGTTGTTCGCTTTTTCCTTATTGCTGGTAATTGCATCTGGGCATCTTTTTGCCTACCGACGCAGCATCAATTGACTGTCCAGCTCACACCCGCACCATTCCAAAAATCCGCTCTGCCGTCTCTGGGCCGCTCTACCGCGTCGCCTTGCTCCACGTTGCTGTTCTTCTTTTCTTTATTGCCCACGTTGGAATCATCTTCATCAACAGTGATGAAAACTCATGGCTATGGTTCGGAATGTCAGCGCAAGTACTATAGCTGTAGCACAGGTATGCATCTAGGCTCACCAGCGGCGCTCGAGGGGCAAAAGCAGCATTGAAGCGTGCCACTTCCATAGTCCCAGCCTCTTTACCCTGGTTGACTCGATTCTCTGTGTTTGCGTCCTTGGGTGATGAGATACGGTCGAGCATCTTGAGGCTATTGTCTTGCTGCCATCTGTCGAGTCGGATATTTTGTAGAGCCTTATGCTCTCTGAGGTTTCAATCAGCAAGATGTCCGTCTCGCTCATTACATAATTCACTCGACTCACCCGGAAGGGCTTCCTGTAGCTTTCGATGAATCCATATTCATGGTGCCCACTTTGGAGTTGAGACAGGAGGTTTAAAAGGCAACACATCAACATGGCTGGCTGTTTCGCCATCCCTTTTATTCTTCACCACCTCAGCTTGGATGCCATTCTCACAACTGTGAGGTACGAGCTGCACGCACGCGGAATTCATCTTTGTCATAAGTGACACTCTCTAGCTCATGTCCTAACATGTATTCGCATGATGCACCAAGCAGCGCAGTTTGGAAAGTAGTGATATAATTTGGTCACGTCTCACCCCAACCGTGCATCTAGGCAGAAGCTGGGCCTCACATTTCCCGCATGCAATAATCGCCCGCTCCCGATCTGTCTTAAATTCGTATCATTCGTACCAAAACTTACGTTCTCCTCTCCGTGACATCGCATGAAACACTTTGTATTCAGCTCAGAAGCCCCAGCGAGAACAAAAACCTACACGCAATGCCACCATGCTCCTAAATATCATCCTCTGCGAATAATACTTGACACCCATGCAAATCTCTTTTGGAAAACCCTTCTTGCATGCTAGTGGGTCGGTAATTGGCTCGTAAATACCATGCGATATTGTGTTGGTGGTAATGACCCGATCTACGTTCGAGCACTTGGAGTAAAATATCTGTCTGGACTATCAGAGACCCGTCACCTTTGTTATGGGCCGCCCCAACACGGAAAAGACATTGTATCTACCCAAATTGGACCAACCTGAGACGCTGGCCTGAACGGACGACAGCCACAGAGCGGGCTGCTTCTTGAGTCACAAAGGCTTTATGCCACTATTCTTCGGCAACTGCACTTCAAACGAAACAAACAGGCCCGTCTTTTAAGTCAGTATGAAGCGGCAGACGGATAAAGACCATATTCTTTCCCGAAGAAGACAAGGGGCAGCAGACGCTTCTCAACACCATATTCAGTGTCATCTTCTATTGCCGTCAATCATCGAAAGATTAGCCCTGTTAAAGCATGCAACACAGCCCAATCGCTTCGTGAGGACCAGACAGCTGAAGGTACATTCTTTGAGAAAGATACGGACACGATACACAGGAAATACAGGCGAGATAAAATAATGCCGCGAAACCAGCGACAAGAACAACACAATAGTCGGCTATCCACCAGGGATGATAGCAAAAAGGAAAGGCACAGCAACGGTGGTAACGAAAGTGATGGCGGTGATGGAGACAGTGATAGGGCTTTGAATGAAAATGTCTATGATGCCAATTCATCCAAACCCTTGTTTGCGTGTCCATTCTACAAGCACGACAGCATTCGATATATGAGCTGTGTTCGCCTAAGACTCACACGGATTCGGGATGTCAAGCAGCATCTCAACAGGCGCCACCGGCGGCCGATTCATTGCGAGACATGTGGTGCCATTTTCAGATGCAAAATAGCGAGAGAGGGACATGTTGTGGCTAAAATTGCGTCTCGCCTCCAGGCGGTTTTGTAATGGAAGGCTTCACTAAGGAGCAGAGCACAGCACTAGGGCGTCGCGTTCATCGAGGCCTTGACGGAGCCCGTCAATGGTTTAGTATTTGGGAAATACTATTTCCAAACGCCCCGCGACCGTCTTCAGCCTATCTGAAGAATAACTTCGAAGAAACACTATGCATGATTCAGAACTACTGGCAGACACATGGAGATGAACTTATCGTGGAGGCGACGGGGCCCTCTTACGATCCCAAAGAAGTCAATCGTGTGGCAGAGATCTCATCACGTGCACTCGAGATACTAATTCTTCGCTTCTGCGCAAGCAGTCAGGCAGTAATGGACCCAGCTTCATCTAACCCTATGCCCGTCGATACCGCCGACTTTGATTCTTCTGGTCTGGAGATTGGAACTGATGCGAAACCCTCGTTCCTTCCTGAGACTTTGCCTCCACCAAGAGTTGTTGAACAGCAGACAAAATTGCGCCCTCGGAATGATACAGCAATGAGTTTGGGCGACAGAAACGGCAGCAACCCATGGATCCTGACCAGCAAGTCTATTTCTCCTGCCATCTCTGCCATTTCTCAGAGCCCAAATGAGCCGAGCACTGCTACAACTATCGCCGTCGCCTCAAATCAGGGTTGTCATTCCATTCCACCAACAGTGTATGCTCTACACCATATGAGCAAGTCCCTTCCTGTGTCGATATGTTCGCCACCAATACGCTCGACACTCTATCTTACCATAGACTACCTTTGGAAGATCCATTGATGTCCATGGATCATTTTGTATCGATTGAGACGGCATTCACAGGGACAGGCGCTTGGCTTGATACTGACCTCGGCACTGATTTGCTTCTTGAAAGTCAGTTCTTCGTGGATGAGGCAGTGAGTAAGGGACTCGTGTCTTGCACTGAGCAGTCTTTTTTTCTATGTGTTCCGAGTACGAGGAATCTAAGGACTACCAAGACACATGGCATTCTTTCTCCTCAAAAGAATAGTATATCTCAAAACCTCCTAAACCAACCCGATATTCAATGAGTACAAATTTGAAGACGACGATCTAAAAGAGTGCTTTATATTGCTTAGAGGATGGTCATGCTCTCATCTGTCTCTCCTTTCCCTAACCGGATAATCGTTGCTTTTCTTTTTCTTTTCTTCTTTTTTCTTTCTTGGAAAACTATCAGAGGCTCAAGTTTTAGGATCCAATATTATAATTGATGGCTCAGGCCACACGATTTACTAACTATCTACGGCTTCTGCTGGTTTATGAAAGCTGGGATTATGATATGATAACTTCAGAGTGTCTTGATACGGAGAGTATTCAACTGGAAGTCAGCTATTGGATGTTAATTCTCCAAATGATTTTCTCATAGGAAATGGATCATCTGAGACACTGAATCAAATTTGGTAGTCGGAATTTTCCGGTGGACCTAAACGCAGTTGATCCGGGTATTAAACTATTTCAGTTAAGTCCCATATCGTGTTCTTCAGTCGCGAGTTCCAACATATTTGATTGAAGGAAATCGTGTTGGGATAGAAGCAACAACTATTTTGCAGCCAGTATGCTTTGCAATCTTTTTGGGTCACGAGGGTAATCCAAGTCAAATCACTTCTTCTGGCTTTGGTGCAAAGAAACAGTCAGTCAGCATCAGGCCATAAAAACCGAATCTGTATTCCAAGCACAAAATTCTACGTTGGTCCCGCCTTGATAATTGTCATAAGCAATGCAACCTGCTTCTGAATAAAAAAATACACTGGCGCCCCATTTCTTCCCCGCTTCCAACACACTGACCGCTTCAGCCTGGCTATGACATTTCACCTCAGAAGTGTAGGAGATAACTCAACTCAGTGGGTATCAATCAAGCAACGCAGGAAAACTAAATGCTCCACTCCAAAGTCTTTCCATCTGTGGAAGCTCAAGGCAGCAATGGAAATTCCAGCACTGAGAATAAGCCTAATAGGGGATACTCGCAACACATACGTGTCCATGCTTATTATAGCGTATGACAGGTGGGTGTATATCAGAATTGGCTCTTCCTTAAATGCCACCGCTCATGAAATAAAGTATTTCGGGGTTGATGGGAGCTTGGATACCTTGGGTGTAGGATTTGTCAGAGTATCATACTAGCATGTAAAAGCAGCTAGCCATATGCTCTGCCTTGCCTCCCTTATAAGTTGAGAAAAGAACAGGTGAAAATACTACTTGTCACAGGGATTGTTTTTACGTCCTCACGCGAGAGTGTAATGTGAAACCTAAGCTGTTCAGTCTATGGGCAGCGGCCCATTAGAGATGTCTATAGCAACGGTGTAAACAAATGGGCTTGGAACCAGAGGGAGATGCGGGTACTGTTACGGCACTTGCAATAAGAAAGGTGCAGTACCTGACAGAGGTCTGCTAACGGGAAATTGTGACAACTGTATCCACAGTAGCTTGTCAGCCTGTTGCTGTATAGTCCTTGGAGTCATCCAACTCTTCACATACTATAGTGCGCTCAGGTTATGTCCAATCCTATTAGAAATCGAAACGAGGCACCATAAAATAGAAAAATCAGTGTTTATGTAGCTTTGACTTTCATAACAGAGCTAGTGTGCTAACCACAATCCTGTGTCTCGCAGGAATAGATGAAATATGTGTATGTACTTAGTTCTTTACACTCTCCGTCAGGGAATTTACACTCGATCATGGGTTTTGGTGGATGGCGAGTCAAGCTTTGCCAACCAATGAGAGGTAGCCGGCAAGAGTGTGGATGAGAGCTGAACTTTTAGAACTTCCCTTATGCACCACTAGCCGACCATTCAAACTGCTGATAGGAAGCTGGTGAGAGACTAATGCAAGAGATTTATTATAGTCTCAGGTTTGCCAAGGCATCCAATCAGGTGACTCTGCCTGCAATACTATTTTTGCGTATCATTTAAAGGGAAAAGACTCACTGGTTGACTTCAAATCCAGCTCGCAAGTAAGCAATAAACCAAAATGTAACTCAATTCTGCACAAGACGATCCCGGATATCAATAGTTCCTTCCTTCGAGTATGTCTTCATCAGCCAACGGCCAACGGCATTGTGTATAAACTCCGGGCCTCTGATGATGGTGCTAGCCATATCAGCAGGGTGAAACAATCGCCCGATCACCTTATAACTACTATTGGTGGCCTTGCTACTAGTTTTCAGCTTCATCCTACGAAGATATTCAAGGCCAATCGAGTACGAGAACAGCCACAGATGTAACCTCCTTCTTCAACACCTAGAAAGATAGCTAATCAATTGTGCATCTACCGGTTAGAATTAAACCCCCAAATATAGTGTTTAGCATTGTTCTCTGGTATATATTGTGGTTTTGTAGACTATGTAGTTTAAAAGGACAGTTCCAGGTTCTACTCCCAGGCCTTGTAGATCATAACTTTTCACCATTGACAACATGGACACTATCACAACCGCTTATCCCGTTTATTTGGGGTCTGGACCAACTGGTCCTATGGTAAAGTGCTTGGTAGCACCCTTACACTTAGCCGATCAGATGGTACTCTTCTTATTGCCTTCGTGGCTTTCTTCGTCACAGTTGTCGGCACGCAAATTTGGCGGATCCTAGCTTTCGTTCTCCATAGGTATTTTTCCAGCAGCAAGTCTCAAGATGCCTTGCATCATCAAAGGCAGGTTGTTCTACGCAACTCGGCTAGTCCGATGAAGACGATGTCCTTGTTCCTGAAAATGCTCACCGCATGGAGGACTTCAACCGCCAAAGTCCACCCGGTTAAGCGACTTTTGCCTCTGATATTCGGAACACTCCTGGTTGCATTGGCTTTGACAGCTGCTTCTGGATTCTCCTCGCGTGTTGCCCGAGGAAGCGAAGTCCTCATAGATGGTTCACGGTGCGGTTTTATAAGGGGTCCGATTTCTTGAACAACCTAACTGCCATGACCGAACTTCTGGATCCTTATAATGCGCGCCAAATTGAACAAGCTACAGATTACGCCCAACGCTGTTATGAGTCAAAGTCAAGCTCGAATGAATGTGGGACTTTTGTTCGCCCGGCCCTGCCGGTGAAGGTTACATCGGATGCGAAATGCCCATTTGATGACTCCATATGCGCAATCCAAGACTCTAACATAATTGTGGATTCTGGATACCTAGACAGCCATTCCGACCTAGGTTTAAACTGGCCCCAGAGCGCAAGATTTCAGATGCGGTATCAGATGAAATGCGCACCTTTGATTACCGAAGGGTATAGGTCGAAATGGGTTTTTGAAAACACGACTTATATGCGCTATCAGTACGGCGACGGTTCAATCCCACCCTCAGATTGCAACTGTACTGTAGTAGTGAATATGGACCAGCTCGGCACTGGCACTAAAAAGCAAGAGCCGCCAGCATTTGGCCCAAATCAGGACTATGGTTTGATGTGAGTATTTCTGTGCCACTTATACACAAACATTTGTACTGATTGTATTCCTTAGGAGTCTGTTTGCTGACTTCCATAATGGGTCGCTTCTGGAAGGGTCATACCTTTTTGAACCAATCGCCGAGCTAAGTGGTCATGACGGGGACTTAATAATGAATTTCCTATATGGCAATGCCGTTGTTTTTCTTGACCCATCCCCGGATCCATGGTACAAGGCGACAACACCGGCAGCTCTTTCTGTGGGAACTTCCGAGGACATGGGAGGAGAAGCGGAAGTAACTGGTTACGAAGCTGACGAGCCAGCATGGCCTATGGGCTGCGTTGTGCAATACGAAGTGTGTAAAGACAACATATGCACAGGATTAGGTCCTTCGACTACGACTTTTCTCAGTATGAGGGACAATCTGCATATAAACTCCACATTTCTCAGTTCTGCTTTCTATTGGAATTTGATGGTGCCTACTGGGAACATCCTGGCTACAATGGGACGAACATCCTTGGCCTCAAGATACGAATACACTAATGGGATGCAGTCAGGTATAACCTCCAACTCATGGCAATTGGATGTTATTCACTGGTTTTCTACAAGTTTGGCCTCTCTTCAATTACAGCTAGCAGAGGTTGCCTCCGGGCCACATATTGACAGCCGCCCAGGGCTGGAGGACTTTGTGACTAAACCAGACGCAAATGAACGACATGACCACTGCGGAAGTCAGGTATGCTATTTCACTCATAATTTTTATTATTATTACCGCTGACACGCTTCAGAAAATTCGAAGCACTGCATATACCTCTTTCAGCATGTTCGGGCTTCTTTTCGTATTAATTGCGGGCGCTCTGATTATGGTTATTGCTGCCGTGCTTGAGCCCCTCGCGCTTTTCTGTGAGAAACGGTTCCGGAAGCTCAATGGATATTCAAGCTTGGAATGGCGAGCGAATCACGTATTACAGTTACACCATATGGCACATGAAGATTTGGGCTCGACCGAGTGGGCTCTTGGCTTGTTTGATATCCCAACGACTAAAGATGATGATACACTTGCCATTCTGGAGCAAGTGGGTGCAAAAGATCTTCCACGACTTCTGAAGCCTGCGGATAATAATTCGATTGATGATCATTCCAACAATTATGGAGCACGACAGCCTGCACCGGCCGCGAACGACATAAAACTCGACACCCACCATGTGGAATCAAACTCGCTCAGTGTAGACAGCCCCTTGACTGTCACTACTAGGTGGCATGATGGTGAAAAGCAAGAAGATATAAGCCCTCAATTCACGCAAGTTACCCTGATCGATTCAGAGCACCCCGTATTGATGAACCAGACTGCCGAACCTCGACAATCTTCTGGTTGCTAGGCTAAGGTTTGCAGCTATTCCAATCTTTCAGTATCTTGGTTTGCGGTATCTTGTGTTGATTAGAGGACTTCGTGTAGGTCGAATGGATATCTCAGAACAAGCAGATGAAAAAGCAAACTGTAGAATTCAAAACAATGTCAAGACATCATAAAACTGAAGCATGCATCTATTGTACAGACAGGACGTATAACCCTGGCCAAAGGTCTTATACAGAATAGCGCGACAGCTATTAGATAGTTCTAAAGAGTTCCAAATCGACCGCCGTTAAGAAAGCCGACATCATCCATGGTTTTCGACTCTTTGGACTGCTACTTCCTCAAACGACGTAGCTGTGCAGTTGTCCTTCGCACCAACCCTACTTTTGGCTCGTTGTCCATATTTGTGCCATCAGGTAGCTGCGATGGGTCCGCTGCTCCAGACGCCTTTTGGCTCCTTTCCCCACAACTTTTAGTCCATTCTGTTTGAGACGAGCCAGAGTCGAGCTCAATCTTTGGCGAGATGTGTCACCTCTTGGCACAATGTGATCATTGCTTAAGTCGTTTTGCATAGAATCCATCTTTTGCTGGAGTGTGCTATCATCACCAGTTTGTGTGTTAAGATGAGGATCTGATTCAGTGGGTCTTCCAATCTTTGAGGGAGACTTCGCTCCCATGGTTCGGTTCTCTGCATCAATGTCCGCCATGGTTTTCTTTATGTCCAATACGGTGATGTCTCTGCTTGCCTTTGGCATTTGGTCTAATGGCAGCTGGTGGGGAAACACGAAAAGACCATGTGGTTTCTTCATTCCAGGGAGCTTTTCTAAGTGTCCTGTGAAGTTTTCAGGTTCCAAAAAGCTCACGAGTAGGTCGCGAGCTTCTGCAGGCATAGAACGTTCGTCATAATCCATGCACATCTTGACAAACTGCGTCCAAGTCTCAACTACCTTATTCACACGGTCCAAGGTGCTAAGAAACCATTCATTGTGCCTCGCTTTGCAGGATGAACAATGTAGGTAATAACGCTCACTAGCGAGATGTGCATGTACAAGTCCTTCAACCCGCTTGGCACCTTTGAACTTTTCCAAATGTTGCGCCGCAAACCGGCCATGCTCGGATATTTCTTCGCATTTTTTACTTTTGTATCTGAACTTGACGTTGGTTGTACTGAATCCAATCTTGATTAGCTGGCGTTTATCCTCGGGGTCTTCCGGAGTATAGGCGTCGTGTATAGCGATATATACAATTCCTTCTTTTGCGCACTTTCTCCAAGAGGCCTCTCAAGGGCGGTGAAAATGTCCACCACGGCAAAGTTTTTCTTGTAACGTTCCAGTTTCAATGGCCTGTGTGGGCTTGTTGACAAGTTATCTGCTGGAGTTGATGCGTTCGTAACAAGACGTAATGCTTCT
Source organism: Albifimbria verrucaria (assembly GCA_020081605.1). Classification (NCBI taxonomy): domain Eukaryota; kingdom Fungi; phylum Ascomycota; class Sordariomycetes; order Hypocreales; family Stachybotryaceae; genus Albifimbria; species Albifimbria verrucaria. The sequence goes on from JAHREC010000049.1 coordinate 732,661, forward strand.
ATTGCACCATTGTCCGTAACGGCAGGTTTTTGTCCTCTTCCTCTGGTTCATCGTGCGGTCTAGAGCCTGCTATATATTTTCCAAGGCTTTCCAACTCATTTTGAGTCTCCGGCTGCACTGTAGGGCTCCTGGCACCTCTTCTTCCGGTTTCTCGTAGAGGAGATCTGGTCACTATGTCGTTATCGGTGGACTCATTTGCCACCTTTCCCTTGGTCACTTCACCCAGTGCATGCTTTTTGTTATAGCCATTGGTGAATAGGATGCGTTGAGCACCGATTTCTTTCTCCCTATTTCCAGTTTCTTCGTCTAGCACTGACTCTGTGTCTTCATTGTTTCGCAGCTTTGGCAAAGCGAATTCTGGTCTTCTAATTAACTCAGATTTCGCTATCCCTCGCCTAGTACTCCGTATGAAGCTAGGGGAGTTCTGATTCTCTTGGACCGAGACCCGGGGCTTGCTAGGTGGTGAAGCTGATGGGGGTGTAAAAGGCGTTGAGTCATCCAAGCCGCTAGGGCTAAAAGTACTTTCGGGCGTAGAGGTGACGAAGGAAGCACTGTCGAAACTTTCGGTGTCGGATAAAGGTTCATAGATAGAGTCTGGTGGAGACTGGATTGTCGCAAGAACCGGCCTCCTGGGCTTTCTTGGAGGCGTCTCCATTCCGTATGACTGGTTGGTAACTCTTGATTGTATAGCCCGGGGTAGAGATGCAGAGTCCTCTTCAAATTCTCCCTCTGTCTTTGTCGAAATGAACGTCTGGGAATTCTCGAGGCCAGACGAGGCTGAATTCTCAGACGATGAAGTTGATATGCGTTGGAGGCGATTAGATATCGCTGTCCGAAGCTTGACTTTGTGCGACCCGCATACTATTTGCTCGACGAGTTCGTCAACTTCCGTGACCTTTGCGTCAAAGTTTTTGAATTTGTAAGTGTCCCAAGATGAATCTAACTCTTCCGGTTTAAGCAGAAAAAGCAATAAGTGAGCAATACTGGTGATATCTTTTGCTTGGCTATTGTTTTCTTGCATTGTCGCTGTTCTTCAGTTTGAATCTTGCAAGGACACTTCCAACCTTCTTCAGTATTCCTAAGGAACCCAGTTATAAAAGTAATTAGATGCGAAATCCGTTCATCATCTGTAAAGTCTTTGACTGTCATTTTTGTTTGTCAATGCCACGTTCCAATTGGCGGACGATTATTCTCAGAGAACTTTCGATTTGGGAGTGGATGGTAGTAGCATTGGAAACTGGTCCTTTGAACAATTACATGGGCGGTATTTGGGCACTCAGGTAGAAACGCGCGTGAAGGACTTGTCCAACGCGATATGCTAGACTCTAACGACGCGCGACAACCTACTGACCACCCCCAGCCTCCTCAGCCTCGTCCATCTCCTTGTCATTTGGTTTCATTGAGTTCCTTCGATATGTTTGATCCTAGTGTATCCAGCAATCCCTGAATTCCGATTGGCTTAGACCTTGTCTGGTGTTATGCAGTTGGTTGTGAACATTCCGAATCGGGAAGCTTAGCCTCACTCTTACCCATAAGAGAACTGGCCAGCACCAACAAGCTGATTGAATTATGGGGCCATACCTGCAGATAGACCAGGACCGGAGCCTTGCAGTAGGATTTAGTGAAATAGGGGCGGGTAATGGTGCCGTATAGTAGCATCGCCTGTGCGTTGCAGTTTTGATATCCACAGACCCGAAGCCCTGGACGCGTCGTGGGGCCGTTGTGACAGGGGAGTAGCTTCTTCCAGCTCAAACCTACCTCGCGTTTAGCTGGATGCAGCAGTTATCCGTCTTCGAGGCAAGGCGATGGTACGCGCAACTGTAGAACGCAGCCCGGCGCATATCCAGTATTCAGTGGACTTGCTTCTTCAAGTTTTCTCTAATCCACTTGGTTTTGTAAACTGATATATTGCCAGCCGATGCTGTTCAGAATGACCCCAGCTGCCTAACTCTGGTGCAAAGAAACAGGCATTCACGTAAGTGTACAGTGTAGACGCGACGCGTACAAGGCTGTGTTGTGTTGATGTTAGAGCATGGCTGGGGCTGGGGCTTTTGATGTCCCAGTCATGAGATAGTCGCTTTAGAGCCCTGGTACTCACCACCCTGAGTAGTATACCCCGGGGACGATAACATGTACATTCCCTCTCTAGGATTCTCCCGAGATCAAGTGATGAGGTAGTATGTAGTCATACAGCCTTTGTCCTCTTTTAGAGGTTACACCTGCAAGCTTTTCCCGGGTTGGTGGTAATGACCCATTTCAATCCTTGCAAAGGCGGACCAGCGTATCAGAGAAAGACGCCTTGGCACCGGTCGTAAGGCGTTCTGGGTGTATTTGCTCGATTCATCGGTAACTCCATGGAACTGCCTCTGGGACTGCCACCCCGACATTTGCGTCATTTTCTTGCCCCAGGAAAGTCTCTTACAATGGTGAAAAACATCAGCTGGTCTGTGAAGCATATGCTCCCGAGCCCGGAAGTACCGAGCGGAAATAACCTTCTATGCACAAGTATACCTCTTAACTTCATTGATCTTTTCATATCTAAACCAGCCAGGGATCATTGCTCTGGACCAGCTAGTGTAGGTGTTCCTTTCCAAAATTACGAATACAGGGCGTTCTCAGCCCCTGGCATCCAAGACTCTTTCAAGCATATAGAGTCAATCGTTATCTTGATACACATATTCATGAACGACTTTGCGGCATGCTCCAAATGTCCGTAGTCTCCAAATCGTCAAATATCCTTGCAATTGGATCTTCTAAAAATTGAGGGTAACCTGTGTGGAGCGTTGAGGGCAATGGGTGTGACGATGGATCATGGCTCGTTTGGGCTGTATCAAATGGCTGAATAGGGGTGCCGCTCATGTCGCCAAAGAAATCTGGTACGACGAGCTGCATCGTATCCTCGCAAGTACTTGCCATTTCATTAGAAGTTGACTCAATCCCTGAAGCGGAAGGATATGCTATGGGGTCTTCTAATGGAAACATGATCCTGTCGGCCCCAATGTGATGTAGTGGGGCTTGCGTAGGTTGGCTGCTTCGAAGGAAATCCATGGATCTTCCGAAATTGGGCAACTCTATTGTCGTCGATTGTGGTATCTGCCATTGCCTTTGAGTTGTAGAGAGAGGTGCAGGAGAGGAGTTGCTAGAGGTCTGTGAATGAATCGGCCTATCTTCTGCGCCGTGAGCCCGTGGCTGAAGCGGAAGGCGGCCTTTTATATTTTGAATCTGGGAACGTAGGGGCTGAGGCAAATGGTCAAAGACGGACTAAGCGATGTAAGTCAGCTGGGGATGTTCTGCTGTTTTCTTACAATGAAATAGCGATGGACCGCATTAACGATGCGAACTCTTACCTCGAGGGCTGCAGAGAGTCTATCAGCTGCAAGACTTCTTTGATTCAGACCTGAAATTGACTCTTTGCCCAACACCGCGTCCGTAAGTATGTCGGACGACTCAGGCTTATCAGGATTATGAGAAACATAAAATGTCAAGCACAGAACAGCGAAGAACTGTGTGTATGTGATGAACCAATATGGGCCAATCAGAGCAGCCTGTTTCCTGATTTCAAGCCCTATACTGATGATGTTCCGGCATACGCTAATTCCTGCTGCTGCGAAAGTTTGATATCGACCATTCGGGCTCTCCTTTAATGATCCCTGATGGTTCAGGTACTGCATGAATGGACGGTACAGCATCATCTGCACATGAGCATAAGCGAACCGTAGTAATATCTGTACTCTACAGAAGACTCGCATTAGAAACTGTCAGGAAACATAAACTTGTAACAAGAAAAAGAATGAAGGTTGACTAGGAAGCATCACGTCTTTCAAACGACAGATCGTCCCACATATGGCATTTTTGGTTTGTCGGGAGGTGAGAAAATAAGAAATAACTCGACGTACCGATGTAGCTGCACGTCCCCGTTGTTCCCCGGTCGCAAGTTAGTAGGTAGTTGCTGATACCAACTATGCAGCTTTTGTTCAACTTCCTGTAGCCGGTTGAAGTTTATCATATATGTTGTGTGCGTAGCCTTTTTCACAGCGCTTCGGGAAGGGTACACACATTCGACAACCAGGGCAAGAATTTCCATAAGCTTAGCATGTGCATTAAATGCTTCAGTGATGGACGGTTTACCATCACTGGGTTGTAGTAATGCGTCTCGAGTGATATGATTGTCATCGATCGCCGTCGGTAAGGGCTGGTCTATCTCCCCGTTTTGTAGAACGATAGGAAGTCCAAGGGTTGTTGACAAATAAATGTCCATTTGTCTTGTCGTGTGAAAGACCCTTTTCCGAGTTTCGCTCTCTATAGGAGTCATCCGTGGATCAAAGATGTGTCGATGAAGACCCATGCGCAAAGCCGAACGCAGAGCAATGCCAATAAGGTTATAGCAGCTGCTCAAGTTGCCCATTGCTTGCAGGAATTGTATTATAAACAATACTGCCTGCAATGTCGTAAGGTCGCGACATTCAGCCAAGTCCCTGATGTAGACTCTGGCGCCTAAATAGAATTTATAGCTAGAAATCGAATTAGTTCAAGACTAGCGAAGTGGCTTTGGAGTGTTTACCCTCGGTTCATAGCCTCATTGTAGTGGTCAGGATTTGATGGATCATTCTCATCAACATCATACATAGACCCTAACGCAAGCACAGAGTAGAGTAGCCCAAGATATCGGATCTCATCTTGCGTATATGTTCTCGGCTGCTTATCGTAAACTTCGTCGAAACGCTGATAAAATGATGGCACATGAACGATCCGCAACAGACAAGAAGCATGATTGAACGAGTACTCGCAAAGCATGCGTGCCAACTCCCGAGGCGGCAGTTTAGAGAAATCATAGTTGGACTGTCCTGTAACAAATGGACCTAGTGATGGCAAACCTGCAGGTGAAGGAAGGCTGGACGCCGATACTTCTGGGAGAAAAGGTATGCGGGAATCGTATCGTAACAGCCCTGGAAAGTGCTGGGTTATCCGACTTAAGAAGGCGGCACCAGATGAATGCCCTTGAAGTCGAACTCACCGTTTCCGGTGAGGCGAAGCTGTTGCTCTGAGTTCTCGACCAAGGGGATGTACTTAGTCGACTCGGAGCTCGGCTCGGTAATGGTTTCTTGGCCAGATGCAGATGCATCATCACGAGGAGTTCCACTGGTCACGGTTTGCTGTGACGAGATTGCTACGGATTCTAGTCTTTGTAAATCAACATGCGGTAGAAACTCGCGGATAAGAGACTCTGCAACGTGCAGCCTCGCCCGCAGCGTCTCAAGCTCATTAGGCGGAGTCGATTTGTTCCGTTTTGCAGGATTTTGGTAAGTGCATTCTATACGAACCAAAGTTAGTCAAACATGAGAGAATGAATTGACAATAGAAAAGTAACTACTTGAATTGAACTCGGCACAACTTGAACAGGGCTGTTTCCCATCACACTTGATCTTCTTTCGTCGACAGTCATCGCAGGCGCGGGATATTCTACGGCGCTTGTAAGACTTGTTGCCATCTTGTAAGTCAGGGCTGTCTTCACAAGGAGAAGTCTTCTCCTTGGACTGGGCTCCCTCGGTGCTCGAAGCGGGAGAGGCCATAACAAAATCGGCCAGAAGAATGAATGTCCCGTCGCTTTCGGGGCATTGAGACGTGACTGAGTGTGTGCTCTAAGACATGCGTCGCTGATGAAATGCGCACAACAAAAAGTGTTATGAGGATGTATTGTTTTTTCACAGCAACAAAAAGACACGAGTGTTCTATGGCATCAAGACTTCGTGGAGAGAAAGGCGTAAAGGTCAACCGGCAAGAGTTTGGAGATGCAAAGACTGGAGTTGGCCTTAGTACAGGAACAGAAGCCAAACCAACTTTAGGTACCACTTATCTACTAACCTACAGAGGCCCTAAGAAGAAAATGCACCAGCCTCTAGATCGCTGGGTACCTCGACAGTCCAATCCCTCCAATTAGCCGAGTAGGTACTGGCCATCGAGTGTATTTTCTGGGTCAGTTTTCCATTACGTGGCAATGCGGTAAGCTTGAATTGGATTGCACATGGTATTTGGAGCGCAACTGTGTTAGTTGAAGCCGCTCGATTAGTGGGCTGAGGTACTTCTCCCGTCTCTCCCACAGGCAAGATCGCTGCTCAAGCCAACGTGGTAAACATCAACCCCAACCCATTGCATCCACGTTTTGCCAGTGGGAAGCCTAACCCATAGGTAAGGTAAGTTGTCTGTCTCAATATGCCCTAAGATAAGCGTACATGTGGCAGCCAAGACCAAGGCGTGTCGTATTGCACATTGTCATAGGGCAGCCGAGCCGGTAGCCGAAGTACGCTCGCTCCGTCAATGGGTTCAGAAAGTGAATAGTTGATGAGCTATAGGTAATCAATAGGGCTAAACACTCATGGATACGAAATCACACAAGACGTTTTTTAGATATTACTATTCCTTACACGCAGCATATCTTCATCCAAGCCCACGTGTACCGCCGCTGTAGAATGGTGGGCCGAATATGAGCAACATCGAGGGCAAGGGTAGACATGCCCACTTTTCAAGGCAGAAGCAAGTCCAGGATTCAACCTACATTGCCACATTTGCTTGGTGTTTTCATCGAGTCGTGACCTCAAAAGTGATCACGGCAGGCCAAGCTACTCGGACAACCTTCTCGTAGTAACGATGCCAGTTACAGTCGCCTTGGCGAAGCTCCACCGGCTGCAACACCTTTCGTTTAATTGGCTCCTACCGGCTACACGGAAAGCAATCCAGACGCAGCTCCGGATGCTTTCGATGTTGGAGTGTACATCAGCCAATCATATCAGCAACAGCCGGCAATACGGAAAGCCGTCTGTTCGCCTGGTTCTGGAATGTCTTGAGAACCAGCCCTTGTCAGTGTGATGCAGCAATCGACAAAAATTGCCGCGGCTTAACACGCTGATGGGTAAGGGAAAAACCTTAATGGAGGTTTGTGGCAATTTGGAGGTCGCCGAATTCAAGACATAATACAAATATAGAAGAACAGGATGGAATAAAGCTCGCCATTGTATGTCCCCGGTTGAGGAGTTGGTGTATAGGTACCTAGTCAGCGTGATGTAAGAACCATCGCGCCCGTTCAGCCTGCCAAAGCTCGACACCCACAGAGCCTGGATCGGCTTTGGGCTCTGCAACAGCGAATGGAATCGTCCGGAGCCGGTAATTGCGGGAAAAGGATATCAAGGGTTCGGGGACACCAGCGCTTTAAGCATAGACCGTAACTCTTGGCGTTGGTAGGTGGAGCAATGCACATAGCGTCACTCGTCGCTACACCCATGAGGAGGTTCGCATCATGTAGGTATAATAGGTGGCTCATACCCACGGCCTGTGTGGAATGTCTCCTTCGTGGCAATCCTCTATAGAGTACTGGAGGTCAATATCCAGTTCACTTTGACGTCTTTCTTTGTATTCTGTTCCACCTGATATTTACAACCTACCAAGATATATACAGCTGGTTGAATTGTGTGCTCTGCGTGCCGGCGGAGCCTCCTGCCCAGCATGGAGAAGAAAGGCAGTCTAGACTCTTCACAACATGTCTCTGGTCAATCAAACAAGCCACTTTCTAGGCCCGCCCACGCCTTGGCCCATGGAGACGTCGCACAAGAACTTGATACCGATGTCATCGACGGTCTGTCATCTGCCGAGGCGTCAAGCCGCCTTGAGCAGTTTGGGAAAAACGAGCTTGGTGAAGCCGAAGGGTCCAGCCGCTGAAGATCATCATAGCACAGATCGCTAATGCAATGACCTTGGTACGACCACGCGCGTGTCTTCCTATGCTCACCTTCCTTCTTACTAACATTTTTGGTCTAGGTTCTCATCCTAGCAATGGCTGTCAGCTTTGGAATTCAGTCTTGGATCGAGGGTGGTGTTGTCGCAGCAGTCATCCTCCTCAACGTTGTCGTGGGGTTCTTTCAAGAGTATTCTGCTGAAAAGACTATGGATTCCTTGCGTTCTCTGAGCTCGCCTACTGCCAACGTAGTGCGTGATGGAGAGTCAAAAGTTATCCCTTCCCATGAAGTTGTTCCCGGAGATCTTGTCGAAGTCAAGATGGGTGACACTATTCCTGCCGACATTAGGTAAAGACCGTCTCCGCCTCCTTTACTCACTCATCAAAGGCATTGACTAACACTCATCTAGAATTGTTGAAGCCAAGAATTTTGAAACAGACGAGGCCCTACTCACCGGCGAATCATTACCTGTTCGTAAGGTTGAGAACCAGACCTTCGACGATTCTACTGGCCCTGGCGATCGACTGAACGTTGCATATAGTAGCTCGACAGTCACGAAAGGCCGTGCTAGAGGTATCGTCTTCGCAACCGGAACCTATACAGAGATCGGTGCCATTGCGTCAGCCTTGTCTGAAAAGACATCAAAGGTTCGCCAGGTCAAGCGAAACAGCCAAGGTCGTGCAGGGCCCCATCGATATCTCGAAGCATATACGCTCACCCTGGGCGATGCTGTTGGCCGCTTTTGGGCGTCAACGTTGGAACGCCATTGCAACGCAAGCTCAGCAAGCTAGCCATGTTGCTCTTTGGCATTGCTATTGTGTGTGCCATCATCGTTCTCGGAGCAAACAAGTTCAACGCTGAGCAAGAGGTTATTATCTATGCAGTTGCGACAGGGTTGTCCATGATTCCTGCGAGTCTTGTCGTTGTTCTTACCATTACTATGGCCGCTGGTACAAAACGGATGGTGCAACGAAATGTCATTGTCAGGAACCTCAAATCTCTCGAGGCCCTCGGGGCCGTCACGGACATTTGCAGCGACAAGACTGGTACCTTGACTCAAGGCAAGATGGTTGCTCGTGCGGCATGGGTACCTGGCATTGGCACATACAGTGTCGAACCCTCCAGCGAGCCTTTCAACCCAACGCAAGGACAGATGCGCTTCGACTCGCGAAAGCCTAGAGACATAAACCTCAAGGCCGAAAATAACGCCGCTGACGAGAATGATGCCAATGCTCCGCAGCTGCTTCAAGACAGCACTATTTGCTTACAAGACTTTCTTCACGTAGCATCGTTGGCGAATCTCGCCACAGTTCATGAAAAAGAAGGGGTATGGCATGCTCGAGGTGACCCAACGGAAATAGCCATTCAGGTCTTTGCGAACCGATTTGCTTGGAACCGCTTGGATTTGGTTGGACCACAAGCAGAGTGGTCTGAGGTTGCCGAGCTTCCATTTGACAGCGATGTGAAGCGCATGAGTGTTGTAATGGGCCATAACAAGACCGGACAGAAGTGGTCATTCACCAAAGGAGCTGTGGAGAGGGTCATTCAGGCCTGCACCAGGTATCGCTCTCGTGATGTGGAGGAAGACGGCGCCTACCAAGATATGACCGACGAATTTCGAGATGAGATCCTTCGCAACATGGAAGTCTTTGCGAGTATGGGCCTGCGAGTTCTAGCACTTGCAAGCCGCAAGATTGACTTCGACGTTGCCCCGGTGATGAGATCGATCGCGCGCGAGTTGAATGTGAACTCACCTTCTGTGGACTGATCGGACTTTACGATCCTCCCTGTCCAGAGTCAGCGGATGCTGTCAGGCAATGCCACGAGGCCGGCATTTCCGTACACATGCTTACCGGAGACCATCCAGAGACTGCTAAGGCGATAGCAATTGAAGTGGGTATCCTGCCGACACAAATGAATAAAGTCAGGGCCGAGGTGAAGGATTCGATTGTTATGACAGCCAGCAGCTTTGATGCCTTGTCGGACGATCAAGTCGATGCCCTCCCTGTACTCCCTTTAGTGATTGCTCGCTGTGCGCCCCAGACAAAGGTGCGAATGATCGAGGCCTTGCATAGACGGGGACGATTCTGTGCCATGGTAAGTAATGCCCACCAGACCTTTTTGAACCAAATTCTAATAAATACATAGACGGGCGATGGAGTAAATGATTCCCCATCTTTACGTCGCGCTGATGTCGGTATTGCCATGGGCCAATCTGGCTCCGATGTAGCCAAGGATGCATCCGACATTGTGCTCACGGATGACAATTTCGCCTCCATCGTGGCCGCCATTGAGGAAGGACGCCGTATCTTTGACAACATCCAGAAGTTCGTCCTGCACGTTTTGGCGGAAAACATTGCGCAAGCAGGTACATTGCTCATCGGTCTCGTTTTCAAGGATTCACGGGGGCTTTCGGTATTCCCACTTGCTCCGGTCGAGATCATCTGGATTATCATGGTGACGTCGGGTATGCCTGACATGGGCCTTGGTTTTGAGCGTGCGGTGCCTGATATTATGAAGCGCCCACCTCAGAGTCTCAAGGCCGGCATTTTTACTACAGAGTTCCTCATCGACATGGTTGTTTATGGGCTTTGGATCACTGCCTTATGCTTGGCGGCTTTTGTCCTCGTTGTCTTCGGGTTTGGTGACGGCAACCTGGGATACAACTGCAACGACCGCTATTCTGAATCGTGCGATACTGTATTCCGCGCTCGCGCGACAACATTTGCCTGCCTCACATGGTTTGCACTTTTCCTGGCCTGGGAGATGATAGATATGCGACGATCATTCTTCCGCATGCAACCCGGCAGTAAGAAGTACTTCACTCAGTGGATGTACGATGTTTGGCGAAACCAGTTCCTCTTCTGGGCCATCATCATCGGCTTCTTCACTCTTTTCTTGACGCTTTACATCCCAGTCCTCAACCATTCTGTGTTCAAGCATACAGGAATTAGCTGGGAATGGGGCATTGTGTTCATCGCAGCAGGTCTCTTCTTCGCTGGTGTTGAGGCGTGGAAATGGGCGAAGCGAGTTTACCTCCGACGTAGAGCAGCCAAGGATAAAGGCGGGCAGTGGAAGGATATGGATATTGAGGAGCGGGTTTTTGGAGAATATCTTTCTGGGTATTTGAGTCATTAATGAACATAGCGAGTATTGCTGCATGGGTATCTAGCGAACAAAAACGGCGTGTAGAGCATTAGACAATGACGTTAAGCGAAGAAGGGTTGGAAGTCATTCCCATTTCTAGTTTCATAGCTGAAGAAAAGCACCAGGACAAAATTATACTTTACAGTTACACGAGCCTCTTGAATTTTATATTTTTAATCAGCAGCTTGTGACGAAGTTGGCTCATCCGCCAAGGGAGGGTCGGGTAAAGGCAGAAATCAACAACTTGGAGCATAACACAGCCCTGAATGCCAATCGACTGTAGTAGCGCCAGGTGAACGACTAGAGCTATGCTTACCGTTAAAAAAAATGACTGGGGTTATTCGGTGTGTAAGCTCGCGGCAACATTGTAGAAGCGACCTGGAGTAGCTAAAAAACACTTCGAGAGCCTCTTGGGTGCTCCGCCCAGTAAAACGAACTACTTCAACTTGTAGTTTAAGGCCTGTTGAAACTTCTCACAAACATCAGGTTGATGCTATTTGCTTGTTTTCACACTCCGGTCCCATAACAAGTTGAAACTTGGTTCTGAATGATCTACCCAATAACTTCACACAAACCATACTCCAACACGCAGAAGCATCAGTTTTGTCGGTGAGAAAACATGTGGCGCACGAGTGTGGATGCTACGACGCCAGCGGTGATCAAACATAAGTTCTTGGAGGGGAAAATGTAACATGATGACTCTGGGATCAAAGTGCAGAAACTCGCGTCCGGTAGGGGTAGTATAGTGGCGAACGTTGCAATTGGTGACTCTTGAAACAGCTCAATGTATTTGAGAGCTTGAAGCATGAGGCCGCTGAGACTGTAACGCAAAGAATTCATCAAACCATTGTGATAGGAAACTGTATCAATACATTTGCCTCAGTTTGCATTGGGAGGAGGGATGGGTGTTCCTAATCCTGAAGGGCATACAATTTTGATGGCAATAGGTCGGTCCAAAGTCCAATCCTCGCAGAGCATAAATCGTCTACCCTATATCTGCACCACCTGAAGTTGGCTCTAGAATCGGCTTGGCCACGCTCAGCCGCTTTTCCAGGCAGGTCCCCTGCAATTTGGCACGAAGCTGCTCGTTGATGAGCTTCCAATCCTGTTCCCTGGGTGCGCGGATCATGCAACAAGCGCCACCCCGAAGAACCTCGGTCATACTCAGACACCCTTACCGGCGAGACGCGTAGAATGGGGAGTCAAAGTGGAAAGCAGCGTGAGCGCGGCTAGGGTCCGCTGCATATTAACTTGCTTTTGGTGATGGGCATGGCCAGCAGCGAGCCTCGCCTCGGTGTCTTAGCCACCCTGCCAAGAGCGTATTTTCTTTGCTTCGCCTCACAATACAGGCCCTGGATCTTGACCAAAGAAGCAAATCAAGTTACTCAGAGTCGCGTTTGGACGTTGCATCCACAAAGTCACTGGTGAGCAGCCATAGGGGTGCTCTCGAGGAGAGAGACAACAATACCAAGGGGACAAACATGACAAGTCACAGAGTGCCGCCTGCGAAAAACCTGGACGGCGCAGCGCCAGCCAACTGAAGCCCTTGTGTGGGTTGGTGATCTGTCGTGTCACTTGAGTTTGGTTTATACATGCATGATTTTGATCTCCAGGTGACCTAGAGGCGTACTCTCCTTTATTCGCGTGGCATTTGCTCCATTACATCCTTGGCTCGTCATCGTCATCACTGTCACGTCTAATGGATAATATGACGGGCAATTGACGATGGAAGAGTCGGCGAATCCTTGTATGTGACAGGGCCAGCCCCAGAAGCTCGCCCACCCATGGAGAGATGCAGCTGCGGGGTTACACGGGCAGGGGTCAGCCATCTGCGCTCGCCAAGCAAAACCGTGCCTGAGTCTTCGTGCGTTCAGTGTACCCTACCCTGTCCGGAATAGCCGTTCGCCGGCTAGCGGAGGAAGATGGTTTGCATTGAGCTGGATAGGGCCTCGGGGCAGCCCCGGGTCGCCTGGAACGGATGGCTTCTGCTTTGACAGCGTGGAACTGACGGATCCTAGTGCTAATGCAGAAAGCACCTGATGGCTTGTGCACGTGTCGGCGACGGAGCGCGTCCCGATATACTCAGCAGCTGCACCGAGATCTTTTCCAGCACAAAATAGTACGCACGCAGATTGTGGCGCGCAGCCGGCATGATAATTCCCGGGTGCGTGGATCCCCGGCCTTCTGGGGCTGTTCGGAGTGCGAATGTGTGCGAGGCGAAGATCCAGGCTGGGCGAGCGTGTGGCGTGGAGCACGCAAGACCCCCAGAGTTCCATTCTTGGCCGCGAGGCGAGAGCGGTGGTTTGGAGGGTATTGCCAAAGTATCCAAGCGATCCCTATTGTTGGTGATTGCCAGGGCAATCAATTGAGCTAACCCGATTGTGTGTGCTCGTAGACGAGTGATGTTGAAATTGGCTCCCATGGCCCATAGCCTCACCCCAAACATGGCGCCCGCTTACTTGGGTCTACGAGTCAGCCAACAGCGACAAGCAACTGCCGGTAGTTGCAGAGGCCTATCCCATCTTACCTTCTGTCGAGACAGGTCTTGGAGGAACAGTCCGAGAGCAGGTCCAGGCACGGTCGGCACTGGCTGAGATGGTGGCTGCAGTGGTAGCAGTTGAGTTGGCTTGAGTATTTTCTTCTTGCTGGTGGATACGCCAGGTATATCCACAAGCAAAAGCCAAGGTACAGTGATTGAGACCATGACGATCTTCGCCCCTCCCTGCAATGCATGCCGTTCTAGGTAGGCAGTATCCGTAGTTTTAGTACTGTACCTGTCTGTGTACATTGTAGAGCTGGCCTGGCAGGGAAGGCCTGGACGATGCAGCTTGCCGATTCGGTGGTCGGCGGTCGCTCCTGTTGTCTCCCCACCAAGAAGCGTGCATGTCCGGATACTAACTGGCCAGGTACTCCGTTGGGTGAGGCAACGCAAGGCAGGTACCTACATTAGGTAGTAGTCTATGTACCTAGACTGGAAAGGCTTCTCTGGAAATGGAAATGTAGCCCTGAAGGAAGGAGGTACCGGCTAAGCTACCTGGTAGTTACTACGTACTTCCGTACCGTCGTCATCATCATCGACATCACCAGTTACTGGGCCGTTAGCTTGTTACCGAAACGTTGTAGAGCCAGCTCCAAGTTCCTCATTATTTCAACCTCCCTTCGTCGCGTGCGTGGGCTATTGTTGCGTACTCCTACTTGTTCTTTTTGACCTTTCGTATTCATGACCGCTGCCACTACCACAACCCCAACGCCGTCCGTCACTCCCTCCCTGTCGCTCCACGCCTACATGGGAACCTGAACCTGGTGCCGCTCACGCTCAAGGGCCCGCTGGCCGTCAGGGTCTAGACACAAGTCGCACCGCACCGCATCACCCATCACATGTGCCTTATTGTTAGTTAGTTCAGCGGACGGCACACTCCCGTACTCCGCTGCCGGGGCCTATTCGCCGCCCTTTGTTGGGTTGGCTTGGTCGACGAACGCACGTACCCGACAATCCATCAACCACACCCTCATGAGACCCGCGATGGTCATGCCATGCAGCCGTGGACGACAAGGACTGGTTCGCTGAAAGGCAGCCAAGCTGCTTTCTTTTTCCTTCACATCATGCTGGGATCAACCCTTCCATCACTTTCCCAAACCTGATTTTTCATATCGGCACTTCAGCTGAGCTTGTCGCTCCTGGCCAAAGCCCTGTGTTCCCGACAAGTATTTGTTTTCCTGCCCCGGGCTGCATCTCCATTTTGAAGCCTTGCCACTTTTACCTCCATCATCCCAACGCAAAGCTCGAAATACCTCCTCTGCTGTCTCAGTCCGCCACCTCTTCGTTTTCTATCTCTTCTTTTCCTTCTATCTGTTCCACCCCTCCCTTTCCCCGAAACAGTTGAAGAAGCCTCTCGGCTGAATCACTACCACCGCCAGCCGTCGCCCTTCCATGCCAAGTCTTGCTATTGCGCAGCACCGCGTCACTAAGCCAATTTATCCTATGCTGTGTCCACGGTGAAACGTATAAACGCCGTTCTGCAGTCTTCCGCCAAACCCGAGCTCTCGACCATTTCGGGACCAAGTTGCATCCCCTGCGCCGTTCCCTCAGCCTAGACACACGAACGCCGCCGACTTATTAGAGTCGATGCGCTGATTCCGTGTACCACCACCTCGAAATATCCCGCCTAAGTCGATATCGTCACCGTCTTCATCCGCGGGCAACCCACCCACGTCGCTGAATCGCCATCCTCGATCGTCACCACCATCTTAAACCGCCCGTCATCTAAACCGAGGCCCAGGATCAGCCTCCGCTTGGTTTGCCATACAAGAAAATTGCATAGTGTTCAGGCCGCTTTTTAGAGCTGGCCAGTTCCCTTCCTCTTGCTCAATGGATTACACTTTTATGACAATTCATGGTTAGTGCATGCGACAAATGCGCCTCGTCTTCCGGCCTTGCTGACCCTTGGCGATCTAGATTTGGGTCCGGACGCGACCATCCTCTTCGCCTCTGACTCCATAACGGACATTCTTGGCTACCATCCTACCGAAGTTCAGGAGAAATCATGCTTCGATTTCTTCCATCCTGAAGAGGTCCCTTTCGCTCGCTCCGTTCATTCTCGCGGCATTCTCCTTGACAAAGCCGCTGTCCTTCACTATGTCCGCATACGTTCTCGTGATGGCAATTGGGTGAGCTGCGAGTGTTGTTTCACTGTTGTTCACGATGTTCTAGTCGCCTGCATTAGTATCTATCAAGGCGGCGAGAAGAATCAGAGTACGTTGATAACCCACTCGAGCACGCTTTACGCCTGTCATTTGTGCTCCCTTCTCATCTGGGATGTCGATTGCTAATCAGTGCGCATTATAGAACGAGCCCTTGATGCTCCGCAGATTCGCCGCCTTTTCTCTTGCTCACCAAAGGACCCAAGATACCACATGTTGCAGCATCTTTCGCCCAAGTTCGAGATGCCCCCATCCCACCGTGAGCCACGTGCTGCCCTTATTCTTAACCGATTTACTCGATCTTTGAGCGTCATGTTCTGTACCAATGCCATTGCTTCTATTCTGGGTTTGCCCGCAGAAGTGGTTCAGAACAAGAGCTTCTATGAATGCATCCAGGAAAGCTGTCTTGAGGATGCAGTTAAATGCTTGGAGAGTGCAAAGGCCAACGACTCGATCGCCTATATGCGTTTTTGGTCTCGCGACCCTCGACGTGAGGAAGATCTGGAGGACGAGGAAACAGATGATGAGGAGGATGCTGCAATCGATGGAGTGCAAGAAGATGGAGTTGATGGCCATGCTATCAAAGAAGAATCCGAAGATGAAGGAATAAGTGATGGTATCAGACCACATCATCAGCGAAGCCACGATAGTCAGATTAGTGATTCTGACAGCGGCGGTGTACGCCTTGATGATGAGATGGATCTCGATTCAGATGGCCAGTCAGGACCCAGGGTAAAGATGGAGGAGGATATGGATGGCGTTGCAGATGTGCCTCGAAATCCACAAGAGCTGCGCGATGGCGAGACTGCTGCTGAGTCCTCCACGTCTGCCAGCGCTGCGCATAATCGTGCCCCTGCTGTTAACGGCAACGGTGTTCGACGTAACCGTTCTCCGACAACAAGGGCCGGGCGTAGACAGCCACCATACCCATTGCCTGCCGTTGAGTTGGAGGCAGTTGTTTCCTGCACCTCGGACGGCCTAGTCGTTATACTTCGGAAGGCCAGACCCCCATTCCCAGCAGCATGCAACCTCCTACCGTGTCTGTTACTCCCCAGCAAGGAATATTCGCTGCGCCTTGGGGCCAACACACCATTCGACCTCAATATCCTGTCCAAGCTCCAGCCCAGCCGCAGGCGTTCCCGGTCCATCAGGCTCCTTCCGTGGCCCAGACCGCACCAGCCCACTCTAGTGGGCCTTCCCTCGATCACCTCATGGACTCCATTCGCGAGATCGCAGTATTTGCTTGGGCTTTGGTTGGTATCAACGGAAATCTGGCGTCGTATAGCCGAGGCCGGCCAATGGCTGGGGCACAACCTGTTGGTGGACTTCCGGTATGGGACCCCAATGCTGGACAAACCAGCTATCTTGGCCCAGAGAATCAAGCAGTCGCACGCTGGGTGGCTTACGAAAATGGAACTTTGCATTGGCCATCTCGTGGATTAGGTGGGGGGCCGTCAACACATCCAGGAGGTCTTGGTGCCACGGAGATGAAAGGACCTAATGGTCATACCTCAAATGGCTACAATGGCAACCATTCTAACGGGCACAGTAACCATACTCCAAATGGATATGGGAGCTACCTTCCGAATGGGCATAGCAACACTCCGAACAGGAGTGGTAGCTCCAGTGGGCACAGTAATGGTGACGCAAATGGCCACAATTATAGTCTGAATGGCCAGAGTAACTATACCCTCGGAGCGAGCCTATGGCACGCGCAGACGCAACAAAACAATGGGTCATCTTCCGATGGGTACGGACAACAGCACGCATCCAATCGGAATCACGATGCCTTATCGAATGGGCATGCTTGGACTGATTCACCTGCTGAGGCAGCTTGGAACCTTGCCTTTAACACTCATCAGGATGGGACAAACAATGGGACATGGTCTACCCATAACAACGGGAACCAGCATCCACGTCGCTGATCTAGATGTCTTGGCTGTCTAATGCCACCCAAATGCTGGGACAATAACTCCTCTGTCTAGTATGGGGCTACCAGGCGAAGTAAATTGATGGTTTCAAAGCCGAGATTGCGATGTTGAACGAGGTAGTAAAATGATCCATTCCACATCGTGGAATTGAATGACACCAGGCGGTCACTGGGGGCAGGTGATCTTAATGTAGTATGCATGATTGATTCATGCTGGATATTCACAAGATAGTTGGATACTTTGTAACTCGTCTGTCAATTGTTACCTTTTTCTGTTCTCTCAATTCTGATGTACAGACGTTGAACCACGCGGGTGCGCAAGTCAAGAACAATTTCGTAGGATAGCATATGGCCTGCATTTTTCACAACACAATGCCATCCGAGGTTGGACATAGAATCTAGTTACCCTGGAGAGACTGGATGTTGGGGATTAGGTAAGACAGTATGTACATTGGTACCTTGCAGGCACAGAGCGCCCGTTTTGGGAGCTTGGACCAGGGGCCTCAGCGCTCCTTGGCTAAGGTAAGCTAGAAGGCCATTCACAAAGGCAACCGTGGATAGATGGCTATTTTGGTACGTCAGCTCCTGGGCCATTTCTTACGTACGCTCTCCCTAAGCTGGCACTTTCTTCTCCCTAGCCCACGACCACATCGGTGCAGAGCACCTAGAAACCTCACGAAGTAACGCGACCGAACCGGGAAATAGAGAAAGCAAGAACCACAGGACGACCCTTTTTGCTGCGCCAATACTGGATTGCTCGAAGCGACGGCCGCCCTCGCTACATCACCCTTGGCTCCGTTGAAGATTATCACAAAGACCCCGAACTCACCATGTCGGCTTCAAGCGCCCGAGGCCACTATACCAATCCCTCTGTGGAGGATGACGACCTGATTGATCCTGATGATGGTAGGTAGCTCCCGGCCAATGGCCTGGCCTATGGAGCGCATGCATTAGAAGGATCTAGCACTGACACGAAGCCAGCTGACCTGAACGACTTCGACGATCCGCTCGCGACGCAGTCCTCCCGACAGCCACTAACTGGAACTATCGGCTCCTCGTCATCATCTCGACCATTGAACGAGGGCTACCTCACCTCCCAGATCCCTGGCGAGGACCGCCGAGCCCCTCAGAACACGATTGACGAGTCCGTCTGGGAGACGGTGCGTCGCGACCTGCTCGCCGTATGGGCTAAGCTGCGCGAGGTCCTCTACCCACGATACCTCCTTGGCGGTACCATGTTTGACAGCGAGGGCGGACTGAGGGGGCTTACTCCAATTTGCGCGCCGGGGCCTGTCCGGCACCAGAGAGGAGTTGACTGGTCTCGCCAGCCGTGTCATCGACGCGGAGGCTCTGCTCCAGAGCAATCTGACCCCTGGTTTGCGGGACTGGGATCTCTGGGGCCCCTCATCTTTTGTCTGTTGTTGAGTATGTTGCTGAGCTTTAATGCGTTGCCTGACCAGAAGGATGCCGTCTTTAGCGGCGTCTTTGCCATGATCTGGCTAGGCGAGGCAATTGTGACACTGCAGATCAAGCTTCTGGGCGGAAACATGTAAGTTACTGTTTGAGATGTGGCTTTGAAGCCTTGAACGGTTTTACTGACCCGGTAACTAGTTCTTTTGCGCAGAGCGTGTGCATTATCGGCTACACCTTGTTCCCCTGGTGCTGGCGGCCCTCATGTCTGCCTTGAAGCTTCACTGGATCGCGCGAGTACCTGTCTACGCTGTTCTCATTCTGTGGTCTCTGGCCGCCGGCGTTAGCATTCTTGGTGGCAGCGGCGTTGTCAAGAACCGCGTAGCGCTCGCCGTCTTCCCATTGTTCATCTTCTACTTTGGGCTTGGCTGCCTGTGCTTCGTCAGCTAAGTGACACATTCGGTAACTACGAGCTTGGTTTTGGTCAGGCCACGGTGCTACCATGAGAGTGTTGAGCGGATGGTAGATGGATTCGAGTGCAGAAGGCAGGGGGAAGGCGTTCGCAACGCGCGTGTTTGTATTTTTAGACTATTTGTAGCTGATATGTTTTAAGATTGAGCGACCGCGATGCCCTCCAACCGTTTTTATACAGATGTTGCAGCTTGAAATAATTGGCCTTGGGGTGGTGCATAAATTATTGGGCGGGTAGGCATGCATGTGCCGAGATAGGTAGGTACCTAGGTAGGTAGGTAATGTGCGTTAGAGGCGCCAGCCAGGGCTGATGCATGCCTATTGATCATTTACCTCGCCTATCAAAGGGTGAAACGGAACCAGGTTGAAACATCCAGATCCAAGGTGCCACCGAGACAGACAGCATCACCCAACGGGCAGCATGGCTAGCGGCAGAATAGAAATTACAAGCGAGTGCCTGGCTCTTGATTGGATGCTGTCAGCGCTGATACCCCTCCTCCAGCGCAGGCGGTGAAGGCACTAAGTTTGGACATAAACCAGCGTTTGCCGTCTTGATTGGACCACGGCCCTTGGCTGGACTGGACTGGGCCTCAATTCGTGACGACACGGGAATCCATGCTGTAAACACCACTATCACAAGAATACCCGGTATCAGCCCAGGAGCACGCCTCAGCCCGCTCGCCTCTTGTCTGGAATTTTTTTTAGACCCTGGCCCACGTAACTTGCTTCGTTGGGACTCGTTCTATTCCTCCCGTGCAGCGCATTGCTATACCCCACCCCACCTCGAATCTTTGCCGAACCTACCTACCTCACGCCAAACTCCATAGCGAATCCACCTACCCTCGTGAGACGACCAATCTCTCCCCATCTTGCCTCAACCCCGACCGCAGCACACCCAACCATGGCCGACGACGTACAAGACGCAAACGCCAAGGCTGAGCCTATCAACGTCCAGGTTACGGAGGACGCAGAGACCCGAGCTGCTCGGCGCGAGCTCAAACAGTCTTCCATCTCGGACCAGACCGACGACGCTGGCCCTGACTCGCCCGCCGACGATGCGCAGGACGACGATCTGAAGGAGAAGGTAGCGTCACCTAAGAAGAAGCGTGCCCACGATCAGGTAGAGGGCGAGGTCGTCGCTCCGGACATCGATGCGACAAGCGTTGCCTCGACTGATTCGGGCAAGGATAGGGCGACGAGACTGGAACCGGAGAAGAAGAGGCACCGAGACCAAGATTCGAAGGAAGGCGAAGCTGTACGTTGGATTGCACGACGCGGAGCCATTTGAGGCTGTTTTGCTGACGGAAGCTAGGAACCCGCCGAGAAGACCACTGAAAAGACCACCGAAACAGCCGACGATGCTGGAAAATCGCCTGTCAAGAAGGATGCCCCGACATCAGCAAGCGCCTTTGCTGCTTCCGGATTCAGCAAACTGGCCACTGCCGCATCACCTTTGGCTCTATCGGCTCTTCCACGAGTAGTCCCTTCGGCTCTGGCACACCCAAGTTGGCATCCTTCGCATCACCACCCGCAGCCTCAGCGCCGCAAGCATCTGCCGCCGCGCCGAAGCTGACATTTGGCAGCGCCGGTGGCGCATCACCATTCGCAAGCCTCTCTAGCGGCTCCAACGGCTTCGGTGGCAGCCTTGGCGGCAGTTCTTTCGGCTCAGCGCTGTCAGGCAGCAAGCCGCTGAGCAGCTTCGGGGCGCCTGGCGCTTCACCGTCACCTTTCCAAAGCTCGAAACCGGCGAAACCGTTTGGGGCGCCTGAGAGTGATTCGGAGGGCAGTGGGGATGACGAAGGCGAGGATGAGGAGCCCAACGAGGAGCGCGCGGCATCTCCCGAGAAGGAATCCGATGAAAAGAAGAAACTGAAACTACAGAAAGGTTAGTGGTTGTTGCTAAAGAAGTCTTGCCCAGCATGACTGTCGGTTGCTGACATTATTTAGTTGAGGTAAACGACGGTGAAGCTGGAGAAAGCACTGTTGTATCAGTAAGAGCCAAAATGTTCGTCCACGACAAGGAAGCAGGATGGAAGGAGAGAGGCGCTGGTATGCTCAAGATCAATGTGCCGACTCAGTGCGTTGACTTTGACGACGCTGGAGCGGTCATTCCCGGGTCGTTCGACGCCTCGAGCCTAGAGGACGACTCCTCCGAATCCCCAAAGTCGTCCGTCTGCTGATGCGTCAAGACCAGACCCATCGGGTCATCCTAAATACGCCTGTCCTTCCCGCAATCAAATTTCAGGAGAAGGCGTCTTTGAAATCGGTCGCTATTCTATTTACTGCCTTCCAGGGAGAAGATGCAAAGCCCACTAGCGTTACGATGAGGGTAAGTCGTGATGACTTTCCAGTTCAATTGAGCATTCAGTCATTAACAGAGCCATTAGATGTCCGCAGCCAGCGCCAAGACGTTCCTGAACGAGATAAGCGTGATTCAAAGAGAGCTCCAGGGCAACTAGGAGAGGTCCCCGAGCCACTATCTGCTTGAAGCGAGGCGTGATGCAGGGGCAACGGCCCAGACGTAGTAGCCTTTTGACTACGAGCAAAGCACAACGCGCAGTTCGTTGAGAATGCTTTAAAGACAGGACACTATGGAAAGCCGGAATCAATTATTGCAGTGCAATATCTTGTTAATAATTGCAGGCGAGTTGACGAGACTGATACGAGGCCGAGCTACGTATGCCAAACGGAAAGCATTGGGAGTGAGATGGATATAAAGTGTATACATATGACACGCGTGCAGTATGGAAAGAGTCAATCCGGCGCTGGATGTTTGTTTAGACGTTGCATCCTGTGGTTTGTGTGAGCTTGGTGGGGGCTGGCTCTGGATGTTTGTGCGGGCTTTTGACGAAGCAGCTAAACTGTAGACGACTGGTGTTGGTAACGGTCCTCGTGCGTGATAACCAGGACTGCAGAGTGAGGTGGCCTCTTCGTATAAATAATGTCTTTCATCTTGTTCTTTGACTTTGCGCTCTTATCTTGGAAGGCCTGCTCTGCGATGCTCTCCGTATAGATTTGTGGATAACTAACTGACTGGGTCATGACGTGGTAGGATGCGTTAAACCACGTAGTTGGCACGCAAAGAACAAACACTCACGTGAAGCTGCCTGCAATCTACTATTGTGCAACATTTAATGACAACTTTCGTCCGGTTTGGTTCAGATAGATATGCCATTGCAACTGCCTGAATTTATCGGTGTTGCGTGCACGTGATCTGGCGCCGATTCCGCGTCTCATGCGATCGGGTGGCGTTCAGAAGAATCAGTTACCGTGATCGGCACGACGAGGCAATCTGCCCTGTTTCTAATCTGCTTAGACATGGCTTCAAGCCATTTGGCAAGAAGAAGCCATGTCAGAACCTATTTTAACTACTGACGGTACCCCGGGACCAGCGGGCAAGGACCGACCTGCGAAACGCAAGCGGCAGCTATTGGAGGAAGCATCACCAGCGCCTTCAGATGCTGGGAGTGATGCATCATCAACCGAGAAGAAGAGTCGTGGAGAGGCAGAGGTTCCGGACCTAAACCCAGGACGAAACCTAACCTGAAAAACGAAGCCAGCGCGGTCGTGGAGTGTCTGATCGAATGGCCAGACCTGTTCAAGTCGCTGGAAAAGACACACCGAGCCCTGAACCTCGTATTCACGTTTTGCTGCACCCGCAGGCATCTCATGACGACGTTCGATACAATAAAACCTACCGTGGAAACACATATCAAAAGACCTTTGTCCATAGAAGAGGTTGCTTCTATTGTCGCTCTTAGACCTAGTGGAATCCGCTTCGCTTATGTGGACGAGCTCATGCTACAACTAGATGCTCGTGGTGCGGAACGGGACGACACATTCAAAAGCTCTAAATCAGCCTGGTCTCAAGCCCCAGCACACGATGCATCTGTGGGCGGATTTACGGGGAGTGAGAGCCTCGACGTCCATCACGAAAGAGAGAATGCAGGGAGCGGAGTCGAAGTGCTTTATTTTGAGTTCATCGACGGTGACCTGAAGCGTCAGGTAATAGACAAGAAGACGGGGAACCAACACGACCCAACCGTAAGCTGAGGGACGAAGAGCTGAAAATGCCCGTCTTCAGCCAGAAGCAGATGACGCAACTCATCGAGCGCCGAAATCAGAAGTTTTCAAACGCTGTCAGTACATTTCTGAATCAGTGCTTACAGGACAATGTCGACCCTTGCGAGACTCTCAAGGAGCAAACGAAGGCTTTCGTACCGCAGCCATGGGTTCCTGAGGACAACGCTGCGCACCAGCCGCCGAGCAGCATCCCAGAGGCTATACCAAAGGAGCGCAAGCCGATACCAGAAATCGTACAGGAGATCAAGGATAGCCCCTGGTATACGGGTCAGATTGTACCTGATGGGCATCGAGTGTTTGAACAACAAGAGGCAGTTTATGGCGACTTGAATTTTTGCTCAGCCAGGATCTCGTGAATGCCTTGTACAACACCAAAGGAATCACGCAATTTTATGCTCATCAGGCTGAGGCCCTCAACAGTCTACACGAAGGACACAATGTCGTGGTAGCGACATCCACTAGTTCGGGCAAGTCCTTGATTTACCAGCTCCCCGTTCTTCACGCGTTGGAACAGGACTACAATTCGAGAGCCATGTACATATTCCCCACGAAGGCGCTCGCCCAAGATCAGAAACGGAGTTTGAAGGAGGCACTGGCGTATATGCCAGGACTCGAGGATATAATGGTCGAGACGTTCGACGGTGACACGCCTATGAGCGAGCGGAACAGTATCCGAGAAGAAGCGAGAATTATTTTTACTAACCCGGATATGCTTCACATTACCATTCTGCCGCAGGAAGAGAAATGGCGAAGCTTTTGAAAAATCTCAAATTTGTGGTTGGTAAGTACAAGCCTTGAACCTTGGAAAGTGGTCTAGTCTGATGCTTGTTTTAGTTGATGAATTACATTACTACAATGGTCAGATGGGATCGCACATGGCATTTATCATGCGGAGGCTGAGGCGAGTTTGCGCGGCAGTGGGTAACCGCCGTGTCAAGTTTATTTCTTGCTCTGCCACAGTGGCCAACCCAAGAGAGCATTTCAAGACCATATTCGGTCTTGATAATGTCCAGCTTATAGACTATGACGGATCGCCCTCAGGCAGGAAGGAGTTTTTGTGTTGGAACACCCTTTCAAAGACCCTGGTGATCCAGCCAGTGGCCGAGGTAATGCAAAGCTTGAATGTGCCCGCCTCTTCTGCGCGCTCATGTTACGTGGCGTTCGCACCATTGCATTCTGCAGAGTACGTGCACAATGCGAACTCTTGGTCGCCGCGATCAAGCAGGAGCTTGAGACACTTGGGCGGCCTGAATGTGCAGGCCTTGTCACGGCGTACCGAGGGGGTACACTGCTCAGGATCGTCGACAGATCGAGACGGACATGTTCGAAGGAAAGCTTTTAGGCATTGTTGCAACTACTGCCCTGGAATTGGGCATAGATATTGGCACTCTCGACTGTGTGATGAGCTGGGGCTTCCCTTATACGATTGCGAATCTCCGACAGCAGAGTGGTCGTGCGGGCAGACGAAAAAAGACTCGCTTTCTATTCTTATTGGGGATTGTTTCGTCACTGATCAACACTATATGCAAAACCCAGATGAGCTCTTTACGAAGCCCAACTGCGAGCTGCAGGTGGATTTGGAGAACATGCTTGTCCGCGAGGGCCACATTCAATGTGCGGCACACGAGATGCCCATCCGACCGCAACAAGACGCGCAATATTTTGGTTCAGACTTGCTCCAGATTTGCAAGGAACGGCTTACTAAAGATGATATGGGCTTCTATCATTGCCATGAACGCTTCCAGCCTGTGCCTTCGAGGTTTGTCGCTATTCGTGATACTGAGGATGAGCACTTTGCCATCATAGATATAACCCAAGGCAGGAATGTGGTTCTTGAGGAACTGGAGGCTTCACGGGCAATTTTCACTCTCTACGATGGGGCCATTTTCCTGCACCAGGGTATCACTTACTTGGTGCGAGACTTCAGACCCGATAAGCACATGGCCAAGGTAGTGAAGGTCAAGGTCGACTGGACAACGCAGCAGCGTGGTTATAACGACGTTGACCCAACTGAAACGGAAGTCATTCGTAAAGTGGCTGGGTCTTCGACGCATGCCTACTACGGCTCCATCAAGATCCAACAGGTTGTTTTTGGCTTCTTCAAATTAGATAGGAAGGGCCGGGTCTTGGATGCTGTGCAGGTAGACAACCCGCCGATTATCCGGTACAGCAAGGGCATGTGGTTGGATGTTCCGAAGGCTGCACTGGATATACTCCAGGATCGACGATTGCATGTAGCCGCTGCAATCCATGCTGCCGAGCATGCCATCATGAGCTTGCTACCGACGTTTGTTATCAGTATGCCTGGAGATGTGCGCACAGAGTGTAAGGTGGCACTTAAGGAATTCGCAAAAACAGAGACGCAGAGGAAGCGACCAGCACGCTTGACCTTCTACGATGCGAAGGGCGGTGCTGGTGGCTCTGGTATTAGTACCAAAGCGTTCGACCACGTCGACCGGCTCCTTGTTACTGCGCTACAGAGAGTGGAGGGTTGCCATTGCCAGCGCGGGTGTGTGGAGTGCGTCGCGTCAGAGTTCTGCAAGCAGGCCAACGAGGTGATGAGCAAAGCTGGGTGTCGCGTGGTGTTACGCAGCTTGCTGAACCTGGAGATTGATGTGGAGGGTTTGCCTATGGGACCTGAGGATTTCAGCCCGGCAGGGATTGAAACGGTGGTAGTGGCACAGCCGGTTCCGCTGAAGGGTGGGCAAGCAGTGAGCCTCCAGGCTGGTGCAGTAAAACAAGAGCCCGACGAGGAGGCCAAGATGGGAGGGTTCGATCAATGGTTGGGAGGTGGAGATGCAAATACCCTCTCTTAGCATAGATATTCAGCGTCATGGATCTTGTTCACATTCCTGCACAATCCTTTGGATCTTGAGGCTTTGTGCCATCTCTTTCGAGCCTACGGGCTCGTCTGACATCAGAAAGAGATACCCATGCCATTGGTGCTCGGGGATTGGACACTGGTCATAGTCACTGTAAGTTACTAGTGGAAGACACCACCAATTGTTTGACCAGGGCTCATTGGCTTAGTACTGGATGTGGCTTGTGTCGAGATCTCAACCGGCCATCATTGTTGATGAGATGGAACAAAGAATGACAATAACAATTACAGCTCGGATGACAGAAGAGGCGATGGGCTTGGGCAAGCGTACGGGTCCTGGTCGGTGAAACCACATAGAGGTAAGCGGCACGGCACAGCACAGCAGCAGTGGATTGCCAGCGCAGCAAGGGCCGTCACAGTGGGAAATGACTGCGCGTATGCATCGTGACGATGGCCACCCTGCCCAGTTCCCTGTTTCTGTGACATCCACCCCACATAGACTAGGGTCTGTGCCAAGGCCAGAGCCAAGATGCCGGCAGAGCGGCACGATCCATGAAACAAGCTTTTTGCGGCGGAGGGCTCCTCATGGCATGTTATTCTTGATTCACTGGTGGACGTTGGCAAGCTAGTCGCCGACGACATCATTGGGTTTGGTTTATGCTTGTTTCTCAGGGGTCCAGGGATGGTTGGGTTGCCTCCGCGTCAATGTTTAATTGCGTTACCCGCTCAGATACACAGGCAAATCCCGATCAGGGCGTTGGAAAGCTATGTCTCTCCGTGTTGATCTTTTCCCAGCGGTATGATTCAGAACTTATATGACTAGTTGGCTTGTATACAGGTATCCCGTGCGAGGCCTTGCGAGTGTTCAACCAATTGCCGACTTCTTTCATTGACACCAGCTGTAAAGACGGAGGCCATTTGCGCGCAGCCAGGATCAAACACGCAGGTGGGACAGGAATAATTGGTTCCAGAACAAGGGTGGCTTTGGCGTTGACTTAGCACAACTGCTTGTCCTGCCTCTGGTCATCCTTTATCATACCCTTGGTCCCGTCTTATGAAACTGGCGGACCCGGGGCTCGCAATTACCACCTTCGTATCACTAAAACCCCAGCGCTCCCAGACGAGGACACCTCCGATTCCACAACAATGATGGAACGACACTCGCCTTCGAGATCGCCCTACGCTTCATCCAGCCCCCATTCCCAGCGCCGCCGTGACGAACGTCGGGCCTCGCGCGACCGCAGAGAGCCTTCGTCGCTGCCGCCGCCCACGACTTACAACGAGTATAAGCGCAGCCGACAGGAAAACGAGAAGATGGCGTCCGCGGCGGGCGTCAAGATCAAGCCCGCGGGTGAGAGTGGTCGGCGAGGCATCCACCCGTGGCAGTTCCTGAGGATTGCCTTTCGCTCGTCGTGCAGGGCAAGTTTGCTTTGTAACATCTTGTGGCCGATTGTCCCCGCTGCTTTGGCGGTGAGGTGTAAGCTGTGATGACCCTGCCCCGTGCTTGCTATGTGCTGGGCGCGGTGTCGGTGTGGAGGGCGAGAAGCTGATTCTTATGCTTTCTAGATACGATGGAGGAACGACATACCCTCATATTCACTCTCTCATACATCGCCATGGTGCCTTGCGCCAATCTCATTGGCTTTGCAGGCCAAGAGCTCGCGAGAAAACTGCCACACGTTGCCGGTGTCCTGACCGAGATCACGTTCGTCATATATCCTTGAAACCCCTTGGCATGTTCTCCTTGTTAACATCCGGGTGCTACTAGTTGCGGATCCATCGTCGAAATCATCCTTTTCATGGTGCTCCTATCAAAAGACCAGTTCTACGTCGTCAAAGCCGCTATCCTCGGTTCCGTGCTCGCCACGATGCTGCTGTGTCTCGGATTCGTCTTCTTCGTCGGCGGCATGCACCGAGACGAGCAGACCTTCAGTGACGCTATTAGTGAAGCGGGCAGCGGCCTTCTCCTTACTGCGTATGGGAGCCATATCACACATTTCGTCTTTGAAATTGCCAACTAACACCAATCTATAGTGGCGTCGTCTTGGCTGTCCCGACCATTTTCGAACACGGCATGAACCCTGGTGAGCTCAGCGAGGAGCAGAACAACGAGCGAACGCTGCAGATTTCTCGTATCATCTCCATTCTCATGATTCTGGCCTACTTTGTCTACGTGCTCTTCCAGACACGCACCCACCACGGTATCTACGACGCCATCTTCGAGGCCGACGAGCACCGTGACCGCGACAAGGCCAAGGACATGGCCAAGGCAAAGTTCACCATGACCGAGTGCGTCATCGCCCTGGCTGTGGGTATCGCCCTTGTTACTGTCATCGCCATCAACCTGGTGTTGCAGATCGAGCACATCATCGAGTACTCCAACGTGTCGGACCCGTTCATGGGCCTCATTCTCGTGCCCCTCGTCGAGAAGTTTGCCGAGCACATCACCGCCATCGACGAGGCGTGGGACAACCAGATGAACTTTGCACTGTCCGCCGTGCTCGGCTCCACACTCCAGACGGCCCTGTTCAACGCGCCGCTGACTGTTATCGTCGGCTGGGGACTGGGCAAGCACATGGACCTGAATTTTGACGTCTTCAACCTGGTAATGCTTGTTTTGTCAATCCTTACGGTCGGTCGGTTCTTGCAAGACCAGAAGAGCAACTACCTCGAAGGGTTTTTGCTGATTATACTCTACATTGCCATTGCCGTGTCGGCATGGTACTTCCCTAACCCTCAGTCTCATCACTAAGACGATGATGCTACTAGGACGCACTCGGTGCGTCATGCTATACGCACGAACCCAATGTAGGAGGGTGTAAGCTTGCTTTGTTTTGCACATAGCGTTGGTGCGTCGCATGTTTACGAAGAATGTCAATACCCAATCATAGGTTCTTTGATTCGGCTCAGGGAAAACTCAGCAGGCGCTCGTAATGATGTTCATGTATCTTATATATATCTACTAAGATCAATGATAAAAGAAATATCCGTTATACTCGTACGAAAACTCGATGCTTGCTCCAACCCTCTAGCCAGAGAGCCCTGTCCTTAAACGCCTATCCATATCCAATACAATCAGAAAAACAGCAGGTCCTCATCTTTCCAGCCCATGCCATAAAATATCGTGCGTACACTGCTCTCCATAGTCTCCGGCCCACAAATCAACACCAGGTCATCTCCCCAGTCTCCTTGCAAGGCCCAACTTCCGCCTTGAACAAAGTCTCATCCAAGCGACCCCTTCTGCCAGTCCAAGACGGGCTGGCTCGTGTCAGTGTGTGGACTAGCTGACAGCGCTGTGGATCCAGAGCGGTCAGATCATTCAGTTCCTGTCTGCAGAGGATGTCCTCCTCAGTGCGGTTACCGTCCAACAGCAGACATTTGGTCTCGTCCTGACGATCTGTCATGACGGCACGGAGGACTTGGAAAATGGGCGTGACACCGGAGCCGCCGCAGATCATGATGAAGCGCTTGACCTTGCGCTCCTTGCCTGAAATACTGCAGATACCTTTACCAAGGTACTCGAACTTGCCTACCGGGCCCTTGAAGTCGACAAAGTGACCCAACGGGATCGCGTTGAGCGCCTGCGTCATCTTTCCTCCTGGGCGGTCGGCAGCGTCAAAGTAGATCTTGATGAGCACATTGAGTCTGCCCTTATCGGTGACTTCAGACATCGGTGTGTATGCTCGGATAATGGCCTCTCGCGTTGCAGGTTCGCGGAGACGCATCATCAGGTGCTGTCCGGTTGGTAGACCAATAGCTTGGTCATCATGGTCGAGTTTAAATGTGAAGAGCTTCGTGTCGTGTGATAGGGTGGTACGCTTCTCAAGGATAGCCTTAGTCCATACCTTGGGCTGCAGGAAAACGGCCCGTGTAGGATCGCTCTCGGTAGACTCATCGCCACCAGCTAATGCTGCAGCAGCATCGTCATCTAGCGTTCCAATGTGATAGTCTACCATCATTGACTTGGCATTCTCGCTGTCTGTGTGGGTTATCAGCATGTGTGTACAGTCATGTTATACAACCAGGAGGCACTTACGAATGCTCATGAACTCTTCTGTCGCATCTTGGCCTGCCGCGTTAATGATTGACGTGGCACCGCCTGGATGCCCTTCGAGGTAGGGTGTCCCATCGTAGACCTCCTTGTTGACCACAAACCAAGGCTCAGTCTCTCCATTGTGCGCTCGCAGCTCTTCGATGGTAATTTTCCGGTTCACCTTAGGATTGGTCATGCAAACCTCCTTTACTTGCTCCTGTTGCGTGGTTTCTTCTTCTTGCCCAGCAACTTTCTCCCCCAGAAGCCATTGGTCAAGTTTCCACCGGCTTTCTTGACTCGCTCCATCCAGCCACCAGGCATCAAGGCCGGGAGCGTGGGATGCTCGAATCTCAACGAATGGGCCTCCTTGTGGATAACCACACGGAACCATGGGTTGTTCATCATACCCAGAACACTCCAGTACATGTCACGGGGTTGAACCATCATTCCCTCATCCATGGCACGGATGAGAATGTCATCGGCATCTTTGAGTTCATCGATAGCGATGTCAAGGTCCCAGAAACACCAACAGAAAGATGCCTCTCGCCACCACATGTCTACTCGACCACCGTAGAGCATCTCGCCTTCTGGCGCAAGACGGTAATCATCTTCCGGGTATGTGATGTTTGCTAATCGCCAAGTCTTGCCTTGATCAAGGGTAACCTCGACACGGGTGATGCGTTTACCACCACCGCCGTAGGCATAACCACGGACGTTGTATGATGTAGGGCCATTGACCAATGGAACCACCTCGTCATGGGCAGGATAGCAGGTTGCACTATTCACATTGAGATCGTAGATGGCATAATTCTCATCCTTCCAGGTTTTAGGGATGTTGCCACTCTCCTCGGGGCTGATCATAGTCGGCAAGACTCTGTTATCGTAAATGTGATACCAGTTGTCACTGGGCTCAGCCGTAACGATAATCCTCTTGAGCCACTTGACGCTTCGTCCGCCAATCTGGCCTGGTATTATAATGCGTACAGGCTTGCCATGGTCTGGATGGAGGACTTCGCCGTTCATCTTGTGCGCCACCATGACACCTCTGTTGGGATCCAAACACCAGTTCAGCTTGATGGAAGTACCGTAGTATCCATTTGGAAGCTTGTCTGCTCCCTCGAAGCAGACATATCTTGCTCCACGCTTTGGCTTTGCGGCAGCAAGCAGATCTCCGATAGGGACTCCTGTCCACAGAGCTGTGGACAAACCAGCTGCGCCCCAAGAGAAGCCCTTAGACTTCCGGACCATGTTTTGTTCCTTTCGACGATTGCCGGCACATACGAGGGTGACCGGGTAGGTTGCTTGTTCATAGTTGTTGATGAGGTCTCTCACGCTCATCTGGATGGGGTGTTCAACAAGACCTTCGACAGTGAACTCCCAATCATAAATGTCATCGTCCTCGCACTTTGGTACAGCGCCATGGTTGCGGACATAGTGGAGATCCTCACTTGTGAGAAAGCCTTCGTCGTAAAGGTCGCTCAGTGGAGCTTCAACATTGAAAGGGTGGACGCCAGTTAGGCGAATGAGACGGGGTCTCGAGGGACGTGGCTATCAGGGGTCTTCAGGTCTTCTTGCAGAACCTTTTTCAGGCTTGAAGTAGGTGGTAGGGGATATAGGCTGGACTTTCTGGGTTCTAGCTGAGATAAGGATTGTCCTTGGCTAACGTCGGAGAGGTTGATAAGACTGCCAGCCCTCGACGGCTTAGCTGTCGGAGGAGGACTGGGAGGGAACTGAACAGCCTGTGGTAAGGTATTGGAAAGGACCTCCATTGTGATTGATGTGGTGGAGAGAAAAGGAAAGGAAATGGCAAGACGCTGGGAAACTATGAAGAGAACACACAGGAGGCACAATTGAGGACACCAGCACGAAAATGTGTAAACGGGGCATGGTCTATCTAACACGACTTACACCGGAGATGCTAGAACGGCGGCTGGCTGGAGATGCACGGCCTCGTCCCATCCACCTCCGGGAGCCCGATAAGCCGGGTGAAACGATCCATTCAGACATGACGGGCAGTGGCGAGGAGATGCAAAAACCACTGGAGTGGGCGCGTGGGAGGCACCATGATGTCCGCGGAGGGAGCCTTATCAGGGGCAGAAGTGGCAGCTGGCGGCGCTAGCGAATCATGGCGCCAGATAAGCAGCGATACGGAGATAAGGCTATCTGACAGCGGAAATGCGCGAACCAGGCCCTGTGGGTGCGCGATCGTCAAAGCGGATAAGCGGCAATTGTTGTTGCTATGCTCTGATTCCAGATCCAGAGCATACATAGTAGCACGGACGGGCGAGCGGGCCAAACGGAGATGGCTTCAAGGTTTGAGGCCGATGGTGATCTTAGTCATGGGGTTCGATCCCAAAGAATGGGGTTGCAAAGAGTTCACGTCGCCCCATCTGTGACGAGGCCGAGGTGGATGGGGACGAGCCAGCATATGACGGCATTTTAAGGAAGAGAAGGGCATCGAGAAAAGATAAGGCGCTTGGCAGGGACTCCTTCTGGGCCATGGCGGAGATTTCCCGGAGATGGACGAACACGCCGGACAAGACATCGTCACGTCTGCATCGTGGACAGCTGAAACGAGAGAAGCCCTTTTCGGATTCGGAGGATACGTGCTGATGTTGAATGCAGCAAACGCCTATACGTGTGTTGAGGCAAACGACAACATGGTGAGTGCCAGCCAGAAGGACATTGGACTTCCAATGGCCTTTTGTATATGGTGAGATTGAACCAAGGACAAGTATTTCCAAGTGATTCTCTGCCGCAATGAAGGAGATATCAGAACTCTTTGTTTCACTCTCATTGCTTCATATCGTGCGTGATGGTGATGGTTGACAGGAACATTGCTGCTTCCTCGCCATCTCGTCTGTTCTGTGGATAGGCAAGGTAAGTACTGAAAGGTGGGAAGCAGCTTAGGACTTTGGTCCAGCATCGCGTCATGGCAGAATATCCTGCTTATGTAATATCTTACCTGAGAAGTCGAGGCAACCTCAATGGTCGCTAGCCCGCTGCGGCTTAGCGTCAGATTTGACGGGCGCAGCCCGGGCAGGCGGTCGGGGCGATTCAACCACAAGACTCGGTCAAAGAGATATTCCATGCATACAGGCGTCGGCGCCGTATCCATCTGCAACACCACAGAACATCCGGCCTTTTATATGCAACGCCGTCACTCCTCCGGCGCATCGCTGACCTCTGTCCTGCCGTCCGCCTCGCTCCTTTGTGCTCTGCTCGCCTCCACGCACCGATGCCGGCTCATTTAGCCCAACCACGAAGCCATTTCCTGGGGTGGTGCATCCCTTAGCAGACCAGGTCCTCCCGAATGTAGTGACACCCCGAGCCTTACAAGAGCCCATACAAACACCATTTGCCGACCGCAATGGATCGCGCAAAGAAGCGTGTGTTGACCCGTACCATTTGCCCATGATCACTTGCTCACCCAGCTGCAGGCGAGCTCCGCGCCCTCAATGAGAGAGCTTGGGAAGGCGACAAAGGTGCATCCCGCATTTACACTTCAGCCTCATTCCCTGCCCATGCTGACTTTTTTCATCCCAGACGTCTTCCAAGTTAGCCCCTCTCTCGATTCATCCCTCAAGAAGAACACTGCCTTCATCAAGCGACTGCGAACCACCATCTCCGCCGCGACTCTCGCCACTTTTCTTCAAGAGATCCGAACACTAAGCTTGCACAAGTATCTTTCCGAAATTATCTCAGCCTGCTATGAAGGTCTTTGCAAGCTCAAGACCCCGGCGAGGTCGAGGCCGGTGTAGAGATCGTCAGTGCTCTCCACCAGCGCTTCGGTCCTAGCGAATTCACCGAGTATCTCGCATGGCTCCTCGGCAAGGGCATGGCCACGCCAGACAAGAGCGCCCTCAAAGTTTTACCTACTGAGGCACGCGAGAAGGAGGAGAAGGATCGCATTACCCGCCAGCGCGCCTTGTTGCGTGTGGTGACTGACCTGTGGCTAGTTGGAGTACTGCGAACCCTCGACGATGCAACCAGACCCGACGATGCTACCAAAGGTGCTGCTGGCAAAACAACTGAGCTCAAGCCCCGAAGCAGTTCCTCCAAACCCGGCTCGGGCGCCGACCCTTTCCCCATCGAGGTTCTCAAGGATCTCCTGGGGCACGACCGAGAGCACGCCAACCTTCCCTGCTGGTTATTTTTGTCAAAGCTTTCAGCTGGGACATCCTTGGCGTGAAACCCGCCGGTTCTGAAGGTCGCAAGACAGTAGAAGAAGATGGAGCGGCCACAGTGGAAGAAGGCACGTCACCTGCAGCTACCGACGATTCATCCTCGGCCGATCAGCCCTTCACCTCGCCTGAAATGAGGGAGCGGTTCAGAACTATACTAAAGAAATATTTCGATGATGTTGCCGCTCACATCGTCCGGGACCAAAAGTCCATTCAATCACAGGCTCGTCGCAACGCGGAAGCATACGTTAAATCTGGCGAAGTATTCGAAGACCGGCAAGCAAATTACGAGAAACAAGTTAAAGCGCAAGATCGGCTTGTCTCCAACGCCCAGGTCATAGCTGATGCAATCGGAGCTGAGATGCCTGACTTAAAAGATTCTGATGATTCACTGGCCGCTACCAGTAACTCTATCGGCCTCGTCAAGACTGGCGACTATCTACGGTCCATGGGTGACGGTGCAGGAATATGGGAAGACGAGGATGAGCGTCGTTTCTACGAAAATCTGGTTGATCTCAAGGGCAAGGTGCCCCTATCCTTCTCGAAGACGGAAAGAAGAAGAAGACAGACGGCGAAGACCAGGTTGGCAAAAAGCCCGACGCTACTGAGACTGCAGAACCCGTACCAGCGCCCGAGGTTAATGAAGATCAATCAACGGCCATTGCAAACAAGACTATCGGAGCGCAGGTCGATGCTCTGCTTGCACGACTACCAGATCTCACCAACAAAGACATTATTGACCAGACCGCTATTGACTTTTGCTTCCTCAATTCGAAAGCCTCTCGAAACCGACTAGTAAAGGCATTAACGGAAGTCCCCAAGGGCCGAAGTGATCTGCTACCTTGCTGGGCACGTCTCGTGGCAACTCTTGGCCGCTATATGCCCGACGTTCCAAAGGGTCTAGTAGAGTATCTCGATGCAGAGTTTCGTAGCTTACAGAGGCGCAAAGAGAAGGATTTCCTTGGTCAAGTCCGACTTAGCAACATCCGTTACCTGGCAGAGCTCACGAAGTTTGGCATTGTTCCTGAACATGTTGTGTTTCACTGCCTGAAGGTCAGCCTGGATGATTTCTCGCGGATGAACATTGAAATTCTTTGCAATCTCATCGAGAACTGCGGTCGATATCTGTTAAAGAATCCAGAGACTGCTCCTCGTATGGCCAGCTTCCTTGAGACACTCCAACGGAAGAAGTCCGTTCAGCATATCGGACAGCCCGAAAGGATGCTCATTGATAATGCTGTGTACTACGTGGATCCACCTGAGCGTCCTGCGATAGAAGTCAAAGAGCGCACGCCTATGGAACTCTTTATTCGTAAACTCGTTTATGTGGATATGACGAAACGGAATTATAGTAAGATTTTGAAGCAGATCCGCAGGCTACACTGGGAAGAGCCGGAGGTAGGTTGTTCCTTTACCCCTGTTTTGGTTCTCTCATTATCAAGGCCGCAACTAACTCCATATTCTTCAGGTCGTTGCTATCATGGAAAAGGTATTTTCCAAGCCTGCAAAGGTCAAATATGGAAACATTCATCTTCTCGGTATTTTGTTAAGCGCCATTTACCGTTACCACCCAGCCTTTGTGGTCAGGGTTATTGATAATGTGATCGAGTCTGTTGTCTTTGGGCTAGAGCAGAACGATTTCAGGTTCTTCCAGCGCCGCATCGCAGAGGTCAAATATCTTGGTGAACTTTACAACTACAGGATGTTGGAGCATCCTGTGATATTTGATACCATGTATAAAATCATGACATTCGGATACGGTAAGGAGGTTCACCAGCACTGCTGTGCAGTTAAAGCACTAACACGTCATAGGCGGTCCTCCAGTGCCCGGCAGACTCAATCCATTTGATCCACCTGATGATTTCTTCCGCATTCGTCTCGTTTCTACAATCCTCGAGACTTGCGGAATGTTCTTTAGCAGGGGTGCGGCTGGGAAGAAGCTCGATTACTTCCTTTCTTTCTTCCAGGTTGGTGGTGATTTTGAGTCAGGTACAGCACATACTAACATCTGCCAAAGTATTACGTTCATACCAAGGCTTCTTTGCCTCTAGACATTGAGTTCACCGTTCAAGATATTTTCGCTGTTACCCGTCCCCAATGGAAATTTGCCTCAAGCTTAGATGAAGCTACCAAAGCATTCCAACTCGCCATCTCGCAAGATCAGAAGTCTGCCGGTGCCGATAAATATGCAGAGGCCGATGATGCCACTAGCGGGGCTTCGTCAGAGGATGAGAATGGGGACGCTGATGAGATTGAGGCCGACGGAGAGGGTGACGAAGATAGTGCTTCAGACGAGGACGACATTGAGGTAAGCAGGAAGCAGGAGGCCATGGGCATTTCATGTGCTAACATAAAGAACAGGCGGATGGAGACGACGAATCGGTCGGCTACGACAGCGAGTTCAACGATGAATCCATCGTGGTAACTCGTCAGGAAGAGGTTGCTGATCCTGAGGACGAGGCCGACTTTGAGCGTGAGTATGCGAAGATGATGGCGGAGAGCCTTGAATCTCGCAAATTCGAGCGCAAGCAGCTCTTCGACGTGCCACTCCCTGTTCGACCAAAGAATCGTGAGCAAGTAGCTTCTGCCGACAGTGGTAACGAGGGGCCACCAGCGGGTCACACCATGGCATTCTCGCTCCTGACAAAGAAGGGCAACCGTCAACAGGTTCGTACTACTGAATGTTTTAACCAAAGGGGTGTCATTAACATGTGAAAAGACTCGAACCGTGGAGCTGCCTTCCGACTCTACATTTGCTATCGCTATGAAGAATCAGCAACAAGCTGAGAAGGAAGAGCAGCAGCGAATCAAGAATCTGGTTCTTAATTATGATTTGCAACAGAGCGAAGACCAAGAAGGTATGAGCACTTGCTAATCACAAAACTTTTAAGACTAACATAACCAGCCGCAGGCAACGAGCGGCCAGGAACATTCTACCACAACCGAGCTGATAGACCGGGTAAGGATCGGAATCAGAGGACGCGGAAGCTACAGCTTAGTGATGTTGATTGGTGAACGCGTCCATTCTGGGACTTGGGAAAGTCGAATTATTGCTGGGTTGAGCTTTTGGCTTGGTTCTAGCGAGATGCAGAAGCATGCAACAGAGACGTGGATCTATGCACGACTTCAAAGGCCGCCTTACGGTCGCTTACTGCCGCCGAGGTCTGAGAAACAGGCCAGGGCATCCACTATCTTGGTGTTGGCGCGGAGTCGAAGCCGATGGCATACATTCGCCGTACATGTTTCGAATCTCAGCACGAGCCCAGCCTACAGCAGTTCCACTGAGCCATGACAGCCGAAATGGGCAGTTTCGTCAACATAGCCGTCATACGCATGGATGAGAAGCTGATTCACAGGGTCGTCAAGTGCCAAGGAGCGGTAGCTAGTGGGGACGGCGAGGTCGAGGCCAAATCTATGATGGTGAGGCCAGGGACGTACGTACGGGCTTCAGGCCTAACATGCTACAATCGGGTAGTTTACAGGGCGCGCGAATGTGGTTTGATTAAGAAAAGAGACGAATCCTTTCGGGCATGAATGAAGTCCTAACTATGCGGTTCCGTTGCATGAACCAAAAACTCAAGAGTGTCAACTGAACCTGTAGTATTCTAAGCATACCGCCCAGTAGGCGGTTAGTAATGGCTGGCAGGGTGGTATAAGATATACATAGGATTTTTACTTATTGTTGTCTATGTGCCCATCGCTCGAAGTTCCAATCTGTGTGGCCGCATACCTTGCTCTCAGCGAAATACGTTCACGGATATACTTCCTTACCTTTTAAGAAGATATCAACCAAGGTAAAATAAAAGCAATAAGAAATGAATAAAATTAGGCGAGAGATAGTACATCTTACATACAATGAAATGCAATTGTAGAATAATGTTCAGGCCTATCAACCTAGAAGTAGAGTTAGATACGGTCATAAATATCTTTGTCAAGTGCTATGCCCCGTAGAGGTGTTGATATCGTTAAATATCCAAACTTACATCGCTAGCCGTGACATAGTTAGCTCTCAGAAACAAGTATCATAGATCAGATGCATAAGCACATATTCAGCAATGTTGTCTCAAGACACATAAGTGCCTGTCATTTTATTAGGTATTTACGTAACATAGGCAAGTCCATGGCCCTCCAACTCGTCACATCAACCTCGCCTCTCTGTGGTTGGATTAAGCTCTTTCCTGCCGAGCTTCTACCCAGGGTAAGGAAGGAACTACAAACGCATGCTTCCTACATCTTTGGCACTCTATGGCTCTTTCTCCTCCATTAGTTTTCTTGCCATATTCAAACTGTAGGCGATGCAAT
The DNA here is from genome assembly GCA_020081605.1 of Albifimbria verrucaria. Taxonomy (NCBI): domain Eukaryota; kingdom Fungi; phylum Ascomycota; class Sordariomycetes; order Hypocreales; family Stachybotryaceae; genus Albifimbria; species Albifimbria verrucaria. Next base: position 771,470 of record JAHREC010000049.1, read on the forward strand.
GTTCTTCCTGTCAACACTTTCACCGCGTCTGGAGCTTCATCGTACAAGTGGTAGCGCCGTTTGCATTGAAGACGACATCCCATCACCTGCAGCCTCCCGTCAAGATCCGCTGAAGCCACTATCGCTGCACTACATGAGGAGATTGACTGACTTCAACGTCATCATGTCCGAGTAACACCATCGCCTGCCACCATTCGAGTTGGGTAATTGATGCTGGGTTATCCAAACACCAAAGAACTTGGAAAATGGTGGTTGTCGGCGTGGATTGGCCGGTCAAAGATGTGAGCCAATTCTCCTTTCGTATTATGGCTTTCCCATATTAGTCTCTGGTGATTCATCGCTGACATGGTCGGCTTAGGTCGTCTATACCTCCGTTGTTGGCGTCCTAATGTTGATGGCATGCCTTGAGTGGCTCCTTTGGCTGTCGGCGTTTATATACTGCCTAGTCAAGGCTTATCGGAAAGCAGAACATTGGTCGATCCGGGTGCTTTGTATAGCTGTAGGGACCGTCTTTGTCCTGCTCCGGTACGTTTGCATTCGACAGGCTGTGTTAGAGCTTTGAGGCTAATCAGGCGCCCAGACTTCTCTTCCTCCCAGTAATGGTTGTCACGTTGCCATTGCCCGATCAAGTCACAGATCTTTGGCCCCTCGTTATCGTGAGCTCTCTTCAGTGGTTCGCCTTTTGGAGTTTCGCCATTCTCCTCACTGTACCGTGGCTTCTCTGTATGTACCAGCTGGTCACTAACCAGTTAGGCCGCGCGCGGCGAATCAAACAAGTTCTTGACGATGTGACTGCCCCCAAAGTAGTCATTGTCATGCCCTGTTACCGTGAAGAGCCTCGTGTGCTCATTACAGCTGTCGAGTCTGTCGTCGATTGCGATTACCCCCTGCTTGCATTCATGTTTTCCTGTCATTCGACGGCGAGGATGTCGACGAGTTGTACCTCAGAACTGTCGACGCTCTCGGCGTTCCTTTGGATCTTGACACTTTTCCCCAAAGCATCGACGTCACCTATAAAGCTGCGCGCATCACTGTCTCCCGCTTTCCGCATGGCGGCAAACGCCACTGCCAAAAGGCCACGTTCAAGCTGATCGACAGGGTTTACGAGCAGTATCTCTTAAGAAATGACAACCTTTTATCCTCTTCATTGACTCGGACTGCATCCTAGACAAGGTCTGTTTGCAAAACTTCGTCTACGATATGGAGCTCAGCCCTGGTAATTCTAGAGACATGCTGGCGATGACGGGCGTTATCACGTCGACGACGAGAAAACACAGCATCATTACCTTACTGCAGGACATGGAGTATATACATGGCCAGCTGCTAGAGCGCACTGTTGAGTCAGGCTGTGGCTCAGTAACGTGCCTACCGGGTGCACTGACGATGCTGCGTTTCTCAGCCTTCAGAAGAATGGCCAAATACTACTTCGCCGACAAGGCAGAGCAATGCGATGACCTATTTGACTTTGCCAAGTGCCACCTTGGCGAAGATCGCTGGCTCACCCATCTCTTCATGATTGGTGCCAAGAAACGTCACCAGATCCAGATGTGTACCTCAGCGTTCTGCAAAACAGAAGCCGTGCAAACCTTTCGATCCCTGGTTAAGCAGCGGCGTCGATGGTTCCTCGGCTTCATCACCAACGAGGTGTGTATGCTGACAGACTGGCGGTTGTGGAAGCGGTACCCCGTCCTGGTCGCAGTGCGGTTTATGCAAAACACGATTCGGACGACGGCGCTGTTGTTCTTCATCACCATGCTTGCCCTTTGACCACGTCGAGCACGGTGGCCGACCTGCCGGTTGGCTTCATGGCGGTCTCGCTAGGGTTGAACTGGTTACTGATGCTGTATTTCGGGGCCAAGCTCAAGCGGTTCAAGATCTGGCTGTATCCTCTCATGTTCATGCTCAACCCCTTCTTCAACTGGTACTACATGGTCTACGGCATCTTCACCGCCGGGCAAAGGACATGGGGTGGCCCACGAGCCGACGCAGCAGCAGCAGACGTCAACACAACAGCTAGAGAGGCGGCAGAGCAGGCGGAGAAACAGGGCGACGAACTGAACGTGGTGCCAGAGACGTTCAAGCCAGCTCAAGAAGCAAGGAGAGAGCTTTCGAGCCGGGACATAGTGAGGAGGAAGAGCGTGGTCCGTCCGCCCGACGACATCAATGGCAGATTTTCTGCCAGGCAGCGGACAAAGACGGGCTTGTACACATATGTCGACGAGCCCCAAGGTCAGGCAGGGTTATGGTTCCGCGGACGTTCAAGGCGAGCGCCCAGTTCGGCGAACAGGATGGAAGAGGGGAGCAGGGCTGGTGACGGGGTAGACTATGAATTACGCATGACAGACTACATGGGAGAGGAAGATCGCCGCAAGTACACGGTAGCGCAAAGGGTTCAGCAACGGCGAGAGGAAGATGATGCAAGTCATTAGTTAAGTTAGACATTGAAGAAAGATGCATTACAGGGACCTTTTGGGGTTAGTGCAGACGCTAGCCGCCAAGACAAGGGCAAGCAAGCAAGGCTGGGCTGGTGGTGGTGAGAGTCAGGTAGCAATGTGACTGACTCGCCAGAGGCGAAACCAATTTTTATTTGATTTGATTTTTTTCGGGAATGGCGGGGCAACAGACAGCAGATCAATGGCGGGGTACAACGGACCAGGGCATGACAACAGCATCTCTCGTAGGTAGATGCCAGATCGATCGGTCAAGTTCTATTGCGGACGGCCATGGGCTTTGGGTAGAGCAGGCAAGCGTAAGGCAGTCAGAGGGACGTGGCATCAGCCTTGCCACGGCGATGAGTCGATTGGCTTGCAGGCGGGAAAGGATTTCTTTGTACAGCATTTCTTGTTGTAGCCAGAAGAGTCTGGAAAATTCTGTATACTTCGATGGCGGGGCAGAAACATTGGCAAAGGGCCCTTGCAAGTACTGGCTCCGCCGGGGAGCCACGGGGGTACAGAGAATATACTCAGGATTGACTGGGTTTATGCCAGTATTTCAGAGTATCCAGAGAGTAGCGCATGCGGCCCTGGTACAAGCAGGCGCAAGGCACAAAGTACTGGCTTGACGCAAGTATGCCCACCGCCAACTGCTACGGCGTGGTGTCCGGCTGGGCGGTTCTGGTACCTTGGCGAGGATACAAAATGGCAGCTTCCTGCGCACGCGGATCTGCCTCTACAGGTACAGCTACCTGCTGCTGAGTTGGCTCTGTGTTGACTTTTTCTTTTTTTTTCCCTGCAAACCCACTTGAAGTCCCTCTCCCCAAGGCATTACCTAAATTACGACTAACTCTTCCTTCTCTTTCCCCATCACCAAACCCATCACGCATATACCCTCGCTCTTACTTCTCCCCTCCCTCACCCTCTCCCCTGCGTCGACTTGTTCCTCGCTTCCGTTTTTTCTTGCGCCTGTGTTCAAGAAAGAAAGACAGACTACGCATTTTTTCCAACCCTCGCCAGGCAGATTGCTTACCGAGACGATTTCGCGCCGCCAAATATAAGCGGAAAATAGCCACCCGAAAAACCCACAGCCCACCGCAACCATGAGTGTCGTCGGTACGTTTCGCTCGATAAACCCTCCCCGCCGACCGCCTACGTGCGAGAAGAGAACATCAAGGCTGATCGCAATTGCTTTGCTTTTATAGGTGTCGATTTCGGAACCCTCAAGACGGTCATCGCCGTCGCGAGAAACCGCGGTGTCGATGTGGTGAGTTTCTACTCTACTACCCTGCTGCTGCTGCTGCTGCCCCTCCCTCCCACGCCCTGCGGATTTGGAGCACCCCACGATGCTCCCACCGGGCGCAACGCCAGCACAACAACAGCAACAGCTCCAAATGAACCGCGAAGCTAACATGTCCGGCCTTTCTCTAGATCACCAACGAAGTCTCCAACCGAGCTACTCCGTAAGTCCCTAACCCTCCTGCGCTTCGGCGCTGCTCCTGTTTTGACCCCTTGCTGACTCTGGGCTCTCTCCAGCTCCCTGGTAGGCTTCGGTCCCAAGTCCCGTTACCTTGGTGAGCCGGCCAAGACGCAGGAAATCTCCAACCTCAAGAACACCGTCAACTGCCTCAAGCGTCTCGCTGGCCGAACCTTCAACGACCCCGATGTCCAGATCGAGCAGCAGTACATCACGGCGCCCCTTGTCGATGTCAACGGCCAAGTCGGCGCCGAGGTCAGCTATCTCGGCAACAAGGAGAAGTTCAACTTCACCCAGCTCACCGCCATGTACCTGAGCAAGATCAAGCAGACTACCGCCAACGAGCTGAAGCTGCCCGTCTCCGAGCTCTGCATGAGCGTCCCCGCCTGGTTCACCGACATCCAGCGCAGGGCCCTGCTCGACGCTGCTGAGATCGCCGGCCTCAAGGTCCTGCGTCTCATCAACGACACCACCGCCGCCGCCCTTGGCTGGGGTATCACCAAGCTCGATCTGCCCGCCCCCGAGGAGAAGCCTCGCCGCGTCTGCTTCATCGACATTGGCCACAGCAACTACACCTGCTCCATCGTCGAGTACAAGAAGGGTGAGCTTGCCGTCAAGTCTACCGCCTGGGACCGCAACTTCGGTGGCCGTGACTTCGACAAGGCCCTCGTTGACCACCTGGCCAAGGAGTTCAAGGGCAAGAAGGGTGTCGACATCTACACCCACGGCCGCGCCATGGCCCGTACTATTGCCGCCGCTGAGAAGGCCAAGAAGATCTTGTCCGCTAACCAGCAGGCCCCCGTCAACATCGAATCTCTCATGAACGATGTCGATGTCTCTGCCATGATCACCCGTCAGGAGTTCGAGGCCTTGGTCGAGCCCCTGCTCGCCCGCACCCACGTCCCTCTCGAGCAGGCCCTTGCCCAGGCCAAGCTCACCAAGGAGGACATCGACATCATCGAGATTGTCGGTGGTGGATCCCGTATCCCCGCCCTCAAGGAGCGCATCCAGGCCTTCTTCGGCAAGACCCTGTCCTACACCATGAACGCCGACGAGGCCATCGCCCGTGGCTGCGCCTTCAGCTGCGCCATCCTTTCCCCGTCTTCCGTGTCCGTGACTTCGCCGTCCAGGACATCATCAGCTACCCCATCGAGTTCGGTTGGGAGAAGGCCCCTGATATTCCTGATGAGGACACCAGCCTGACCGTCTTCAACAAGGGCAACGTCCTGCCCTCTACTAAGATCCTCACCTTCTACCGCAAGCAGCCCTTCGACCTGGAGGCGCGATATGCCAAGCCCGAGGACCTCCCCGGCAAGACTAACCCCTGGATCGGCCGCTTCTCCGTCAAGGGTGTCAAGGCCGACGGTAAGGACGACTTCATGATCTGCAAGCTCAAGGCTCGCGTCAACATCCACGGTGTTCTCAACGTCGAGAACGGTTACTACGTCGAGGACCAGGAGGTCGAGGAGGAGGTCAAGGAGGAGGATGGAGAGAAGAAGGACCCTGATGTGAGTATTTTCGAGCAGAATCCTGCCTCATCTCCTACTAGTGATTTCTCTCCTGCACTCGCATCGCCATCGACATCGTCCGGATTCCTCGGAGATGACGTTAATCGATCTCCCAAACGCCAACGACGCGGTTTCGGGTTTCGTTCGCCTAGCACTTTCTCCTATGTTTCTGACGCTCCTTTGGAGCACACCCCGAATCGAACGTTGCTGACATCGGACTTCCCAAAGGCTATGGAGACCGACAACAAGGACGATGCTCCCAAGAAGACCCGCAAGGTCAAGAAGCAGGTTCGCAAGGGCGACCTGCCCATCGCCAGCGGCACTGCTTCCCTGGATGCCGCCTCCAAGACTACCCTTGCTGAGAAGGAGGCCGCCATGGTCATGGAGGACAAGCTGGTCGCCGACACTGAGGAGAAGAAGAACGAGCTCGAGGCCTACATCTACGACCTTCGCGCCAAGCTCGACGAGCAGTACGCTGAACTCGCCAGCGAGGAAGACAAGACCGCCATCAAGGCCAAGCTTGAGGCCACTGAGGTTAGTTTCCTACACCAAAATCTTATCCGAAATGTCTCTTACTAACGATTATGCAGGACTGGCTCTACGACGAGGGCGACGATGCTTCTAAGGGTGTCTACGTGGCCAAGATCGATGAGATCCGCGCCATGGCCGGCCCCATTGTCCAGCGCTACTTCGACAAGGTCGAGGCCGAGCGCCGCGCCGTCCAGGAGAAGGTTGAGGCCGAGCAGGCCGCCAAGAAGGCCGCTGAAGAGGAGGCTCGCAAGGCCGCCGAGGCCGAGAAGGCCGCTCAGCCCGACGCCGAGATGAAGGATGCTGAAGCCGCCCCCAACCCGAGACCGAGGAGGCGGGGAATCAAAATAAACCGGTCCGGGTTTAAAGGATTCCTGAACCGGTTCAAGGAAAGGGCCCCAAGCAATGAGAAGACGAGCAAAAATGGATGGACGGATGAATGGATTATAGACGCATCTTTTACAAAACCCCTGTAAACTACTCCCGCCAAACTCAAACCAATTACTACTACCAAGGTCTTATGATTGTTGTCATTGTTTTTAATTTGCAAGGGAATTAACGAAAGAAAGGGGGTTTATGGTTTGAGTTGCCTACCTCTTTGTTGGTTTTATGTTGGTTTTTTTTTATGACGGATATGTACTTGAGTTAGACTGCGTCACAACTCCTAGTTTCATGGAATCATATATTAGATGTTCACTAGATTGAAGATTTTTTTTCTCTCTCTTCTCTCTTCTCTCTTCTTGTCTTTATGCTAATATCTAGTGCCCTCGAGAGATGAGATGAGAAACCATGCGGACCTTGAACAGGGAACAGGAAAGAAAAAAAAGAGGATGCAATAAATCTCGTTCTACAATTTTTTGGAACCAGGAAAAAATGGAGAGAAGAAACGAAAACATCAATAATCCCCTTATTCCATATCTTTCTTCTGATGTATTAATGTTTCGCTTCATTATAGCTTTTCCCCTTCCTCCCTCGTAGCCGTTTTGTTGACCCATAACCCGTTCCCCTCTCCCTTTCTTTTCGATAACTACACATACGTTTTTCCACTATTTCCCTTTTTCCGTTTTCAAATCCGAACGTCGTGTAAAACATCAGCATCAAACATGGGGATACGTAAGTCATGCGTAGGGGCGACTAAGGTGCGTTCTCAGATAAAGGAGGGTTTGGGGCATGGCGGAGAAGAAAGGGGCTTCCATGCTTGGCCACGACGAGGGGCGGGCTGCGACTCGAGGGTCTGCGTTGCTCATACAAGTGAAGAGAGGGCTCGATTTCAACAAGGTTAGGACCCGAAGGGTCTTTTAGTTGATGTCGAACAGGGGCTTCAACTTGATGATCAGCTGCCATTCTTCGTTGGACACGTCCTTGCGGTAGAACTCCTTCAAGCAGTCGATACTGGCACGCGACACCAGACTGTAAAGGGCGTCGCTCTCCTCCAGGTGACGGCCGTAGATGGGCTGGTGACCACCCATTTCAATCTTGACGGCGACCGAGGGCTGGCCCTTCTTGCAGACGGGGATCTGCTTGTGGTCACGCTCGATGGAGGTGCTGTGAATTTGGTTAGGCATATACTTTAAGACATGGTGAGGAGCTTGAGACTTACACTCGGCCCAGGTTGATGATTTCCTTGGCGCCAGTAATAGGGTTGTTCTTGACCGCTGCAATAGGCGTGTTGACCTTGAGCGAACCGTCTACGACGTCCACACCAATAACGATGGGGCCAGTCTTGTTGAATACGGCGACGGGCTTCAGCACGCAGGGGAAGACGGCCAACATCTTAGACTCCTCCTTCTTCTTCTCCAGCATCTCGTCCATATGCTTGGTGAAGGCATCGAACAGGTGGTAAATAATGTCGGCTTGGAAAATCTTGATGCCCTGCTCTTCGGCGTACTGCTGTGCTTCCTTATCGACCTTGACGTCGAAGCAGAGCATGACGGCGTAGTCGGGCGCCTTCTCCAACATGATACCACACTGCAGCACATCTCGCTTGTAGACTGGGCCGATACCGACGTTGGCAACAGGAATCTTGCAGTCCTTCAAGAAATCGAGCAGAGCCTCCAGGGAACCAAGGGTGGAGGCCTGGACGCTGACACCACGTCCAGAGGTCTCGACTCGGCTGAGCAGGGTGGCCAGATCGGACTCAACCTCATCCTCAATATCCTCCTCGTCATCATCAGGGCCGACAACCATCAGCCTAGAACCGGCAATGGCACCTTCAAGTCCAGGCGCGCTGATCTTGACACCAAGGGCAGCCTTGACCTCCTTGTGGTGAACGTACGCCGATTTCAGACGCAGCTCCTTGAGCGGCGCCGGCGTAAGCAGCGCCCTAATATTCGTTTTGATCGCGCCTTCTGTACCGCACAGTACAATGCGGTCACCCTCCTTCAGGATACCGTTGGACAGGACAACGTCAATGGTTATACCGAAACCTTCGATGGCCTTGACTTCGAGGACGGTGGCCTGAACCTCGGACAGGTACATCAGGGAGCCAACCATACGCTCCTGGGTGAGCTGGACAATGAGCTTCAGCATGTCGGGGATACCCTCACCAGTGTGGGCAGAGGTGGGGACGAGCGAGACGTATTTGGCCATGGACTTGTTCTCGTAGAAGAGCTCCGAGTTGAAACCCTGCTCGGCAAATGCGAGCTTAGTGTCTTCAAGACGCTTCTTGAACTCGTTGTGGACAGCCTTGTTCTGCAGGGCCAAACTGTCCTGGAATCCGTTGTTGTCGACCTTCTTCCAGCCGTAGAGACGATCGATCTTGTTCAGGGCGACGATGAAGGGAATCTTACGCTCTCGGAGCATGCGCATCGACTCGAGCGTCTGCTGCTGGAGACCGTGCATGATGTCGACAACGAGAATGGCAATGTTGCAGAGAGACGAACCACGAGATCGGAGGTTAGAGAAAGACTCGTGACCAGGGGTATCGATGACCAGCAGACCAGGGACCTTGAATTCGAACTTGTTGTCGCGGTTGACGACGGCGGTCTTCTGCTTGATGGCATCGACAGGGAAGTAGGTAGCACCAATCTGCTGCGTAATACCACCGGCTTCGCCCTCCTGGACGTTGGTCTGACGAACCTTGTCCAGCAGCTTCGTCTTTCCGGTATCGACGTGTCCAAGAATACAGCAAATGGGCGATCGCAGGTTGTCCTTGGAACGAGCAGCCAGGGCGGCCTGGTGGGCCTTCTCTCGGCGCTCCGCGGCCTCCTTCTTGCGCTGAGCCTCGGCCTGCTGTGCAGCGGAGACCTTCTCGTCTTCCGAGTCGGATTCCTCCTCAGAGTCCTCTTCGGAGTCCTCGTCCCCAGCTCCGTTTGCCCCTTGGCGGCGGCGGCGGCAGCCTTCTTCTCGGCCTCCTCATCCGAGTCGGCATCCCAGCTGTCCTTGACATCGTCTTCATCCGCAGCGGCGGCCTCCCAGTCCTCCTCAACATCGCTCTCGGCGGCCTTCTTAGCGGCGGCAGCCTTGGCTTCCTGCTCAGCCTTCTCACGCGCTGCCTTCTCCTCGGCCTCCTTCAGGGCCTTCTCGGCCTGGATTCTGGCACGCTCAGCAGCCTCAGCAAGGATCTTCTCCTCGTCGACCTAGAGAAACTCGGCGTGAGTAACGATGCTAATATGATGTAGAAATTTCAACTGCGGGCTTACCTTGTCTTGCTTGCCCTTCTTCTTCTTGTTGTCGTAGACAACCTTCTTCTTCTCGCCTTCTTCTTGAGGGCCAACCTTGATACCAGCAGCAAGCATCTGCTGCAGCTTCCTCTCGTTGCGGGCCTTCTCCTCCTTCTGGGCCTTGGTGAGGTACTTGCCCTCCTTCTTCAGCTGCTCAATACGCTCCTTTTCCTTCTGCTTCTTCAGGGCCTTCTGTTCCTCTCGGCGCTTCTCTTCCTCGGCGGCCAGACGCTCCGCCTCCTCGTCGCGGGCCTTGGCCTCGGCCAAAAGACAGGTCTCCTCTTCCTGTCGTCGTCGCAGCTCCTCCTGTTGCTTCTGAAGCATGGCCAGGGCGGCGGGGACCTTCTTCTTCTTGCCACCGGCAGCGGCGGCGGGCTCAGCAGGGGGTGCAGGAGCAGCCTCCTCCTCCTTGGCGGGCTCGGGCTTTGAGGGCTCGGGCTTTGCGGGCGTCTTCTTCTTGGCCTTGAAACATGGTTAGCAGGGGATGTTTTTTTGTTTTTTTCATCGTGGGATTGGCTCTGGAGAGCTGCGTACCTGTTCCTTCTTTCGTGCCTTCTCACGCTCCTTCTTGAGCTTCTCCTTCTCGGCCTTGGTCAGAATTCTGCCGCTGTTCTCGTCGGCATCATCCGCAGGCTCCTGCTTGGCCGGAGCAGGCTTTCCCTTGGCGCCTCCCTTGCCCTTCTTGGCGGGAGCAGCGAACTCGTCGTCCATGGAAGCCTCAACGGGGCGGCGGGCGCAGGGGCGTCGGCAGCGGTGGGGTCCTCTCCTGGACGAAGTCCTCCTCGGGCAGGCCCTTCTTCTTGCGCTTCTCCTTGTTCTTGCGCAGCATGGCCATGAGACCACCGGCGCCGCCAGAGGCGTCCTCATCGTTGTCGCCGTTGGCATCGGCCGCGGGAGCATCTCCGTCGGTGGCGGCAGGGGAGCGATGCTCTCGCCCAGCTCGGCCTCCCAGTCGTCCTGGGCCTTCTTGCCGCCCTTCTTCTTGGGTGCCATGGTGGTGATTCTCGAGTAACGGGAACTGAGATGGCAGAAGGAGGGTCTCGATTTCTTGCGTCGGCCTGGGGTGAGGCGTGGTCGACGGGCAGGTGTGAGATGTAAGGTGTGGAAGAAGTTGTCGCTGTGGGCAGCGGCACCAAGTAGGTAGTCGAAATCGGCGGGGCAACCCACTACGGTATAAGTTAAGTATACCTACCTACCTACCCAGTAGGCGTCTCCCGGCAGGGCTTACTTATACCAAGGCCGGCCTGCCTTGTGGCAAATCCTACTGCTCCTACTCGTCGAGTGGCTACCGGAGGAGAAAAGCCGACGGGGCATGCTTCAGGCTACATTGCTACAGCACCTAGGTAGGTCTAATTATGTCGAGCAGAGCCAGGCCAAGCGAGCAACTGAGGCTGCAGCTCGGCTTCTTCGAGAAGGATGACGGCGGGGCAACCAAGAAAGGTCGTCGGCTGGATGTACCTTGACTGTATCGATAACTGAACCTCGACGTCGCGAGCCTATGACGGCCATGCGCTACAGTGGGAATAGCGGGCGGAGGGGCTGCTGCGGGTGCCATCGTGGCAGCCCACAGGCGTACTCTAGTCACTGCACGGTACCTGCAACGGCAACGGCTGCCATTCGCTGTGGCCCGAGCTGGGCCTGAGCTGTGAAAAAAATTGAATGTGAGTTGCCATATTATGTAAGCCTTCTCCATGTTTCCTAATTTGGCAATCCTCGCTCAGACCTGTCGGGCCTTCGGGCTAGTCTCGATGGCTTCCTTTCCCGTTACTGGCATTGTTCTCTGGCCGGTGTAGATGCACAACATGTTGGCATGCTCTTGTTTTTTTTTTTTTTTTTTTTTGTTTTTTTCTAAACTACGTAGTCACCGTCATAAGCCTCTGAGTCAACACACGCTTTCTACCACCAAAACGCCTGGTTCACCTTACCCCTGAGTCACTGCATCTGCATCTTGGAGTTGAGTCAGCCCATCCCATGACACGGGCTGTCGCTGCCTGCTCCTCGTTCCAGTGTGCCCATCCTTATTCTTTCATGGATAACAGCCTCGACCTGATTTTTGTTTTTTCTCTGCTAATATATGTTCTATAACACCATGTCTTCCTTGTCAATCTTATCATCACATCATCACGTAACTTGATCTCGCCAGGTACTATCCTTAAGCTGCCCTGCACTCTCATACCATTCATTCGTATCCCTCAAAGAACTGGAGCAAACAGATATTCCAAAACATCATAGCCCAAGCTAAAGTAACTCCTCTTCTGCTCACCCGCGTCCTCGAAGTTATCTCGGAAGCGCTCCGTGTGGATGCCATTTTCCAATTTATCAAGACAGCGACAATATAGGTCGAAAAGCGGCCTAGTATCCACGATACTCTCCAACTGTCTCTGTGTCAAGCATCTGCGCACCAACTCCCCGTGAATGTGCATTCGGTTCGGGTGTGGTCGGATGTCCGGCAGGAGTCCGGCACGGACTCCGCTCTGGCCACCTCGGTGCCGGGCGGAGACTCCATGCGAGGCTCGGTGAGTGGGTAAATATCCGTGTTCTGTTGCGCCAGGGTTTGTATGAGGTAGATAAATTGCCATAGCTCCAAACTGAGCAGAGTAAAGTGATAAAGCGAGCCGCTGACCGACACGCCAAACGTTTCGGCGTTGTCTACGCTACTGGCGATGGTTCCGTATCGTCGGCCGCGCTCCGCCGCCTGTCGTAGCGGATGACTTTGAATCCTTATGAATCTCCGTACTGCCGTTGGGAGTACTCCCTCGAACACCACTGTAAACTCCTGTTTCGTTGTCCCCACGGCACCCAGACACCTGCAATCCCTCCAGCCAGATCTGATAGCATGAAGATTGGCCAAAATCCGGCAGGTTCCGTCGAAGCCCCAACGTCAATCATATGCATCGTTGACCTTGAGATGCGGTCTGTGTGCAATAAAGTCATCTCGTTATTTGATGCCTCGCTCCGATGATCAATGACTAGCAGGGAGTGGGTTGTCGTCAAAGCATATGTTTTGCCGTCCATTATCTGAAGGGATGTGGCCGGCGACCCGAGCTGGAACGACTTCATAGGTTTCAGCTTCTTCTCTGCCAAGTCTAGGACCTCCCAATGAAGCTCGGTATCGACGCAGAAGACGATGCCATCGCCATCTGCTGCGATCGAGTAGATTGGCTGAGGATATCTCTTTCTGTTGCGTGTCCAATACTCAATTCGCTTTGTCACCCCTCATCCGTTTGGATCTCAGTCATGCTGGCAGAAATGATTAGAAGACAGCCGGACTTTGTCGTGGCCAGAGTAAATGGAAATGTGTTGCCATCTTTGACGTATATCCACTCCTTCAGGCTTGTTATCCGGTCACCTGCCTGTCCGAGTCCACTGGCGAAGTCCGAGGGGTTTCTATCTTTATCAATAACTTCAGATATGATCTTGCCCGACTGAGGATCAACAAATGCCAGGGTTGGTTTGTTATCCACCAGAAGCGCCACAATCAGGCACTGGTATGTCTGAGAGAAAATTACCCTTGTGGGAGTGCCGCCCACTGGTATAGATCTTGGCACAGCGTCCGTGTCAGGCCAAATTTCAGCGAGCAAAATTCTCGAGCCACTGAGTAGTAGCAGAGACATTTGTTCCTCGTCCTTCAACAAGTTCTCATGTAATCTGTAAAGAGAATGAATCGGAAGCGAGGGCATTGAAGCGTCATTGAAGTCGGTCGGCCATATCAGGATTTTGGACTTGAACTTTGATTGCTGGGAAGAAAACTCCCCAGCATTATAAAATTGTTGTCGCAACATGCGAATGCAGTGGGAAAGTCTGTGAGATGGTCAAGCGCTGGAAACACATCCACAGGTGCAACCCCAAGCCTCTCCACATGCCATGTTATATCATCCGGCCCTTGGCCCGGGACTCTCATGGTGATGAGATGGCCGCATCGAGTGCCAACGGCTAAGTTTACTTCATCTTCTCCCTGTCGTATTAGACAAATGCTTGTTAAAGCATCGATCTGGCTACCGGATGAAGATGCCTCAACGCCCGACACAGAATGATCTGTTCCTGTTAGTACTTGAAAATGTGTCAGGTGAGGTATCAAGTAACTTACTCATCCCAGAGTCCAATGTCACTTCTCCAACAATCTCTCCTTCGACCGCAAAGAATGACATCTTTGAGGTTCCCTCGAACCTAGAGCCTATGGCCACGATATCCCTTCCTGTGGCCGCGAAAATGGACAAGCAGGTGACTTCACCTTGTATTTCCCAGCTACTGAGTTTGGAGACATGCATTGCGTCAATGGCTATTGTATGGACTTGCGATGATGAGCCGCTCTGGTACGAAACCACTACGGAGTTCTCAAAGCAGAAGGCTTTCTGTGCGGTGACTCCATGGGTTCCAAGAATAGCATCAATTGATTCTTGTGAGCTACCAATACGTTAGTAACTTTCTTCGCTGTATAGCCAAATTCAGGGCTACAAACCTTTCGGTTCCCAAAACCAAGGTGAGGGAGGTTTCAGTGACTTGGACTATTTTGTCATCTAACATCTGTGTTGCCGCCAAAGTGGTTGATGAAAGGTCGAACGGAGTGTTCTCTGCAGGCAAAGCGTCCACCTGGTCCAAGTCTTGCGAAAATTCCAAGACGGTCGACGAGTGTGGAACAGCCAAGAGCATGCTCAATGTCATGCCCTCGGGACCATCCATGAAAAATGCCCAGGCTTGTCTTGTGGGTTCTCCCACGTCCAGATCAAGGCCAATTCGGGCTCTGACTCCCCATCTCCATTCGGTAACCGTGCCTTGGAGGCCACGTCCAGAGGCACTATACATTGTGTCTTTCTGGGCCATGAACCCTGCAGGTGCATCTATCCCAAGTCTGGCTATCTGATCCTGGGGTATGCCCTGGTTCCAGGAAAGAGACTCGCGGGATGCCGTCATGTCGACTACAGGAGACCAGTTCGGTAACACGCTCACCCTTTCCACATCCATGCGTGGTGCCAACTGCGGGTAATTAGCATGGGACTTAACAATTACCCTGAACAACTCACCCTCCAAACACCTCCAGGCCCGGAGTCTCCCGCAACAATTAGGACGTCGGAGAATCGATCGAAGCTCGCAGCAAATGCAGTGTCGATATTCGTATCTAGGAATCCGGCGTTTGTCAAGGAAGGGAGCAGATCGAAAATGTCAATCTCGATATGCTGGATAGCGCCGTCCTCGCGAGCGAGATATATAACGTCCGTCTTTTGACAATACTCTCGTAGTCGAAAAGTCCTCGCCCAAGCCGTCCAGAGCGGTTCGCCCTGTCCATGAAAGTATTTGGTTGGACTAGGGGACTCGGTGGGCAGGTATTCAAAAGAAGGCGATCCTGAGAGGGCGTCCTTTACGATTCCAATGTGGTGCTGCGACACAATCAAGAAAGAAGTCTTTGACCTGATAGGAATAAGAAGTAAGGGCATCTTATGCTCAGGCGGCAGCCGGATACCAGGCTTCTCCTCGGAGAATACTTCGTCGAGGTCATCCCCTGTTCCCACTCATGAATTACCATTCGGGAGACAGGTGTGGAGTGTCCACGCTCTTTGCGAGCTATAAAGAGCAGAAGAATGATGTGATAGTCATCTTCAGGTCGAGGGTAGAGAAATTCGGCCTTGTGTATCACGCCCTGGATTGCACGTATTCTCGTAGACTTGATAGGCGTCATATGACCATGGGTCTTGTACTGAGTAGCTAGAACCTCCATGGCCTCAAGCTCATACACAACGAGCAGGCCATCAGGTGAGACAGCTGCCATACAGCGGGAGTGGGGATCGACTGCCATGTGGTGTCCTAGGAACCTCAACCCCTGGAGTCCCTTGTGTCTCGTGGTTACAAACATTGGCCGGCCATATTCATCTAGCGTAATGAAGACGAAGAGAAAATCACCAGACTCAAGCACAAGCACAAGCAGCTGTGGAGGAGTGGGCGTTGCCGGATGTACTCTCCAATCTTTCGAGGCATTCGCGTGTCTCGTAACAGAAGGCTGGGCCGACCGGCCCTGTCTGCCACATCGGGGCCATCCTCATCCAGGCTGTGGTCTAGACCTCGACCGAAGACAAGAGCATTGCGTATTCTCTGGTCGAAATCGGTCTTCCTCAACACATCGTGGAGCTGGCCAGTCTTTGCAGCTCTCTGATCTGCACAAAATTGCTCTGGGTACTGTTAGCTCGGTACTGTTGGGAGGCTAATAGAGAGTGGCACGGCAAGACAGCAGACGTGAAGCTATGTTTCATTGACATGCGCTACATGGTCTGAATGCTGACCAGTCCCGCGGGTAATTGGTGGATAAAACAACGAGATTTTGCAAGTATTCGCAAGGAATAGACTTACGCCTATGAAAGCAATGTCGTTATTGGTAAATGCCCTCAACCGAACGGGTAGAATCCACCGTACGACGGGGCTCTCCACGACGGTTCTCGACAAGATGCCGCAAGTTGGCGAGTTGGACTGGGACACGGCGCTAGGCTTTGGCGCTGCAGAAGCCTTGAGAGCAGCTTGGAGGTTGACCGTCTCGGTGACCCACTCGCCGTCTCTCAAAACACTGGTTTGGAAGGCCATGTCTAAGATACCATAATGCTTGGGCAAACGCTTGTCGGCAGGGTCGCGCAGCGTGGGGATTAAAGCGACCGTGTCGCGGTCAACGCTTCAGTGAGGAGATTTCACAAGCCTGGAATGACGTTGCCGCCTATGTAAGTGGCGGGGTTCTGGCTCGACAATGACTCAAAACGAATGAACATCGTGCAACCGTGTGTGTTGCATGCAGCGGGAAGGCAAATCAAGTTCATCTTTTGTCGAAGCAGCTGTGATGCGGCTACAGGGTAGGCTCATGCAGAGGGAGGGAGCTCCCAGCTTGAGCTCAGACACGGCAACTTATCTTATCTTAAGCCCGAATCACCACAGCGCTGTCGTCAACCCGCGTTTCGCTTCACGTGTCAGGACATACGTATCCCTACCTCTACCGCCTTTGCGCTTTCGCAGCATACAGCATATCTGTGCTTTTTCCTTTTTCTTTTCTTTCCCGGCTCGCCCGCCTCAAGCGCGGTGAACCCCAAGTCCCCGTCATGACGTGAGCCTTTCACTTTAAAAACAAAAAATCCTGATCCCTACATCTCGACATGCAGTCCCAACACGAGGCGTCATCACGCCAGCAACACCAGGATGACCTCGCTCCGGGAGCGGAGCCTGCGCATGCAAGCGCCACGTCCAGCGGGAAGACGGCCGATATCCTCGATGCCTGCAGATGGAGGGATCTCGCACGGTTGAGGTCGCTTGCTGAGTCCCCTGGTGGGTTTCTCAACGACGACCTCCGCCGAGCTGCCTGTAAGTCCCCAACGCATACCACCTACCAGCTTCTCTCAAACTCCATCACATACTAACACATATTCCACTAGGGCCTATATTGCTTGGTATTGCGTCGTCAGGCGCCAATGCGGACAGTGACACCCAAGGCGACTGGAAACAGCTCCCACGTCACAGGGATGAAGACCAGGTGCAGCTCGATGTCAACCGCGCATTCATATACTACCCCAATAGTACGCAAACCTTTCTACGTCCCTGCTCTGTAAACCACCGACTGACAGTTCGCCGCCTAGACCAGACAGATGCTGAGCTTGACCGGCGGAAATCCGAACTATCTTCCCTCATCTCTGAAGTCCTCCGCCGATACCCCTTTCTCTGCTATTTCCAAGGCTTCCACGACATTTGCCAGGTTTTTCTTCTGGTCCTCGAGCCACACCTACGGGCCCAGGTTGTCGCACGCCTGTCCGTCCTTCGTATACGAGACTTTATGCTGCCCAGCCTTGGCCCTACTACAGCCCAGCTCAGGCTGCTACCCGACATTCTCGCCAAAGCCGACCCTGAGCTTCGCGCTCACATCGCCGGTATCGAGCCCTTCTACGCCCTCGCCGGCACCCTTACCATGTATGCCCATAACATAGAGGCTTACCAGGACATCGCCCGCTTGTTCGATGTCTTCCTGGCCCGCGAGCCCGTGTTCACTGTCTACATCTTTGCTCAGATTGTGATTGACCGCCGTGATGAGATCCTCGAGGTCGACGACGTAGATATCCTAACCGTTGTCCTCAGCAAGGTTCCCCGCAGATGGATCTCGATGCTCTTGTTGCCCGGGCCGTGCAATTATTCGACCGCTACCCTCCAGAGACGCTGCGCTTCTGGAGCAGCATATCGAGCGCAAGCGCGCTCAAGACGGCCAGGAATATTGAGGCCTCGACCACCCAAACTATGGAACAGGGCGAGGAATACTTCCTTCAGCAGGCCAAGGAGCTCCGCTGGGCCGAGGTGCAGGATAAGATCAAACTGACCATGTGGAGATACCGACGACCGGCGCGCGCTATGGGAATGGCCGTTGCGGTGGGAGTGCTGGCCTTGTACCTCCGCCGCAACCCTGCCATTATTCACCATCTATTCTCATTCTTTCAGCGCTTTTGAGTAACGCTGATTAGCATAGCATAACACCTATGGGATTGAGATTGGGTTGAGCAGTCAGACAATGTATTTGTATTCCACCACAAGAGTGGACTTGATAGACTCCCTCGCAGCCATGCGTAATTTAACAAATGATGAAAAGTTCACAGTTTCAATTCTTCGCCGTGACGCCCACTAAATCCCCATGATGAACGCTAATGTCTAGACAAGATTTTTCCTTTGTAAGCCCCTTATTCCTGGTGTTTCCTCTTCAACTCCTCGAAGTGGCTTTGCTGCTCAGAGGCCAGCTTTCCGTCCACATCGCCGATGATGGTGCATATCAGCGAGTAGTTGTTGTACAGGAAGCGCTGCGCCTTGCGCTTGTCGCTCCTGTATGACTGGCTCTGACGCGTGAGGAAGGCTTCCACCTCGGAGCGCAGCCGGCGCAGACTAACAACCACAGGCTCGTCGTCTCCAGCCTCAGTGCTCAGTGCTAAGAAGCCATGGAGCAGCTGGCCGAATTTTTGTGTTATTACGTGCGGCGCTGCAGTCATCTTCGCCTGGTCGGCGGCAGATCGGGACGATGACTTCGCAGGAGCCAGCTGACGGACCGAGTCGTAGTGTCGGTCCATGATGACCTGGAGACGAGGCCAGAGGAGCATGTTAGTTCCGTTGATGTACCCATCAACAGCGGGAACTCGTCGACGCTGAAGTTCAAAAGCAAAGTGCTGGTTGAGACGGATACAAAGAAGCAGGCCCAGCGCATCAAAGGTTTCGCTGGTCAGGGTCTTGGAAAGGGTTTGACCGAGCTCAAATGTTGGCTCAAATATATGGTTGAAGTACCTAGATATCTTCGATAATGGGAGAGCTGGTGTAAAGAAGGTTGTAAGGAAGGTGTACTCGGCAGTTGCATTATCAATCAGTGCCAAGTTGAAATTCCTGAAGGGGTCTCAAGGTAATGCGTAGCCTGGTCTTCCTCGGCGAGATATGAGGATAGGGCGGCTCGGTTCTTCATCTTTAAGATGTCGATTCGACGGCCTAGGTTGAAGGTATCGTGCGGGGGCCGGCAGGACGGGCCTTTCGGCTTGTGTCGTCAAAGCCAAGAACATCGCTCTTGTCAAGCACATGGATCTTCATCTTCCCCAATGCTTTCTCATAGCGACCGAATTGGTTGAGATAGTACCACCTCATGGTGTTGACGTAGGCTTGAGTAATCTCGTCGGCGAGGGTGGCATGATGCTGGTGCAAAAAGGAGAACAGGCTCTTAAACCGTAGAAAGTTTTGCTGCTGGATGACCTGCGCATTGATGTTTGGTGACCGGAGGGCCTTGATCTGAGCGACCAAGAAGTCACGAATGCGTTGAATGGCCTGTACCTGTCAGTCTCCAAGCTAAGCTCTGATGCGCAGTAGATCCTACCTTGAGTATGAGCTTCTCTAGCAACGGGCCAAGGTCTTCAAAGGCCTTGCCATCCTGCGACTCTCCAGACCTCTTCTTGTATAAAGTATTCCGCTTGTCCACCTCGCTGAGGAGTCGCGCCCATGTCTCGTCGATCGGCCCCTCTGCAATCTTGGATATAGTGTCTGGAGGAATACTGAGTTCCTCCACCAATGGACCCAAGGATTTCTCAACGCTCTTCCGGTTTTCAAGCCGTCGGTTCAGGGCAGTGGAGCGGGCTTGTAAAGATTCGATATCAGCGGATACGGCGGCGAGATCGTTCCGGAAGCTTGTCAGGTTGGTTTCAACCGAGTTCAGGACGTCGTCGCAAGCCACGATGGATCGGTGTAAGTCTTCGAATTTTGTCCGCTCCTTTTCAACTATGACATTATTAGTTCAGGTATACCCGTGACCGGGTGTTCATAGCCATACACTCTTCAATTGTTTGCGGGCGGCGTGTGGTGATGGCTTTCGATTCGGTGTCGGATGACGAGGCCAGCTCCTTCAAAGACAAACCACCGAACTCGGCTTTCCAATTAATATCAGCCTCCGTTATGGCAGAACCTGCGGTCTTGGAGTTCCCATCCTTGCCGAAAGTCGTGCTGAGCAACTTGTCCAGCAACTCGAAGGGATCGGGACCGTCGGCCGGGGCCGTGGAGGTCTGCCTCAGGGAGGAGCCATTGGGCTTGCGGGAGGCGGAAAGGAGGGAGGTAGAGGAGTCGTTGGAAACAAGGGACAGAGACGAGGCCCTCGGGAGTGACCAGGCCGTTGCGATGTCACGTAAGGGCTGAGGTTGTTACTGACGGAACGGCGCGGCGCTGGAGAGTATGGTCGGCTGGCGGGCTGCGGCGTGGATGCGCCCGAAGACGAGGCCAGGCGATCGAGCCACATTTCTCAGTAAGACGGTTGGTCTAGACGACCGCAAGTATCATGGCAGGGTCGGCGAGCCGTCGAGTGGCCGAGACGTCGAGATAGGGCCAAGGCTGAAGGTCCCCTTTCCGGCGTCAGACCAGACCAGATCTACTAACCCATGAGCTTTAGAGCCAGCTTGCCGCTTATCGGGGGTTGTGGCTGAGACGATGGATGGCGTGGCTGATGGAGGTGCTGTAGTACAGGTAGGTAGCTTGCGTAAGGTAGGTACCTTAGGCACTTGTAGGTTACCTTAGTACTGTAGGGACGCGCTGTAGGTAAGTAGGTACGTTACCTTGGTGGCTTCGCCCTCTACTCGTGCCAAGATGTCACGGAGATGATGGCTCAAGTCATGTGGGATAATGGCACGTCCAGCTGCTGCTGCTGGACTTGTTAAAGTGGTACAGGGAATAACCAAAAATATCTTGGCATTCTCTCGCACATGTTTGTTGGAGGAGCAGACATATACGTCAAGCTGATGAGACAGCTTGATATACTGTACCTACTACATCTGGGAACCGTGGTAATGAACATAGGATTGGTACTTTACAAGCACAGCTTCTATGGTTCAACACACCAACAAAATAAGACAAAACAAAGAGGATATGGTTATGCGCATTCTGGAATTGACCTCCCTAATGCCTCATTTGCCATAACGTGATATGTCTGTCTGTCGCGAGCATGGGCGCATGCCACAACTGACGTTGGGTCTGGCACCTTTAGCCGTCCCCGCGTTTGGGGCTCGACCGTCCACCACGGAATGCAACGCCAGGCCAAGCAGGTAGAAACCCACTGCTGGATGATTGGCGGATCGTGGCCGGAGCTGCCTCTGGCCACATCTATCTTGCTTGATGTATGTCCAACAGGAACACTGTGGCCAATGCAGGGCATGCGCGTGACCGTTGCTTGCTTGTCCCCGGGGCGAATCGGCAACGCTGGGCAAGGTCTGGAAACCCAACAGCTCAAGGATCTTCGAGGGAGCGGCACCACCAGAGGAGGTGGAAGACATCGAGATTGGTGTAAGTAAATATCGGGAACCCATGGGATACCTGCTCTGTCAATTACGCATGCTCAGTAGTCGAGATTTTCCGTTTAGACTGCCACGAAGCCTGTCGCTTGGTCTTACACCAACCCATCATTCCCACAGGGGTGGACGGGCCGTCGTTGAGGCAACTCTGTCTCGCCTTGTTGGGTTTGGTTGTGTAGGAGAATTGCTCGCATCGTGGACCCAAGTGAACGAACCATGCCTGCTTAGGCAATGGGCCTAACTAGCGGTGGTCTCCGTGCGCTAAGCTGCCAAAAAGAAGGCGAAGAGAGCGAGAGAGAGAAAAAAAACCCACTGGGACAAAGGCCTGCCTGGACAGACCGGCGAGGGCGTTCGCTGCATGTACAAGTGTGCGGTGCGTTGTCTGTAGGTAATGTGTTTGTGTGCAGGTACAATTTGCCGCAGCCAAGCCAAGGTGGGCTGGCTTGTACCCAGTCGGCCAGTCCCACCCAGAGGCAACGCCTGCGTCCACTGTCCACACCAATCACACAGGCGAGAAAGAAAAAAATTAGGACCTCGCACCCTTTTTTTTTCTGCCACCCTCCTCCATTTGTATTCTGCCTCCCTCCTCCACCGTCTTCGACCCCTTCCCTTTCTCTTCTTCTTTTTCTCCTCCCCTCTCCCATCCCACCAGCACCTTCAAAAGCCCACCGGTGCAGTCCGTCACTTTCTTCCTTTTCTTCTTCCTTCATCCGCGAAACCCGTTTTCTTGCGCAATCCATCACCATGGCTGACGATGTGAGTTCCTCTCCTCATCCCCTCCCGCGCATTCTACACCTGTGTTATGGCTTGGGCACAAAAATCACCCCGCAATCCTCTGGCTTGTGCCCCACGACGGCCAACGTGAGGACACACAAATCGTCTTTGGCAGCTCAATTCCAATGCGATTCACGTCCAAAATCATCCCTCGACCATGCGCCCAAGCCTCCAGCTCCTGCACAGCTTCATTCCCCTCGACTCCTCCCTCGCCCCAGCACGGCCAGCATTTTATACCTTTGCCCCACTTCTGCCTCTCTCCCTCTTCGGCCGTCCAGTCACTGACAGAACGCCTCGCTCTACAGCACGATGTTACCTTCGAGTCCGCCGACGCCGGCGCGTCTCTCACCTACCCCATGCAGTGCTCTGCCCTCCGCAAGAACGGTTTCGTCGTGATCAAAGGCCGCCCCTGCAAGATTGTCGACATGTCTACCTCCAAGACCGGCAAGCACGGTCACGCCAAGGTCCACCTTGTCGCCCTTGACATCTTCACCGGCAAGAAGTACGAAGATCTTTCCCCTCCACCCACAACATGGACGTCCCCAACGTCTCTCGTCGTGAGTACCAGCTGGTAAGTTGCCTTTGTCCCCAATTGCTTGGTCGCTGCGCCTCGACTAACCCCGCCCTAGCTCGACATCTCCGACGACGGCTTCCTTTCTCTCATGAACGACGACGGTGACACCAAGGATGATGTCCGCATGCCCGACGGTGAGATTGGTGAGAAGATCAACAAGCTCTTCAAGGAGGATGAGAAGGACACCAGTAAGCACTCCCCTGTTGCACATCCCTCAAGACCCGCACTAACCACTTTCTCGCAGACGTCATTGTCCTTACTTCCATGGGTGAGGAGGCTGCCGTCGAGGCCAAGGAGGCTCCCAAGAGCGGTTAAGCGCCTAGTTTCCACAAATAAAAACCTTGCCTATGTTCATGGCCTCAGATCGCATTCGTCCTATGGTGAAGGCGTCTTGAAAAGTTTTACGATTTGATGACTTTCATCATGTCAAATGTCACGAGCAATGGATTGGTCGCAATGCATGACGATCCCACATGGATGGCATTGTTTCAACGAGTTACACGCCGGCAGTTGCACATGTCGGTACCGAAAGTTGTTTTCCTTTGTTGCCTACAACCCTTGCCATGGTTAGCAGGACCCCGTGTTCTTAGCTAGGAGCACCAGGGCAAAATTTATAAGCAATAGATGGAGTTGTTACGAGGCCCGAGAGCTGCAATGACTTTCCAGAGTGACATGAAGAAATTGTGAGGATGCATTAGTGAATGTCGAGATTTTTGCCATGTTTGGACGTCGTCCTTGGATGTGATTTATCGTCGTAATGTGAGATGGTGACTGAAACCTATTTTCAGAAAAATCATAGTCGCATGAAAACAAGAAATGCTACGAACAGCAACTATCATTAGAAATTCGTTACTCAAGTCAATTATGGCGGTTCACACTCGTCAGGCTCGCCTAGGTTGAGAGTAGAAACACTAGGCAGAGCATGGTAACACTTCAACCTAAAAAAAGTTCATCACAGCACATTACATGTTGGCGGCCAAGGTCATGCGCCTCCACACTCGAGTCAACGTCAATGCTCGGTAAATACGGCCACGACTTGGCATATAGTTCCAGCCTGTTGGGGACTATCTAGAATCCGCTCATGCGTCGGTCCGTCATAGGTGACATGTGCTCAGCTTGGAAATCTTAGCAATCCAGCCAACTTTATATTTGCCTACCCTATTTCATGTCTCTCGCACCATCATTGCCGGGACGATGAGTGAGCCGCGAGAACTCCGTCGAATGCCCAAGGGGAACGGTGCCCTGTATGTGGTAGTCGAAAATGGTATCTTCAAAATGGTCTCAGGTTTTGTTCCAACGGTGATCAAATTGAGGTTTGTTCACTCAAGCCCCTTCACATATTCAAGCACATCTAACAAGACGCAGGGGTTCATTCAATTTGATGCGGGCGATGAGGACGATGCGGGCAAGCTCGGCGCTGTATCGCGCCGCGAAAAGGAGCTCAGAGAGTCTGAAAAGCGACATCTCACAGGCGCTGCAGGAAAGAAGCTCTACCTCGAGGCGCTGCAGCTGATCCTTCGAAACCAACTACTATGGCTGATCAATGAGAGAAACCACAGGACAGAACTTGAAACCGTGGTACGCGACCTTTGGGATCTCAGGATACGAGGCTCCAGTTCATTGGGGCCTGAAGAGAGCACAAGCACGGGAGATCTGGCCATGTTCAGTTCTCAACCCCAGGCAGAGGAAAATGAGCCCGCTTTACGCTCAAAAGTACGAGCACAGAGTTGGGATCCTGGGCGAGGCTCGAACTGGCCGCTTCCCAAGGTGCCGGATACGCTCGCATTGTGCTACCTTGGGTGTCTACTCCTGCACATACCAACTCGTGTCGGGGACCTCATCCGATGGGCCAACAATGGTAGCATACCATACAAGCGAGCTGTAGGTAGGCCTCTACCCGGTAGATTTCTTGTGTGCTAACACAACAGTAGTATCACGATCTGCCGCAGGAGATGCAGGACCGAATGCCCTCCGCTTACACGAGAGCTCTCAAGCTTCCTCTCAGAACTCCTTTGGGAGATGATCTTTATAGCAATATCATGGACCTGGCATTATCATATCGTTTAAACTACGAATTGTTGTTCCCATCAGTAGAGAATGTCTTGATTTCGATCCAGACCGCGAAGATGCTGGCTGTACCGGGTAAGGCATGTCCTGCAGTCTTTTCAAACCCAATACTAACGTGCTTGGAGTTGACACGATCATGGTTGCGCGGAAGCTCTGTGTGATGCTGGAGTGCTCCATGAGGTTTCCTCTGCATAAGAACAGAATGTTCGCGACAGACCACCCCGAGATTCTTTTAGTAGCTCTGTTGGTCGTAGCTACCAAACTAATATTCCCTTTAAAGGGACATCGTCACCTCTCGAGCTCAGGTTTACACCAACATTCGATTGGAATAAATGGAGCAAAGTTAGAAACGAGCTATCGAAGCATGCAGCTCCAGAGGCCAAGCGCCCCAGCTTTGGCAAGGTGACTGCAGAGAACGTGGCATCGATGAACGACGATGAACTCAGCGCCTACTTTGCTCACGTCTCAAGCTTCATCGACAGAAATAGTGAGTAGCCTGTTGTTGGAACGGGATGTTATTAACAGTTGTTCAGATGATAATCCGATAACACAACTGTTTCCTCAAGAGTCAACACCGTCTTTTGAACAGCCAGCACTTGAGTCGGCCGAAGCTGGCGTCGATCGTTTACTTCCCGAGTTGCTGGGGAGGCTACCCTCCCAATCGAAAACCAGGGCCCGAGTAATGAAGAGCAAGCACCGCGTGGTAAGCTTGGCTTATACGAAGCATTTCGCGAAACAGAAGATCTTACAGACATGGCCAAAACTTTCTACAAAGTGGCAGGTCCGTAACCTTTCAAGATTTTGCCAAGACAATTAAACTAATCATGTGCTAGCCGAGGAGGCTGGTGTATCACTTGACACCCTGGTCCGCGCAGTGTATATGGTCGAGCAGCGACTTGTTGCGTGGCAGAAGAAGCAGCCAATGAATCTATGAGAGGTGGGAGGCATTTGACAAGATAGGGTTTGTTTGAGCAAAAGACAGACCGGGAAAGCATTACTGGCATTGGAATTAAAAAAATATAAAAAGAGCTTATGCAAAAGAGTTATGCTCGGCGTGATATATCATAAATGCGCGCAACCCTACAATTCGAGCTTGTTGCATCACCACAGTTCTGGAGCTTACATAGGTAGTATAGCCCCAAGGCTGTCCAAGTTGGCGCGATTGCCCTGATTGGGAAAGCGTGGAATGTGCAAGTGGAGAGGGCGTGAGGCGGGCTTGCTCCTACCTTTGGTGCGCCGGTCACGTGTCCATAGGGTTTTCTAAGCAAGAGCAGTTCTGCCCCACCAAACTTGCACGCAAGATTCGGTTGTTGCAAACTTCACATCGTCAGCGTCACAAAAATCAGTCAAGAGTGAGTGCCCTTTTGGAGCGGCGTGTGCTGCGTACGTTTGACAGCGAGAATACTGACAATGCCCGTGTAGTGCAGATGTAAGCTCTCCCGAAAATCCGCCTCCTCGTCGAGTCTCGCCGCCCGGTCGAAAATCTCCCTTATTTTTCGCCCGCCCGCAAGGCGCCTTCACTTGACAGGTTCTGGGAATTGGAATAGGAAAAACCAGTACTGACATGCGCGGCCTTGCAGTTTCGTGAAGACCCTGACGGGCAAGACCATCACCCTTGAGGTCGAGTCCTCCGACACGATCGACAATGTCAAGTCCAAAATTCAGGACAAGGAGGGCATCCCCTGACCAGCAGCGTCTGATCTTCGCCGGCAAGCAGCTTGAGGACGGCCGCACCCTCTCTGACTACAACATCCAGAAGGAGTCCACCCTGCACCTGGTCCTCCGCCTGCGTGGTGGTATCATCGAGCCCTCGCTCAAGGCTCTCGCCTCCAAGTTCAACTGCGACAAGATGATCTGCCGCAAGTGCTACGTACGTTGCCCACGCCCGGACTCCGCAGAGGACGTGTCGAGTTCTAACATGGATACCGCAGGCCTGTCTCCCTCCCCGTGCGACCAACTGCCGCAAGCGCAAGTGCGGTCACACCAACCAGCTTCGCCCCAAGAAGAAGCTCAAATAAACGATTTTCTCTCACCCATGGATGTGGCGTCTGGTTTCTGGCATTCTGGGGTGGCAAGGACAGAGGTTCTCCTTGGTGCACGAGTCTGGCTTTGTTTCTACAATAGCATCTGCAGCTCAGGCAATACATTCAGTTGATGCCGAAGGAATATGTTAAATGACCACTGTCAGCGGGACCCATTCGCAGTGATGAAAATAAAAACGATGACCAATGTGCGGAGGTGGTACGGGGCGCGTATGAGGGCTTTACTATTCTGTGATTCCATTGTGAGGTTTTTGGTGGCGAAAATGCGGCGCGGTATGAAGAAAGTGGAGAGAGATGGAGAAGAGAGCTCGATGGAGACTACGTAACCGTAATTGGGCTTCTAGAAACTTTGTGATGCGTGCTCAGCATGGCTCAATTAAACCACAGCTTAGTTAAACCCAGCAGCACTGTAACCATCATCTATGAAACCACCACGGGCTAGCGAAGCTGTCCTGAGCCTCTCTGTAGCTATCTTTGGCAATGGGCAGACCAAGCGTGGCCGGGGTGTGTGTTTGGTTGCGCCGGATAAAAGCCGGGAACAAGGGGTGGTGGTTCCTGAGACTTACGACACCTTGTCCCGAGCTACGTTGACCTCGTTCCTGTCAGACCCCTAAAGCTCACGACGACAAACGAACGGCCACGACAAAGAAAGGATTTCACGTCTCGGTAGCGCCACGGCTCATAGCGAAAAAGGACAGAAGGGCATTTTTTCAATTGTGCAGGAAGACGGAAGTAGAGAAACAATGTCCGGCTCCGGGTACGACGCCGTCGTGGACGTCGACGATGATGTAGGCCTTCCCTTGCTCTGTACAGCTGCAGCCTTGGAGCTGGCTGGCCCTCTTCAACGCAACCGCGTATCCTTCTGCACCAGGCTAACACCAACTTCTCCAGGGCGACCTCGGCCACACCGACCTCCGCGAGGATCTCGAATTCCACAACTCCAACTTCAACGACACCGGCGCCGGCGGCCGCAAGGGCCCCTCGGCGGGCGGCCTGCCCTCCCGTGACGGCGTCGTCGTCGTCAGCCGCCGGCAGCAAGCGCTTCCTGTGGACCATGTCCTTCTACGCGCAGTTCTTCGACGTCGACACCAGCGCCGTGCTGCAGCGCTGCGGCGCCGCCCTCTTCCCCGCGCCAACTTCCTCGACGTGCTCGAGGGCAACCTGGACCTGTACGGGCCCTTCTGGATCGCCACCACCGTCGTCCTGATCCTGTTCCTCGGTGGCACCATCAGCCAGTGGATCTCGAACACGAGCGGCGCGGCCTTTGTCTATGATTTCCGGCTGTTGAGCGGTAAGTCCTCGAGCTCCCCACGGTGTCTACGGCCCCGTCTTCTAACATGAACCCCCAGGTGCTGCCGGCCTCATCTACGGCTACACCCTCTTCATCCCCATGGTGCTGTTCGTCGTCCTGCGTTACTTTGGCAGCGACTCGGCCAACCTGCTCGAGTGCTGGGCCCTGTACGGCTACTCCAACCTGATCTGGATCCCCGTCGCCTGCATCTCGTGGTCCCCAATCAACATCCTCAACTGGGCCTTTGTCGGCATCGGCTTCGGCCTCTCCGTCGCCTTCCTGCTGCGCAACCTCTACCCTGTTCTCAGCGCCACCGACCGCCAGGCCAGCAAGGGTCTGCTCATCGTCATCGTCGCCCTGCACGCCGGCCTGGCCCTGGCCATCAAGATCCTCTTCTTCGCCCATGCCAGCCCCGTCGCCAAGAAGCCCGCCGAGGGCGACGACGCGAAGCCCTCGATGATGATGATGTTCTAACGTGGGGTGAGCAACCGGTGATGCCTCCCAAGTTCTTTTTCCATATCGTGCGTTGGCACTCGCAGAGATGTACTACCTCATGTCCTTAGAGAATGGCCTTGGCAAAAGGGAATACGGCCAGGGGGAAGTAGCGATTATCAGTTGTGTACATTATTAGTATTTGGTTTTTTGCAGGGCTATGGGCCATGATCTCTTGTTGGACTTGATGTCCAGACTTCCTCAACATAGACCAATGATGCTTGAAACAGCTACCCCGGCGTTTTGTGAATATGCACTACCCATGAACTTTTAGCCATGCTACCCAGCACCAGCCTTGCGGTTCAGCCACGGCCGCTTCAAGACTGTCCCTTCGACGGCTTGCGCTTCGCCGATTTATGCTCCACCTCGTCGAACAAAGACCCGTTTTCACCCAAGCCCTTCTGCTTCACTGTTTTCAGCGTCTTCTCAAACCGCCTCTCCGCCGCGGCCAGCGCCTTGTCCTCCTCGCTCTTGGCCGACCCAGCCTGCTTCGCCTTGCGGTGCAGCGCAGCCCTGTCCACGCCAGCCTTATCCTGCTCCTCGGAGGGCGCGTCGCGCCAGGGGAACTCGTGGAGTCGGGCTGCTCGGGGATGGGCTCGTAGTGGGTGGTGTCGCGGAGACGGGACCCTGGCGCGCGGCCCAGTCGTTCCAGCTGCCCTTGTAGACGCCGACGTTGCGGAAGCCGGCGTGGACGGCCAGCCCGGCGGCGGAGCGCGCGCGCACGCCCGCCTTGCAGTACATGACGACGGGGACGTCCGGGGCGGCCGCTTGTAGCCCAGCATCAGCTCGAACTCCTCCGGGTGAATGTGGAAGCTCTGCACGCCGCTGGTGATGGGGATGTTGATGGCGCCGGGGATCCAGCCGGTTTGCTGGAGCTCGGAGGGCTCGCGGACGTCTGCGGGCAGTTAGCATAGGTTTTGTGGCAGTAGCAGCAGCCCCGGGTCGTTCTATGGCAAGACGACCAGGTGGAATTGCTAGATGTGTAGACGTAGGTAGCTTCCCCAACATACCTATAAAGACAACCCGCTCGTTCTGCGGCCGATTCGGATCCTCACTCTTCTTCAGCTCTTCCATAATATCCGAAAATTCCCAATCCTTGACCTCCGATAGCGGGCCATGCCTGCTCTCATCGTCTTCATCGTAGGGCTTTGAATACCACCGCTTCGCACCAGCCTGTCTTCCCAGCGCAGTGATCGCCGCAGTCGGAAGACGGGCCAGTATCGAGGGCGCTGCGTGCAACGTAGAAGCGACGGCCAGACGACCCGATGCACAGCGCGCGGGACGGACTGACGCACGCAGAAGCGAACCGCTGAGGACGGCGCGACGAGGAACAGCGGCCATGGTGTGCGGTTTGTCGAGGGGATGAAAGGTGGAAGACAGCCGAGGTTAGATTGCAACCCAGAGCAAGACGGTGCCTTTCCGGCGTTCGATTCGCTTCGTATGATTCCTACTCAGGTGTAGCAAAAAAGATATTATCTTCAATCCACACGCCGTATGAGATCGAAAGCTATCCAGTCGGAAGAGTTGCTGTCGAGGAATGGATGGCGCAATTGAAGATGGCAATTGGACCCGATACGGAGCTCCAATTGACGATAAGGAAACTTGCCCATTTAGTCATCACCGTGCTAAGCTCTGGCTACCTTACCTTACCTTACCTTAGTTACCCATTCCTTTGCCTTGCCTTGTATGGAGATCCTGTGCAAAGGACGACGCCACGCTACTTTTCAGCTCGTGTGCCTTGTATTGGTTCGGTGGCTAAGGGGCAACGTCATGTCAGCAGTGCTTCCCTCCTTTCTTCATCTTCTACAATATCTTCTTACGCATTTCGATTTGTCGTCTTTTCATCCTTGAGGCAGCGGTAGACTCTTTACTACAGGATGCCAGGTCGCACAGTCATATAATCATCTTCACATCAAAGGAGCTCTTCTGTTATTCATATTTGATTGATTGCCCATCTCTAGCGCGAAACATGTCCAGCGGACGAATATACAAATGGCCGAGGTAGGTAAGGATTATGTATCCATACAGGTAGAAGTTCTTAGTTATTACAAAGTCTTATTTTCTTCATCATAGCCTCTCAGTCTGATGCGGCCGGGCCGTTGCCGGTCACCACGCCTGCTCCCGTCATTGCGCCAATCTGCCGGGCTGGATTCAGACTTTGGCCACCTCGAGCGAGGTTGGTTGGTCACCGGCTCGAACTTGGCATGATTGGCTCGAGCTGAGAGGCTTGCGGGCGCGTCCCACGACTGGGGCTGCTCGTCTCTATGTTGTGTCTATGCTTCTACGCAAAGCCAACAATTTACCACTCCCTCTTCTTGAAGGTAAGCGGGCAGTCATCCTACACATTACAGTCAGTCACAAATTCTTCATGAAGTTATGATCGATTCGGCGTGACATACCTTGGGGAAGATGGTGGCAAACACCTTGATAACCTCGGAGAGAGGAGTGGCGTGATGGGTCCAATCCAGCTGCACAGAGGCCTTTCCGATCATGAGAGCCAGGTTCAACTGAGCATAGTGCTGGCCCAGGCAGTAGTGAGGGCCGACACCGAACACCAGGTAGTTCTTCACGCCCTTCTCCTCAGCGTCGCCAGAGTAGTAACGCTCGGGGTCGAAGGTGTCGGGGTTCTCGTAGACCTCGGGGTCACGCAGAGCAAGATACGTCGTGGGAATCAACATGGAGCCTGGCGATACAAGTTAGCGTCACCTCGTAACTCGGCAAAAGACAGGAAAACTTACCCTTGGGCACAGTGTAGGTGTCGGTGATGGGGAAAGGCTTCTTGACCTGGTAAGGAACCATCAGGACAGGAGGGCGGTAGCGGAGCAGCTCGCGAACGACGGCACGGGTGTACTTGAGCGACTCCAGCTGGTCCATGTTGAGCTCGGCGTTGGGGTCGTTGTTGCGGACCTTCATGTTCTCCTCGCGAACGCGGTCAAGGACGTCGGGTCGCTGGGCCATGATCTGGAACAGCCAGGTGGCAGCGCTGCTGGTGGCATCTTGGGAAGCAAACAGGAAGGTGAAGATGGTCTGGGCAATCTCGTAGTCGCCGAACATGCGAAGCAAGGGCTGGGGCTTCTCCAAGCCCTCGGTCTCGCCCTTGGCCTCGGCCTCGCGCCAGCGCTCAGACTGGACCATCTGCAGAATCCAGGCGTCCATGATGCAGGTGATCTCGCCGCCGGCGTTCATGCGGACCTTGGACTTGGCGGCGCACTTGGTGAACTCGGCCAGGACCATGTCGGAAGCCTTCTTGCCGTACCAAGTCTTGGTGTAGGGGATGATGATGGGGAAGTTGACGAGCTCAAGGGCCTCAGTGATGAGGTAGTAGTCGTCGGAGATCTTCTTGACGGACTCATCGGACATGTAGTATCCGACAAAGGTGCGGCAAGCGACGGTGCAGGTGAGCTCGCGGAACTCGTTCATGAAGGGAACGGGCTTGCCGTTGTTGGTCTCGGTGATGTTAACCATGCGCTTGAAGAAGGTGTTGTAGACCTCTTCCTGGCGGGGAGGTACATCTCCAGGGCCTTGCGGGTGAAGAGACCGTTGAGACCCCTGCGGAACTCAGAGTGCGGCTTGCCGTCGAGAAAGACCCAATTGTCGGCTCCGAGGAGCTTGTGGGCAACGTCGACAACACAAGGCTTGACGAAGGAGGGAGAGTTGAAGACCTTTCGGGCCATGTCGCGAGTGGAGGCAATAACAACGAACCTAGTGACGGAGAATTGTTAGAATCACAGCGAGCCGACAACAACGACGGGATACATACTTGTGGAAGACGGAGACACAGCTCAGAGGACCACTGAGCCACTTGGCATAGTACTCCTCGAACTTGGGGTCCATGGACTCGAGGAAGGGACCGATAAAAGGGTCTTCCACGCAGGGCCGACGATAGAGCCCTTGTTCCAAATGTAGCTGACTGCAAAGCGAAATGTTAACTCCTAACGATCACGATATCGATGCGGCCAAGAGGCCAATTGAACAAGAACAGCCGCTATTAGGAGAGAAGCGGCGAGGCAGAACCTACTCTGATCATAGGCGACACAGACGGCCAAGAGGGTCAGGGCCAAGGTCCACGGGCTGAGGTTGGTGATGGTCTCGAGGACCTGGTCGACCTGCGGGGCAGGTGACACCTCCATACTTGGCGCTGGCCAGTATGGAGGTGAAGCCGGACGTGGAGTTGGCAGCGTCCATTGTTGAGGATCCTGAGCTCGCGATGTTTGGCGATATCGAGCTCAAAGCGACTGTCGGAGGGGAAAGGAAAGACGCGATGGCAGGGGGTAGAGGGAGAAGGGGAGGAGGGGGTTTTTCTTCTAAAGGGTCGGACAAAAATCCCTTTATTAGTGAAGAAAGCACTCGGCCGGCGCAGCAAGCAAGTCAGCAGCAAGGAACAGGCTGCAGAGCAATCGGCGCAAGATTAGGAAGCAGGAGATGGTTGACAAGGAGGGAATGGAGCAGGTCGCTTTTGCGTGAGAAGCCAGCGACAGGGCTAGTAGCATGTACTTTTTTTTCTGGGCCAGGATAGAAAAAAAGGGAGCAAAGAAAAAAGTCGTTCATTAACCGGGGTCCTGGTTGGCTATGGCGTAGTGTTATTTCCCGATCGGGCAATACACTCGCTTCTTTTATTCTTCCTTTTTCCCACCCTTTAATTAATGGATGGGGATCCTCTTAGTGTCGTGGGATGTTTTCTGGCAAGGGATGGTACGAAAAGTCGAACGAGGATATATGAAAAGGAATGGGATTTCTGGAATCAGTGAGACGACGGAGTAGTTTCCGAGCCATGGATTATTACTTGTTCTTATTTTTGCTTCTTCTCTTTACAAGGATAATTTTTTAAAAAAATCACAAATGTTGACTTTCTTACGCTCGGCCTCCGTGTTAGCCAAAACGGTGGTGCTGAGAGCTGCGACCGGCTCGGAGAGAAGCAAGAGGCCGGTCCCCGGGGAGCTCATTCGCCTGTTTTTGTTTTGCTTTCCGCTGCAGTGAGCAGCACAGGAACGAATTACAGCACTACTACAGATTATACGACACGCATAGGCGCTGTGCCGTAGTCAGGGGATCCACGAGAGGCGGACAGCTCGGGAAGTGGATTTCTTTGTAATAGCCACGATATGCATAGGCTCAGAACAGGGCAAATCAGAGTCAGTAGCCCAGAGTCCAGCAATAAGGCAAAATGAAAAGAGCGTGTTGTTGAGGAGAAGAAGATGCCTCTTCAGGTTTAGCAGCGCTTCTGAGCACATCCCATTTAACGTGCAGGTACCCAAGCGGCTGGCCCCGCCAGATGATACCTTGAAGCTGCCCCTGTCCAAAAGTAGCGAGTACTTGGTTATCTCGCCAGATGCAGCAATCTCCCGGCGCTGGGAACCAGGTAAGGGGTTCTCGGTACGTGCCCAGTTGAGATGCACCATGTCGGTAGCGCTTCTGTACAATTACAATTACTCGGGCGGCGCGGTGCTGCTGGGTGCAGGAGGTACCTGGTTCGGTAACGACTTGCTCCGGCGCAGCACACCACCACCACCGCCACCACCACTACTTTTTATTTTCTTCTTATCAATATGTTGCTATGGTCGTCAAGGCATCGTTTCGTCATAAAGGCGACCACATAAGAATAACTTCCTTCAGTAACCGATCACCTGTTCCGGAATAGAGTCCGCATGGCTTGGTTCGCTTGTGAATCACCAATGGCTTGGCCAGCCAGCGCTACGGGATGGGATGTATTGACCATGGCATCGGTTGGCGTCCCTTGCTTATCAGCTGGGCAGGTATCCGCTCCGTATTCGGGTCGAGGTACCTCCCTCCTCTTTTCCCCTTCAACCTCCACCGATGATCTACGCTCAATCTCTCAACGCCATGCGACGAGCTTCTGCTTTAGCTGGGAACCATTGATAATTGGCTCTGCCCCAGCGTCTGCAGCCTCGTCGTGACACATCTTATGCTTATGCAAGGAAGCTTTTGTCCGCGTTGTCCTTGGTCACCAGAGCCGCCGGACTTTGCGCATCTTCACACCAACCAACGGTACACGCACCTTGAGCCTGGGGAAATCTTTCCGGCTTTAATATCCGGACATTGATGCCCCCTGTCAAGCAAAGTCCTGAGCAAATATCCGCTTCCCCACAGTCTGGGCAAAGCAGTGCCCTGCCCTGGTGTGGTCGTGAGAAGAATCGCCAAGCAAGAGCTGTGATGTCGACGATTAGATATTGCCGTCACCCCCATAGTACGGCTGGCGTCTTGGCCCAACTCATTACGCGTACCCGTCTCCAGTGAAGTGCTCAGTCTATGCACGGCTAGAGGGGTATTCTGCAAAGTTGAACCAATACGCAAGGACTTAACGTATAGAATTTCCCAGTTACCAATAATTGAGATTAGATTAATTGACAGGCTCGCTTCGGCATGGAGGGATCTGAGCCGCCCACGCCTAGGATGTTGAAATGAGCAAATCTTCAACACCCACAAACGAAACACCAGCGTATCAACCACAGCATCAGCATTCCCTTACCAGGTACAAGCAAAACATCTACCATGCGTATGCCTCATGCCATCCAAGACATGCCCCAGAGCGCACAAACATCCATCCCATCCGTGCCCCACCCAAGCGTTCTGTGACTGACTGTCCCTGCACCGAAATCACAATTCACACGGGTGGATCAAATGCGAATACGAATGCGCGCTCCAAGTGCCTTGTATCATCCATCCATCCATTCATCACTCTGCAGCCAGCCAGCGACGAATCAGGAGCACGCCATTTGCTTTATCCATTTTAGTCCAACCCAATTCGCAAATTATGTTCATGTCGCTGTTTGAGACCTGCACCAGAATCCAGCCATAGGCCGGCTCTACCGATTGGTATTTATTCCATGGTCAATGCAAATATGCGAAGTCGTTTCGCTATACCGTGCTCTTGATGATTCACTAGCATTCGACAAGATCCAAGCAGTCTTATATAGTGAAAAGCTCATTTACCCCCACCAAAACAAGTTGCGTCGTTACTGTAAACAGCTGTTCTAGTTCATCTACCCCGACGCCGTGATGAACAAAAACAATAATAGTAATGAATAGCTGAAACTACTTGCTGAACCCGGGACAATCCATACGAGGCTCCTCGAAACCACAATCTTTGTTCACTAAACCTGTCGAGTGCAACACAACATCTTTGCCCGGATCCCTCAATTTCAAGAATGTCATCACTGCAAGTGCAGTTGGCAAGGGTGCGTAACAGTTGCAGCAGTTCCGCATTTAGTATCGTCAATAAACCACTTCAATCTCAAAGTACAATCAACTTTTCATTCTGGCTTACCAAGGCTGCCTGTTTGACCTGGTGCTGTTTGTCGCAGGCAATTCTACCCAGTGTCAAATTGTTCCTATGCAAGTATATCGAGATTGAGTCCTACACAACGGTTCCTCGACTATTACTAGAACAGCAAACCAATCCGAGTACCCGTCCGCCTCAAGAACTACCAATGGTCCAGGCTTACTGCTTCAGCCCTCAACCAATCATATACTGCATGTTCCTTTTCATATTCATCAAGTAGCGAATCGGAAGTCGAGCCTAGACATATATGAGTACTTTCTCAACTAGCAGAGTGGAGAACTCTTACCTCTTGTTTCCCTGGTCTGTCGTCGTAGCCAGGTAATGGTGTTGCTGCTCTGGAGTCATCGCATCCCATTTCTTGGCCTTCTGGTGGTTTCTCCATCGGTAGTAGAAATATGTTCCAGGGTATTGTATAAGCTACCTCTCAAATTAGCAATCTATACAGAGGTTGAGTCAATCGGATCAAGGCTTCACTTACACACATCCAGATACAGATAACCAGGAGACCCTTGTTCGCTTTGAAATATCTGGGTGCATCATCCGGTTGATAGACTGTCCAGTTAGCTTACATCCTTCGACTCGAATGAGAAGACTCACTGTTGGCTCCAATCATTCCACTGACTTGCACAAACATGTTGTAGAGTCTATATTGAAATTAGCGAAATAATAGACAGAGATGGCTGGTTAACTCACGAAGCAGAGACTGTTCGGTTTTGAACAGAGCCCGCATTTCGACTTGTCCAAGCAACTTGAACGGGATGCGTGCTAGTACCAGTAAGTATCTGAATGTGTATCATTAAGCTCGTGGTTGATACTTACTATGGGAACGATAGTAGGACAGTTGCAATTGCGAAGTAGGCCCAAGCGCTGATTGGGTCCGGCAACGCGATCAAAGCAACGAAGCACGGCAGCAGCCAAGCGTCTTCCGCCATGGATACGAAACTTCTGTTGTTGACCAGCTCACTGAACGCAGTGATGAGCAGCATGGTTATACTGGATCCAACAATGTGGGGATCGCAAGCAGATTTGTCTCAATGACGTTGAATCCCAGTCCTCGGAAGGCGAGCGTCAGGTACTGGTCGACGGGATACTTGGGCAAACCGAATAGCAGGCCCAAAGCATACAGGGGCCACATGTCGTAATCCTTTGAGCACTCCCAGATCTGACGGACAGAAAGACCTTGTCTGTTGTGCATGCCGCCCTTCTGAGGATCATCACGGATGACTGGTAACACGTCAGAACCTCTTCGCTAGCCTTGAGAATTACTGGGTTGCCTACCGCTGTTTACGATGATCTTGACCTCCTTTTCCTTGAACCAGCCATTGGGCGACCATTTGCTCTTGGTCTTGGCTGGAGACTGTGGCATCAGGAAGAAAGAAGCAATACCAATCAAGACTGTGCCAAGTTAGTATCATGGTTTCGGAAAATGGTGGATCGCCTTACAAGTAAACATGCCCCTATAAAATATTAGCCATGATCGATGTTTATTTTTTTAAAAGAATACTCACTCAATGAGGAACAGCCATCGCCAACCTGCGTATCCCAGGACACCGCGCATGGCAACCAAGCTAACGGCAGCAAATCCGATACCAATGTCGACTGGCAAAGTTTAGCCTAAGCACATTTCCAGACCAACAGTTTATGCTTACCGATTTGCGAAAACATCCAGAACCAGGCCAGCCTGATTGGAAGCTATCAGGAGTAAGTAAGGTACCACGAGTCTCGTCGTAGTTACTTACGGATCTTCCAGTGTACCAGTAACTGAGATATAGAATCGTATCCCTACATCAGTCAGCGAGAGCCCATTCCTTATCAAGGGAAGGACTAACGGGATAAATCCTCCTTGGAACGTCGCGCTAACACAACAGAGTCAGTAGTGATTCGCATTGGAGCCGCATCTACACTTACATAAGGTATCTGCAAGCGAGGTACGAGGCACGACCCTGCATGAAGAACTGCATGGCCGAGATGAAACTGAAGATGCAGATCTGGATGGGGATCCACAGGTCGGGACCAATACTGCAACCGGTCAGCTGGGTCTTCAATGTTGTGGTCAATTGGTGGCCAACCGTTTGGAGATGAGCTGGGATGGAAGCTCCGCAACAAGGAAGCCTACTCGCGCAATCGTCTGACCGATATTCTGGATGCTGGGTTAATACTGCAGACGCATCTACCAGAGAGCATCCGGCTGGGATTGAACACAACTCACGTAGTCACCGCGCGTGAGACCAAGATCATCGAGGAGATTGTCCGACACGGCATTGGAGATGTTGTTTCGGTTGATGTTCAGGGCTGCGAACATGATGCACACCCAGACCTGAGAGTGTCAGGTACGTCTTTCGGTATCATCGTGTAAGTGCTCACCATAATCTTCCAGTCAACCTTGCGTCGGGCTGCTCGCTCCTCGCGCCACGTCCACCGGAAGTCTGGATCGAAAGCTGACAAGTTCTCCCATTGGGGGTGGATATAAAGCTGCTTGTACTCTTCCAGGTTCTCGGAGTCCCAGATACTCGGTTGTGTGGCAATCTTTTTATCATATTAGTATTTATTAGCTTTTACAAGATGGATCGTGTATGCGCACCGCATCTGGATCGTACTTGTCGCCTCGGGGACCCTTCCTAATTCTCAAAAACCGGAGGATGGCATCGCCGAGAGCCGCCTCCATGCGGTCCGTCTCCCGGGTCGCCAAGGCCGCTGCGGGCGCCGGAGCAAGCTCACTGGCATCTTTCGTGCCGGTAATTCCTTTGGATGCTACACTGGCCCGCTCAGAGGGTACATCGGACCCTGTGGGCGAGGGCGAGACGGCAGGCTTTTGCGTAGACATCGTGCTTTGGATGCAAGATGAAGTACAGGTACGCTGCTGACACCCACGAGGTTGCAGAGTCTCATGAACCACAAAACATGGCTACCTCCCTACCTATTAAGTACGCCGCCTGGCACACTGCCGAGATCTACTCGCCAAGCGGTAACAGGGGCGCTCAAGGGAAGCGATGGGCAGCTACGGACTTGTTGTTCCTCACCAACCCGTCTTAGTCGATTGGTGCTCCACAGAGGTAACGACATTATGCGCTGCTTGGTAACCAAATGCCTGGTAGACCGCACAGCGCTCCCGGTAGAGGCCATTGTTTTGCAGGGGAAAGATGTACGCTCGGTGTGGTACGCCATTGCCACCCCAGCTCGCACCATAGTACACCATATTGGGACCAAATGTCGTGATTGCGACGGGACTGCATATGCTTCTGTGTGGACAAGTAGAAAGGGCCGGTTACGACACTGACCTTGTTGGACAGTTCTGAATATGGATTGCAAGTTCCACCCTTCAACAAAACTGAGCCTTTGGGTAGAAGATAAAGTGCTTATGGGCTCGCGAGTTGTTGACACTATTGAGTCGTACATGGCCCCATGGCTGAGCACCCCAATGAGGCATGATATTGACGGCAAACATAGCGGCAAGCCAGGTAGTTAGTATAGGCTAAAGGTTGCAAATCACTTGGATTACACATCGTCTATCTTCAATATCTGTAAGAGGAAGGAACTCGGATATGGAAATAGTTGCGATGCATCCTCAACGTGAGGTTCAACCCAGAGTCGGGGTCGAATATCGCAATTCCCCACTCGGTGAGAGTCCACCTAGCAACACCCAGATTTTTACGTTATGAGAGAAGTTTTGTGGGCTTAGTTGGTTATGAGGTCTAGGTTGTGGAACATATTGATACTATTATCACCGCATGGCTTTGAACCCCTCAGATGTGACAAGTTCACGATACGAGACTAAGCCTCTAGATTGAGAGCCCGTATACAATACAGCCAGCATAACTCGTTCGATACTCAGTTACTTTTTTGCATTGTAGCTATATTGCATCTCAACTCAACTAAGAAGCACAACACTGTTGAGCTTGTTGTATTTAAATCGCGATGGTGGAGATCAAACTCCTTTTGCTATCCTGAAGCTAAAGTAGAGCAGTGGAGAACAGGAGCGGGTTAATGAGTACCGGGACCCCATCCGCTACCGTGAGCCAGGGTAATTACAACGCAATGGCAAGTTCCACATATAGGGTGAGGCACCTTAGACAATCACCTCATCGCATCGCCAAGTTTCAAGTGAGAGGATCTTGTATCATTGTTGAGATACTAGCCAGATGGATAAGACCAGGGAAGCCGAGCTTGGCCGTGGCCTACCCTAGAGCCAGGCCAAGCAACCAGTAGTAGTGTTTTATCATAATCTCAAATCTTGGTTCCCACATGTTCGTTCTTGGTTATCCAGCAATGCACGTCATCTGGTTCTATTGAAGCAATCAAGGTCACAATAGCAGATATCTAGTGCACATCGGAAAATCAGCACAGGTCGGTTGCGTCATCTGTCTCACAAACCCGTCTAGAACCAACCCACCCATCCCTCACTCCTCTACCTACCCTATACCACCACCATCAGCAATCCGGTTTCTAAAATCACGGCAAGGCTGCACTAACGTACGAGACTACACAGCCCCTTGAATCAAGCGTAGCTGCTCCTGCAGGCTATCGGGTCCTCGGTGGTCGCGAACAGCACATGTGATACGGAAGGGAGGGGCTGCTCCTATTCAAGGTTGGCTGCTGCACCCGCAGGATGACGACGCTACCGTGGGCGTGTATAAGTAAACAAGCACGACGTAGCTTCTACCTTGCACAACCACTAAAGGTTTCATCTTACCATCAACAAATCTTGACACGTCCATTTTCACATTCAAACACCGCAAACATGCCCACTTACATTGTAAGTCACTGCCTCGTGAGCTACTGTCGGAGGAGACAAGACTGTAGCAGTGATGTGTTTGATGGATGTAGGACTGACACTTGACCAGATCACTTGCAAGGAAGACGCGACCGACGAGCAGGTCCAGGCGTGCGTATCCCCTTTCACAATCAGAGGCACATCAGAAACACATCGACTGACTCATATCCCACATTCAGTGTCAAGGACAAGGCCAAGGAGCAGGGCGGCACGATCGAGCATGAGTACAACATCATCAAGGGCTTCTCGTAGGTCACACCATCAGTCTCGGACAACCGAGGCCAGCGCAGCCCCAACGAAGAGAACAAAACTAACAGCGACACAGAGTGAACTTCCCGAGGGCTCTGTGCAGGCTCTCGAGTCGCACGAGCACGTCCAGGCCGTCGAGGCCGACCAGGAGATGCGCACCCAGTAAGCCAGTTTCTGGAGCAGGCGTTGAGGAGCCAAGCGCGCAAACATGTATAGATGAGGAGCCGGCCACTATCTTCTTTCGAAGCCGCGTCTTCCATCAGCGTAGCGTCTAATAGAATCCCCATCTGAAGAGCAAAGCTGGCTGCTGCTGTGCATGATTGACTGACGATGCCCCTCCATGGCGTCTCTTCCCCTTCTTCAGCCGTGAGTGACGTATTGATAAGACGCAAAACGCGCTAGACGCTTATCGTTGTACCGCTCACCCGGATGGTACCTCCCACGAGTGACCCCACTTCGGATTCCAGCGGGCACCTCAACCGCATTTTACCGATGCTGGCGCTGCGCCGGTCACCCACGGCTGGCCACGGCAACGAACCCTCAGAGGTACCGCTTTCGTGCCGTGTACTTTGCTGCTTTCCCCAGGTCCCAGGCGATAAGCCCGCCAGCCAGCCAACCATAAGGAACTACCCAAGGTAAGGTGCTAGGCTCAAGACGGAGGGGGTACCTTGGTATCGGTACTGCTACCGCAACTGATAGGTGATACTCTGGGAAAGACCCGACTGCAATTAATTAATATCCATTAATCCAATACCGACAAACCACCAACTCTCACCTCACTTCACCTCACCAACTGCCGTCTCGCGCGCATCGTCTCCTCCGCAGCCCGTCCCTCCCGCAATGCTGCCATGAGGTCCATGTCCCGGCCATTGAGGCACCGCTGGCCTCCCAGAACACCTCACTTGACTCCCTTCGTAGCCGTGCCCTCTCCGCTGCCGCCGCCGCCGCTACCGACTCGTCTGCTCGGCATCATGTCTCTGATGAGCAGATCGCCAGCCTCGCCAGGCGGCACCAGCACCCGCTCAGCCTCGCCGACCTCGTAAAGTACGTGCTCCTGTCCTATTTACCGCCACATTCTACAACCGACTAACCCATGTTGCTAGGCACGGCCGCCCTCCGCTCTCCGCCAAGTCGCTCCTCTCATCCGCCAACTTCACCCTC
The DNA here is from genome assembly GCA_020081605.1 of Albifimbria verrucaria. Taxonomy (NCBI): domain Eukaryota; kingdom Fungi; phylum Ascomycota; class Sordariomycetes; order Hypocreales; family Stachybotryaceae; genus Albifimbria; species Albifimbria verrucaria. The sequence continues at coordinate 813,602 of JAHREC010000049.1, forward strand.
TCTCTCCTCCCCATCCGCCTCGCCCACCGTCTCCAGGCCCTCCGCAACCTCCCATACATTGTCGTCTCCAACCCCAACATCTCCCGTATCTACAACAACTACCTCCACTCCCTCTCCATCCTGCTTCCCTACTGGCAAGCTGTTGGCCAGGGCCGTCCCATCGTCTCTCTCGACGACGAGATCCGCTTCACAGAGGTCCTCGCCGAGCTCGTCGCCACTCACACCGATACCATCCCTATTCTTGCCAAGGGCTTTCTAGAATGCCGCCGTTACATCTCACCTACCGAGGTCACACGCTTCCTCGACGAGCACCTGCGCGCCCGTATCGGCACCCGTCTCATCGCTGAGCAACATATCGCCCTGCACTTCAGCAGCCAGCCGCACTTTGACCCGGCTGCCAGCCCAACCCGTGCCCGGAGCACCCTACATATATCGGCGTCATTGACACCGCCTTACGTCCTGCCCAGACCATTGAGTCGTGTGCTGCCTTTGTCGCCGACATCTGCGAGCTGCGCTACGGCTCACGCCCTCGGCTCATCATCGACGGCGAGCCTGACACCACCTTTGCCTTTGTGCCCATGCATCTCGAGTATATCGTCACCGAACTGCTCAAGAACGCATTCCGCGCCACCGTCGAGAGCCGCTCCCGCGAGCCCGTCGTCGTCACCATCGCCCCGGAGCCCCGCTTCGTCAGCAACCCGGCGACTTCCCAGACATCCAGCCACCCGCAGAGGATCGCGGGCAGTTTAAGAGCGACGATATCCGCCCACTAGACGACAATGCTCCCGGTGTCACTATCCGTATCCGCGACCGTGGCGGCGGCATCTCACCCGAGGTCCTCCCAATATCTGGTCATACTCCTTCACCACCTTCTCCGACGAGGACGACTTCCCCGGTTATGGCAGCGGCAACAACGGCGGCGGCGGTGGTAACGATGGTCTCAGCGCCATCGCAACCGCCAGCTCGGGTGGGAGCTCCATCGCCGGCCTAGGCTACGGGTTACCCTTGAGCCGCGCGTACGCTCGAGTATTTTGGTGGTGGCATCGCTGTCCAGAGTCTCTACGGTTGGGGCACCGATGTCTACTTACGGTTGAAAGGCGTGGGCAAGATTGACAAGTAAGAAGTGGCAAGCAGGGCACATCACGAAGAGGGCATGGTTCACAGGCGGAGCGCACAGGGCGAGGATAAGTCTCTGCATCATTATATCATGTCGATATACCTGTCGTGGAAGTTGGATTATAGGTTTTATCGATGCGCCTCCCCTTCCTTCCGAGGCTGACCATCTCTCTGTACCTTACGCAAAACAGTATGAAAAAATACAGAACAAACAGCGATACCTGAAGGCTCTTTCTCCGCCACAAATGCAGTATATATCCTAGTACCTTGAACCGTACCATTAAGAACAGATTTTTAAGAAATTAAATGAATGTTTCCGTATCCCCAGAGATGAACGCCTCTTCTGATATTTACTTTCCAAATACTGAAAAGACAGCAGAACAACCCCCTTCTCTCTTCTTCTTCATACATCGCTCTCCCATTTTTGTCCTGCTTACATGTTCTCAAGCTCGTGGTCAATTTGTCGGTCCATGAACGTCCGACGCTCACCCACCAGCTCGGTTTGCAGGCGCTGCTCAACCAGAGCGCGGACCTGCTTCTTCGTCACTGTATCCAGGTCGACCTCGCTGAGAACCGCCCTGATGATCTCGACGATGGCGGCGTCGGTGGGACCGGCGTTGTTGCCTCGCTGGAAGTCGAAGGAGCTGGTCGATTGCATGCCCAGATGCGTCGAGGACCTGTTGCCCATGCCCAGGGGCGCGGGTGACAGGTTGGACTGTCCTCGGAGGTTTGCTACGCTGGCGCGGTTGGCGGGGTAGTCCTGGTAAGGCGACTGACTGCGCTGCAAGTCATGGATGCCAGTACCCATCGACATCATTGACTGTCTGGTCTGGACGTTGTGGCTGTTGTAGGGTCCAGGGTCATAGTGGACTGTCGGGTAGGGTTGCCAAAAGGCGCGGGAGACTGAGGTGGCATGTAGGTATTGCGGCCGGGCATGCCGGTGAGAACGGAGCCCTGAGGACCGGCAGAATAAACGGAACGGATCTCATCCATCTCATACTGGTCCCCGTAAGCATACTCCGGCTTCTCCTGGTAGCCTCCACGACGGCCGGGCAGGTTGTTGGCCATGGCGTAGTCGTCCCATCGCTGCAGGGGAATCGAGCGAGGGTCAAAGCCTTCATCGTCAACAGCCACGACCTGCTTGCTACCCTTCTCTCCGATGACGATACGGGTGTTACCCCATGTAAAGTTATCCTGATTCCAGAAGGAGTAGACGGGAAGAATGAGAGAGTAGATAGGGAACGCAATGATGTAAATGATCATCCAGCCAATGTGCTGCCACTGACGCTTGAGGATGAAGATCAGCGCTTGGAGACCGTAGACACCAGCCAGCATGGCAATGGAAATGATAGGGAATGCTCCTGCTTGGTCGCGATTCTGTAAATGAGCCATGCAAGATAACCGCAGGTTGCCGGCAGGATAATGGTACCAAACAAATCAATGAAGACCACAAAACGCATGGAGAAACAGCAGAAACCGCACATTTCCTTCAGGCGCATAAGCTCAACCAGGTTGTGGATAGTGGAATTGATCCATCGTCGACGTTGAGAGAGCAGGACACTCCATGACTCGGGGCGGCAGTCTTGCACTGAGCGTCGGGAATGAACTTGTATGACATGTAGGGAAGTGCTTGGTCATCAGAGTCGTGAGGTAACGATCCTCACCAAGAGACAGCAGATTCTTTTTGTGCAGTGTATCCACGTCACACACACCGTACTCCTTGATAACATCATCTGCAATGATGAGCGGCTTACCCTTATCAGCAGTTCGGAGACGATACATGGTGAAACTATCAAAACGTTAGCCATCACTGATGTAGAATAATAGGCTTGATTATTCGAAACTTACCATCCAGGCAAACAGGTGACACTGCCGAACAGAGACTCGAAAGCTTTGGCCAAGTGGTGGGAGATGAAGTACTCGTAAACCTGCATCATAGTCCACCAACTCTTTTCCGAGTTTTCAAGGCTGGTCTCACCACAGATACCGGCAATCTTGGCGTTGTGGGCACAAGCAGCAACCAGGCGGTTCAAAGAGTCTTCGCTGACGCAGGTATCGGCATCAACCATGAGAATGTATTCATACAACTCGGGATCCACACCAATGATGTTGTTGATCTGATGGAACATTTCCAGCTCTAGAGGGTTCATACCAGAGCGGTGGTGGACACAGTTCAGGAAGCTCATGAGCAAAATCTGGGAGTCACGCTTTCCACGGTTACCAGGCTTTGTCTTGGACTGTTCTGACTCCTTGCCAACCTTGACAACAACGAGGTAGGGGACGACATTGCCTTCATATTCGTAGAGACCAGAGTAGACCTTGCCATAGTTGAGCTGTTCACTACCCACGCCGACGGACTTGAAAGGCAGGGCTGGAGGGTCAACCTTGGGGTCGACTCCGAGAATATCCAGAACAATCTTGGGCGTTGGCCGGTCGTTACCCTTACCGACGATGACACCATCGCAAATAACGCAAATGAGCTTCCGCTTGTTGTCATACTGCAATGCTGTTAAGGAATCCAGGGCCTTTCTCAGAGAGTCCTCGCCTTCGGTATAAGCTGGAACTTGACAGATGACAAACTTGTCCTGCGGGGAAGGTCGGCGCTTCGAGCCAAACTGCAGAGCGGACACGAACTTGATAACGATGACGGCGCAGATGATGACGGTGAAGGCAAGCATGATGTAGTTGTTGACCTGGCACCTTGGCGAGTCGCGGAAGTCAACGATGCCCTTGTAGCCAATTTCCTGGATACACACCAACTGTTCAGGACTGGGGCTGCAAGAGTTTCATTGGTCTCAGCTCTAGCCTTAGCAAGGATATCGTCCAGCCGGTCCTTGACATCCTCGCCAGGGTTGTTGCTCCACAAGTCTGTTACCTGCTCATCCAGGAACTTGTACATATCAGCGCCATCAAAGACGTCGAGTGTATGGAAGTAGTCTGTAAGATCGTAGATCTCGTTACCATATCTGACCCATGGGTGCTGTTGATCTTTGCCTTGGCTTTTGACCTCGTTCAGGTCGTAGACAAGCTGACCCTTGTAGTATTCCTTGATCTTAGGGAGGAATTTGTCCCAGTACCAGGTCGAGTTGCTCAGTGCGCTTTTGGGGTAAGGGTTGTAGAAACCGGACTTGTGTACAGCGATCTGAAATTCGGGCTCAGTGCTCTCATTGTAGGTCAACTTGATTCGATTATCCAGTCCGAGATTTTGGCAGGCCTCATTCAACGGTGGCATAAAATAGTTGTCCATGTCTAGACCAGCAAGAGGCTGCATCCTGTCGGCAGTTGTCTTAACGGTCGTGTCACTATGTTGTTGCCTCCAGAAATCCGAGATATCGTAGACCTTGCCACGATGGCTGACCCAAAAATCGTCATCTCCTGTATGCCCCGAGACTTCGTCTCGGCTCCAAGCCTTCTCTCCATTGGGACAGAGAAGATTGCCGAGGAAGATAATCCAGAAGATGATGGCACCGTTGATAAGAGCGATGATGAAGACGAGGACGAGTTTTTCACGCCATGCCATTCGAACATCTGGACGCTTCATGCGGCCGACATATCGTAGAAGAGGCGATGGGATCCAGAAAGTGAGAGCCCAAACTATGGCAACCCATACGCGTCGGCCAGTGGTCAGCTCCTTTGTCTCAATTTGCTTGTTCTTGGCAAGCTCGGGGTCGATCATTATCACGCCATCCGGCCCATCGTAGAAGACGTCGTCTTTATGCGTGTCGCCCTTGTTACCAAGACCGTAATCTCCATTGCTGACATTGCGCATGGCAGTGGGAGCGATGGAGGGCGCAGCGAGCTGCCTCTGGCTGAGGGTGACCTGGCTCATGTTGCGGCTGTGAACAAGTTGATCACGGCTGTCGTTGAGGCTGGTATCGACGGCCGGGGAGGGAAATAGCCGCTTCCGTTGTTTGAGTAACCCGTGTCGAACGGATTGTTGAAGGGATTACCCGTCATGCTGGGGAGATGGTCGACAGGCTTCATGTCAAGCATGCTTTCAGCTTCCCACCACGCAGCTTCGCGAATCCAAACGCGCTCTTTGCCAATGAACACTTCCCCATTACTCCAACCACGCTCCAGCATCCATGTCTCGATACCGTCCTTGCCGTCCCTGCAGCCAAGCGGGGCGTAACGTTGGACAAACTCATCGGCATCGAAGTCGGCGGTGTAATCCAGATTGCGGTTTCTTCGGTTAGCCCATTCAGGAGTCTCCAGGAACGAAGCTGTCGCGAGACGGTGCCGGCCGACCATGCCGACGTAATAGATGGCAGGGCTGCGAGGCTGGCAGGAGTATCGTCAGTTGGATGGATGGAAAGGTGGTACCAGAGACGGCTGCTGCTGAGGACGGCAGGCAGATCAAATCGGCCGGCACGTCCTAGGTTGATTCCTTCTCCGGCAATTGGGAAGAGAAGCTGCTTTAGGAAAGCCTCGTCTTCTGAAGCGTAGGCCAGCTTCTCCAGGATGACCTCTCTCTTCTCGAGTTCGTGCTGACGGTCCCTTCCTACTGGGCCTGTCATGATGCCCAGATCAGGAGCAACATCAGCAACGGCCTGCTGCATTTCCTTCAGGATGGAGGATCCTGCAGGAGCCACATCGATGCCATCGGCAATCATCTCGGCATTAATGCCCTGAGTATCGTCAAAGACTGATCGCATGGCAAGAGCCTTGCCCAAAGCAGGGTCTGGGACCTCGATGACCGTAATGGCGACAGTGTCACCACTGTCCTCGTTAGATGTAGGAGTGCGGATGCCACGGCCATCAATGGACTCGTCTCCGTCCTTAATACGCATCATTTGGGCGGCAATTGTGGCATTGGCCTTGGAAATAACCCAATCGACCAGGGCCTCATACAAGCCTCCTACGAAAGTCTGACGGTCCTCAGTGCTGCACTGGTTGATAAGGGTCTCTGGCTCCATGCCTAGAAGACCGCTAACATCTTCGCAAATCTCTTCCAGATCGTCGGAGTCGGCATTGTAATCGAGGGTGTCCCCAAGCTTAAGCAAGCCGGCAAGGGTAGAGATGAAGTTCCTGTGGGCGGAACCCTTGACTCCAATGTCCTTCAAAGCTTGACGGAAATCATCTGCGGAAGCTGAATCATCCGCCGTGGGGAGGTAGGACGGAGGCTCATAGGTGCCAGAACGGGCAAGAAGAGCATAGGCCGAGGCTGACTTCAGACCCAAGAACTCTCTCTCGGCAGGAGTCGAGGCAGATGTCAGCAGATAGTAGAAGACATCGAAAGCACGGTATCCAGCCTCAGCAGGAATATTCAGAAGACCATTACGAGTGTCAATACCGCCTTGAGATAGAGCAATCTTGGCGCCGGTGACGTTGCCGGTAAGATTGAGGGTCAGGGTGACACCAAGAGCGGCTTGGCGAGGGTCGATGGGTTGTAAGGAGTAGCACAGTGAATAAGAGGCCTGATTGCTTCAAGGGCTTTGTACACAGTCGAGGGAACGGCAAAGGGAACGTGGCGAGGAACGGGGAAGAAGCGACAGGGTCGATTGGTGAAGAGACCTAAACAGCACTGGTTAGCATTGCTCGTTCTTATATGCAAGTTATGTAAACTGAACGCACCCTAAGATGATGCAGCCATCCTCAGCTCGGCGACGAGCATGTTCCCAAGCCCTGCTAGCCAAGGAGGCGTCAATGGTCGGCGTACTCTGGGCGGCCGTGAGCCATGTGTTGACGACGAGGCTCGTGCTGGCATCCAGTTGGTAGGGCTGAGATGAGAGGTAGATGTTGTGGATGGCGTTGAGCAAGGTGGTGGTCGAAACCTGAGCGGCTTAGGGACCACCAGAGCGAGGTCCTCCAAGGGCCTCAGAGGCCATGGAGAACATGGACATCCTGTTGGACATTGTGAAGCGCGGGGAGACGGCGATGTCCTCGGGGACAGTCACCAGTCGTCTTGTCGAAGCTGGGGATGCTCTGGTGAGCGTTGCGGACCGGTGGGAGTGGCCACAAGCCACGTAGTGTCGAGAGGTCAGCAAAGCAAAGAGCCTGGACAGTCGAACAGGTCGGCGGAGGAGTTTTTGCTTGAGTGAACGAACGAGGGTGACGGTCGGGAGCGATACAAGTTCTCCTTTTGCCCAACAAGGCCGAGGAGGAAAGGATTAGGGGAATTAGCGAATGTTGTACCAAGGAAATGAGCTGCCAAAGCGAGTGAGCAAGCTCTAAGAGGTCGAAGAAGAAACGCGAAAGGACGAGGTGAACCTCTGCCAAAAACCTCTTCCTGGGGAGGGAAGAAGGAAGTTGTGCTTCGTCTACACTCTCTCAGCAACGGGAGAAGAGGCACGATGTAAGGATGCAGCAGAAGCAGAACAACAAGCAAGCAGCACCCATAGGGGTGAGCACGGCGGGCGGAATAGGCCAGTAGCGCAACAATTATAAGGAGGGTGAGAGACCCACCATTTGCCGTTCGATAGCAGGCCAATGAGGCATTAGGGGAGGCTCCAAGCGCTAAAAGCGACCTGTCTTGCTGAACCCGGTGCTGAGCCTACAGCTGAGTAACCCGCTAATCATCTGGCTCAGGTACCTGGGAAAGCTTTGGAAGGCGACGAAAGGGGTTGGGGTTGGTGCTTTCTTGCCCTCTAGCGGCCCATGGTACGGTACATACCTTACCTGCCTCACTGTACGGCATCGATGGCACACACACGCCCACCCTCTTTCTTCGGAACGAGTTAGCGCTGTTCGTAGTGCTTTAAACTTGGAACCAAGCCTGAACCTAGACCACGGTTTAGCTGCATGTGCGACATCATGCTGCGGGCCAGAAGCTCAAATACGAAGTGAGCGGCGTCCACTACAGAGCATAGCCAGCGCAGCACCTGGCCCGAGATGCTGTGCTTCGGCTCGTATTGTCCGCAAACGGCCGTGGCCGGCGACGACGATAATCACGACCACGACGACACGCAACCCTCGCCGGGGTGGGATCATCAAAGTATTTTTGGTAACGATCTGTAAACCATCGTGATTGTGGACAAGCACGGTACAGTACAGAACTACTGTCCCATTGATGTCTTTTCCCTTCTCTGCTCTTTCTTTTCTTCTTTAATCTCAGCCCCTTGTTCTGCTGAGGAAAAGGTACAGTCAGTAAACAAGTACCTGTATCCAAGCTCCCACTGGACACTGGTGTGCTGGCGCACGTCACTACGATCCAGGTACTTCTGCATGGCTGTAGCAAAAACGGTCGATAATGTACAGAGACCTTGAGAAAACACTGTGCGCTGTCCCCAAACGGCTCCTTCGGGGTACAGTGCTTAGTCGACTTTCTGCACCTCGACACGAATGGTGTCAGCTGCTTGCTTGTCTTGTCTTGTCTGTGCCTCCAAACCTCCTCGTAAGGCAAAGACGCGAGGTCAAGTGGCGTGTTGTTCCTGTTCCCCCTTTGCCTGAGACACGCAAGAGGGTGGCTGCAAACGCCCCAGCTGCGCGACCGTGTTGTCTTGGATACGGCCTGCAAGCTCCAGGCGCGCGGACAACCGGCGTCCGGAGACTTCGTCGTCGTGAGTTCCCCAAAGTCAATTGCTTGCAACCAAGGCCTCTTATTTGCCATGATGTCCAGATGCTTTTCCCATCCGCCGCCATCAAAGTGGCACCCTACGAGGACCGTCCCGAAATCTGTACATAGCAGCCCTCTTTTCCCTACGACCCTGGCCCGGTCGCGACCAATCTAATCTTGGCACACGCTCTAACGATGTCCAGGAAGCGCTAATCAGGAAAGCTTGGCCTCTGAAGAGAACCGTCGCCTCCCTGTCCGTTCCGGCCCTCTGCCCAGTAAAGATGATTCAATGGACTAGGCGATAGATATCGTTCATTGGTATCACAAGACGAGAAGAAGCAGAGAATGGAAGCATCAGAGTCGCGGATCTCCGGAGACTGAGATCAGTCCAGTTCGTGTGCCTGGCGGAGACGCCACGCACTTGGACGCAATGCTTGCTGTCCAGTCGCTCGAAAATTTCTCTACCCATGGCAAAGCTGCCTGACGTTGATTGTTTTCATTTTGCATTAACCTTACTGGCACTGTGGCCGCGCTGCGATATGCGTGCATTGACGATGCAAATCCATCAGAGGCGAAGCACTTCGACAGGGGTCATGGCGGGTCTTTCTGGAAAGAAAAGTCTTCCCTCGATCCGAGTGGCTCCGCCCCTGGTCGTGGGTGTATGGGATTCTTTTCTTTTCCTTTGCATTTTTTTTCTTTTCCCACTCCATGTCATTGTTGTGCGGAGGAGCCGGACAAAGGATGAAGGATGGCATCGAACCGCAATCCGCCTCTTGATATGTAGGTGTAGGTGGGAGTACCGGTACTGTAGAAGAGACCAAACTCTGCCACGGTGAAATATTCATGAACCCAAGCTTTTTTTATATTTTATTTTGTCTACAGGCTCGGCAGATGTACTTGGGTACGCGCACTGTCATCATGCCCGTTCCTTGACCAAACCCCGGCCAGATGATTCGTCTGCTGCAGTGGGCGTGTCATTCCGAGGCGTCGGTCCACAAGCATGGTGTGGAGCTCTCAATGCCTGCCCACCCTCAAGGACGTGTCTGTAGGAACAGACCAAGACTTTGGAGTCTCGTATGCGCTGGGCTGTGCGCACATGGTCCACCCGCCCGCCGTAGCCTGCTCAACTCCCTGTGCAAGGTGCCCCAAGAAAACAAATCCCCTTTCCACAGATGGTCGACGGAAGAGCAGAGTGACAGTGACACCACTCCTCATCAGTATTCCGAAGGGTGCAGTGTCGGCTTTTCCCTTGAGGGCCTCATTGCTGCTTTTCTTTTCTGCTTCATCAACACTCGTTTCTGTTTCTGTACCTTTAACCCCGGTTTACCTGGGCCCCTAACCCTCGTTAATACAGACACATTGTCTCTTCTGTCGTTTCCTGCTTCAGACACTCCTCGAAGCACAGCCCAACGTCGGTGCTGCCCTTACGACCAACGCCTTCGTTAACGATCGATCCTGAACACAGCAACTCCCGGACAGAAACAGGGAAAGAGCATACGCTGAGTCTCCGAGACGTCAGCTCTTGGTGGCTCGCCTACCATGGCCATGAATCTGCCTCCTATCAACACGGGCAGCGGAGGGCTCACAACCAGCCATCCCTTCCCTCTCTGCCCGCCCATCTCCAGTCCGATACGCACATCACCGCCCACCTGGCTAGCCGCTTCCACGTCTCCCACCCGACCGCAAAGCTCTCCTCCCATGGCTTGGTGTCCCTGAATACCTATACCTCCTCCACCAAGGGTCCAGATGGCGGAAAGAGGAAGCGCCATGGCCGGCGCCGAAGAGATTGCCGACAGAGCTTTCTTGCGTCTTGGCCACCGATCTGAGAGCCAATCCGTTGTCTTCCTGTACGTGGGCCCGCTGCGTCTTGTCCAAACACTCTGACATGCTTACTGACCGTTGCTTTTAGGGGTGAATCTGGATCCGGCAAGTCTACCATTCGTTCGCACTTGCTCACAGCTCTTCTGAACAAGTCTTCAACACCGCTGTCAACCAAGCTTTCTCTTGCTGCTTACATCTTCGACGCCTTGACAACAACCAAGACTGCCACTACACCCACGGCTTCCAAGTCCGGTCTCTTCTATGAGCTGCAGTACGATACGTCTGCCTCGACAACCCCGGTGCTTATCGGTGGTAAGCTACTGGACCATCGTCTTGAGAGAAGCCGCATCGCAGACGTTCCTACCGGAGAGCGAAACTTTCATGTTTTGTATTATCTGCTGGCTGGTACTAGCGATGCTGAAAAGTCACACTTGGGTCTCGATGGCGCTGTCAACGGTGCCAACAAGCGTTGGAAGTATCTTGGCCACCCCACACAGCTCAAGGTCGGTATCAACGATGCCGAGGGCTTCCAGCTCTTCAAGAATGCCTTGAGAAAGCTCGAGTTCCCAAGAAGCGACATTGCCGAAATCTGCCAAGTTCTGGCCAGCATTCTCCATATCGGCCAGCTCGAGTTCGAGACAACAAACGACACCAAGGCCACAGGCGATGACAGTGGTGGTTTCTCCCACGAGGGTAGCAACACCTTTACTGCCGTCAAGAACAAGGATGTGTTGGCCATTATCGCTGCCTTCTTGGGAGTCAGTGCTGGCGACCTCCAGACGACCCTGGGCTACAAGACCAAGATGATCCACAAGGAGCGTGTCACTGTCATGCTCGATCCTAATGGAGCTCGTGACCACGCCAATGAGCTTGCCAGAACCTTGTATTCTCTGCTGGTGACCTGGATTATCGAGAATGTGAACCAACGCCTCTGTGCGGCCGACGAGAGTGTCATCAACACGATTTCCGTTGTCGATTTCCCTGGCTTCGCCCAGCAGTCCTCCACCGGCTCTACACTCGATCAGTTGCTGAACAATGCTGCCACCGAGGCCATCTACAACACCACACTCCACCATTTCTTCGACCGCAAGGCCGAGATGCTCGACTCTGAGGAGGTTAGCGTCGCTCCTACTAGCTACTTTGATAACTCGGATGCCGTCAAGGGTCTGTTGAAGCCCGGAAATGGCCTTCTCAGTATCCTCGACGATCAGACTCGTCGCCATCGCACTGACATGCAGTTGCTGGAGGCTTTGCGGAAGCGCTTTGAAGGAAAGAACACTGCTATCGAAGTGGCTGCTGCAACTGCTAGACTTCCTGGAAGCAACTTCTATACCGAGAATTCGGCGGCCACTTTCACAGTCAAGCACTTTGCAGGTGAAGTCGAGTACCCTGTAAAGGGTTTGATCGAAGAGAATGGTGAGGTCATCTCTGGTGACCTTCTGAACATGGTCAACAACTCCAAGAGCGATTTTGTCACCAGACTGTTCGGACAAGAGGCTCTGCAGACTGTCACTCACCCGGCTGAGAAGACCACTGTGATGCAGGCAACCATCAGCTCAAAGCCCATGAGAGCTCCAAGTGTCATGTCTCGAAAGGGAACTAAGCCCCGAGCTCGATCAACGTTCGGCCGCAGACAACAACAGGATAGAACCGACTCCTTTGATCAGCAAAGCGAGGCCGGAGAATCGAGACGAGGTGTAGATGGCAAGGGTGTTTCAGAGCAGGGGCATCTGGCCAATATCTGTCGGCCCTTGAGAACGTTCAAAAGGCTGTCACTGACCCCACTACCAATGCCTACTTTGTCTTCTGCTTGAAGCCCAACGATCGACGAATTGCCAACCAATTCGATAGCAAGTGTGTTCGTATGCAAGTTCAAACACTTGGAATTGCAGAGATCAGCCAGAGGCTACGCTCAGCTGACTTCAGCTTGTTCTTACCTTTTGCTGAGTTCCTTGGCATGGCGGATGCCGACACATTGCTTGTTGGCAGTGAGCGTGAGCGAGCCCAAGCCGTCATTGAGGAGAGACGATGGCCTAGCAACGAAGTCCAGCTTGGCTCTACCGGAGTCTTCCTTAGTGAGCGATGCTGGATGGAGGTCACTCATCTGTCCGAGGGTTCCTCTGCATCTGGGCGATTCCGAGCTATCGGAGCGTCTTCAGATGGTGGGGATGGTGTGACTCCGGGTGACCAGAACCCTTTCGCCTCCAAGGATCATCTAGTCTCTGGCGGCAACACGCCCTTGATGTATGGCGAGAAGACCAAGAGCGGCTACTTTGTGGCGGATGATGCCCGCTCCGAGGCAGGCGCTTCTGCTTTTGGCGCCGGTGATATGTTCAAGAATTTTGAAACTCGAGAACAGATGGCTGAGCGTGGCAATGAGAAGTCAATGGTCGAGGTTGAGGAGTACAAAGACAGTCCCAGCCGAAAGCGCTGGGTTGGTTTGGTTTACTTCTTGACCTGGTTCGTTCCCGATTTCCTGATTCGAACAATTGGACGCAAACCGCGCAAAGATATTAGAGTTGCTTGAGAGAGAAGCTGGCCATTAACATGATCATTTGGTTTCTTTGTGGTGTGGCTGCTTTCTTCATTGTCGGCTTCCCTATGCTCATTTGCCCTCAGCAAGATGTTTTCAGTGCCAACGAGCTCTCGGCCTACAACGGCGAGGACAAGGCTGCTTACGTCTCAATTCGTGGATATGTGTTCGATCTCGGAGAATTCTCAAGTCATCACCCCTTCTGAACATGATCGATACTAAAAGAATCATGAACTACGCTGGAAAGGATATCAGTGCTCTATTTCCCGTTCAAGTCTCGGCGCTTTGCGCGGGTAAGGGCGAGGTTGCCAAGGAAGTAACATTGGATTTCAAAAACACCAATGCCACCGAGTCTCCTGAACTCATTCGTGACTACGATCCCAACATTATTTATCACGACTTCCGATATGCCCAGGAGACTACTATAAGCCTGATTGGTACCGCGAGCAGATGGCTTACTTGAGGGCCACTTATCTCAAGGGAAGAGTTGGTTTTACACCCGAAGCTGTACGGAAGCTCGCCGATGGCAAAGATAATAAGAAGGTCGCTATCATGGGAGACAGGGTGTATGACTTGAGCTCCTATTTTGTTGGAGGTCGTCATATGGATGGTCCAGATCCCAATAAGCTCCCCAAGGACGTAGGGCAGACCAATTTCATGGAAGACGCTGTCCTGCAGCTGTTCCAACGTCGATCAGGTGAGGATATCACGAAATACTGGGACTCAATGAACTTGGACGCGGGCGCCAAGGACAGAATGCGTGTTTGTCTCAACAACCTTTTCTACGTGGGCGACGTTGATACTCGAACTTCCATTCGCTGCAAGTTTGCCGAGTACTTTATTCTGGCTATTTCTATTCTACTCGCATCCGTCATTGCGTTCAAGTTCTTTGCTGCTCTGCAGTTTGGAGGCAAGAACGTGCCTGAGAACCTTGACAAGTTCGTTATGTGCCAGATTCCGGCGTATACCGAAGACGAGGAGTCACTTCGCCGTGCCATCGACTCTGCTGCCAGGATGAAGTACGATGACAAGCGTAAGTTACTGATCGTGGTTTGTGATGGTATGATTATTGGACAAGGCAATGACCGACCTACTCCACGAATTGTGCTTGACATTCTGGGTGTGTCTGAAACTGTGGATCCCGAGCCGCTTAGCTTTGAGTCTCTCGGCGAAGGACAGAAGCAGCATAATATGGGCAAGGTCTACTCAGGTTTGTATGAGGTTCAGGGCCACATTGTTCCATTCCTGGTCATTGTCAAGGTCGGCAAGCCATCTGAGGTTTCTCGCCCCGGTAACCGTGGTAAGCGAGACTCCCAGATGATCCTTATGCGTTTCCTCAACCGCGTTCACTACAACCTGGCCATGTCTCCTATGGAACTCGAGATGTATCACCAAATCCGCAACATCATTGGTGTCAACCCGACATTTTATGAATTCATGCTTCAGATCGATGCCGATACTGTTGTTGCAGCTGATTCTGCTACCCGCATGGTTTCCGCCTTCTTGGATGATACTCGCCTCATTGCCGTGTGCGGTGAGACAGCTCTGTCGAACGCCAAGGGCTCTTTCATCACTATGATTCAAGTCTACGAGTATTGGATGTCGCACAACTTGTCCAAGGCCTTCGAGAGTTTGTTTGGTTCCGTCACTTGTTTGCCTGGTTGCTTCACTATGTACAGAATCCGCGCTGCTGAGACCGGCAAGCCTCTCTTTGTCAGTCGCGAAGTTGTCGACTCATATTCTACTATCCGTGTTGACACCCTGCATACGAAGAACCTGCTGCATCTCGGAGAGGATCGATACTTGACGACACTACTGCTCAAGTACCACTCGTATTACAAGACTAAGTACCTGATGACCGCTCATGCCTGGACTATTGCGCCCGACTCTTGGGCCGTTTTCATCTCTCAGCGACGTCGATGGATTAACTCTACTGTGCACAACCTGGTGGAGCTCATCCCCATGTCTCAGCTCTGCGGTTTCTGCTGTTTCAGTATGCGTTTTGTCGTCTTCATCGATCTGCTCAGCACAGTCGTCCAGCCAGCCGTGGTTGCTTACATTGTCTACCTGATTGTTCGTGTTGCAAGAAACCCATCGGTCGTGCCTGTTACTGCCTTCATCCTGCTCGCCGCCATTTACGGTCTGCAAGCCATTATCTTTATCCTACGTCGCAAGTGGGAAATGGTTGGCTGGATGATTCTTTACATCATCGCCATCCCCGTTTTCAGTTTCGGTCTTCCGCTCTACTCTTTCTGGCATATGGACGACTTCAACTGGGGCAACACTCGTGTTGTCGCTGGTGAAAAGGGCAAGAAGGTCATTGTCACAGACGAGGGCAAGTTTGATCCCAGTTCTATTCCTCGTAAGAAGTGGGAGGAGTACCAGGCCGAGCTTTGGGAGACGCAGACGTCTCGTGACGACGTGCGCTCTGAGATTTCCGGCATCAGCTACGGCACCAAGGCTCACACTCCCATGTCCGAGTACGGCTACGGTAGTCGCGCCGAGTCCACGACCGGCCTGGTTCCTCCTATGCCCAACAACCCCTACGACACTCGCAACCAGTCTCGTATGTCCCTGGCTCCTTCTGAGATGATGAACAACAACCGCATGAGCCAGTTCGGTGGCTCACAGTTCTTCTCCCCGACGACATGGTCGGCCTGCCCAGCGACGACGCTCTGCTGGCGGAGATCCGTGACATCCTGAAGACAGCTGACTTGATGACTGTCACCAAGAAGTCTATCAAGCAGGAGCTGGAGCGACGCTTCGGTGTTCCTCTTGATGCTAAGAGGCCTTACATCAACAGCGGTATGTTTCCTCCCTCTTTTAACTTGATTGAAGCATTGCTAACGAATATTTTACAGCCACTGAAGCTCTTTTGACCGGTCAGCTCTAATGTTAGAAATGCCGTGGTACTCTAGTTATCAGCCCATAAGTTGAAATTTTAATATCTGGAGACATGCATTTGACAGCCTGCATATTTGTCGTTGGCCGTGTTTCCTGGGGATTTCTTTGTTCGCATAGTCTATATACAAGCATAATATTGGGCAACTTCTGGAGAGAGAACACAATTTATGTGGGAGAGGGCTCGGGAAAGGTAAACTCGACTTGGATTTATTATTTTCATGTGTACGCTTGGTGTTTTGGTATAAAAGGTTGCCGTTGGGGATGTGAGCAAGTTGCAACAACAATCGGAATGTACATTCATTTTTCTTGATCCATGCGTGTCAATTCGATATCTCTTGTGATAATGTATCCTTTCGTGACTATACCATGCCATATGCGCCGTGGGGTGTTCCATTATATCTTCTACCTAAGAATTCTACAACTGCTTCAGATCGTCCAGCAGCTTCTCAACGCCGCCTTTGCTCCACGTCCTGACCTTGTCTTGATCGCACGTCTCCCAGACACGCACCATCAGCGCCGCATACACGGCGGCCTCTTCACGCACCTCGGACGCTGCGCGCTGCGCGTCTAGCCATCCGATGACACCGAAGCGCGTGACGAGTGTCGTGCTGCCGCCCTCGATGCAGGTAGCGCGGTATACGATACGCAGGACGCGGGTGCGCAGGTTCCACCGCAAGTGCGGGTTTCCGCTGCCTAAGGCGAGCACCTTTTCGAACCAGCGCTTGCGGTGGAAGACGCCGAGGTCGAACGGTGTGCGCAGGCAGTCGAGGAAGTAAGTCAGTAGCCACGTCAGCTCTGTGTAGTACCGGTCGTCATCGGCAGGTGCTCCGTGCAGAATGTCGTGTGCCATGGGGAGCTTATCGCGCGGCCAAACGGGACCACGGGTGAGGTAGGAGTTTGTCTTGGGATAGAGCGGATGCAAGGGATTGCGAAGGATCTCGAGCGAGTGGGACGCGAAGGCGGCAAAGGCGGAGGGGACGGGTCCGGCGTCGACGTGGGGGCGGGAAGACTCAATGAGCTCGGAGAGCATCAGCCAGACCTGCTCCTTCTCTTCGTAAGAGGATTCCTTAATCTTGGCGGCCATCTTGAGGAGATTCGTGAGGGCTTCCTTGCGAATGTGGGTTTGAGTCGAACAGAGGAGGCGGATAAGCTTGATAGCCCAGTCGTCTTCGACAAGATCTTCAACGCTCTTGGTGCTCCATCTGACCAGAGCTGAGGCGTCATCCTCCTCTTCGAAAGGCACGTGTAGTAGTTCTGCGAGCGCAGCACTGTCCAGTATGTTCTGGTTCGCGCTGGATGGGCCGTTTTGCGCTTCGTCACCGGCTTCAGCCATCTCAGCATCATCGTCCTCGAGACTACTGAGATCGACCTTTGCCAGATCCTTCATCTTTACAGAGTCTTCAGCGAAGTGGTCCTTGATCTTTTATAGACGTTTTTGGTGAACTCTTGGTTCTCAGATGATTGCGCCAGGACAGCGAAATACATCGAGAGGATCTTGGCCAGAGCCGTCTTTTCCTTGGGCTTTGCTGTTTTTGTAACATATGGCAACTGCTCGACGATGGCCAAGTTAAGGAGAGTGCATGAAGCATTGTCAGTGTTGAGGTCAGAGCTCTGGAGGTAAGAACCCATGAGCTCGAGGTACTTGATTGGCGACGTGGCACAGCGATTCAGGCAGTTATCCAAGAACGACCATATCGTTTCCCTCCCAGTGGCCATCTCATCTTCGAGCGTAAGTCGCAAGACCCGCAAAAGAGGTCTTAAACCAACCTTGGACGAGACGAGCTGGTTCTCGATTGCGACCTCGGTCAGAACCTTCTTCAGTTGAACTAAAGGCGTGCTCTGGTTGCTGCTGCACAGCAGTCGCAATAGTGCTGTAAACGGAGATGATGTGACTCCTTCTGACAGATTATCAACCTTTGCGAACCATCGCATGCCGGGAGAGTAGCTGGCGATAGACACCAGATTCTCCAACTCCATGACAGCAAGAGCTCTAGCTTCCGGCTCACTGCTGCTTTCATGCACGCTCTTGAGAACGTCCACAAAGAACGGAGAGACATCGAAATTGGCGGCCAGAGCGACCTTTGGTATCACCTCGTAATAGAGACGCAGCAGGCGACTGGTCAAGGTCTTGTGTAGAGTGTTTTCGGCCGGGATGCTCTTGTAAGCGCGCACAATCTCCTTCATGTCAGGAATACGCTGACAGAACGCATCGACAACGCGCCGCCTTGCTTCGATCCAAGTAGGGGTCTTGGCTGACGGTGAGTCTTCAAGCATCTTAATGGCTGCTGAGAGCTTCTCAAGAGCCAAAACCAGGATTCTAGTGGCGAAGAAGGAGGTGAGGTTGGACTTGGGGAGAGACACCGGACGAGGACTTTCTGGGTGATGGGCAGGGGTATCACATTGTGGAGGATGATGGAGGTGGGAGGTGGTGCCTTGGCGTAACGGGTTCGATCACCAAAAGATGCCGGTAGGGGTATCGTCATGGTGTTGAAAAGGAACGCCGCGTAACCAATCCAGGTCATCGAGAGTTTGGGCTCGAACGTGAAGGCGCGGTTGTTGAGGAAGTAGTCTGCGATGAGCTCCGGGGCGACGGTAAAGATAGCAACGAGAAGCTCGCTGTGCTTGAGGCTGGACCATGGGCGCAACTTGCGCGCGAATTCGGACAGAACAAAATTGTAGACAGGCAGGTTGTCCGTATATTTCGTGTCCCAGACATCATCATCGATTTCATCTGTGTTCTTTCCAGCCCTCGCGGGAGACGCTCTTCCGACTCTTTGGGGTACAGGCCTCCATATGGATACAATACACCGGCTTTAGGTGTAGTGCATGCATATATGAGGAATTGATGCACCTTTTCACTCACGGCCGGTTGATCTTGAACGGTCTCGTCGGTCTCGGTGTATGTGTATAGCGCGAGGAAACGGATAAGAGTCTTTGTGCCGAATGTCCTGAACTTGACTTCTCGAGGGATTTTGTCGTCCATGAGGATATGAGTTTTCAGCGTGTCCAATATCTGCAAAACAAGATGAGGAGGATCGCTTTTAATCATAAAGGTCAAATGAGAGAGCAGCTCTTTTTGCGTGAGGAGCTCCTTCTTGCCTTCAGAATGTAGGTATTTAAGACAGCTCAAGAAGAAGCGCACAGCATTCGTTCGGACTGACGACTTGCGCAAATCTTCCTGGGCATCTCCGACATGTCCAATCTCCAAGTTTCGACCCAGGGAAGTGAAGGTGAAGTTTCGAGCTCGAACAATTGGCTTGGCATACGCGCCTCCGTCCAAACAAACGGCTTCCCTCAGCATTCGCAACGTCGGGGAGATGACGAAGGCCTTGTTCTTGTCGGCTGACAGGTTGCGGGAGAGCGACTTGAGCTGGCGCTCCTGGAGAAGAGTCTGGCAGACACCAAGGCCGTGAGGCACGAGCTGCAGGGACGCGGAGACAACCTGGAGGAGAAGGGCCAACACGACGGCGACGGAGGACATGACACCGTCATTGGCGACTTGAACAGCGAAGGACCACATCTCCATGATATCGGGGAGGAAGACGGCATCTTCGCCTGGAATCCTGGGCTTGACAGCCTCGAGATACTCGCGAAGAATGTCGAGCTTTGCGGATCGGTCGTCGCTGTCGGAGAGCACTTCATCGAGGAGCTTCTTGAACGATTGCAGACCTACAGTTAAGGAATTAGAGACGTGTTGCAGGGCTATGTAGTGTCTCTCAAGGACTTACCGTGCCTTGCGCGATGCAGGTCCTGATCAAAGGCTAGCAAGCTGCGCAGCTGCTCACCCGTGGTGACATCCTCACCGGCGGGAACATCATGCACAATCTTCTGACGCTTACGGAAGGCAGCGGCGCCATCGGCACTACTGGAAGTCCGCTTGCCCATGGTGAAGGAGCAGAATGGCGTTCAATTGCGCATTCGCTTGGGTTAGGCGGTCCCTGGTGGTCTATCTATCTACCTGGGTAACTTATCACGATAAAATGTTTGGAGAAAATAAATTCTGCCGCCTGCCACCGCCGCCCCGCCTTCTGTTTGCGGACAAGGTTATCGGTAGCTGGAGCTGGTACCAGATACTGGGGTTTCAGGGACCATGATTAATTAATCAATCAATCACAACAGTTGGATATTTACGGGCTTCTCGGTCTGCATTATTCATCTCACGTTTGGTCCGGCGTATTCCTAGCTGGGACAGGTTGTAAGAACTCCTACTATGGGGACAGGTTTTGCGTGAGTATAAATAACTACCTAGGTACCTTACTCATGATGGATCGTCGGGAGAATACCAGATAAGATAAAACGTCCTTTTAAAAAACCATCAACAGGTACTCCGTACTTGCCGTTGTGCTGGCTGTAGACACTTGTTTAGGAAAGAGCACTAACGGGCACCTGGCGCCTTCCATAGTAGCGTAAACGAACCGACAACTGTCGTGTTACTCGTCACCGCAACGGTCTTACGCGAACTTACTTACCTTAGCTACTACAACCACGGCTTCTCGTATATCCCTCTGTCGTCACAACGCCACGGATCATCATTCATTCAACATGGCTTGACACGAACCGGGGAGCTGGAACGAACTGGTCGCCGATTCCTTGTCACCCGGGCTTACATCTTACACATGTTAGCCGTTTCTGCGTCATGGCTCGCTTTCTCTCGCCAAACACCACGCCCCATCAAGGCTCAGCTGATGGACTAGATCTAGTGTCGCTTCTATTTCTGACGGATCGCTGCTCTTCGTAAGTTAACGTCCGCCTTCGGAGACGTCGCTCCATTTCTCTGGCAAGGTCCAGCCACTACGACATCATGATTGCAAGCCAGCATTGGCCCCGAGGGAGGGGCAGCCAGGCGAACTGGTCGGCCTTGGTTTGGCACTTGATTTGCACACTCTAGTCACTCCGCCGCCTTCTTCCAAGGAAAATGTGAGACAAGCATGAAAGGATTTTGCTCTGAGTGGAGAGAGGAAGAGGCCGTCTTTTATTCTACCCTCCGCAACGTTCCATGCCCCATAACCAGCATCACGACACCATTATTTGCAAACGCCACTGGCCGCAGCAACCAACTCGGACCCTCCCTCCTCCCTTTGCCTTTGACTCGAGTCATCATGTGGTCTCGTATGTCGCCTCTCACACACCTTCGGCAACGGGAGACCGCAGCCCCAGGAGACATCCCTCGCTAGACTACCACCCGGGACCTGGGCCGTCCGTACATACGGCCATGGTGGTGGTGCGGCGAGGACAAGGGGAAGCCACCATTACGAGCGAGACGAACCGTCACGAACCACAATGTCGTAGCCTGGCTTCCCACGCGAGCTCCGATGCTAGATTCTCGCCAGACGTGGCCCAGATCCCGGGCTGCGCAGCGGGCTGCGCCTCCTACTGGCCCACTCACGGTCGACAATCCAGGTTGGTGTGAATGCTGGTTGGCGGCCACAGGTGTGGCAGTCTGCACCGAAACGAGCTCCCCACGCCTGTGTCAACACCGAACAGCAAACATGATGCAGCACGACTTGTCACAATGCCACATGAAAACATTGCCAGCAATAGGTAAACAAATCCATGCCAAGTCGCTGGTTCACATGAGAAACATAGAGCTCTCTACACCAGTCGAGTGGCACAATCCCAGGTGGCAGAGCGACACACTGAAGAAAAAATTTAACAACAAAAAGAAAAAGAAGTGGAAATCTACGCAAGCCTTTCTCAGAAGCGAAAAGGAATCCGTAGATGATTCGCTAGGCCCCACGACGGGAACGCAACACTACGCTTGCTGCCTCGTGCTTGGCCAATGTCAGCGAACCACGCGACCCCTTAGAGCCTCTAGAGGCACGAGAGCTGCGTCAGAAACACCAAAGGCGACCCGTGGCAAAAGGCGGACCGGGGTTATGGCACTGGGGCCGTGCTAAAATTTCGTTGCCAGCCCAGCCCGAATGCAAGACATCGACTCGCTGTTGCAGGGCTTCCGGTCGAATCTGACAAGCTCTCTCACCGCGCCTCGTCCAACCACATGCCTGGACGGCGACAACACAAACAAACCAAGGCCGACCTCCAGTGGGTCCTGCAATCTTGGGTGAGCGAGAGCGCCTAGTCTACCTGGTCCTACGCGCCCGACTGGTCGAAGCTCAGCCTATCATGTCCGCGACGCCTGTGGCCTCTCCGTCACCTAACCGGGCTCCACGTCCCTCAGCTGCCGCCCAATTCTGACGTTCCTCGAGAACCACTCCAGCAGCCTCCCGCTCTTTCCTTTCTGGAAAGAACAATAAAACGAAATAGTGGTTGAGCATGGGCCCGTGTGAGTGGACCGCCTTTTTGGGCCTGCCCGATGTATTGGGCTTCTTCATCCTTTCAAAAGAGGGTGGGTGTGCAGTGTGTAAGTGGGTGTGTGTGTGTGCGGTGTGGGTGTGAATGAGTGAGCAAATGTGTGTGCCTACCATCCATCAGCTTTGCTCTTTTCAATATTAAGGAACATCCTGAACTTTGCTCTTGTTTGTAGCATCGTCTCACTCATCTTATACATACTATAATAATTCCTCTTTCCGTCAAATCATAATTCATTCATTCCCTTTGCATTCGCTCTTATTTACACGTTCATTCATTTCAACCTTCCACTCTCTTCTTTCCCTCTCTCTACCTCACTCTCCTTCCGATGTATGAGTGAAGTTCTCTCAAGCATAGCATGACGGCGTCGACTGGTGGCTTTACCGAAGCCTGCACTTCATGGCTCTCTTCTCTGTCTCACTGTTGCGCGCCGCTGGCATCCTGCTTCGCCAATAAGCCTCCGCGCCGCTGTAAGTCACGACCCAAAGCCACCGCCAATCGGTTGCGCAAGACGGGCGAACGCAGGGACTTACTGATCGACCAAGATGACGAAAAATTGTCCATGCGTGTAGTATCCGAACAACCAGCCTTCCAGCCTCACCCCGCGACAGAGCTTGAAACTATGTCTCGATCCAATAGTGGGCGAAAGCAGAAGACCAGGAACGCGAAGAAGAGTAAGGGTTTTGGTTGGCCGGACTTCTCTGTGAGAAGGCGTTTCGGATCAGATGCCTCACGCAAGCCGTTGATATCTGCACCGTCCAACTTCCGCCATGTCCATTCTTCCTCCTTCCGCTTCCCGGTTTTCCAAGAGCCTCACGACACCGAGCCATGGAACGTTAGCGATTCACCATCATCACTCTTCCGACCTCTCGAGCTGAGCATACATTCCTCAGATAACCACATGTCACCCATCCTGCCTCACTTTGAGTTCCCCAGGGCCGTCACGACCCCTCCTCCGGCCTATCTTCCTGACGGTCCCGATGTGGAGAACGAGCTGATGCACCAAAGGAGCTACTCATCATCACTTTCTTTTCATGTACCTCGCAAACAACTCCCGAATAGTTCGTCTTCGACTCTTCCAGAGGATGTCCCACCCCAGATTCCGCCGCGCGCTCCAGGTCGAGCTCGTGCGCACACGTCTCCGGAGGTGGACAGGATGAAGGAGAGGGTGGCCAGTGCTATGCTGGAGATGGAGAGGCTACAGAGGCAGATTGACGATGTCATTGAGCGGCAAAGTCTCTACGCTGGTAGCCGGCCATCT
The DNA here is from genome assembly GCA_020081605.1 of Albifimbria verrucaria. Lineage (NCBI taxonomy): Eukaryota > Fungi > Ascomycota > Sordariomycetes > Hypocreales > Stachybotryaceae > Albifimbria > Albifimbria verrucaria. The sequence continues at coordinate 837,041 of JAHREC010000049.1, forward strand.
ACAGCTCATTCATTGGCCCGTACTGTGCCTGGTAAGCACTTATAGTCCAGACATGTTACACTTGTGTACTGATAATAGTCAGATCTCGAACCGATGCCTTCGATTCCTGCTCTGCCGCCGGCTGCACCGTCATTTGCAGAGCGTCTGAATCAAGATACGGAACGACCACTCACAGCACCTATCAAACAGACACCCCGGCGACCTTCCGAAGCGATTGCATCGCCTCAGTCTTCGCCGGGACCCGTCTTGAATGATACGCCGCTGCCTCCTCCTCTACCACTTGTCCTTCGACCACCTCTTCGGAAGAAGAAGTCTTTCTCTCGTGTTTCATCGTGGCTGTTCCTCAACTCCGAGCAAGACTCGGATCCTTACTTCCATTCCATTACGTCCCTGCCGCGGCCGATCAAAGGCCACGAAGGGTTCTACCAGTGTGTCGACAGCAAGCCCAGGCGGCTGAGCTGCGACTCACGAACGACGGTATCAACCTGGTACACCAACGACGAAGACCTGGCGTCTCCGCCGACAGCGTGCTCCCCGGAGAGCACGCCGGTGATCAAACCAGAAGAGCTGTTTTTAGAGCGGACTGCTACTTTCGGGAAGAGTAGCAGCCGATCCAGCAGGCCTGGCTTTAGTGGTGCATTCTGAGCTTTAATACCCCGGGTGTTTTCTGCATTTTTTATTTAGTCAGTCACCGCATGATACCAGTGTACCATAACATGTGTGCGAGCATGCATAGATAGATGAGCTGGGGGCGGCAGTATCTTTGGAGGTATACAGATAATGCCGAGGGCAACGGAGCGCCCTGGAGAGGCGCATGACCAGCCAGGACTGGGTTGACCTGGAAAGAACGAGAGGTTCATCCGGATGAACTTATACGAGATTTTGGAGAGAGGAAGCTTAGCCATTGAGTGGAAGTACGGAGGAGGAAGTAGTGCTGGGCAGTGTCAATGCCTGCGAGACGAATTGACAGCTTGTCCAGAATCCATGATGATGATGATGATGATGATGATGATGATGATGATGATGATGATGATGCCAATAATAATTGTGAGACAAGTAACTGTATCAAATTCATGGCTGAGCCGACCTGCCAATGGACGGTGATGGTAAAATAACGACCCAACGAAGGGAGTTTCAAAGATCGGTTGGTTACCAAATCAGGTACAAGACGTTGGTCACCCAGCGTTAGGTCAGGCACAGGCGCTCTCGGGCTGCCTGAGGCAACTTTGATCCTTTGCATCAATCCCTTGGTTCTTTTTCCGTTGGCTCCAGGCGCTTCACAAAAACGCATTGAAGAATGAGATTCGTGCAATGAGGCATTTGATATCTGATCAGAATCTTGTTCAGATTTACGGACTGACCGGGGTTTGATTATCGTCGCTGAATCGGCCCTAAACATTTGTCCATCGGACAGACTCGGGTCTCCACCATCACTCTTTCATATACGCCTACGGCAACATTGATGGGATATGGGCCTCTTGGACACAATCAAATCCCTGGTCGGAGGGCTTCCGGGGCGGTCGCATAGATACACGAGCCTTCCGACGGTTGAAGGGCAGCCGCAGGAGTCCTCGTTGCGACGAGCCCCTGTACCTTCACGCAATGGCAGGCTTCTGAAGATATCCATGGGTGCCATGGTCCTTTTCCTCATCATGGTTCTTCTCGTCACACAAAGGTAGGATTGAAAAATTGGACAGTTCATTGATAGTGAGCTCACCGATTCTGACAGTCGATCTGGTACGGGAACGCCCTGCGAGTCGGTGGGCAGCTGCACCAACACCTCACAGCACATCTGGGGCCAGTATTCACCTTACTTCCCAGTGCCCTCTGAGATTGAGCCGTCTACGCCAGCTGGCTGTGATGTGACTTTTGCGCTTGTTCTCGCTCGTCATGGCGCACGCGACCCAACCGCGCATAAGACCGATGTTTATGAGTCTTTCATCAAGCGCATACAGAGCAGCGTGACCAAATATGGCACTGGATACGAGTTCATTGCGGATTATAAATTCAACCTAGGAAAAGACCAGCTCACGGCATTTGGAAAAGATGAGATGAAGCAGGCAGGAGGCTCGTTTTATCATCGGTACAAACACTTGGCGGACGATTCCGAGCCCTTTATCCGGGCGGCTGGGTCGGATCGAGTTGTTGAGTCTGCTGAGCTGTTCACTCAGGGGTTCTATCACGCACGGAACGAGACAACGAAGGTTCCAACCGACGACATCTTGGTTCTGCCTGAGACGGAAGGGTTCAACAACACGCTGAACCATGGCTCATGCCCTGCCTTTGAGTCTGGACCAGCGGCGGACTTGAAAGCCGAGAAACAGGAGATCTGGAAGCGCATCTGGGCGAAGCCGATCATGAAGAGGCTGAACAAGAAGCTGCCCGGTGCGGATATCACGCTTGAGGAGGCAATCTACATGATGGACCTTTGCCCCTTTACTACTGTTGCCACCCCCGAGGGGACAAACACCGACTTCTGCAGGCTGTTCTCAGAGGAAGAATGGCGAGGCTACGATTACTTCGAGTCCTTGGACAAGTGGTACGGCTACAGCTCAGGCAACCCTCTCGGCCCGACCCAAGGTGTCGGATACGTTAACGAGCTCATTGCGCGGCTGACAGGACAAGCGGTGAATGATCACACCACGACGAATTCCACACTAGACTCCTCGCCGGAAGCGTTCCCACTGGACAAGAAGATTTACGCTGACTTCAGCCACGACAACTCCATGTCCTCCATCTACGCAGCGCTAGGACTCTACAACGAGACGGAAGAACTGCCGGTCAAGTACAAGCTGCCACCCACCAAGACTCGGGGCTACTCAGCCGCATGGACGGTCCCTTTGCAGGGCGCATGTACGTGGAGAAGATGCAGTGCCACGGGAAGGACGAGCTGGTGAGAATACTGGTCAACGACCGGGTGGTGCCGTTGCAGAACTGCGGTGCGGACCAGCTGGGCCGGTGCAGGCTTAGTGCGTTCGTCGAAAGCCTGTCGTTTGCGAGGAGCGGCGGCTTATGGGAGCAGTGCTATCTGTAGAGAAGCGATGGTTTGAGGAATGAAGCCTAGCGAGCTTATGCTTAGTGATGGCGCCCCGAAATAGAAACATTTAGGGCCCTGGGTTATTAGTTTGGCGAGGGTCGACACCCGGAATGCGCATGATGGGCGGACGATCGCTCGCTACGTGTAAATGAGAGGCCCCAATGTCTTACGTCTAAGCCATTGAAACGGTGTCGTGCGTGAGGTGAGGCATTATCCAGAGTCCTGCAGATTGGTGAGCATGGTGAGCCATTGAGGGTTGGTGAAAGGTGAGACTTGCAGCGGCGCAGTTGGAGAGAGTGGGTGGGCGATATTTAACTACATTGTACAGGCTGTCCTGTGGTACTGCTGATAGTGTTGTTCAGTGGGGCTACACAGGTGGTTGGTTTGTGAAAGAAGGGTTGATGGTTGGTTGTTGCACGACGTGGTGCTGTAATGCAGGCGAGGCAGGTCTTGCAGGTATCCAGCATGTACTCAGGCCGTGGGGACAGGCTGGCATGACGTCCCTCCGCCTGGCGCACAGGCAGAATCGTGGAGCCGAAATTAAAGCCCTTGGCAGTGGAAGCCCCACGGGTGGCAGGACCAGGGTACGTCTCCAGATACATCATCGATACTTTACTCTACCTGTCGCACCCGTTCCGTTTCGTCGATGCACAAACGGACCAACCACCAGTTTGCATCTTCTCCCCATCCTGCAATTGCGCAAGCTCGTCTTCTCTTGCTTGCTTCGCCAAACCTGCGCAGTCTTTGTCTCACACAGCCTCACCACCCACTACCTTTTCGGTTCGAATCGCTCCGGGCCCCCAGCGTTGCATGTGATCCGCGCGCGCCCTTTTTGCTGACCAGGCGTGTGGGACTCCAGAAGGAACCAGCTTTCTGACGGGGACACAAAGGGCTGCCGACGAGCCAGAGCGAGCGAGAAGAGCTTGTGAAAGATGGTGTCTGTGGGCGGAGGCATTGCGATTGCGGTCGTGGTGCTGGCCGCCGCTGCCGCCATTGGCTGGTATGTCTTCACGCAGATGCGCGCACGAAAGCTCGGGGTAAGTCATCCGGTCCCTGCCATTGCCATCCCAGCTTCTTTGCGAGAACGTCGACAACTAACTCGCGCATGTCTAGATACCCCTCCGAGCTTGTCGTCTTACCTCCCGTGGAAGCGCTCCGAAAACCCTTTGGGCCGCCGCGACCGGCGCCCGGCGGCATCGTCGGCTGGGTGAACGACCAGGTTCGCAAGTTCAAGAACCGCAACAACCGCTCCGCCGCGGGCGCCTACGAGCAGCCTCTCCAGGGTGGCGGCGGTCGACGTGGCTTCGGTCCCTTGGATCCAGACGAGGCGTGGGACTCGCGTGTCGGACAGGAGGCGGATGGATACGGCTACTACGAGCCGCAGGAGCTGGACGGGCGGAATACCGAGTATAGCGGCGCCAGCTATAACAGGAATCTGGCGTCAACGTCCAATGTGGCGCACGGCGATGAAGACGTCGAGCGAGGCCGCCGGCTGAGCCGGGATCCGCCTGGCCACCCGGGAGGCAGAAACCCATTTGATGACGACGCCGCGGCAAGTCTGAGAGGAGTGAGCCCAAGACCCATGGAGACCGGGCCAGCAGGAATCAAGCCTTCGGCAGGACGTAGGAGTGAAGAGAGTGTACGAACAGAGAGGAGGTCGATGTTCCGCGAGAATGTCTAAACGTCTGATATGTCACGGACTGGGTTGCAGCTGGAGACGAGGTAGCATGATCACGACATGAAAGATACACAGCCAGTCAACGAACTGGCCAACAACACACAATGCCAGCAGCGCATCTTACCACGAAACAAAAGAGAGAGGGTATACTTCCATAGCGGGCTTTGTTCACGACGAACCGTTGCGCTCGACGCATATACATTGGACGAGGGCGATACCACAGGGGTTGTAGGATTGCTGCTGGGGCACGGGACACGGAGTAGGACCTCATTGACAGATGCGTTTACGTTGTTTATATCGAAATCTTTTACTGGTGTTCTTTTTAGCTTCTTTATTTCGATCCCTTGCATTTCCGAGCTACATGCTCCCCAGGACTCGTAGAGAAATTGCTGCCGGACCCACGTTGAGAAGCAGACCCTCGTCATAGGGCCGCGGTGCAGTGCAGTGCAGCAGCTCGGCCAGAGCAGAAGAACCCCGCCATGAAGACCCCTCCTTGAGCTTCACCTTTCGAGCTTCGCCATTTACATACAACCTGCCATCTCTCTCCCACACAAATTCCTCACTCACAAAGCCACACGACCCAATCCCTCAGTCCCGCCCACAATGGCTGTCAACCTGCAAGCCGTCCACGACGAAATGGTCCTCCTCGCCTACGAGGCCGGCCGGATGATGCTCGCCGCCAACCCGGCCGAGCTCGACACCGGCACCAAGCTCAACTGTACGCCATGACCAAATTCTCCCTTCCTCTGTCGCGTAGGTTCGGATACTTGCCTCCCCCACAGGTTCGAACCTTCGCTCCTTCGGCTGTTCGGTGCCAGAACAAAAAGGGCTGACTGACTTGGGGCGGCAGCGGTCGACATTGTCACTGAGGCGGATAAGAACGTCGAGAAGATGGTCTCGTCGCGCCTGTCTGCGGCGTTTCCTGACATTGCCTTTATGGGTGAGGAGACGTACAAGCCTGGCATGCGTGTTGGCGCGGAGCCTACTTTCATTGTCGACCCCATTGACGGTACGGGCCCGCCGGTTGTGTCCTGGACGCCATGCTGACCCTGCGTAGGAACCACCAACTTCGTACACTCCTTCCCCAACGCCTGCATCTCCTCGGCCTCGCCGTCGAACGCCGCCCCGTCGTCGGCGTCATCTACAACCCTGGCAGGACCTGCTCTTTACCGCGATCAAGGGCCAGGGCGCCTACATGACCCGCGTCAAGGGCACTACTCCGCAGAAGCTGCCCTCGCACGCACACCCTGTCCTCTTGAGGGTCTCGGCAGTGCCCTCGTCGCCATCGAATGGGGTTCCAACCGTGACGGCCCCAACTTCGACCTCAAGACGGAGGTGTTCCGGAAGCTGGCCGCGACCAAGGAGACCGGCGGCGCCATGGTCCACTCCCTGCGCTCGCTGGGCTCTGCTGCCCTGAATATTTCCGCCGTGGCTGCCGGCCAGATGGACATGTACTGGGAGGGCGGCTGCTGGGCGTGGGATGTCTGCGCTGGATGGTGCATTCTCAGCGAGGCCGGCGGCAAGATGGTCAGCGGAAACCCGGGCAACTGGGAGCCCGCGCTGGAGGAGCGTGTGTACCTTGCGGTTAGAGGTGCGCCGAGCGGCCAGGACGAGATTGTAGAGGAGTTCTGGAAGGTCATTGGCGACGGAAAGATGGACTACTCGGTGTAAGTCGAGTGTCTTTTTCTTGTTATACAATGGCTAGCCTAGCATGAGTGAATGAACCAGACTGCAAGTCAGCGTTTTCGCATCAACACGGGTCACTTGGAACACAGGATTTGAAGCATTCATTTCTTTTTCGATTAGCCTTGCTCAACGGCGCTCGAACCAAACCTCAGCCGCAGCGCGTGAAGACAACCTCATGCAGCATGAAACCCCAATACAAAGTCGTGAAAAAAATTCCTAGGAAACTCCAATGTACATCATGGTGGCCAATGTCCACCTTTTGACTACCCAGCAATGCCCTCTTCGCAACCCAGGATTAGGAACCATAGTTGTCCTGTTGATGTCATCCGCTTTTGTTTCGACCGCGCTCTTACTCCTCCTTGGTATCGACCTTCTTGGCGGCCGGGGCGCCCTCGGCGGGGCCGTCCTCCTCGCGGGATCGCTTGCTGCTGTCGGCAGTGGACTGGATGCGAGGCTGGGTACTGTGGTATTGTTAGCATTCAGTCTTGAGAATAGAATGAAGGATTGGAAACATACTCATTGGAGTTAAACTTCTGCTCCGTCTTGTTCTCGTCACGGCGGTTATCACGGCCATCCCTATCGCGACCACCACGGCCACGGCCACCACGACCACGACCACGGCCGCCACGGCCGCCACGGCCACCGTCCCGGCGGTCACGGAAGCCGTTCTTCTGGTCGTTCTCGCGTCTCTGCTTCCAGTCATCGGAGCCGTTCTGTCCACCACGGCCGCGACCTCGTCCGCCTCTGCTGGCATCGCGTCCCTCGTAGAACTTCTTGGCACCGTTGCTACTGGGCTCAATCTTGCCCTGACGGATGAGGTCGTTCTTCTCCTGGCAGTAATCGTGCTTGGACATGATCTTAAGGTCGTGGTCCTTCCACTTGGGAGCAGGGTCCAGCTTGAGGAAGTTCTTGGCGGTCTCCTCGTCGGCAAAGGTGACGAAAACGGAGCCCTTGAAGAGGTTCTCGTTGGTGCGGCGCAGCTTGACGGCCTTGACCTCGCCAAACTTGGCAAAAAAGCCTCGAGCTCGAACTGGGTATCGGGAGCCTCATCGCCAAAGCCCTTAACATAGACGGTAGCAGCCTCAGCCTTGGCCTTGAAGGCGGGCTGGGGCTTGTAGGCCACCTTGCGCTTGATGACCTCCTCTCCCTCCTCACCAGAAATCTCGAGGAAGCTGCTCTCCTTCAGAGCAGCGACAACAGCGCTGTAGGGCTGGAAGCTGCGCATGCGCTTGAAGCTGTGGATCGTCTTGACGGGGATGGGCTTGTTCTCGCTTCCACCGGCGGTCTCCACATGAATTTATCCTGGGGAAGTTCCAGTCGCCAAAGTAGAACTCAACCTAGAAAAGGGTCAGCCATTTCAAATCAGTTAGCGCAACGAAGCGGCAATTACCTGTTTGCGGATGGCAGCGGGATCGTCAGTCACCTCGCGGGTGCTGGGGTCAAACTTGCGGTTGTTGCGAAGGTTCTCACGGTCAATCTGGGCGGTGGTCTTGAGGATCTTGGGCTCGGCGGCACCGTCCTCCTTCTCGGCGACCTTCTCATCCTTGGCCTCGGTCTCGGAGGCGGCAGCAGGCTTCTCGTCGTTGGCCTCGGTCTGCGCAGCGTCGACCTGGTCAACCTGCTTCTCCTCAGCAGGCTGGGCCTCGACAGCCTCGACGGGCTTGGTGACGGCTTCGGCGTCGCTCATGGTTGGAAGATGGTGGAATAAAGAGATGTAGGTCGCAACAAAGGAACAAGCCGAGTCTATCAAAGGAGATGGATGTCAGTCACAGTTCAAGACTGCCTGGTGGCGGGGTAGTCGAGTCATCAGGCGCAGGCATGCAAGGGTCGCAAAGGCCGGATGAGTCAAATGGCTTACCTTGGCTTATTCAATGGTATTGCGCAAGAATCGCGGAGATGGATAGGATATCAGGGTATGCGCGCTCGTCCAAGTAGAGCGACAATTGGAGATTGTCGCGGGTGAAAGGGAGAGGGAGGAGCACAAGGTTGGGAGAATTGAGGAGCAGAGAAAAACAAAAAAGCGAAATTCTGCCATGCGGGAACAGGCGGCACCTGCTGGGAGAATTTCGTTTGGGGGCCTCACCGCCTGCCGCAAACGCACTAAACGCGCTGCTCCAGTGCGGTATACCGCATAGCACAGTACGACACGGCACGGCATAGCACAGCACAGTAATGCTGTGCAGCGCATCGCAGGCCCCACTCGGCCCTTCCCGAGCTCCCAGCCTCCTCCTCCTCCCCACTTACATGTTCTTGTGTCTGTTGTTGTGCTTTACTTTGAGGTTCAGGTCAATGAGTAGACATCCCAAGAGAGCCTGGAACTTCCAATACAGTATCTAGCAATTCACAATTTTGACGTGTAAATTTCCTCAAGTCAAAGCTCATGTTTTCTTTGTGAATTCTTTCTTTCTTTCTTTCTTTTCTTCTTTTTTTTCTCTGTATTTCATCTGGTATTACAGGTTACGGTACCTGCCGGAAAAAATGGTGGCAACTGAAGATAAAACATTACAGCAGATAGTGCTCATTCACGAGGTTTGATCTGATAAACTGTACTTTATTTTCCCCATGTAACCGAGATCAAATTATTTCACCCTTTTCCAGTGCCAGCTTCGCCTTTGTATCTCGGCATTATAATTGCTGGTACAGTTGATTGCGCTCTAAACTAGCTGCTGCTAACTGTGGGGCAGATAATAGAAGAGAGGCTTCGCAGACCGTAGGTCATGGAAACCAGCACGTCTTGATAGAGGCTGGATAAGGGAATATGATTCCGCAAGAACTGCAATTCGACCCATAAGATAATATGGCTTTACTGGAAAACCTCTGCTCCATTTTCTTATGCTTGCTTGCTCAGGCCATTTAAGTCAAGAAAGCCATGCCGTGCTGCTGAAATGACCCAAATTCCTGTATTCCTACAGAAGGGCCTTGGGGTCAATATATGGTATGTCATTAATGATTGGCCGGATACAGTTCAGAGAATCACGCGAATGCATTACTCCGCCTCAGCCCCAGCCTCAGCCTGATCGTTCCAAGCTCAAACAGCCTGTCAATATTTTATCCTGTTCGGTATTGATACTCAAAGGCTGCGAGATAACAAAACATTTACGATGTCGGGCTTCGAGGCTCTTGGACTTGCTGCCAATATCATGCAAGTCATTGGCTTCGCAATAAATACAGCGTCTTGTTGCCGCGCTATTTACAATGGCGATCCCACAGATGAGACCGTTTTACACGAGCATGCAACTTCTATAAGCAAGGCGGCAAGTAGGCTACTAGACTCATCTCGGAAGATTCAACCACAGATTTCAGTTGAGAAGGACCTACTTAACTTGGCGAAGAAATGTAGCGAGGTTGCTCAACAACTGCAAGATGAGTTGCGCTCCATCACAAACTCTCGTCAGAAAAAGAGTGCATATAAAGCAGTCAAAAGTATGACCAAGTCTCTCTTCAATAAGAGAAGAGTAGAGAAGCTAGAAAGGAGTCTTCAGAACTACAGGCATTCCATGGAGACGCAAATTCTCGTTCAGCTCTAGTAAGCCCAAGATGCCGTCTACAATGATGAACCTTTGACTAACTGGGGTTGTGATAAAGTGAAAGAAGTCAATTGGCCGAGTTCTCTCAATCTCATGGCTTTGCAAAACTCTCTGAGGATATGAAACACTTCGTTTCTCAGCTAATCGCGGGGCATACGAAACTAGATGATCTCATAGCCCTCGAACACCGTGTTATTCAGAACACGAACCAGGCGCAAGATCTTATTAATACTCATATCTCAACTGCGCTTGAGAAACAACGAATAAGTACCTTGACTGATAATGATCGCAAGCAGTTTCTTGGAAGCTTTAAATTTCCGGAAATGAACCAACGATTTAACGAGATTGTTGATCCAGATGAAACATTTTTCACACGTGTATTCGCCTCTTATGATGCGATAAAGCCTGGAAGATCCAAAGAGCATCAGCTAGTCGAAGCTACGAGTACCGAGATACTCGGAACCCTGGAAATCGCCAAAGAATTGGATAGAATCAACATCAGATCGGACGATTTGATTGACAAGAACTGGCTCACATTCACAAGCTGGCTGAAATCACAGGACAGGCTCTTCTGGATCCAGGGAAGCCCGGCTCAGGAAAAAGTACACTTCTTAGATTTCTCGTTTCCAATCCCTGACCCAAGAACTACTGGATCAATGGCAACCTAAAACGGTCGTTATTTCACATTTTTATGGAAAATTGGAAGCCCTCTACAAAACAATTTAAAAGGTTTATTTTGTCATCTGATTCACGAAGTCCTTTCTTGCTCTCAGAATAACCAACTTGTTGATAAACTCTTCCACGAACACGCAGATCGGCGACCAAAAGACACAACAAATGACTGGTCTGTCTCTGCATTGAGAGAAATTGTGCAGCGGGTCATTAAAGGTTCATGCCAGCCTCTTGCCATTTTCATTGATGGTCTTGATGAGGTAAACGATAAAGATGGAGTCTCCAGCATCTTGGATGTCGTCACCATTCTGCAGAGCTATGAGAATGTCAAACTTTGTGTCAGCAGTCGACCAGAATGGGCTTTCCATGTCCATCTTGGACAAGTACCGACACTCAAACTTCACGAGCTCATGGAATTTGACATGCGTGAGTTCGTACATCATGAACTGGGACGTATACCGGAATCAGAATATGCTTCGTCCAGGCTCAAGGAGACCATCACTGAGGGACTTCTTGGAAAAGCACAAGGAGTGTTCCTGTGGCTGAATCTTGCAGTTCGACACATCAAAAATGGCATCAGGAATCTAGATACTGAGAACCAGCTTTTTCAACGACTAGAGCAGCTCCCGAGCGCGCTGGAGGATCTCTATGCAGATATGTGGCAGAGACTCAACGATGATCAAGATATATACAAAGAACAGGCCGCACTATACTTGAAACTCATCCTTGATAGAGCCGAAAGAACCAACATGCAATCAGACAACTTGTTCAATATAGCAATAGCGTATAACGATACTATCCAGGATGCGCTGCTTGACTGCAAGAAAGAAATTGACGGCTATCAATTAAACAAGCTTTGTGAAAGGACAAAGAGAGAAATTTTGACACGTTGCGCTGGGCTGGTGGAGATCCAAGAGATAGTATCTAAGCGGAGAATTTCCCTTTGATGGTACATGCCACCATGTTAGCGCTGCCTTTCATACCAGACCAGTTTTCATTCACCGAACTGTAGTGGATTTCTTGAGAGACACCGAGTTTGGCAAGCGGTTGCTAGATTACGATACATCGTCGAATTTCTACCTAAGATTGCGCGCGCTTAAAGCTTGCCTAGCTATGACGCGAACTTCTGCATGGTACTATGGCAGGCGATCCAGGGCGTCATGGCGTGACTGTTACCAATGGTTGAACCTTTTGTCTTCTTCTTGCGGGCTAGAGAAGACATTTCCTGAGATGCTTCGATTGGCGCTAGCTTTCTATGATAACGACATCTTGCTTTGGACGCCCTACACGACTGGCTACAAAAGCTTTCTGTCGCCAAAACCTGATTTGACGAGCGCCATAGCTCGTTTTCCGCCTTTCGCCAGTTTTGTCACGACATCAGTATCGTCCAGAGATGCAAATTTTGCAACACAAGTCCTACGAGATATGTGGCAATGGACTGATATTAGAATGTCCGTGGAGCGCTTGCCTCGGGTGTCTTTTCTTGAGTCTCTACTTGAGCTTGGCGCAGATGTCTTATCTTCTGATGTCTCTCTTGTCAGCCAAACAGTTGGGCCACTATGGTTTGTGAATTATGGATGCCCGACAGCTTTTTTGCAACCATAGCCACAAGCTTTCTATTAAATCTAGTGCATAGAGTGGCTATTCTCGATGATAGAGCACGTTTATTTATAGGGATGCAGGAAAGAAGCGTACGAGCAATGATGGAAATAGCTACTTGCTTGGTAAAAGCCTGTTCACATCGGATGGGCGAGACTCATCGGACTTTGGTTCTGTTGGAAAAGCATCGTGACTTCTCCTTACTGTCTCCAATTCATCTAAACCGATTCCTTATAACAGAAACGCCTAGACTTTATGGTCTTGCCACATGGTTCACTATTATTCTGGACGTCAATATATTTGCGCTCGTTTCCTACGTTACACAACTAAGTACATCGCTTATGAACAAAAAGACCGCACCGACTACAGAGAATCTATTTGAAGAGATAGCAAGAGATGATATAATTGCACGATACGCTATTGTCACAGGCCCAGGGGGAGGAAATGCTACCGCTTTCTCGAGCAGGATATCATGACCTATATGGTCAATGCTACCATGCCGGGGTTCTACGAAAAACCCGTAGCTTCCTGTGCATTGCCTCCTCCTTGGATAAGCACACACTTAGACTCCAGGTTGTACGAGCAGGTAGACTTGGAGTATACCATATATGGGCTGGCAAAAGAGAGGAAAGGGTTTATATCTCTCGAAGACGCAGGCATACGCCCACCTGACGGGGATTCGAAGTATGAGTTAAGTGACAGTTCTGAATAGAAAGCGACGAAGAGTGAGTGGCATGTCGAGCTCAATGCAATTGACTTGGATAGTTGGATCGGATCTGACTGGTGCAATCCACCGTCCCACATCGACAGTGCAGCTGGACCTTGTTGTGTCCATGATGTGATTAAAATAAGCTTGATGTGGTGAAATGAAACCCCACTGTTTGCGCTAGTCTGCCATGGAAGCTTGGTAGCCCATCATGGAGCCAACAGCGCCATTTGATTGGCAGGGAGTTCCTGTTTCCGCTGGTACCTGGCAGATGTACTACGTACCTCTGTACCAGAGTTCATGATGTCAGACTCGGTCGAGACTCGTAAATTTGGAAGCCGCGGTTGCGCTGCCTGCGAGCCAATTTTGGCCAGACTTCTTCCTTCAAAACCCCAACAGCCCTGGCCCTCCCTCCATAAGACTTTCTCGCAACGACGATGCGCTCTGCGTAGAACCAGGTCTCATTGACCTGACTGCACCCGTGTCTGACCACCAGCATGAGGCACCGACTCACCCGCGTCGCCGGCTTGGCGAAGCTTCGCTCACACCCCGGCAATCCACTCTCCATCACAGGTTTGCGCGCCTTCACAGACAAACACGCCACGGCTTCTTCACAGGGCCAAAGCCGCAGCCCACCTGATCCAAGTCGAGGTCAACTGTCCCGCTGGCCATTGTCACCGGCAGCCTCTTCGTCTGGTGGCTCTATCCATCCGAGGACTTTGAGCGTCTCTCTTCCAAGCACAAGAAGCTCGAGGCACGCTATAGAGATGAACTAGAAGAAGCCACAGCCAGCGAAGAAGACGAAGATTATGACCAATCCACATGGGCCAAGCTTGTGCGACGCTTCCAATTGTCTGCCCTGGCTACCGATATCCAATGGACCGCCCTGCCGGACAAGCTCGTAGATACCATTTTACCAGACTGGTCCAAGCTCATTCCTGGCTATGTGAGAAAGCTTCAGCGAGAGCTTTCCATGGCCCCGGGGTCTCTGCTGATGAAATCTGGAACGAGGCTCACGATTCTCTCATTCATCCCGAGATCCGGTACACGGCCCAGGTCCGTGTTTCTGATGAGCTGTGCGACGAGGAAAGGGAATTCTTGTCTAGGCGTCGCAAATACACGCGTGTTGCGCTCGCGAAATATCTCGATATCGACGAGAACGATATTCATCCCGACGATGTGCCAACGATTGCCATGTGCGGGTCTGGTGGAGGTCTTCGCGCCCTCGTTGCCGGGACTGGTTCGTTAATTGCTACCGAGGACGATGGCTTGTTTGACTGCGTGACGTATACTTCAGGCGTCAGTGGGACATGTTGGTTGCAAGCGCTATATTTCACTTCCTTCAACAAAGGAAGCTTGCGTTCACTTTTGGATCACATCAAATCTCGAGCTTCTGTCCACATTGCTTATCCTCCTGTCGCATTCCAACTGCTTACCAGTGCACCAACGAGTAAGCCCCTCTTAAGCGGATTGGTGGAGAAGTTACGAGGAGACAAGACCGCCGATTTTGGTCTCGTTGACGTTTATGGGCTGCTTCTAGCTGCCAGGTTCCTTATCCCTAGAGGCGAACTTGGCGTCAATGATCGCGACTTTAAACTCTCAAACCAGAGCAGTTTCCTCAAGTACGGCCAGCACCCTTTACCTATCTATACCGCCGTCCGACATGAGATTCCCTGGAAAACACCACCGATGTTCCAGAATCGGCTCAGGTTGACGCTGCTCGAGCGGAGCAGTCCGACAAAAGGAGGCGTGGTTCCAATGGTTCGAAATCACACCATACGAATTTTTTGTGAAGAGTTTGGGGCAGGCGTGCCAACCTGGTCTCTTGGTCGAAAGTTTAGCAACGGAAAAGATGTTCCGCCCGAGCATGGATTCCATTTGCCTGAGCTTAGGATGCCCTTGATGCTGGCCATTTTCGGAAGTGCTTTCTGCGCAACCCTTAGCCACTACTACCGCGAAATCAGGCCCATGGTTCGAAGCATATCAGGCCTTGGAGCCATTGACGATTTGATTCACGGCAGAGACGACGACCTCAGCAAGGTTCACCCAATTGGCCCTGCTAGCATTCCGAATTTCGCGTATCAAATGCATGGAAAATTGGCAGAGTCTACACCCCAAGCATATACGATAACGAGTATATCCAGCTTATGGATGCTGGAATGTCCAATAACCTCCCCATCTATCCGCTACTCCGGCCTGGGCGTGAAGTCGATATTGTTGTTGCCTTCGATGCCTCTGCCGATATCAAGACTGATAACTGGCTCTCCGTGGCTGATGGTTATGCCCGCCAGCGTGGTATCAAGGGATGGCCTGTAGGAATTGGATGGCCGAAGCCAGGCGAATCACCGAGCGAGGTCAAGAAAGAACTCATGGAGGCTCAAGCCGATTCTGTAGATGAAGCTGAACAACGAGTCAAAGACGCAAAGGAGGACCAAGCGGCACGTCGCCAGGATGCTGGCCAGGAGAGTGTGGATTTCAAGTCAGAAGACAATGAGACCAAGTTTAGTCCTGGTAATCAGACCGCTGGCGATCTGGGCTACTGCACTGTTTGGCTGGGGACAACGCAGGAACGCTCTTCGGAATCACCACCACCCTCTAAAGCTATCACTGATAGTGACTCCTGGAAACTGATGGAGCCTGACGCCGGCATTGCTGTCGTGTATCTCCTTTTCTCCAAAATGACAAAGTCCCGGGGATCTGCCCGGGATCGACTGATTTCCTGAGCACCTGGAATTTTGTATACACACCAGAGCAGATTGACCAGGTAGTGCAGCTGGCCCACGCAAACTACGACGAGGGCAAGCAGCAAATCAAGTCCACGGTCCGCGCCGTCTACGAGCGAAAAAGCAACTCCGTGAGGAGGCCGAGAAGCAACGGCGGCGAGAGAGATATCGCCAAATGGCTACGAGCCACGTTGAAGCGCTTCTTGGAGACGGAGACCAATTCAGTTAGAAGGAAAAAAACCCCAAAAATAAATGTAGACATCGCGAGATACCCAGTAAATATAATCAATAGATTGTATGAGTACGCTATATGACCCATTGTCGAGGAGTTTGCCTTTGTTCTACAGTATTTATAGTACAGCCATGCTTCCCAACCCACTCCCATAGCCTGTGAAAACCTCTCCTGATATTCCCCGATATATTTGTGTACAAGGCCCTGAACACGGGCGGACCATCATGTGTAAGATGGTACAGATGCAAGAGAAATGCCGAATTGATCAACTAGACAATCTCACCGACATCGATGTGCGGCGCCGTCCAAGGCTTGGCATCCGGCGCGAACATGTCGCTAGGAACACGGACCTTGCCGCCCGGGCTATACAGGTACCAGGCCTTGAGAGCAGCAATGGAGGCCTTTGACGGGCCTGGACAAGGCTGGAGCCGGCACCCTCACCAAGCTTGTTCTTGCCGCTGTAGATGCCAACGACGAAGACGGGCGTACGCGACAGACGACCGGTCTCAGACTCAAGGCGGGCCAGAGGCGCCTCGAAACCCTCACGCGCGCACAGCATGGACAACTCGCGGACGGGCTCCTGGAAGTGGAACATGCGCGAGAGATCGAGATCGCGGGAGAGGATGTGGGATGTGACGAAGGCCTTGGCGGCCTCACGGCCACAGTGGGTGTATATTGAGCCAACAATGGCCTGGACGCTTGACGCGAAAGCCTCGGCGCGGAGAATGGCGAACTTGTTCTCCTCGGTGGGGGCAGCGACCTTGTCACCGAAGGTGTCGTCAAGAACGACACGACTGCTCACACCACGGCGGTAGTGGTTGTTGCGCTTATCCTCCGCGCGGACAACACCCTCGGTGGTAGTGACGAAGGGCTTGTTTTCCGACCACTGCAGCAGACCGGGATCGACCTCCTCTCCAGGGGCGGCGGCGGCCTCAATGCCCCAGCGCTCAGCAACACGGTGCAACGACGATGGACCGGAGTAGGCACGCAGGACCTCGTACAGCACGCGAACGGGCAGGCGGGGCCACTTGCAGACCAGGTGCTCGAGGACGTGAAAGTTGATGAGGGAGGAGCCGAGGGCGGCGAGGCTGGTGTTGTTGAAGCGCGGCGCGGCGTCGGCGGAGGGCGTGACGAGGGCGCGCGCGAGCGTCTGCAGCGGGATCTGTTGGGAGAGGTAGAGTCGGGCGTGGAGGGCGGCGAGCTTGGCGGACTGGAGGGCTCGGGAGGGAGGCGGCGAGGGCAGCGGTCTGCTGGGCTCGGAGAAGTCGTCGACGGCGGGTTCTACGGCGGCCGCAGCGGAGGAGGATTGGCACCGCGCGGTGCTGGCCAGCAAGGTCTGTCTAGGGATGGAAGAAGCTCCTGCGCGAGCCGCGAGCACCTGGCCGCTCCATCTCGACACCCGTAACCTCTTCATCGGGGGTAGAAGGGGAAGGGGAAAAAATAAAGAGACGCTGGCGGGAGGTGAATTGGTTCCTAACCCTCCTCGCCGAGTCAACGGAGAGGATCTGAGGCCGGGCGTCGAAGGAGAGAGAGAGCGAGGTTGAGGTTGAGGTCGAAGTGGTTGGACTTGGAAACTCCCTATGGGGAAAAAAGTTCTACGGCTCGAGGATTGAGTCGTGTGAGCCGATTCCATTGGCCTAGCACGGACCGGGGTGTGATTTGGCGTGCGGCCAGGCCAATGGCCACCATAACTGTTCGGATAATCCACCGGCCCGGATCAGTACGGCTAGCGTGCTTTTGGGCGACCTCAACTTGCTGGATGCTGGTGGATAGCTCGAGTTGCATTTGAGCATCACGAGCCGCAATTGCGCACCTACAACTACCCACAAACGTCCTTTACTGAGTCAATCAAAATGGTGAGTCCCCGTGCAGCACATGCAGCATCCCTCAGCTAACAAACCCCAGGGCGGCGGTGGAAAGATCCCGTGAGTAAACCCTCTTCCGAACGAACCCACGACGACAATGACGCTCCCTCTCCGCGAAAACCGCCCCGTTCTAACGAGATCCCGTCCAACAGCTACCCCAAGCACGTCTGGTCGCCGGCCGGTGGTTGGTACGCCCAGCCCGCCAACTGGCGCGCCAACACGCTCGTCGCTGGTGCCGTCATGCTCGGCATCGCGGCCGTGACGTGGAAGTTCAGCGCCGAGCGCGAGACGTTTGCCCGCAAGCCCGAGCCCGGAGCGTGGTACCCCAGCCGAAAGTACGTTGCGTCCCCTCCTTTTTCTTCTTCTTTGCTTTGGGTTTGGTGAAGTGAGTTACTTGGGCGTGGAGATGGAGTGCTGACTGGGTGTGTTTTTCTAGCTGGAACAAGCAGTTGATTGCGTGGGATAAGGAGGAAGCTGCTAAGAAGGAATGATGGGGTTATAGACCGTGGGATGGTCAGTGTATAAACTTGATAGACGACCGATTCCAACACTTTTCGCATGGTTTCCGGGTTCTGCATGAGTTGGTGAATGCTGTGTGAACGAAGGCTGAGTTGAGAACGATGCACCGCTTCGTACTACGATCTTGAAGGCCAGTCCGCCCAACATAATTCCAAAATAGGGTATTATGTCATTCAAGAAAAGCGGTGGGCGTGTCAATCTATGTTGCAGCTGACAGACTCATCAAGTTGAGTTACTCCTGAAGGTCAAAAGACATTGACGATGAACGCCATACTTCAATACGCATTCTCACATACGAATTGGATTCTCTAACTAAAGGTTAAAAGTTTATCTCAATACCACAACTCCTTCTGCCACTTGCGCACACTCATCATATCCATTTGCGTCTGGGGTCTGTTCGGTCGACACAGTCGACCCAATTATCTTACCAAGCTCTTGTAGATATCCATTCCTCCTGGTCCTTTCAGAGCCTCCACGGTCAAAAGACTGGAGACCACCATTCGACGCCAGCCGCTTTTTCCATATCTGACGTGATTCAATGCTCTGTTCGTGTACAGGTTAGGCTGGCTCCATAACTCGAAACATTGGTGGCCACTGACCTCCTCGATAGTATGGTCAACGACGTAACGAACAACGCATACATGCTGAACTTGGCCTAGACGAAATAGTCTACCAATTGCCTGGGACTCTACCGAAGGGTTCCACTGCGGTTCAATAATGTGTACCCGGCTCGCAACTGAGAGATTGTTGAGCCTGATGACAGTTTAGCTGTCCATTGCATCCAGAAGTATTGGCTGGATCAAAATCTTACCCTACAGCACCAGTGCCTACAGTCATGAGAAGAACCCGTATTGAGGGGTTTTCCTGGAAGTCCGAGAGAACTTGCTTTCGCTGGGCTATGTTCATCTTTCCGTCCACACGTCCAAAGACAATATCTTCTTGAGAGAAGATCTGACCTACGAGATCCAATGTTCGTGTCCAACAAGAAAATATGATACTTTTTCAGTGATTAGTAGGCATGAAAGTTGAGCTACAATCCGACTTACCATTTCACGTTTAGGTAGTGTTTTTGACATCATCTAGAAGGGCTTTCATTTTTGAAGGATAAGCACTGGGACTCGGCGTCCAGTCAATAGAAATAACCGAGCTCTCGGAGTTTGGTACTGCAACCCCTTGAGATTGTATGGTTTGCGTTGTCTTGGAATTATTGTCACAATTTCCTAAGGTTTTGCCCCGTTTTATGTGAGGATTCTATTAGAATATTGTTAGTACCAGTGTCGAATTACGGTACGCCCTTCTTACCTCTTTCTTAGGTTTTTGGTTGCTATATTCAAGATGTGACTCCACATGAATCGCATGGGCCTCCTGTTCTCGAAGCGTAAGCATCTCATCATCACGAAGCTGTTCAGCGACGTCCTCCAAACTGCCTTGGATGAAGCCTTCGGTGAAGCCTGTAGGCCCAGTATTGCAGAAAATACGTAATTTCAATACTGCTGTAAGGACTGGGCTAGGACCTTTTTGTCGGTGCATCGTTCACGGCCGCCTTGATGGACTCAGTACACATAATGGCAAGCTTATCATAAGTCTTGCGTTCTGAGACTAAGAGGCATGGTCGGCATACTGTATAGGTGACCCCTAGAGTAGATAAGATGGCTGCGGTATTACGTCCGAAACATATCGACCGCAGCAATAGTTTGAGATTAGAGTAATCTGGCACTGAGTTTTTACAAACTGACTTTGTCTTGCCGCTGATGTATCTTCGAAAGTTCCCAGAGTCATCGAGTAATGGAATGCGGAGAAATCGTATCAGTGATGCAAGATCGTCTAGGCTATTTTGAATAACCGTCCCGGTCATACACCAACGAATACAGGCCGAAAGACTCATGACAGCTTTAAAGTGTTTTGTAGAATGATTCCTAACGGTGTGGGCTATGATTCATCAGACCATGGACAAGGTCAACATCTGTAAAGTGATCGTCTCATACCTTCATCAAGGATTATACGATACCAGTGATAACTGTAAAGCACCCCACCGGCGATGTTTCGGAAGTCAGTGGATATCGTGCCGTATGTTGTAACGACAATATGATATGGAAGATCCTTGCCCATCGGTAGTCTTCGATTCGGCCCGTGATACCTGTACACGTTCATTGCGCCCTCCGCCACATGCCTTGTACAATTTAGTGAATTTCAACAAGAGATTGAGGGACAATACTTTTTGACTTCGTCAATCCACCCGTCCATCAACACTTTGTTATTAGTGACTTGTTTTTAAAGCTTCCATAAGATCGATACTTACGTTCAGATGGTACAATAACGAGTGTTGATTTTACAGGAGTCGGCAGAGCAGTTGAATATCCCCTCGACTGTTAGATTCGCGACATATTCCTCCGCTTCAGGAAAGCTTGCAGAGATCCTAGCAATCATGGTCAGAGTTTTACCTAGTCCCATACCATCTGCAAAAATTCCGCCTGGTATATCCTCTTCTTCAGAGCTCTTGGACCCTACAATAAGGTGTCTGTACCTAAAATGAGCATTAGTAAAGTATCTTAGTCGTTGGACAGCTAACTACCTACGATAGGAATTCCGATTCATCACCATTTTCAGTTTCCCAGAGGCTCTCTGACTTGTGTCCTATGAGAAGCTCTCTCTCTGTGATGAAATTGACGGCCTCTTTTTGGTGACTGCGACTTCCAATTAGTATCATCGTACCGCCATGGTTGGAAATGTGGACAAACTTGAGAAGTGGTGTCCTGATCTGGTCATGAATATTCACTTCATTCGTATATTCATGATTTGGAAGGTCCTCCATTATTTTGATGAGATCGGAAGACTCATCTTCGTCACTGTCACTGAGCAGAACTGATTCTGTCTCCATTGTATAGACTTGAGGCAGAGGTGGCAGGTTTTGAAGAAAGGAGGAAGACTCTACCATGTAGAGATACTGAGGATTCTCGTACGGCAAATATGTGACCATCGAATGGGGTGCTGCAGGAAGAGATATTGTTGTGACAATTCCTCACCGACTGCGCCTGCGATTGAACGAGGCCCGGTCACGAGGATGTCTAATGCATCTATTTTCTTTATCGGATCAGAGATGAAGTTGGCCTGGAGCCTTTCTTCTCGGGGCATGAGCTTTTGGATCTGTATGAGTCCGGTATACTTTAGTGTCATCTTTTTAGAGACATGATTCAATTGGGAGTGTGTTTTTTGTTCATGCTGCCTATGAATACTCCATTGCTATGAACGTTGCAACGGCCTTCCGTCAGGATCAGCTCGAGACGTGCAAGCTTATTCTCAGGTGTACCAGTCTCAATGATGGTAAGATACGGGTTTGACCTTTGAGGACCCAATTGAACCTTGATGTTTACAAGCTGGGCCACATCAACCACCCCTGAACATGTATAGGGTTTCAGGTGGACGCACCATGCCAAAACATATTTCTCCGTCGATTTGATGCTCTGAAGTTTCATGTATGGGTGCACTAGTCTGGCCATGGCAACCGATATCCCGGTCGACATTTGGCCGGGGCTTTTGGTACCATAACAGTCACCTGTCAGATCGTTCTCAACTAGTTCCAACTGGCGTTTCTGAAATGGCCAGTCAGCCATTTTGGAAGCAAGGTACAACTGGTAGGACCAATATGCAAAGCTGATTTGCAATTTGAATATGGCCGAAAACCAACTCCTGTCGAGTGAAGTAGGCTAGTTACCACGCGATTTTAGCGATGGTTTTGTTTACCAGGCAGACAGGCTGAGCAAAGTACACCAAAATTGCTGCTGAAGGATAAAGAAAATAATAAATCAATTATTAGAGCAGTTTTCAGCTGTGGGATTTGCGCCCAACATTTTGGATCCAGTGGCGAGCTGCCTGCTTGCACTGCCTCTTTTCAGCCTTATAAAGCCCCTGCAGCTTGTATCAAACCAAGAAATTCCTAGCACGGAAGGCTGAATCAACAACCACATGTACGAGGCCAATGACTAATTGAAACTCCCTTTGAAGTGGAGGTGAAGCAGGAGAGCAGACCGCGTGGATGCATGATGTCTGTATCTCATTGAATGTGCGAGGGACACATCTACATGATGGACAAGGATCTGATCCATTAAAACTTGGGAAAAGTAGTGACATTCGGTAGTTAGCTAGCAGATTAGCTGGTGATAGAAGTCGCAGTATTTGGTAACTTTACGAAGATCTGCATAGCATACATACAGTGGGAAGGCAGAAATTCCGCATGTTTAACGCAGATATCTCGATAGAAAATCATCCAAATACCTAACAATAAACAACTAAAAATATAACAAATTTATTATAATATAATAATAATAAATTAATTAATTAATATCTATTTATTATAATTTCTTATATATGAAGCCCTTTGGCTAAATGGAAATTGCGAGGTAGGCGAAACTTTTGCTATCTCACTGTAGTATCTAGAAAACGATGTTAAGTTTCTTTCTAAGTCAGCTGCAATACTTAGGAGTCATGTTCATAAGGATAATAACAATCCTTAGATTATTCCAAAGGGTGGTCTAAACAACAAATCACTCGGCAAGAATGGGAGAACTAGGAGCTGAACCAAATAAGAATGTGTAAATTCAAGAGTACTTTTTATCCTTGATAAATTATACTCAACTTGAGTATTTTGTTTTTACTCTCTTCACTTAAAGACTTCTATTCTTGTCAGTTTTTCTCCGTATTATAGGTACTCTCTTGTACTCCGTACATGGTCCACGCTGCTCATGATGTTGGTAGTGCAAACGAGATTCTGCCTTACCAAACGCCTCTCCCATGGCGGAGAAGCCGCACTGCGGCGTGAACCAATCAACCTTTGAAGTCGACTGGAAGCGCATACACCACACAGTACGGCTTTCGCACCGCCCTTTTGAGCGCTTTAGATTCACTGCCACCCGCACACACGTGACTGATGGATTGCGTAGTACCATTATGCCATGCCGCAACGACTCGATGGGTTACTGCCACAAGAAGCTGGAGATATTGCAGCAACGTCATACCTAGTCAGCAGATAATGAGTACAGGAGGCAACTGCAGACACTTCTTAGACTGAAGGCTACACAGCTAGCTCTATGTAATAAAAGGTCATGCAAAATACAACTGTCACGGGTGGATTGATCAAGTTTTGATGCATATTGCAACCAAGTAGGTACAGCAGCGTATCGAGATCCGACACATGCGGGAACTATAGGTGAGAGACCAGTTTATGGCATGGTTACTCTGAAGTGGCGGTTCTCAAGGCGACGTGTATGGATGCCCAATGCGACGGCTGGTTGGGCACTGCCACAGCTGTTGGGCACCGCGACATCTGTTTAGGCACTGCAGTCATGCACCGCCCTGAAAAGCAGATAAGTCAAATGGCTGCCTTCGTTCACGTGATTATCTTGCATCTTTCAGGTGGCGTACTGAGCAGAATTATGCAGGATGTCTTGTATTAACGCAATTTGGGGTGTTTTTCAAGAACACTTGGCTGCACCACCCTGAAGAAGCACAGTTTGACAGCTACCCCAACCACATGGTTACTGTATGGCTCGCTTCATAGTTTCAGCGTGTGAGAAACATAGGTTGAAGAAAATTGATGTAACGTATAGCTATAGATCTACTGGGTAGTTGTCTCGCTCGCCAAGTAGCGTTAGATTTCCAGCATGTAAATGATGGCATGGACGTAATCCAAACGCCTCCACTTATAAAACTCTCCTATTAAACACACCAGCGTGACCAGAAGGAAGGTGAACGTACCTACTACAGCCGCCCAGGGGCAGGTAGCCTTTGGCCCATGCCGTAAGGCGTAAGCCCCACCATCAGCGAAATAATAAATCTGGTTCGCACACTCGGTTGCCTGGTTGGGGCTCAACATCGAAAGAAATAAGCAGAAGTTGGTGGCATGCACCGCCCTTAATACAGGATTGAGAATCTGCCATGGACCAGATGCACGTGACACACGCTCACTTGAGCAGAAGCTTCTCTGCTCAGCGCCGCTTCTGTGCTCTTGTTTAAGCCGTCCTGCCTCTCTCAAACCTATCATTAAACATACGCTAGCATTCTCTTGTCTGTACCAAGAGATTCCATGGAAGCCCCCAGAACGCAAGTGTCTCGATTGGCTCAATGGAAAACTTGAACAAAATCGTTTTTAGATTGAGTGGGATTCCGAATACCACGGGAATACAGATGATGTTGTCGAATTGCTGGGCTCTGTATTAGGACAGGCCTTCGCTAACGGCGTTCGAGTTTTTCCCTTGCTTCATCCTTATACGTTTACGACACTACCGCATCCAAAGTCGCAACTCTGATGCTGGCTGCCTTACCCCTTTCATCAATGACAATCCTGACTTGCACGAATGGTCTTTACCAAAGCATCCAGATGTTTCCAATGACCTTATCTTGGATAGGCACTTTTTAGGCTTGACGCCTTTAAATGACGTAGATCGTACGAGTCATTTATATGAGTACGTGCTACGAGCACTTTCGCTGTGACTCTCATGCTTTTCAAACATGAGTGCTACTTTAGTCTAATGCTCTCGCAGTTGCATTGCTATTTCTGGCCTTGCCAGTCATCCTTTCGGATCATGGCAACCTAAAAATGATGACAAAACCTTCATGTGGATAAGGGACTACCTTACAAAACATCGCCCCGACACTAGAGCAATAATATATGGATACAATACCAAGCTGACAAAGAGCCAGTCATTTCAATCAATCAAGGACCTCGCCGTAGAGCTGTGCAGTTACTTGGAAACTTGCGGCTGGTGCCGCAAGTCCTCGAAACCCGTTGCGTTCCTTGCTCATAGTCTTGGGGGCCTTGTTGTGAAGCAAGCTTTAGTACAATTGTCAACAAGCAAGGACTCAGAATGGCATGCAATAGCCAATATGTTGAAAGGCGCCATCTTTTTCGGTGTACCAAACTTTGGTATGGAGCAGGCACACCTCATGACCATTGTCAAAGGTAACCCTAACGAAGCATTGGTTGATTCTATCGCCCATGACTCCGATTTTCTTAACAGACTCGAGGAAGGCTTCAAGAAACACGTTTGTAATTCCACATTTCAATCTTTCTGGGCATTTGAGAAAACCACTTCTCCAACAGTAATCGTAAGTAAAATTACCAATTCACAACACGTTACATGCTCTAAGGACTATTATAGCAAACTGCTGACGGCAGGTTCCATAGAGAGGGACCTCGCGCCATTTTAGTTGGACCCGAGTCGGCAACTCGTGGGTTCGTAAGGAACAACCCTTCTGTTGTCATTGGAATAGACGCAACACATTCCGATATGGTCAAATTTACAAATGGCACCCTTATTTGCAGCACATCATTGCCAGGCTATACAAGATACTTCCCCATGTTCGGAAATTGAATCTGCCACCAGAGATCTTCCAGGGACTGATCAAGGAGCTGACCACATGTTTACTCCGGCTATCACCGCAGCTCAAAATGAAGTTGATTTCGGCGGTATGATGGTTAATGGTCGCTCGTTGACACCGCTAACAGATACTGTTAGTTGAAATTGATATCTTCAAGCGAGAATTAGGATTGAAGGATGAGGAAGAAGTCGATATAAGAAAGGCCACCTTTGATACTGTGCGGGTGTTTCTCGACGATCTTCAACGCAAGCAGTCTGAAAACTCCGGCTTAATGAATCTCACAAGACTTGAGAAGTTTCTTGTTTCCTTGCAACAATTCGGGAGGTCCTCAAATCATTCAAGACATTACCAAGCCCTGTGGAAGCTATGAGTTTCATCTGGGTATGTTTGTCCCCACCGACATGAATTGCTTGTGTCGTTTTCACTGGTGAATTATAGGCTGATTGTCCTTCAGGGTTCTTTAATACTCATCGTCACTGTGAGTAGTTTGTCGAAATTCAAAATTTATACCTGCTAATAAGATGATTGAATCCTTCACTCATAACAGACAGTGCAGAAGAGCCCTTCAATTCTACACTTAATTCTCGACGCTTATAGAGATATTGGAAGCGAATTGCTGTTATATAGCACCTTTATACCAACGTTTGACTCAAGGCCGCATTTGAAAGAGGTGCTGACTATGACTTATAGAGACGTCCTGGAATTCCAACAACACATTATGCAGCATTTCAAACCAAAACGTGAGTGAATTTGTAATATTTACGAATTATACTGATATTCTGTAGAGTGGCAACGGTTGTTCGCTGCATCATGGATAGGAATGCATGATAGAATCAACCACATTAAAGAGAATCTTGCGCGAAACAGGCGATTAATTGAAGGCACCGTTTCTCTGGCAGAATTCGAACAGGTCAAAAGTTCTAGAGCTTCGGCAATAAACACTTATAAACGGGATTCACGCGCAGTGGATGAGACTCGGCAGAAAAGAGTTTGCCAGTGGCTCTCGCCATATGATGTCGAGTTGGAGCATGACAGACTCCGTAAAGCGAGGTCCGCCTGTAAGCATCCCGGTAGATGGCTGATTCAGGACCGCAAGTTTCAGCAATGGTTTGATCCTCAAAATGATTCAACGCCATGCCTATGGCTTTGTGGAAAGCCCGGAGCTGGTATTGACAAAACCACTCGCCTTGCATATGAGATTGTGCTCACCTAATCTGTAGGCAAAACTGTATTAGCATCAATTATCGTCGACGAGGCAAAAGAGCAAAAGCCGCAGGCGTCATTTTCTTCTATTGTAAGCACAAACAACAGAATCGGAACTCCTTCATTAGCGTGGCAAGATCTTTCTTGATGCAGATGCTGGAGCAACAACCTTGTCTCATTTCTCAGTTGTACGAGAAAGTAGCCGTGGATGTTAACTCGGTCCTGAGGTCGAAGACGGTGGCTGAAGAATTGTTAAAAACAAGTTTTGGCTGTTTTGAGCGGCTATACATAATTCTTGACGGTTTGGATGAATGCGAAACACGAGACCGAAAAGATATTGCAGATTGGTTCCAGAAGGTCTTGGAGGATCTAAAGACGACTGAGAATTGCTTTGCGAGATGTTTATTTGTCAGCCAGAAGGATGGCATCGCTTCAAGGACTTTGGGATCCATGCCGGTCATTGACATTCAAGAACGAAACCAAATTGATCTCAAAGAGTATGCTACGTTCTGGGATAAACAGATCACCGAGAAGTTTGGAAGTCTGAAACAAGATGGGTTTGACATTTCTCAGGTTATTGTTGGCAAGTCAAATGGTGAGTAGAGTTCATTCGTACATTTCATTGGTAACTCACTAATTCGGTTAGGGATGTTTATCTTTGCTAAGCTATACGCACAATATCTTGAAAGTCAAGTGGTTCGTAAGGATTTGTTGGCGGAATTGAATTCAGATGAACAGCCACTCAAGCTGAACGATGTGTACGTGGCCTGCAGTGCCTGACTGTTTCTCTTACTAACTTTCCGTATGCGAGCATAAAGTTATGATCGCATCTATGACCGCGTTACAGAATCAAGACCAGGCCGTGCCATGAAACGCGTTCAGCAGGTCCTTGGATGGATTGTTTGTGCCAAACGCCCACTTAGATGGCGTGAGATACAAGGTGCAGTGTGCATTGACATAGAAAATCAGTGCTTAAATTTTGATAACCAGATTCCGGATTCTCCAGAAGGATTGTTTGCCTCTCTGGTCGAAGTACACACGGATGGCACCGTACAGCTTGTTCACGAAACCGCGCGTAGGTATGCAATTCAGTACGGGGGCCACAAAACTATTGTATCAGAGTTAACAGAATCTCTAATAGTTATCTTCTTTCCAAAGATGCTTTCAATGCCCGCAAAATGGATTGTTTTCTGTCTCAGCTCAGTATCGAATACCTTTCACTTACAGCCATGAGCACTGCACATAGCGAAGATGACATGAAGTCGGATCTTGTAAGAGGCACGTATGCATTCTACGATTATGCGTCTGCGTGTTGGGCCATGCATCTAGAGTCTGGTATTTCAGGTTCGCAGAAGAAAACTCATTTGATTGATCTGAAGGAGAGCCTCGAAATATTTATTGATTTGCACTGGTCTGAAAAGCACCAACCATTGTCGGATGTCAAAAGAGCACAGAAATTTCTCGCTCCTCTACAACAATCGAGGTCTTATGATAAGATTATTCAAGCTGTTGCCTGGGCGAAGAAACAAAGTAGTCGCCAAGGACAAGGCCCCAGTACTGATGATGCCTTGAGAATACACGAGCTCACGGAAGCAATTCGATCAGTTCATGAGAATATGGATTATTCATCTTTACCCAAGGAAGCGCTTCAGAAAATGCTACAAATCTATGGGAGAAACCGCTTCAAGTGTCCTAGGGTTAACTGTTATCGGTATCACGATGGGTTTCAAACTGCTGCGGAGCAGGTTCAACATATGCAAAAGCATGAACGGCCTTTTCTATGTTCCGTTCGCGGATGTCATTTTGGATTTTTCGGTTATGCCACAGAAAGTAAACTCAAGAAACATCTGTACGAGTTTCATGGAATCATCAAATATGACGAAACCGAAAAACTGGAATTCCCAGAGGAATCTATGGGAATAACGACTCGGAAATCTGTTCCCAGCGTTACGAATAGCTCCAAGCATGTATGCGAAATATGTGGAGCTAAATTCACTCGTGATCACAATTTGGGCAACCACTTGCGAGCGCACCAAGACATCAAACTATTCATGTGTCCTATCTGTAGCAAGAAATTCACACGCAAGGCAGACTGTGACCGCCACAAACTTGGTCATGGCGAGAGGAGGTTCAATTGCTATGGAGGTCTAAAATATGAAGGCTCTTGGGGCTGTGGAGGGGCCTTTCGCCGCTCTGACAAGCTGGGGACCATCTCAAGAGTAAGAAAGGAAAAGAATGCCTCCGCCCATTGATTCAAAGACTGGAGGAAACCAACAGTGTATCAATGGATCAGGATAGCATATTTGCTGAAGATGACAGCGAGAGCCTAGATGCACGAAGGGTGGCTCTTAGAGTACTCGGGACTTTTGAAGAGCTGTCACATCTAAGCATCCTTAAGACGCTGTCGAGTGATAACACCATAACATCACCAGGAAACTCTTCATCGCACCTGACTGCGGATCAGAGTGCCCAGTCAGCATCAGGATGGGATACCTATGATGATTAAGCCCTGCACGAGGCTCCCAAGCAGGACAGAGGTAACAATGGGACATTTCTAGTAAATTGATTTACTGCCTGAGACTGAGCAAGCTCCGTCTCCGGGTTTGAACACAACGATCGCCAAAATACTTGGTTCACCTACCCAAGGATAGGCTTAACCTAACAGATGAAATAAAACAGCGACACTGGATCTCTAGAAAGGCCATTATGGAGAAGCGTATATTATCTCAGAGATGGCTACTGTATGAAGGGGCCTTGCAACGGAAAACCACTATATTAATGCGAGGAGAAGGTCGTATAGTGCAAACATTAAGTAAATCAGCATCCATAATTTTTTAGCCGCTGTATGGCTTATCAATATTCGAGTAGTTCAATTGCTACATTGGGAAAGTAGAAATTCCGCATATCCAACGCAGATACCTCGATAGAAAAGCAACTAAATACCTAATAATACACGACTAAAAATATAATTAATTTATAATAATATAATAATAAATTTATAAGAATATAGAAATAAATTTATAATAATAGACTAATAACTTTATCATATAATAATAAATGTATAATTATATAATAATAAATTGATTAAGTGATATCTATTTGTTATAACTACTTATATATAAAGCCCCTTGGCTGAATATAAATCGCGAGGTAGGCGAAACTTTTGCTATCCCACTGTAGTATCATATTGGTTCGCTTATAGAATATCCGTTTCATGCGCCATCTTGATAATGATTACCTCGCCAGATTTACAGCCAGTAGCCACGACCGATTATTTACTTTCCCAGCCTTTAAATTCATAAGCTAGTGGTAGGCATATTAATGTCTTTGCATCTCAAGTAATGTTGAGTCACACATTTCCAACCCCTCTCTCCCCAGCAATAGAGGAGCTTGGTGGTGTACCGGACGATGGAATTGCCAATTTGTAGATGAGGTCTCTATAATCATTTCTCGTGATCCCAAAAGATCCCCGGGCTGTCTCCCTATAATTACCGAATGTATCGAATACCAACCTAATAGCTAACCATTGAATTTGAGGCTGGCCTAGCTTTATGCAGATGTAGCATCCCGGGTTCCTACATTGCCTTCTGGCAAAAAGCGAAGCGAGTAGCACACTGTAGCGAATCTACTGCCATCCGGTGACAGTGGCAAGGAACACGATAGCTTGTCTCCCACTGTGGCCTTGCATCTATGATAGCTGTCGCTGCGTTCCAAATGTCGACGGTTTTGTTGGAGGTGACTGCTAGCGGGCTACCATCCCCTGAAAGTGCAAGCTGAAAAATGATGCCAGCATGTGCCACATCTAGTCATATGCTTCAACCGATTTATATATCCCAGACCTTGATTGTTATATCCAACGATCTAAATACGATTTTATTAATAGAACATTTTTTTTCTAATTACAAATAGGGTCTATCTTAGGTATTCGCAGTGTATGTGTCTATTTCTACCAGTTTAAACAGCTTTAATGAGCGCATCACTGTAATAAGTTCTCTCACTCAGCAGTTGTTAGAGTTACCAGGGCATATTTTCCTCTGTTGGAAATCTTAAGTTTCTTATAATCATTCTTCGACCCTGTTGAGTGATTCCGCCAAAGTCAACTTTCAACCGAGATTTCGCCGGGCAAACACTGCCTAATTCATTAATAGTAGTGGCTATCCCTTTGTGGCATGAAAGTGACGGCCAACCGCATAAATAACAGTCATATCTCTCTCCTCTAAATGCAAAAAGCAGCTTTCAGTCATCACTCACGAGAGCAAATCATTATCTGCCTACGGAACTATACGATGGACTCTTCAGTTAGTCAGCCATGCGGAACAGAAGCATGCCGCACGACCCAAGATGGGCCTTTACGGGTCCTGGTCCAAACGAGGACACACTTGGTCCCAGGAAACGACTATGGTGAAAGGCTGAATGGGATGCGCGAACGTATCTGTCAACATCAATGGAACCGAGGCTATATCTGGGGCCAGGATCGACTACGAATAGAGGGCGACGAGTTCGCTTATCATGATCGCGAATGTTGGTTTCTGCTTGACCACGGCACATCCCCGACGCGGAACCACCTGTTGCATGGTACAAATGGACTGGAACCGATTTGTTCGACCCTCTTTTCCTTCAGGCGCTCGACTTTCTACGTGATTGTATGGCTGATTGGAATCGTCTTTAGTGTCGCCATTCATGAGCCTTTGCCCGACAGGGTCAAATCTAGGCTTAGCCGCTACCCTTTGACCCCCATCTCGATCTTCCGGGGTGCTAGGGGTTCAAGGCGGGTCAATTTTGACGACCCATTATTCCGACGAAAGGTTCTCCATTCAAAACTTTGTCGCACGATATGTATTCTTGATTCCGATATACAATTTATCAGAGAGCACCCGGAGCATGCTGAATGGGTTAAGTCTAGGATTGAACCAGAAATATGGGCGGAAAACATCGAATCTCGTCTTCAAAATAGTACAAGTTCGGGGTGATCGTTGGGCTAAATTTGAGTAGAATTGTAGACATGATTAAAAATAAAAGATAAAAAACTTATAGAACATTTGAATGAGTGACTGGTCATTGAAGAAAAAGATTGAAACAGCGAGATATAAAAAAATGCATGTGAAAAACGCCAAAGGATCAAGGCCATAGCTAGGACCACAATCGCTCAAGGCAGATAGGTTTATCAGACATGAAACTTCCTGCGCATCCAAGTCCTAAAACCTCAAACAACTTGCATCAATACCAACCATCACATCCACAGATTTCCCGAATTCTTGTCTCACGAACAACTGTGACCCGTCCACGATAGCAGTGAGTACAAACGCGGCCACGCGAATGTGTGCCACTACCCAAACAACGCCTACAGGCCTCTACAACATTCTGTCTTATTGTTCTTATATAGTCTCCTTTGCCTTTACAGTAGGCACAATCAGGGTTAGGTCTCCAAGTAGCGTTGCTTCCTCCGCTAGATCCACTACCTCGGCGAGATCCGCTACTAGACATTTTCTCAGCCGAAGTTTGACCTTTTCAAAGCAACGAGTCAATACATGAGATTCTGGTATCGGGGAACGGCACTTACGAGGGGTTCTCAAATTTGTCAAACTAGGAATGAGTGGGTGGTTAGAGTAATGTCGAGTTGAGTAACTTGGCTACTATCGCTCAAGTACCGGGAAAAAGATGCGAATTGTTATCAGTAGACCAGACGTAGCAATGGTCTCGGAGATTGGTATAGAAATGAGGCTCGATGAGCTATGGGATGGTCAGATATGGTAGGAAACATCATCCATTTTATACTAGGTATCCAGAAGGAAAATTAGATTTCGATCATGGCACACGCAAAGCTCTATGATATTGGTCGCACAACAAATCCAATCGTCTCATTGCTTCTGTTGGTTGAACAAAGACGACCACGGATGCAGCCGCGCGCGAAAACAAACGTTACGCATATAATTGACGAATTTAACACCATGACCACTTTGTCTCATGGCGTCCTGGGTCAATAAACAATCTCATTTGCCGGCCAGATCGACCTGACAAGACGACTACGCAGCCGCGCGCGAAGATTAATGCTTGTTACACTGACCTAGGTCGTGGCCTGACCAACGTTGTTTCATAATGTACTAAACCAACATTCAACCTTGGCTTGCGGCCTAGCCGGTCTAAGAAAATACTTGCAATCTTGCATGGGCTTCAAGTGGCCTGTGGGAGCTGAGGGCGTATAGGACAAAGGACTTGCTCTTCTGATTTGATTGAAACGGTCTACATCTTAACTCCGAACTTACTCTCATTCAACTGACGAATGATAACAGCTAACTCGCAAAAACCCAGCATGGCTTTGCAGTAAACGGTAGGCCATAACCAAGCTTGAATCACCATTGTCTGTAAAGTGTGAGCACTTTTGTTTAGTGCGTAACTGGCAAAGTGAGTTGGCTGTCAGAATGGACACAATTAGAGTAATAACACAACCAGCAGGCCATTGCGTGGCCACCTCAGGTACCACGTTCACCATACCAATTAGCAATTATGCCGATACATCAAACAACAAGAGATACCGAAGGTGCTGGAGCGTAGAATAATGTACCAATAAGAATGTTGGTACTTGTTGAAAGGCTGGCTGATTCGGACGAGAACATGATTTGACTCAACCATTTCGGGTTGGTTGGCATACTAGGCAGCCACTTTACCAGCCCTTCAAGCATATCACAACCAACACCATGAATAACCAGCATCATGAACTGATGACAAGACATGGGGCCACAAAAGCGTCCCAACAAAACGAACCAGTAGACTCCGATAGACCAGAAATGGCTACCTGCATCTACAGGGATTTGTGCCGCGCGTCTCGTTTTCTCGGTAGCAGATCATAAAACCTCATCACCAACACTTCCCGTGAGCAATGGGTCGGGAAAACAATGTTGGTTGATCATTGAATAGCTGATTGGCCCATGCCAATATGGCCACAACCAACAACATCGCGTAAACCACTAATTAGAAAAACATGGATCCCATTTGCACACCCGTGTAATTAGAGGCATAGCTTAGTGGTGGACAAATTTGGAACGCAGGCGCCTTCGGCCAAGATTTTGCGACTCACGTTTCATCTACTGATTCAACTATTGGACTCTACATTTCAGGAGCATTAAAGACACGCAGGGGTGTTGGTCATGCTCTGGTGGCATGGTTCCGAGAGCCTTTACTCGGTTCTACGAGACAAAATTGTGTAAGACGGCAGGCTTGTAGTGAGGAACGCCCCCTCCCCGAAAAAGGACATTACAGGCCAGTATCCTGATATCCGCTTCTATGCCAATTTTCCGGGCGCCGTGTCGAGTTTAAAGAAGGCATGCAACTGCTCGAGATCAAAACCCCAGAAGTAGAATGAGGGCCGAAATGATCGTGCTAATCGTAGATATTGAGCCCGTGATGTTTCTTGGGCTTAGAACTCCAAGATAGCAATAAGCATAATCACTGGGCAATACCCCAAAACGAGAAGTAATATCACAAGGCGGCCGCGAAATGTAGTCTCGAAACCACGAGTCATCAAAATACACAGTCCATTTGTAGTTCAGGGTGGGGATCAAGGCCGTTAACAAAAGCGACAACATTGCTGCCATGCCCATGAGCCTCGAAAGTCGCTCTTCTGGGTGATTGTAGAGGTCATTTCTGAGAAATGTCCAACATAACAAATTATTGAGGCTGGAGAACCAGACAAAGTCAGCCATGGCCTGGCAGTGATAGGTCAAGATCCCATGCTTTAGATGTAAAAACAGGACCTATTGTCATAGAGGAGATGACGTAGATGGACACACTCCCAACTTGATCAGTATTTCCTCTCCAAGAATTCTTTGACGATTTGCAATTCTCGGCTCTGAACTACCCAACAAATTCTAATCAAGAAATAACATTCGGCAGAGAAGACATCCGCCTCTTTCGGGACCTAACGGGCACACGGCCCCTAGTCAGTTACTGCCCTTTCACAAAAACTTAATTCATTAACTCATAAACTCTTCAATATCAACCTAAACCAATGTCATTGGTGTAGCGAGAGATTAACAAATTTGGCATAAATCAAATGCTCGCTGTTGATATTCGCATCGCGATTCTCGAAAAGAATCTCGGTATAGCATTGAAATGGCATCTAGGTGCTAATTCAGCTCTTTAGGAAGTCGAATACACTGTAATAACTGCATCAATTAAATATGGGGGCATTCGAAATCATTCTTGCCATGAACACTTTGTAATTTCCGGGCATCCTTGTCTGGCAGTAGAGTTTTTAGCATACGTTCTGATATCAATTGCACTGGCTTCATGAACACATGGGATTCCTCTGCTTCATTTTCATTCTGGCCTTGACCTATGATATGTTTTTTTTCTTTCTGGTTTTTTCACGTGGGGTAGGGACTTGATTGAATGATTCATTGTTGAACTCGCTGCTGTTAAATGGCTCTGGCTGGCGTCGCAAATACTGCCACCAAAGGCCCAGAGCAGTCTAATTTCATAGTATTCGTGCTTCTCATTATGCTAAAGAGATTGCTAGATATACTTTGGATATATGGTAGTCTATACATTATCCCTAGTGTGAGGGCTTTGGTTACGAATAGGCGTGGTGGCCATAATATCAGATTACGATCGGAGAGGTATCTCAAGACAGTAACATAGAGCACGCTGGCCTAATCTTACAATGTATATGCAATTTCGTGCTCTGAAAGAGGAAAGTCCCTCAGAAGGTGTTCAGCTTCCATCTTTTAGCATGGCATGCCATTGGCCACCCCTACAGCGAGTCGAACGCTGAGGTAGTAACGTGACCTGCATCTGACAACCCGCAAGGCTGGGTATGGGAGAGTATGGGGTTTTCTGAAAATTCACTTCTTCAAGGCCAGTACGGTATTGCAACTGGCAGCAATCCCGACGCATCCACCGACGAACCCAGGCCAAACAACCGCGCGCCGTGGTTGCTGCAGAGCAGGCTGGTCCCTGACTAGCATGGATCCTGGAGCCGCACCACCCAATGACAGGTCCTCGAGGGGCCATGTTCATTCCGATGCCGGGCATCGTTCTTCGGCGGCAGAGCAAGCCGGTATGGTTCCCGACAGCCAGCCTGGTACTCCAACACCAGAACCTCAATCGGGTTCTCCCTGGGATCTCGATTTGATAGCGCAGCTGTAATCGGAGATTATAGCAGCATAGGGAATCGCAGTAAGTTACCACCTGGTCACTGCCAAAGTATCAGGGGTAAAAGAATGATATAAAGCTGAGGCCACGAAGCGTACATCGATCAACGGACAGTGGTAATACATATCCGACCTAGATTTCCTACGATTTGGAAACGAGCAGTTCCGGTTATGCCACAAGAGCTACAGGTTCTGGAACCGAGCTTTTCCTCCCTGTGGGCCATGGGTGGTCAAGTCGAGTATCAAACATACATTATACGCCCAGATGTCGGCAGTCAAGAGCCACCTCACTTTCACTTTGCAAAACCTGGTAAACCTGGGGTTGAAGCTGCCGGTACCGAAACTGATCATAGGCCTGATCCTACATACTTCCCCGGGAAGAAGAGGAAGAAAAGCCGGTGGAGGTTATTTGCCCGGCTACGGCAGTGGTGGAAGTGATGGTCTTGGTGAGGAACAAAAGCCACTCAAATGGCCAATCATTTGTACATATGGGAACAATTGGCGGAGTAGGGAATTCCTTAGCAATGAACCAAATGTATTCAGTCTTGTCTGCGAAGCCCGCTTCGCCCTGCTACTAGCCGCCGAGGCGCAGCCACTACAACTCGTCGCTCTACCCATCATCCCCCTACAATTGTCTGGCGATGACCGCTAATTCTTGGAGAGGAGCAAGATGGCGTAGAATTCAGGGTAGACCTCGGTATTGCTTGTGAGGCGCGTGTAGTGCCCTTCCTTCAGCCTCTGCCCCGCAATTGTCGGATCACCACGGATCTCGTGGACAGGGATGAGATCAACTGTGGAGCCGCGCTCGACGGGGATCACGGCGGGTTTGGTAAAATGGACGGCGACGCTGCGGGTCTCGGATCCGGAGGACTACCGACAGCTCTGGTTAGCAGATGGTCTGGCGCCCGAAAACATCCCGAAAGGGCAGTGGCTTATACCGGCACAGTTTTGACGTAATGGCGTAGGAATTCTTGGACGTATTTTTTCAAGGCGTCGGCTTCGCTGACCATGCTGAGCCCTTCGACATCCTGGTAGGTGGCCCTGGACTCCATAAACTCCCTAATGGCCCGTAGCGCTTGGACCGCGTCGTAGGATAGTGGGCTCTGCATGTCGGTGGGTGGTTTTACAAGAGGCCACTGCGAGGTTGTTTCCTGTGTAGCCGAATGGCGACGGTGACTGCGTGACAAGGCGAACCACTTACATGGACCACGTGATGTGCTGCACATTATCGCTCAAGAAAAGCCTCAAAGGATGCCTTACAATCGCACCTTCAACTACATAGCCGCCAGATATATCTTATTCATATCCAGGACTATCTTCAGGACCCTCTTTCCCCTCTCCCTCAACGGCGTCTTCCGAAGCTAGGTTTCGAATCTACAGTTTCCACATCGCCTAGCTTTGCATAGTGGATGTTGATAACTTACACAGCTATGCACCATGACCAATAGCGGGTTCGAATAGGGTGCCTGAAGGGCGTATTACAAGGCTCGTCTAAAGCAGTTACCCGACGCGGATAATGTGAGAGGTCGGACGTGGTCCTATTCTGTCGAAGGGAATTGTAAGGCGTGCAAGGCGTGCAAGCGTGGCCATGTCAATGCCCAACCAGCTGCAGTAAAGCCCAGTGAGATCTGCAATGCACTGAGTCAGAGCGATTTCTCATTTGATGGCAATGCCATGACATGTCTACTGCATGGGACCACCGGCTTTGGCTGGTTATCTATGCTATACGTGAGCCTGAGCCGGCTTCTGTTCTCCACCTTTTCGGAGACGCTTGCATGTATAGCCTCAGAGTGCTACGGCACCTGCAGCTCGAGCCAGCTCGCCTTGCAATTTATTTAATCTTGCCTCCCATGTCTTTTCTTCGGGAGTTGCCCTCTTCTAGGATATTTCTTACTTCTCTTATGACTCAGATGCTTTGCGCCACTCGGTTTCATTGCGTGCCCCTTTCTAGGGCCAGGCCAGGCAGGCCTCTGCCCGGCTCTCAACTCCCTGAAACGCTTTGCAACATGCTGCCCGAAGCCTACGGTGCGCCTGTAATATGTCAGGCATCGAAACGTTGGGGGCCATTGCGGCAACAACACAGCTGGCCCAGATAATGTGCAAAATTGTCGAGGTGATAATCGAGGTACGCCAGAATTTACCCAGCCAAATGCAAAGCTGGAGAGATGAATTGGGCATCCTCAAGGACACCATAATCAGTATATGTCAGAACCCGAATCTGCACGCACCCAGCCTCGAGATGACTCTTCATGCCATCTGTGCCAAGGTCGACGCCTTACTACGTTACTTGTCAAAGTACAAAATAGATCCACGCCTCCCTACTCACCAGAGGTACTTTCGTCTTTTAGGGCCAAACAGATAGAACCGCAGATCCTTCGCCATCTGTCAGAGCTGGAGCGTGACAAGGCGACCTTGATTTTGCAAGTCAACGCCTTGTTGCCTGACGCTCTTAATAACATCCACCGCTCGCAACACGAACCCGGCTCCTGCCGTCCGGCAACGGTTTCACACATGTCGTCCAGTAGGCGCCTCTCTATCATTAAGCCGTAATTGTTTTCACTGTACATGATATGTCAGGTAGACTGATCATTCACTCTTGTCCTGCAGGTTTCGCTAAGCTCCCGCATTTGACACCATCCGTTGTCCCACGACCGGCGCACGGATTGGTAAGTGACATCAACCTCGTTGGTGACAGCAACCTCATACACAACCGCCACGTCGCTATGGTGGCATGATCTGGAACAGCGCTGATCAATTATATAGCCTACTCCACCTATGAGCCCAACTACACCCATTCAAGTCACTGACATGGACAACGAACTCCCCAGTATGGGCCATCGAGCACCTGTTGTGGATGACTGTGACATAGAAGGCACCGAATCGGCTCCAGAAAGCATCGGAGCCGCCGAAGCGCATCAGCATGGTCCATCTTCTCATCTTGGGGTCTCCAATTTCGACGGAGCAAACATCCAAGGGAGTGTCTCCTTCATTGGAAATAGTGATTCGCGATTTTCGGGAATCTTCCGGAATTCAACTATCAAAGGCACCGGTAGCATGATAGGACAGCACAATGGCTCTGTGGCACGGGTTTTTCTCAAGTCCTTGGGGCTAGTAAGCTACATGGTCTCCCAAAGGACCCTCAAGATCGTATCGAGTCAACCAAGCACGAAAGTAAGAGTGAATTAAAAATCCTAGCACCTGGGCAGTGTGATTTCACTCAGGCTCAAGTCGTCGGTAGTTTTTCTTGGATTGGAAGCAGTGGTGGCGCTGGCGGCAGCTATCGCGATGCTTCCATTCATGGGGATCAGAGTATGATTGGAAATCATTTCGGTAGCGACTCGGCAGCTGTAGGCTTCTCTGACCTACTTTCTGGGCTTTCTCGAACCATGCGTAACTATCCAGTCGTGGACGCAAACGCGCAGCGTTAGGGTGGTTAAAAGAACATCGGGGAGTTCTAAGCTTGACAGCGGCATTAGAAAAGGGGGTTTAGAGGAATTACCGGATAGATAGGAGTGACGGGATAAAGCATTTATTGGCTGAATTGGTCATATTTCAATGGTATGTTGTCGGGGTCCGAAGAATTACGCCTTACCCAAACGTTAGATCACAATTGCAAGACAACATTCAACAACCAAATAGATAGTTTCAAAAGGAGTAAGATCGAATGGAGTATTCTTATAATTATCATTATTAACGTCTGGACTAAGTGATTTCGGCCGGTAAAAAAGAAATTGCATAACAAACTCCCCGGACAGGCTTGAACTGTCGACCTCCTGATGGACGGTACATCTTGCGAATAACAGTCAGACGCTCTAGCCAACTGAGCTACAGGGGACGTTCTGTATAAAGCGTTGGAGCACTGCCACTACTAGCGAAACTAAGAAAACACCCCTGTCCTCAGGGTAAACAATTCATTTCCTACGGCAGGTACTAACTATTAACCGGCGCAAAAATGCACACGCGGTTTGAATGACTAGACAAGCTGCGTTGGCCACATTCGAATGGTCACGTTGATGTTAAATATGCTTTATGCTAATTAACCCATATAAATATCAAGAAAAGGGGTAAAGTAGATTATTGAATCAAGCATCATCTGTTTCAGCTGTACGGTTTAACACCTGTCATAGATACAACGCGCAGCTTAGGAGGACGACGAGGTACATTGGGAACGTCCAAGGTCAGCAGTGGTGTGATGAAATAGTGTCTTTATAGAAATTGCTGGAT
This sequence comes from Albifimbria verrucaria, assembly GCA_020081605.1. Taxonomy (NCBI): domain Eukaryota; kingdom Fungi; phylum Ascomycota; class Sordariomycetes; order Hypocreales; family Stachybotryaceae; genus Albifimbria; species Albifimbria verrucaria. Next base: position 877,235 of record JAHREC010000049.1, read on the forward strand.
ATACAAAGGATAAAAACAATGATTGGCTATATATGGGCGATATTCCAAGGGTGCTGCTTGAAGTTTGACTTGGTGCTACCACTTAAGAATAAAATCTATAGCCATCCGTGCAACGCTATCATGTCTTAGAGGATAGACAAATCATGAAGTGGAGAAACTTATAATTACTCCAATTGTAAGTCAAGTAATGCGAGTGTAGCCGTAAGATGAGCTAACAATCATCTAATTATAGTTAGAAAGTTCATTACAAACAAAGCACTACTCTACTGGATATTATTCATGGGCTTAATGATTGAGGACCCTGTTGTGATCGTGCAGAGGCCCTGTATGGTGCGGAAATGGCATTATGCATCACTCAAAATTGACTTATCATTAGAGTCAGTTTTCATCGTTTAATTATCAGAGTTACCTATCGAAACCAGATATGATACGGGAAGTATTCTCATCGAGCGGTTCAGACACTTGGTCAGTGTCTATGATACTGCTGAAGTCGAACAAAACACCATCAAATAAACCAAAGTCGAAATCCATATCAAGATTCTGTCCGCCGCCACCATTACCTTGTATCTGGAATCCTTCGAGGCCGGAGTTGCTCATCACCCTTGTGGGGATAGAGCTACTTGGAGTTAACTCCTCCAAGATGTCGATTTTTTCTTCTGTGCTTGAGCTCGATTCTGTCGGCGGCTTCGAACTTCGCATTCTGTAAAGCTTGAAGAGTTGTAGTTGAGTGTCCCGTACAATGTCTATGATTTGGCGCTTTAGTGCTGCAAGCTCGTCTTGTGGGTTCAGCTCTCCATCAATTCGCGTCTGCAGCTCCTGCAGTACTTGGGGAGGCAATTCGGCTATTAGAAACTGCTCGTACTTGAGAAACTCGGAGTCGACAGCGTCTGAGTGTCTGGTGTTCTCGTCCTCGTCGTAATCATAGTCTGCACAAAAATATCTGTGAGCATGTCTCGGATGAACTCCATCTATCAGAAGAACTGCACACTATGTGTTTTACATAATGGAAATACAGATACGCACAAGGACTAGGTATTCTGTCTACATCAGTAGATGGAAATAACGTAAGATATATCTCCCGCCATCGATCCGCTTCTGAACTATGCTTCTGCATATGCTTGCGGCTTCGTAGAATTTTCTCTGTGGAGGAGTCGATGCCCTCTACTTTCGGCTTCTGGCGTTTCTGACAAAGCGTCTCAGCAGTTAGATGTTCCGACTGCGCTCTCCCAGTGTCAAATATCTCATGGCACCGAGGGCAGCTGATCGGCAACAAATGACTTCTATACAAATGCTCCCTACATTGGAGGATCAGAAAGCTGGTGGATAGTACTGCGAAGATTCCCTCACTTACTTGAGTCGATGTGTGGTTGCCCATCCTGGACCTGGACAGGAGCGCATTTGTCGGAAACGCAAAGAATTATGCTTGAAAAATGGGCAGGCGAATTTTCTTTGAGGTACAAAATCATTACCTACCAGCTTTCGGCGCCTGGAATTCCTTTCCTCTGGTGACTCTTCGTCATCCTCACGCCTCTCAGGGCGCCCTCTCTTGATAGAGCACACATTCGCTCTGTATTTTGAATGTTCACCTGATGCCACAGTGTTTGGCCCCTTTCCAGTATTGTCCGTGCTGTTTCCAGGGTTCTCATATTGTGTCGCTCTTCTGAAATGCTCAATACTTGATAACTTTTGCCATAAATACCAATAGCCAATAAGGGAGTAGAGATAATTCATTATTTGTGCCATAACTTTTCTTCGCTCCTGATTGTTCCTCTCCGGAGCTTCACGGGGTTCTGGAAGAGTTCCAGAAGAGCACGGATCCGTTTGATGCTGCCAAAGTGTGCGTCTTGAAGCAGAAAGCGAATTCTTTTCACGGTTCTCGGATAAGGATTGATGTTCTATGGTGGCACGTCGTGACAAAGTTGATACGGAGGCATAAGGCTCAACTGATGGCAGTGATGGTCTAGTATCGATGCTCAAGGACTTCAGATACTCTTTCTCAATTTTCTCTCGTTCCATATATGCTCTGATATTTCTTTCTTTCTTTTCTCTAGCTCTTCTGTTTTGGAACCAGTTCTAGAAATACATTAGTCAAGGGAAGGGACTGTCTTAGGAGGGACTCACATTGATTCTCACATGGTCCACACTTAATTGTTCTGCGAGCTCGCGTTTGCGATTAGTATTTGGTTTTTGGTTTTGACGGAATTCGCTTTCTAATTTCTCGACTTCGCATTCACTAAACCTAGGCCTTGGTTTGTTAGCGTGGTTCTGAATAATCGAATGACTACGCCCAGAATGAAGGGAAGATATAGTGGAAACTTGATAGGACTCTGTATACTTGCGCATATCCGGACTAGATGTCAAATGCCTTGCAGTTTCTGAGTCTACCACATGTCGGCTAGTCATTTCCTTGTTGTTATTGCTGGGTCTGAGAGAAGAATAGCCTGAAGTATGCTGGCTCTGTTCCACGCCGAGGATTGTGTCGATTGTAAATGCATGGCTCAGACTTTTATGGATCTTTAATTCCCCAAACGTTAGTCAAACCGTTTCCAGCTATATCAGGTGGCATCGCCAACTTGCATGCAATGCGGCATCATTATCCACACTATTTTGTACAGCCAACATCGTGGCAAACGAGATTTGGTTATATGGCAATTCTGTTGGTATTAAATTATTGGCAATAAATGACTCAAAGAAATGAGATGTACTGTACCAGCTGGGAGTAGAGAGTTAAATAAATGAGCGAGCTGTCTATCGCAGCATAAGCACTAGGTCAATTTCGAGGTTGTGCGCATTTGCGCACAACTTCGTACATGTCCATGGGCAAGGCGGGGATCTGCCTGGAAACGCCACACACTCTATACACCATATAATCGACGGCGCTAATTTGCTCATTCGTTGAAATGCCTTTATCGAGTTATGCGGGCAAAGGACTGTCGCAAGCGTATCGATCACTGCCATCCTGAGGTGACATTCCCGTCTGCACATTCTCATTTAAAATGTCCCCTGCCATAACTCCGGGTGTCATTACAAAACATGTGATAGTCGACCTACAAAAGACTCCGAAGCAGAATAGTAGCAGTGGCCAACGGGCTCCTCGTGTAGCTTCGTTACGATTGCTGAGCGATTCTGTAGAGGCTCGTCGAAGGAGGCCGGATGGAGCATCTCTGCCAAGAATCATAGATGTGATTACCTATTTCACCCTGGTACTGAATGAAGTGGAAGACTGCCCAAGGAAAGACGTTCCAGGTTTAATACGTTGGAAACTGACAAGGCCAGGGAGTGATTAGGGCATGTGGTACGATAGTGTTTAATACTCTATACTGTGCTGTTTGGGTGTAGTCGGCATTGATAACAACAAATGGACGCTAAATTAAGCAGAGGCAATATACCAACCAAGGCTAGAACTACAACCAGGACAAGTAGCCGACTCATTGTTTCGCCCATGACTCTCTAATCGGGTAAATACAATGACATTGATTGACTGCTGCAGTCCACAAAGGCACGCTCGGACGTTGCTGAATCAAGCCACTGGCTGCAATGGTGCAAGCGATGCCTGAGTAGCTTGAGCCATCGGGCTATTTTCTTAAAAAAAAAAAAAAAAAAGAAGACTGCGGGTCTGAGAGCTCTGGCAGGAGATCACCTGTTGAAACAGGAAAATCATCAAACAATACAAGGACACACTTTTGCAATGACCCAGATCAAAGGCTTATCTTGGCAGTAAAACCCCTAATATTCATCGATTCTTTTTCTTACTCATCGCTACTTGCGGTCTCTATTTCATGCATTGCTGCCCACTTGACGGTAAGGCACTGCACGCTCTACGACCCGCTTCGGGCAGTGTCGTCGGCAGATGCCGGCTTTCTGTGGAGAAGTGTAGACCTAGCCCGGTCTAGAGAGGAGGGCCGTAACGGTGAGAGCTTATGGAGGGTATGGGGCCAAAGTTAGACTCATTGAGACTGAACAAGGGCGTTTCGTGCCTAACCCATGGTCTGTGCCGTACCTCGCTTGGCCTTGTTCCCATGTGGTCGACTAAGGGTTGCTATTTGTAATCCGAAGAAGCGAAGACAATAGTCGCAACGCGAGCTTATCCCAGCGCTCCCGCGGTGGGCTAATAGAGGCATCACCAAGTGCAATCTTGATGTTCAGATTCATGGGCTACAGGAAAACAGAAACACGTAGTAAAAGGAGCTGTCGTTATCGTGACTCTATAAACGAATACCCACAAACATATCTCCATTGTGGTACATGATATTGTCCTTCCACGTTCCCGCGATCGCTTCGGGCGCAATGTGGCTTGCAAACTCAACGCCAACCATCATGTCTCCTTCGGAGCTTGGGGCCCCATTTGATCTTCAGTTCCTTTCTGGTTGTTGCTCCATTCCATTCCTTTCATCACATCTTTCAACGCGGCCTCCCTTCTTGTGTTGGAAATCGTGGCTCCCACAAACATATTTCCGTGCCCTATCTGAATGTGTCCTGAAAAGAGTCCAGTAACGGTTTCCTGGACACCCTCGTCACGCTGCCCGTTTTGTACCATGCTGTGTGGCAGATTCACGTTCATCGTTCCGTTCTCGCCGTAGTGGAGGTCATTCACGAACGAGGCAGAACGTGTAGCCATGATCCTGCTATTTTCGTGAACGCTCAAGTCGGTTTCTTCGTCGTCTGGCACGGTGATGTTGCTCTCCGCGTATCCACAAGCAGACTGCGCAGAAGAGATGGAGTCTCCCACCGATGTTGCAACCGATTCGTTGTCTTCGTCGGTGTGATTCAACGGCAGAGAGGCAGGGCTATTCGCCATCGGAGTCCGAGAGGTCAAGATCTGGTGCAAGGCCGATGCTTGAACCTGAATCATGCAGAGGCTCAAGGTGCTCTTTCGTTCTTCGATCGAATCGGACAGAACCTGCCAAGCCTTGGGCAGGAATATGTAGTTGATCGCTTTTCCGATCGGGTGCTTTCGAACGAGTAGCAACTGCACAGGATTCTCAGCTATGACGACCAAGATCGCGTTGACGGCAGTTTGTATTTCCTTGGTATGCAAAAGTGGGTTTGCCTGTATTGCTTTTGATATGATTGTTAGCTCGGTTAACTGCTTCTCATAGTCTCTGATCTTGCCCCTGCAGCCTCGAAAAGCATGCAGAGCCTGATATATTTTAATAGCAAGCTCGCATAACTGAATTGCCGCGGCTACTACTCCCACAACCTCTGCCATGCCAGATGCGGGGTGGGAAATATCTGCGGCGGCTGTGTGGTGGCTGTTTCTGTAGCCTCACGCTCTCCGTGTCTATTTATCACACAGGCAAAGTGGAAGAAAGAACTCACAGGAGGGATCTGTTTCTGCCTGTCACAAAAATCCTGTTTATGCAAGTCCAGTTTGGCGAGGCTTAATGCGATCAGAGAGCCTGAACCTCTTCGTCATTAGGGGAAAAGAGGAAACGACAGCATATTCTCAATGGCGGATCCTGCAACCTTTTTATCCACACCAAGCGCGTGGCCTACAGAGCCTCTGATGACTTTTACCAATGCTTTCATAGCATTTGGTTGGTGGCAAATCCCTCAAGGCGAGGTCTTTGAAACCGGTGAACTGTTGTTGGAGCTGGGCCAATTCCCACGGAGTGATTTTTGAGACCGGTCAACCGTTATTTGAGCCGGCCGAGTCATGCATATCCCTTTCCCGAAATGCAGCTCTTAATATTGTCACACGCTCTCTTCGCCTAATTTCTTGGCAGACTAACAAGATGCAACGACGGCCTGCAAGCCACAATCCATGGGAGAACCGGTGAGTCGAGGCCTAAGGGTAAGAGAATAGGGCTTACCACCAGCTTGCCTCACGATGAAGGGAATTTGGCTTGAATGATTGACTAACTGAGAGAAATGTGGGTTCCTGTGTATACGAAGCGAGTGCAATTGATGTCAGAAAATATACCAGAAACTCTGCCAGACAAGGATGCCTGGGAACTATAAAATTTTATGGCAAGATTGATTTCAGATCTCATTGAATGCTCGAGCGGCACATCTACATAATAGACCCGTGATATCTTAGTCAACATGTCGATACATAAATAAACTTAATATCGTTCTGTTGATGCTAGCTACCTTACGTAGATCTTCGTGAAGTCACTAAACGCTGGGATTTCTATCACCAGCCAATTTGCTAGCACTAGCTAATGTCATTAATTTTTCTAGTTTTAATTGGATTAGATCCCTATACGGTACCTCAATGTGGCCCTCGCACATTCAATGAGATATATATACATATCCTAATATTTTTCTATGGAACTTCTAAGAATTTTCTGACTTTTAACGGTTAATCTTCTCAGAGAAAGGTAAGGCCTACGATCTGCGGTCGTCTTTTTCTAGCCCCACCATTTGACCAGCTACCGAGGCAGTTCTACTTGGTGAATCGCTCAAACACATGAACTATCTCAAAATTAAACAACAAGATATGGATTGATACAGCCTTCCTCAAGACCTGCTTCGCTGTGGCTGTGTACGCGGCTCGGCCTGCATGAAAGCCTGACCATACATGTCTCAATAAAAGTTTTCAGGGTTCGATGCTAGAATCATCTTGACCCCTCACTTTCAACCATTGGATGTCGTATCATAAGCATCAACTTTTTCACGTAGATTTTCATACCCGTTAGTGCAGCACCCGATCCAAGGCAGCAAAGGCAAAGCTTTACATAGCCGACGAAAGCACATTGGAGGGTCGCCCAGGAACTCGCCAGGAAATTGTATGCCTGTTACTGTTTAACTAGTAACATCTGCCTGCGACATAGCGATGGCAGAAACATTTGGTCTTATTGTCAATGTCACGACAGCCATTGAACTGTTTGCTAAGATATGCGTGCTGTGCTCTCACTACTGTACTGGAGTGAAGAATGCGCCCCACGATGTTCGCCTTCTTCTTAGACAGGCTGATCGGCTTTCGGCTACTTTGACCGACGTTGAACGCTTGCTCAAGGAGCCCAGTCGCGCAAAATTGGAAAGCTCTTCGAGCATCAAGAGTGGTGTCGACGATTGCCATTCCATTCTGGTTGATCTGGCGGCGCGGTTGGCCAGCGGGCTTGGTGCCGGGAGAGTAATATGGCCTTTGAAAAAGGCAGAGGTGAGTGAGATCATCACTCGCCTAGAGCAATGCAAAACCAAAATGCTACTAGACCTCGATATTGCACAAATGTTTGTTTACTTCAATAACACCCCTAGCACGGCCTCTACTAACAGAAGAGTTCCTAAGGTCAATTCTCACCAACGTCCAACAGGATTTATTGTTGTCCAAACTGCCAATTGCAATTGGGGCATCCTCTGATGCAGGTATAGACAGTTTGGATCAGTGGTGTCATAAAGACACACGAGTCGAAGTTCTTGAACAGATCTCGAAATGGGCTGATGATCACCATGGCGAATGTGTCTTTTGGCTGAATGGCATGGCAGGCACTGGCAAATCAACTATCGCTCGAACAGTAGCTAGAGATTTCACTAATAGGGGCCTGTTGGGTGCCAGCTTTTGTTCAAACGAGGCGAAGGTGATCGCACTCGCACCACTCTATTGATCACTACGCTGGCAGCACAATTGGTCCGCATGCTTCCAGCGATCGCACCACACGTCCAAGCTGCGATTGAGAAGGATCCTCTTATTCATGAAGCAGCATTAAAAACACAATTTGAGACTCTCGTTGTGGGACCCTTGAAGGCTGTATGTGCTCCTCAGCCAAGCCTTCCGCCCAGAGTAATAATACTTGACGCAATCGACGAGTGTCATGGAGAGGATAAGCAGAGGCTTATAATCGACCTATTCACACAGACGGAAAATGATTTACGAGGCATTTTGAAAGTTTTCATAACCAGTCGGCCCGAATTACCTATTCGACTAGGTTTTCATTGTGGTCAGCATCAAGTATTAGTTCTTCATCAGATCCCGGAACCCATCATCGCTCGCGACATCTCAATATTCCTAGAATGGAGTCTTGGCAAGACCCGAGATGACTATAACCATTCTGTTGCCGCCAATAGACGTCTACCAGAAGACTGGCCGGGTTCCGCAGATACTCAGAAACTTGTTAGCATGGCTATTCCACTTTTCATCTTCGCCGCAACTATATTCCGCTTTATCAATGATCGAAGACTTGGCAGCCCCAAGGACCAGTTGCCCAAGATATTGAGGCTTCACACAAGTTTGGGTTCAAAATTAAGTGCGACTTACGTGCCGGTCTTGGAACGGCTATTGGAAGGGTTGTCGCGGGTAGAGTCAATCGGACTTGTCGACAAGTTCAAGCGCATCGTTGGGCCCATCGTCCTTCTTGCCAACCCTCTTTCAACGTCATCTCTGGGTCACCTTCTGAAAATAACTGCAGAAGCTATTGAAGACCATCTTGATTTGCTTCATTCGGTCTTACTTGTCCCATCAGACTCCATTACGCCTGTGCGTCTTATTCACTCGTCCTTTCGTGATTTCCTCACAGACAGCAGTAGGAAGGTCGAAAACGAGGAGGCTATTTTCTACGTTGATGAGTCCGCTACACATTCACAGCTCTATATTCAGTGTCTTCATCTTCTATCAGCCGGTAATAACCTAAAGGAGGATTTGTGCAATCTGGGTCTGCCAGGGACACTCCGTTCTGAAATTGACCAATCAATCATCAACAGCCATTTGAAGCCAGAGATCCAATATTCGTGCAGATACTGGGTATATCATCTTAAACTTAGCGGAAAAACTATCCAAGATCATGGACCGAGTCATATGTTCTTGCAAAAGCATGCTCTGCATTGGCTCGAAGCTTTAGCGCTCTTAGGACGGGCGTCAGAGATCATCGCTTTAGTGGATGACCTCCTAACGTCAGTTGATGCTGGCAGTGGCAGTGAGCTCAAAGCCTTTCTTGGAAATATGAGACATTTTATTGTTGCCTACCATTTGGTGATTGACGAGGCGCCACTACAGACCTATGTAGTCCTCGCCTTCATGCCAGACAACAGCTTGCTAAGGCAACTTCACAGCGGTGTATATCCCTGGTCCATTGAGATGCCCTTTAACGAAAATAAAGAGTGGATTGATTATTCGAAATTTTGTCGTGGACAATGGGGCAAAGTTCACTCATTAGCCTTTTCTCCTGATGGCCAAACAATTGCTGCAGCAACGAAACTCAACACTGTCGGATTATGGAATGCAAGAAACGGTTGCTTTATTTTTAGCTTTAAGGAACATCTCAGTCCTGTTCGTTCAGTAGAATTCTCACCGTGTGGGGAATTGATCGCATCAGGTAGCTCAGATGGAGTCATTAAGGTATGGAGAATCTCTACCGGAAAATGCACCTTATCATTTGCCGCTGCACATACTACTATCATAGCGGTAGCGTTTTCACCCGAGGGTGACAAACTTGTATCTGGGTCACTAGATATGAAAGTGAAGGTCTGGGATTTACATGCGAGCAACCTCATAGCAGAACATAAGGATGTTCGTTTATCGGTAGCCATGTTGTGGCTCAAAGGAAACTGTTTCGCTCACAACATGGAGGATGGAACACGCAAGTGGTGGGAAGATTCAGTCCCATCATCCATAACTTCAGGAAGCACTTTTGCGATCAGTCCGAACACGACTCGAACAATATTCGCATACGCGGGAGAAGATAGTACCATAATCATTGTCAATGGTACTGCGGAGGGAGACATTAAAGAATTTCACTACGGCTCTGTTCAGGCTTTAATACTACTCGAATACTCGCCCGACGGTCGCTTACTACTATCCGCATTATATGGTGGCATCATAAACTTATGGGATGGAGCAACTGGTTCGATTCGTGCTACCCTATCATCCCAGGTGCTGTCTGGGCAAATCAATCGTATAGCCGCATTTTCACCAAACGGGCATGAGCTTGCCGTCGCTTACCATGACTCGGTACGAATTTATGACGTTGAATGTCTCATTGAAACCAGTGCTGCAACATCTGAACTTGTGGATAGCACACTATCTTTCATTCGGAAGGTATGTCTATCATCTGATAGAAGCAAGCTCGCGTCGTACTCGAAAGACGGCAGAGTGCGTCTCTGGGAGCTATCCACATCAAGGCTAATTGCAGAATGGTGGATATATAAAGAGCATTATTATGTGGTGGACTGTGTTGTTGCATTTTCGGGCGATTGCAGCAAATTTGCTGCGATAATGTTCGATTTGAGTGATAAAGTTTCAGTCTGGGATGTGCAAACTGGTCAGAGGGTACTAGTGGAACTGACACATGATGGTGCAATCTCTGCGCTTGCACTTTCAGAGGACGGGAGTACACTAGCAGCCGCCTCGAAGAATAGCATTGATATTTGGAATGTATCGACAAGATATCATAGATGTAAGGTTACCATAGGAGATATGCCAGCTTCTGCCGTATCATTGTCACCGGATGGCAGTAGACTCGCTGCAGTATGCTACTCCCGTGGTGTTTGTTCACAGAACAGTATAAGAATCTGGGACGCTACATCAGGATACAAGTTAGGCCGGCTGCAAACGCAATGGTCGATCCATAATCTGAGTTTCGATGCATTTAATGATTACAAGGATACGACTCGAGGTTCTTTTGGGATTACGGTAAATAACCGTAGAGGCATCATTTACAATTTGACAACCACATTATCTGGTACATCGCCAGAATCATCTTCAAGGGAGGGGTTGGAATTGTGTGACTCAAGATGGATTACTTGGAATTCTAGGAGAATAATATGTCTGCCACCAGCTTATTATCCTGGAGATTGGGACAGTAAACAATCGAGCTTGGTTATCGGGTGCAAGTCTGGCCAGGTAGTTATTGTCAGACTAGTACATAGGATTAACATGCCATAAAAGAACCAATATGATACTGGCAACTAAATTAGTCATACGTTTACTTCTGCTGCTTCTATTCTGTTAGCGAGTATGGTTTTCTTTTGAGATTTTCACTAAATCATCGCCCCGGTATTAGTCATGATGGATTTTGCTTTACATCATTACGCCCTAATATTGTAGCTATCTTTGAGATAGTAGGTCTCCAAGAGTAGTTCTTTTTCTAGAGAGTTAAGCTACCTTATTTGAGTACTTATGTTAGATTGGGTCTATAATTCTGCAGCTAGGCTCAGTATTTTGGCGTTCGCTATCTTCGAACTGGGATGCATGGCATATTCAGTCTGGGTAATGTCGCATTTATTCCACTGATCCACTCAAGGTAAATAGTAGCGTCTACATTAATTAAGCCCTAAAGTCTATCTCATCAACAAACCACAGAAGGTCCTTCCCTGTTGCTGAATATAGGCAAAGATATTTAATAAGCTCTGGCATGACCATAGCGATTTCCGCAACCGTAGCGAATTATCCCCCAACAAGTCAACGATTCCGAGATTGAGGGTCAATCAATGCCATGATGCAGCCTTATGGAAGGTTTGTTCTGTTCCAGCTGTACAGCTAAGTTGTCTCTTGTAGGGGCCTGGTCACATACCCTAACAAGCCCTTGAAGGCTCAACGCTATACAGAAGAGTGATTATGCTAACACCCATACATAATAACTCTGTATTTTTGTTGAACCTGGATTCATGCTCTTAAAATTCAATTAGTCTAGAATAAAAACCCACATTGCACTGATGTAAAGCTCAGATACGCATCTCATCGTGCTTTACAGTCCCATGAGATATTGATCTGGACCACTGGAAATTGGCATTTGTTAACCAACGTATTGAACTTAAAGTTTCGAAGAATAGCAGAAGCTCCTCCATAATGATGTGCTGACATATTTTATTGGTTTATGGAACAGGACATGCGTGGCAATCGATCAGGTAGTATGCATTCCATTAGCAATATCCCATCGGTATTTCTGTCTTGTTCGGGTGCCTTAATCTGAACTTTATCGGCACGTATCCCATCCCAATGCTGCCTGGGCACTCTGGCCTGCAGTCAAGTGCGATGAAACGTTTCCTAGTATTGTCATGGTGTAATCACTCGACAGCGTCTGAATACTCGAGTACTCTGGGAGCCACCCTTCGTGCGTCCAGGTTTTCGCTATAATCTTCAGCAAATATGCTATCCTGCTTTATTGATAAGCTATTAATCTCCTTTAGTCTCTGGATCAGTGGGTAGAGGCACTCTTTTCCTTTATTACTTTTGAAACAACCCCGACATATCTAAGCGGCGAAAGGCCCCTCCATAGCCCCAAGAGCCTTGAAATGTTAGACCTCCATAGCATTTGAACCTCTCCTCGCCATGACCAAGGTTTTAGCAGTCACAGCCTATCTTGCGTGTGAATCGCTTGTAATAAATAGGATATAGAAACTCCGTTGGATTCCTGGAGAACACAGAGGTTTTATAGTAAGAATGATTTCAAATATCACGCAATCAGCTATTTCCTTCACGCTGCATTAAATCCTCAAAGAGCGTGATTAGCACATAGACAAACATCAAAGGCCATTTCTGTGCCGTAACTGCGGCTATCTTCGAGAAGCACAACGCGAAAATCAACAGCGAGAGTTTGATGCATGCCAGATTCATTAATCCCGTATTTTTAGTTTAATATCGGAGATTTTTTAAGCTAAGAACTGGAGCTTTTATCTCAAGGCAGTAACTGGCTAAGGTTCTGAGCTCCTTGGACCCTCAAAGAAGCGGATATTTTCTCTGCTGAAGATTATCCCTTGATGGAGAAGTTATTCGGTTGTTCGGATTGGGGGCGTCATTCCTAACCAACTCTTCTTTTACCCAATGCAACCCATGCGAGACTATCAGTTTCGCCTGTATAAAGGCTACTCACACTTATCGCCACGTGAAGGCCAGTCTCATGATAAGCTTCCTCCTCTTTCTACATGGCCGACCAGAACCAATGTATTCCTTTACCCTTCATTCTAACCCAATGGCAATTCACGAAGAACATGAGCAGGGCGTCTCTGCGCCACCACCCGACAATTGGGGGCTTACCACATCATGAACCGGATAACTTCAAATACGGACAGGGTTTCCGCTTTGCGAGCAGGGCAATAATATGCCGCCACCCGAAAGTTCCAAAGTTGGGGCTTACCACAAGCAATCGGTCCACCACTGCCAAGTCATAGCCGGTTGTTGCCCTCTTACAAAAGTTCAGCTTCTTGGCCCGTAAACTCTTCGATATCCGCCTTGACCCATGGCATTGGGGTAACAAATGTTACATCGACATATCTGATACGCTCTTTACGCTCCTTATTTATATCCTCGTCGAGCTGTTCGAAATCCCTGAAACTTCTTGGTATGCTATAACCTTCGGCATCTTTCCCTGGTAGGCTGGTCTTTTTCTCCTTCTCCCTTGTATAAGTGGCCAGTTCTTCGTAAGTTGCCTGCTTCAAGCCCACCATCTAGCATACCGACAGCGCGACCCGAAAAATCGAAGACGCACGCACCAGAATCACCCGGAGCCGAGAAACAGGAGCGTGTCTTCCAAGATCCAATCACAGGTAGGCACCAACATATTTGGTCCTCTAAATTGCTCTCTGGGGTGCGAATCACAGCCTCGATGTCGCAGGCAACACCGAATGTGAGATCTGTCGTTCGGCCTCTCTTTCCTACTGGGAAGGGCTTCCGAGGGCCTGGCTTATATGGCCTGATGCCCGAGATTTGGAGAAACCCATGTTCATCCAATTCCAGTGGTTCCTCTTTCTCCACTTGTTCACATCCCCAGAGTTCAATGGCATTAAGCTGATCAAGGCCACCTATATAGACCTTGTTCTGCTGACGACCGTCGAACTGCGACTGATCTAGTTCCACAAGAGCCCAATCCCTGAGCTGACCTTGGGTAGAGTGAACTCTTAGGGCCGGGGAATAGGCGACTTGTCCAATAATACGTGCTTGGGGCTGGAGTTTAGTTTGCTCCCGCTCAGTACTCTCTGTCTCTTGAATGAGACCTTTAGCGTATCGCACAAGTTGTTCCCACTGAGCTAGATCAGCTTCGTCCTTGGGAGTGGCGATGCCTTTGAACACCCTCCGCTGACGAATTCCGGCTTGAACTTCGACAATTTCAACATGACGCTTCATACTTTCGCGGCACTTCTGAATTGAACTCAAGGGGTAGGACATATATAACCGCTCTTTTGTTGTCAAGGGTCTATAATTCAGAGAAGAGTCCACTCGATTGGCTCCCAACGCGACATGGCGACTTATCAAGCCATAAATCTTTGTTTTGTCAGGTGCCAGCTGCCAGTAAAGCCCCATGGTTCCTCTCATAGTCCCTTGTGGGTCGTCCAATTCGTTTTCTGAGTTGACTTTTTGGGACGACTGAATGATCTCATAGCCCAGGGAGGAGTGTAGTCGGAGCGCATCTGTGTTAATCATTGCTGAATATATGTCCCTGTCTTGATCTCCGCTCATGCTCCAATGCTGCTCGTCAATCTGTTGTTGGAAGTGTTTGCGAAAGCTGACTTGCTGGGAGACAACCGCATCCATCAGCTCCACTTCAACACCCGAAATATCAGCATCCTGAAGAATGCGCCGGCATAGAAGAGCCTTTCTAATAGCTGAATCCCACTCAAACTCAATACCATTAACTCCAACTAATAGTATAACGTGGGAAGAGTCGTCTTGTCCATTAACGATCCTGGTAGGGTAGAAGAAACGCCAGTCACAGCCTTTAAGAGCTTCAATAATTTTGTGCTCAACTTCGGATGACCATTTTAAGAGAATATCGTGCTGAAATATAGGTCGGAAGGATTTATAACCACGGCCGCGTTCTTGGTATCGTGTCCATGCTGTAGAACTGGTTCTGGCGATAAGGACAGGGGGCCATCCAAGCCTTCATAGTACCAGTCTCTTTCTTCCTCTTGTGGTGGATATTGCGACTGCGGCAAACTATCCATATCTTCCACACTCCAATCGTCGCCCTCGCCTACGCGTATGCTTTCGTCCGACGTACAGGTATCTGATATATCATCAAGAATACCGGGACCGAATTCGACAAGTTCGTTTTCGAATGCAATCGTAGATGCAATAGTAGGCTCCTGAGCTCTCGCCTTGCTCCGAGGAAGCGTTACATCTATGTATGAATCAGATAGCTTTCTCTTCAGTGGAATTAAGCGGGCAGGGAAAGCCATTTTATATGCAGTACTTAACTGAAACCTATAATGAGCTGTAAAGTTATTTTCAACAGAACACCTTGATAGTGTTCGTGGGTATGCGATGCGTTGCTAATTCTTTCAGTGCGGAGCGTGAACAGAAATAATTCTTGGTGAAGTCAGAAAGGTAGGTAGCCTTTCCCATGCCAGTCGCATATTTGACGTCGCTTGTCGAGACACCTGCCTTAAGTCTGGCTACAGTGCTTATGGCAGTTCGTACCTACCCTTCACCAGGTGCTGTATGTTATGATACATCTTCGGTGCGTCTTTTGGACGGTCCCTTTCCACCATCAGCCCGATTTTCCCGTAAGTGACCCCCGTTCAGTTGGTTATTCTACCTTCATTGCCGTCGTATTCCCTGCCATCGTTGATTCTGGGTTCAAGGATTTTTGTACCCTGATGTGTCCCAACATGCCTCATCCTAATTCTTCCCCGTGTCGTGTGCCACTTCAATTCCTTCTTCCATGTATGCAAGGCTTGAAGTCTACTCGATTTACTAACCTTGAGGCTGCGCAGATCCGACGATTTCGTAAGTACATACCAACATTCTAATAACCTCAAGTTATGCCGTCGTCAAACAGGGTTCAAGAATATCACTGACTCGATTTCTAATGTCCTGGTTCCGCAGATCCGCAACGCAGTGAGTAACTATAATCATTCCTTTCAGAACAAATGATGCTGACTCTTCTTATTAGCTAATATTCCGAATCTTTCGTGAGTTGATGCTATTCTCAGCGATCATCATACTTCAGAGTTGCTGACAACTCTCTGCGTGTGTCAATGTAGCATTACAAACGCACCATGGTATGTTTAGACTCTTTAATTTCAGCGATAAGCTCTAATTGAATGTCAATAGCCTGTGACTGTTCGTCCAAACTCTGTCTAGTTTATAGCGGCCCTGTCTAATAGTGTAGTGCTACAATTGCTTTGGTCTGGGCCATATTGCCCGTGATTGTCGACAGGTAAGTGGTTTTCTACAACATGCGGCTCCATTTAGTACTCAATTATTTGCAGAAGTACTTGAGAAGCATAACTAATCATTATATATTTAGAAGAAACGACGCGACTCGGGCTCGGTAAGTTCTTCTTTATCTTCAATTTATCCTAAGTTGCATTACGCTAATCATTCATAGACATCTCGTGTAAGCCGATACCCATGCCAACGATTATTACGCACCAGAAGAATTGTACTCCTGCCCCATAGAGCCTTATAGCTAACTCAAGTCTAAGAACGTAACTCCTAAAGGCCCCCTCCTGGTCCGGCGGTGAGTAATGGTTTTTATTATTCGTACATTTATCTTCCATCTCAGCCCATTGCTCCAGCCGCTTGTACTCTCAGCAAGTGATATGATTGCAGTAACTAATTAACAGCACAGATCAAGCACAATGTAAGGTCTCCACTTTCGAGATTCTTCTGATAATTGCTGACATGCTCGAAAAAGGAGTCACTGAAGAGGAAGGTTTGTGTATTTGGTTTCCTCTGCTTTTGTCACCACTCATCGTTAACTTTTCTACAGAACGAGAGCGAAGTGAATTTCTCAAAGACCCAAATATTCAAGAATGGACTGACTGACTATGGGCTAAAGGATGCTGCTAAGGAGGAGCCGCCTCCAAAAGTGAGTGATGCCATCGTTCTACTGAGGGAGTTAATGCTAATACTCTGATAGAAAGGCACACGTAAAGTGAGTGGCTTTCTGCCCTGACTACATATCTCCAAGCTTACCTTCGTTATTACTATCAGTACCTCGAAAAAGGGTCGAGGTACGCCACGTTGTCTGCACCAAGATGAGTACTTTTTGACTCACAATACTTTACCTATCAGCTCTATACATCGAAAGCTCGAGTATGGCTCCAAAATGAAACACGCTTATATCACACTGACCGTAAATAAGGAAATCGATGAGAAGCTCCAGATACTGGAGCAGGTATGTTCCTTCATTTATAATTGTTAACACTTACAAACTGACAACGTTATAGAAATATATGAAAGAGAAGAGTGTAAGTTCTATTCATAAATCCTTTTCTGTTCCCCGAGACATTGCTAAATATTGAACTACCAATAGACTTTGAAAAAGGAGCAGGAGGTATGTAATCGTCTATGATCCTAGTCAACACTAGCCTTACTTAACCCTTTTCTAGAAGTGCTACGACAGGGCCGCCGTAAGTTATTTCTACCGAATTTGACTATCGTATAGAATATTAACTTAGCTCAGAAATGCATGCTTGACCTAGAGGTAAGAAGACTTTTACCGCTGCAAATTCTCTGGCTAATATATCATTTAATAGAATTTCGAGTGTGAAGAGGTAAAGTTGACTGATAATTGGGTAATAAGCAACCACTAATGCACCAGTTTTAGGACGTTTCTACTCGCATCCAGGTATATATAACACCATGCTTATAAATTTCTTGATTGCTGAAGTATTTAGAACGAGATAGAGAAGCGCCTCGTAAGTGAGATTTATGTTCGCAGGGGTAACGTAGCTAACATCTTATTTAGAATGAGCAAAAGAAGAAGAAGGTAGTACTACATTCAACACTGTCGTTTGACCTGTCTTGTGTGTGCTGACCTAGCTTCATAGGCTGAGGAGAACAGCGTAAGAGAATCCATATCCTCTTGTCGCACTTCTCCAATTTCTATGCTAAACAAAACTTTGCGTCGTACAGCCTGAATCTGAACCAGCTGAGAAGGTAATTCATTTGTTCCCAATAAAAAGTTATGAACTAAATGTTATAGGCTTGATTCTTTCTTCTTCTTCTTTTTTTTTCTTTTGGTCCTCATTCTCCCATCAACGTTCGTCTTTGTGAGTTACTTCATTTCCGCTACTTTCTTTCCAAGATATTGGGATATAAATCTATACTGACAGTCAGAAAGTTATTAGCATGTATAGGTTGACGGAGGCGGCAGTTTTATAGAATGGCAAGGCTATATATGAATAATGCAAACCAGGGTTTCATCATCAACTCATTCTTCATTCACTTGGCATTCGCCAGTACTAATAGCATCTGTCGGCGGTTTCCACGAACGACCTTTGAATATCATGCCACCCAAGTCAACTTCATGTTGAAACGTGCTGATAGCCGAAGTAGACGTGATCACGGCTCTTAAATCAGTTTATAGGGGTTGTCTGGTAGGAGACTCCATCCTCAAACATGGAGTAAGTATTTTGGATAACCTGGCAATGTTGTACTGTAAATAGGGAGCACTAGTTTTAGACTTGACCATGTCGGATTGTGTCGCATCTATTTCTCTCTTTGGAATCACCCCATAGGTATTGCTAGCGTTCAGGGTGATTTAAAATCAAATCATTTACTCGAGTTTAAACCCTAAAATAAAAAGCTCAATATAGACCATCTACTACAACAACCGCTCGACTACAGCGTGAACAATCTATGGGGTGATGTCAATCGGTATTTCCAGGACAATAGTCCGGAGCGGAGCCGGGGCCAAGCGGAGCCAAAGCCGGAAGTACTCTGCACAGGAAACAAAAGATGGCGACACGTGACAGCATTTCTTTTTGGGAGGCCTAATACGGAAAACAGTCGAATGAATGATGCTGGTTGGGTGTGTCTGCGTCCATGCTGGCATACCCTGGCCCAGGTGAATCATAGCCATTATTAGAAGCCAAGCTGGACCGTGTGTTGGCCTAATGTCGTCATGCAGGTGACAAGATCTGGTACCGCAGAGCCAGGTCAGTGAACCAGATCACCGGGGCAGGCACCGAAAACGCCAACTGCATTTTTGCAGGCAGGACGAGGCGAGGCGAGGCGATGCTTAAGTGAGTTGTGGTCACTGGAAAGTGAATCCATGATGGGGACATGACTCATGTTCTTGGGATGAGGTTGTGCCTGGTGAGTGCAGTGACGCAGGGCAACCCCACGCGCAATGCCACAACGGCCAGGCAGCGCCGCAAAGATGCTTGCGATTTTGCAATGTGTTGCATACCTGAGGCAAATGCATATATGTTTGTCTGTGCGTGCAACGGGGAGGTCAGTCGTGGCTCGTGAATTTCGGTGCCTGGTTGCAGACTGGGATAGGAGCCCGTGTAAGTCGGTTGAGTGCCTACCCCACAGCAAGCAATTTTATGTTTAGCGTTGGGGAGGGCCGAGGTACAGACAGAGGTGGCAGTTTTCCGGCAGAGGTTTGACTGTGTAGCTTATGCAAGGGGTAAGTGATGGTGGATTCTCTCCGATTGCTGGCGGGTGTTGGGGTGGCTGGCTGAACGGAACGGTTGTGGTGAAGGCGTGCCTGATTTATTGATTGACTGTCTCGATCCATCAGGTTCCATTCAACGTTTTGTGGAGGCCCATCCGGTACCGCACTAGTTAGCAGAAGCAGCAGCAGCAGGTCGGCAGGTCCAGACAGTTAGTACCTAGTAGGCTTGGTACTGGAGGACAGGTAATGGGATGGGGCTAGACCGGGTTGGGCCATGTACTGGGAACACCTCGTGGCTGGCGGAGCGTAGTGCTGGGCGGGCGCGGCGGGTGCACCTGACAAAGTGGGCAAAGTACCGGTACTTGTGGAGCAGCGCCCAGGGTCGGTTGTGGGACGTGGGCCGGATGACAAAACGTCACAGCAGCGATTGCCCCCAAGCTTTCCACTTCTTCCTCTCCGTCACTCACTCACCTCACCTATGTCATGACAGCAGCAGTATCGTGCTCTTCCTTTTCTGCTTCTCCGGCTGCACCGCTGAACGGCCTTCTCACCCCACGATCCTCACCTCACCTTGCCTCGCTTCGCCCCCTGTGCCTGGCGCCGATTCCAGCCAACAGTCTCCGGCCCGTCTTGCCCCGAGCCCTTGCTGACAGCTCTTGATTTGGGGTGCGTGCTGTGCGTGCCCTGGACGTATTCGCATACGACGTTGTCAATAGGCTGCTGCTCCGACTGGCTGTGCTACCTTGCGACTCTGACTGTCTTGGCTGCGTCTGTTGAGAAGGAGTCCACCACCAGGCAGCTGTACCTCGACTTAGGTATGACTCCCCTCACACAAGCTCCAGCGGTTCTTCGCCTTCTTCAGCTGCCGGTTACCTGGCCTTCACTTCACGTCACTTGGCTTGACTCCTGTGGCCTTTTCCCTTTTAGACCTTGATGTCCTATTCAAGTAATCCGTTGGCCATTGTTCCTCTTCCGCTAACACCTCCTCTCCGCATCCTCAGTTCATCACCGCATTGTCTGAGCATCGAGCCTCCATTCGGCTTCGTTATTCCATTCTGTTCTATTCTTACCGGGTCCACTTATCGACGATCTCCTATCCTTAATTCGATCCGACCTTTCCTTCGTCGCTGCGACCTCACCTCCTCCTTCCATCAGCATCATCAAGAGCCACGGCCGGCTGCGATACGAAGCTTCATTAGGTCCGCCGTCGCGAGCTCCTGATTGCGAGCTTCTCCGCACACCGCCGGCATCAATTCCGTCCAACTCCCTGCGAAGATTCGACCGGCACCTATAACTCCGTCACTCTGGCTTTCCGCGCGCTCCGACTTGCCGGCCTCGCAGTCGGCCTTGGGTTAAGTGCCTTCACTGCGTACCAACGTAACCGCGCGCAGATGGAGTCCCCGACTGGAAGGCAGGGCCACCTCGACGCAACGGCCGGTCGTGAAGTTGTATACTGCCATGCTTGCTCCAACGAGTGGTACCGAGACGAGCATGGTCTCGAATGTCCCGCTTGCTCGAGTGAGATCACCGAGATTGTACGTGGTTCCTTTCCTCTCATTCCTGCATTCATGCTAACCTCACCTCAGGTAAGTCCTGACAACGACCCGCGCGACTTTGAAAACACACATCACTCGTCCGCATCCACGTCGCCCGAAATCCCTCTCTACCGTTTTGGCGAGGACTCCGATCCCGAGGAAGCTGATATCGAGGAACACCTTGGGCCCCATGGCTTCGTGTATCGTCGCAGTACTAGGGATGGCGCTGAAGACAACCACCACAACCCCGACATCCAGCCGGTCCTCGAGGCGTTTTGTCGATATGATCCATGCATTCGGGCCCCTCAACGCAGGTTCAATCCTGATGGTTCGCCCCAGCCTGATCCGCCCAGGCGTTTTGGAGAGCCCCATATTCATCGAGCTACCTTCACCTCCAACACCATGGGTGGAGGCACCGCTTCCGTTACCATCTTTTCAGGCCCTCCACCTCGAGCTTTTGGCGACGGCCCGCATGGGGAGGAGATCCGTTTCAAGCGTATGAACAACCCTCTCCGCCCCCATCCGAACCGCCTACTCCACGGCGCGCGGTCATCTCCTAATTATCTTGGCTAACCAGCGTTCCAGTATCTTCACTAACGTGATCCGTGACATGGGGCCACCGGAAGGCGGACAGCAGGGAGGACCACCGCCAGGGCTGGCTCGCAGTCTTCATGATATCTTGAGTCTGTTCAACCCTGGAACCGCGATTGCTGGTGATGCGGTCTATTCTCAAGAGGCACTCGACCGCATCATTAGTAATCTGATGGAGGCGAATCCTCAGTCCAATGCCGCGCCACCTGCATCAGAAGAAGCGCTGCAGAAGCTCGATCGACGTGTTGTCGACCAGGAACTGCGCAGTCAGGATGACAAGTTTGATTGTTCCATATGCATCGATGAGATGAAGGTAGGAGACACCATTATCATTCTCCCTTGCACGCACAAGTTCCACGAGAATTGCGGTGTTACTTGGCTGAAGGAACATAACACTTGTCCGGCTTGCCGAGCATCTATCGAGAAGAGCGAGCCTCGAGAGGGGTCTGACCAGAATAACAATGGGCAGGCGGGCGGACCTGGTGACGATAGCACTGGAGGATCTGGCGCGCCACCAATTCCAGGTAATCGACCAGCCTTTTCTCAGTTCCAGGCGTTTGGCACCGCTTCGAATCCCTGGTCCCAGGTTGGTTCGCCAAACCCAGGACCAGACTCCAGCAGCAATCCTACCGAGCGTCCCGTCCGCTACTCGCGCCCACCGAGCCACAGCCAGAGCATGCTCAATGAGGCCATGCGCAGCATTTCTTCCCGTCAGTTTGATCGCGAGAAGAGCGCGAGCGTGAGCGTGAACGAGATCGCGGTGAGACTTCTGGATTTAGCTACGACACCTCACGACTGCAGCGACGAAACTCCATGTCGCCAACCAGCCCTAGGATGGGTCCCGGAGAGCAAGGATCGCGCATCAGACAGCGAAGCCCTTCGGAGAGCAGCAGCAGCCGACGCAGTGCAAGAGAGGGTGAGACCCGCCGTCAGTCTGGTCTCGGACCCTTGAGTTGGCTCCGAGATAGATTTTCAGGCAATGGGGGAACGGAAACAGCCCCAATCGAGATGACAGACGTAGTTAGTATCAGTATTGTCACTAGATTTGTGGTTGACTTGGAGTTCCATGCATAGCACATTCGAACCATGCGTCGCTATGGACGCGGTTGTTTCATTATGCGCTGGCATTGGTACGGCGTTGGGTAGGACCTGCTTGCTTTATTATTTGACGAACCAACATGGGTAGCTCGGGGTGAGATGGACAGAAACGTGAACAGTGAGAATATATTAGCTTTTGGGGTTGGCATTGATAGGAATGCGGCCAAGGGCGCACCAAGAAGTGCAGAAGCAGTGGCGGTAATGGTTATAGGTAACTAGCCATGGGGATTGGAAGGATGCGTGCTAGCTTGAGTGCACAGTATTGGCTTAGAGGTAGATGGCTATCAAGATACCCCAGGAAAGGAATGCAATGAGATATTGTAATTTGGACATGGAATTGAGTGACAGTTATGATTTGAGTAGGCAGACACCGAGTCGACAGACCAGCGATTACGTTGGAGCTGCTAATGGCTCAATATGGCAATTCGGACAAAGGTGGGGGCATTTCCGGCACGGAGCTCTGCCAAGACCCGGGGTTAGGATTTCCACTTTTGGCTGTAGAAACCCCGGTTTCAACACTTGTCCACCTGAAGACAATCTGCTAGAGAATTTGGGTAAAAGCAGCGTTCTATTATCAATGACGACTATGTACAGTTTCCAACACCAATACTCAGGTAATGACACACGGTACGCCCCTAAAGTATACCCCGAAAGCAACCGCCTATATCTAACTTATACATCTAGCATGGACTACCGGATGTGTGTCTCCCAAATGCTCATGCTTTGTTGCTTACTGGAGCTCCACAGTGTAGCATGGTACGGTAGCAATCGTTTTGTCTTCGCTCAGGACTGGCTGGCCGAGGATGAACTTGCGCTGCAGCTCCTGGTATTTACCAGTGGCTTGCAGGATGACCTTTGAGTTCTGATGGGGGCTGTCACCGACGCCGGACTGCTCCAGGAAGAAGGGCGAGCCATCGTCTGCGTGTCCGTATACGTAGATGGAGTCGTACTGAGCTGTTACCTGTTTTGTGGTCTCGTTGAATACAATTACAGGTACGGCAAAACCACCCTCGATAGTGGCAGAAAAGGCAGGTCCGCAGATGGAGCCGCCGGTAAAGGGCTCCACGACACGTACACTGCCCTGGATAAGTGGAATAGGATCATAAGGCTTGGCGAGGTGTACAGTCGCCGTGAAGAGGTGTGTAAGACCGCTTGCCGCCGCGGCAGCAGTGCAAGCGGTGTTGTTCAGAGCGGAGATGGCGACCATGGCAACGACACGGGTGAAGAAGCTTCGCATAGCTCTGCAAGACAAAGGACTTTTGACGGATGAACTGCTATGCTGGAGGTTATTGTGATAGAAGAGTAGATGCGGCGTAGCTTTTAAAGTTGTACAGGGCAAGGATTCTATCGGCAGCGCACATGTAAAATTGCGGCACAGACGGTGTATGGTAACGATCAACGCTGACGCAGGGCTTCTGGGACGTAATCATGCTGAGAAATAGGCTTCATCGCCAAGTCTTTTATACAAAAAGTTGACAAATCTTTGTATTTCTCGCCATCGAGCCACGATGCCCTCGCCCCGTCTCTGGCTCATGATACTGAGCTAGACATCCTCCGCCAAGACTCGGAACGTGCTGCACAGGTCTTCAATACTAGGGGTCTAGCGAAACCCACATTCGACGGCTCTACGGCATACGACTGATAGAAGAATTATTCCTAGACTTTTAGCCTTGGTTACGGATATGCCCATTTGGAAGAAATGGGTATGACAAGACCCGCGCATGATGTAAACGACAAACCCCAGCTAATTGGTTCGCCCGCGGCTGTGTCGTGTGAGCGCATCTTTGCCCGTTCCGACGTCTCGCGGAGACGCAAATCTCGCGAGGCGACAACGTGCCAGCGTCGCCGCCGTGTAACCTAGGCGAAACTAATCTGGCCAAGGACTGCCTGTTTCGTCTTCTGGGGTGCATGCGCCCAGGATAGCAGGGGTTGCGAAGAGCGCGAATTGGGCAAAATCGCCCTCGCTGATCGGCGCAGACAGCTCCCACCACCTATCCCAGTTCTTGCACGTTTCCAACAGGGTGGGACCCCTGTGGCCAGGAGCCAGGTCGTGCGCCGTGCGGATGAAGAGAGGGCTGAAGGCACGAGCGGCGCTTGTTTCCTGGGTTGGAGATGGCCCCTGGGTGGTGTAGCGGAAGACGCGGCATGCGGTGGTGGTGTTATCTGACAGCGTAGGATTGTGAGAGCGCAAATAAGAGTGTTGTTAACTGGTGAGCAGTGCTCTTTTCGTGGGAGCTTTGCTATCCACTTACATGACTAGACTAACATCAAGAGACTAGTTCTCCGTACGCCTCTGGAGATGCGGCAAGATAGTTTCCAGGAACAACCTGCTAGCTCAACGATCCTAATCACGATGTTTAATCTAGCCCAATCTTGCGGTCCTGCATAGTGGCAAGGCCAGCAACTCCTTGCTTGCCCCAATGCCAAATTTAGCAGACGGCAACACAAGACCGCGTACAGTAACCGACCCCCTCCCACTCTGACCATACCGCCATCGTTCTATTTTCTATTTTCTACCTCTTCGCCTTTTCGCCCTCGCGATTACGTCGTCCTCGCGGAGATCCACAGAGCGAATAGCCTTCTCGCGCTTTCGTCCGAACACGAGCGCGCCGCTTCCCTGCACGGTGTAAGTGAAGCTGCCACAGCAGTAGGATCGTACATCCCGTGGTGACGGAGGTGAGCCGACCGCCTTACAGGCTGAATCTTTCGTCTGATACAGCTTCTAGGTTCTGGGTGACAGGGCTGGCTTTGTGGGGTTTGTTGGATGGGCCGGTGTGTGACGGGACGTGAGAGTTTGTCCCGGTGGGATGGCGATTGAGCTTGTAGCCGGGTGGGATGAGGTGAATGGTGGATGGGTATTCCTCCCGTCTTGGTTATTCATATTTGTCTAGTCGTCCTAAATCCACCGGTATTCGTCTTCGAATCTTCAGAGGATCTGGTGGCTGAACCTCTTCGTAAACTTAACGAGTTCTACAGCTATGCCAGCACCAAGGCAAGTAATCACATCAACACATGCCACTCATCGAAACAGAAGATAACATAAAGCAGGTCCAGCCTTAATATAGCATCTAGATTTATCAACAGTCACATCCAAATATGTCCCAGAAACCATCTTTCACATCACACTCAAGGAAACACCAGGATATAAAATGTAAGTCAGTCTCAATTCCTCTCCATCGTCAATTATGAACCCATTGATAGACATCTCTTTCGTGATAGGACTTTGCAATCCGCTGGTATCATCCCAACTACAAAACCAATTCCTTTCTCGCGAGAACGCAACACATCAAAACAACAAGAAAAACAAGGCAGTCAATGAAAGAACCAGGTATCTCCACCATGTCGCAATGCAAGAAACGACGAAACAATCCCGCTGATGCAGGTGCGGACGACAAAAAGAGAGAGTTGGGAGGAGACTTTGTCATCGATGACACTCTATAACCTGTAACCATAGGCCATCTAGTCCACTCTAAGTCAGCTGTGGAGCTGTTTAGTCCTGGAAAAACTTGATGATCTGCTGGAGGTCGCGCAGACCGACACCGTGCTTGGGGTAGCAGATGTACACCTCCTCGCCGAGAGCGCCGAACTTGCTTCGGAAGTCGGCCTTGCGTCGCAGGCCCAGGCTGTCGACGATGGAATTGTAAGTGCTGGCCAGGAAGCGGGCACGGATGCCGTTCATGTGCTCGCCGGGCGTCAGCTTCTCAGACACGCCCACACCGAACGTCACCTGGCCGGTGACGCTGGACAGAGCATACTCGATCAGCACCTCGATGGCGCCGTTGACGGAGCCCGGAAGTCGAGGGCCCACTTGACCTGCCAGCCGTGACGAGGCGCCAGCTTGGCCAGCACCACCATGGCGAGCACCTTGCCGTCCTTCTCGGCGGCGAAGTAGCGTCTGTGCTCGGGGTCAACCCAGGGACGCACCTCGGTGAGGTGGACCTGCTTGCCCTTGCGCGAGCGCTTCCACTCCTCGACGGCGACGTCGGCGCGCTTGATGAAGTCGTCATCAAGCTTAACCTCGTGAATCTTGACGCCCTCACGCTCGACACGGCGGGCCTTGGCACCACCGTTCAAGCTGTTGTGCTTGTCGGCGTCAACACGCTGCTCCTCAGTGCAGGAGAGCGTGCGCCAGCCCATCTCGTGAGCCAGGATCTTCTGGATCTCGTACGAGACAAGCATCCAGATGGGGGTAAGTCGCAGTTCAGAGACGACATACTTGACAAAGGCACGGCACACCTCAGTGTACTGCGACTTGTCGCAGAGCGGGTCGCCAGTGACCATGGCGAACTTTTCCTGCCTGACAAAGCCAACGGCTGCGCCAGTAGGGTGGCGCCAGATCTCGAAGCGCTCGTCCAACCACGAAGTGTTGGAGGCATCACCGTAGTTGGCAATGAGCTTCTCAACGGGGGCACCTCGTCCTCGGGTCGCAGCTTGGTGGTGTCGGCCTCTGGGTGGGGCAGACCAGGCTTCTGCTCGGGCAGCGACTTGGGGTCACGGTGGAAGAGGGAGGCATAACGGACGTCGCCCAGCTCAAGCATCCAGGTGACGATACGCTCCAGGCCAAGACCGGCACCGGCGTGAGGAGGAGCACCCAGATCGAAGGCGGTCATGTAGTCCTCCATGCCCTGCTCCTGCATGCCTGCTTCCCTCATGTTCTCGCGGAGAGCCTCAGCATCGTGAATACGCTGGCCGCCGGAGCAAATCTCCTGGCCACGGATGAAGATATCGAAGGATCGAGTGAAGAAGGGATTCTCGGGGTCCTTGGCAGTGTAGAATGGTCGGGCGCTAGCGAGGAACTTGTCAAGGACGTAGTAGTCGGTGCCGTACTTCTCCTTGACCAACTGGCCCAGTCGGATCTCGTCAGGAGTAGAGAGGTCCTCCATCTCAACATCACGTCCGTCATCGCGCAGCATCTGGATACCGTCCTTGAAGTCAAGAATCAAGGTCTCCTCCAGCCACTGGAACTCGCCACTAGGCCAACGCTTTCGGAGGACGTCGACTTCAGGCATGGCGTAGACGGCGTTGAAGACAGCCTTAAGGAAGTCGTCAACAACGTGGATGACCTCGTGGTAGTCGTGGTCAATGGCCATCTCGATATCAAGACCAGTGTACTCAGTCAAGTGACGGTGAGTGTTGGAATTCTCAGCGCGGAAAACAGGGCCGACCTCAAAGACACGGCCAAAATCGGCAGAGATGGACATCTGCTTGGCCAACTGAGGGCTCTGGGCCAGGAAGGCGTTTCGACCAAAGTAATTGACCTTGAAGACGGCAGCACCACTCTCAGTCGCAGCCGGCTGCAACTTAGGGTGTTGATCTCCACGAAACCCTTCTCCTCGAGAGTCTCGCGGAACTTGCGGGTGACCATGGAGCGGATGCGGAAGAGGGCCTGGTTAGCGGGGTGGCGTAGATCGAGGATACGCGAAGACATGCGGTTGCGCAGCGACTCCGGGGCTTGTAGTTGTTGAAGGGCAGGTTGTGCGCGGGGTTGACGAGATGGATGGAGGTGATGTCAACCTCGACACCGGCGTGGGTAGCCGAGCGGATGGGCTCAGGAGGCTCCTTCAAGTGGCCAGTGACCTGGACGAGCGACTCGGGGTGCAGCTTCTGAACCCATTTGACCATGTCCATGTTCTCGCGGGACAGGACACCCTGGACGGAGTGTGTCTGGTCGCGAAGCAGGAGGAAGTCGAGGGCACGGGAGAGCTGGCGCTGGGTGTGAATGCGAGCGCGGAAGCTGACCTCGGTGCCAATAGGCAGCTTGTCGAGCTGGGCAATGGTGTTGAGCTCATTGGGATGGACGGGCCAGTCGGAGCTGGCGCCTGTGCGACCGCTTTCGAAAGAAGAGCGCGAGGCCGACTTGATATCGACGCTGGAGCGGATGATGTCAGTGCTAGAGCGAGGCGAGCCCTTGAGCTCGACGCCGCTGTCGTTCATGCTTGCGAGGATCTGCCTGCGGTGGTCGTTGGAGATGGGCGAGATGGGCGGGGTAATGCCAGTGGGAGAAGCAGTCCTGCTGGCGACAGCGGAGGAGGGCTCAGAGAATGGATGGTTGTGGCGGCGAGGCTGCCTGGAGTCGGTGTTGAGCTTGGGAAGGGCTGCGCTGTTGCGGTTCTTGCGAGCGCTGGCGGTGGAGCTACTGCGGACAGCGGAGCCAGAGTTATTCGCGCGAGGGGCGCTTGTGATGTTGTTGTTATTATTGTTGGTGGTGGAAGTGGCAGCGGTGTCGGTGTCAGTATTAGTGTCGTTGGTGTTGGTGGTGTTTGCAGCGGTGCTGGCGACGCTGTTCTTGTCGGAATCAGACGCCAAAACCTCGGTTACGAGGCTGCTATGCTCCTTCGCTGCGCGTCGCTTGCTGGATGATCGTGATCTAATGGGAATGCCAAAGGCTGAGGCAACGGGCCCCAGGATACCACTGGCGCTCGGCATGGCTTTTGTAAATCGATGATGCTAGAGAATGATGACGGTGTCCCAGGTGCAGGATGCAGGTTGCAGGTTGCAGGTTGCAGGGAGGGGTGTATGTGGATCAGGAGGTGTAGGTGTGAATGTGGGGCCCCTCTCGGTGCTGTAGGTACCTATGGGTGCTGCTGCGTGCCAGTGCTTGTGCTATTCCTCTGCTTGTGCCTTTGCCTGTGTTGCGGTGGCAGGTCGATGTACCTGCTGGGCTGCGCTAGGGGCCGGGATGCGCGGAATGCAGTGGGTACGTATCGAGCCCTGTCAATACGCGTACCGATGTGCGTGGGCAGAGGTACCGGTACCCGAGGAACAGGCCGGATCCCGCTGCGGTGACGTGCCGTGGGCCTTTTTTCGCTGCGGTACCTGCTTGGCAATGCGCGCCTGATGCGGCAACTCGACTGACGTATTCCGTCTGCCAATTTTCTCTTTTTCGTTGGGCGAGGTAGGTAATTGGTGCTCCGTGTTTCGGCTTTCCTTGGCTTGGATCCTGGCCTGGTTTTGACGATGCGCTTGAAGCCGGTTCCCTCGTAAGGCTGCGACTGCCGGGCTGGGGCTCGCCGGAGCAAAAGCTCAGAGAGTGAGAGTCAGGACGATTGGGATCGTGATCGTGATCGCGATGACCATTCGCGTCCGAGCGGGTTAAGATATGGAGACGGCGTTTACTGTATATATCTCGGTGATGGTGGTGCCGGTGGTGAGAGGCGGGTAGGTGGTTGGTGGAGGAGGACGAGGAATACGGATGGGAGGTAGGGGACCAAGGCGGGCGGGCCTGTGATGTATGTAGGGAATTGTTGAATCACAAGAGATGGGAAAGATACGATCCAGCAGAGGGAGAGAGAAGGAGGGTTCAAGAATGTGAGGAGGGGAGCAAAACTAAATAGTCATTTCGTGTAAGTGCCCGCAGATCCACGTTGACCTGAGCCAAAGTCAGTTTTATGCCACGCGCGCGGGTACAGTGCTCGAGGTACATGAGCATTACAAGCCGAAACTGTAATAAGGTAACACTATAGTACAGTAATCAACCATAATCATGTAAGCACTGTAAGGCAAGGTAAGGCAAGGCAAGGTAAGGCAAGGCAAGGTAAGGTAAGGCCTAGCTACAGTAGTGTGCAATTGGCGAGCAATCGTGGGAGCAAGAGGAGGGGCGGTGGCGGGCACACCAACGGACATGTCATGCAACCCGAAGGTGAGAAACAATGACAGAGCGAGACACCACGGCACCGTCACCCGCGCGCAAAGTCCGTGCCGACATGGTTTGATTGGAAATGCGTGTGCTGGCACCTGCGGAGCCATGGCCGGTCTTTGGCCCAGCAGATCCATCGATCGCAGGGGTCATTGATATCTCTTACCAACGGATTTACCATCGGGGCCCTGCAGCACGGCCCAGACGGCAGCTCAAGCACCTCCGTCCGAGGTGATGAGTTCCTCCCAGCAGCACCCCTGGGCGAGTGCTAGCCTCTACGGTTTTAGCGGTGCAGAAACTAGCCGCAGCCTGCACAGTACCGTATCTAAGTTACATACATTAGTTAGTAGCAGCCTTCGTTTGCTTCACGTAGGGCTCGCCGAGCATCCCGAGTCAGGGCCCGGCTATTTCTCTCGGGTCCATTTGCACATGCAGAGCTACTACCTAAGTACCTTAGCTATGCTGGAAAAGCGAAAGCAAAGAGACAGAGAGTGAGAGGGAGAAAAACACTCTTGCCTGCTTACCTATCTCGGTCTACACGTGCGTATCACAACTGCGGACTTTGCCTTGTTTGGTAAGCAGCCTTGGACGGCTGATGCTGCAGGACATGAGTCAACGGGGCCTCGGTATGAGCTGTTGGTCCTGTTTCCGGCACCTCTGGGCCTGGGGCCTGGGCTTGGGCTTGGACCCCATTTGCGTCATATGCGAAGCAATCCCGGGAGAGCTGCAATGGCCGTTGTTTTGTTTCCGTGGGCGGACTCACCGGTGGCCGCAACGAGGGAAAAACAGGGTCATGTGTTTTCGGAGCCGGGAT
The DNA here is from genome assembly GCA_020081605.1 of Albifimbria verrucaria. Taxonomy (NCBI): domain Eukaryota; kingdom Fungi; phylum Ascomycota; class Sordariomycetes; order Hypocreales; family Stachybotryaceae; genus Albifimbria; species Albifimbria verrucaria. Next base: position 908,135 of record JAHREC010000049.1, read on the forward strand.
GTGCGGCATGCCTTGTGAATGCAGCAATGGGTAGGCTTAATTTTTGTCTTAATTCTTGTCTTTTTTAACCACCGATTGGAACGACTGTACTGGTCGAATTTACACTGTGTTCTTTTTCTTTATTTCGGGCATGGCGTTACTACCTATGTATTGTTATGGCCCGCTCTCCGTTGCTCGCATCACAAACTCATTAAACGGTGGCATGAAAACGGACCCATCGGGTTCGGATTAGACTCTGCCGTCAAAGCTTCCATCTGCCTTGGTTCTAATTCTTCATCCCCTCTAGTTTAGACAGGCCATCACATGGGGTAAAAGGAGGGGTTTTAGTTGAGAGGGAAATTGCAAAAACAATAGATGGATATGGGGTTTGTGGCTGGTGAGTATGAAAGCCGCAACCCTTTCGACGGAAAAGGTGTCTGGAGTTTAGAATTGGCCTTTCGAAATCTGGCACCTCCCAGGATTGGATTTCAAGCACACACACACATGGGACATGGGGCTCGGGGTTTCACGAAAGGAACGAGAGTGAATGACCAATCCAGCCGTGACCCTGGCTCGGGTGCAGACGCGGGCTTTTGCTCCGTCCCACATGGTCCGCCGAACTTGGAATCGTCCGCCAGCCAAGGTTGGTAACATAACCAGGCACGGGTAGTCCATTGTCTTCGACGGAGATCTGGAACATGCCTATTCCTGGACCGAGCTCGCCGCGAGCGCCGTGCATGCAGTGCGGTGCAGCGTAGCGAAAAACGGGAGGGAAAAAAGAAGAGGGACAAAGAAAACATACAGTACTGCACAATCACAGCACTGCAATCAACAGACACACCCCACTGACGTCAGCGCTTCCTGGTCCCTTTCCGCGATAAGACCCCAAGTCAATTCAATTCGCCTGACAATGAAAAACAATTGGTTCAAATGGATGCATGGTGTGATGATCAGGTAAGGCTTGGCCAACGTGGTGTCGCCGAAATAAAGACATCGCATCAATCAACGGGTGGTTTGCATGCGATTTCACAAAATTGGAAGACGACATAAACAGGGCCCTTTTTCTTAATTTTCCAGGGACGGCAGCAAGCCAGTTTCTCCAACAGCCCAGAATCAAGAGTCGGTACGGATTGGTACTGTACAGAGTTCTGTACCTTAGGGACTAGTACTGCCTGTACCCGCCGCCATCACGTCCCTACCAGTACCTTTTCCTCTCCCTTTCCAGTAGCACGGCATCAGACGTCATACAAGTCCCCTGTTTGCCAATCCTCTCTCTCGCAGACTTCTTTTGCCTCTCCTCCTCCCCATCATCCCGGCAACGACTCGTCACCTTTATCGCGGTCATCACTCTCGTCCTCTGTCCCTCCATTATCCTCACTTTTTCCCTCCGCCGCCCTCTCATTCATCCATCGGGACGGGCCCCTCCTCCGACGCGGCGGATCCAAAGTTACACTACATAGCGCAAACGTCAGGACCAAACAAAGCAGACGTCGATCCTTGACGCCCTCTGTCGCAGCGGACCCGAGTTTGTGCAAGCCATCCAGGTCGACGCCCCCGCGTGCCGTGGTGCTGTGTGCTTTGTCGTGCCGTGCTCTCTGTGCTGTGCCGTACCGCGCTGTACGCCTTACCGCACCAGGCTGCCCCTTCAGCGCTTGGTGAGAGCCTAGTGGGTGTCATTGTCAGTGCATTGGCCTAGCTGTGCCTTTCTCGGCCAGTTCCCTATCAGAGAGTTTGGTGGGTGCTGTTTATCGTTGTCGTTGCTGCTGTCGTCGTTGTTGCGGGCTGGTTGTCTGGCATCTAGCGTGTGTGCCTGTTTCTTGTTTACTTTGCACCACCACCACCACTGCCACGCATTCCCCGTTATCGGATTTTCCCTTTCTCGATCCTTTCCTCCATCTGTTCTCAACTCCAGCCATCGTCTTCATTGGGAGACTCAGGGTTCAGAGGCTCAACGTGCTCCATCCAATAAGCACTTGTCCCCACCCTTGCTTTGCTGCTTGGGCCATTCTCAGCCGCCACTCGCTCGCAACAAAAGCTCACCCCGGCTCTCTCCGGCACGTCCATTCCGATACCAAGCTTTTTCTCCCATCCCCTGCTACCGTCGGCCACGGACTCTACAGCCACCCGCTGCCCACGACTCTGACAGTCATACTAAGGCGTCGGCCGGTCGGCGACTCCATTGGCAGCGAGACAGCATCTGACTGACCATCAGACGAGGAACGCAGAAAGCCCGCAGAACTGGGCACACACATTCTCTGTCCCCTCCTCTCCTCCCTCCCGTTGTCAGATCCAACACCCCTCCCTGCTTCATAATACCACCCTTCCTCTATCTACCTATCCACCCTCCATGGATGCTATCCCCACAGACAGCAACCCGACGACCCCAGAGCCTCCCGACTACGTTAATCCTCTCGAGACCAGCTCTCGGTGGTATCTTAGCGCCCGGGCCAACGCCGTTCGCTATGCTGCCAGCCTAGGCTTCAGCATACACAATCGTGTTGATCCCCGGCCCCTTCGCCATCTCGCGAGATATGGCTTGACGCTACCCTATCCAAATACCCCGGCCGTCAAAAGATCAAGGTCGAGGTCTGGAATCCTCCCGCATCTCCATTGGTAGTCGCGCCGCCATCATCAACTTCCATGGTGGTGGCTGGATTCTTGGTCAGGGCACTGATGATGCCCGTTGGGCCGGCGCCGTTTTGTCGTCTCTTGATGCCGTGGTCTTCACCATAAACTACCGTTTGGCACCCAGCTACCCCTTCCCGATCCCCGTTGAGGATTGCGTCGATGCCGTAATCCAGATTGCCGCCCGTGCAACCGAGTTCGGCATCGACCCGGAGAACATCGTCCTCTCCGGCTTCTCCGCCGGCGCCTCCATGACCTTGGCTACCTGGATTGTCTTGCAGGATCCCGCCCGGTTCGGCTATACCTTTCCCGCCCCGGCTCCACCCATCGCTGGTCTGAATCTCTTTTATCCTGTTCTTGATTGGACGATATCACGACCAGAGAAGCGTCAGACGTGCAATCGACCCGATCTGACGCTGCCCAAGGGTCTCACAGATCTCATCGACGCATCCTACGTGTATCCTCCCATCCCCGGGAGCAGCGCACGGATCTGCGCCTCTCACCGGGTCTCATGCCTGATGATCTGATGAAAAAACTGCCTCCTATTCATCTCTGCCTCTGCGAGTATGATATGCTGCTTGCTGAAGGCATGCGCTTTGCGCAGCGTCTCGATGCTTTAGAGAAGACACACACCCTGCGAATCGTCGATGGTGAGCGCCACGGCTGGGACAACCCACCACCCATGGCGCCCAAAGAGAGCGTGTACACGGAGTACGGCGAAGCCATTCAGTCCATCGCCGGATGGCTAGGGCAGTCCGGCGACACGGACCAGGAGTCAATAAATTCCATGAAAACCAAGAGGCCAAGGCTGAAGCGGCCTAAGTACCTATCGCTAAGGTCTAGGAGTGCGAGGAACTAGACGCTGAAGTTGCCATGAGGGAGGAATCGGACGAATTGCAGCAGCATATGTCCATACTTGTGTTTCATCAGAGATATATACGTAGAACGTTTTGTCTTTAGCGATTTTTCTTATGGCTGGAGTTGGATAGCAATGGAGGTATGTGGCGTTTCGGAGAAGAGCATCTAAAGGGCACTGGAGGAGCAAGTTTCATAGAGAATATCAACCTTGTATGTGTGGAATCTGCGTGGCTTGTAAGTGTCTTGCACGAGATGAATGGAGGCACCCACACCAACAGCCTCATGATCAAGATTCAACGTGGTTGCTGGACCCTTACAGCCCTACAGAACCGTAGCTTCAGCTAGTACCTTTACATCCCAAAATAACCACACTTTACCAGGTTATTGGAAGCGTCCGACGATCATCCTCGGAAGCGGCGGAAGAAGGATGGGGTAGACGCAGCCATGCACCACCCTCGCCGAACTTACGCTTGAAGGCAGGAAGAAAAGGGTCCCCAGTCAGCCCTTGTGTGCGTCTATTGCACCATGCAGACAGCAAATTAACGCCGGAGCTTGTAAGCAGGGTTTGTCGTGGCTGCATCAACCGATGCTACCGTGCAGTTGAGTGGAGGAGTGGTGTGACTGTACATGCAGCGAACGGCATGCTCGTTGCCGAGACCTGGTCTCGAAGGCAGCATCCACGATATACCACCGAAAGTTAAGCGTTGTATATCGAAAGAGTATAGAATGCAACGCTTCATGGGAGTACAGAAGGTTGCTCGGGTTCGCACTGTACGGGCGCCATACGCCCTCTACGGAATATTGACGAACAAGTGGCGAGACAATATTCACAACCCTATACTCTGTAGAGAGTTCGGCAACGCTGAAGTGACGGAGCTAAACGGCGCCGGTTTTATCAGATGTCCGGTGCTAAGACGGGACCAGCTCATCATGTCTTTCCCAAGTACACCAATCGGTAACGTTGGAGCGGTAAATGTCTAGCTTTCTCGGTCTTTTGTCAATAATACGGAAATGCCCGCATTCTCGGTGCTTGCCGGAAGTGACGAAGCTAAAGTACTCGATGTCCCGAGCGCTAGCATATTTCCCAAGCACATCTTTAACACCGATCACCAAGCCCTAGGCGAATTGAGAGGGCGATATTAGTCTGTGTTTTTTGCTCTGTGGTACCTCAAACTAGTTATATTGACATGAGAAGCAACGAGGCTCGATTCCCTTCGTCTTACCCTCCATTGTATTGCGGGAGCCTGCACCAGGCTTACTAACATTCAAGCGCCCGAGTCTTCCTCGTGGCAGCCGGGAGGAGATAGATGACTCCTTGGGTCTCTTTCCAACCCCCTCTTGGTAGGGAGAGTAATCTCATGAACCTTTTACCGACCGTCTTTACCCAGCCTTGGAACTTCTTGGACTCTGCCAGAAACCTGCTGTCCATAGTATTCTTTCGATTCCATCATGAATTTTTGTAGGTCCTTAGCCAGGACGGACCATGGTGGATTCTCGGGAGAGTTGGGCTTCGACAAGAGTGGCTGCGATATACCACCCGAACCGGCTGAAAGGAGGGCCCTGTGCGGGGATCGGCTGCGGATCGAATTTCATACTATCAAGCTTGTGTGTGATGTCGTCCTATCCTTCTTCAAAGTTGGCCATCTTCGTCTTTTTCTCAAGTCGCCATTCGGGACGGTCCCATTCAAGGAATTTCTTGCCCTGGGGTAGAGGCAGTCTGAAGATGGCGGCCAAATGAGTTGGCGTGTGGATCTGGGGAATCGGAGCTCTTGGGGTGGCTTGAGATGGTGTTGATAGGTTGGTAGGTTGGTAGACCAATTGTCTTGAATTGCTACCAAAGGTGTGTGTGTGTGTGGAAGCGAGGGAAGGGAGGTGGATCCGTGCCTGATTATCTGTGCAGGGAATCATAGCTGCTCAGTCATCAGGCACAGATGCCTGGGGTTACCTTCCTTCCACAGATGGAAATTGCCGTTTGGGGAGGTTGGTGGTTGATGTAGGGACGGGTGAGGAGCCAGGTGTAGACGCAGCACGGTAATTAGAAGAGGCGGTTGCTACTGGGCCAAAGTAGAAACGATAAGGAATCGATTTGTTATTACATAAAAACGGGGTTGAATCTCTTCAAGCATGTGCCAAGTGCATTCTGTAAGCTCAAGATAGATGGGCAATTCAAAGATACCCTCTAGATAGGACTGTGAACTGCAAGAGCAAGTAATAAAATATGAATATGCCAAGAACTATTTAGCAGAGCTGTACTGTATATTATGATACCTACTGACACAATTACTAAGACCGTTTTGCTATAGTTGGGATATTCGCTTGTACATCAAGCAATGAATGACCATGAAGTTCCCATATATGCCAAAATGTCTTAAGCTCTGTCGCTGCATATGCGAACATTTGAGGACACCTCATGGTAAAGACAAAAAATGATAACCTTGATAGTTGTAAAAGAAAGTCGAGAAATAAAACTGCTAGCCACGCAAGAACGAACTCGCTTTTTACCAACTTTTGTTCATGTCGACTATAGCAAGAACCCTGAACCTTTATCAGCCTTGCTCCCAATAAGTTACCACACTCGTCTACTCGCAAACATTCGATCAGAGAAACATCATGGGCAACGACAGTCATCCTGGTCCCGTTCCCAACCGTGGCATCACGGCCCACGAGCTCGCCATCCAGCTGGCTAAACAGCGTGAAGACATTATCAAGAAGTGCCTTCATTCACAAGAAACTTCCAACAATCGACTAAGAAGTGATTGGGGAAGAGACCTCCGTGTTTCTGAAGGGCTTGTTCGGAGAGAGTGGGAGCGAGACCATACCGAGTCTCGATATCTCCTGCAGAGCGAGGTCGACAGCCAACTCATCCGTTTCAAGACGGATCTTAGAAACAGATGGGATAAAGAGCTCGCCGACTTCAAGGCTGAGCTGAAGACGGAATGGAGAAAGGAGCTTGATAGCTTCAAGGAAGAGGTCAGGAAAGAGATGGAGGATGCCTCGCGGAATGCAGCTGCAGACGAAGCTGAACGGCCTCGCAAGAAAAAAAGCAGGATGGCATTCTCGGTATTACGTCTAGAGTCATCAAGTTTGATGTGTGAGTACTTGCTTACACGGTCCTCTGGGTTCTAAGCTAACAGCAATTTTCTACTAGAAACTTCAACTTCAACACGAGAAAGGAGGAGCAGCCCCAAACTTCAACAAGGGGTGGCTCAACAGACAGTGATGCGACGCTGCGATAGAGAGCTTCTGAGCCGGACAGCTCTAGTTAAAGACTGATCCTTGGCGGCGCGTTCTTGGCAAGGTAATCACAGGTAGATCATGTAACACTGCGTCTTTTATGGATCTTGTCCTGTTTAGATATAGACGAGCAGCATCAACATTTACACCGTCGGCCTAGACACTACAGACAGTGACCGAGACAATGCGTGGCAACATTAATCTAGTTATCTACCTCATTTCATATCATCTGTGCTGACCACTTTAGCGTCCCTATGGATGGTAGAGTGGCTTTTTCCTCCCTGTTCACAAAAGCAATACTGTCCGGTGAGACCGTAGAAACAAGCAACATGTCCAGCCATACAATCGAATAGTCTTGGGAAAAGCGCAACGCCACAATCTGAATCGCAAAATGACAGGCTCTTGGGACGAGGCGCACGGTAGCAGATAGATGGTTTCAGCCGCGGGCTCCAGCATCACGCCACTGAACATGCTTTTTCTAGCATGATCGTCTCTGCAGCTAAATCACAGGCCGTTATTTTGGGCGGATGTTGATGCGGAGAACACCATGGTGGGAACTGGGGAAATGGTGTTGAGATGGTAATTACTGGAACTCCATGTAGTATCACTTATCGCTTGGGCAGACGGGCGTGTCGTCTAGCTTTTCTGGCATGTTTTTCTACACGACGAGTTGTTTACGTCAGGCGTTTTTATTATTTCATTAATGGGTAGATCAAACAGTTATCAGACTAAGCTCTCTGACTTCAAATCCAAACAGGCTCGTCCACAATGCTCAAATCATTAGGTGTGACAGGATGGGAGATTTCTGCTACCAGAAGCCATCCTGGCCACTTTCATGCTTTCGCTTAACCCCACGCTCCATCGAACCTTTGCGAATATGTTCTAACTTCTATGATTCATGAAAACACTTGTCGAGTCATCTCACTGCTCCGGCCGCCTTCCGTACACGACGTAGCTAGGATCCAGTTAGCAGATGAACAATGAGTATTGTTCCCCGATGCTCAAGGACGAGCTTCAATGAGATAAAATAAAGCAATGACATGAAACCAGAAATGGGTCAAGGGAGGACTTACAAGGGCACCCAGCTGTGCACGTTACGGTCAAGGACCTCTTTCCGCGCCCTCGCCAGCAATACTTGGAAATAAGCCGGGTCACCCCCAAGAATCTGGGCATATCCTCGTGCAAACACATTCTCGATGTTGTCACGGAAGTGGCTCAGTTCCAGCGCCCCAATATGCTTCAGTCGTGAGTCTTTGGGCCAGGGGTTCGTCGGAATCTTGAATAGCTTCTCCTGCACGTCCTCGTAACCCGCCTCCTGGAGATACTCCTTCCATCGAATCACCTCCTGCCCGAAGCGCCCACCTTCTCCGACATTTCGAAGTAGATGTTGCCCATCTCCACATACGCCGAGTCCGCGGGCAGCGTGCCGTCGTCGGACTGGAACGCCGGGTACGATCCGGACAGCTGCAGGTACGCGCCCGGCTTGAGGCGGGTGAGGGCCTGGCGCATGAGGCGCGGCCAGTCGCGGATAGCCATGATGAGCTCGCGCCCATGGATGAGGTCGAAGCTGGCCTCGGGCCAGAGCCACTCGTTCTCGATGTCGTCGAGCTCGAAGAACAGGTTTGGCGGCACCATGTTGGGCTGCACGGCCGCGGTGTCGACGCCGATGACCTCGGCGGATGGGTACTGCTCCGCGACGTCGATGGCCCAGATGCCTGATCCGGTGCCCATGTCGAGGATCTTTTGGGGATTTTCCACGATGGGTGCTATGAATAGGTTTTCCATAAGTAGTGTGAACTTGAAGTGTTGGAGATCATTGCGATCCATCTAGAAATACCAGTCAGTGGTTGATGATAATGAATCTCTCGACTGTACATACCTCTCGGTCATCCACTGGCATCCATGGCTTGTGAATCCCATAAGCAGCATACGTACGGCCTCCCTCCTCAATGCCCTTCCTGATATCAGACGCCAACGACGTCACATAGCTCGTCGTCGTCGACTCAGCATAACCCTCATCATCAGTAAACAAGTCTGGCTCAATATGCGACGACGGCGCGTTGCTCGATTCAGCAGTCAACGGGCGCGGTTGCTCTGCTGCGTCGCCCCCGTGGCTATCGGGTCCCGGTCTGGAGGTGTCTTGGGATGGGCAGCAGTGCCCTCTATTGGCGCTCTAGACGCCGGCGAGTCACCCATGATGCGCTATCCTAGACGTAAGCTCTGAGTTGACGGGCCTGGCTGCAAGCAAGCGACGCTCTCCAGGTTTGGTCGACTCAGTAAAGAGGACGGGGAGTAAGCGACAAACTCGACAGGGGCGATATTCTCTCACACGGGTTCTCAGCCCGTTGGCCAAGAGCACGTTTGTGAACCTTGCTTTGTGCCCCCAAGTCGTAGTGTCACTGCGCAGGGCCAATTACAGTGGCGTCTCCAAGACAAGCTTCTAGGCGCATACGTCGCAAGCTGGCGTGCTTCCTGCGACAACCTGGATTTGTGTGAGCGTGCCATGTCTCAGAGCTTCTCTGGAGGGAAACTGAGCGCCCATGCTCCCAGCGACTCGGTAACCAGCCAACTGGATGGCCATGTCCTGTCATGCAAGACAGGACCACACTTGCTTATTGATGTGCGCACATGTTTTTTCTTGCAAGGGTCGCCCATCTCTCTCGGTCGCAGAAAGGGATCAGGCAGTTGGATAAATTGAGACTTGGCGGAACCGCTAGTGCGGTGGAGGCCCCCGACCCGACCTGTTGTCCATCCTTCAGATGCCAGTCGCATGCAGCTCCGGAGCGGACACTTCCAGAAATGTGATAGATCCCCTCACTGCTGCTTTGCCCTGTGACAAGACACCGTCGAGCTGCTTGCTTACCATTTGATTTCTGTCCCGTGGCGACGAGCAGCTGACACTTGCTGGACAAATCCCTAAAGGTGGGCAGATCCTGATGTGGTTACTTGCCTAAACGGGACACTTACACGGAACCCAGGACATCACAGCGATACTGCTTCCAATGGCACTACCATCCAAGGATGCGGTCGACGAGGCCCTCGCTGGGCTTATCGACGCCGTGAAGGGCTATTCGGATGCTCCCGACGTCGCCGGGCACATGGCCCGGGTTGAGATTATTGCGCGGGCCAAGAGTCTCATCCGCTCCGTGGTGGCGCCGGAGATGACACCGAATTACCACGGCTTGAACGTAGGTCTACCGATGCATGCCCAACTACTAGACCTAGTGATTGACGAGACGGTCAATTGGGTGTAGATGGCGGAGCTGGTTGCTATCCGAACGTTCATCAAGTTAAAGGTTCTGGATGCCATTCCCAGAGAGGGATCCATCTCACTCGAGGATCTCTCCAAAGCCACCGGCGCACAGGACTCGCTTCTGGGTAAGTATAATACTTGAGATGGTATAGAAGCATGGCGCGCGTTTACTGATGATCAACATGTAGAACGCATGGGTCGAGTCTTGGGTGAGTGAACAGTATACGAGCCGTGACAACACCCACCGCTCCCAAGATGCATCTACACTAACACAGCTTCAGTTGCATCCGGTTTCTTGGATCAAACACGTCCAGATGGCGGCGACTACAAGCACACCAAATTCTCCCTCTCCTATCTCCTCGACAAGCCCGCCCCGGACACCTGTTCCTCGCCATGTGCGTATCCCCGCCTCCCTCCGTACCGCCACTTACACAGCCGCAGGTACGACGAGTGGTTCAAGAAGATGCACAACTTCGACGACTACCTCGTCGCCAAGGGCCAGCTCCAGAACGCCCGTGAACCGGAAGACCCGCTGCATAACCCGTACACGTACTACCACAAGCAAGAAGGCACGCCGGTGTGGGCCATCATGAGCCAGGACGCTGAGCGGTTCCAGACGTTCCAGACGGGCATGGCCGGCATCGACCTTGCGATTCCGGTGGTTGGCCATTTTGACTTTAGCAGCTTGAAGGACTCCCTGAGGAGGAGGCCAAGGGAGTAGTTGAGCTGGTGGACGTCGGTGGCGGCCATGGAGCCGTGCTGAAGAAAATTCTGGATACGCACCCGGAGCTGTCGCCCAAGAACTGCGTCCTCCAAGATCGGTCGGAAGTTATCGAGCTGTCGAAGCGAGATGCTATTCTCCCTGCAGAGGTCCAGCGCCAGGAACATGATTTCATGACAGAGCAGCCTGTCAAAGGTACATTTTCTAGCGAGCCCCATCACACAATTCCAGCCCCTTAAACTAGTCACTGATGATATCAACTTCTACCACAGGCGCAAAGGCATACTTCATGCGCATGATTCTCCACGACTACGCCGACACAGTAGGTATCGAAATCCTCACGCAGCTCGCCGGCGCCATGTCACCAGAATCACGCGTCCTGATCTGCGAAATGGTACTGCCCGCACGGGTCGGCGAGGCCGACTTCCCCGCTGCGGTCATGGATCAGGCCGTCATGACGATGGGTGGCAAGGAGCGCACGCAGGACGGCTTCGCAAAGATGCTCGAGGCGGCAGGACTCGAGCTGGTGCAGGTATGGAGGGCACCAGGTGTACCGGGAGCGTGCGTGGAAGGACGGCTGAAGAAATGAAGCCTGTCTGCTCTTACAACATAGACAAAACGAAAGACGAGTACATGCAGGAAGCTTTGTTACTATTGTTGCTGTAACTATGTTTCAACTTTCGTTAGATGATTAGAGAGAGTGCGCTGCTAATAGATGCTCCGCTAATGAATGAAAGCAGTCTGGCCACCGATATGTTTCCTATATACGATTCATGCAGCCGGCTTCCGTCACGCAGCTTCACACAAGCATTCTTGTTCCCACAATATCAAAGCCAACCCCTTTTGTGTTTCTTTGATTTACCACTTAGCGTCAGGGGACTCAAGGAAGCCCTTGAGGATGGCGACAATCTTGTCGAGGGAGGCGAGGTAGGTGCGCAGGTCACCCTGGACCTGGGCCTCGTCGCCGCCGAGCTTGGCGTAGAAGTCCTTGCGGTAGGGGCAGGCGCTCATGGCGGTGCTGAAGATGGGCTTGACGAGGAAGCTGTGGTGGGGCTTGAGGGTGGTGGAGTAGGCGGCGCGGAAGGAATCGGCAAGCTCCTCGCTGGGGTTAGCTTGGTTCTTGCTGAGGGCGATGCAGGTGAACTCGAGGCCACTGCGGGAGGCGGATTGTCAGCTTCATGGTTTAGGGGCTGGGAGAAGAGGCCACGTACCGGACGAGCCACAGGAGACCCTCGGTGGCGGTGTGCTTCTTGGACTTGATCTCGTTGCGGCAGAGGTCCTGGATGTTCTCCGACTCGGCGGGGCAGCAAGCTGACGCTCACGGAGCTTCTATAATTCGAGCCACGTTAGTATGCGGATGGATGTTGAGGCGAGAGGTTGACTGGGAACGAACCTTGACGTTTCCGAGGATATCGTTCTTGACAGGGCTGAAAGCGACGGACATGGCCTCTGTTGATCGTCAAGTCAGTCATCGTAACAAAGAATCGAGAGGGCACGGCGGTGAAGGGCTTACCAAAGATGGTGGTCAGAGACTCGGCGGCATCGAGGAACTGGGTGGTGGCGATGGCGTTGGCCCTCTCGGCGTCAATGGGGACGTCGGTGAAGGAGGTCTTCATGGTAGAGACCCAGGTCTGGCCGGCAGCGAGAGCAGACATGATGGCGAGGAGGTTGGTGGTGAATTGATAAGGGTGGATGAAGGTGTTTGGTGTTGAAGGTTGTAAGTTTGGAGAAGGAGGAGGGGTCCAAGTCCAGGTCGAGGTCGAGTCCAGGGATGTCCGTGATAGCGGTCAAGCTACGGAAGACGGTGGGGTCAAGCCTGACGAAGCCCAGGGGCAGCAGCTACGGTTAGTTGGCCGAGGGAGGGGTAACAGGAGTACCCAGGTACTCTCTAGTAGTGAATGGCAGCAGAAGCAGAATCTGGTGCAGACGACCCCGCCATAGGTGTCCCGTTTGGGAACCGCTGAGGAGTGAACCGCGTGGCGGCACGACCAGAGCGGTACGTACCTGGGCCGTCCCTCGGGAGGACGGAGATTCTGTGGCTCCGGGCGAACCCAAGCATTCTGCATCGAAAAACCTGGATCTACAACAGAGGTTGGCTCCAGGCTCCATGGCCCATGGGCTTATACGAGACAAGCTTCCTACAGCTCCACCAAGCATTGCTCGCGCCGTGCTTGTTCGGATACGGCCTACTTGGCTAGCATGGGAAAGTGCTTATTTGGAATTGTTTAATTCTGATTGCTTTTATTTTTATTTTTAATTCTCCGGCGTGCAAGAAGTTGGGATAGCCGCATTCGAGCATGAGTCGGAGGATCAAAGAAATCATTCAATCCAATCAATCAAATCAATCAATCGGTCGATCCCCAACGACCCCTCACCCCGGGGTCATCGCACAAGCAGGCCGCCTGTTGTGCTAATTAACTACAGGCCCTTACAGGGGCTCCCAAACACAAGCACAGGCCCAGGCCAGGACGGACAGGGCAATTGAGGCTTGCTGCCAGTGACGTCACTCGTCATACTCTACGTCAAACCTCCAATATCATTCGTACCCATGCCTTTAGCCCAGGCCCTAGCATGCCTGGTGGGCGCATACTATAGTACAGATGCTACACAGCGCAAACACTGATCAACGGAGAGAGTGTGTGTGTACATACCGTATGTGTGTGTGTGTCTTTTTGTATGTACGTACACCCAGCATCCCGGTCCACTCCAGCAGCCGCATCCAAGGCGCCGCCGGCCTTTGCTCCGTGTCATTCCAGGGACGGGACGCAGCGCAGCGCAACGCAACACACGGCGCCTGCTGCTCTCTCTCAGGTACTACCTGGGCCTGCTCTCTGCCATCACCCACGACAATGGGGCGCCTTCTCAAGTCACCCCACACCTCGAGGTGCCGTGAGCCGACTGTTTGCTTGGCTACATCCGTTTTTCTTACACGCGCGTGTTTCTCTCCATGTCTGCCAAGGCGCACGCTTTCTTGAAGCATACACGCTCCATCCGTCATGGCCTTGGTCGTGTCCGTGTCCCCTCTTCCATCTGTGCATTAATAGTCTTCCCTTTCCCCTTACAATCAACCTCGTTTGATCCTCCAACATTGTTAGTCCACCTACAGTACACTTCTCTTTCTCTCTTTGCCGTGTCGTCTGTTCCCGCTTGTAGACCAGGAGACTGGCTCTCGCTTCCGCATCCACCGCTCTGACCCTTCGCATCCCCTGAGCGGTCCATCATGACAGGTGCCACGGATCACAAGTCGGATCACCATGGCTTGCATGGCATGATAGACGACCTCAAGGAAAAGTTCCACCACACCAAGATTCACGAAGAGCTTCACGACGCCAAGGTTGCCTTCATCCACCAAAAGTTGGCTTTACCCGCATATCCCCACCCTCCCTCAGCCCTGCAGAACAACCGACTGACCTGAAATCTTTACCCCAGGCATAAAATTGGTAAATTCGGAAATTTGGTAAGGTTTAGAGGCTCACTCGTCGACGTAACAGCGGCGCTAACCTTAGGTCTCACCATCAGTTCAATTCCAACCATCGTCATGACGAGGAGCATGAGCAGCGCTGTGACGAGAAGAGGACCGCCATCTGCGAGTCCAACCGCTTCAAGTCGTATTTCCCTGAACGCGAGGGCAATTTAATCAAGTGGTATGTCGACGGCCGCGACTACTTTTGGGCCGTCTCCGTCGCCCTCGAGCAGGCCCAGGAGAGCATCTACATCGCCGATTGGTGGCTGTCTCCCGAGCTCTTCCTGCGACGCCCTCCTTACCACGCTCAGGACTACAGGCTGGACCAGGTCCTCAAGCGAAAGGCTGAGGCCGGCGTTAACATCTACGTGATTGTCTACAAGGAGGTCGAGGCCGCTCTGACCTGCAATTCCGTACACACCAAGCATGCGCTGCAGGCTCTATGCCCCGAGGGAACCCCTGGTCACGGCAACATCCGGATCCTTCGGCATCCCGACCACAATCCTCTGGAGAACGCCGCCGACATGACCATGTACTGGGCGCATCATGAGAAGTTCATCGTCATCGACTATGCCATGGCCTTCATTGGTGGTCTGGATCTCTGCTTTGGCCGATGGGACGCCCACCAGCACCCCTGGCGGATGTCCATCCTGAGGGTGTCGCTGAGGAAATCTGGCCTGGCCAGGACTTCAACAACAACCGAGTCATGGATTTCAAAAATGTCCAGGACTGGCAGGAGAACGAGCTGAGCAAGGCCGAGTACGGCCGTATGCCGTGGCACGACGTCGCCATGGCCGTCATCGGGCCCTGCGTCTACGACATTGCCGAGCACTTTGTCCTCCGTTGGAACTTTGTCAAGCGCGACAAGTACAAGCGCGATGATCGTTACGACTGGCTCATTCTTGAGGGCCGCGAGGGCGAGGATGAGGACTTGGTAGGCGTCCAGCGTCCCAAGCACCCATGCGGTGACTACGTGAAGCATCCGTTCACGCCGCTGAGCACCAAGAACCTGGAGAACCGGGGCACCGTTCGAGCGCAGATCGTTCGCTCCAGCGCTGACTGGTCTAGCGGTATCCTTAAAGATGACTCTATTCAAAACGCCTACTGCGAGGTCATCCGAAATGCCCAGCACTACGTCTACATTGAGAACCAGTTCTTTATCACCGCCACTGGTGACAAGCAGACTCCCATTTACAACACTATCGGCAAGGCCATTGTCGAGGCCGTTGTGCGCGCCGGCAAGGAAAACCGCAAATTCCGAGTCATTGTCATTCTGCCCGCAATTCCTGGATTTGCTGGAGATCTCCGCGAAGACGCCGCGGCAGGCACGAGAGCCATCATGGACTACCAATACAAGTCAATCTGCCGAGGAGAGAATTCCATATTCGAGCAGATCAAAGCCCAGGGAGTTGATCCCACCAACCACATATTCTTCTTTAACCTCCGCTCGTATGATCGCATCAACATGACGCCAGCCATGGAGGAGGTGGAGAAAAGACGGGCATCAAGTACCAGGAAGTTCAGCGTGCCGAGGCCGAGGAGATCATGGCAGAGGGCATCCACGGTACTGCCGAAAGCCACAATGAGCGAGATGCCCACATGGGCGGAGAGCACGTTCAGAAGGATAGACAGAACGACGCCGAGTACCAAAGGGCCCTGCGAGCCAAAACAGACTTCGAGGCGGCAGCACCGGCAGAGGGCCCAGCCAGCAAAGCCTCGCTCGCCTACCACGCCATGGCCGGTCACGGTTCACTCAAAGACGAGCCCTGGGACGACAACGATCCGGAGTCCGAGGTTAAGAGGTGGATCCAGGAGGAGCTTTACGTGCATGCTAAGCTTCTAATTGCCGACGACCGCGTCGTCATCTGCGGCTCGAGCAACCTCAACGACCGCAGCCAGCAGGGCGATCACGACAGCGAGCTCAGCATCGTCATGGAGGACACCCGCATGGTTCAGAGCACCATGAATGGGCAGCCTTTCGAGGCGGGCTACCACGCAACGACGCTGCGAAGGTATCTCTGGCGTGAGCACTTGGGACTTCTGCCGATGCAGGAGTGGAGTGCGGAGGGCGACATCAACGCCATGCCACCCAACGTGAACCCTGAAAACAACGTCCTTGATCAGGACGAGGCCTGGAAGTTTGTGGAAGATCCTTTGGGCGAAGAGCTGTGGAACACTTGGACAGGCCAGGCAGATGTCAATACTAAGATGTTCCGACACCTGTTCCACGCTGATCCTGATGATCACAGTAAGTTGACATTCCCTGACAGCAAACTCCGGCACACGGGCCGAGGGCTAACAGACATATAGTCAAAACCTTTGAGGACTACGACCGGTACATGCCACCCAAGGGCGTGAAGCCAGGACACATTTTCGACCAGTTCATGCCGCCCGAGGATGCGCGCAAGAAGTTGGACGCCATCAAGGGCCACTTGGTGTGGATGCCGCTAGACTTTTGAAGGACGCCGAGATGGCAGAGCGAGGATTGCAGGTAAACTCACTGACAGAGAGCGTGTATACCTAAGCGTTAATGTTGATGATTTGGGGTGTTGGGAATATTGGACGGTGTTTCTTTTCCGGTGTATCTGCGGTTGCGCCTTGGGTGAGCAGCTCAAGGAGGGCTATATCAAGGCTGTGGTATAAGCGTCTTCAAAACCCCTAATGCAAGGCGTCGCGGGACGACGCGCCTCAACGATATCTATACGAGTTATGGAGTTTCAATAATGTATCACATGATTATGAGTCCATGGGCTTGCCTGGCCGTGCAGCCGCCAATGAATGTTTGCAGCGGCTAACCAAGAAGTGGAAATGCCGACTCGAGAGCAGGACCCCAGTCGAAGCGCCGGGCCAATAGCAGGCAGAAAGGGCACCACTTTGGGGCTTTGTGACTGGCACGCATCACCTGCATCAACCGGGGTCGGGGGTTGTGGCTTCCAATGGGCGTTGGAGAAGGGAGTGTGACGGCGTTGACGAGTTCTGGAACAGTTGGGCTGAATGGGGATTGGGAGAGTGATAGGGAGTGGTGATGAAAGAGGAAGGACGAAAAATAGCGGTGACTAGCGGGTGGAGGTTGAAGATTGAGGAGGTGTGAAGAGTTGTGATGAGGGTGGTTGAGGGAGAGATGTGAGAGGTTGGAAGAGAGCTGATGGTTAAAAGAGCCGTGGTTGTGTAGATGTAGCGGGGATATGTAGATAGATACAGTAGGTAGGTGAGGTAGTTGATTAGTGAGGCTGTTGTTTGGTTGAGCACATGGTCAATCCGATGCAGGGCACCGTCAACAACAAAAGATCGGAAGATACACAACAGATAGGAAGCAGGTGGAATGACTGGCAGCTTCGATCCCGATAAAGTCAAAACGCGGCCATGAGTCGAGAGGAGGCCATTGGGCGCTGATGCAGCGTGGCATCCATCAAAGCAAAGACACAAAGGCCAGAGGAGAGAGTCCAGGGTAGGGCCAGCGAATGGGAGGAGGCGAGGCGGGCCGCAGCCGCTGTGGGAACCCTCCTGCTGGGCGGCTAATTGCGAGCTAAGCCTACAGGCAAGTAACGAACTTGTCTAGCACAGGTGGTTAGTGGGCGTCTATAGAGCTCAGCCAGGCCCAGGCCGGGGCCCCAATTCAGTTGACCAGGTCGCTTCGGTTGGAGACCAACAGGCCGAGTGCGCCTGCGCCGGCTCTTTGGCGCTGCTCTTTTTGTTTCATTGTGCTCCGTGCTCCGTAGGGAATGGTCAAACGAGAGGACAGGAGGAGACGGGGAGAAGCGGTTTTTTATATCATGGAGCTGCTGACGGGTTGAGCGTCGCACCTTATCTGACCTGGCCTTGCGAGGAGGTACCTTGGTAGCATTAGTAGCTCCCGTCATCAGCAGCTTCGTCGCCTGTAAGCGTACCAAAGCAAGGTAAGGCAAAGGCAAAGGCAAGGTGAGAGGTAAATGTACCTAACGTTAACGGCCACGGTACTGTAGGTCGGCCGGTCGTTACGGTGAAAAACAATTAAACGAGGGCCACCCCGCATCTAGCTGGAACCTCGACAGACCTGACTGTCTTGTCTTGTCTGTCTCTTCTTGACGACGACGACGAGCTTCTGCGTTTTTTCCCATTAACCCGTCGGAGTGTGCAGCGCCTCTCTTCGTTTGACGCGAACCGCGCGACAGAATAGCCAGACGGACACACCTGCGTTGTCGTGCACAGGTCAACGGGCCGCATAAGAGGCGACCTCTGCCGGGCAACCCACGTCACCTTTTCCACCTCTCGCCCGAAACCCCACCAAACAGCGGAGCAAGTACTGCGCTTGCACTGCACTGCACCGCACTGCACCGCACCGCACCGCACCCGTATAGCAGCATCTGGCATCACCATCTGCTGTCTGCTCCGCATACGCCAAACACCACGACGTTGCCTTGCAGACTTGAACCTCCCGCCCTGTCCTCTCCGACCTTGCCATCTCTCCTCCCGCATATCGTACGCGTCCTGCATCCCGCATCCTCGAATAACCGCATGCCACTTGCTGGCTCCACGTCTCGCCTCCTCGTCGGGCACCTCACATACACCTCCGCTTCCATCCATCCCCAACCTCCGACTTCGACTGCCTCCCTCGACACCGTCGCCCCGGGCTCCGAGGCCCCCTCCTCCCTCCCGCCATCATGACCCAGTCGCCCATGATCCCCGTGCCGCTCAAGGCCACCAACGAGATCGATTGGGTCGCGCCCCTCAAGGCTTACATCCGCGACACCTACGGCGACGATCCCGAGCGCTATGCCGAGGAGTGCGCCACCCTCAACCGCCTGCGCCAGGACATGCGCGGCGCCGGCAAGGAGAGCACCTCGGGCCGCGACATGCTCTACCGATACTACGGTCAGCTCGAGCTGCTGGACCTGCGCTTCCCGGTCGATGAGCAGCACATCAAGATCTCTTTTACATGGTGCGGTGTCTACCTCTGTCCACTTAGCTATTACATCTCCCAAGGGTTACACGACTCATGCTAATGCTGGCCTCCTACCACAGGTTTGATGCCTTTACCCACAAGCCGACGTCCCAATACTCCCTTGCCTTCGAAAAGGCTTCCATCATCTTCAACATCTCCGCCATTCTCTCCTGCTACGCCGCCATCCAGAACCGTGCCGACGAGTCCGCCCTCAAGACTGCCTACCACTCCTTCCAGGCCTCGGCCGGCATGTTCACTTATATAAACGAAAACTTCCTCCACGCCCCGTCCACCGACCTGAGCCGCGAGACGGTGAAGACGCTCATCAACCTGCAGCTCGCCCAGGCCCAGGAGGTCTTCCTGGAGAAGCAGATCACCGACCAGAAGAAGATTGGTCTGCTGGCGAAGCTCGCCGCCCAGGCCGGGTACCTGTATTCTCAGGCCCTGGAGGGTGTGCAGGAGAATGTGACTAAAGCCATCTTCGAGAAGGTTTGGCTGTTGCTCGTGCAGGTATGACATATCACATGGTCCCAAGATAAGGCTTATACCCTGCTGCTGGAGATGAAGAACGAGCCGTTTGATCCCATTTTCTAACAAATTATCCAATACAGATTAAAAACAACCATTTCCACTCAGTCGCGCAATACTACCAGGCCTTAGCCGATGACGAGGCCGGCCAGCACGGAGTTGCCGTTTCTCGTCTTCAAGTGGCCGAGGCTTTGGCCAAGGAGGCCGAACGAGGGGCCAAGAACTTCCCAACTCTGTTCCGTCTTCTTCCAACCTCAGCGCCGAGTGCGGTGGCATCTTGCAAGAGATGACCCAGCGCCACTACTCAACCGTCAGGAAAAGCTGCAGGGCGCTGCCAAAGACAACGACTTCATCTACCACCATACTATCCCACCCGAGGCGAGCCTGGCGCCCATTGCTAAGCTTCCGGCTTCCAAGCCAATCCCGGTCAGCGAACTGTACGCCGGGCAAGATATCCAGCGCATCACCGGACCCGACTTGTTTGCCAAGATTGTGCCTTTTGCGGTCACCGAGTCGGCGAGCTTGTACGACGAGGAAAAGGCCAAGTTGGTGAGAGCGGAGACGGAAAAGGTGGACACGGCAAACAGCGAAATGGATGCCAGTCTCGACTATCTGAGATTGCCTGGAGCCCTGCAAGTTCTCAAGGGAGGTTTTGACCAGGACATTCTTCCAGACGAGGACTTCCGTCAATGGTGTGATGACGTAGCCAACCACGAGAACCCGGTCGCGATATTCGACTTTTTGAGAACCGAGAAGGAGTCCATCGTGTCTATTCTAGAAAAGAGCTCGAAGCAGTTGGACATGGAAGAGAGCGTGTGCGAGAAGATGCGTTCGAAATACGAGAACGAGTGGACTCAGCAGCCAAGCTCGCGGCTGACAACGACACTGAGAGGCGATATCCGCAACTATCGCGAGGCGCTGGAAGAGGCCATGAAGAGCGATAACCAGCTGATAACGAAACTCCGACAGAACGAGACCGAGTTCGACGAGATGCGACGAGCGAACCAGTCCGGCGACGTCGACCAGCTGTTCCAGCGGCAAGTAGCACAGGCCAAGGCGAGGTCAGGGAGACGCTGAGTCCGTCCAACCTCGAGCCCAACCTGCTAGATGCCGACTTTGGCGAGGGCGGACCCAGTGTCATGGACCAGGTTGCCAAGGTGGAGGAGATACTCAAGAAGCTCAGCTTGATCAAGCGAGAGAGGAACCAGGTCCTGAAGGACCTAAAGGAGAAGGTGAGAATTCATGCGCCGATACCAGTTGAGGTTTCATTTCATCGATGTTAACATGCCACGCAGGTTCACAACGACGATATCTCACAAATCCTCATACTCAACAAAAATCAATATCAAACTACGAATCGCAGCTATTCCAGCAAGAGCTCGAAAAATTCCGGCCCCACCAGAACAGACTGCTCCAGGCCAACCACAAGCAGTCCGCCTTGATGAAGGAGCTGACGGCGACATTCAACGATCTGCTGCAGGACAAGCGTGTGCGGTCTGAGCAGAGCAAGTATGAGAGCATTCAGAAGCAGCGCTCGTCAGTAGTCAACAAGTACAAGAGGGCATACCAGGAGTTTCTTGACTTGGAAGCCGGCCTGCAGAGCGCCAAGAACTGGTACTCGGAGATGCGGGAGACAGTGCAGAGTCTGGAGAAGAATGTCGAGGCGTTTGTCAACAACCGCAGATCGGAGGGCGCACAGCTCCTAGACCGTATCGAGCAGGAAAAGTCGTCGAGCAAGAGCCATCAAGCCGAACTGGAGCGAGAGCGTCTACGTGGGCTCATGGAGAGGATGTCAATGGAGCCAAACAGTTCGTCACCTCAACCGACTTCCTCAGGACGACCTACACCGGCGCCGCTGTTCCAGCCAGGACAGGCTCCTCGTTATCCTCAGGTCAACTTCCAGGGTCATTACCAAGTCCCTACCTCACCGCCGGCCAACCAACCCAGCATGCAGCAGCAGAGCTACCCCGGCTACCCAGGACAGCCGGTAGGACAACCATCATTCAGCCCGCCGCCCGCAAACACCTTCTCTCAACCAACATACAATCCCAGTCAATACGGCCGAAACCCTGGACCGACATCACCCCCGCCGAACCAGACGTCATTTGGCATGAACGCGATGCGCGGACCGGCGTCACCGCCGCCTTCGCAAACTTCGTTCACGCAGCAACACCAAGGTTATGGCGCGCCGTGGTCTCCCCAACAGACGCAGCCGCACCAGCAG
The DNA here is from genome assembly GCA_020081605.1 of Albifimbria verrucaria. Classification (NCBI taxonomy): domain Eukaryota; kingdom Fungi; phylum Ascomycota; class Sordariomycetes; order Hypocreales; family Stachybotryaceae; genus Albifimbria; species Albifimbria verrucaria. The sequence continues at coordinate 929,941 of JAHREC010000049.1, forward strand.
GCTCAGGGCGGGTACGTGCCGCATGGGTTCGTTCCGCCGCCACCACCGCCTGGTCCTCCGCCGCTGGGTCCGCAGCAGACAATTCACTACGGCAGCCAAGAGTTTGAGCCATCAAGTGCGCACCCGCAGAGTGCCCAGCCGAGGCCGGCGCAGGGACAGCAGCCACATGACCCGTGGGCTGGCCTGAATGCGTGGAAATGATGCTGGCAAGGAGGGGAGCTAGGGGAAACAGCGTGCTGCAAGTAGATGTGGTGAAGGATGTAGCACCGAGCCTATGGTTTTACATGGCATGGAAAGGAGCTTAGAAGGAGGAGGAGGGACAAAACGCCAGTGGATACAAGCAACGCTCGACGACGCAACGGCGGGGGCTGTACATATGTAATGATCGACAGGGTTCACAGAGGAATCTGAATAGAAATACAAGTGATGCAGTTGCAGATCCGATCGGAATAAACCAGCACCAGCACGCCTTGCACGCTTCGTTCAGTCTATTAGCAGGGCTTCTTTTAAACTCTCCTGGTATGTAAGTTGACAGCCCAAAGTTGATGGCCACAACGCCAGGAGGCTAGCTTAGTGGGGGCGCATCGAATGACGTTGATACTAGAGATTACCATGCTCGGCGCCACCAAAGGTACGAAAAGACGAGAAATAGTGAGTTTCTATGATTCACACGCAAAAGGTGTATCGTGAGCGAGCAGAGTTGATCTTGACAAAAAACAAAAACAAAAAAACCGTGCTAGGGAGAAAGGAAGCGCTTGTGGGAATAGTTCGGGGTGTTGATAGATCTGCCCTGCGCAGTGACAAATGCCGATATCGTCATTCGCTGTTTCTCAAGGCCGAAGCCGGTGCTGGTAGCGCGGCCTGTGATTGACCCGATCGACCGAGGCCAGGCGCACTAGGGAATTAGCAGCGGCCCAAATGGCCATCGCTCAGGCTCCCCGCTCCCCGGAAACATGGGAGACATGGGACCTGGGACATGGGGGCAGAAATAGAGACACAACTGAAGACCCGGTGGCGTAGCGTTGATTTTTTTGTCGGGCATCTTTTCTCGCTTTGTCGTGGCGCTATGCCGTAGCGGCTGTGCCTGTATCTGCATCTGTATGCGTACCGGTATCTACATCTGCTGGGCCCCATGGAGCCCCAGCGAAAATTGTTAAGGGAGTTATGCAAGGTGGGCAATGAAGCACCGTATCATCCATCGGCTTAGCTAAAACCCGCCCACCTCCCACCCTGGTTTCCAACTACAGCCGACAACTCTCGTCTTTTACCCGTTTCCCACCCTCCCCAACAGCTTCTTCTCCTGTCTGCTCGCCGGCTCGGGTTGTCCTACCGGATTGTTAAATACAGCTGTATTTGTGCGACTGTCTGAGAACTGCAGAGAGCATCGCTACCCTGCTCGGCTTTATCCCAATTGCTTGCTGGGCGCATCCTGGGCTGTACGAATCCTGAAGCTGTACACCGCCGGAGCTCGACGATACAGGCTCCCTTGAGGTCAATTCGACTGTTAAGACTTGATTGAGAAGGAATTGAAGCTATATCCCGCAGCAAACATGGTGTTGACAGGAGGCGACGTTGCGCAGCACGCCGACGCCAAGTCGTGCTGGGTCATCATTCATGTAAGGCGCACCGACAAGAGCTCCTCGACCAGCACAGAATCTGACAGAGGTACAGGGCAAAGCCTACGATGTGACCGAGTTCCTACCTGGTAAGCCACGATGACGTCCAGCTCACACCAAAAGCAAGGCACTGACGCGAGTTCCGCAGAGCACCCCGGTGGCCAGAAGATCATCCTCAAGTATGCTGTACGTACGACCTCACCGCCGTGAACCGGCCGTTATCTAACCACCTCGTGCAGGGCAAGGACGCGACCAAGGAGTTCGATCCCATACACCCCCGACACCCTGGACCAGTACCTCGACAAGTCGAAGCACCTCGGCCCCGTCGATATGAACACCGTTGACAACGTCGAGAAGGAGGAGGACGATCCCGAGGAGGCCCAGCGCCTGGAGCGGGTCAAGCAGAAGCCGTTGCTGTCGCAGTGCTATAACTTGCACGATTTCGAGGCCGTGGCGCGGAGGTTGTTGAGGAAGACGGCTTGGGGCTACTACTCGAGTGCTGCGGATGACGAGATTGTGAGTTGCTCCGCCGCCCTTGTCTCTTGCGTGCTCCATGGATATAGCTAACGCTCTTCTCAGACTGTCCGTGAGAACCACAGCGCCTTCCATCGCATCTGGTTCCGTCCGCGAGTCCTCGTCAACGTCGAAAAGGTCGATTTCTCCACCACCATGCTCGGCACCAAGGTCGACATCCCCGTCTACATCACCGCCACTGCCCTGGGCAAGCTTGGCCACCCCGAGGGCGAGGTCATCCTCACCCGCGCCGCTCACACCCACAACGTTATCCAGATGATCCCCACACTCGCCTCGTGCTCCTTCGACGAGATCGTTGATGCTCGCCGTGGCGACCAGGTCCAGTGGTTGCAGCTCTACGTCAACAAGGATCGCAAGATCACCAAGAAGATTGTCCAGCATGCCGAGCAGCGTGGCTGCAAGGGCCTGTTCATCACCGTCGATGCGCCGCAGCTGGGTCGTCGTGAGAAGGACATGCGCTCCAAGTTCACCGACCCTGGTAGCAGCGTCCAGGACGGCCAGGAGACGGACACGAGCCAGGGTGCCGCCCGCGCCATCTCCAGTTTCATCGACCCTGCCCTGTGCTGGGAGGACATTGCGTGGTTCCGCTCCATCACTAAGATGCCCATCATCCTCAAGGGTGTCCAGTGTGTTGAGGACGTGCTGAAGGCTGTTGAGTTCGGCGTCCAGGGCGTTGTTCTTTCCAACCACGGCGGTCGTCAGCTCGACTTTGCCCGCTCCGCCGTCGAGGTCCTTGCCGAGACCATGCCCGTCCTGCGCGAGCGCGGCCTCGACCGCTCCATTGAGGTCTACGTTGACGGCGGTGTGCGCCGTGCCACCGACATCATCAAGGCTCTGTGCCTGGGCGCCAAGGGCGTCGGCATCGGCCGCCCCTTCATCTACGCCATGAGCGCCTACGGCCAGCCCGGTGTCGAGCGCGCGCTGCAGCTGCTCAAGGACGAGATGGAGATGAACATGCGCCTGATCGGCTGCACCAGCATCGATCAGCTGCACCCGGGCCTGCTCGACATCAAGGGCCTGTGGAACCACTCCAGCCCGCCGGTGGACGTGCTGTCGTCTACTGTGTACGAGCCCATGGCGGTCCCGGAGCAACGACCCAAGTCGAAGCTGTAGATGGGGTGGGTTTGCATGTACGTGGGGCAGATATTTTGCATGTTGCATGTTGCATATTGGATTTGCTTGGGTAATTTAGATATTTGCCATGGAGGCTTGCATGTTCAAGATTGGAATGCCTTGTTGCATAACTGCTCAGGTCATTATGCAGTATGAATAAATCATTAACTATATTTTAACAACGTCTCTATGCTCATTGCTGTTTATTGTGCACGTCTTCATGATATAAACTCCGACTCATCACCACGAACTGTATCTTGGCTTAGACTCATGCTCTTCCTCTGCGTCGCCCAAACCAGTGTGTAGGATCCAACCGCCCTCTGTCCAAGTCAGACACTCCGTGATCCCTTTGCCACTGCTCTGAACGGCCCGGTACTCTTTCCGGAATTTTTCAGGGGCCAAACCGACTTCCAGCTGGGCCCGATTTCCCGTGTTGATGGCGAATAGGGCAGGAGAATAGCTGTTTTGGTTGCACCAATGCCCGCTCTTAGTGTTTTGACGATTGTTGTGATCAACATTACTATCGAGAGAAAGGTCTGGAGTGCTATAAATGCCAACCAAGACCATCGTACCTGCACGTAAGTTTCGATCTCGAGGGCTTCACCCACGACCTTGGTGTTGTGCAAGCTACACGGAGTATGCGTGTTAGCTCGTCTCGTCAGTTAAAGGGTCGCGAACTTACAAGTTTGTCAAGCTGTTGGCGATATTATTCGTTATGTTAGATACCGCTTCGAACCGGAACTTTGCAGGCAATACACCTTCCGGAAAGGCGGCCCATTCATTGGTAATGGCTCTAGTGTATACCTTTGGGGCCTCTGACCATTGGTTCGCAGTTCCCCATGTCTTTTCGTTAATGCGGCCGTTCATCATATGTCGGAGAACCAGTTGTGCAATCCCAGCGGGTGGGCCGAGGGCGCGTATTTCTACGTCGTGTTTTCCGTCTAATATTGCTTTTATCCAACTTCTCTGAAAGGGATCATCATCTGTTATACGAAGGTGTTTTTCGTCATGAACTGAATCAAGCAATGTTCTCGAGGACATGTTGTCTCGCACGGCTATGTTGTAGCGCTTGATACAAAAATGTAAAACGGCATCGACTGCACCAATCTCATCTTTGTGGTGCCAGATGAGAGTGAAGTTGTTCAAAGTCGTTGTTCCGACTCGAAAGCCATCTCCTGTACTCCACATTGGTTGAAATGGCTTGGGTGACTCGGACGCATCGTCAGAATCCTCATATTGTATAAGCTCCACCCCATAAGCACTCTTTTCAGACCAGGAGGCAGTAACTCTATTTGGTAGTTTTGCAATCACTTGACGCTCAGGAGTTTTCGATCCCTTGCTGGCTGTGCTCTTTTTGTGATGTTCAATGCAGACGTTACGTTCCAAAATCTGGTGCATACACTGAGTGAGGTGATTTCGGGGAACTGACAGTTGCTTGTTGAGCATACTGGGGAGTCAAGTTCAACTTTATTGTCAAAGGGAATTGAAGGCCTCTAAGTAAAGGCTGATCCAACACTTTCTTGTAATCTATGGTCACCATACATTAGTCCCTGATCTGATAACTGGGCGTGGTTAATCTCATACCAAATTCATCGTCCCCAGGGAAGTAGTCACTGGTTCCCAAGATTGGTCAACTATCGCAACAGTTGAGTTGCTAGTCGAATTTCTAGACACTGCCAGTCGTGTTGGGTACGCAACAACAGACTGCGTGAGTGTTGCAGTAAACAAAGCGGAGACCAGAACAATTGCTGTCAACAGTGATGGAAACCTGGATTTGTATAAGCTATAATCTTTTGGGTAGGTTTTCTTAAAAAATTAACTCACGACGGTCTGCTCGTGAGGGCCAACTTCAAGCTACCCCAAGGACCTCTGCTAGCCTCGTCAAACTTTTCGAAATCTTGAAGTGGCCTGGGTTGTTGGAACCATAACCACTTGGATTGAGATATGCTCTCTGTCACAGGAATCACGAAGGTGAACCGAGTGACTGTGGACAAGAATGCGACGACCGTGTTGAGCGTCAAACCTAATGGCCAGTTCGGTAGCGGCTTACCGTTGCAAGACCGTAAAACAAAGACTAGTGTTATGGTAGACACTACACTGGACACGCACGAGAGTAGCTCCGGCCACCAGCCTGCAACCACAACTCTCCAGGTTGGCAAGGCGGAGCCGCTGGTTGTTCCAGGCATGCACCAACCTTGGGCGAAACACAGTCGTGCCATGTTGGAGGAGCGATTGACTCCACGAGTTCTTAACAGTCCTGTTTGGAAGACTATCCAACACGTTCAACAACTGTGGTGAACAACGGCATATGGCTCCTATATCAACGAAGACACACGCCTGAAAGGATTTTACACAGGGGCTGTGTTGTGTGCGGCTGTAGTCCTTATGCTACCTTGCCATCCATATGTAGCATTGGGATGTATCGAGACGTTCGATGACGAAGGTAAGGCTGGCAATTGCTCATCTAGAATGCGGTATATATTCTAATCATCATCACCTTAATTCATTCCTAGAAGACTAACTTGTACCCGCTTAAAACGAGATAGCAAAACGTCTTGGCCTTTCTCCAAGGTGAGAACCGATGTCGAGAAATTAATTTGGAACAGAGGGCTAGTCGTTAATCCCTAGTAACACAGCCTATCGCCTACACCTGAGTGGCGTAGATGCAGTCTCGATAGGGTGGTTACATTGGTAATCACTTCAAGAATAGAAACGAATTATATCTCACAAATACAAGGAAACTTGAATGATGGCAAGAATACAGTACTTGTTTACATTATCATATATTCTTCATAAGTTCTCATGGTCCTTTTGCCAAGAACTCCATTATAGCCCCTGCATAAACTCCTGCAACGACAGCGGCTTTCTCACCGCGTTGTTCAGTCCTTCGTGAAATGTCACCCACACCTTCTGCTGCGCCTCTTTCTTCGGCTTGCTATCCCCATCTATCTCGCTCAGCTGCCGGGATTCAGGGACCACCTCTACTATACGCCCGAAAAGTCTCTTTTCACAGCCGGGGCCTCGATGGAAGCCACCTCGATCTTGGCGTTCTTGCCTAGGTTCTCCTTGTCGTCGAATGGGGCCGGGTCCTTTCCTGTACCCCCGGCACGGTACCTTGCTTGGCGCGCCAGCGTCTCCCGCAAGGCGATGCTACGCTGCAGTTCCTGATCAAGGACATGACGAACAGCGTAGCGGACAGGGGCCATGGATGAAACGAGTGAGGCTGCGGTCTCAAAGGTCGCAAGAGCGTCAAGGTCCCTAATGATCATTGTTAGCTCTGATGTCCTGCCTATGTGTAAAAAAGTCGACTTGGGCAAGGGTTTACTTACGGATCCATTCGATACACATACTGCGGTCCTCGACTAGACACGGACTCGCTTTCAATCTTGCCCTTGTGTAATGCGATACCCACATCGGCAAGCACGTCGGCTGCACGCTTGACCATGGCGCGTTCGCTTTCTTTCCGCACGCTGGCTGTGGACCCCTGGCTTCCGCCGATAACGACGGGTTTCACATCCGGCGATACCACGCGGACCAGCCACGGCAGAAACTCGACGGCCACATCCTCCGCACTGCGAAACGCCCGCATCAGGCTCGGACTCAGCTGGCCTAACATGCCTTGCAACTGCGCGCGGTTCTGCTTCTCTGCCTCGTGAGCCTGAAAGTCAGCACGAGGCCCGGTAAATGGCAGTGGCGGGGTGTTGTCCTCTTCAGACTGGCCGCCACCCCAGCGCTTGTCATATCCCGCATTAGGGTTGTATCGTTTGGGAGAGGCGAATAGGTGATGGCAGGCCAAGACCGGCTGGCTGAGGTATGGTGCAAGCTCCCACTCTTGACTAGCGAATAATCGGGACTGGCAAGTATCGTGGAAATGAAGCCACTCATATGCCTGATTCGGCTTCGAGAGGTAACAGTCGTCGTTGAATTCGCGGTTGGGATACTCCGCAAATATTTCCGTCATGATGTAACTGATTTCACCGCTGGTGTCTGCCATTTGCCCCAATCGCTCCATGGCATGCTTCTTGCGCTGTTCGCCAAAGCCCAGCTCAGCCTCAGGGTGCTCGTCCTTGTTCTTTGGCTCGGAGAGATCCATGGCCTGCTTCGGGAAGCCACCCCTTCCTGGAAGATACGGCTCACAATGTCTTTGACACTACCTCTGCCAAGCCCACGGGAGCCCGCTGCGCCGCTCTGGATGTCATGAAGAATGTTACCATCGATCCATTGCCGCGTCAAACGTTGACCACTATTATGGGTGGAAGACCGGAAGCGACCAGCTACCCATTCGCCAACAACCATGACACCTCGAAGGTCACCTTCCACAGTGCTCTCTGCTCCTCGCTTGGCGTCAATGCCACTTGTCATGCCCCAAGCGGCCTCACAAAGCTTTCGGGCGGCATCCTTATCACAAGGAACGCCTTCCTTCTCGAAAACAGCCTTGAGGCGGCCAACAACGGCATCGATTGATGGACGCCCAACATGTATAATCTCGGCCAGATTCGACTGCCTCAATGGTCGAAGTGATGGGTGGTATACATCATTGCAGATGAGAATCAACGGACGCATCATGCGGAAGTCATCGCCCTTCTTCTTCTTACGTTGCGTGGTATTTGAACTGCTGTCAGGGCTTGAGGTGTTGCGTTGATCTGCAAGAACCAAGTCCATGAGTGCCTTGATGAAACCGCCATCACCAGATGCGCCTGAGCCAGTAGTAACACCATCCACCTCGTCAACAATTACGCAGGCCGGCTTGGCGACTTTTGCGGACCATCACCTTCCTTGCGATTGCTGACCGTCTTGACGGTCTCTGTGCCAAGGGCTGTGCGGATTCGACCGTTGACCACATCCCTACTTCGGTCATCACTGGCATTGATCTCCAGAACCTCGTATCCTGCTTGCTTAGCACAGACGTGCGCCAATGTTGTCTTTCCCAGGCCTGGCGGGCCTGTCAACATAAGAATCTTTCGATGGGGCTTCTCCTCCTCATTCTGTTGCTTCATTCCTGGTCGTCGAGTAATAACCGGCCTTGACTTGGCTGCACCAGGGAAGACCAATGTGTCCCACCGCTTCAGCCATCGTAGAACAAGACGGTTTGTGCTGTCGTCACCGCATAAATCCATAAAGTTCTTGGCACGGTACTTTTCCGTCCATAATAATGTCTTCTTCGGCTTCTTCCCAGTTACAGCCGGAGTCTCTACTGACAGGACGGGAGCATCGGGTTCAACGGGTCGGGGTTCAGTATTGGCAAGCTCCTTGGAGGCAGAGTCAATGAGACTGTGGATGTCGATGCCGTAGTAACTGCGTTTCGCCCTTCCTTCTTTCGTCTTGGAGCGCGCTGCGACTATGTTCTCGTATGCAACAGGAGCGGCCTCCTTTCGCTGCTTGATTGTGGTTGCCTTTCCGTCACATGTTCGTAGAGTGTAGGTTTTAGGGGTGAGGGTTTCGAGGACGGATTGGGAGAAGAGAGGTCGCTGGCTAGGAAATATTGACGCTGAAGCTTCTGTGTTTGATCGTATGGAGAGTGTGTTGGTGGGATCAGGAGCATCCTCGTTACCCTGAGATTCCTCAAGGTCAATTGTTGGGATTTGTGTGCTGGACACTAGCTGTCGATCCGGGATGCTAGAGGCATGTTCTCGAGGGTCTTGGGTCATGCGCCTCTTCGACTCAGGCTCGATGGCTAGGACTTCAACCTCATTGTCGGATTCGTCATCGTCATCCACGAATGGGCCTGATGGGCGTGGTTTGGGTCTCGGACGGTCGTTCTCGGTTGGTCTGACGCGCTTCGGAATAGGAGGAGAGGAGGTTTGGGGAAAGTGATGGGAGAGGATGCAGAAAGCATCTTGTCGAAGTTGAAGACAGAACTAGTAAGCCACCGATCCAAAGTCGTGAATCATATATGCCAAACGTTTTTTCTTGCGTGGTTGCGCATTTCAATATTGTGTCCCACCTAAGAGTTGTAGTCTCGACGCGTCCTTGGAGACTTACAATTAATTGAGACGCGTTGAGTGCCCCACTAAATTCATTACGGATGACGGGTACGTACCTCTGGCCCCTGATCGATCGACCAGCCATAATGTGGCTGGTAAAAGTTAGTGGCTGTGCACCAGCTCGCAGAGACTAGCGCCGGGAAAATGCGCGGACCCGTGAGCGTGGTTGTGGAAATTTTGGTCAACTTCAAGGTGGTGTCGCATGCAACTGTCGAAGCCCATCCGATCCAGCCTGAGCTCCCTACAGTAGGGCTCAATCTGTCAAGATGCGTCGGCCACGGAATTTCTACAACCTGACAAGGCCGGTTAGTGTCCCTCAACCTCGATCCCGTCGATTGGCGTGCCCTTGAGCTCCCTGATTCTTCGTCGACAACCGCGAGCTCTGTGGCTAACCTGTCCAATTTCGCAGAAACTCCGTGCCTCATGGAACAAGTATAACCTCTACAACATCGCCCGCGGCGCTGGCAAGGAGCCTACCGTTCGAGGTGTCCCGACCTTCTTCCAGCAGAAATGGGCAGCCAAGGCCAAGACCCGCGCCTACCATGGCGAACACGTCCCCGAGAAGAAGTGGAAGCGTCTCTTTTCCCACCGTCTCCAAGCCGCCGTCGACATGCCTCCCGAGTATCTCGCCGCCAATGACGGATCGGAGCAGGCTACTGGTCGCGGCCAGGGTCTCGCCGAGTCCCAGCTCAACGCTCTGTCCTACTCCAAGGTCCCCGACGTGAGCTCCAGGGAGCAGAAATTGGCCATCACGAGGCTTGGTCAGCCCTTTGGAGATCCCAATGCCTTGCTGTCACAGACGCACCCACACATGACACCGCACATGCAGATGGTTTACGCTCCTCTGGAGAGGAGATTGGACACGGCCGTCTTCCGCGCTCTGTTCGCTAGCAGTGTTCGACAGGCGCGCCAATTCATTGTCCACGGCGCCGTCAAGGTCAACGGCAAGAAGGTGAGACTTGGCAATTTCTCTCGCGCAGTAACCCTGAGCTAACTTGAACTAGATGGTCCACCCTTCATACCAACTCAACCCGGGCGATATGTTCCAAGTCGAGGTCGAAAAGGTTCTGTTCGCGGCCGGTGCCCCCAAGAAGAGCAAGGAAGAGGCACGCATGGAGGCGAACCTGAAGAAGCAGGAGAAGCACTTTGAGGAGTTCAAGGAGCGCGCTATCGCCAAGGCTGCCGAGCGTAGAGCGGCCGGAGAGACAGCTGCTAAGGAGACCGAGGCCGCCACCGAGGGCGAGGCTGCTGAGGGCGAGACCGCCGAGGCCGCTGTTGACGAGCTGTCTGCCGAAGAGACATGGCGCTTGACCAGCAGAAACCTCAAGTTCGTGCTGAAGGAAGTCAAGCGAATCCTGAAGTCGGACCCCAAGGACCTCACCGCAACGGAGAAGAGGCAGCTGCGTTACTTCCGTACCAACGCCAAGCGATTCCTTTCACAGCCCGAAGACAGCGAATTGGACGCCGAGAACCTCCTCCGAGAGCTGTCATTACAGATGAAGAGCCACGAGCTGATGCGTGAGACCTTCGAGCGATTCTCCTTCGAGGAGACCCCCGCCGAGGGCGAGGCCAGCGCAGAGGCCAGCACCGAGGCCCAGGCAACCGAGGATAAGCCCGCCCTGAACCGATCACGACAAATCGCCAAGGGCTTTGCGGAGCTTACCGAGGAGCAGAAGGAGAAGGCCATGCGCATCATGGGCGACACGCAGCTGTCGCGCGAGGAGATGCGCAAGCTGGGTCAGCTCCTCAGGAATGACGAGGAGAACCCTACGATGAGTCCAAGCCGTACGCGACGCCCTGGCGGCCTCGTCCGTTCCTGGCGCCCTTTGCCTTCATCCCTCGCTACCTCGAAGTCAACCCCAATATCTGCGCCGCCGTCTACCTCCGCCACCCCGTGGCCAGGAAGGGCTTGGCCGAGGTGCCTACACCCTTCAACTACTTAACGAACCAGCTCACACACAACTGGTACGTGGAGCGAGGATAGAGAATACGGGCTCCGTGGTTTAGCATGTACGTTGGATGGCACTAGCTTTGTAGAATAAATCATCGATGGCACTGCCACTGTATAATAGCAAAATATTCTAGACTGTACGTCCTAGTCAGACCAGTACAACTTTTTGCATTTGAAAGCAATGTTGCAGTGTAACTATCCGTCACGCACGGTAACAGGTTTTATGACCACCATCTCATTCTATTGCATGATTCTTCAGCCTGTGAGGAATAGCCGGGTGTGGAAGTTCATTCATGAGACGTAATACTTCGGTATTTTGTCGCCTGAAAGCAAGCTGTCGACATGTTGTACCTGTCCCACTATCATACCTATCTGGATCAGCGCCTGCCGATAGCAACAGCAAGGCAGCCTCTATATTTCGTCTGAAAAGTGCAATATATAAAGGAGGCGTATAGAAGCGGCCTCCTGGGCGGTTGACATCGATCTTCAGCTCAGGACGTAAGAGTAGCTTGAGAATAGATGTCATATTGAACGAGGCAGCGTAATAAAGAGGCTCTGTCTGACGCATAGGTTCCATGCTAATCGTGCTGAGTAGAAATTGTACCCATGACTCGAAACTAGAGCCGTTGTAGCGGTTCTTTGTCGCAAAAAACTCCAGGATGCGCTCCTCGTCGTACTTGGACAACGAGAATTGCTCCGAGTGAATGGGCCAGTGATTAGTGACATAATCTGCAAGAGGGTAGGTATTGTGGCGCTCCTCCAGGGCTTCATATGATGTAACAGGACCCGAAGCGAACTCACTGAGCTGGAGATAAGTCAAGCACTTCCGCATGATGAGTGAATGAGACTCGGCTGCGTCCAGGGCAAAAAATGCAACTGAGGTGTTCTTGATATGTGGTGATAGGAGAAAACTACGGATAGAATCATGCGCCAACGTGATCAGGTTATTGTTGGAAGCCGCGAGACCCTGGCATATATCAAGCAAAGAAGCAGGATCAGTAAGTCGCGAATCGTCATCAATGTCGACGTCTGATTCTCGCAGCACCACCGCTTCGGCAAGTTCTGCAAGTGTAAGGGGACGAAGCGACAAGCAAAGCCATAAAAGCGCCTCACGCGCAATTGCACAATCATGTTTTGGGATCCGCTCCAGTATAGCAACGTACGTTTCGTTGAGGGTGGTGGGCATATCGGCCAGGGCGTCACGAACGTCACGGCCAGTACGAAGCACAGCGAGCCGGTCCATGCAAAGCTTTGCCCAGCGAAACCTGTCCTACGTCAGCGAATAAAGCAAGAAGAAAAGACCGGGGTACTTTAGCAGAAAACAGCCGGCTGACGTACATTCCCTCGGATTTTAGAGCCATCACCTGCCGAATCTCCGCTTGGATTCTGGGATTGAGACCACGAAATGACGGTTCAACATGGAGCCTATGGTTCACGTAAAGTTCGATATCGTACCCCACGTCGTTGGCGGGCATACCTCGCTCCTTATCAATGAGTGTTTAGTTGGGGGCCTTTAGTGCAGGTAACAAGGACGCGTATTTGAGGATGTTGAGAACAAAGGCTGATAAGTCCCTGAACCACCTGCCCCAGGAAAGGAGTCTCGTTGAGGGCGTCAACGAGAATATAAAGGCATTCGATGGACTCTAGTATGTTTTTGAAGATTCCTTGGATTTGACCGAAAGTCAAGTCATTTTGGGGAATCAGGGAGGAGTTGGCATGACTGTAATCTTCGACATACTGCAGAAAGTCCGGCCGCTCACGGCAAACTTGAGCCAGTATCGAGCCGAATATGTTGGAAAGTGGCTGAGAAGCGGCGTTGTTTAGGGAGCAGCAGTGAAAGCCGACCATGGATTTCTTAGATGATGAGCTCAAGGTTTTGAGCTTGTCAACAATCGTGGAGCTTTTCGTTGCCTTGTTAGTTGCCAACCACGATGCAATTCCCAAAAGACACTTACAATAAAATAGTCTTTCCTGCACCAGCTGTTGAATTGTTACAAGACTCGTTCCAAATACTATATGAGAATAACTCACTTTTCCCTGTTATCCATAGGAAGGGTGCTCCACTTCGACAGAGTCCAACCATGCTGCGGACTCACTATTCAGAAACCATTGTCCAGTACCTGGGGTTTTACTCCTTGCTACCAAAGCCAAGTACTCTTCTGTGTCCCACGGAGCTAGCCACTTTAGTAATTCTTCTGTCTCTTCATTCATCTTAGTGGTTTGGCGCTGAAGGATGTCCTCATTGATTATGGCCGAGAGCTTCTTCATCTCATCGTAAACAGCAATGGTGGTATTTGTGGCATCTTTAAGAATGACCATGATGAACCACGTCTTGGACCTCTCAATGCTATCGAAGTGTTTCTGTACCTCATCGCTCTTGAGCGGCCAGGTTAGGCGCTCAAGTACCCGGCCGAATCTGGACTTGTGCTTGGTAAGCCTCCCTTGCAAAGTATCTAGAGTGTCTTGGGTCATGCGCAGCATGCCCTGTACTTGGGATTGAACGGCATCGTCAATCTGGGAGCTAGAGTGGACGTCAAAGTGCTCAAGAGCACCCTTGAGGGTAAAGAGCTCTTGCGTGAGCCTGTGGATGTCATCCTTGGCTTCTTTGACGCTGCCGACATATTCGTATAGCGTCTTGACAACGGACGAGACACACAATGCCACCTCAATTGCGGTGAGCACCTCTGCCATGCTTGGAGCGACCGCGGAAGTATGTTGACGCTATGCAAGTGACAGTTCTGGGTGGGGTCACGGGCCAACCTGTCGATGCCCAACGAGTCAAAGCGACAGAAAATACGGAGTATCGACCACGTCGTGAGTCTCAGTAGCGATGATGACACGGATGGATTTTTCAGCAACTTGCTGTGTAGCAGTATTGCATCCATGTAGTAGCGAGCGGGTCAAGGCTGACGCTCGTAACTATGCAGAGGTGGTGAAGATCCCTGGGGGCAGTGCATGAGGCTCCGCTTCGATTGGCGGTTTGGCGAAAGTCTTGGCCTGCAGGCCAGGCGAGCGGCTGACGAATTGGAGGCGGGAAGCAGGGCATTTTCAGAAACGAAACAGAGCAACAGCAACAGCAACAGCATCTTCCTGGTTGGGGTTGCGTGGTGGGCAAAAAAGAGAGAATTACAGATGAAGTAGGTGTTAGGATTTGATACGAAGAATACTTCTTGGGAACATGGAGAGAATGCTATAAGATTAGTAGGTTGACATGAATGTTGATTCAAATAAAATGGTCATATTCACCCATTCTCATTCACAAGCATCGTTGCTTGCGATCCTGATTCTATCGCTACCCACGTTGAGATTCAACAAGAGCGGCTTACCTGCTTGTTTGGTAGACCACTGCCGGGCGTAATGGAAAGATGGGTGATCGTCAGAACGCATGCTAGCATGCTTTTGGACCGTGGGTTTATAGGATCCGTCCAACAACAATTTATTGGTGTTTCTGGAGCGGACGTAACCATGTTTGTACGTCATTGCAACCCCTCGGCAGATGACAAGTTCAGATCACCAAAGCCATGCCCGGTGGACAGAGACTATTCGAGACAAGGACAGGTTGGCAAGGGATCCCGTCCCACCTTGCAAGCGCTTGTTTTGCTGACGACAGGAGCCTAGGATGCATATGCGGCCGAGGGAGAGGGCACATCAAGGGCCAGTCTAATGCACCACCCACGATCTATCCGTGATTGCCGTAGCCTCAAGCCGTGTTATCCGATGGGACTTTTTGGACGATTGGTGCGAGGGGCGTGAGGACGGGGCCCGGACCTAAGGGTCTCCATGGCGTTTCTGGAAGGAGAAAGCAGCTCTTGCGAAACGTGTGTGTGTGTGGCAGCGATGGTGCAAGGCTTTTAAGTCCGACGTGATTCGCTGTTGTGCTTGGGGTTGAGGTGTGCTCGTGGTGAGTATAAGACGGGTTGAAAGAGGAGCTCGTCCCCTTGTCGTCAGCTTCGGCAGACCAAACTATGGTTATTGCTAGTCTAATGCTTATCTGGGATTCTCCCTCGTACCTGCCTTAGATTCCGTCTCCTTCTTGCCCTCCTTGGACTGCACCGAAGAGGGAAAGAGCGAAGGTGAGAGAAAAAGGAGAAAAAGAAACAAGAAAAAGAAAAGAAAAAGGACCAAAGAAGACCACAGCCAACAAGACACATCCACGGTCGACCGACCCTCAGCTCTCGACTCTTTGCTCCCTTCCTCCATCACCTCGGGTTGGTTGGCTGCCTCTGCCTCGGTTCCGTCCCGTCTGTCCTATCAGCGTGTGCAAAGCGCCGCCTCCTATCCAGAACAAGAGGAGTTGTCTCATCTTGTCTTGGCCGCCGTCTATCTCTTGGCTTATCTCCCTCCAGACCTCTCGTACCTCTCCCGCCTCCGGTACCTGGGCAGGTACATGGTCGTGTGCAGCAGCGCCAAACAACAATGCACTTCATGATGCTCGCCTCCCCACGCTTGCTCCAAAGTCGTGGTAGAGATAAGCTTGTCACTTATCTAGGCGCCATCCTATCATTCCTCCAAGACAGACAGCCTGGCGTCGTTATTGTCTCTCCTACACAAACGTCGTCGGTCGGTCAGTCTGTCATCTGCCACGAGCGCAAACAACGCCGTCAGTCAGCACCGCAGAAATTCCGAAATACAAATCTAAAATACAACACTAGGGCACTTTCGCCACCCCACCGACGCAAAGCCAAGCCAAGAGAAGGGTTTGAATCCCGGTAACGGTCATTGGAAAGGCAGGACACTCCAGCGACGAGCCAGCCCAAAAGCCGCAGCCCGTCTCACTAATCCTCTCTCCTCAGCGTACCTACAGTACCATTGTTCTCTGGCGGGCCCCGGCTCTTCTATATGCGCTACCCTTCGGCATCCGGGGTCTAGCTGCAATCTTCCGCCTCGACGTCTGGACGACTTGGCACTAGCCAGTCATTCTTGGAACTGATCGTCCTACCCCACCGGTTGCTGCTTAAGGCCTGGCTGCGCCCTGCAACAAGACCAGTGGGTCTCCTCGGAGTTGCTCAGCTCGCATCTTGCCAGCCTACCATCCGCCAGCCTGCCATCCAGCATCTCATATCCTACCAGTAAAAAACCCTCGGTCTCCCGAGTCCGCCGGCCGGCATGGATCCCAATGCCTCTGCTCCTGGTCCTGCCTCGGCCTCTGCCCAGCTATTCCTCCCTTCTGTCGTCTCCAGCCCGCGGACCGATGATGCTAGTGCTTCATCCGGCCCCAGCTCAGCTGCCATCCCCAGCCCGAACCCCAGGAAGAAGCCGCGCCGTGGGGCTGATCCCTCGGGTCAGAAGCGCAGATGTGTTAGCACGGCATGCATCGCTTGCCGAAAGCGAAAATCGAAATGCGATGGCGCCCTTCCCAGCTGTGCCGCCTGCGCCAGCGTCTACGGCACCGAGTGCGTCTACGACCCGCACTCGGACCATCGCCGAAAGGGCGTCTATCGGGACAAGGTTGACAGTATGAAGGCCCGGAACTCAACTCTGCAGATTCTTATTGAAGCCATTCTGAATGCTGCCGAGGACGACGTCCCCGGCATTGTGAAGAAGATCCGCACCTGCGACAGCCTCGACCTTGTGGCCGAGCAGATCCTCAAGCAGGAATCAGGCACCGACGACCCTCCACAGGAGCAACCCACCGAGGAGTTGGATCTAGACCAGCTCCCCGTCGAAGGTGAGAGGGACTTGGCTCGAAAGATGGGCGAGCTTCGGCTTGAGAACGGCGCACTGCGGTTCATCGGCGGCACCTCTCATCTTATTTATCTAGGTGATCCTACCCATGACCTGGATCAAGAGTCTATCACGGACGATGACTGTTCTAGCGACGATCCCGCCCTCAGCTGGACTCGCGTCACTCGAGACAGCCAGCTCGTTTCTCATCTTATCAACCTTTACTTCAGCTACCACTACCCCTACTTTACCACCCTATCCAAAAAGTTGTTCTGGCGTGATTATATGAAAGGCAAGCACGGTTTGGCAGGTCAAACAACCATTCACTGCTCATCACTCCTGGTGAATGCCATGTGTGCCCTCGGTTGCCATTTTACGGACCTACCTGGCGCATTTGGAACACCAGGAGATAGCAGGACCAAGGGAGATCACTTCTTTGCTGAGGCCAAGCGTCTCATCATTGAAAATGATGAATACGAGAAGCCGCGTTTAGTTACCGTCCAGGCTCTAGCTCTTATGTCGGTACGTGAAGCTGGATGCGCACGCGAAGCTAAAGGTTGGGTATACAGCGGTATGGCGTTTCGTATGGCCTATGATATTGGCCTGAACCTCGAACTAGAAGGCATCGACAAAGAGAGGATGAGTGACGATGATATCGACGCGAGGAGGGTTACTTTCTGGGGATGTTTCCTCTTTGACAAGTGCTGGTCTAACTACCTGGGGCGATTACCGCAGCTGCCCAAGAACTCTTTCAACGTTGCCACGGTGGATGTTTTTCCAGACGAAGATGCTGCAATGTGGTCACCTCTAACAGACGATGGATTTGACCATTCATCTAAGCAGCCATCGAGGACTCGAGCTGTAGCTTTGCAACTTTCAAAGATTTGCGAAATAAGCAGTGACCTGCTGGTCTTCTTTACCACCCAAACCACATTGGAAGATCGAGCGGCAAAGCCGTTGAACTGAAAAAGTTGAGCGAGCTTCACCAAAGGCTGGAAGAATGGCGGCATCAAGTACCCAAGGAGCTTGAACCGAAGGAGGGCCAATTACCCAGCGTGATATTGATGCAGTAAGTCTCTTGTTTCTTTGATTGTTTGGTTTTGTTGAACATAGCTAACCACCGCTGAAGCATGTTCTTCCATCTTCAATACATACATCTCTTTAGGCCTTTCCTGAAATATGCACCATCTGCCTCGCCGCTTCCCTCGCACGTCTCGCCACGTCGAATCTGTACTGCGAACGCTGGTGCCATATCGAAACTCATGCGCCTATATAAAAGACCTGGAACTTGCGCCAGATCTGCAATATTGCGGTATACATGATTCATAGTGCCTGCACTATTCATTTGCTCAATTTGCCAGAGAAGACGGCAAAGCGCGACATCACGCATGGTGTCAAGCATTTGGAGGAGATTGCGGAGGACTGGCTATGTGCCAGACGTACGCTTAGCATATTGAGCGTGCTTGCTAGAAAGTGGAACTGCGAGCTTCCTGAAGATGCTGCGTTTGTTCTTCAGCGTGCGGATGAAAAGTATGGCTATTACAACCCATCAGATGTCCCGTCACCGCGGTCAAACACGGGGACGTCACCGACAACGTCCGATAGCAATCCTATACCAAAAGCTCAAAGACAGTACAGTCCTTTGACACAATACCCTTCGGCACAGCTTTTCCAGAATTCTAAACCGCTCGCCCTGGGCGACGAGATGGTTATGGATCAGCCATCTCAGAGTCCCAATAACCTTATCCAACGACAAAACGTTCCTTCAGACACCACCCGCTTGCAATTTGATGCAGAAACGCTTGCTGACTGGAACCAACCCTCTATTATCACGCCGTCATCACGATTTCAGCAACCACAGTTTGCCTCCAACAGTGCCTCGCCCGTGTCCTCTGCGCCGAGAAGACCGCAACCTCAGATGAGACAAGCTTCGTCAAACATGGGCCTGAACATGGACAGCCAGGATTGGTTCCTTTCGGATAGCGCACGATGGCAACAAGGCTTTGAAGGCTGGGAGACGAGCCAAAACCAGCAGAACAGCTCAATGTTCGTCTTTGGGGAGAAACAGCCAATGGCGGATTCCAACCTACAAAACGAAGAGGGTGAGCAGCTTCCCAACTTTGGGGATCTTGGTTCGTTAGCTAGTGGGTCTGGGTGGCTGCCAGGCTTGGACTGAAGGAATCAACAGTGTTGTTTCGCTTCTGATGCTCTTAAAATCAGGGTCAATGGGTCGAGCTACTTGGCGGTCGCGTTGGTTTGGCGGGATGACATATTTTGGGAGCACTTTGGGATACCTGACTGGATGATGGAGTACCGTGTATCATGGGAAAAGACTGCGCGGCGGGATT
Source organism: Albifimbria verrucaria (assembly GCA_020081605.1). Classification (NCBI taxonomy): domain Eukaryota; kingdom Fungi; phylum Ascomycota; class Sordariomycetes; order Hypocreales; family Stachybotryaceae; genus Albifimbria; species Albifimbria verrucaria. Next base: position 949,151 of record JAHREC010000049.1, read on the forward strand.
TGTATAGCGCGACTTGATTAACATATCAACAAAGAATCAAAAAGGACTCGGTGGTTTGGCCTGATATCTTGTGGCCTACACGTAGGCAATACTGTCTCTACTGATAAATCACTTACCCTATGTCCCGTGTTTCTACTCGTCTCAAAAATGTTTCCCTGGTGCTCAAAGGAATTACCCTCCACGTCGCTGTTGATTTCAACCAGCTAGAACGGAGCATATTCTCCAACCCAACATGACATCTAGGCCATTCCAGCCTCTGTAAAGGGGTACAAGGCTCTGGCCTGTGATATGCCACAGAAACAAAAGGTCCTGGAGGTGCTCATAGCCTGGACCCTGGAGTTGCATGCGTCTTCAGAGCTGACGCTCGGTCACGGGTAGCTGACGAACCTGCCAAGCACGTATATGCAGATATCAGACGACTCTTCTGCTGAAGGCTACGTCTTGGGTATGATCGGTATGAAAAGTAAAAAAAAACAAGAAAAAAACAAGAAAAGGAAAAAGAAAAGAAAAGTTCGCCGTCCAGGTCTCGGCGTGACATATCGCAAGGCTGACCACGTTCGTTCCACACGCCTCTCCCGCGTGGAGCCGATCGTTCTAGACGGGCGCTACGCGATGCCCGCGAGTAGGTGAATAAAAAGAAAAGAAAAAGCAAACAAATCTGCAAGGCAACGATCACGTCCGTCAAGTTGAGGCCAACGAGGGACTTGCTTCCCGCCCCCTACCCTTCTTACCTCCGAGGAGGCCCGTCGTGAAGTTCCTGCTTTTCGGGTCAGCGGCGTGTAGATATGACGCCCGCGAAGGAGGTCCTGTCCCGCAGCGCAGCCCGTTCAGCTCATACCAAGCTGACGGGACACTCTGAGGAAGACGTGGGCCAGAGCTTTCCTTGGCTCCCCCTCCCCTCCTTCAATCGTACTGGATGAGCGCGATGATGTCGTTTCGCCGCCGACCCTCCCCTCCTCGCCACTGTTGCAAAGGGGCAGGCAAAGGGGTGTGGCTGGGTATTGCCAATAGCTCATGTATTAGCCTGGGAGAGCGTCGAGACACTCGGCCCGTTTATCACCAACCCGGGCTGGCTTGCGAGATAAGGCTGGGTCTGCTGCGTTATGGTGTATCGGGAGGGCTCTCTCCTAAGTGGGAGGGGGTTTGAGGATTGACGACTGGGTTCACGATTGTTGGTTTGCAGGAGACGCCACCCGAAATCGCCGTTTTATTATGTGCTTGCAAATCCTAAGATTCGCAGGATACGCCATGGAGTCCCTGGAGCACACAGGAACTACAGATTACGTGGGTTTCATCTAAACGTGTAGGGGCAAAGGCCAGGTCGAAATGAGATGGGCAAGGGTTGGGCGGTTTCGCTCACCTGCGTGTGCTGTCCCAAATAGAAACCGGGCCAATCAGCAGGGGCCCCGCGTACCTGATCCCGAGTCTCCGGGTAGGTTCCTGAATCCTGCGAGATGCTTCATCGCGGGGAGTTGTCCGTCGTGGCCGCCCAAAGTGGTGAAGTTGTCTATATTGAGCCTCGAACCGGGTCTCGAAAGGGGTGCGAGCCAGGCATGATATTTCCGAACGCCACAGGGGCATGCACGATGCCTGCATCGAGTGCCTAAGCCTCTGTACCGGGGAAAGATATAGATTAAGTCACCACTTTACCGTCCGTCCCATTGAGTTAAGATCAGGGCCTGAAAGGGCGGTCTCGCTGGTCATGATTTTATTGACGCGCCTGATTGGGGAGCAGAGGTGCCAGAATTCTCCGTATAGGACATGCCACACACACATTTCTAGAACATGACGAAAGGGATCGGTGAGGTACCAGCGCCGAAAGTGTTTCTCGATGCTGCCAAACTCGGAGCCTTCCAATTTGAGTCTTTGTTCCGAGGACAACTGCCGGCACTCGCCTGACGTCTGCTGTGCAGGAGGAACAGCCTGTCCTCGTGATGATCATCGACTCTTGGCTTCGTGGTGACATGCAGTTCTGTGCCTCTCCCAGGGGCAGGAAGAGGATATACCCTGAGGGTAGCTACGATGAAGATGGCAGTAATCCGAAGGGACGCCAGTCTCAGCCATACCCATGACGCGTCTCTTCTTTGGACACGCTCGGCTGCTCCCCTGCTGTTGTACTACCTAGTAACTACCTTACTGAGCAATAGACATGGTCCTATAAGTCGGTGAAGAATAATGCTGGCTGAGGCGTAAAATAGGTTGAAGCAATTCAAAATAGAGAATCAACCCTCAGTCGTGAGATCCGAACCGCCCGGATCGTAGCCCGTCTATCCTTACGCAGGCCTGCGGGTGTTGCAGGCGGCCGCAAGCAGGTCAAACAACACGACAGCCGCCAGAGACGTGGGGTCCGATATACGAAGTTCAGTTCAAGGACGGCAACGTCATGCACGGCTGCAAATTCAAGGGTCGTTGTTCCTGAATTCAAGTCAGATTTAGCACAAGGCTTGTGTGTCAATCTGATTGAACCTCCGCTAACGAAGCGACGATGATGAGTTGAACCATTTACCCGGCACGTGGCGCGGATACTTGTGGGCTCTCCTTTTCTCCGAATGTGTGAGGGTTGTCGTTTGTTTCGTGTCGCAGCTGGAGTTGTGTGCGGAGGGTCGATGTGATGTGGATGGAGGGACCCTTCCATGCTCCCAATTAATACCAGCCAATTTGGGACGGAAGCCAACGATTGCCGAATGGAGGAATGGACCAACCACTGGTGTGAATGGCATGACAATCGTTGCCGAGTCCAGCATAGCTTCAGCGGCTTAAGGCAGACCAGAGCTGTCAACCCTTGACCTAGGTACTACATAGTATCGTCAAGAAAGTAGCCCGCCCTAGATAGATATGTGGTGCTCTCATGTTGCACCATGATTTAGTGTTGTTTATGGATTATGGATGAGATAACCTTACAACCTAAGAGGATAGCATGTACATCTGCCAGGTCGATCATATTGCGGAGGGGCCTTAAACGGCCCCGTTCCGTAAACTCTTCGGGTCACACCAACAACAACAACAGCAAATGTATACTTGCCAGTACTATTGGGTCGAAATCCAATCCGCCAGCACTCGGGCTGGGAGGGCTTTGCAAAAGTTTGGTACACAGGCATCGTGCTCCGCCAGATGACAGATGACTGGCAAAGGCCCACGCAGGCCACGTTAGTGTCCCATTTCCCAAGCAGATTCTATGACACAATGGTATGCCCAGGTGTGCATCTAGGGTGGGTTGTCGGATGCACTGCCGAGATCCCTGCACACCCGAAGCGACAGTAGCAGGGAATCTTGAGCAGAGAGATCGAGTCTTGTACCACGGTCGCGCTTCCTTACTGCAGGAAAAATTGTCGACCAGCGCTCGGTCGAGGAGGACCAAATATCGAACCTATCCCAATAGCTGTAGGCTTGGTGGCGCTGCGGACTCCGAATAGCATCGACGCACCAAGACGCAGGTGCTGTTCGTGACCTGGGGCGTAGGGCATGTGCACGCAGTTATTCTAGGACATCGCCAAGGTATAACATGGCAATTATTAACGGAGAGACGGCTCGTTTTACATGAGGCAGCAACACAACACCGTCCGTTCGACCGGTATGTTGGACAGCAGAGTTTCCCTACTGCTAGCTGCTACAGTAGGCCGGCTCATCGGGCGAGCAGGCAGAGGATTCGGGAGGAAGCCGACTCCTCGAAATCACTTGGGGCGGCCGCCCGGCTCTATATAGCTTGAGCAAAGTGAAGATCAAGAGTGCCGGATCGTGCAAGTTGAGTCACGTCGAGGGAGAGGACAAACGCGACACCGTAATGCCACGCTTTTTTGATTTGGTGAACCATGGTTTCCGTACAAACAAAACAAGACGTCTGGTCGAGTGGTGGAGAGGTTCAAGGTTGGGGAATGGACTTGCGGGCCGGCTGGCCTGGATCCCGGGGCGCCACGCCGAGCTCGCGTGCGATTGGACACGAACTGGCTTCTGGCAACCGGTCTGGTCGAAGCGAACCAGGCGTGCGGAGCTCGTGCAGGGTGTGCTACCCACTCGCAATCGGACCGGACCCTGTTAGGGTGTCCGTACCTTACGTTGTCTAGAAATGCTTGCGGTGGTGTGGTGGTCCTTTTGAGAGGCCGTTTCTGGTGGCTTGCTGGCTTGCTGCGTGGTCCCTGGCCCTGGGAAGAGAGTCGTTTGTTAGTGAGATTGGGTGCGGGGAAAAAAAGGGAAGAGGGGAGAAGAAAAAGAAAGAAAAGCGTTGGAGCGGAGCCTCGAGGTCGACGACGTCTGCAGATTCGTGCGGGTGAATGTGGGTGGAGATCATCTTGGCAAGCTAGAAATGTGGGCATGTTTGCGTCGAAGGGGTGAGGCCGTTCGCTGCCTCGGCGGACAGCCCACTCGTATTCCTGGCACCGGCGCAGGCGCTGGGTGGTCGGTCTGGTCGAGTCTGATGTCTAATGGATGACTGATGGTGAGGAGGCGGATTTTTCCAGGGAAGGGAATTGGTGGTAGTCTAGTCATCTCCGAGTTTCACTGAAGTCGGCAAGGAGAGGAGAGGATCAGGGTGTGGGGTAGAGGCACCAAACAGGCAAGGCACCGCACCCCCACTGGGTAAGGGCGAGCTTGAGGGAAGTAAGGTAAGGTACCTACAGCGAATACCGTACTTTGCCGAGGTGTACCGCACCAGGTACGGTGCGGGTACGGGCCTGACGAGGTACCTCGAGGAAAGCCGCCCAATGCTTTTGCACGTTGCCCTACGCATGTTCAAGGCATGTCCAGGGCATGTATGTCCAAGGCTTGCCTTGTCCTACCTCCTTCATTAGGCATGCAGCGGATGCTGCATTCAGCGCTCATGCACCTTGGACATGTCGTCGCTGCTCACAGCGGTCCTCTCGTCCTTTAGGGAGGGAAATGCGACGCTGAGGATTCGCCTGGACCAAGATGGGTGAGATCGGAGTGGCATTTTGACAGCCTCACGTACAAGTAATGACCAAGCCTGGTTCGGCCAATGGCAGATTATACCACGGTTCTTTGGAGCAATTTCTCACGAGCTGGTACATGCCGTCGATGTACCGGGAACATCTGGGCCTCGGGCGAGTCCCACGTACTGCCTCCAAATTTCCACGGTACTTGTTCAATTTGGAGTCAGCCAGGGCAAGTACCGTCTGGGCCTGGTCCTGGGGACTGGTCCCCTCGTCCGGTCTTGCCTCGCTTGTTGCTTGCTTGCTTCCTATCTGCTGTGCATGCTCAACTGCCTAGCCTACATGGCACACAGCACAGCACAGCGCAGCGCAGCACAGCACTGTGCCAATGCTTGCTTCTTCACCTGACAACTACTGTACCTACTCAACTGCAACAGCGCGGTTCTCTCGACTCCTGCATCCTGCATGATGCCCCATGCCGAGCACCAGCGTCTGCGAACAGAGCCCCCTTGTAACCGATCATCGGCCCCTGTGTGTGGTTGGTGATGGTACAATTCAGACAATTGCATCCTTGCTCCGTTATTTCCTATCTAGCAACATGCCCTGACGCCTGCAATGTTACTGTGCGATTGGCGCGATGGCCCTGAGGGCAAACGTCATGTCTGCTCTCGCTCACACCAGCAGTCTCCCTCTTCTACTCGTCATCGTTCGGTCCCGAGTCATGGCGACCGAGACGACAGGTGAACGACTTCGCTGAACATGGACAGGGAGCCACGAATTTCTTTGGGCCCCATTCCGACCGGCCGACCGATGTGAGCCGATGACTTAGCCGACACGACGACGCCATCGGCTCCTGAAGGCGGCCAAGCAAAACTGGCTTGGCTGGGCGCCTCTGCAGCACGGCGCTGGGAGTGGCGCAAAGGGCTAAGCGCCACTCATCGTTCTTCTTGTCATCCATAGCACATCCTTCAACGACCGTTGCTCTGGGTAGGACGACTCCAGACCTCTGCCAGAGCGTTACATCCAAAGTTCAGCACGGTCCCAGAATAGGATACTACAGCATTTGCTCTTGATCACGACCCCATGTCAATAATACCACCCTTCCTTTTGGCCGCCTCTTCGGCTTCCACCGTGCTCTACACCGCACCGCAGGCTCTGTCGCCCGTCAGGGCTGGTGCTGGGCCGGTTTCCAAATTTTAATACAAGGACAGGACGGACGCCTTTAAACTCCTATCCACCCCTTGACAGCAAATCACACCAGACGCTGGGCTTACCAGGGTTTGTCTTCCGAGGCTGTTCCAAGCTCAAATTGCGGCCACGGTTCTTGTGACTCCACGACTGTGGGCCGCCATACTCGTCAGGGGTTTAGCTGCCCTTCTCCTTGGTACAGGCTGCGTGGATGCACATATTGCAACCCATCACGGACCCCCATCTCCACCTCCGCATCGGCAGGGTATCCAGTCTCGGTGGGGTGTTTCCTCTCATTTCCTCCGTGACCATCAGGCTAGTGAACAATGCTTTCTCTAAACTAACCAGATATTCTCGTCGACTAGCCACAGTGCTAGACTCTTTTCGTGACGGACCTTTTTTCAGGCCCAGTCACGAGTGCTCCGCCCTCAGACTTCTTGCTCACGCCGTCTCGCCTACCCAATCTCACTATGTTTATGTTTATTACTACCAGACAATATACGTTCCATTGCCGACCCATCCTGGACGCCGTTGACACTCTGACAAGCTGAGGCCCGTCCTTCTCAGCATCTGCCCATAACCTTGCTACATGCATTGACAATGATCCTGCTTGATAATAAAGTTGAGATATCATAGACCGTCGGAACGCGCCCCGGTTTTACCTTGCTCCTTCATTGAATACATTCCTGAGAAACTGGAGACGGCTCCTCGCCGCTTCGAGTCATTCACTCTGCCTATTCGCGAACTGGCCAAGCTCTGCCCTCTGCCCGAGCCACACGTACATTCCCTTTCGGCGTTGGACCCTCTGTGTGACTGCCGCCACTTATTCGACTACCGGTGACCAGGCAGAGAGAGGATCGACTACCTTGGCTTTGGCCAAACGTCAACAAGCTTGACAGGATACGGGTCAGTAAACCCACGGCTGCCCTGGTCATTATTGGCCTGCACACCTCTTGCTCTTCTCCATCCTCCGCATTCACTTGCTGCTCGGCGATCACACATCGTCGCTCACCTTCATCATCACACCCTCCCCGGAACGCTGCGCCCGTGGGCCACTCACTCTCTCACACACCATTCCCGCCACCCATCTTTGGCCAGAGGCCGTGCCGCGTATAGCTTCCGCTCCTGACTGCACAGTCTGTTTGCCTACGCCATGGCTTGATCGTGTGCTGGGTGTGGCCGACCCTTCATCATACTCCTCTTCCCACCCCTGTTTTCCCCATCCTTCCCCACAAACCGTGCCTTCATACTGGGCCAGCGCTGACGCTCCCTGTAGTTCCCACTTGAGTCCAGATCCCACTGTTTTGCTCAATCACGGGACATAGATATATTCCCTTCTCCGCACTTTCTCACATGGTGATCGGCTAGCTCACCTCGTTCGGTGCTGCCAGGCAGGACTGCTCACCATCGTTCGAACCCAGTTCTTCTCCACAAATCCTCCCATGCCCCGACAAGACGATACTGTCATTCGATCTGCGGATGCACCGTCCCTTCGGCCTCAACAATCAGCAAAGCCAGCCTGGAATCGATCACGTCGGCATAATGTTATCTAATCCGCTCCACCGCTTCTCCCCTTACAACATGCCTCCAACCACCCTCATGTCCGGTAACCATCTCCCACAAACACACATGCACGCAAACGGACTCGAGTCTCTGGGGCCCGCGCCCTCCTACTCCCTTCATCAGCTCCAGCAACATGCCGGAGCCGCAAACCAGCACCCCATCAACAGTGCCCACGCACATAAACACAGGCAACATCCATATGGACCAGGTCGAGCCTCGGGGCATCTGGTCCAGTGAGAAGGAGAATCAGCCGTGCTTGTGATCAGTGTAACCAGTTGCGTACGAAATGCGATGGTCAACTTCCATGTGCTCATTGCATAGGTACCCTACAAAGCCCAGCCTGAACCGTTGTGTACCGGACTGACACCTCGCAGAGTTTGGACTCGGCTGCGAATACATTCGCGAGCGCAAGAAGCGTGGTAAGGCGTCGAGAAAGGACCTTGCACAGCAAGCCGCTGCACAGGCAGCCGCAGCCGCAGGGTCAACTCCGAATGGACAACAATCAGACGGAACGGGTACGGAAATTTTGCAAGGCTCGGAAAAGCACGATGGCCTGAAGGGTGGCAAGAAACCACAGCAGATGGCAGGAGAGTCACACCATGGAATCGACGACAAAACGATGGGTGACTTGGGGATGATCCTTCACGACAGAGCCAAGATCCCGAAGCCATGGACAGCCTGAGCGAATTAGCAGGACAGCACCTCGGCCCGGACTCGATGGTGGAAAGGAACCAGCTGGTGAACTCGGCTGGCCTCGATCTTAACGGATACGGCACCATGCCACAAAACTACGACAGGCCCGTCTTGGAAAACCAGATGCTAAACGGACACCAGCAGTACGAAGGGGCTCCGGAATGACGCCCTATCCCGACCTCCCTTACGGCATGCAAGCCCAGAGTCCGACAAACTATAACGCCGGCCCTGCCTTCAGAATGGGCAGCAGTCCTCTACGAGGTTATCATGGCGGTGGCGGACCGAACTCTCCAGGCTGGGGTGTTTCAATGGCGTCGCCGCCTGGTCAATTCCAGGCGCATCTCACTCAGCCTGGCCCTCCACCCGCGAACCTCCGGTACCCGGTCCTCGAACCCTTACTTCCTCACCTAGGAAATATCATTCCCATTTCGCTGGCATGCGATTTGATCGACCTATACTTTTCCTCTTCTTCATCAGCACAGATGCACCCCATGTCGCCATTTGTTTTAGGCTTTGTCTTCCGAAAGCGAGCCTTCCTGCATCCTACGCAACCCCGTCGGTGTCAGCCAGCGCTTCTCGCAAGTATGCTGTGGGTGGCTGCACAGACGAGTGACTCCCATTCATGGCGAGTGCTCCTTCTGCTCGAGGCAAAATCTGCCAACGGCTTCTCGAGTTGACTGTCGGTCTTCTCAAGCCCCTGATCCACAACCCCTCCGGTGAAGCCTCCCTGCAATCAGCCCAGCCGGTGATGGTGTTTCTCTTGGGGACTCGGAGTAGCTCTACCAGGTAGCATCAGCATGGACGCCTTGACCGGAGAGTTTGGGCCATTCGGTGCTGCTGGCAACCTTGACGATGTTGTTACCTATATCCATCTCGCTACAGTTGTTTCTGCGAGCGAGTACAAGGGAGCGAGTCTGAGATGGTGGAATGCGGCATGGTCCTTGGCAAGAGAGTTGAAATTGGGTCGTGAACTTCCACCAAGCAGGCTTCCCATCAGGGAAGAAGGAAATGGCGTTGATGACGATGTCGCAGATGAAAATGACCTGTACCGAAACAACCCCGATTTTGTTACAGAGGAAGAGCGGGAAGAACGCCGCCGGATCTGGTGGCTCGTCTACATCGTCGACAGACACCTAGCGCTCTGCTACAACCGCCCCTATTCCTACTCGACATTGAATGCGATGGGCTATTGCAACCGATGGACGACACGGTATGGCAACGAGGCAACTTCGGTAACCATTCCATAAGCAAGACCGACCCGAGCGTGCTTGGCTCTGCTCCTGATGGGTCGCATGGTGAGGATACTCGACCTCGCGGACCACGTTTCGAGTGCCGGGGTCACAGCATCTTCGGATACTTCTTGCCTTTGATGACCATTCTTGGCGAGGTCGTGGACCTGCATCACGCAAGAAACCATCCTCGCTTTGGCGTCAACTTCCGCTCTGCTTGCGAGTGGGATTTGCAGGCTGCAGAGATTACAAAACATTTGGAATTGTATGAACAGAGCTTGAAGAAGTTTGAGCAGAAGCACCTGCCCAAGCCGCAAGAAGAGAAGCTAGAGCCGGGTCACGACAGCGGCGATCATCTTGGTACAATGGGTGACATCGGCACTCCATCAGTACACTCTGTGCACACAAACGCATCTAGCCGCCTGACAGAAAGCGATATTCAAACAAGGATCGTTTTGGCATACGGCACGCACGTCATGCATGTCTTACACATTCTCCTTGCTGGCAAGTGGGATCCGATTAACCTAATTGACGACAACGATCTGTGGATATCGACCCCGGGATTCCTCGACGCTACAACACACGCGGTCTCGGCTGCTGAGGCCATCAGCCAAATATTAGAATTTGACCCTGGTCTGGAGTTTATGCCATTCTTCTTTGGCATCTACCTGCTGCAAGGCTCATTCCTTCTGCTTCTCATCGCGGACAAGCTGCAGCTGGAGGCGTCTCCAAGCGTCGTCAAGGCATGCGAAACCATCGTGCGCGCCCACGAGGCCTGCGTCGTGACCCTCAACACTGAATATCAGGTATGTTATCTCTAGCTTAAGAAACAACGGCAAATGGCTAATAATTCATCATAGCGCAAATTCAGCAAAGTCATGCGAAGTGCCCTAGCTCAAGTCCGCGGGCGAGTACCAGAGGACCTGGGCGAGCAGCATCAACGACGACAGGAACTTTTGGCGTTGTACCGATGGACTGGCGACGGGACTGGACTGGCTTTATAATACGACTTATGAGGTACCGGCGTAAAGAAAAAAAGGGGGTTTAAATATTGGCAACGGATTAAGACAGGATTAAGACGGGATAGCAGCGAAAAGGCACACTCAATGACGGCATGGGAGCGTACTGGTTATGCGAGGGCACGGGTTACTATTACATCGATTCTGCGATACGGCGACACGGTTATCTGTTTGTTTCGGAGTCGGGACCGTTGGAGGAGAGTGTAAGATTTACACAGGCGTCATGATTCTTGCTGTTGAATGATACCTGGTAACTGTATAGTTTTGGCTTGACAGAGAGCAATATTGATAATAATTCAATCTTGACCATGATATAATAACAAGCTTGGTGGGGATAGTAGTGAGAGAGAGGTCTGGCCTTGACCCCTTGATTTCCAAGGTCTTGTAAATGATCCATTGGGTCGATACATGCATGTTAATAAATGCCTATTCGTGTTGGTTCGAGAGTGATAAGGAAGCGGAGATGAGCAATCGATTGCACGAGTGTGTATATATATATATATATATATACACACATAACACACTGATACAATATGACGATTGAAATCCATTCTGTTCTGTTCAAATATTTGCAGCAGTCGTCTCTTTGAGGCAATCCATATGACAATATGGAAGCACAAGAAATGTGCATATCGCAAATCTACGCGCCCTCATATCTCTGCACAATCAAGCCGAACCGCACACATGATTCCTACTCAGGAGGGCAAAGGGACAATAGCAGCCAAAGTCACATGAATGCAACAACAATAGTGATTCACTGGCAGTGCCCATTGACCATGGCAGGCAAAAGTACCAGCAGGTCTTGCCAGTCAGCTGCCTGCGGACCGCCGTCGGTCTACTCTTCCACCTTCTGCCACCTCATAAGCGCTTTTTCTGCCCTCGTGGTGTGCTCTTCATGCTTTGATGACGGCATTGATTCACTTTGCTCTTTTTCTCCCTCTCTCTCTTCTTTGACAAGACCTCGCTTGATAGGGAGGTGAGGTATCAGGGGAACAGGAAGCGTGACGCAGTGAGTCAGTCGGGGGTGTTTTGCTACGACGCTTTGCTGGGTGATATCACAAGACGCTGGCTTTTTGCTCTCGTGCTGCGGCTTTGCTTGTCTCTTTTGCTACATCAGGTATGTAAGGAATCACGGCGTCTGCCTTGATTATGGCGCGACTTCCTCCTCATGATACGATGTTTCTTTTTTATCATCACGCTGTGCTGTTTTGGAACCGGGGCCTTTTTCAGATGAGCGATTCATGGGTTATTCTATTCTTATCGTCTGCCTGGTCTGGTACTTGAACGGCACTTACACGATATCTCTTCCCTTGCTTTTTCACCGAACCGACTTGGCACCCTCGAGGCGATGCTAACTGGATTGCGCAGCCAGTTGCTCTTGAATTGTTGGCCAGATTGGATTAGAACCCGGGGCATTATCGAAAGGATAGTACACTTCGTCCTTGTTCGAAATGGAACATACAAAGAACCCACCACCTACCAAGCTTGAGTCTCCGGACCTGGCTCCAACCGTTGAGGAGGAGAGCCAGCCCCTAACACCAAGAGTAAATGACATGTCTCTCACCACCATGGCCGGCCGCATCCCGACCTTTACCGGCAGCGGTCTCACCCTCACCTCCCCATATCTCGTCGGCTCTCCATCCGACTCGGGCGTCCCCATTGCGTCCCGACCAACACTCTCGGGCCTCCGGCTCGGCGGCTACAACCTCCGCGACGCTCACCTCAACCCGCCAGCGCTCGTCTCCAAGACGCTCCAACAGACACTCACACTCGAGCTGCAGCACCAGCTCACACACCCGCCAGCCCTCCCGCGCTCGCAGATCCCCGCGCTGCCGCCCAAGCCCCGGGCGCGCGACTGGTTCACCTTCCCCGAGGGCATCGACGCCACGCGCCGGCGCGACCTCGAGGAGAAGAACAACGCCATCGCCGCCGAGAACCAAGCCGTCGAGCGCGACCGCAACAACATGGCCGCCAAGAAGTCCCGCCAGGTCCGCCTCGAGGCCCTGCAGAACGCTCGCGCCATGCTCAACGAGAAGGCCGCCGAGTGCGCCTGGTTCCGCCTGCGTGTCGCTATGCTAGGTGGCAATCCCGCCGACGAGTGGGGCGCCGTGCCGCGCGCCGTCAAGGCCAGCATGGTTGAGGAGATAGCCCAGCGGGTTGCCGTGATAGACGCCCGGAACGCGGAGGAGAAGAAACGCGAGGAGGCGAGGAAGCGAGCCACAGATGGGCCAAGAGGTCCCCGGCTAAGAGACAGCGTTCACAGAGGTCGACATCGCGCACCCTGTCGGAGAGATCAGAGCTGGAGAATGAGGAATGAAGGTTTGGTTGTTTTCGTAAGAGGATACAATTTGCTCTATAGCTAGCTCTCTGTATTCTATGGGGAGCGTCAAAACTGGGTAGGCTTTACCAAAAAAGGGGATCTTTGAAACGGGAAGTGGAAGAGGGAATCATGTTGGGAATAGGGAGGGCAGCTCTCTGCTCGGATAAGGCCACATACGCAGGCTATTAATCATTATTCTTGTTTTTCCGATGCTCGTGAATGGACCAGCCGGCCCTTCACCCACACCTTCTTCGTGTTGCGGTCGTCGCCGCAGTACACCCACTTGGCCATCCTGTCCTCCCAGCTCTCCCAGCCGAACACGTCCACCGCGCCCTCTTCCTCGCCGCCTTGGTGCAGGCCGTGGTCGTCGACGCCGCCCATGCCGACCAGCTGTGCGTCCCAGTCCATGCCGACCTCGAAGCCACCGATGGTGTTCTCCAGGCCAACGCACCGGGCGCCGCCTCGCGTGCCCAGATACAGCACCTCCTCGACCGTCAACTTGGCTTCGTCGCCGCTGTCCATGGCGACATGGCGGCTCACCAGGGCGGCCTGCCGTGCCGCTTCGAGGATCGACGGGCTGTAGCCTCCGCTCATGTCCGTGCCGAGCCCGACGTCTATGCCGTGGCTCCACAGCCAGCGCACGCGCGCGGCACCGCTTGTGAGTGAGCTGTTGCTGCAGGGGCAGTGTGAAACCTTTGTGCCGCGCTGTGAAATGAGACGCGCCTCGTCATCTGAGAGGTGCACCGCGTGTGCGAGGATTGTGCGTGGAGTGAGCAACCCATGGCGCTCGTAAACGTCCGTATATGAAGACGATTCAGGGAATAAGCTGGCTACGAGCTCGATCTCGCCCTTGTTCTCCGAGACGTGCGTCTGCACAGGAAGCCCTGTCTTCTTCTGGATAGCCGCCAGGCCATGCATCGACGCACCGGTACACGACGGTGCGAACCGCGGCGTCAAGATAGGCGAGACCAGCTCAAACTCGGGGTCAATCTTCCGCACATGGGCAATGGTCTCCTCCGTCCTGTTGAGCCCCTCCTCAACCGACTTGTCGCGATAGTAGTCCGGGCACATGTCCTTGTTGTCCATGCACACGCGGCCCACAAACGCACGCTGGCCCAGGTCCAGGCAAATGTCGGCCAGCAGATTCGTGGCGGCGACATCGATGGTGGCGTAGTAGGAGGCGGTGGTGGTGCCGTAGGCGAGGGTACGGCGCACGCAGGCCGAGTAGACACGTCGCGCCTTGGGCAGGTCTGCGAGACTGGCTTCCAGCGGGAATGTGTACTTCTGAAGCCAATCCAGCAACGTCGTCTTGCCAAAGATTCCGACATTGGGGTACTGCGAGGCGTGCACATGTGTATCTGGTTTGCGGTCAGCAGCGAGCTCATCTGGATGTGTATGACGCGACCATCTCACCGATGAATCCTGGAAAGAAGAACTGCCCCGGCCGCGAAGCATGCACTTCCACATCGTCTTCGGCCCATCCCAAAGTCTTCAAGAGTTGGACCTTGGCCTTGTCCACGTCTCCCTGGTCCTTCTCGATGCCCGCAATCTTGCCCTGCTGGTCCACTGCGACAGCGGCGTCATGCATGAAGGCGAGCTCAGCGGGGCCGAGGCAATGAACAAACGTCCCCAGCAGCAGAAGCCGCCGACGCTGCGACGGCGAAGAGGGTGAAGCCATGATGATGATGATGCTTTCTATGTGTATGTTTCCCCGTGTCCTGCGGTCTCAATGTGTCTCCTTTCTTTGTTGTAAGTGCAATACTGTAGTATAGTACTGTACTGTATGTACTGTACTGAACTGTACAGCAATAGTCGACGTAGCCGTTACAACCGCTCCACTTGGTTCAAAGGCGGGCCAAACGAACGAACACAAAAGAAGCAGTGAGAAAAGTCCAGGAGTCGTCCCAAGAGCGCCAACAAATCCTCGTCTCTCCTAAGCGGCCGCCGCTGCGTGGTTTTATAGATGCCGAGAGGGTCATGCAAACGCCAGAAAAGGAGCAAATCAGAAAAGGGACGTTCTGGAGCTGAAGCCGTTTGGCAGCTCCTGAAGGCGGAGCCCCACTGGCTGGCCCGTAGTTCAGGTACACGCCGTCCATCCCACGCCCGGCGGTCGCCGCTCACCGAGGACGTCGGGTACTTGCACCAATGCGTGCCACTGCTGATAGCGATTGTGCCCCGATTGGGAAATCCCGATAAGACGTGCGCATTGCCCAATCAGAGGACACTCAGAGACGGGACGAGGGAAGTGATGGCAAACAACGGCAATCAACACATGCCAACTTACGTGAAGCACAGTCACGACAAATACCCACAATCATCCACTGCTATGATAGTGTGTTATTATACAGTATCTGTGGTAATGCTTTCTGGCTTTGATTACCAGAAAACCAAGGGTGTGTCATTTCTTTATCTAACAGCAAGGTCATCTAGGAACCAATGAATGTGCACCGAGGTATTACACACGGCCGAACTTCACAATGTGTCGTTGTACATTCAATAGTGTGTGAATCCACCGTATCACTTGATCTCCCCGCCCCTTACCGCTTGTCACTCGTGACACAAGGCAAGCAAGATGGTCAATCATAGCAAACCTCGTCTCCTTGCGCTTCCATTACACAAACCAAGGTACTGAAACAGGTTCCCTTCATGCAAGGCACCAAGTAGCACAACTCACATTGACACGCCCCAAACTCATTGAACATCTTCAAGAAATTCATTAAAATATATAACGGGCATCTATACCAAGCCCATATCTACATCTGTAGCCATGTCGTCTTGAGGGCCTTGTCTGACGCCTCGCGTCCACTCGATGCGCCAAAGTCCTCCTCATCCAATCCACAGCCCAGCTAACAAAACAAGCGCTCTAGACATCACTCAATTCTATCTCTCTTCTCTAACAGCCGCCTTAAGCAGCCACGCCGGGGCCCTCGTAGTCACCCCGCTCTCGCTGCCAGTCTGTCCGTTCGCGGACGACTCCTCTTGTGTGTACTTGTCCCAGTTCGCCAGAACCGCGCCAATCTTTGGCGAGTTCGTCAGCTTGTACACGTCCTCAAAGTACTCCTTTGTCAGCGCGAAAGGCTTCGCTGTGACGTTGGGGATGTACTTTCCGACCAGCTTAGACGGGTCAATCGTCGTCTTGTTGATCTTCTTGAGCAAGAAAGATCGGAAGGCTTGACACCCGACCGCAAGAAGGTCGAGTGGAAGGGCACGTCAATGCCGCGCAGAGGGATCGTGGCGAATCCACGCTCCAGCTCCAGAGGCAGCGGCTTCTTCAGCGTCTGCTCGGCGCAGCCTCGGATGATTGGCGGAGCGCGTCCTTGGCCTCCTCGAGGTTGCTCCTCATCTCCTCGATATCAATCTGCTGCTTCTTGACAAAGTTGGTCACGCCAGCGAGCGTGTCAAGGGCACGCAGGTCACCAGCACACACGTACTGCATGTTGGCGATGTTGTAGTTGACAATCTCCAGCAGCCAGCCAGTCTCCTCGGCAATGTTGTTGACAACGAACTGCAGAGCCTCTTCGTTGAATGTCTTGGAGATACGGCTGGGGTTGACGGCGCACATGGAGTAGTTGGATCGGCCAGAGGCGTCACGCTCGACGGCAACCTGCATGGTCAGACCACGGTAGAAGACGACCGAGACCAAACTCTCAATGGGCATGACGTCAGCCAGGGCAGCCAGGGCAGAGTACTCGCCCAGGGAGTGACCGGCGAAAGTGCTGTCTCGCTGGACAAGACCCTTGGCCTTCATGTCCTCGAAACTGGCCTTCTCCATAAGGGTCAGGGCAGGCTGCGTGAACTGTGTGGCAGACAGCAGACCAGTGGGTGACTTGTAGGTGTAGGAGGTGGTCTTCTCATCAATGTCCTTGAAGATACGCTCAGACTTGATGGAACCATCGGCAGCCACAGTCTCGAAGGTCATGGCCATGTAGTTCTGGCGGATGGCCTTACCACGGGGACCACCGAAGTGAACGGTGAGCTCCTTGGGGTTGTTCTTGACAATGTTGGTGATGGAGAAGCCTAATCATAGTTAGCATCAAGTTTGCCATGACATTTTCTAAATTGTAGGGATATAACTTACCATAGTTGTCGAGGAGGTACTTGTCGGCACGGTCCCAGACCTCCTTGGCAACGGGGCTGCTCGCGTAGAGCTCCATACCCATACCCTGCTCCTGAGAGCCCTGGCCGGTGAACACGTAGGCGGTCACGGGTTGCTCAACCTCAGCCTCACCAAGCAGAACCTTCTCCTCAGTCTCGGCGTTGGAAGCCTCAACCTTGATGATCTTGCGACCAGCAACCATACCAACGTGCTGCAGCTTAACCTGAATATCATCGTTAGGCAGAACCATGCCAACCAAGGAGGCATGGAAGCTGCGAACGCGACCAATGTTGTTCTCGGCAGCCCAGGTCTCGACCAGGCTACGCACAGCAGCGCTTGAGTACATGCCGTGAGTGATGGTTCCAGGAAGGTTGGCATAGCTGGAGAAGACACGAGAGACGTGGATGGGGTTGTAGTCGCCAGAGACACGGGCATAGGTCTCGTTGGAGGCAGGGGCGCGGAGCTGCAGAGGAGTCTTGCCGCTGAGAGGGATGGGGTTCTCAAAGTTGATGGGCTGGTCGATGGGCGAGCCGAAGCGCTCAAGGTAATCAATGACGGGGTTACCGTGCGACTCACCAGCCTCGTAATCGACGCTAGCGACCTGGATGACCTCCTTAGTAGGCAGCTCAAGCAGGACCTGACCTTGAGTCTGCACGCTGCTGAAGATGTCCTTGTTCTTGTAACGCATGAGACTCTGCAGGCGGAAGGTCAGGGTCTGGCCGAGGAGATCAATGTTGTTGGGGAGCTCATCAATGGCGAACCACTGCTTGGAGCGCAGAACAGCGACGTCCTTGGTGGTGCCGAGGTGAAGCTGCATGGGTGTCTCGATCTTGCGCTGGAAGGTGTTCTCATAATCGGTGTAGGCACCGCGGTACAGGAACTGAGACGTAACTTCCATGACAGCCTCACCGTCGCGGACAATGGTTCCGCAGACCTCAACCATCTTGCCAGACTCCTGGTTGATGACGGCGTTGATCTGAGCGGTGGTGGAAACCTCGTCTCCCTTCTTGAGAGGCTCGGCACCGGGGAGCATACGGAACTGGTTAGACAGATGGACCAGCTTCAGCAAATCACCGTCAATGGTGCGAGGGAAGATGGGCTTGGTGATGGCCTTCCAACCAACGACAATGGCAAAATCCATAGGGGCGTACATGATCTTGCCAGGTCGGTCAACGAAGGCTTCACCAGTGTTTCCGACAGCATGGACAAAGTCGTTGATGTCCTCGCTGGTGATGGTAGCCTTGCCACCATCGAACTTGCTAGTGACAACAGCATCCAGATCCAAAGTCTCGTTACCGAACCACGCCTTCCAGTAGAACTCCTTGATGCGGTCGTTGCGGCCCTCCATAACCTCATGGATAGGGAGTAGCCTGCCTCTGGGTAGTAGTTGAACTTGAGAGGCAAAGCAATGGGCTCGCCGAGAGCAGTGGTCTCCTTGATCAGGTTGACAAGGATCTCGTTCTTGCCAATCAGCTTGACCTCAATGACGTGAGCATACTGGTTGGGTCTGGGCTGCTCCTTGACGATGATGGAGGTCTTGGTAGGGTCGTTGGGGTACAAAATCTCAACGTAGAGACCGCGATCAGGGGCGAAGATTCGTCGCATAGGGTTCGTCTGGAACTTCTGTCCCTGAACGACAACATCAGACATCAGCAGAGCGTGTCTCCAGTTGCGGTTGGGCCCAGCAAGCAGCGACAGCCACGAGTCAATGGAAGGCATAGTGGCGGCAGCAGAGGCCGAAAGACGATAAGTGTTCTTGTTGGCATCGTAGCTGACAGTAAGACCTTCAACATCCAAGGGGATCTCTGAATCAACAATCTTTCCACCCAGGTATTCAATGGTGGGGAGGGCGGCTTCGTTGTTGTTGTACAAGTCCCTCTTCAGGGCAGCCACGTGGGCCTCGTGGATACCATCGAGGATATCCTTAATGGGCTCATCCAGGATGGTGGAGAACTTGGCGGCCATAGGTCCCTGAAGGATACAAGTACGGCCAACATCCTGGTCGATAACTGCATCCAGGTCCTCAGACTGCCAGAGGGAATCCTTCTTGAAGAAGAACTCAAAGTTGTCATCAAGAGCAGGAACAAAGGTAACAGGCTTCTGGCCAGGGCGCTTGCAAAGGATGTAGAAGTACTGGACATCCTGAGCGTTGATGATCTGATCCTCAGCCTCGGGGTAGTAAGATAGGATGCGCTTGACGGCAGTGAAGGGGTCGTCAAGCTCAGCATAAGACTGCAGGTGAGAAGGCTGACCAGGAGTAGAAGTGAAACGCTCCTCGACACGGTGAATAAAGTCACCAACCAGGCGGGTGTAAGAGGCGTCGATCCATCGAGACTGGTGTCTAACGTACAGAAGATCGACGAGACGGCGGACGACCTCAGCGTAGGTCATGTCCTCCAAGTCAACGGTCTTGCCAGCCTTGTTGCGGCCGAACCACACCTTCTGGAAGTCGTCGTTGAGCTTCTGGATGATGTAGTTGCGGTTCTTCTGGAGCTCAGCAACTCGCTTCTCCTTAGGCAGGCTGAAGATCTTTTGGTCCATCTCAGCCCAGAAGCGAACACCACGAGTGGCCAGCTTGTGGATGGGCTCGCCCATCTCGGAGCGAACAGTGATGACACCACCGGCAGGGCCCTTGTAAGTGTCCTCCCAGCCCATGTCGTCGAGACCAGGGGCGTCCACAATGGCCTGCTTAGCAGCCTTGCTGGTGTGGGCCTCCTTGGCGACCATCATACGGCTTCCGAAAAGACAACCGTCGAAGGGCATAGGGGGTATCCATACTTCTTAGACCAGTCACCAGTAAGGTAGGGGTAGGTGTCCTCGGCACCTCCGAAACCACTACCGGCAACCAGGACAATGTTTTCCTGGCGACGGATACGGCCGTACATCTGGAGGATAGGCTGGTGGAAATCCTCGAAAGAGTGGTGACCACCACCACGACCACCAGTCCACTGCAGGATGACAGGGAAGCTAGGGTGAGCCTTGGCAATGTTGATGACTGCCTGGATAGCGTCACCGGAGCCAGGCTTGAGAGAGAGGTGCTTGAGTCCGAGAGTCTCAATGTACTCGGAAGCAACCTCAATCGAGGGCACACCAGCACCAATGGTCAAACCCTCAATGGGAACACCCTCAGCGCGAAGTCTGCCAATCAGAGGAATCTGCCATCCCATGGCGCGAGGGTTGACATAAATGAGGTTGACTGAGATACCACGGCCAGGGGAATGGCGCGCTCAATCTTGGTGAGAGCCTCGGTCATCTTCTTGGCGTTGAAGTAACCACCACCGCCCAGCTCAATGTGGTAGCCGGCGTTCATGGTAGCAGCAACGAAATCCCAAGGAACTGTAGCGGGCGTCATACCAGCAACGACGATGGGTGGAAGACCGAGCAGTCGGCTCATCTTCGTATCAACGTAGGTGCGGCCCTTGGAGGTCTTGACCAGGCGAGGGCCAAACTCCTTCACCCAGTCAATGGCATACTTGATGGCATTTTCCTCATCCCTATCGAAGAGCTCGGCCTTGACTCCAACCTCGCCGATGGAGCTCTCCATGGCGCCGGCCAGAATGACACGAACACCAGTGCCCTCCTTGTTTCTGCTGGTCAGGATACCCAGGCCAGAAACACCACCAGGGCCAAAGTCCAGGATGTGGGTGGCCTTGGGGAAGACGGTGGCGGTCTCCCAGTTGACGGCATCACGGG
This sequence comes from Albifimbria verrucaria, assembly GCA_020081605.1. Classification (NCBI taxonomy): domain Eukaryota; kingdom Fungi; phylum Ascomycota; class Sordariomycetes; order Hypocreales; family Stachybotryaceae; genus Albifimbria; species Albifimbria verrucaria. Next base: position 969,835 of record JAHREC010000049.1, read on the forward strand.
TGATGAGGCGAACAAGGGTAGGAATAATGTTGCCCTTGACCTCAGTTCGGAGATCCTTGCCAGTGTTGGTGTCGAAGACAGGAATGCCCAGGAGCCTGCGTCAATGTTGACGTCCTTCAAGTCCTCGTAGATAATGTCGGTCGCCTCAGCCAAGTACTTGCTGTGGAAAGGAGCAGTGATGGGCAAGAAACGGTTGACAAAGCGAACCTTGCGCTGAGTGAAAGGAATTCGGGTCTGGTCGAGACCAGTGGGAGCCTTGACCTTGCGCAGTCGCGAGTTGAGACCGTAAAGGGAGGCAGGAGGACCAGTGACAACCATGTTGCGAGGGCTGTTGATGAGAGAGATGCTGATGTGTCGGTGGGGAGGCAGGTACTGGTTGGTGGCGTCGATGTGGTTCTGAACCTCGGACTGAGGAAGATCGCGGATGCTCAGCATGGGAGTAGGGTTACCCTCGCCGTGCTCCAGAGACTCGTGAAGCATGGAGGGCGTCATGGAGGTGATGGGGAAGGCCTGCTGGCTTCGGGTACCAATCCAGAACAGAACGGTCAGGGTAGAGGTGACGATTTCGCGCCACGACTCCCAGGAATCGGCAGCGGCAGTGGCAGCGGCCATGACGATACCCTGCGAGTGACCAGTGGTACCGCTGATTCTCTCTCGCAAATGACCGGGGTGAATGCCCAGGACCTTGCAAGTAACCTCGTAGTGAGCCATCTGGATGAGTCCGATCAACGGGAAGCTGACGGGAGCAGACACCAGGTAGTCGACATCGGGGGTAGAATCAGGGTTGTGGAGCCACTTCAGGACATCCAGTCCCTTGGGAACATCTTCTCAGCAGCGGGGTGGTTGGAGAGAGTCTGAAGCAGGTCGGCAGAGGTTGTGATGAGCTCGCCGATGAAGCTGGAGTAGGTGGTGAAGATCTGACGGAGCTCGTCAAAGTATTCCTCGATGTTGCCCTGGCCACCAAAAATAGTGTAGATGTTGGCAGAGCCATCGTCGGCAGCACGGAACAGAGCCGACTCGTGCGGCTTGATGGTGCGGTTTGCGACGGCACGAGCGCCGTAGTAGCTCTTGATGACCTCGAGCTTCTTGGCCTCAATGCCGGGAAGAGAGGCGGCAAGGGCGTGAGCCTCATTGCCGCGGAGGAAGGCACGCTCAAACTCGTTAAGAACGAGCTTCAAAACCTCCTCGTAGGAACCCTGGGCGTCATCCTCGCCCTCGTCGACCTCGTGGGCGACGAAGCCCATGTATCTAGCGACAAGCTCGGCTACGGAGGAGGGCTCGTCATCTTGAGCGAGCTCGTCTGTGGCGGCGGGTAAGCTCGCGACGAAGCGTTCTTTGAGCTGAGAGGCGTGGAAGTGAAGGTTGGTGGGGATGAGGAAGGACGTCTCGAGGAGCCGTGGGACAGGGTCAGCGGTCGGAGGGAGGCGCTGGATCGAGGTGTCGAGATGCCCGTCTGGGGGCCAGTTCCGGTGCCGTACATGGCGAAAGGAGAGAAGCGGAAGGATTGAAGATGAAGTTTTGGGGTATCGAGGACGTCTGCGGGGCAAAGTCAGTCAAAAGCTGGGCTTGGAGGCGAAAACGAAAGACCTGGGGACTTACAGATGAGTGTCGACTCTCTGGTTTAGCTGAGCACTGTTCAACCGCGGCTGTGGACTGCGCTGGATGAAGAGAGGTGCGTCAAGCAGGGAATTATTCCTTTACCAATCGTGGATTGGGTGCTCAAGAGGGGAGCAAAGATGGGCTTCGAGAACGGCGGTGGACGACGCCGGTGAAGCTCAACTTTTGGTACAGAGAGAGAGAGAGGTCGGGATGGACGGAAAGGAAGAGGAATCCCAAAGGGCAGTGATGATGGCGATGCCAGGGAGATAGATGAGGGAGTGAACTTGGGGAGAAGGAGTGGTTTCCTCAACGTATAAGGGAAATTGAGGGAAAAGAGCAAAGGCGTGGACGAGAACCAAGCCGCATCCACCGTCGTCTTGCGAGAGAGTGGGTGTGTACGTTAGCTGTGGCTACATAAGGTAAGGGAGAAGCTCTTGCGGAACCGGCCCAAAAAAATTCCAGTTCTGTTGGGGACTGGAGGCGATGAGATGGTTGCGACCAGTCTTTGCAGCGTCCTCATTGGCATGCAGGGCCCTACAGAATCGCGTGGCTGCTGGACCCCCTGCCCCGGGGCTTGTACCGTCTTTTGGGACAAAACCAAGGGTCCGGGGCTTGTACCGGTACTTGCAACCTAGTTGAGCCCCCTCCCCTCTGATTGTCTGAGCATCTCCTCCTTCACCAACCATCTATCTCTGCTAGTCATGGACCATTCGCTCGATAGACTGCGGGCTAGCCAACCAGCCCTCGCCTTGCTGAGATTTGCGTTGCATCGCAACCGTGAGTTTACCGGACCGAGACTTGTCGGCTCGACTGTCCTGTTAGTTCAAGGGACCTTCTAGGATCAACACGCCTTTAAGCATGGTCCTTGGATATTCGTACGGAGCAGTCCACGGCGGTAACTCAAGTCCAGTATACATCATTTAGTTGCCAACGACAAGGCAACTTCTTGTTCACTTTACACTCCCCTTCCTCTTCCCTTCCGAACTCCATTCCGTAACTATGAATAGCGTCGGCCCTGCGTCTCCAGAACCCCCACGGTTCTTCGGCTCCGGGAAGACATGTAACAACAGTTGAGCCGTCGCCAAGCAATGAAACAGACATCTACCTTCGGTTTCTACAAGCCACACTCCAGTCAATCTCCATCAGGGCAACCTATAAAGCCAACGGAAGCAATCCCACCATCGATGACGGGCCGAAGATGACACCTACAGCCGGAGAGGTGGCTGAAACCCTCCCGCCAGGAGGCTCTGTTCATCTGCTCTACCTTACCCTACGAAGCTTCGTCGTCACCTGCTTCCGGGGTTGCGGAACAACTTGGACTTCAACTGTTGACCACGATTTGGGTTTCACCTAATGCACCGCAGGACAACTGGAGCTCAACAGGTCCAGGCTGCCAAAGTGCCACACATTTTATCGTGCGATTGTTATCTAATTCGTGAAAGTGCATGCTAGGCCCACCAAAAGCTTGGGCATGCACCTTACCCTGATTACATACGGAAGGATGATGTTGAGCAAGGGTCGAAACCATGAGTGTGGAATCTGGACAGCGGCTCTCGCCCCGGCTCCGGCAGAGCGACAGTGGCTACGGTTGGCAACGAATACCTAGCAGGTCGCAAAATGCAGGTAATCAACCATCCACGGTTCGACACGGACGCTACGAGGGATGGACTTTCAACCTTGGCCGGTACGGTACTTGTGGCAGACAGACGGAGCGGCGATGCCTCGACCCTATAGACCTGGGGTCAAGCGAGAGGCGAGGGGCAAGAGAGTACAAGACGATGTGCTGGTGGCGGAGACGAGGGGCGCTTGCAGGCCAGGTACCAGCTACAAGTAGCGATACTTTGTTGGCCTGGGCCATCCACTGTCCCAGCGAAATTGCACCCACTTTTCGGTTTCCCGGGTGCTACGGGTCGACTGTTTGAATGGGAGAACAGGGTAGGGGTTTGGGGCCGGGAACCCGGAAGCTTCCCGTCATCTTGCAGCTGGAGGAGATTGGGAACGAGACATTGAGAGGTACCCCTGGTGACGAGACAAGATGCGGACGACGCCTGTGGTGGGCGACGCCCGTCCATGGCAGTATCATGGATGGGGATAAGTATTTTGGCATGGCGATAAGACAAAGAGCCAATGTCGTGCGACGCCAAAGGCAGTTTTTCTCAGCGACGGCTCACTGACGACACCGTACATGTAACACGCCCACCGATCTGCCGTACCCGTTGTCAACGAGTGGGACCTTAGGCTAATGCAACCGCCGCATTTTGGAGAGGTACCTCGGGGTACCTGGCTCAGCAGGCGGTGTTGGAGGGATAAGCTGCGGTGACTGTTGGCCTGGGAATTGAAGACGGTGCGGGCACCAGGCGGCATAGTTTGAAGAAAGGCATACTTGGGTGAGACCAAGTAATTGTAATGGCTCTGCATGCAAAGCCATGACAAGACAAGCCATTCGAAATAGGGGTCGTTGGCTATACTGCTTCCCCCTCCGCCTCTTCCTCCGCACCACCGAGAACAGAACAGAGAGAAAAAAATTAGGACCAAATGAAGGTACCCCAAGTCCACCCCAGAATTGCCCATTGGAGTGTGCCTCTCTAGGCCGGATTGGGCCTAGCGCGAGAATATGGTTGAGAAACATGCCGCAGACTCCCCAGCAGGCCAATTCTGATGCTGGCAGCCAGTGTCAATAGGGTGGTCTTGGGTGGTGTAAGTGAGCACTGCACGCTGCACGCCCCACCCAGCCAGGGGTTTGTCCCAAAAAGTCTCCCCCAATTTTTTTCTCTGGCCACTTCGCTACCCTGGGTGGATCCGAGCTGGTTCAACAATCGACAAGGCCCAGTCAGTCCGTCTCTTGTTGCTATACCTACCTCTACCTTTACCTTGCCTTTGCCTTTTTCCGCATCGTCTATCATCTCCTCCCTTCCCGCTCCCGCTCGAGGCCCATTCCTTTCCCCCTCTGTATCATCAATCTTGAGTTGCGTAGCATCCCATCCCGTTGCTTCGCCTCTCTCTTCCTTCGTCTGGGAAAGAGGATCGTCTGGGCTGTCGACCTCTCCATATACGACCTAATAATACCGTTCCCTTCATTCCTCCCGCTCTTTTCATCCTCCGCCAACTCGTAGTCTGCCGTCTTTGGGCGAATTCGAGCAGACGCTGGGCCATCGCCGCGATAGACACCTCAACCCCCGTGTCTAGGTCCGCCAGATCTCCAACAGCTTTGTCTAGCATCGTCTCGACAGCTTGGTGATCTTTAGGGTTTTCTTCGGACTGCCCAATTCCGCTTTCGTCTCCCCCGATCGCCTCACACTCCCTCCATCATGCGTCCCGAAGTCGAGCAGGAGCTTGCTCACACCTTGCTCATTGAGCTCCTCGCATACCAGTTCGCCTCCCCGTCAGATGGATTGAGACCCAAGATGTCTTCCTCGCCGAGAAGACGGCCGAGCGTGTCGTCGAAGTTGGTCCCGCTGATACCCTCGGTGTCATGGCCAAGCGCACTCTAGCATCAAAGTACGAGGCTTACGACGCCGCCAAGTCGGTGCAGCGACAAATTCTCTGCTACAACAAGGACGCCAAGGAGATCTATTACGATGTCGACCCTGTCGAGGAGGAGCCCGAGCCGGCCGCTGCCTCCTCTTCCGCCCCGCTGCAGATGCTGGTGCTTCCGCGCCTGCCGCTGCTGCTCCGCTGCTGCTGCACCTCCTCCGGGTGCCGGCCCCGCGGCGCAGGTCCCTGATGAGCCCGTCCAGGCCATCGATATCGTCAGAGCCCTTGTGGCGCAGAAGCTGAAGAAGCCTCTGCTCGAAGTGCCCCTCAGCAAGGCTATCAAGGACCTTGTCGGTGGTAAGTTGACGCAGTACTGCATTTTTAGAGAATAACAACACTAATTCATGGCCAGGTAAATCTACCCTCCAGAACGAAATCCTCGGTGACCTCGGCAAGGAGTTTGGCTCGACGCCCGAGAAGCCCGAAGATATACCCTTGATGAGCTTGGTGCCTCCATCCAGGCCACCTTCAACGGTGCCCTTGGCAAGCAGTCACAGTCTCTCGTTGCCCGCCTGATCTCATCAAAGATGCCGGGTGGTTTCAACATCACAGCCGCGAGGAAGTACCTCGAGACGAGGTGGGGTCTGGGTCCTGGCAGACAGGACGGTGCCCTGCTTCTGGCCCTTACCATGGAGCCCGCCGCCCGTCTGGGCTCTGAGGGTGATGCCAAGGGCTTCCTCGATACTGTCACTCAGCAATACGCTACCAACGCTGGCATCAGCCTGTCCAGCGCTAGCGCAGCTGGCCCTGCCGCTGGCAGTGGTGGCGGCATGATGATGGACCCTGCTGCCATCGATGCCCTTACCAAGGATCAGCGCGCTCTCTTCAAGCAGCAGCTCGAGCTCCTGGCTCGCTATCTCAAGATGGATCTGCGTGCTGGTGACAAGGCCTTCATTGACTCGCAGAAGTCAGAGAAGCTTCTGCAGGCTCAGATCGACTTGTGGACCGCCGAACATGGCGACTTCTACGCTTCTGGCATTGAGCCAGTCTTCCAGCCCCTCAAGGCTCGTACATATGACTCTTCCTGGAACTGGGCGCGTCAGGATGCTCTGAGCATGTACTACGACATCATTTTCGGCCGTCTCCAGACTGTCGACCGAGAGATTGTCAGCCAGTGCATCAAGATCATGAACAAGTCGAACCCCAAGCTGCTCGAGTTCATGCAGTACCACATTGACAACTGCCCCACCGAGCGAGGAGAGACCTACAAGCTTGCTAAGGAACTTGGACAACAGCTCATCGAGAACTGCAAGGAAGTCCTCGAGGTTTCCCTGCCTACAAGGATGTCGCCGTTCCTACCGGTCCCAGAACCACCGTCGATGCTCGTGGTAACCTGAACTACGAGGAGGTTCCCGTGCCAGCTGCAGGAAGCTGGAGCACTACGTTCAGCAGATGGCTGAGGGCGGCAAGATCTCCGAGTACGGCAACCGTACCAAGGTTCAGAGCGACCTGCAGCGCATCTACAAGCTCATCAAGCAGCAGCACAAGATGTCCAAGACCTCTCAGCTTGAGATCAAGAGCCTGTACGGTGACGTCCTGCGCTCTCTCGCCATGAACGAGGCCCAGATCATCCCCAAGGAGAACGGCAAGAGCAAGAAGACTGGTCTTCGCGGCCCCAGCCACAGCAAGGGCAAGGTTGAGACCATTCCCTTCCTTCACCTGAAGAGAAAGACCATGCACGGCTGGGACTACAGCAAGAAGCTCACCGCCATGTACCTCAACTGTCTTGAGGAGGCTGCCAAGGATGGTGTGACCTTCAAGGACAAGCACGTCCTGATGACTGGTGCTGGTGCCGGCTCCATTGGTGCTGAGGTCCTGCAGGGTCTCATCAGCGGTGGTGCCAAGGTCGTTGTTACTACCAGCCGATTCTCCAGGGAGGTTACCGAGTACTACCAGTCCATGTACACTCGCTACGGCTCTCGAGGATCTCAGATCGTTGTTGTTCCCTTCAACCAGGGCAGCAAGCAGGATTGCGATGCTCTCATTGAGTACATCTATGACCCCAAGAACGGTCTGGGCTGGGATCTTGACTTCATTGTTCCCTTTGCTGCCATCTCTACCAACGGTCGTGAGATCGATGGTATTGACTCTCGTGCTGAGCTTGCTCTCCGTATCATGCTTACCAACCTTGTCCGCCTTCTCGGTTGCGTCAAGACTCAGAAGGCCGAGCGTGGCTTTGAGACTCGTCCTGCCCAGGTCGTCCTCCCTCTCTCTCCCAACCACGGTACCTTCGGCAACGATGGCCTCTACTCCGAGTCCAAGATTGCTCTGGAGACCCTCTTCAACCGTTGGTACTCTGAGAGCTGGGCCAACTACCTCACCATCTGTGGTGCCGTCATTGGCTGGACCCGTGGTACTGGTCTCATGTCTGGCAACAACATTGTTGCTGAGGGCGTTGAGGCTTACGGTGTCCGCACTTTCTCCCAGCAGGAGATGGCTTTCAACCTGCTTGGTCTCATGTCCCCTACCATCGTCGACATGTGCCAGGCAGAGCCTGTCTTCGCCGATCTCAACGGTGGTCTGCAGTTCATTCCTAACCTGAACGAGGCCATGACCAGGCTGCGCAAGGATATCATGGAGACCAGCGAGATCCGCAAGGCCGTCACCAAGGAGAGCGCCATTGAGAACACCATTGTCAACGGTGCCCAGTCCGAGCTTCTGTACAAGAAGAAGACTATTGAGCCTCGTGCCAACATCAAGTTCGACTTCCCTAACCTTCCTGACTGGGATACCGAGGTCGCTCCTCTCAACGACAACCTCAAGGGCATGGTTGACCTGGAGAAGGTTGTCGTTGTCACCGGTTTCGCTGAAGTTGGTCCCTGGGGTAACTCCCGTACTCGTTGGGAGATGGAAGCCTACGGCGAGTTCTCTCTGGAGGGTTGTGTTGAGATGGCCTGGATCATGGGTCTCATCAAGAACCACAACGGTCCTCTCAAGGGCAAGCCTTACGCTGGCTGGGTTGATGCCAAGTCAGGCGACCCTGTTGATGACAAGGACATCAAGCAGAAGTATGAGAAGCACATTTTGGAGCACTCAGGTATTCGTCTGATTGAGCCCGAGCTGTTCGAGGGCTATGACCCCAACCAGAAGCAACTGCTCCACGAGGTAGTCATTGAGGAGGATCTTGAGCCCTTCGAGGCCTCCAAGGAGACCGCCGAGGAGTTCAAGCGCGAGCACGGTGACAAGGTTGAGATCTTTGAGATTCCCGAGTCTGGCGAGTACACTGTTCGCATGAAGAAGGGAGCTGGTCTCTGGATTCCCAAGGCTTTGCGCTTTGACCGCCTCGTCGCTGGCCAGATCCCCACTGGCTGGGACCCTAAGCGTTATGGTATCCCCGAGGATATCATCTCCCAGGTCGACCCTGTTACCCTCTTCTTGCTTGTCTCTACTGCCGAGGCTCTGCTTTCTAGCGGTATCACTGATCCTTATGAGTTCTACAAGTACGTCCACGTCTCTGAGGTCGGTAACTGTGTCGGTTCCGGTATGGGTGGTGCCACTGCTCTGCGTGGTATGCACAAGGCTCGCTTCCTTGACAAGCCGCTCCAGAACGATATTCTCCAGGAGTCCTTCATCAACACCATGGCCGCTTGGGTCAACATGTTGCTCATCTCTTCTTCTGGACCTATCAAGACTCCTGTCGGTGCCTGCGCCACCGCTGTCGAGTCCGTTGACATCGGTTACGAGACCATTATGGAAGGCAAGGCCCGTGTCTGCTTCGTCGGTGGTTTCGATGACTTCGGTGAGGAGGGCTCTTATGAGTTCGCCAACATGAAGGCCACCAGCAACACTGTTGACGAGTTTGCTCACGGCCGAACTCCCAAGGAGATGTCTCGACCCACCACCACCACTCGTAACGGCTTCATGGAGTCTCAGGGCTGTGGTATCCAGATCATCATGACCGCCAAACTTGCCCTGGATATGGGTGTTCCCATCCACGGTATCCTTGCCCTGACGACCACCGCCTCCGACAAGATCGGTCGATCCGTGCCTGCGCCCGGTCAGGGTGTGCTCACCACCGCTCGTGAGCACGCTGGCAAGTTCCCTCGCCCCTGCTTGACATCAAGTACCGTCGTCGCCAGATTGAGCGCCGCAAGAAGCAGATTAAGCAGTGGCAGGAGTCTGAGCTCGAGTTTGTGCACGATGAGATTGAGGCCATGAAGGCTCAGGGTGCCTCCTTCAATGAGCAGGAGTACGCCCACGACCGTGTCACTCACATCGAAAAGGAGGCCATCCGACAGGAGAAGGAACTGCTCCGCAGCATGGGCAACAACTTCTGGAAGAACGACCCCACCATTGCGCCCCTCCGTGGTGCCCTCGCCACCTGGGGTCTGACCATTGACGACCTCGGTGTTGCTTCGTTCCACGGTACCTCGACCAAGGCCAACGACAAGAACGAGTCTTCTGTCATCTGCCAGCAGCTCCGCCATCTTGGTCGCGCCAAGGGTAACGCCGTCCTGGGTATCTTCCAGAAGTACCTCACTGGTCACCCCAAGGGTGCCGCCGGTGCTTGGATGATGAACGGCTGTCTGCAGGTCCTCAACACCGGTCTCGTGCCCGGTAACCGCAACGCCGATAACGTCGACCCCGTGATGGAGCAGTTCGATCTGATTGTCTACCCCAGCCGCAGCATCCAGACCGACGGTGTCAAGGCCTTCTCCGTCACCTCGTTCGGTTTCGGTCAGAAGGGTGCCCAGGCCATTGGTGTCCACCCCAAGTACCTGTTCGCCACTCTGGATGAGAAGACGTACGATGAGTACTGTGCCAAGGTCGAGGCTCGTCAGAAGAAGGCTTACCGCTTCTTCCACAACGGCATGATCAACAACAGCCTCTTCGTTGCCAAGTCTGCCAGCCCCTACAGTGACGAGCAGCTCCGCAGCGTTCTGCTGAACCCTAATGCTCGTGTCTCTGAAGATAAGAAGTCCTCTGAGCTCAAGTACGCCGCCAACTTCATGAAGCAGTCTGAGAAGCCTGTCTCTTCGGCACGTGCCGCGGAGACCCAGAAGGTCATGGAGACTCTGGCCAAGAAGGTTGCCAACAAGAACAGCAATGTTGGTGTCGATGTCGAGGACATCTCGGCCATCAACATTGAGAACGAGACCTTTGTTGAGCGCAACTTCACCAGCGAGGAGATTGCCTACTGCAAGAAGGCCCCCAGCCCTCAGAGCTCCTTCGCCGGTCGCTGGAGCGCCAAGGAGGCTGTCTTCAAGTCCCTTGGTGTTGCCAGCAAGGGTGCCGGCGCTGCCCTCAAGGACATTGAGATTCTGAAGGATGATAACGGTGCCCCTGTCGTCTCGGTAAGTTCCCCATTACTCTACTCTTACAATGAATAATGCTAACCAATCTATAGCTTCACGGCGATGCTGCTGTGGCTGCGAAGAAGGCCGGTGTAAAGGATATCACTGTCTCTATCTCGCACTCGGACAACCAGGCAATTGCCGTGGCTGTTGCGAGCTTCTGATTGTAAAGGATAGTGTGGAGTGATTTACGATGCAACCTAAGCGGCGTTTCTGTTCGCTTTTCATGTTTTCAAATGGTTTACTTTAGATATTTTTAGTGCAAAGGGTCTTGGGATGGGACCCGATGCTGATTTGGTAGAAGGGCCAAAAGGCACCACTGTTAGACGAATCATTATACCATATTTCACAACGTTCCCGTTCTCGTAGAGTCATGTCCGTTACTATTCATTCTGCGAGGGCTGTGCTAACAGGCCAGGACCGGCTTGTTCGAGCTTGTCGTTGACATCTGATAGAGCCCTTGCGGCTTTAGTCGACTTGAGCGGTAATAGTTTATGCCCAGAGGCCGTGATTCTTCCTTCCAAGCGCCAAGCCTTCGTTCATCTCTCGCGGAGGTCCAAGTGCCATTATCCTGGCGGGTATCAAACACTCCCAAGAAGCAAGACAGTCAAGCTCGTTCTAGGCCATAACTCCTTCTCTTTTTTCCGCGAGAGATTCCAAAACCCAGCTCTGCTTGTTGTTGTCCGCCTTTGTCCTCGTGCGGCACTTTGTCTCATTGACCACGTCCACGTCCGCGTCCTCGGCCACCGCCACGGCCCCTGCCTCGATCGCCGCCGCCGCGACCACCGTGGTCGCCTCTTGATTGACCGCCACGTCCACCGCGGAAGTTACCCTGCTGGCCCTTTTGCGACTCGGTGACGAGGTCGATAATCTCATCAGGGACTCGAAGGTATTTGATCTGGGCGAGGCTGTTAGCTGCCGTGTTAGGTACGGAGGTGGAACATTATCGTACGTTGTTACCCTTGACGTAGGCCTCGGGTAGGCGGACAAACTTATCGCCTTCCTACAAAGCATTGTGGTCAGTCTTGTCGTTCTTGGAAAGGGATCGCGCAATGCGCCAGCACAGCTGGGCTTGCGCCGTAGATGGTGGAGTGGCGGCTCACCGGGCTGGTCTGAACGACCTCCTTCAGCGTCAGGTTCATCCAGGTGTCGCACATGACCAGGTGGCCGTTGAGGGTCTCGCCGTTCTTGAGCTCGACGAGCATGGGGTGGCCTTGGGCCGCGTTGAGCAAGCCGAGAGGCAACTAAAGGCATGCGATGTTAGCATTGTGGCGCACATGATTGGTATGTCAGGAGTTGAGGTGACATAATATGGGGGAGGATCATGGACTGACCATGGTTGTTGTGTTCTGGGGTTCCGATTGACGGATGATGTATGATGGTGACAGCTTAGGTTGTTGAGCCTGGCCCGTAGCCTTTCTCGGTGAAGTCACGGTGAAGGAGCACAGGCTTGAGACCAGCGGCCCCGCCATGTGGTATTAGGTAAGCAGCGGAACGCTTCCGCTTGTAGCCCATTCAACAATCCAGGTACCGTATCCGTAGCCTTCCTTATCACATTTATCTTTCCATATTGTTTTGCAACAGCAACGCGAAGCTGGTGGACGGCACGGAACCAGTATGAGCCACCAGAAGCTCATTTACGATGGTCTATGGCGCTGTCTGTGCCCGACCATTGATCGGCAGACTTTGTTGAGAGCTGCCAATTCCCAGACGCTCCTGCGACCGGTTCGACAGCGCACGCAGCCAACACGAACGATTACGAGTGTCGCGACACGACCACGACGGCCATATAGCACGGGCGCATCTGGTGCAGCTGTAGATACATCTCAGGCACGATTTCACAATGGATCATTTGACACGTCCATAGAGCATTCTTCATGGGAAGCTCCTTGGCAAGACAACCTCCTTGCTGCGACACCCCAACCGAGGACATTCTCAAGCAAACGTCTGTCGACAACATCACATCGGCGCTTCTGGCGCTTCGTGAAGGATGGCGCTTTCACGGAAAAGATGTGGATGTGCATTCCCGGATAATACAGCTTGTTAGACACCTGATCCAGACCAGAGAGCAGCCCCTAAAACCATTCTTCTACGAGTGTATGATGGACGCCATGGCGGATCCTCAAGGTTCTATCAAAGGTATTCGCAGTCTGTTCAAGGACATGGAACTTCAAGGGATGCAGACCACCGCAACCATGTGTCAAAGCGCTCTAAAGGCCCTCATGGTTCATCCAGACTACAACCTGCGCCAAGAAGTGTTAGCGACTATGCGCAGTCTTTGGTTCGCCATCGAGACGACCGGCCAACAGCACGTGGTGATTGGGATGCTACGGGATGGGCAGTATGAGCTCGCTTACGACGCATTGATGAAGATGATCGACGACGGGCTCAGGGTTGACCTCTGGGTCTTTGATGTCTTCATCTTGGTTTTTGGCAACGTCCGCTTCATGGAGGAGATGCTGCAGCTTCTACATCGTCGGCAGGCTTTGCAGGACTCTGATGGGGTGTTCCACAACCTCTTGTATTTTGCATTGGATGTGTGCAGTCAGAACTTCCATTATGGAGGGACCATCTACGCATGGAACAAGCTAGTCAAGGATCTACGCGTGCCTCCGCCAGATGGACTCCTTGAGAACGTACTGGCAACAGCGGCGAAACAAGGTGACGCGGATCTCGCTATACAGGCTCTGGACATGCTCTCTCAGCGCAGCAGGTTCCAGGCCTACCACTACGAGGCAGCCGCAGAGACATTTTGCAGTTGCCAGGACTTGGCAGGGGCATTGGGTATCCTAGGCATCATGGCCAAGAATGGGGTGGTCATTTCACACAGAAATACGAGGATGCTATACCTATTACTCAAGGAAAACCCTGGTCTCGTCGAAGAAGCCGTGGCTGTGCTTGCAAAGCTGCAGTGGGAGCAGACTATCCCACCAGCGGCGGTGGCTTCAATCATCGAGGCGATTGCGGAACTACGTGGGAGTGAGACAACCATGGAGATATGCAGTGAGTTGCAAGCAATGGACGATGAGAAGATGCACCCCGCCATTTTGCGACATCTCATCTGTAACAGCAAGACACCGGAGCTAAGACAGTCTCTCTTTGCGTCGTACAAACGCAGCCTTGCAGACGAGGACGACCCCGTGCCGACTTCCGACGTCTATAATAAGTTCATTCCAATCTGTGTGGCGGCGGAGGAGTGGGACCTTGCCTTCAGCCTCGCAGAGCAGGCTTCGGAGCCGAACAGCGTCAAGGTGGAGTGGTCCAACATGAAATGGTTCGAGCCGTTGCTCAAGGACGCCATCCGCCGGGAGGATGCTCGGATCCTGCAGATAGTGGATAAGTTGAGCGCGAACGCGGACGAGGTCACGGCGCAGAAGGTTCAGCGTATGCTGCAGTACTCACGCTCGCGACGGCCGGCGAGCCCGAGGAAGACAGAGTTGGACGGAGCGTCGTAGGCGTCGGCACTCGCACATTGGCATTACCGCCATTGGGGTTCGGGCATGGGTCGCTGCTAAAGAGCATTGTATGATAGTGTTATGAGATCGGACCTAGATCAAGCGAGGGTTTGGCTTGAAGTGTATGACGTCGCGGGTGAGGACAAATCGATCGTGAAGATGAAGGACCTTTGGCAGCCGTTATGGTTACTGGTATCTGCCTAGAATTCACCTCGGTCACTTTCCGTAGTCCAAGTGATACGTTACAGCTCAACCACCCAGCCGGTTGCGTGCAGTCAGACATCAGCAGGATGACCAGTATAGTTAAATGTGTATAGGCCCGATTGTCTGACACTCGGTATCGCGAGAGAGTAACGGCTAGGACAGTGACGAGCTAGGGGCTCTTTTGCAAGCTCATAGAGGACGAGCTCCTGGGGCGAAGACAGAGCTCCGCGGCAAGCTCCGCCTAAGGTGAGAGGGAGGAGACGGCGCCACGCTATGAATGTTAAACGTCCCTGAAGAATTCTTACTTTTTGGATTTCGTACGGGGATTGCGTAGGGCATAACGCTTCGCCAAATCAAAAGGAATGCTGTTGTCGTCGGAAGTCGCTGTTTAGGCTGGGGATGGTCGGCCCGGCGGCTTGGATTGGCCCGGAGGTGTGATATCATAGTAAGGAGGCGGTTTAGATCTAAGATCGACTACGGGGAATGAATGCGATGGAGTCCTTGGGGCGACAAATAAAGTGATTACATACTGGGTATTTCTCCTTACCAGAGCTGGTGATGGTTAGCATCATTAATTGCAGACGTGGAAGCAGTGTTACGTGGTCTTAGAAGAACCCAGGAAGGGTACGCAATGCTTGGGAAAATTGCAGCATTTTTTTACTAATAATAATAAAATCCTACACGGACGAAAAGGTTCCTTTTATTTCTAGTAACCTACCCCAGCGTCTTTTAAATTCTTCCAGGCGCTATGATCACGACGATTCAGACAAATTGATAATCATCCGTGTAGGGTAGTTTTGAGGTGCACGACGATTTTGGAACCAATTACCGCAATAGGCAAGTTGTCGGAGGAACATTGGCCCTAGATTTCTAAGCTGCGGTGTCGAGCTTTTTTCACATGAGATGGAGTTCCCAGTCTCTGACACTAGGCCTTCCCCTAACGCAGCGCTAAAACCGCTGCTTGGCTAAGCAGGATCGACTCTGTGGGCTGGTGACAGGGCTGGTAAGGCCTTTCGCAGGTCCACTGGTCTAGAACGTCAAGGGTCGTTTGGTTGATGCTGGGATGACGAGGAATTCCACGGCGTTCGGCGCATTACAGTACCTTGATGTGGTACTATACTGTATGTGTAGTACGGTAGCAGGGAACGAGCGAGTAAAGAAACAGAAGGCCAGGGGCACATGGGTGGTTTGAGGATGAAGAATAGGTAATCACTGCCGCAGGCTGGACAGTGCGTTATGCTTGCACGCAATGGTGGTGGAACGCGTTATGGCCCGCCCAGCCTTATTCAATCTCACTGGTGTGTCTGCCGCACACCCCTTCAGTCCATCATTCTTACAAAACATGAAAGTCGAAAAGGCAGTTATGCCATATTCCGTGGCGCCAGGGTTCAGACATGCCGCACCTTGCAATCAGAATTACTCACACCGGGGCCACCCATCGATCCATGGGCATGACAGCAAAGCAAAATCCCTTTGATGCTCCCAAAGGCCCTGTGCCCGGGGTTAACTCTAAATCAACCAACCACGGATCTCAGCCTTGCAAACTCCGAGTCTACCAGCAAGCCCATCTCTCAACGGGACATGGTTGGGTGGGTGGGGGCCTGGGGGCTTGTCAGATATGACGCAGACCTTTGAATGGCTCATCTTAAGGTGCCCACGATTGGTAATAGGTGCATCTGCCTTTTGTGTGCCCCCTTGCTTCAGACGTATGCCCCAACAGCTCAGCACGCAGAGCTTTTCTAGCCCCGGCAGCTTCCCGACCCAGTGGGCAGGCAGATCCAGGAGCTAAACCGCTTGTCCGGGACCCTTTAGTTGGTCAGCTTAGATCCGATGTTGCCGGGTCTTGCGTCCGAAGCCAGGCAAGGGTGTGTGCCCACGCCCGGGGGACATGCTGGACCCTCTCCTTCTACCCACTGGCTTGGTAAGGCAAGGACGGCTTTGAAATAGGCCATTGCGAGATCCGTGTAAGCCCATGTCGTGCGTTATGGTGGTCGTTGTGGGAGCATATAAGAGATGGCCTTCGCGGCTTCGAGAGGACGCTTTGTTCTCACTCGTAGACAACAGACATCTGCAGCAACCAAAGACATCTATAAGACCTTGGTAGAAAGGACCTTGCCGAGACATTCTGCTGATACTCGTCACTTTCAGCTGAATATCACACCGCCTTGGTATCTTCAGCAACCAGATATCTTATATATACAACCACCCCGCCGGAACAACTTGTATAAGTGAAACCAAGCAAACTCACTTACACGCTGCCCATCATGTCCCCAGCCATGGCGGACATCATCCGTGATGCCCCATCGGCCAGCTCATCCGCTGGGCCACCAAGAACCGCTACCTGCAGTACCCCGAGGAGAAGCCCGACTTCAAGCTCCCGGAGGCCTGGATCGCCATGATGAACAATGAAGACACACCCGCCACCGGTGCTGGATCACACACCAACACACCCTCCTCATCGTCCTCGTCGACACACGCCGGCACAGACATCGACGAGACCAAGAAGTCCGTCCAGGACATCGAGCAGCCCTCCGATACGGCCTCCGGGACCACTGCCGGCGTGGTCCTCGGCGAGGACTTCGAGGGCCACGACATGGAAAAGGTCAAGTCCATCCCCATCGTGCCCAAACGCACCAAGGACGGCGCCATCCTGGTGGACTGGTACTACAGTGACGACACCGCCAACCCGCACAACTGGTCCAACCGGCGGCGCATCTTCTTCACCACCATAATCTGCCTCTACACCTTCGTCGTCTACACCACCTCAGCCATCTACACGTCCTCCACGCAGGGCGTCATGGAGAAGTTCGGCGTCAGCTCCATCGTCGCGACGCTGGGCCTGTCGCTGTACGTGCTGGGCTACGGCGTCGGGCCGCTGATCTTCTCGCCCCTGAGCGAGATCCCGCTTATCGGCCGCAACCCCGTCTACATCGTCACCATGTTCCTCTTCGTCATCCTCTCCATCCCCACCGCCCTGGTGAACAACTTCCCCGGGCTGATGGTCCTGCGTTTCCTGCAGGGCTTCTTTGGCTCGCCGTGTCTGGCCTCGGGCGGTGCTTCCATTGGTGATATGTACAGCCTCATGGCTTTGCCATACGCCATGATGGCATGGGTCTCTGCCGCATACTGCGGACGTAAGTTACTCCTACACCACATTCATCACTATGATTGACTAACACCAATGCCTAGCTGCTCTTGGTCCTCTCCTCAGTGGCTTTGCCGTCCCCGCCATGAACTGGCGCTGGTCGCTCTACGAGTCCATCTGGGCCTCGGCTCCCGTGCTCATCCTCATGTTCCTCTTCCTTCCCGAGACCAGCACCCCCAGCATCCTGCTCCACCGTGCCCGCCGCATCCGCAAGATCACTGGCGATGCCCGCTTCATGTCCCAGAGCGAGATTGACCAGCGCAACATGAAGGCCTCTGACATTGCCATTGATGCCCTGATCAAGCCACTGGAGATTACCATCAAGGACCCTGCCATTCTGTTCGTGCAGGTCTACACGGCCATCATCTACGGAATCTACTATTCCTGTAAGTAACAACTTATCCCCATTTGTCTGATGGTATCTAACATCACTACTAGTCTTTGAGGTCTTCCCTCTTGTCTACCCTGTCTACTACAACATGAACATGGGCCAGATCGGTCTTGTCTTCCTCTGCATCTTGGTTTCTTGCATCATCGGTGTGGCCATGTACGTCGCCTACCTGTACTTCTACATGGACCCACGCATTCGTCGTTTCGGCTTCCCTGTGCAGGAGAACCGGCTCATCCCAGCTCTCCCGGCCGCCTTTGGTCCCACCATCGGCCTCTTCCTCTTCGCCTGGACAGCCCGTGCATCCATCCACTGGATCGTGCCCACTATCGGCATCACCATCTACGGTGCCACTGTCTTCGTTGTCATGCAGTGCATCTTCGTCTACGTCCCCCTCAGCTACCCTAAGTATGCTGCCAGTCTGTTTGCTGCAAACGACTTCTTCCGTAGCGCTCTTGCCTGCGGCAGTGTCATATTTGCTCACCCGCTCTATGGCAACCTCGGCGTTGCCAAGGGCACCTCTCTCCTCGGTGGCCTCAGCGTCATTGGTATTATTGGTATCTGGCTGCTGTACTACAACGGCGCAAGGCTCAGGTCCCTCAGCAAGTTTGCAGAGTCCAATGAAGAGTAAGACACAGTGTATACTTGGTGTATGCAATCTTTTAAAGCGCTTCAACGTATGATGAGATACCACTGGCGGGAGAACACATGGAGCATGGGGATACACATATGAATAGAGGAAATGGGGGAAGATTTGACGATATCAATGGCGTTTTGCGGATCACAAAGATAGACTGAACCACTCATATAATATGATAATTTAATTGTTGATGAATCTCTACTGAGCAACCGCTGTTTCCAGCTGAACTACCCCATACATGCTCGTTGACTATCAACTTCCTGTAAGTTTTCATACAATGCACTGAAATCATAGCTATATGGGTATAAGCGAACTGCATCTCCACCTCTCTAAAACAGACGAACTGGGTACGTCCTAGGCCATCAACTAGATGCGCCCGATAATCTTGTGAAACGTTCAAAATCAAACGTCCAAAACCCCATTCGAGCTTCTCCACAGAAGCCCGGTCACCTTCCTGAACACCGTGTAACTAGGATTTGGCCGAAAGGGTATAAAGCTAGATGTGCTGATGCTATAATAAAATGCAAAAGACCTAAAGACCAATGCCCCATGCGTCGTTCTCGTGTCACGAAATCATGTATTTTCAGTCCATATCGATCCATCTGGCAGTTTCCATCCAACACGACTGTTCTGTTGGTTGGGATTATGGTGTTGACCAAGGGTCGTGTATTGTTGCTGCTGATTGGCATCACCGCCAAAGTTATACCAGCCCTGGCGCTGAGGTCCTGGCTGCTGGGTATGGGGTTGTGATTGAGGCAGCTGCTGGTATGGGGATTGCGTCTGCTGGCGGTCAGCGCGGGCCTGCTCTAACCGCGTAGCCTGAGTGTTCGCAGCGCGCCTGTGATATTCCCGTACTGATAGATTGTCCGCGCCGCTGGGCTGACTGAATGACGTTGGCGCATTGTAAAGGGCATGGCCTTGTTGGGTATGGGTGTCACGGCCTTGCATCCCTGACCATTGACCAGGCTGGCTAGTCTGGCCAACTGCAGCAGCATTGGAATGAACGCTTTCGGCAGTGGCCGTGTTCAATGGTGGAGATGTGTCCTGACTGTGACTATGGCGGTTATAAGATGTGTTGTCTGCACGCTGCTGTTGTGTGTAAGGCACGTATGCAATGCGCTGTGACGCCTGGTCGTTTGAAGGATTGTTGTCCGCATTGCGGGGTCCTTGTTGCCCGTGTTGCCCGTAACCTACAGCAGGTGCTGAGTTTGGATGAGCGTGTTGAACTGGAGTACGTCTTGCTTGCTGTGAAGGAGTGGCTTGTTGGTAGGAACCAACTGCTGGATGATCTGCTACTGGTACATGGGATTGTGTATTTTGTCCCTGTCTGGACCTTGCACGAAGTGGTGGGGCGTTGCGAATTGACGAGCCTACGGATTGATCTGGTGTCCCCTGCCTCCCATACTCTGAGGCGGCTGAACAGGGTGGTATACAAGTTGATGGGCAACAACCGGGGAATGGGTTGGGGTTTGCTCTACAGTAACCCGTTGTTTTCGTGGAGACTCTGTTAATGGCTTTCGCCCGGTCTTCCTGCCTTTAGTTTCTGCAGTCGATTGACTTAGACGAGGAGATGGTGTATGCTGTTGAAGTTGCGGATTAATGGCGCGGAAGCCTTGATTGTCCGGTGCTGTCATATTGGACGTGGCAGATTCAGCCAGGTGAATCAGCGAGGCAGCCTCCTGGTGTGGCAAGGCAAGTCCAGATGCTGATTGAAGGTACGCGGTCTGAGGCTGTTGTTGTACAGGCAATGAAGCTTCTGCTGCTGGCGAAATCATGCTGTCTGCCGAGGTGTAAGGCTGGTGTGTATATCCAGTTGCATTGGTGCCAGTCCCGTCGTCAGCCGTATGATTCTGCTGCTCGTAACCTTGTTGATAATCCAGAGTCTGGAGGTGGTGTTCCTGGGCCTCGCCCTGGCGTGATTGGGCCTGCTCCATCTGCTCTTGTTGTATTTGCTGCTCCACCTCTATTTCTTCACCATCTGCGTCCTCATGTACTACCGCTTGCGAGAGGTTCTTCTTCTTCCGCGGTTTCAGCGGAGGATACTCGCAAGTAAGACCTGCTTTCTCGCACTCGCCACAAGTGGGCTTCTCATGAGGGCACTATGCTCGGGTTAGCAGAGACCAAACAGAACAGAACAACGCCACCTTACCTTCACCTTGAATTGCTTGCATTGAAGACATGCGACGCGTGACTTTCCAATTCTTCTGTTGGCTTTGTGAGTGGCTTGAGATGGTGCCAGTGTCTCAGTAGTCGTCATGGTGGCATCGTCCTCTGGTACTTGGGTCTGTGGCACTAGCTCATCTGTAGTTGTTGGTCCCGAAGGAGAAGATTGTGAGACTTGCGCTGGGGTACTCGACGTGCTAGTCGCAGCAGAGTTCTGTGCATCGGTATTGCCGGGATGAACGATACGTAGACGCTCTGCTCCGTACTTAACGAGCATCATGAGCGACTCCTTTTGAAGCTCTGGAGATTGATTGGCGAATATGTTGAACTGCTCGACGGAGAGAGAGCTGGGGTCAACGCCGGCGCTGGTGAGCATGTTTGTCGCAGCTTCGCGACGCCGTGCTGCCTCTGCAGGCGAGACGTTAATTGCCATAGACACCGATGGTGGAGCCGGAGGGCCTGCAGAAGATTGTTGCTGCTCTCCAGTGGCATTTGGTTGTGCGACCATGCCAGGATCCCCTACAACTGGATCAGGATCCTCTGGCGCAGATGATGATTGTGCTTCTCCATTGTTCCTCTTTGACCTCTTCTTTGACCGAACTGACCCCCTGCTCTCCAGTAGAATCTTTCTTCGCAGGACCAGCGGGCTTCTTTGGAGTTTTCTGTTTTTGTGCACCAGGACCCAGTTCCTTCTGAGGTGGTTTGTAGTGTTGGGCGAGGTCCCCAACCGTCTTGTGAACAGGCGTGTGGTCGTAGGTAATGACTAGGGAGCGGCTGGTTCGAGAAAAGAGATTGTGACAGAGCCACGGCAGTCAAAGGCAGGACGATCTAAGCATAAAGTTAGCACAAAGAATGAAAGGATGGGCACGCCTGGGACGAACTCATAAGCACAGGATCTGCGTCCTTGTAGCTGTACTCTCCAATGACGGGAATGCTGCGTGCCTTGGACGTTTGCCGCGTCCACATTTGCAGCGAGTCTTTGCAGATGTATGTAAAAGTCCACCCTTGCGAGGTGCGCGAAACCTCGCGAACACTCCAAGTGCTCTGATCTGTCGCACCGATCGCATCGATAACGTGTTTCGCAATCGCTCTATGAAGCGCAGGATCATCTTGCGGCTGGTTCGTCAGCGCATCGTGGACCTTGACAGCTCGAAGAATGCGGCCATCGGCCTGCTCGGCGTTGATACCAGTAGACGCAACGCCGCCCAGCGATGGATCAATACTAGCTAGGCCGGTAAGCGCATCGTTCTCCGACTCAGAGAGCTGGATGACAAGCTGCACCGTGGCCCGTAGCTCGACCGTAATTGCGACATGTTCGGTACGCGTAGCCGTGACCTTGGTACTCAAAATGCCGGCCAAATGGTTCTTTAGATCGTCGACGGAAGCCAGCTGCACATTATTCGCCTGGGGGTTTCGGCATCGAAGTTGAAGCTCGCCAGAAAGTCTGCCATGGCGGGATCGGCTCGCTGCGAGGAGAATTGACGAGTCGCAGGAGCCACGACAGGTACTGAGCAGAGCGTGGCTCTTTTGGGGCCATCGGACCCCGGTGTAAGTGTTGGATGCAAAAGTCCAGGTTCGTGAACGCGCTGCGCTGATGGTGTTGAAGGTGGGTTGGTTGGTGCATGCTGGGGGTGGCTCGAGTAGTTGGAGGGGTGATGGGGCGTGTTGTCAGGGTGTACCTGCAAACGGCCTACCAAATATGGTCATATTCAATAACGGCCAGGCACTGCGGATGGGCCACTCTCCGTCAATACATTTCAGCTTTCAAATAGTCTGGAATAGTCTGGAAGAAAAGCTGCCTGTCAGACTTCCAGGAAGAGCGTGCATGACGACAGTCAGGGGTGAAGCAGATAGTTCATCCTTTCGAGTGCGAGCTTGGCATCTGAGCCGTGAACTACAAGATCGGCACTTTATTCCCTGCCATTTAAATCCACAATACATAGTACAATAGACTGCAGCATGACCATTCCTTGCTGTCCCTCGACTACCTAGACAATCGTAGCTTGCGCATGCACCTGACGCCTTTCACGCTGCAAAATAAAATCACACAAAGTACATCCCATCCACCGGTTAATTGTCTTCCACCCATTGTTCTATCCTCTCGACGAGCTCCATTTTTTTGCCAGCAGTGCTCAAGCCCTTCGACCCTAGTACGTCTCTGAGCTGGGCAACTGTCATCTTGACGATGCCACCACTTTCGACGGCAGCTTTCAGCTGGGCCGTGTTTAATGAGGATCCACTCGGCTTCTCAGAAGCAGCTTTGGACTTCTTCGCTGGCCGGTCTTCATCGTCATCATCGGCTTCTCGCTTCAGCTTCTTCGCCGTCTGAGTGTTGCCGGTTTCCGCATCCAATGTATTGGACCAGTCTTCCAAATAGCCGCCGGCTCGTTTGCTGATGGCTTTGTACTTTGGTTCTGTCGCATCGTCTGCCCGTTCGGGAACCTCTTCTTCAAGAGCCAAGGCTTGCAGGATTCTGTAGTGCCATTGCAATGCGGGGTTGGGGTATTTTGTCGGATTGTACATTGCCTTGGGGAGCTGTAACTGCTGGACAATGGTCCTCATCTGAGAGGTCAGTTCATCCGAGCCTCGAACCACGTCTCCAGGGGCTTGATGTCCCGGAGATCATCCACAAAAGGCAGAGGATACAACCAAAGCCCAGCTGGGAGATAGGGAGTTCCTGAGTCATCTTCGCTGCGTTCTTTGGATGGTATGACTGCTGCCAACATGGGCTGTGCGTTAGCCCGCACAATGCACCAGGCAATACCGATTTTGTCATCTTGCAGGAGCTTATGCCAAAGGGCAGAAAATACACGGGTAGAGCCGATATAATCTTCCTCGCTCGGAAATATGAAGGTTGACTTCTTGACACTCGCCCAAATCGGAAGCATACTTCGGGGTTTGAATCCCAGGATTCTGATGACAGGTGGACCAAAGTCCTTCAATGACTTTTGTTCTTCAGGCGTGTAGTAAACGTATGCGCCGCCAAATTTGTAAGCCTTCTTGATCTCCTGCTTCTCGACAGTTCTTGCGCTGTCCTCGGCAACTCTTGTTGTTTCACCCGTGGCGATCTGAGGCTTTTCACCATCCAGCCAGATGTAACATGTACGTGCTGGAGTCTGTCTATGAAGGACATTGTAGCCCTTGACAGAAATCTTCAAGCCAGGCGCAACCTCGAAAGGCAGATTGGAGAATAATGCTCGTTTAGGTGTTTGTTTAGAGTTGATATTTGAGATGAGTGAGTTTAGCAGTGTAATTCCATCCGCTGACTTTGATTCTCTGACTTCAGCCATGTTGGCCTCTCCCAATGGGTCTTGGTAGATAATGTCCTAACAGGGTCAGTGTCTTGTCCACTAAAGAGTAGCTTGGCGCGCAACCTACATCGTAGAACTTGGTAAGGTCAAACTTTTTGTCGCCACGAGTAAGAGGAAACAGGTCGATAATGACACCGAGGTCGTAAAGATCCTTGGCGCGCACCGCTGCGGCGGAACGAGCTGCCTTGTCGGATGAGTGCGGATCGTCATTGTCAGTGACGATGAAAAGGCGCCTGCTTCCGAAATTGGCGGCCTTGGTTGTGAAGATCTGGTTTGCGCAGAAGAATAGGTTCGACATGGAGACAGGTTCACTTGACGGAGTCAACACTTCATCTTCGTCCTCCCCATCTTCGACGAGAGCCTTTAGTGCCTTGACGTCGTCTGCGGCTGGCACATCTAGGTCGGTGAAGAGGTAGCAGTGGGAGTAGCCCAAGCGACTCTGACCGCTGTCATCTTCGTAGAATTTGGACTTTTCCGTGCCGAATAACAGGATTCCCATCATGTCCTTGGGACTGGAAATGATGCGCTGCTCCATCAGATGGTAGGCGCATTTTAGAGCAGCCAGGACAGGGCTATCACGATCTGCTTTCTTGGAGTCTGAAGCTGGAGGCGGCTTCAGCATTGAGTCGCTCACTTCAATGGCTAGGAGCACGGCATCCTTCTGGGCCTTGTAGCTCTGGACGGGGTTAGCGCCATGATGTATAACTGCAGTGGTTGTCTTACGGTCTCATCAATTTCCTGGTCTGCTTCGTCTTCCTCATCTTGTCTCCAGTCATTGCCATTTTCTGCCATGTTTGCGACTATGAATTGGTGTTTACTTGTTTCTGTATGGTAGGATAACGTGAATGGGGATCAATTGCGACGCAGCTGGGCATATATAAGGGTGACCTCACAGCAGTGCTCTAGGCAAACGCGCAGCTAGTCGCTTGGCCTCGCGTAGGCAGTCACGTCGTCACGTGATAGTATCAGCAATTGGCCAACTCTCATTGGGTCGGGGTTACGATATGGGTCCCACGTAAGCTGTCGAATGGGCAAAGAGACTTTGCCGTTCTGAGGCGCATTAGCCCGATCTGCAGAATTGTCCCATATCGTACATCATCGGACAACTAGCGGCGACGTATTCGGCTTCCGGTGTCATCCCCGAACCTGAAAGGCCTTATTCTTACATCCACCTAGACAAGACAGGTTCCGCGTGCATTCTCTCCCAGAGTTCGCGATCATCCTGAAATCAGTCGCCATGGCATTGCGATCATCAGCAAGTCAGTTTGGAAGGCACCTTGCCAGAGGCACCTCGTCGCGCCTCGTCGTGCCCCAGTTTGCAAACCAGAGGCGACATCTCGCAACTCCGGCGCCACCCGTCACTCAAGATGCCACCGGAAGCAAGGGCCCAACCGCCATGGTTTTCCTCAACATGGGAGGCCCTTCTACGACAGACGAAGTCGGCGATTTCTTGAGCCGTCTATTCGTAAGTTGCTTGCATGGGAAGTACCCGGGAGAGCTTGGCTAACAGTTGCCTCTTCAGTCTGACGGCGATTTGATCCCGCTCGGAAGGCTCCAAAACTACATCGGACCTATCCTCTCCGCACGACGAACACCCAAGATTCAAAAGCAGTACAGCGACATCGGCGGCGGCTCGCCGATTCGCAAATGGTCGGAGTACCAGGCCGAGGAGATGTGCAAGATCCTCGACAAGATCCATCCCGAAACAGCCCCTCACAAACCTTACGTCGCCTTCCGATACGCGAACCCTTTGACTGAGGAGATGTACAACAAGCTGTTCGAAGACGGCTTCGGCCAAGGCAAAGGCGGCAGAGCCGTGGCTTTCACACAGTACCCCCAGTACTCTTGCTCAACGACTGGCAGCAGCTTGAACGAGCTTTGGAAGTGGAGGCACAGGCTGGAGGGCAAGACAAACGAGGTCAGCAAGCCTGGCTCCATCACCTGGAGTGTGATTGACCGCTGGCCTACCCACCCTGGCCTGGTTGAGGCTTTCGCCCAGAACATTGAGGCCAAGCTTGCAGAATACCCAGAGGAGCGACGAAAGGACGTTGTTCTACTGTTTTCCGCACACAGTCTGCCAATGTCTGTCGTTAACAGAGGTACGTAACTCTGGTTTAATTCTGGTTTTTGTCTGTTACTGACACACCCATCAGGCGACCCGTACCCTGCAGAGGTCGCAGCCACCGTCCAGGCTGTTATGCAGCGACTCAAGTTCTCGAACCCGTACCGCCTCTGCTGGCAATCCCAGGTCGGTCCTTCCGCGTGGCTGGGCCCCCAGACATCGGACACAGTCGAGAACTACATCAAGAAGGGCCAGAAGGACTTGGTCCTCATCCCTATCGCCTTCATCTCAGACCACATCGAAACGCTGTATGAGCTCGACCTGGAGGTCATTGGCGAAAGCGGCCATCCGGAGACGGTCAAGCGAGCCGACAGCTTGAACGGAAGCCCAGTATTTATCCAGGCCCTGGCAGATATCGCCAAGGACCATCTGTCTGGTGGGCTGGCCTGCTCGACGCAGATGGGCCTCCGATGCCCTGCATGCAAGAGCGAGAGATGCGAGGAGTCCAAGAGGTTCTTTGCAAGCCAGCAGGAGGAGCTCAGCTCTTTCCTGGGGAAGAAGAGCCTCGCATAGGCGGTTTGTTAGCCAGCGAGCTCCCGGCTCCACTGTGTATATAATAGACCTAAAAATAAAGAGTCTGGCGTTGGTGCTGGACAGAGACAGTGTATTAATACATTTGCCAGATGATGAACTGTTGACATATGCTTTCCCTGTCCTTTTAGATATGGCTGCTAGAAATGCGGCGAGAGCTTCTGTGATTTATTTCTTGTTTGCTCTTGTCCTCTCGCGTCTGCTTCCAATGCAGTCTGATACAGACCTACCTATGCTGTGCATACGCTTGACATTCATGACACGTTGAGTCTACGACAAAATAAAAAAAGGTGGAATTGTGCGTTGACTTTTCACGATGCTTTGAAGATGAATGTTAATCCCACAAAATGATATTAGTGGGTGTGGTAGAGCGAACCGTCGATCTGGGCTTATTTTCATGAAGCTTGTCACTTGGTGGGACAACAGCGCACGCGCACAGGCATTGCGGTGGTCGGTGCGCCCTCTGGGAGCAAACGGGGTCTAATGTAATTTTGTTTACTCGGGATTCATGATGAAACATTTGCGCATGACACACGTCGTCGGGGTAAATGGGCGAGAGCCGCAGAATATCCTGCAATGGATGATGAGAAAGCCACGGCGGGCTTACAGACAAGCGGTGCAACACGATTGACTCAAGCGACTGGTCGATTACTGAGTTTGTGAGACCACGGAGGATGAACGTGGTATAAGCGGACTGGCGGGCGAGTTGCTGTGATGAGTGAGTGAGTGAGTGGAAATGGACAAGGATCGACACGAGCAATTGAAGATGCTTGTAAAAAAAAACCAGAAAATCAGGACAGATCAGGACAGCAGGTTACCATTGTCATGTCACCGTTACTTTTTCATTTATCAATTTTTTTCTCTTGTCGCAACGAACCAATCCTCCTTCTCCGCACACGATTGTCTCCTCGTGATTAAAAGTCAGGGGCAGCATGTAGCATACACACAGCACAATGTCTGGAACACCAAGACCAGATTGAGTTAAGTTTCGTGAAGCCCAGGGATCCCGGATATAAATATGGTTTTTGGGAAAATTGGCGAATGCACCGAAAAAGGAACACGAGGCCAATCGCGGTGGCGTTCCTCGTGCGCTCCAACGGGCCATGCTAAGGCCAGGTACTGCAGCGGTTGGGGGAGCTTGTATACGGGTTGGGTCGTCTCCGGACGAGTGGTGAGTCTGGCTAGGCGTTTGACCAAAGATTCACTGCCACTGCCGAAAGGGAGGGAGGCAGCAAATGACACTAGCATGGCACAGGATAATAACTGGCTGCGTTTTTCCTTTCCCCTTGCTAGCCAGCCAAGCCAGTGTTCTGCTGTCTCTGCGAAAACCAAACGCCCCATGCACCCCATACTGATTTCCTTCATCCTCCCTTTAATATCTAGGGTCTCCTTCTCCTGTCTCTAGTCGCGACTCGTCGTACCGGTACATGAGCCGTGTCCCCACAGCCAATCAAGCAGCCTGCGCCGGCCAATCAATGCCATTTCCTGCTCCAGAACATGGCGCTCCACTATGCGCTAGCCCTGATCGGGCCAGGGACCCAGCACAAGCCCCTTTCACTCCCGTACCTGCACGCACCTGCGCATGGGCTCAGGTACCTGGAGCCCAAGCTTCACCAGGCGTTGGGACACGTTGGACGTAGGCTTGCTCGAGTACCCCGAGGGGCCCTGTGCTGTGCTGCAGTACTGGTACGTTCACTAAAGGTGCTAGACATTGCAGACGGACAGGTACCTGACCTGCAGCTTGTTAGCACAAGAATTTCCACTCCTGGGCCGCAATCCCAAAATTTCCACGTTCCCTTCCCCTACTCGTCCGACCTCGTCCCCAGCTCCATCTCCATCTCCGTGACGCTTCACTCACTTCCCCTTCTACTTCGTCTCTTCTCCCCGTCCCCCATCATTGCTACCTCCTCCACCCCGTCCCATCTCTGCGCCTGGGATTTCGCCTTCGACCGATTCCAACCTCTGTCGCCCCCGAATTCAGGCCATTGACACGCGTCAACTCCTCCCTTGGTACGTTGTGCTTGCACGCCCTGGACCCTGCCTTAGCTTCTCCTGAGCCACCGCGCGCCTTTGGATTTGGATAGATAGCAAGAGGCAGACACTCACGGCAGGAATCCTCGAAATCCACCTCTCTGCCTCGCCTTGTCGCTGCCTCCTGGCCTTGACTTGGACTGCGTCCTCCATCGCCGCTCGCCGCCTTTCCTGGCTTCCTTCATTTGCTGCTACTTCATCCCTGACGTAGCTAACTCAAAAATCACCAGATCCTCCCTCTACTCTCCTCCCCGAGTAACCGGTCGACCGTTCTTTATACATCGATATGGGTAAGATGACTCTTTCTACTTTACTGCCACGTGCATTACACCGTCTCCCCAACGGCAAGAGGAACTCCGTCCTGGGCCACGAGGTCGCCCGGCCACCACCTCCCGAACCTGGGCAATATCATCTTTCGCTCCTTGGCACAATCATCAAACGGCCTCATCTCTTCATCGACACTTCCATATCCCAACGGCAATCGCCTCTGCTATCTACTCTTTCTTGGGTCTCCTTTTTGGTCCTTTTTAAAGCGTCCCGAAAGCATCACACTCGTTTGAGAAAACCGCCCCGTATCACACACGCATAAACGGCCTGCCAACACCATGACTTTCGACCTCATCCATCATGTCAAGGCTCGAACCCGCAGTGTTCAGTTGGACAAGACCAATTTGCCTATGCCTGCCGCCCCTGAACCCGTCGAGCTGGATGCAGCTCAGTCTCAACCATCCAAGCGGACTAGCAGCCTGCCCTCAAGTCAGGAGAACCAGGAAACTTCGCGCCCCAACAGTACCAGCTCGTGCCAGAACACCATCCGTCGGTTCCGCAGCATGCTGGAGGTCGAGGAGCCGCCCAAGTTGGGCCCGTGGAAGCCAATGTCCTTTGAGGAACTTTACGCCGCCCCGTTAAGGAGACTACCAACCAACCAACCCGCCGGAAATCCTTGGCCCACCCTTTCGATGTCCGGGTTGAGGAAACCAAGACTGTATCCATAGTCAAAGTCAAGGACTCGATCAGTTAGGAGCCTCAACACGAACTTGCCTACATCATATATCAATTACACGTCTACTTGAAAAGCACCTGGGCTAACACCTCCTTGTTTTAGCTTCTAACGGCGCCGAATCCCTGTGCCGGCGGCTCCCGCCTCGCCTCCCAATGGCAAGCCAGATACCCTGATCGAGCAACCCGAGGAATTTCAATCGTCTAACAGCGGCCCAATAGTTCCCTCCCAGTCTTCGGTTATTGACAACAGGAACATTGTCCGGAGAAAGCTGACCAGCTATGTCGGTTTCGCCAACCTTCCCAACCAGTGGCACCGAAAGAGTGTGCGCAAGGGCTTCAACTTCAACGTGATGGTTGTTGGTAAGTCGTCGCGCCTCCCACAGGTTGGACAAGTGACATATCGCTGACTGTTTCCCTTAGGTGAGTCCGGCCTGGGCAAGTCGACCCTTGTCAACACTCTCTTCAACACCTCCCTTTACCCTCCCAAGGAGCGCAAGGGACCTAGCCTGGACATCATTCCCAAGACTGTTACCATCCAGTCCATCAGCGCGGATATCGAGGAGGCCGGTGTCCGTCTCCGATTGACTGTTGTTGACACACCCGGCTTCGGTGACTTCGTCAACAACGACGAGTCTTGGCGCCCTATTGTGGACAACATCGAGCAGCGTTTCGATGCTTACCTCGATGCTGAGAACAAGGTCAACCGCATGAACATTGTCGACAACCGTATTCACGCCTGCGTCTTCTTCATTCAGCCCACTGGCCACTCCCTGAAGCCTCTGGACATTGAAGTCATGCGCCGTCTTCACACCAAGGTCAACCTTATCCCCGTTATTGCTAAGTCGGATACTCTTACCGATGAGGAGATTACTAGCTTCAAGGCCAGAGTAAGTTGTCTGTGTATGTGTTGTATGAAGCGTTTGTTAACGTACCATCTCAGATCCTGTCCGATATCCAGTACCACGGCATTCAGATCTTCGAGGGTCCTCGGTACGAGCTCGATGACGAGGAGACTATTGCTGAGAACAACGAGATCATGTCCAAGGTGCCCTTCGCTGTCGTTGGTGCCACGAACGAGATCACCACTGCCGACGGCCGCAAGGTCCGTGGTCGTCAATACCCCTGGGGTATCATCGAGGTGGACAACGAGGAGCACTGTGACTTTGTCAAGCTCCGCCAAATGCTCATCCGAACCCACATGGAGGAGCTCAAGGAGCACACCAACAACAACCTGTACGAGAACTACAGAACCGAGAAGCTCATCGCCATGGGCGTCTCGCAAGACCCCAGCGTGTTCAAGGAGGTCAACCCTGCCGTCAAGCAGGAGGAGGAGCGTGCTCTGCACGAGCAGAAGCTCGCCAAGATGGAGGCCGAGATGAAGATGGTCTTCCAGCAGAAGGTATCGGAGAAGGAGAGCAAGCTCAAGCAGTCCGAAGAGGAGCTGTACGCCCGTCACAAGGAGATGAAGGAGGCCCTCGACCGCCAACGTGCCGAGCTCGAGGACAAGAAGCAGCGTGTCGAGAGTGGACGTCCGCTGGAGAAGGAGGGCCCCAAGCGCAAGGGTTTCTCCCTCCGATAAGATACCCAAGCCCAGCAGGATCCCGCTTTCACCTGTGCTTTTCCAACGACCCACGTCAGAGTTTCATGATGCCCTCAAAATACCAGCTCGATGCGCTCTTTCTTCTATTCGCTTCTTTATTTTGTCACCCTTTTCTCGCCGCCTTTTCTTTTAATCACCAAGACACCCACCTAATCTCATACGGCTAAGATCTGCTTGTTTCACAGAAGCGACGCTTGGCAAATCTCTTTTGGAGAACAGTCATGCTACAGCGGAGGAGACATTATGCAGACTATGATATAAAAACATCCCAGCAAGTACATGGAAGGAAAAGAATTCGGGTGTGTGCGGAGTGGGAGATATGACTGGTCGTTCTCCCCGCCGCGGCTCTTGAAACTCGCAAGAGATTGTTTCTTCTCGCTCAAGGTCAAACAGGAATGGAAGGGGCGATGGCTGGCGTTGTCGCATGGCGATGTTTGCCCGTCCTGCAGAGGGGCTTGTTCCCGTCTGTGCCTACTTTCCCTTACGTCTGGTCTTTTCGATTGCAACACAGCAGCCCGTGCGGACATCATGCGTGTATCTCGTCTTCCTCCCTGATATGGCCTCGGATACCCCACCCTTTTACTCGTCTGGATGGAGCATCGGCTACGGATTTGAATTAGACAGGAGCAGATGGTTGGTTGACGATGGGGACGGGCAGCAATTGTTGTATTTTAGCAATGTGGCAGGGACAGGTTGTTTTAAGTCCCGCCGCACAGATATCGTCTAGGCTTGTGTGTCCTATGTCTCGTAACCTTTTCTATCTTAGCTAGTTGAATTCTCTTGTGTTTCTTATGCTTTATCTGGGCCGCGTTTAGTTGGTATAATTGTGACATAGAAGTAACACGGCAGAGCTGTAAACGAAATTGTGCATTAGTGACTGTTATGCGCACTGAGAACGCACTCGCTTTGTCTGTGGACGTGCACAGGTCAGCTCTTTTTATGAGAAAGTAAGTACATGGACCCTTATGTTTAGAATCATTGCCATGTCTCTCAAACTAAATGCTCAGCGACTTGAAAATTTCACTTTGCATCAATCTCACTTCTCAACGAACACGTTTGCATTGCACGAGAGCAACTTGTATGATCATGCAACATCAATATGTTAGGCCAACATGGGGAGCTATAATACAGAGGCAATTGTAAAGATGGGCATTCATTCTCGACTCATCCGCTGAGCAACCATACTTGCGCCGTTTGATAAATGTCCTAACCAGTAACCAGTCTCAACCCGTATATGTATTTTCAAGAGTCGTCTTTTTCTCCCTCCGCCCGTGGTACAGTCGGAAACCCCGATGAAAGTCAGAGAAGGGTCGCTATCTATCGCTTTCTCGCGTTGCGCAACAGGAAGGCGCCCACGACGCCGGCGGCGATGCCGACACCGCTGAGGATGGCGACGCCCATGAGGCCCTCCTTGGCGACCTTGTCGTCGATGAGCTGGCGCAGGTTGGCGGCCTGGAGGTTGGCGGGCTCCTTCTCGAGGAGGAGGTCGTTGTAGCGGCGGGCCTCTCCGTAGTTGCCGAGCTTGTAGCTGCCGAGAGCGAGGTAGTAGAGGCATTCACGGCGGCGCTCGGGGGCGAGGCGGAAGATCTCGGAGAGGAGGCGGACGCCGAGCTGTTGGTGGTGGCGGTCGGTGGACTTGACAAGGCCCTGGTTGGGTATGTTAGCAGAGTTGATAGGCGGGAGCGAGGAGAAGGGGAGGAGGTATACCCAGGCGTAGTTGAACTTGGTCTGGACACCGGCCATCTCGCCCTCTTTCTCATATTGCGCGCGCAGGACGTTGAGCTCTGAGGCGTTCAGAGGCCTATGGTATGCGGTTAGAAGAGGTGATTCTTGAGGATTGAAGGTGGCATTAGACTCACGTCTCTGCGTCGAGCGCATCTATCATCGGCGGAAGTCATGGTCAGCTTCTGAGTCTCCATCGTGAACTAGCTCGGCCGTTGCGCTGGGGACTCACATGGTAGTTCCGTAACCATCTTGGCTCTGAGGTCTTTATACACGCTTTTCGTACTAGGTCGAACAAGTCAGGGCTCTGTCCTAGCAAAGCCGATACCCGTGGGAAATAACGTCCGTTCAGTGGAAAGGGGAGAAAGAAATGTCGTCGTGGGCTTCGTCTAATCGGTCGTGGTCTGTCGTTCGCTGGCCCGAGGAAGCGGGTGGAAAGAAAGCTGAAGGTGTGGCTTGTGCAGCTTGGTTTCGTGTGGCGGCGATGACGATGGCACATGATGGCGTGGCAGGGGCCTGGGGGCCGATAAGCGATAAGGAGTGGTCGTCCCGGCGACCAGGGATTGCTGTTTTGGGTGGGAGGGACAGGCACCATCACGACGCTAGGGGCCCGAGATTAATTCTCCTTGTAAGATTGTCTGTTGATTAAAGCCATCGCCAGACGACTGCGTTTGCTACTCTAATTCACCCTGTTAAATACGATATACTTGCCGCGGCTTACTGGTGTCAACAGCTCTGCTCAGAATTACCCACGAACATCTCGTGTTTGCTATACATTTCAACACAAACCCAAACCAAACCACATCCTACTTCTCAGCGCCTAGCTGAATAAATCATCAAGATGTTGCTTGCAGAAGATCCCGCAACTGTAAGCATCACCGAAAAGCCTCCTACGCATAACCGCAGTACCTAATCCTCCCGTGCACAGCTCATCCACCACACAATCAACAACTTCAACATCAACCCCGACAAGCTCGCCGTCGCCCGCATCGGCGAGTCCCTCTCCACGCTGCAGCAGGCGCGCGACCTGCGCGTGCGCGACGCCGAGTCGGGCCTCAAGCGCGTCACGCGGCAGCTCAACACACTCTCCTCGCAGTACGAAGACCTGGTCGCGTCGCACTCGTCCGCCGACCACGCCTCGCGCATCGCCAGCCTCGACACGCGAAAGTTCCGCACCGCAAAGGCTGCCAGCGACGCCGAGACCGAGGCCGAGCGTCTGGCCTTGCAGGCTGCTGACCTGGCTGCCCGCCTTCAAGAGCTGGAGCTGCAGGGCGTCGAGGGCGACGAGAGCGCGAGGCGGAGGGACCCTGTGGATGACGAGGTGCTCCTACGTTTGAAGGTGTACCGCAGCCTGGGCATCGACATCGAGCGCGACGAGAAGGACGGGGAGTGGACCAAGGCAGTGGTGCGGAACGACAGGAAGGGCGATGTCCACGTGGTGAACATGGACAAGAAGTTCTCGCGATACTTCTACGCCAACTACTTCTGGCAGACGCTGTGAAGGCGACCGACCAGGTCCGTTATGACTTTGCAATGAGGGGGCTTTGGTTGTTTGGGAAATACCGGGTGTTAGGGCGCTTGGGTGCACCAGGCGTGGGCCTTTGATTTAGAGATGATTGGAACGATGTAGTTTTATTATGCCAATACCCAGTTTCCGTTCGTAACGCCACCTATATCCAGAAACAATGGAATTCCATTATGCTTTCATGCCAGCCATCAGCGAGCTTTCCTTCTGTCAAGACTATGGTAATTCTGCCACCAATGTATCATTGTAACAGGGGCTTTTGAGTATTTGGAGAAGAGATACAAGAAATCCGAGATATCATAATTCTTTAAGTACGTTCCGCTAGCTGTATCAGTCTGCTGTCGCGGAAGAATACTTTTCACTGCCTTGGGGACAGTGTAAGTGGAAAGTAGCCGTCGCTGTGGCCGCCGTTGGCGAAGGAGATGCGGCTGCCTGTGGGTGTTCTGGCTCTTGAGCTGTTGGGAGACATGGTTGATTTAATTCTGGCTTCGGGGCTTCTGTTGCGGCCTTTCATCATAAGATAGCTGCCGTCGCCGGGAGTCGTGGCGGTGCCGCCTGATGCGGTGCGATGGTGGTGGCGCCGGTCGGGGAGTTCCAGGCGTGAGTTGATGGTGGTCCAGATGTCATCGTCGCCGACTCGCCACCCACCGATGCCTTCAAAGTCTCGCTCCGGCCCGAGGCTTGGGAAAAGTCCTAACGAACCTTCACCGATAGGCGTGGTAGAGCCGTTGGAGACTATGCTGGCGGAGCTTGGACGGCGCCGGCGCCGACGACCGGGCGTCAACGTTGGCGAGGGGTCGCACTCTGGAGGCTGACGGCCGAGGGTGAATGCCTCGGAGCAAGGAACCGTCCTGGTTGCTGCTGCAACCGGAGCTGCTGACGTGGAGGACGATAGCGGCGTGGCTTAAAGCCTACGATGGATTGCGGGACGAGGGAGATGGCGATGTCAAGATAGACAATGGCGACACGGAATATGAGGACAGAGAAGGCGAGAAGGGTGGTGAGGCCGGCGAAGGCAGCGAGGGGATGGTGACGACGAAGAGAAAGGGCACGAAGAAGGCGTAGACGGGGTTCAAGGGGCCATGGTTGGTGATTGTTCGTGGAGATGTGCTCAGCTCATGATTTCGGCCCGCGTCGGGAGTGACTCGGTACGAGCAGCGATGCCGAATACAAAACACGGAGATGAACGATGGCTTCGATATGGATGAAGGGGTTGTTACGGCATACACAGCTGGAAAAGCAAGATAAAGTGTGAAAGGCGAGAGATGACAAAACGGTTCAGCGCAATGGCTCTTTGCGTGATCCGACAATGAGAGGGGCTCCGTCTTCACATGCTAGGACTGGCTCATAAAGTTTAGTGATACTGCGCTATCGCCAAGGCAGGCGCCCGCCCACGGGAAATGTTAGCTGGCCAACCTGGCCAATGGGCGACGAGGCACGGCTCTTGGAATGCCACCATGCACATGCCGGGTTGGCAGTGAATACGCCCTGGGAAAGTGTATTTGTGGTCACCGGGAGTGTGCCGGGGCGTCTTGCACATTGCGTGAATGAGATGAGGCTGGAGTTAGTTTATATGAATGGGAAGATCGAGATTGTGTTTCTGAGACAAGGCGCATGCAGGGCGTGTTAAGCATATCTGCCCAGAAAAAGAAAAGAAATAAAATAGGTAGACAGACTACTAACAGGATGTACCTATGGAAGCAGCTTCGGCCCCACCACCAGCTCCGTACCTTTTTCCCTTCCCTCTTCCCCACAGCCGATCACCGAAATGGGGGCCCTGTTTTGTTTGACATCATC
This sequence comes from Albifimbria verrucaria, assembly GCA_020081605.1. NCBI lineage: Eukaryota > Fungi > Ascomycota > Sordariomycetes > Hypocreales > Stachybotryaceae > Albifimbria > Albifimbria verrucaria. Next base: position 1,005,898 of record JAHREC010000049.1, read on the forward strand.
AACCGCCCTGCGTGCACATGGCCTGTCGCGTGCGCTGCGTTATGGATCTCCTTCAATAGCACCAGAACAACAGCACGCATCTGCTAGCCTGCCATGTGTCAAGACCACCAGTCTGACGCTGGGCAAGATGGCCGGCCAACCTACGGCGGCCCCTTCCCGTGGGACGCCGGCGCGTTTGACGCACACTGCCACCCGACGGATACCATGTCGTCTATTGCGAGCATACCGGGTATGTCTGCCCGGATCTTGACGGTTATGGCGACGAGGTCGCAGGATCAGCATTTAGTTGCGGAAGTTGCGGGTAAGCTGGGTATCAAAGGACGGGAGTGTTTGAATGGGGATGGAGGGAGAATGGTGCCGTGCTTTGGATGGCATCCCTGGTTCTCGTATCAGATGTACGACGACACTGTTTCTGAACCTACGTATAAACCTTCGGATAGCGGCAAGGATGAAGATGTTGCTGCTGCTAAAGAAGCTCACTATAATGCTGTTCTGGCACCGGCTCCAGATAACCCAGCCTTTGTCGCTGCGCTTCCGGAACCAACGCCTATATCATCGTTCATCGATGCTACTCGCACGAAGCTCAAGGAACATCCCTCGCCCTAGTTGGCGAAGTCGGCCTCGATAAGGCCTTTCGTCTCCCACAGCCATGGGAGCCGTCCGGCGCCGAAGCACGCGACACCTCTCTCACGCCTGGAGGCCGTGAGGATAGGCTACTTAGTCCGCACCGAGTGCGCATGCCCCATCAACAAGCTATCCTGACTGCGCAGCTACGCCTGGCAGGAGAAATGGGCCGCGCGGTGAGTCTCCATGGTGTGCAAGCCCATGGCGCTGTGTACCAGACTGTTGCGGCGTGTTGGAAGGGTCATGAGCGGGAAGTGGTGTCGCGGCGACAGAAGCGGCTGGATGCACCGGGCGCCGTGGACGAGAGCGAGGATGAAGAGGAGAAGCCCCAGGTAGGCGGGAAGCCGTACCCGCCGCGGATATGTCTGCACTCGTACAGCGGCACTGTCGAGTCCCTCAAGCAGTGGTTCCACCCGGCCGTGCCGTGCGAGATCTTCGTGTCTCTCTCTGTCGCCATTAATCTTAGCACAGACAACGGCCGGGCCAAGATTGTCGATATTGTCAAGACTATCCCAGAAGACCGGATCCTGATCGAGAGCGACCTGCACATCGCGGGCGACCGCATGGACGGCATGCTGGAGGACATGTACCGCAAGGTATGCGAGATCCGCGGCTGGGAGCTGCGCGCGGGCGTCGAGAAGATACGCAAGAATTACGAGCGGTTCATATTCGGATGAGATAAATGAAGTCACGGCAAAAGTAGTAGATATGTAGAAGCTTCAATGTTTAGATTCTATGCTTGGATGTCTTTGTTTATGACTCCGTCCAATGAATCAATGGATTACAACTGCTCGACGCTCCGCCCCGAATAGCGTCCTGGGTTTCCGCTCATGCCAAAAAATAATTATAACGCCGACGGTTCTTAACAATATTAAAACCGATTTCCCACCATATACACATGAAGGTAAGCTATAAAAACACATAGTAAACATGAAGTTATCAATGATAGGTTTGAGCCCGCAGTTTATTTGTCGTAGCCGAGTCTGTCGCTGTTGTGTGTGTCGGAGTGGACGTCTGAGGGGCTGCTCGGTACAAGGGTGGACGCGTCAGAGGCGTAACGGAAGCCATCCTGGACGGATGACGAATTTGGTGCCAACTCTTCGTACAAAGGAGGGTTTCGGTGTCGGAAACAAAGCCATCGGATTCTATCGACAACCGCCGGGGGTGTCGTGAAGGAATAGGCTGGCTGGGAATGGTGTGTCGTGGTCGACCCTCCTCTGCGGCGATGAGGTTGCCGACCATGGCTGCGGCCTCGCGGAACTGCGCGAGCTCTTGCTCCATGGTTGTCTGATCCTCGCTTTCGATTGCTATCTCGACATGTGCCTGAGCGGGAATCACATGGACGTGAGTCTCGTCCTGCACGGCTTGTTGGTCCTGCTTCTCCCCGTTGGTGAACATGCGGCCAAAGACAGCGCCAAACCACTCCTTGAATGCCTCGACTCGTGCGTGACGGCGGTTGAAGCGGCGGGCAAGACGCTCCGCGACAGTCTCGTGGCGGCGGCCCCAACGGCGACAATGGCTGTTGTCCTCTTCGTTCTTGACACGCATGCGGTGGCGAAGGAGGGAAAAGCAGAGGAGGGCAAGTAAAGCAAAGAAAACAACTGCTGCTCCAAGGACAGTGACAAGGACTTGGTCTTCCAAAAGCTGGTGGGTAAGTTAGCATATAATTTGTTAAAACTGGAATAGGGCTACATACAGCTGATAGCTTCTTGGAAAAGAGAGCTGCTGTACTCTCGAGGGCGATTGTAGGTGCTGGTGCATTGGATGTGCCGACAAGAGGATGCTCTTTTGGTCGGGGGTGTAAGAAGTCATGTGTGTCTTTTCGTGGCCATCATGTTGAGGAGGCGTGTACTCATCATCGTCCTCGTCTTCGGCGGGTGGTGAAGGCGGTGGATCATCAACGTGAGTGATAGGAGTGATAGGGGTGGGAGCATGCCGTGGTCAATCTTCCAGGCCTTCATCTTCTCCGGGTCGTTCAGTCTCTCCAACAGGCTGACCTTCTCCTGGGCCACGGCGAGCGTGTGCTTGAGACCCCATTCGGACAAGAACTCGGGTGCTTCGGAGGCAGGCAAGGGGCTGCTGGGATAGAAATCGTCCCCAGAGCGGTCAATTTCTTTGTTGACTGAGAGTAGATTGTGGGCGGCACCGTGGACGCTCAGGATCTCGGGAGGGAAGGTCTGGCGGAAATTGACCGCGATCTGGCGACTGACGCCAGGGGCAGTCGAGTTGACGGCGAAGACGGTGATGAGGAGGGTTCGCTCCAGGATGCTGTCGGATCCTTTGGGAGGCGGGCAATTGTAGGACCAGCCAGCGCTGAAACTGGCGCGACGGCCACGACCAAAGGAAGAGAAGAGGGTTTCCTCGTTAAACAACGAGTCGAGGCGTTGGTTGGCGAGAAGGATGTCGACATCCTCACAAGCTCCTTCCCGAGGGCGCAATTCGAAGCCAGAATTGCTGCGGTGAGACATTTAGCACGAGATTCAAAACAGACTACAGCCTACGGCTTGGATGAGGTGAGCAGTACCAGAACATGAGGCTCCTCTCCTTCTTCGGGCAGCGCGGGACTCTCAAGAGTGAGATAAGAAATGGACGGCACCGCTACGCCGGACAAGTCAGTACAAGGCCAGACAGACACAGACAACGAACACGGATGGGACACGAACACAAAGCAGAAACGGAGCCGGGCCGCGCCAGCACGGGCGGCGACAGCGACAGTAGCGCAACGGCGTTCAACAGCCTGAGGCCGCGCATCGTCGCTGGTTTCGCGGGCCCGAGGCGAGCACGAGGCGAGACGGAGAACAGGAAAGAAAGAAAAAGGGAAATTATTCGCTGGTTGCAGGTTGCCCCTCTCCCGCTAGGCCTGGACGTTGATGCCTATGTAAGTAATTACGCGGCAAGGCCAATGGGTCGGGTCCCGTGTGAATGTGGGTGGGAGGTTTGTTGAAAGACGAGGTTCGGAGGGGGTTCTTGGTTCTGGGTTCTCTTGGCCTGTCTGTCATGCGGCTGAAGGGGTAGAAAAGTCGCTGCCTGTAAGTTGCTGCGCCTCAATGGGCTATTCCTCCCGAAATGGTCCAGTGGGTGAGATGGGGAGGGAAGGGCCCTGGATTTCCTAAGCCCATGTTGTTATTGTTTTGTCAAATTTTACAACAAGTTCATTTTAAATAAAAGGTATTAGAATAATATTATTTAACGTTCTCAAAGAGATTCATGAATCATTTTTGTGTCTCTGTTCCGATCCAATTTGCATCATATCAGTACGTGCTACCTGTCACGAACCCAACAGGGTATAGACTTGCCGACTCATCCAGGATTACGCGGCTCGGGGATAAGCACGGACTCGAAAATGCCGTCGACTTACACGTCTTTCCCAAAACAACAATCCCTTCAAACTGAAGATAAGGCGTGGTACCGGCCAATATGTCTTCATAATGGGCCTACGAAATGATGTCTAGCAACTCCATGAATTCAATTCCCTAGATAGTGCCCATGTCGACCATTCTTCGTAAGGTGGTTTCCTCGGCCAAGCAGCCGTTTATCCCGCTTATACCATGAGGAGACTATTCCGGATGGATTCTGCAGATCAGAGTAATCGCGTACGCTTCCTATTTGATGGGAAGATCTAAATAGGGTGGACTAGACCTGAATTTGTACTTCCTAGCCAGCATCATCTTTAAGGAACATGACCAACGGTGCCCTCGCCCTCTTAGTTGCGATTTGCTCTTCTGCTGCATGTATTTCTTTTGCTTGTCTCTTATTTACCGATACCGCATATTGATCGTTGTTGCTCAATAGCCGCACGTAGCCCATCCACTAACCGTGGCTGATGGAAATTTGCATGAGAGGCGAACGCATCAATCAGTACCGTTATTGGGCCTTTCTCATTGAAATATTCCTCCTCTTGTGGAGCCGTCTTTATCTGAGCAAGTATCCCTCCGCAAATGGCGACGTCTACATTGAATCCGGGAGCACCCCATTTCTGTAGCAGCTTTTCCATTTCAGGTGTTTGTAGGAAGTCTCTAACTGTTCGGTGCAGGAAATCAACCTTCCAGTTAAACAAAACGCTTGAACCCAGCGAGGAGTTGTCGTCTTCACTAGACTCATAGAATTGTACCTCCAGTAGACCTTTGCAGTAGGCATTCAACCTCTTGCGTATTTGTTTAAGACGAATGGTTGTTCTCTGAACTGTCAACGGTTGAATCGCGAGCTCTAGTGCGTACTTTGGCTCGTCATTGGCAACATCCTCTTGGTCTATGTACCAGTAACACATGAGTGGTAGCGCCACACTTGCTTCCAAGGTAATCTGGAAGAAATGTGAAGTCTGTTGATGGTAAAAGTTATCGATACCAAAGATGATGCGTTCGAAAAATTCGTTAAGATCCTTGGGCATGGAGTTGAGTCGCCTCCGCAGATCCGAAGCTCGATCCGCGTTCGTCAAACCTTCGAGCAGAGACTGAACCACGAGCCGGACCCATAGAAATACACCATTTGCACCATTAACAATGTCGCTAATGAGATCCAATGTGTCTTCCTCGTTTTCATCCATAAACTCTTGGAATCCCATGTCTTTTTCAAAGGCGTCGCGCACATATGCTTCAATATCTCCTCTTGTCAAATCTTGCATATAGAGCTTCGCCGAATTGTCTTGGCCAAAGACCTTTTCAAACTCATTCCATGGCCGACTTGATACGCACACCTTCACTTGTAAAGTATTTTTCAAGAGTGTCACCAGGCTGATGATGTCGTCGGGCTTCCTTCATATTCATCAAGACCGTCAATAAAGAAGCAGTACTTGACATTCGAGGTGGCCAGCGTAGCAGATAGTCTCTCAATGGCGGCCAAGAGCTCATCCACGGGAATTGAGTTCGTTGTGTCTTCACTAGATACAGGATCATAATCCAGTTTGATATCCGGTTGTCTTGGATAGACTAGCTTGATCAAACTTGGCTGTTGCCGCAAGATCTGATAGAGAACAGAGCGCAGCAGACCTTCTTGAGACTTTTGCAGATCTTTCTTCCCAAGGTTCCAGAAAAAGAAATTGGCAGTCACCACGGTCTGTGTGCCTGACCAGGCCTTGAGGTGTTCGGCAAGAAGATTGTGCTGAGAAACGTATTTCATAAATGTTGACTTTCCTGAGCCAGGTTTGCCTGAAACCCAGAACAAAGAGCTGTCGGATCTCAACCATTCAACAAGTTGGGAAGATTTATCAAAAACCCATGAATATGTAGTCTCATGAGCTGATTTGATGACGACCCGGCGATGATCCATTGCGTCAAATCGTAAATAGCGCAAAACATCTTGTTCATGCGAGTACGTCTTCATCGTCTCAGCATGGGTGACTATCTTGGCCAGTAATCTGATGTCATTTCGGTTTTGGTCTTTCTCTTTTCCAGTCTATCAAACGTCTGTTGAACCGCAACTTGAAGGTCCGTTATTTCTCGGTTTCTATTTATGTCTTGCTTCCGACTCTCCGCTTCCATATTGTCCAGCTTCTCAATGAGCTTGTCATGTTTCTGCAATAGCATATGAGAGCTCATCTGGTCTCTGATTCTGTCCAGTCTGTTCTGAATTGCTTCAATCTCAGCTGCATGACGGCTGGACCTAAGAGCCTGGTAGATGCTCTTCCATTTCTTATGGGAACCTTGAGCCTTAAGGCCATTCAGAATAACCGCAAGTTGGTTGGATACTTGGTTGCATTGGGTAGCCAGATCTATAAGCGCAGCATCTTCTTTAGAGAAGGGCTGGCACAGCTGTGGCGTTGACGAAGCTTTTGTTGCCAATATCCTGACATGGTTACCCAAGAGCTCTAGCTCTACATTCTCGGCTGTGGTGCCAGCCGTAGACACGTACAGAGTATGTGCTGCATTCAAAAGCTTGGTGGTAAAATCCACAAACGCAACGATATTACTCGCAAGGCCAATGGCCGTTAAGGCGTCCATGGTTTGAGCTACGTAGTAATGCCACAGGTTGGACATCCCGAACTCGACAGGGGTGGTCCACATACTTATGCAGTCCAAGTCATGTGATACAGTTGTAACGTATGAATAGGGAACCATCACAAGGGAGCCAATTCTCATATGCCACCCGTTCATCGTCTCATTGGGTTGTTGCTTCAGAATGTGGTTGAAGTTTGAAGCAAATTGAGTGTAAAGTCACATCATGGTACATGGGTCGCCCGAGTGAGCGCGACGTCTTCTTGCATTCACCTCTAACACTATGAAGCACCCAGATATTATTGTTAAGGCTATGGGCTGAACATGATGGTGTGATCTGCCCGGGTTGGTTACGGCATGCATCAACCGTACGTCTTTATTACTCGTTTCCAAGCAGGGAATATGACCCTACGGATGAGTCAAGGTTGATTCAGAAAGATTACTATTACATTAAAAGATATCGATGTAGCAGAGATGAACATATAAGTTAGATTATCTTACTTGATGTTTCGAAAGGGAGAATGTTTAGTCATTTGGATCATTCTTAAGGGAACTCTGCCATAGGGGTGTGCTTGGTGCATGGGAACATGAAGCAGTACCATATGGAATCTCCTGGCTAAGAAAGGGAGATGCGCTTGAGTATCTCATCCCATTGGTCATATATAATATAGTTGGTTCAAATATTATGAACTATAACGCTCTGGCTTCTTTATCGCACGGCATAGGCCGCGAGTCTACGAACATATTCTGAACCCAGATATTCTCCAGAGGCGAAACCATAATATGAGATTTGATGTTCCCCAACCATTTAGATACTAGCTTTAGGGCCTTGTGCCTCCCATATTTTGCCTTCTTCCCGGCAGTTGACGTATTCGGTCTGTATGGTAAGAGAAAATGCCATCAGGGTGTGGTAATGTTACCTAATCTAAGTTTCTGGAATCAGGCTACAGTAATTATGAGGAATTAATGAAGGTTCCTCTTAGCACACACACCACCAGCACATTATGCTACTCCCCAAATCACAAATCTTCGCTTCATTACATACCCAAGTCCATACCCATTGGAAGAGGCCCTCACAGAAACAATTGGTGCCGTTCTTTCAAATGTCAACGCAGTCACAGACACAAACTCAAGCGCAACTTGTACCAAAGCCACTATTTATTTATGGCACACTGTGTGCCATGCCACTTCTCGCCTGGGCGCTTACGGGAGACTCAGGAAACACAGCTCTCGTGGCGCCTCTAGTTCGTCGAGCCAGAGTCAAAGGCCTTTTGAGAAGCTCTATACGATTTGGTGACCGAACTGCTGACTACCCAGCTGTCATTCCTAAGGAGGGATCTGAAGTTGATGGACTACTCCTTCTCCTAGCGACACCCTCACAAAGACAAAAACTTGATGATTTTGAGGGAGACTCGTATAGAGCGGTCTCTGTGTCTGTAGAAATTCTAGATGCCCACAATAGCCTTTGCGAGGTTATCGAAGCTGACACGTACCTTTGGAAGGGAAGAGATGACCTAATTTTGAACACACCATGGGACTTAGATATTTTCATCAAGGAGAGGTTGAAGGACTGGCTTGACCTTTTCGAGGACATGGAACTTGTTGGCTAAGGATAGAAACTGTATTTCGTTTCACAAAATTCAGCTGATACATCAATTCATTACACCGGACTCACCATGTTTGTCGCTGTCACTGGCTAGTGACGGCCACTGGGAAACAGACTGGAGCGTTGCAGGTCTTCGCAAACAACTACCATTCTGGGTTCCAAACTTTCAACTTCTTAGGAGCCGTTAGCATGTCCATTTGTTACGTCAAGGAACTGATTCAATACTTCAAATGTCGTGAGGGGAATAGCAGAGGCTTGTCATAGCTTCGCAGCACAATGGCACAAGAACTGCAGCTTCAAACCATAATAATAGATAGCGTATACACTATGGCATGCTATATTCCCGTGCGTAATTTTTTGCGACAGACTAAATATCGGCTCTGCTAACTCCTTTTTTTCTTCTTCTGGGTGTTAGGAATGGGCATTGTTAAATGCATTGACAAGATGCAAGGGAGATAAGGACAAGTATAGCAGTCTACTCATACTCAAGATGTTTCCGCTTCTAACTCAGCTATCTGGCTTCTCCTGGACTGAGGAAAATGATACAAGCCAGAGGAGCTCAACACGGGCTATAATTCCAACAATTTCATGGAGAAGAGCTGGCTTCCGCAGCCAAGGCGTGGCTGGAATATATCGAGACTGAGGATTATGCCGAAACTGATGATATCCGGCATTTCCACGCTCTTTGTCCGCATGTGTGCCAACGACGGCTGGCCATCACTAAACAAGGCCATTTCGCTCTCGTGCCTAAGCAAACAGAGTGGGGTGACTTGTTTTTTCACCTCCCAAGGCAGCCAGGTAGCCTTTCTTTTCCGCCGAGTGTGTCATGGTCCTATTGACATGGAGGACCCTGCCCCGGTACGATTGCAAGTGCACTGGGTACAATTGCGTGCATGAAGCTAGTCACAGAGAAGCTATGGCATGGGGCAAGATAGAAGCTGAGCATATCGTACCGATTTAGAAGGTCATGTAGTTCAAAAGTCAGCTACATCTGCTCACACCGAAACGGTCGTGCCGGTCAACAATACACAGACTACTTCCTTGAGATTACTGATGAGCCGAAAATATAACAAACTAGGAGCTTTATACAATGAATCAAATCAAATTTAGATAAGTTAGAGGCCGATTATTAGACTGGTGATAGAAATATCTATCAAGCGGAGAGTAAAAGGGTAGTGCCAAAGACCACAAGTCAATGTGAGAGTCTATGAACATGGGATTGTATTGGAAACGCATACCAAGAAGATTAGACGAAAGTTATTGATATGAAAATATTTAACTTTTGATTTGGTATCAATCGTTTGACCTCCAACCAATACTACACGAATGAAAATCTAAGCATTTGCTAATCTGCGGTCCTCACTTTTCGCCTCCAGCACGTGATTTCCGCTCCTCAACTGCCCTCACATCAAGCTAACAACCACACGTCACTGTCTCTTGCGATATATAACAGGCGGTGACGTTAGGCAGATGCTAGAGTAGTGAGGAAAGATGCAGAAGAAGATATGTTCTAGAGTTATATAAGTATGTTTTTCGACTATATTTCTGTCTAGGTATTCGATTAGCAAACTTGGTGCATTTAATATCTACTTTTAAACTAACCATATAACATAAACTATTCTTAATTTGGTGATACCTCCAAATTTTCTATTGTGTACTTTGGAGATAATATGTGGTATTTGGAAGAAAATAAAATGAGAGTTAAAGATCAAGAGATCATGTTAGGGCAGGTATTCTCAAAGGCCAAGAAACTAGTAAACGAAAAATGATGATTATGGACATATTACAAGGAAAGAAGCAGAGTAAACATAAGAAATACAAATCCAAACAAGTACAATAGGAGGCAGGGTTCATAGTAAGAGAGGCCACCGCTAACTGCAGGTTCTAGATCGAATTCTCACAGCCACAGTGCTAACATCGTACCCGGCCTTCAGTTATGGCTTCTTTATCAAATGATATAGGCTGGGATTCGCGGTCAAGGTTTGGGCTCGAGTATTATTTAAAGTTGGAAAGATGGTACGGGACTAGCATTTCCTGACGATTGGCAATATTGGTTTAGAATCTCCCACCTACTAAATATCTATGCATCACCATATACAGTTAGGTAAAACACTATGAGAGATTGGCCTCAGTAGTTTCCAAGAAATGTATTGATATGTTAATCGATGAGATGGCTATTTGGATTATTCAATCAAAGTTGCACTCATTCCTTAGGACAGGTTTGCGCAGTGTTCACAACCGAAGCGTCCAAAGCACCCAAAGTAACGAGTTCCTTCAGGAAATCCATGGCCCAGTCTTGGCAATTCTCTCCTATATTGTGTCAGTTTGTTGAAAACAAACTCTCTTATGATAAATCTTACGGCAAATGGATCCAGAGGGGTTGGGCTCGTTCCCGGACATTTTACAGACCTACAAATTTCGGGTATACGAGGGAGCCATGCTTCGTTGATTTCCCAAGTAGGTTCGAGTGTAGCGTCTCTTTGTAAGTTTAAGGTCGTATGAAGGCTTGATATCAGGAACATAACCCTGAAAGGGGATCCGACTGCATGATAAACAGCACCAATGCCTGCGTCCTTGGTGTCGGTGATCATGATCGCCCAGTGAGCCGGAACCCTTCGGCGACCATTCTCATGGTAGATAAGCATTGATACATGATAAACCATTGCGGAATATGAAGTGAAAGTTTTTCTTCCTTGGAAAACACTGTCAGTAAGCTTCGCCACCCCAGTGCGTGCATGCAAGTCGTGGCTTACTGCGTAAAAGATATAGATTGATAGACGTGTGGTGATACGAACGAAACAGATTGTTAAGATAGTAACGAAAATAATCCAAAGAATGGTGAGTCCTAAAGCCAGTTTATAAGCATTTCAGTCGAACAAAGGCAATTAATAGAACAACAGTTGGTAAGTCGTATGACAGGTTTTCATGAAAGATCCACAACGGCGCGAGACAAAACATTTCTACCAACGTAACGCGCGTATATCTAACTGGTCATTCGATAATTATCAGCTGAATTGAGTCTAAATACGGTTGTGCTCGACCAACAGCAGTTACTCAGTTCTAATTATGGTAGAGTGTTGGTCCTGGAATCGAACCTGGTTCGAGTCTCAGCTTATGATAGGGTGGATTATGAAACAAACAAGTCATTAGCAGGTCTGCCAAGAAAACGGATCCAAATTTTAATACGCATCATTGCTCAAGAGGTCAATTTGTTGGTCACAATGGAATTGGATGTTGGTGATGGTTTTTATGTTGGTGATGGCTCTACTTACACGGCAGCAGAGGACAGTCCCGCGAAAGTGACCTGGCGCTTAGATACACCAATCATACCTTCAGGTTTGGAGTCGGTGACGTCGGGTTCGCAATAATAATATCCCAGGAACCCCCTAAAGTTAGTTCCCTATAGGTACCTCTCCACTCTACTCTGTGCAGTAAGACGACCCCATTCTCAAACACGCAATTATGGCATCACGCTTCATTTCCGCTCTAGGTATCCTGCCTTCAGAGACTACCATAACATTTCGCGATTCATCCTTCTTTTCTCGCCATCCAGGAGCATCGCTGCCTAATCTCCAACAAGTACTAGCGAGAAGTATACTTCAAAATCCTCATCTTAGGCATGACCATCCTAGACCACCGCCTGTATTTTTCGAGTCTCTCGATCTCGTTGTAAAGTTTGGGCGCGATGAAAATGTTCATATTTCAGAAGGGCAGTGCTTATGGGCTATACGACGATTTCTACCACAGGTACCGGTTCCAGAAATATTCGGATGGTCCTCTGAAGAAGAAGGCTATGTTCTTCTCTACATGGAAATGGTAAAGGGAGTGACTGTTGAAGAGCGTTGGTCATCAATGACCAAGGATGAAAAACATGGGTTTTGGGCTTCATTGAAGTCTATAGTATCGGATCTACATAAGCCTCGCCAACCTCCTGATAGTCAATTTCTCGGTGAGCAAAACGCTTGGGTCTCTGGTATTAAACAACTAACCAGATAAAAAGGACGGATTAATCGCACGTCTTTCTATGATATATCTATTACTCATCGTAATAGGGCGTCATGTGGGCCTTTTTCGACTGTCAAGGATTTTCATGATTGGCTTTCGATAATGATACGCGAAGGCAAAGAGATACACTGGCCCGGACTAAAGGCAGAAGAAATCCCCGATCCTTTTCGAACAATGCTCCTGATGATGCTAAGATAGTTTTTACTCATGCTGATCTACATCCAAGTAATATTTTAATCAGCCAAGATCATCCAACTCAAATATTGGCGTTGATTGATTGGGAACAATCGGGATGGTATCCCGATTATTGGGAATTTTGCAAAGCCGAGTATACAATAGAATATGGATCGGAATGGCATAAATATATGCTTGAGTACCTCGAAGAACCTAAAGCTATTGATGGATTCATTGAGTATACTCGTGCCTTAGGTTATTAATATGACTCTTTCTCTTGACCTCGTGGTCTAGCTGTTGCATCAAGGCACTTTAGGAGAAGAGCGGGTGAGCCAATCTACCTCTGGGAGGTGCGTGTAGGAAGTAGTATCGACAAGCGCCCCAGCGCGGCATCATTGAGTGATAAAAAATATGGAATCTTCAACTACATGACAGCATTAAATGGAATTAGCTTTAGGGTTCTAAAACAAAGATATGTTTAAGGGTTCAAGGTATGAAAAGATGTCCTGTTGGCAGAGGTGTTAAATATGAGTGGTTTGGCGAATATGGAGTCATACCTTTGTTCCGTAAGCGCACTTCTAAACTTGACTTTTAATGATTAAGTAAGATTATTGGGTTTTCTTTACATTAAATTCAATCATTCTGTTGTAGGTTGTTAAGCGATTATCTGACAAAAAATGAATGGTTTAATTCAACACAACCCTACGTTGATGAACTATGCTTCCAAAAAAACTCTTCCTGATATGAGGCTGCTTTATTATCCGAGCTACTCGGTGGAGAATAGAGATAGAATCAAGTGATACCTACTATATTTTCTAACTTAAACATGTGACCTTTGCAATAGAGGTTGTTTCACAACCTCAATCTAGTCCTAGTTTATCTTCTGCTTAGCACAAGTTTTCCCGCTTCAACTGGTGTCTTTCTTTGATATTCAATGCCCGGGTTCATCCGTGTTGGGAGCAATAATGTAAATACCCCTTTGAGCCATTCGCTCAAACCCTGCATCTTCTTTGGATGATTCAGCTAAGTCTCATGAGAACCATATGCGAAACATATCACCAGTCATGGACACGTTAGGGCGACTTTTCTCCGAAGGATGGAAAGAAACTTGTGGTTTTAGATACTTTGACAGATTGCTCCGTCGATTTTGTAGACGCTCACTCAGATTTCCTGGCTTCGATCTGTGAGGGAAGTCGGTGATCAATCAGAGTTCCTGGGGGTTGAGAATGAGATCTAACCTATTCACCTCAGGTAAGCGGCTCCAAGAGTTACGCATAATATATTGCCTGTCTTGTTGCAAAATTCTGAATGGATAAGTAAAATGCAGTAATTAAGTTATCCTAGGCGAAGGACACACATTTGCCCACGTCCACCTTTTTGTCATTTGCGAACAGTAGCATAAACCGTAGACCTGCAAGTGCCATGGTAAAATATATCACACTCTGATGGGCGTCCCTGTCATCAAAACCACCACATCTGTTCTGGGCTGGGGTTATTATCATTTCTATGTCTAGGGTTGTTTGCTTCAGCAGTGGCAACCGTTGAGCAGACCCAGTTGGAGAGTTCCGTAGCCCAAACCTCCAAAATCGACTTTACTCTCTGCCTGTTGTGGTTTTGACCGAATTCCGCAAAGGTTTGTATGGGAAGACGCCAGAACACTAGCCATGGAATTGTCAGAACAATTCTTGATCTTCAAGAGTCAGGTCTTGCTTGCCTTTCTCTTGCGTAAACGGCATCTCAAGCACACCTCCTTTACCTGTTGGCTCTGAAGAACACTCTCCTGGTTTCCTCTAAGCATTTTAGGATCTATGTCCAATTTAAAAACATGACAGAAACCGTCAGGTACACCATTTATCTTTATCCGCTTCCGTTTGGTGTTCTCGCTGGGTGATGCGGAGGGCCCTGAGTTGTAAGATACAGGTGGCTTTCTCTTCTGTGTGGTCGTCAGGGTTCCTTTCATACGATCGCCTACTGGTTGAGTCATATTCGCCGTTGAAATTGGTTTTTGGGAGATGTTTTCAGAGACATGACCTACTCACTCATTAGCGACTCTCGGAGCTATACCATGGTCACGAGTTCACATGAATCAGATCAAGTGGGGGTATTTGAACAACCATCTATACTTACACAAAGCCATTCCTTGTTCCCTGGCTATATTATTATTAGAATATGGATCGGAGGCCATCCAGTTTTGGTATCCTTCACCTATAATTACGAGGTCTTCATTAGAGATGCTTTCTGCGCAGCGCTTCCCAAGGCATGTGTTTTCATCGAAGAGTGCCTCAAAGTTGAATGACTGCGATGTTGCATTGACGCTCGATAAATTGATGCCCTGATAGAAATCCCACCCCATATTGGCAGCTAGAAGGTATATCTCATAAGAATCGCAACGGAGACGGGTCACCTTGCCGAAAGTGTAGATTTATCAACGTAAACACTTACAAGCTACCATGGAGTAGTCACCAGCACCGCCAAGTCCATTAACAGCTGGGAAGGAATCATCACCAAACATAGGGCCGTTAGCAGATGAGCTCTCTATGTCATATCCTATGAGGGGAGCTTGTAGGCTGAGGCCAGGATAGTCAAGAAGCGTATCGAGTTCAAAGTCTTTAATGCCATTGCCAGCATTGCCCTCGCCCTTACCAACACAGTTGGGATTATTGCAGGTGGATTGTTCGTTCTGGCTCATCTTCTA
Organism: Albifimbria verrucaria; assembly: GCA_020081605.1. Classification (NCBI taxonomy): domain Eukaryota; kingdom Fungi; phylum Ascomycota; class Sordariomycetes; order Hypocreales; family Stachybotryaceae; genus Albifimbria; species Albifimbria verrucaria. Next base: position 1,020,932 of record JAHREC010000049.1, read on the forward strand.
GAATAATCAGATGGGCCAATTGGGGTGATTTGCGAAAGAATACCTTAAGTCATTCAAAGTAGAGAACTCTGAACAAAAAAACCCCCGAGCCGAGGAGATTGAGGGCATGGTCTTATAGAGAGCCTTATGATTAAGCTCATGATTTTTCAATCCGCACTGTTAGCCACGAATGTTTGTCCATTTTTGGAAGTGAACGGTGTGGCGCTCCCATATTTGGCAAAGTCTGAGGGAGTTTGGGGAGTGGGTCTGAGTGAATCTGAGGAAACCTGAGGAAGCCTGAGAAAGCCTGAGAGAGTCTGTTCAAGCCTGAGAAAGTCTGGAGAAGCCTGAGAGAGTCTGAACATCCCTGAACATCCCTGAACATCCCTGTACATCCCTGAACATCCCTGTACATCCCTGAAGAAGACTGAGAGGTCTCGAAGCCAATTAGAATCAAGGCTCCTATGTAGTTGCAGCGAGAAAGTTAGCCGACTCCAATTACAGGGTTTATCATGACTTGTCACTGGAAAGCGGTGCATTGTGACCGCATCTGATCGTAATTTCCTACGCTTATCTACGAGAACTCGATTTATTCTTGGAAGAACAAACTGAGTAGAGGAGACACAAAACAAAACTGAAATAACCTTCTTTTATATGTTGTGACGCCACCAAATTGAGGGATTTCGAACGATATTCTCATATTATTGACTAGGAGTCGTCTTAATCGCCATCTTGACAAATGCCATCAAATTATGTACAATACTATGCAATGTACAGACGATAGCCTTGTCTGCTGTACGCCAAAATCTTGTCACCGGTTTACACCATCCCGAACGCCACTCTTAGCCCTATCCCATGTGCTATTGGTTACCAACGAAGAAGAACAAAGTACCTAAATCTTGCTCAGTAAATCTGTCAGGACCTGTACACGAGTCCGTGCTACATCTGAATGCTCCGCCATTAAATGCATGATCTGCACCATCCGAGCTGCGTCCTTCTTAGTCCCGGCAAATAAAAGAGGTGTTTATTTGAGGCTCAAGGAGTGTCCACTTACTTATATCTGACTTCGCTCTCACAAATAATGGGTCTCTGACTAATAGATCCTCACCGCCAGGTTCTCGGATCGCTTCACGCAGGACGTTTCCTATGCACAGCGCCTCAAGGAATGCCCGGTGGTTAAATACCCACCATACGCGCGCCTCGGACTCGAGCAGGTTGAACAGCAGGAAAAACGAACTGATGGCATCGTGCGCTGCCTCGAGTGTCCCACGTACGTTGACGGGTAAGTCAGCGCATTCGGAAGCATGCACAAGCATCAGGTTGTGGAAGTAGTTGCTGGTGAGAAATAGCGTCTGCCGCACGACCCGCTTGTTGGTACGCGCCAGCGCCGTCAAACTGTCCGGGTCCCAGGAACGAAAGACGTCTGGAAAAGACCGGTACACGGCACGGAAATCCGCGATGAGCTTGGACTTGTGGCGAGCAGTAGAACAAATGGGCAAGTCAAGCGAGCGCGGAGAGCATATGGCCTCCTGAACAAGGTTGGCCAGCGTCCAAGAGCCGCGGACATAGGCCGTGTCGGTGGGATCGCTGCTAGCAATGGGCGTGCCATCGTCTAATAGGTCCTCCACGGAGACATCCGTATGCGTTGCCGATGGCGGCAGGGAAAGGAGCACAGTGAGAAATGTGTCCTGCAGCAGCACGGCCTGCCAAAGCTTTCGTCTTTGCTGCTTCTCAAAGAGACTGGCATTTGGTGTAACTAGGACGGGTGAGCATCATTAAGTAACAGTAGAAGCCAAATATGCTTACCGATGTTTGGATCTCGATGTAAACCCATTGCATAGGCCTGGCGTATCAGAATACCAGCAAAAGCCCATCCATCCGAAGCATGATTATCGTTGATGAGAAAGTATGTCATAAGAACCATGGCCTGAATTGAGCGCATCGACGCCGTGCTCAGGTAAGAGTAGGTCCGAAGCGCCTGGTTGCTTGCCGAGGCATAAAACTCAGCTGTTTGCTTCCGTTCCCTAGGCGTAGTCGAGGTGACAAACTGGGTGCCCAGCGCAAGCATGACGAAAATCAAGGCCACAAAGGCAGCATCGGCATCGCCCTTCTCCGGCATGCTCAGCTGCCAAAAGTGCTCGTAGTCGGCGTAGAAGGTCTGGCGGTGCATCATGGGGTAAACAGGGTCGACGCATTCGAAATAGCAGCTGAGCAAGATGTCGGCCTGGGCCTTATCCGGCAACACGGAGATGACCTCTGGCAAACCGCCCTCGCAGGTCCAGTAGTTGGCAAAAGGGTGTTCGGTGCCGATGCCAAAAACATTACTTGAGGTAGCGTGAGAGTAAGGAACATGAGACAGAAGGCCAATGGAAAGGGAGACGGCGCCACGAGAGGTGGCATCTTGGTCATTGACGATGCCTCGGTCTGCGATGTTGGGGATTTGCAGCTTGCCGCCAGCTCCAAGCTTCTTCTTGGGCGGTTTGGTCATGCGACGGCCATTTGCAGCGGACCTTGTCGTTTCCCTACACATGTGAGCATAGATAGGGTAGTAGAAAGGGTGAAGTCTGGCTTACTCGAGGAGGTTTGCGACGTGGGCATAGTTGCACTCAGTCTGTCGCTTGATGCCTGCTTATGTGTGAGCCAAAGAAGAAATACATCAGATCGAGGTAAACTCACACGCTAGACAATGCGGGCGGCCCCTGTCACACTACAGAACAGCAACGTCAATAAAGGCTTTTACCGTCTTTGAATGGGATGCGAGCTTGTGGTTGGTTGTATGAGTTACCCAAGAAAGACAGATGAGATGACATCAAGCACAAGGTTGGGGTTACAGAGCAGGTGAACCAATTAGATGAACCGGCTACCGGATACCAAGGGAGCAGCATAGCATAGGACAAGTAATAGGTGTGGCAGCATTGGTTCATCTGGTGAGATATGATGGTGCGAGGCCAACTCCAACAAGACTGGGGCTAGACGAGATGCCAAGCAAGGCAGAGCGGGAAGTGGGTTTGGGCGCGGGAATAAGACAAGACAAGACAAGACGAAACAGCGGAACCTGGGGTAATGGAACGCAACGGACCTTGGTCTTCCTCTCGACGCACTCGTGGCACGAGAGGGTGGGCTTGTTGCGCTTCTGCTTCTGGTGGGTGGCTCATCGGCATCGGCGCTGGCACCGCGCACGTCGGGCTCACGAGGCCGGACGTCGCGGTCCTTGGGGACTGCAGGGGGCAGCGGCTGGTGGGCGGAGGAGACGATGGAGATGGGCGAGGGCAGCACATTGTGGTTCTGGTTCTGGTTCTGGCTGTCCCTCTGGCTGTGGCTCTGGGTTAGGGAAGGCTGGGGGTAGCTATGGCTGAGAGGGTGCGAGTGATATTGGTGACGATGGTGAGACAGATCCATGATCTGCAGGGTCGGCGGCAGCGGTGCAGCCGTCCGGAGCGATTAACTAAATGGTTGATCAATCCAGATGGAAGCCGGGCCCGGAGTCGGCCGTTTCGACAGCCAAGCGCCGGGAATAATGTCTTGCAGGGTAAGGAAACGAGATGCGTTTGCTGGGAATAACGAGGGAAAGCGATGATGGGAATAAATGGTGGGTAAATTTTTAGGACGGCACGGTCGGGGATATAACGGATCCCCAAAGGCCTCAACCACAAGTCCACTTCCAAGAAAAAGGCCGGGGAAAGAGGGAGGGTAGGGGAAAAAGGAGCAAAAAGGAAAAAAGTATGACGGCGACCAGCTAGTCGTAGCACGAGAGGGAAGACGAAGACAGTAGCTCGATCCGTCTAGGCCGGTTTGGAGGAGGCATCGGAGCATTCCGATTTGAACAGGGTCGAATAGACATGACGTGAATCGATTCGGGCCAATGCAACTAGATGGCTATTCAGATCTCGAGCTATGCATCTTCCAACTCTCTTCCCCGTCATATCTCGAATCAATCACGCCTCAGCCAGGCTCATTAATCACGCTCGTCAACAAGACCAGACAGACACCGTCAGCCTCGCTTCCCGTCAATGCCGAACTCCCGGTCCCAGAGCCGACTTGATTTCCCGCCTGGGCCAAGACAGCTCGGCTTGTGGTAGCTTCCGGCACTAACAGCTTCCCCCAGCTCCTCTCTTTTTAGGGCCTTTTGTTACCTGCAATGCAAATACTTGTGGTTGATGCGCACAGTGGCTGGCTGCTACTCAACATGAGCTCAACCTCTGCTATCAAAATGTTTATATAAGCTCAGCTCGACCTCGTCATTAGCTGTACTAAGCAGTTAAGAGATGCTCTTTTCATCTCTGACCGGGAAAATAAATAAATAAATAAATACATAAATACATAAACAATTATTGATTCAATGATTCAATGCCACGATAATACATCCTCGTTCCGAGACATTATTTCCTTAAACAGTTATCCTAAACCATGTCTGACCTGAATGCGGCTAATTCAACGACTCTTCCAGCCACGCCTTTGTTACACGCATCAGCCATGTCCAGGGTAGCTTAGGCCCGGCAAGGCCTATCACGTCGGAATCCAGAACAAAGTATGCAAACACCCGCGCGTAAACCCAGTATTTGGAGAATAAATTGTGCTTTGATACAATATCTGTCTCAGTTACAGGGGTATATTGCCTCGATTAACCAGAAATAACAGGTTCTGATAGTTGTTGTAAAAGCCACCATGAGATCATAGACTGAGACTCAACCATTGGTGGGGACTTCACAATCACCCTCACTCACCTGCATCCTCTCCTCCTTCAATGTCACAGCACAGTGACGAACTTACACTTCGTCAACCCCCATGAGATCCTCTACACTTTCTACTCAACGAATCCAACAAGTTGCCCACCAGCTTTCTCGAAACATGGCTTCGTTAACCTCGACTGCCGCCCCATGGCGTTCCACCTTTGTCTCTCATATCGAGTCCATGAAGTCTCCCAACTTCACCCTAAGCACTCTGCACCCCGTTGAAGCATCATCACCAGGCATTCCTCAATTCGTCCCCGGGCTAGAACTGTCATCTACCGTGGCATGTGGGCTTCGATCCCTGTCAACCCCAAAAACAACGCTGAGCTCAACCCAGACGTCTATGAGAGTGACCTGATCTCTCTGACCACCGATGCCCGCATGGAGAAGATCCCGGAACTTTTCAAGACTGCCGAGTCCGGGAGCTCCGCGCAATCCGGCCGGGGCGGCCCTGTCGAAGCCATGTTCTGGCCGGAGGAGACGCAAACCCAATGGCGTCTGCGCGGCCACGCCTACGTCATCGGACCAGACATTGACTCTCCAGAAGCCGCTCCTGTGAGGGCAGCTCTAGAAAACCACATGCGTGCAACCGGCGACACGTCTTCGTGGAACTGGGGCCGCGAGCTGACGGCGCACTTTGGCAACCTGAGCCCTGGGATGAGGGAAGCTTCCGGAACCCGCCGCCTGGACAACCACGGAGTGAGAAGCCCGAGGAAGGCCTTGGCTTGGGACAAAAGGTGGAGGACCTGAACGACAAGGTGGCGAGAAGCAATTTCCGAGTTTTGATCATCGTGCCCGACGAAGTTGACCGGGTGGATTTGTCAGACCCGAAGAACCACAAGAGATGGAACTACAAGCTGGTTGGATCAGATGGTGTGTCATCTTGGAAGACAACAGAGTTGTGGCCATGAAGAATCATGGATAAAATCACCTTCATGGAGAGAATCGGGATATCACTCGATTTGAGAGATAAAACCACTCCCAACGAGGCCATTGGGCGTCGTCATGTGGACCATACAGAGCGAAGCGATCGATGCCATTGTGCATTTTATACGGAGAACGCCCAACCGGAGTGATTGATGCCATTGTGCAACGACAACACTACCGTCCACGACAAGAAGATTAGTCTAGTACGAAAACGATTGTGGTAGCCTGCAACATTTCACTGACATATCAGCGACAGTTATGCACGGAGCTGTGTTCGAGAAGCCGGGGTATCGGATACCAATGTGGTTTGCCTCTGAGCACATGAGAAGTGTAATTTACCAGGTATATCTCAGTAGACTTCGTATAATAAACAAATATTTCATGAATTCTTGCTTTGGTAGGACTCTCATATCTAATGTGAACTCTTGATAGCCATTCTTCGAGCTGTAGTCTAACACTGAAGCATCTGATCTGACTCCACCACGGTGTCACTCCAACTTTGACTCAGGCGTCTAAACAGATGAGTGGAATTAAGGTCGAGACTCGCATAACAAGTTGGATAATTTACTGCAAAGTCTAATAGCTTCCATCCATAAAGGTGCTCAGCATGATCTCATTAGTAATGGTGGTATGATTCCTGCTTCCTCCCTAAGTTTGGCTGCCACTGCCAGCCACCTGCTGTGAACGTTTATTTTTATATTCCTTTGTAGAGCATAATAAAGATCAGTCACGCAAGAAGGAGTTGATAAGAGGGTAAAAAGAAAAGAAAAAACATCAGCAACGTAGGACATGTGCGTATTGACATTCTCGTTGCAGTTTCCACCGACCATTTTGCGAAATACGTAGGGCAATGTGTCACATATATTATCAACAGCACCTACGCCAGCCCTATACTAACAGCTGAATCTTGCCAGAAGCCAGGGCTCACGAGGCTGATTCGTGAGAAAGTACCGGTAATACCATGCCATGCATACAACACTTACCTGAGTTGATCTTGGCTTCAAGCCTCGAAAATGGGGTTGATTAACTACAGAACAGGGCAGCCACTCAGTCAAACATCATAAAAGATGAATGGAAAGAGAATGGACAACACGTCGGCGTGAATTTGAGCTTAGAAAAAACACATCGTTGTAGGAAATCGTGTCTTTATGTCAACGGCTAGATCGGTGCGGCTGTCGCACATCGATTACAAGTGGCGTGCGAGGACAGGAAGCAGATTAGCGACAAGAGCTAACCAAAGTCCCATAGGCCTCGAATATCCAAATTAAGAAATAATGCCTATCTAAGGTAAATACTCAGCTACGCACACAACTTACCACATATCAAAGGTGAACTACGGAATAATACTGCAATCAACTCCAAAGGTTGACAGTCGTTGTGTGAAGTCCAGTTCCCTCAATAGGTAGGGATGACAAGCTTATAGATTCCTACGTCACGTTTTCGTGTAACGCTATCGGGTCCGGGTATTATGCCTTGTAGAGATGACACTTATGTTTCGCAGGGTTCTTGGCGAACTCCACCTAAAGGAGGAGTTTCAACTCAACCGAAGAAATTCGGACGTCGTATCGCCAAGGAACGCCATGTTCGGTCGCACAATGGCTTCGAACGTGAACAGGCGAGACCCCAACCCTCACCGTCTCGGTATCAGTGGCTAGCATGGCAGCAGGTTTCAAGCACACTCAGGCTTTCTCGAGCGGTGCTTCCCCTTTGTTTGAACGCCTTGCGGAGCAGACACTTATCTGCGCACCATACTGCAGTTGGTTGGATGTTCCGCATCCGCATATTGGCCGGTATAACATAGTAATTGGGCTGCCTATGTTAGTCCGGGCAATTGGCCGAGCCTCGCAGATCAATCTCTGCAGACTCGCAGCCAACAAGCAATACGACGCAGAACCATTAAGAGCCAGTGTTAAGATCACAGCGTACCTTCAATGTAACACAGGCCCAGTGAAACCCGGCCGAACCAGGCCCTGATACACTCAAACCAACCACACAATATGCGTTCTCCACGTTCCGAATCTGGCCTATTCATTTCCCATTTGAGCATAACAAAGCGAGTGCCACGCTGGCGAACGAGCTCGAAGAGCATCGCTGTTATTCTTGTTTTTCGTTCGTTTGTCCCGCCCCCTCCATGCACGAGACGCGCTGCAGGCCAACGAAAGCCTTGGCCAACTGTGACATGGAGCCAGGATGCCACATGGCCAGCCCATCTCCTCCACCCATATCCGATGTCGTAGTCACACCCGAGACGGCCGATATTCTTTCAATCGAGTCGTTGGCAAGTTATCACCAACGGTAGAAGTTCCCGCGATCTGCGAACCAACAAGGACGCAAATCGACGCTCGTTGTGCCATATTTCATGAACCAACCAGCATATAAACCTTGCGATGCCCGTTCTACCCAATCGAGTATGATATGCGAGAGGGAAAATAGGCTCGGATTGCCGTAGTACGAGCCGTGCTCGCGACATACGCACGTATCGGGTACATGTGGTGGTGGCATGATCCTCTGCATCATCCCTGAAGATGGCTTTGTCAAGAAAAGGCTGAGGCCAACCTCACCATTTGATTGGGCATAAATGGATGGTCGATTATGCCGGAGATTGAGACCCTTCACCAACAGCGTCTAAGAATGGCAGCCATGTCCGTGAAGGGCTGGCACTGGCCTCTACATGCGAAGAAGCCACGTTCATCCAAGGCTGATGCACCCCATTGCTTCCACCACATCACATCGGGCATGAAGGAACATCACCCTCCCTATCTCTAGGGACCTCCTACCTCATTACATGGCACATTACTCTCCGCTTGACTAGCTCCGTGCGCCAAGTATCACGGGAGTGGCTTGGGCTAGCCATCCTGCGGCCCAGTGCATTTGGTCGATGCAACGGCTCCTTTAAATGATGACCCGCTCATCACCAAGCCACAGCGGCCGTAACGCCCTTGTACGTTCCGAATGTACAGTACAATCGCGGAATGTTGACAAAGAAGCCTATTGAAGTCGGTGAGAGAGAGGCATGTTGGTCCAACTGTCCTACGAGTGGAGCAAAGGAGTACCATGTCATTCAATAGTTTGGGATAAACAGCGCACGGTGTATTTACTTTGGACATGCTCCTCGTTATGAGGCAGAATTGAATACGAACCAAGAAATAGAACAGGTTCCGTCATAGGCCATGTGGAAGCCGTCTGATGGCGTTCGTAGCTGTACGCTTACAGACGGTTATCAGCCTCTCCAACAAACATGGGACACACTTCTCTATTTTAGTAATATCGACGCCTCTTAAGCACCTGGCGGGCTGGATGTAATATCGGTGGCCTAAAAGAAACTACAACCCCCATCACCGAGATGCATGGTGGAGGCTGCAGGCTTGATCAGCAACCGCGCGCAGGCCACGCGACGAGGGCTGTCATGGGATTGCCGTGCGCAGAGTCTCGTGCTTGGGAAGGGTCCGCCCATGCTGCTGTATTACGGTCAGTCGTGTACTCGTACAGTGCACGGGGTCGCTTGACAATGACGAAGCAGGCAGGCCGAACCTGTAGGATCATGGAAGACGCATGGTGGGCGATCATGGCGCTTGCCTGTATGCACGAAGCTCGGACTAGACTGTCATACAAAGGATGGGGCAATGTCCTTTTCAGCGGCTTGACGAGGAACGATGCCTAAATTCGATGTGGAAGCGGCTCCTGCGTACATGAGGAACTATATTTGCTCCTGGTCTGTGCAGATAGTCAAGATAGAGTAGAGCAGATCGGTGTCACTCTGCTGCAAGCAACCACCCCAAGGCGGACAGATGATGATTCAAGCTGCAAGCGATGTATCGATGGTTTGCGACCTACCTCTACTGCAGAGAATCATAAACAGTCTACAGCGTTGTCTTGGCACCGCGAGAACGGATGACGGCCAATATAGCGGAAACCTGTCCTAGAAACGAAAGGCCCGTGATTTCCGGGCAAATGAAAGAGCGGCGCCATGGAGTTAACATCTGCCGCCGCTCGACATGAGTAACGAAGACCGATGTCCGGGCTCGCTGACTGCATGCCAGGTTACAGCCACCGCTCTCAGGAACCACACTGGTCAGCATGCTTGTGGCTCCATACAATTGACCAACCATCTGCTTCGGACAGCGTACGACACCGGAAAGAGACCGAAAATCACGAGCAATTCTCTCTTCCTCTGCCGACCAACTGCATCAGCAAGACCCCTTGACCGGTTCATAGTGTCGTATCGGTGATGTATCACGCCAGCCGAAACCCTTGCGCACAACAGCATTGCGTGTCAAAGCTGGTCTATACCTGCCATCCCATATTGCGGAGTGAGCATCTCTCTCCCTCACAACCAACCTCAACCCCTCCCTTGCTTCAGGCGCCTTGGCTGGCCCCACCCTGCCAGACCGTTTTCGAAGGCGGGTAAAGACCTTCCAGATCCGGGTGGAGCCGCCGCCAAGCCAGGCATGGTAAAGTAGGCTGACGATGGACAAGGCAGGCGACAGGCCTGCCATGTGGTGTGCTTTTTCCGCTAGAAGAAGGCTAACGGGGTTTGCGGGCTCCTGTGACGGGTGAGGGAAAAGAAGCAAAGGAAAAGAATATGATACGTCCTTGTGGGCAGGCAAGGCGAAGCAGACAAGGCTCCGTAGTCACCTCTGAACCCTGACCCACACGGCTGGCCGCAACTCGGAATTACCGCCGCAAAAGTGAGTCCGTAAAACTGTTAATCTTCATCTCTCATGCCTCCGCCCTGGCCAGCTCTGGTTCTGCTTAGAAGGCTCAAGAAGTTTGGTTCGTTAAATGAGATGGTGGACTGGATGCGAATGCGGTCAGCTGAACGAGATGCCATAGTTTAGCCCGCTCGTGCTGCGCTTCAGCCTCCTGGAATAATTTTGATCGCTGCTTGCATGCTGCTGTGAGCACTGAGTGGCCTTTCCTCCTGTGCCGTGGTGGATCAATGGCCTGTGTGGACCCCGAGCGACACGAGATGAGTTTAGAACTAGTCGCTTAAACGCCCATGGCTGTCTCTGTAACAGCCGTGTTCGATTGAAACATTGGGTTTATGCGGCCGACACGACGACCGATATCAACGAGAGGCCGATGGCTCCTCCTCGAGTTTGGGGTCCTGTGCAGCATCCCTTGTAGCAAATCTTGTGACTGACTCAATCCACTGTCACCATAGACATCTATTGGCGCTCTTAGATTGATCCCCGTTTAGCGTTTGCAAGGAGAGAAACGAACGTGGAACTGACCAGTCAAGTAATGAGGAAAAAAGCGCACAGTTCGCGGCGAGAGCCTCGTGGAGCGCAGGTCGAGCACGTCAAGCTATCTTCCTCCTCCACTCAATATGCATCGTGTAACCAGTAATGATGACCTCAGACGCGTGTTCATCAAACGTCTACGGTGGACCTGCAATTGCCGAAGCGTTAGGTTGATACTAGACGCCTTGAGCAGGATCCCACTCACATAGACACACAGACTCACACTACGGCGGCAGATGTGTGTGCCCCATCCCCACACGGCTGGTGGGACGTACCGCTCCCTTTCGTCTGACCATGAGCGGGCTGGGCCGAGGACAAGTCGCATGCAGTGTGTGCCCTTGAGATCTTCTGAGGGAAAATGCTACATCGCTTAAAGCGCCACAACGGTTCGATTGTTCATGCCCGAGCTGCAAGGACAAAAGACCAACACACACATCGCCAGAATCGTGCATACGCAGCACCCTTCCCCTCTAGTGAGAGAGACCCTGCTGCATAGTCGTGTGTCTGTACTCAGCAAGCACGTACGTTGTCTTTGCCACCAAAAGAGGCGAGTTACCATGCGCGGCTTGTCAATATGTTGGCAGAACCGAGCTTTGAACCATGAACCGGGGCCATCCCCGGCACGAATCTGCGCACATAACAGAGGATAATCCGTACGCAAACCCACAATTCAAAGGCAGGTCAGCACAGTGGGCGTGCCTTGCAAGAAGAGGACCGCAGTAAGCGACCATTCGCTGATCTGCTGGGTTTTCAGCGAATGGAATCGTGCGGACGCCATGGCGGCGAGATCGACGAGGATCTGCCCTATAGGCGTGGCTAGAAATACCAAGTGGAACTGTTTGCGCAAGTCAGGTGATGGGCAGCTAACGCTTGCCAGCAAAGCAATTCGGAAGATGCATGAAATGCAGCTCCAGAACAGGCTTCTCGGGGAGGGTCCCCTACTAGCCTCGCTCTAGACGTGCCACCCCTGTTGGTAGTGTCGGGGCAGAAAGGGCCAGAGGGAGCGACGGAATTTGCCGCTGCCTTCAAATCACTGCTTGCCGTGGGGATTGACTCCTGGTCGTTTCGACATGGCGGTGACCAAACCCTAGTCTGAGGCCGTTAGCTGCGGCGGCATGGTCGATCATCAGGGATAAGCCCTTCGAGGAGGGGTTGGTCCTGGTAAGAATTGTTCCAGGCGTCGTTCGTACGTATGTGCGTCAGCATTCTACACGAACCAACTCTCAAGTCATCTCTTTAGCGTTGTAACACAATACGTGGGTCCTCGGGGTATGTATGTACTGCCTGTCTCTGTGGCCTCGGCGTAGGCGTGCCGGGATAGCCTCATTGGCATATGTCACCGTAGTCGGCGTTTTAGCGCCAGTGAGACTCAACGGCTCGGCATCGATAGCCTTGCTCCCGAAGCGGCACTACGGGTTGCCGTACAGCAGTCGTAACTACGCCAGTGCCGATCTTGACATATGCTCGTTTGACTTACATTGTCCTCAGTAAGCGGGGGCAGGATTTTGACATGCATGACGGCCTGCCTATCCCATACGTTTTGGAGGATTATTTGCGGAAAGCCTCTGGAGCTACTGCAAGCATCGACAAAGCATTGAGACGATCCAGCTTAAGCTCGGCCAAGCCGTCACCGACCGAAATGCGACATCCACCGTTGGTTTTCTCTCCTACGTTTGTGGCAGAAGCCCCGTCGCCGGACCTGAGTGAGATAGAGAGAAATGGGTGAAGATGGTTGGTTCTCAGTACAACAAACATGGTCTTATTTGGATAGTCCAACAGGTGACTACGCACATTGCAGGAAGGCCTGAACCCTTGAAGCTGCTTCGCGTAGCACGGTGACTTCGCCTAGATGCACAGGCATGAGTTCGTAAAGCAAGACGCAGCCGGCTTTGGGGTGCAGGTGGCACGCACAGTACAGGATTGTAGCCGTGTGTCGGTGTTTTCACCCTTTACTCTCCGCCCCTTGCACAATGTGAGGCATTCGGTTAACCAACCTAGGAATGTAAGTCCGGAACTCGCTCGGGCACTGCCAGTCCACTTCTATAGGTTCGACGGGCTTCGACGGGGTCACTCCACCAAATGCGATATTGTTTGCCTGTTTGAGCGTAGGCCACGGCGGCCGAAAAGGGCAAGCCCTTTGCGTTACAATGGCGGCCAAGCAGATTTCCGATCGTGCATGTGGACAATACACCTTTGTTAAAACAAGTAAAATAGCCCATAATTGGGCTCCGGCGGGACCTGCCTTTGCACGGACAAGAGACCCTGCCGATGGTACTGTAGAAGCCCCTGCAACCAAGACTGACTGACACACACAACAAAGTATGTTGCTCACGAGCACCTGTCTCGAGCGAGAGCCACGTCCTGGCGGGGGAGAGGCGGAGACATCTGTTGAACAGCTCATCTGCCCTGTCGGCCACCGGTAGGAGCCTGCCGTTCTCCTACTCATTCCTGGACGCTTTCTTCTTCAAGCGTGTTCTCCGTAGGACCCCGGACGAGCGGCATGACATCCATCAACAACAGCATAACCGTAGATGGAACGGCACGTCAAAGCCGGGGGAGGGCGTGTGCTGAGCTGCGGAGTGCGTGAGAAAGTGAAAGGGAGGGAGGGAAGCAGGGAGAGGGAGAGGGGGCTGATTGCGAGAGCGATTGCCTTCTGGGCGTCTTCTGGGCTGGCAGCAGCGGCGTCTTGCAGGGCCGAATCGAAGTTGCAGCCAAGGCGATAAAAGACAAAAAGGCTTTTTGAAAGGTGGATGAGGATGAGAGCCCCCTTGTCCCGCTGCAGACGACTCCACCCACCCCTTGGAACCTGAAGCCCACTCCGCATTTTCGCACAGCGCTGAGGGCCTCTTTTCTTTTCATTATCCCTTTGTTGGTCGAGCATTGTGGTGAGAGACTTTGCAAGACGGGCGATTGAGGGCGACGCAGCTGTGCGCATGAAGAAGGACGTGAGCGGAGGAGGGAGCGGAGTAGGAAGAGGGCACTGGCGCTGCAATGATCCATGCATCATCGCCTTGCACCCCTACCTTCTACCTTCTGCCCTCTCTTCCTTTTGCTGTTCCTTTTCCATTTCCCCTTCCTTTTCCCTTTTCCCATCGAGTTTCCTCCCCCTGCCGCTTCCAGTGCCTTGCCCTACTGAGAACGAGGGCCCTGTTCATAATGGTGGTGGTATGTACGGAGTACTGTGCTGGGACACGTACTTTGGTACAGCACCGTGCTCTGTACTCTGTACATTCCTCCCAATAGAGTATTTCGTGTCGGTGACGAAACCTGCATCGAGCGAGTCTCTGGGTGTCCACTGGCAGGCAGGAGATGTATTCTTGGCTTCGTCTTGATGAATCGTCTTTTTCTTTTCTTTTTCCTCTTCTTCCTTTTGTTCTTCTTTCTTTCTTTCCTTCCCGCCCGCTTTTGCTTGCTTTTTTAAAAAACGTCCGTCAATCGGTTAGCTAGATGAACCAACCAGCAGCTGGAGAAGGAAAGGAGAGGATCGACCCGTCGGATTTTCCATTAATTAATTAATTTATGTATTTAAACTTGGGCTAAAAATTGACTGACGCCTTCCAACGCTTCCTCCCCGCAAAGCCAAGGTTGCAGGTACCTCGGGCACCACGCCAGGCAGGACCAGTAAGGCCAGGTACCTCCCCAAGGTAGGGCGAGTGACCTAGAGATACAGCTATCAGACAGCTACATAACGTTACTAGTCCAGCGCGGTGCACTGCAGCGCAGTATCACTGTACATGCAGTACCTACAGAAGCCCCCACCCCCTGTCAATACAGGCAATGCACCTTGACCTTGTTTGGCCCCATCCATCCCATCCCACGCCCCTCCCCTAACCGACCTACATTGTACCCTCTAGCGCACTCCGTACCCGTCTGGGCGCTACTTTGCTGGTGTGGAGACGTCCAACGCCAAACACCAGTGACTTATTTCGAGCCGTCCCCATTTCAAATATCCACCTGCGTTTCCCTTTTATCTGCCATCATCACAGGTATTCATCTCCTCTGCACTCCAACAGTCGACCATCTCCACATCAAAAGCCACCCGCTACGCATCTCCCACTTTGTCGCTCTAATCTGCTGCATTGGAGCATTCGGCTTCTTCCTTTATCATCGACGGCTGCATCATCCTGTTCCCTTCTCCTCGCGTGCGCTCCGATTCCGCCCACCAAGCTAGACAACGTTGAGCTACGTTCCATCGATATCATCGAGACTACCACTCGAACATGTTTTCGAAATAAGCGCGACCTCATCTACCTCGGAAAATACTCATTGGCGGTGGTCGTGTCCTGATACTCCCCACGCCCGATCATCTACACCTCCCATCAGCTCGCTTGAACCAACGGGTTTCCAGCCTGTTCTCTCCCATCCTCCAACCACACATTAATACCATTGTTCGCACGTCGGGTGCCATCACCTGACGTCGCGACAAACCTTCGCCAAGACGGCGTCTCCGCGGCAAGGTGACTTCCACGACATGGCAATGGATGCGTTGAAGAATCTCACCAAAAACATCCCTGACTGGCAGGTTCGTCTTGAAGACTTGAGCAACCAGATCGACAAGCGCCAGGCCGAGCTGGCTGCTGTGTCGGCTGCCGAATCCAAGGGCTCTGACGTCAGATCATTGCGAAACACGGGCTCGACAGAATCGCTCAAACCTAAGGACGATGGCCCTCTGCACTTCTCCCCAGAGTCCGAGCTAGCCGCGCTTCCCGGTATCACCACAGAGGGATCGTCCGCGCAACCCGCCAAGCAAACCACACCACCGCGAAGCTCACAAGCTCCTCACGCCGCTGGTCCTACCGAAGATGCGACCAGTCCCACGAGGTCGCAGAAGCAAGCACGTGAATCCGCGGCGGCAGCGATGGCCGCTCACTCGCGCGCCGCCGCACATGCCAATAAACGTCATCGTTCAGCCTCGCTGATGTCGGCCGAAGGGCCCTTCCTACATATCGAACGCGAAATGCAATCATAGTATACTACGATAGCTATGTTCAGAAATTCTTCGACGATCTAGTACGTTTTGTCTCGTCAAGTAGGAACCTGATGCGAAAGGCGAAGATGGCTGCCAAGGTGGCACATATCAAACGACTGGCTGAGCTTGAGGTGCCTGAGGATGACAATAGTGGCGATGAGAGGAGCGGAATCGAAGCATTGCCATCGTTGCGATACATGAGCTCCCGCCGATTCGGACCTATGGGTGCTTTGGGTAGGGCCGGCTTCGGAGCCGCAAGCCTGGGCGACCAGACTCCTGATGTCTACGATACATTGGACAAGTCTCTGGAACTAGTGCAGAGTACTTGCGAGCATGGTGCCCACCAGTTTCTGAGGGACGCTGATTGTAATGACGAGCTCAAGAAGATCCAGCAGCGCATGGCCGAGGTCCTAGAACTTGCTGCCAAGGAAATGGAGCGTGTTGAACGGGAGGAGCCAGAACTTGCCAAGGAGACGGGGAGGCGGGAAAGGTTCGAACCATGCGGCCGATTAGCATGAGGAGGGAGCTGTCGGCTAGCCAAAAAGAAGGGCTCCTGCTGGCTAAGGATGATAACACTACCATCGAGGCGGCGAAGCTGGAACCAACCAAAAGTGGGGTATTCCAGGCCACCACTCCGTGTCAGATTGATGCCATCGAACCGGATGAGGGTATCGAGATGAACCAGGATCTCCCGGCCTTGCAATATCGATCCACGCGACAAATGAGAGCTCGCGCTGCGTAGAGCTTCCGACGAGCCTCGGTACTTCTGAGAATGTTTTATTTTCTACCGCTTCTTCTACGAAATCCCGTACGCATGGCTGCATGTGAATATTTCAACGTCGAGGAGTTGTTGGAGCGAAGCATCTCAAAATTGGTAACTCGCATATATATCGACTAGATGTGGTCGATATCACAGCGACTCCCATCCGGCACTGATGGAGACGTCACAACGAGAATGGTGTATCTACATAGGGAGCTTTGATATCGAAGGGCCCGGATACGTATTCTTGGATAGGTGGCAATGTCTTGTCCATGAGACTCATGCCGGTTCAGGAGAATCCTACTTTTCTTTTATAATCCTGCCTATTCATCAGACGAAGAGAGGAATTGTACGTGGAAGAGCAGGTATCACACGGCATACGACATGGTGGGTTCATGGAATTGGGCCTTGCTTTTGGTGTTGGCATTCCGGGTTGCGGAAAAGTAGCGATGTCAATTTTAATCTGCAGGAAGAAGAAAAAAGCCCACGCCGCCTCCACTCATTTGGAATGATTTGGGCGAGCAACACATGCTCGAGGCACAATCGTTGGGAATTGAATGAATCTTGACGACTCTGGCGAACATTGACGGGTTTCATTGGGTGACTGGACAATCATTTCTGGAACAGGATTGGCATAGGGAATTGCATATAGTGAGATATGATGGCCACTGACCAGCACAGTGAAGTGCTGGCTATGAAATTTGGCCGATTAATGGAAAGATGTTCAAAGTCTACGATGTATGCATGCATAGAAATTGGTATTGAATTGGCCTTGCTTGAAATTATATCTACATATCTCATACATGCCATGTGACACGTTTTTGATATCATGGGTTGGTATTGTTAACGGGTGTTTAGTTATGCGTAGGTGATACGCTGTTTCTGGTTACCTGAGCAAACAGCCTAACAAAAGACCCATGAAGCACTCGGACAGAGACTGTATGGGCACGTGAACTGACAGCATCTTTCAACACCTCTTCGTCGTTTAAGGACATGATGCGGGCCGCGAGAAGCTGGGGATTGTGTCCTGGGCTCTGGGCTCTAGGCTCTGGGCTTCAGGCACCCCACACGTGGGGCCCCTTCTGTAGGCTTAGCAGCTCCAAATGACGTCCGCGTGCGCTCCCACTCACTAACCTCATCCTCACCACTACCGCATAGCTTCGCTTTGGACGTACACTCACCGAAGCGTCGCCGCCCAGTGCCATCGCCCGCATGTCGTTCCAAAATGACGTCTGATTCTCACATGCCCCGACGATAGCTGCTAGTCCTTCTGCACCAGGGGCCACGCTACGCCCAGCTCCTACGGCCGACGACGGACCTTCCTCCCACCACCCACCGACCCCCAACACCCTCCGCCATGGGCCAAGGCTTCTCTCTTGCGACCCCCTCCGCGGGATCTGCGGGTATAGATATTGCGCAGCTTCAGGACGTGCAGTACGAGAAGAGTATCGGCAATGCGCGCTTCATGAAAAGCATCCGCGGCCGGCACGAGCATGGCGTTGTGCTCGTCAAGGTCCTCGTCAAACCGTACAGCGACGTCAAGCTTGAGGAGTACAAGAGACAGATTATTGGTGGGTGACACTTTGTAAGAGATACATTTGGATCGAGTAGAGTGTATTGACATTTTCTGGCAGAACAGCGCAAGGCCCTTGCGAATGTCCCGAATGCCCTAGCCTTCCAGCGCGTTATCGAGACGGAGACGAACGGTTACCTGGTCCGGCAATTTCTCTATAGCTCTTTATACGATCGACTGAGCACACGACCATTTCTGGAGGATATTGAGAAGAAGTGGCTTGCTTTCCAGCTGCTATGCGCCTTGCGAGACTGCCATGCCCAGGACATCTACCATGGCGACATCAAGGCCCAGAATGTCCTCGTGACATCTTGGAATTGGCTGTACTTGACCGATTTTTCGTCAGCATTTAAGCCCGTTATGCTGCCTGATGACAACCCAGGCGACTTTTCCTACTTCTTTGACTCCTCCGGTCGCCGTACATGCTACATTGCACCCGAGCGTTTCTACGCTGCTGGCGAGGCACCTCCGGTGAAGCCCAGGATGACCTGGGCGATGGATATCTTCAGTGCTGGCTGTGTCATTGCCCAGATGTTCCTGGAGTCTGAACTTTTCAGCCTTGCGCAGTTGTACAAGTATAGACGTGGAGAGTATGACCCCGTCATCACGCACTTGAGTGTCATCTCGGACAAGGACGTCCGCGAGATGATATCGCACATGATTCAACTTGATCCGGAGAAGCGCTATTCGGCTGACCATTACCTCAAATTCTGGGAAGGCAAGGTCTTTCCAAGCTACTTCTACAACTTCCTGCATCAGTACATGTGGCTCGTAACTGATCCGTCATCTGGCAATAGTCCAATGTCAGGGGCTCAGAAGAATTTGGGCGAAGCCGATGAACGAATCAGTCGAGTTTTCTATGACTTTGATAAGATCTCGTATTTCCTGGGCTATCAAACAGAGAGGCCCACAACACAGGTTACTCCCAGAAATTCACGGCTAGGCCTTGGACATTTTCCAGTCCACTTGAGCATTCCGAACCACGAGCTCTGTGTGTCTGCTGATATGGAGCCACCAGAAGATGACGGGACACTGATTTTCCTTACGTTGATTGTGTCGTCGATGAGGACTACGGCTCGAGCATCATCAAGAATCATGGCCTGTGACATTTTACTAGCTTTCTCCGAGCGTCTTACAGATGAAGCAAAGCTCGACAGAGTATTACCGTACCTCATGACGTTACTTCGAAAGGAGGAGACAGACATGGTAATTATCTCCGCCATCCGAACCATCACACAGTTATTGCAACTCGTGCATATGGTTACGCCAATAAACTCTCATGTTCTAGTCGAATATGTCCTCCCCGGATGGAAATAGCCCTCGGTTCAAAAGGAAGGACACCTAGTCCTCTCGTCAGAGCAACCTACGCCTCGTGCCTAGGTAGCCTTGCCACAACGGCCCGGCGCTTCCTCGAGATGGTTGCTAGTCTAAGAGCAGACGGCTCGATGCCAATCACGGACCCTGAAGTAGAACCGGGTGCTGATGCAGAGGCCAACTTTGAAAGTGTCTTCGACAATGCTGGTAGGCAACTATTTGAGGTTGTGGAGAGTCACGCCAAACAGCTGGCCGAAGACCCAGATGCGCATGTTCGACGAGCGTTTCTAGCCTCAGTGCCTGAGCTATGCATGTTTTTCCAGGAACATTCTAACGATATCCTTTTGCCCCATCTCAACACGTATCTAAACGATCGCGACTGGACATTGAAATGCGCTTTCTTCGATACTATAGTCGGCATCTCCACCTTCATCGGTAGCACAAGTCTGGAGGAGTTTATGTTGCCCCTCATGATTCAAGCCTTGACCGATACAGAGGAGTTTGTGGTCCAGGCAGCCTTGCACTCACTGGCGCAACTGGCAGGCCTTGGCCTTCTTACTAGACCAACTGTCTGGGAACTGGCAGACCTTGTTGGGCGCTTCACCATGCACCCTAATATATGGATCCGGGAGGCTGCAGCCGAATTCCTTTCCCTGTCCGCCACGTTTCTGACGCCGGCCGACGTGGTTTGTATCTTGATGCCGCTGGTAAAGCCCTATCTCAAAGTAGGAGCACTTGCCGACTTTGACGAGCTCACTCTTCTTGATTCTTTGAAAAGCCCCTGCCACGCGCCGTATTCGATCAGGCTGTAACATGGGCCATGAAGACAGACCGAGGCGTGTTTTGGAAATCGCTGCACCAGCTGCGGTCAATGGCATCTGGGTCAGCAAGCATGTTGACTTCTCAATCATCTAAAGACCTAAGCACATATTCAATGGGCCGTGTCGCTCGGAATGAAGAAGATGAGCAGTGGCTAGCAAGATTAAGAAACTTTGGGCTGAAACCAGAAGATGAGATAAAGTTGATGGCGCTCAGAGAATTCATCTGGCGCCTCAGCAAGATGAAATCCCGCGATGCAAATGGCGAACCAAGCATGTCGATGGGTTTGGTGTCTCTGAAAGCACTTGGAGTGACGCCTCAAACAGTCTTCTTTAACGACCTGCCGCTACGAGATCCCAAAGCGGTAATGGATCTAGACCTCCAAACAGAGAACTATACCATCGCCGATGCGCTGCTAGATGCGTCTATGACGATTGATGACTCCGTGGGTAAGAGACGACTCGCAGCTTTGAATACGCACAGGAACCGGGTTCATAGCGTCGGGCCACGACCATCTCGTACAGGAGATGGTCTTCTATCTCCCAAAAGCCCGGTCCGAGCCAGCTCAACTGATTCAAGGCGAGGATCATCTAGTACACGTGGTGGAGGTGCCGCAGACGATGACCTATCGGTTCAGGATGGACCATATGCTTCGCGGAGAGCTATTCGCCACCAATCAAGTGCGCTTAGTTTGCTCGATCGCAAGGATGGCAACAAATCAATCCCTGAAACTAGCACAACTGATACCAATGCCTTTGGGGAGGTCGAGGGTCCGTTTGTCCAGGCTGCGCCTCCAGTGGCAACCGGAACACAAGCCGGTGAGGACAACACTCCGAGACCATCGAGGCATAGCTATGAGGGCAACGATCCCAGCATCCAGAAAATGCTTGACAACATGTACGTCGATAACTACCCTCGTGATATTGTGGAATTTGGACCAGTCGTCCAACCCATTTCACGAAGCAAAACCAAAGTCATTCGAGCGCAGGAGGTGATGAGCCGTGGAAACCTGAGGGCCATCTGGTGGCCACATTTGGAGAGCATAAGGGCCCCATCAATCGCGTTGTTGCCTCTCCGGATCACGTCTTTTTCATCACAGGAGGTGACGATGGTGCAGTCAGGGTTTGGGACTCTGCAAGATTGGAGCGAAATATCACGCATCGTTCTCGACAAACCCATAAGCACGCCGATGGTGCTCGTGTGTTGGCACTGTGTTTCATTGAGAACACCCATTGTTTCGTGAGTTGCGCAAGTGACGGAAGTGTTCACGTTGTCAAAGTCGATACAGTGTCTGCGAGTGGTGTTATTAGATATGGCAAACTCCGCGTTCTGCGAGAATACCAGCTTCCAAAGGACGAATATGCGGTCTGGTGCGAGCATTTCCGGCAAGAGTCTAACTCGGTTCTTCTTCTGGCAACCAATCGATCACGAATTCTTGGGATCGACCTGAGGACCATGTCACTTCTTTATGTCCTGGAAAATCCCGTACATCACGGAACCCCTACATGTTTCTGTGTCGACCGGAAGCGGAATTGGTTATGTGTCGGGACATCTCATGGAGTCGTTGACTTGTGGGATCTCCGGTTCATGATGAGGCTGAAAGCCTGGGGCGTGCCTGGCGGTGGTCCTCTATATCGCATTCGCGTGCACCCGACGAAGGGGCGCGGCAAATGGATCTGCATCTCAGGCGGAACAGCGCAAGGAGAAGTCACTGTTTGGGACTTGGAGAAGACTATCTGCAGAGAAATATACCGAACGGGTGCAAGTAAGGAAGCCCCAAGGTATATGAGGCGTGGGATGTCGACGATGGCAAGTCAGATAGGCTCCTGTCACGATTCGGAACAGATCTAGAGAGAAGCGAAACAGCACATATGGACCGCGGAGTCCGGGCCATGGTCGTTGGTACCGGCACCACAGAGGATTCACGAGAGGTGCGGCATGCATTCATTGTCACCGGCGGTTCGGACAAGAAGCTCAGATTCTGGGATATTTCACGCATCGAGAATTCTGGTATCTACAGCGGTCTTTTGCCTGACGATCCAAGGCCGATCTACTCAGTCACCCATCCGACTACATCACTCACTTTAAACACGGAAAAGATACCCAGACATGCACCTACAGCTTCCAACGCTGGTTCGGGCAGCAAAGGTAAGACCTCGAGCTCGCGGCCGCCGAGGTCGACTGTCATATCTTTGCAGCAACAGCAGCTCCTGCAGTCACACATGGACTCGATAACGGACGTGGCTCTGCTCGAGCACCCGTACATGATGAGTGTCTCGGTGGACCGGTCTGGAATCGTATTTGTGTTCCAGTAGTCTTGGGCCACGATTGAGGATAGAAAGATGAAGAGCGAGGACGAGCCAGCTGTAGTTGTCGATAAGCGTACTTTACTTATACCCAAGAACGATGAATAAGAATTCTATAGACCGGTTTTTATCTTTATTTCTATTTTTAATCTTTTTCTCTGCTCTTAAAAGTAACCATATATGATTTTATCTTCCAATATTTGGATTGACACCAAGATGTGAGGTGGTCTATTACAGTATGTAGAGGCATCTTGGCTTTGGCTCCATATTGAAATGTGGCGCAGTCAAGTGTGGCTCAACACAAGCTGTCCCACCTCTCACCAAAATTTCCACACGGCCTCGTCCAAGGTATCAGCCTCGCGCACACGAGCAGAACGACATCGCGAACACGCACGCCCTCGACGCCGAAGCCTACCGATTCCCTCCGTACTACAAATTCCAGCAGCGAGAGCTTTAAATAGTATTGAGGTAACGAAAAAGCACACAATCTCCCAAGATGCGGCTCACCGTCGAGCTCATCAAGGATTCCCTATCCTATCTCAACCCGCTCAAGGAGCGAGAGCTTGATCTCCGAGGTGCGTTTGGAAAGAGCAGATGCTACACTTTTTGAGCGCAGAACAGAGTTGATCCAATCGTCTGTTGTGGGCGTGAACAGGACACCGAATTACGGCCATTGAGAACCTGGGTGTTGCTGGAGTTAGTATCCCCGACCTTTGGCTGGCGTCGTACTGCGACGAGCTGTGTGGGAATGTTGCTGACGAGTCGCACATAGCCTCACGATGCCATCGATTTTACGGATAACGACATCCAAGTGCTGGGGAACTTCCCGCTGTCGCCGCGCATCACGACGTTGCTGCTAGCGCGTAACCGCATCGCGAGCATCCAGGCTTCGCTGCCCAAATCGATCCCGAACCTCACGAACCTCGTACTAGCGTCGAACAATGTGCAAGAGCTGGCCGATGTCGATGTGCTAGGAAGCTTCCCACGTTTGACACACCTGGTGCTGGCGGATAACCCAGTCGCAAAGAAGGAGGTGAGTGATGGCGGAAATCCACGATGGGTGATGTGATATGCTAAATTCGGTACGCAGCATTACCGATACTGGATTATTTGGCGATGCCCGAGTGTGCGATTCCTGGACTACGAGAAGGTCAAGGAGGCGGAGAGGAGAGAGGAAGGGAGCTATTCGGCACAGTAGAGGAGCCCACGACACTGGCGTCTACGGTAAGTTTCATAGCTCGATTGACTGCAGTGGTGTTTGGCATCTCAACGCTAACTCTCATCGCCAGATCATGGGCAAGAAGACAACAACATTCGACAGCTCCGCAAACGGATCGGCGGGTCAATCCAAGCTATCGCGGATAAAGCTCACGGACAAGGAGAAGAAGTTGCTGCAGGAGAAGATCAAGAAGGCGACGAGCCTGCAGGAGATTATTGCATTGGAGAAGGAGCTGAACGAGGGACGGTTACCCTCAGGGATTCACGCGGATGCCATGGAGGAGTAGAGCGAGCTTTGAGATGTGCTAGGTTGGCGGCTCCATCACGCTGCGATTTGGACAGATGTTTACTTGGGAAACAATCGGCGCCGTTATTAACATAAAATATATGGTAGCGCCATTATGAAAGAACAGTGGCTATAGATATGTTACCTCTGCTATGCGAGGCTGCGTACTTCTGTGACTTGTGAAGATCAGAGCACCAAACCGTCTTGCTGAATGTTTTGGAAAGACGTGCTACTAGCCCGTCATTTGAGTGTCCGCATCACGATTCGAACCCGCTGCCTGTCGCATCTCCAGCTCCAGTTGCTCGTTGGGGTCATCATCGGCGCCGCTGGTGTTGGCCCGCGAGGGTGTTGTGGCCAGGGCAGCGATGGCTGAGCCATTGGCTTGGCCAGTACTGGTGCGCGGCGGCCTGTCCTCGGCGGCCTTGTCGCCACGGAGGCGGGCCTGTATAGCGCCAGCAGAGGCCTTTACCTTCTTGAACGGGACAGTCTTGGGAACCATGTCTTCCAGGAACTGCAGGCGCTCATGGCGGGCGACGGCGCTGGCTTGAGGGTTGTCAGTTTGGGTGGGAGGGTGATGGAGTGATGGAGAAACGTACCGACGTCCTTGTATTGGATGTTGCGACGGGGCTTACGCTCTAGCTTTGCCTCGTTGTGAGCAGACTGTGCGAGGGTTCGAATGAACTCTTCCTGTAAGGAATTGTTAGGAGAAAAAGGCTCGTGCTTGGAACGAGGGAAACTAACGGCAGCAAGTGTGATGATGAAGGCGGCGTTGTTAGAGCACATGGCGATATCAGGGTCTTGGGCAATGATCTTCTTGACTCGAGATACTTGAATAGATGTTAGAATAACACCCGGTAAGATCGTAGGTGGGTGAGAGAAACTAACGAGGGATATGAGTTTGGCCTGTGGGCTCATCGGCCCGGCGAATGGCGGTTGTGTTGTATGGCATGGTGAGTCGTTCAAATCCACAGACCCAACTAGATCTGATGGTCTGAGTTATATTCTGATGATACGAATTCTTCTTGCTATGAGTAACCAGAAAAGAGCCAGTACATCCACTCTTGTCGTAGAACTATTCCTGTAGAAGTCAGTATTGATGTCGAGATAGTGAGATGATGAAAGACAGGAGAGTGCAGAATTGGCTATCAAGGGGCAATATGGCCATAAATGAACTAGTTATGCAGCAACCTACCAATACAAGGACTAGAACCAGAACCAAAAGAAACGAGACACTGGAGGTATGGTCCTGGGTTGAAGCAAGCGCAATAAGCAAGGCGCTGAAGAGAGGGTGTTGTGAAGTGGTGGTGATGGGTATGATTGTGGACGCGCCTGCGCTGCAACCACTAAACGCGCCTTGGCCATGTGGTTGAAACCAAACCAAGCCAAGTGTGGCTGCGAGCGAAGCCACAGCATAAATCAAGGTCCCCACCTTGACCTTTGACCACCCAACCTTACAGGCTACAGCACGCCTACAGGACAGGGAACGACGGGCAGCGGGTGGGAGCTCCTGATAAGGGATAAGGGACCCTGGGATGTACTGTATGTAGCCTCAATCGGAGAGCTCCCATCAACGTAACGTAATCAGCCTCGACGACTCCAACAATCGGCTTCTGTTTCGCCCGTCGAATCCCCGTACATCTTCTAGGACCGCCCGGTAGATGCTGTTTCGCGCGACCATGACCTACCTGGCGGATTCATGATGTCGCGAACCACGTCCTACATGCGCAGCCCTCGGCTGGGCCGAAGCCCTTCCATCAGCTCCCGCGTCTCCTTTGCCGTGTCCAATGCTGAGCAGGGCGAGACGTCTACCCAGCCTGCGCCGGCAGAGGCCCAGATCGAGGAGGAGATTGCAGAGATTAAGCGATATGAGGTATGTGCTCCGGATGGCTGCGATGCGACAGGCTGTATACTGACCAGCGTTTGAATAGGATTTTACTACAATAGGTTCGCGCTCCCGACGAATGACACCCGCACAGCTCGCAAACTGACATATACACGCAGACTGGGTGCAGGATGCTGCCCGCGAGCAGGCGAGGCGCAAGGCACGACGGCACCGCGCGGCCGGCATGTACGACCACGGACGGGCGAACTGGCGGTACCGAGTGTGGGCGTCCTACGATGCTGCGCAAGGGTGGATCGTTGTGACCATCATCGGAGCCGCCATTGGACTGAACGCGGCGTTTCTGAATATTGTCACCGAGTGGCTGTCGGATATCAAGATGGGCTACTGCGAGACGGCCTTTTACCTGAACGAGAAGTTCTGCTGTTGGGGAGAAGACAATGGTGAGTTGAACGAGTTGCACAGACGCGCGAGAGACCATAATACTGATGTTGATTGTAGGTTGTCCGATGTGGCATCGTTGGACAGGCTTTGGTCCGCTCAACTATTTTATTTATATAATATTCGCTGTATGTACTCCTATACTGTTCTTATGGTCTTATTCTAACTTAGTCTCTAGACATTTTTTGCCTTTGTATCAGCAACCTTGGTCAAATCCTTCGCTCCATACGCCGCAGGCTCCGGTATTTCAGAGATCAAGTGCATCGTTGCCGGCTTCGTCATGAAGGGCTTCCTCGGCTTCCGCACTCTGGTTATCAAATCCGTCTGCCTTCCGCTGGCCATTGCGTCTGGCTTGTCCGTGGGCAAGGAGGGACCTAGTGTTCACTATGCTGTGTGTACTGGAAACGTCATATCAAGACTGTTTAATAAGTACAAGCATAATGCGTCCAAGACCAGGAAATCTTGAGTGCCTGCGCCGCTGCAGGTGTTGGCGTAGCCTTCGGCAGTCCTATTGGTGGTGTCTTGTTCTCTCTTGAAGAGATATCAAGCCATTTCCCTCTGAAGACCATGTGGCGAAGCTACTTCTGCGCTCTGGTTGGTACAGCTGTGTTGGCCGCCATGAACCCTTTCAGAACAGGCCAGCTCGTCATGTTCCAAGTTCGGTATGATCGGGACTGGCATTTCTTCGAGGTGGTCTTTTACATCATCATCGGTATATTCGGTGGTTTGTACGGCGCCCTTGTCATCAAGTGGAATCTCCGTGTCCAGGCGTTTCGCAAGAAGTATCTTGCCCAATATGCCATCCTGGAAGCGACCTTGCTCGCTGCCGCCACAGCCATCGTTGCCTACCCCAACGCTTTTCTTCGAATCGACATGTCAGAAAGCATGGAGATTTTGTTCCTCGAGTGCGAGGGTGCCGAGGATTACCATGGTCTTTGTGACGCGGATAAGCGGTTCTGGAACATCATGTCACTGATTATTGCGACTACTTTGAGAGTGTTCCTCGTCATC
Source organism: Albifimbria verrucaria (assembly GCA_020081605.1). Taxonomy (NCBI): domain Eukaryota; kingdom Fungi; phylum Ascomycota; class Sordariomycetes; order Hypocreales; family Stachybotryaceae; genus Albifimbria; species Albifimbria verrucaria. The sequence goes on from JAHREC010000049.1 coordinate 1,048,348, forward strand.
ATATCCTACGGATGCAAGGTGCCTGCCGGTATTTTTGTGCCTTCCATGGCCGTGGGAGCATTGTTTGGGCGGACGGTTGGAATCATTGTGCAGGCGATGCACGAGGCCAACCCGACTAGTGTCTTCTTCTCTGCCTGCAAACCTGACGAGCCTTGCATTACGCCTGGTACTTATGCCTTCCTTGGTGCGGGTGCAGCTCTTAGTGGTATCATGCACATGTATGTGTCTGTCGTTGTCATCATGTTCGAGCTTACTGGTGCTCTGACATACATTCTTCCTACCATGATTGTGGTGGGAGTAACAAAGGCTGTGAGCGAGCTCTTTGGTAAGGGTGGCATTGCGGATCGCATGATCTGGTTCAGTGGCTTTCCATATTTGGATGGGAAAGAGGAGCACAATTTCGGCGTGCCTGTGTCTCATGTCATGCGAACATCGATTGTGTCTCTACCCGTCAACAGCTTGACACTGGAAGAGGTCGAGCAGCTTTTGGCCGACGACAGGTATCAAGGCTTCCCTATCGTTGAAGACAACAACTCAAAGCTCCTCGTCGGCTACATTGGCCGAACTGAATTGCGATATGCCATCGAACGCATTCGCAGAGAACGACACGTTAGTCCGAACTCGAGATGCGTGTTTACACCATCGCCAACGATCAACTCGTTGATGCCCATTACGCCAACTGTCACGGTTCATGCAGACTCATCGGCAGCCTCGACTCTTGACTTCAGCCGATACATAGATACCACGCCCGTAACGGCGCACCCCCGTCTTCCTCTTGAGACTGTCATGGAGCTGTTCCGAAAGATTGGTCCTCGTGTTATTTTAATCGAGTACCACGGTAAGCTTACCGGCTTGGTAACAGTCAAAGATTGCTTGAGATATCAGTTCAAGGTTGAAGCAGCTGAGAACCCCAAAGATGACCAGCGTATGTTAGAAGGACAAGAACAGCTTTGGAACGTCCTCAGGAGAGCGGGCAATTGGATATCAGGTCATGTGGCGACGGCCTCTGGTGGAAGGATCAGGTTAAGCGGACAATATGATAGCGAGTCACCTCATGGTAGAAGTGGTGCTATTCTCGACGGCGATGAGGATGTAGCAGATGAGGGAATGGAATTGGAGAGCCGCAGATAGATTTGTTTTTGACAACTGGGACGATAAGGGCATGTATGAATGAATCTGGCATTGGCGTTTGAGTTATACTGTAACTATTACCAGAGTTTGCTGGCTCTAGCAGCTAGTGATGAGCATATTTGGAACAGCTTGATTTATGTCTTTCAATATGTGCAACCATTTATTTGCACATTCTCCCGAGTAAGCTTAAGTTATCTACTTCTGTCTTGAGCCAGGTTACCGAGGTCAGCAACGTCTTCATCATCAGGCTTTGCGTCCTCCTCGTCACCGGTTGGAACGCGCACGTAGCCTGCCTGTGCTGCGGCCTCGTCCACGCTCTCATCCTTGCGGCCGACAATGACGCTGCCTGCAACGAGCAATGTGGCGCCAACCCACCACATGGGGGCAGATCCTCGCCGAAGATGAACAGGCCCATGAGGGCGGTGAGGAGGAAGTTGGTGGAGGTGTTCATGATGGACACCTGGGTGGTGGATGTACCACGGGCAAGAGCGGTGGTAAATAGGGACCACATCTGAGAGCGATGTATGTTAATAGCTGTCTTGGTAATGATAAGAGAGATGTCGGGCTTACCACGCCGTTGAAAGTCAGGTTGAGAGCAAAGAAGATCTGATGATGAACATGGTGAGCAGGTTGTTATTATGGATCTTCGGGGAATACGGTGACCTTACGCCTCGGATAATAAGCTCTACTATCTTCTCATAAGCTTTGAGACCAAGAAGGCCGGCTATCGTGTTCGACAAGCTTGTCGTGAGCTCTGTCGTGGTTCTATGTCGCTCATCAGCGTCAATATCCTAGACATCTATCCCCAGGCCGAAAACCCGTAAATGCCACTCACAACTTTGCGAAAACGCCGTTAAACGCCGCGCAAGCACCGCTCGCAACGGCAAAGAAGATCCACTGCGAGCGGACGCTCCGCGAGCCGCTCTGTCCGGCGAGGCTGTCCATATCGGCTGCAGATTGCGAGGTCTGGGGTGCCGGCGTGTCCCCAGAGGCGGTTCCGGCTCCGGGCTTGCGTCTTTGGCGGGCCATTGTCGGCACGTACCCTCAGGAGTCGTACGGAATGCTCGGGGGTTTGAGGTGTGGGTGGCGCGGACGCTTTGTTGCTGGGCGTTGGCTGATGCAGGTGGGAAGCGCTGATCGCAGGGGCCTAGTGGCTGCTGGTGCCGCTGTTTCACGGAACAGGGTGACACTGCGCTGACGTTGCGAGCATGCCAGAGCAAATTCATGCGATTCGTGCAATTACAGCATCTGGGACATGGCAAAGTTTACACGTCAATTTGTCAATTTGGTATGACTGTGTCTAGGCCTCATCTAAAGGGCTCAACTGGACTCTAAGTCCGTTATCCTGTAACTAAAGCTCAATCCCTTTCAAAAAACAACTGTAATATCCCAAACGCCGCCCAATGCAAAAGTCATCATGATCGAATGATAGCACCGAGAGCTAACTTGGACTCTTGTCCGTGATAACTCCAGCGTTGGTCCGAAGCTCGTAGCTCAAGGTCCCTCACCGGGCTTCTTGGCGTTGCAGCTGACGATCTTGACCTTGTCGGCCTGCACCGTCTGACCGCCATTGTCCAACTTGAATGTGACGTTCTTGATAAGGAAGGTCCAGACTTCGTCGCAGAATCGGTAAACATCGAGGCTGCCCTGTAAATGAGGATGACGCTTGGTTAGCGACTATACGGTGTGATGTAAGCCGGTGGCGGGGGTAGCAGTGGGCATTTACCTTGAACTGCAAACGGCTCTTCACGTTCTTCTGCAGCGCCTCGGTGATGGCCTGGTCAAAGTTGCCGAGGATCTTCATCGCCAGCTGCGGGTTGATGCGCTCCTCGCTGATCAAGTCATCGAGGGTATCTGTCAGAGCGAGACCGATGCTGCTGCGGTTAGTCCAGGGACGCCACAACCACGCATCAACGGGGCGCGGTACCTGCTGCGTCGGTAAAGCTCGTAGAATGATTGCGCTCCCGTCGCCATATTGAATAATCGTATCACGGACGCGTTGGGGAGGGGCCGGCGTGCTATGCGAGATGATGTTGTAAAGGACAAAGTGGTATTTATATGAACGGAGGGGAAGTAGTAGGTGGCTAGCGGGTGACTAAGCCACAGCAAGGCAGCCACTGTAATCATGTGACGTCGCTGGAACTCTGGCAAGGCTTACGATACGCTGGAGCTCGTCTCGACGTCGCGCTAAGTTGCTCCTCTGATAGGGAGCTCTGGGAAAGCCATTCATTCGAAAAACGAGTCCACGCAAAACCCTCCCATCGACATCACCGACACGCGCGCCCTGCCCCGCCCCGTCCTGTCCCCTCGAAACAGCACACCAACAACCGTCGCGATGAGCCTCAAGTACGGACTCGGTGGCATCGGGTCCTTCGTGACCGTGGTGGGAGCTTGTGCGTGGCAGGGCCTTGGAACTGGATGACGACGAGCGCTGACGAGAACCCTAGACATGCTCTTCACCGGCAGCGGCGAGTCCTTCAACGTCGGCGCCTTTCTCGAGTCCGTTTCCCCTACACCTGGGGATCGCTGGGAATTGCCCTGTGCATCGGTCTATCAGTAGTCGGCGCAGCGTGGTGAGTGCTTTTGTCTGCCATCCGGGTGCGCTCGCCCGTCGACGTCTCTGCTAAACCATTGTTTCTCTCCTAGGGTATCTTCATCACCGGATCGACCATTCTCGGTGCGGGTGTCCGCGCCCCTCGAATCCGAACCAAGAACCTGCTCTCCATTATTTTCTGCGAGGTCGTCGCCATCTACGGCGTCATCATGTCCATCATCTTCTCCTCCAAGATGAACTCTGTGACCGGCGCCGACCTCTACTCCGGCGATGCCTACTATACCGGCTACGCTCTGTTCTGGTCCGGTATCACCGTCGGCATGTGCAACCTGGTCTGCGGTGTCAGCGTCGGCATCAACGGCAGTGGTGCCGCTCTGGCAGATGCTGCTGATGGATCTCTGTACGAGCCCCCGTTGATATACATATCCTCAACCTGCTAACACGGCGCTAGTTTCGTCAAGATCCTGGTCATCGAGATTTTCAGCTCTATCCTCGGCCTGTTCGGTCTCATTGTCGGCATTCTTGTTTCCGGCAAGGCCCACGACTTCGGCACCAGCGCGAGCTAAATGTCTCGCGAGACATACAACAAGAACATCACTAGATGAGGGGACGAGTGAGCCGGGCGGAAGAGACGGTAGAGTGTTTCGCGTGCTTGAGCACACAGCGAGGTTCATGCATTGTGCCAATAATATTTGGTCGGGCGTTAGGAAGATTGGCCGGGGAACGCGTCCTTTATATCTGTACCAGTAGCCCCAGGAGGACGATGTGTACATCAGACAACATGAAGTGAATCAATATAAGTGCAACATATGGTTAACTTTCTTTTGCTACAACTGGGCTGTTGGTGAACGGAGGTGTAGGTGCTGAAGTTGCTTTCACAATACGTTGAACAAACAGAGGCATTCATGTGTATTGGTAAAATGGGAAGTAAAGAATTCCAATTCGATTGCTATCATGACATCGGAAACCATTGGTATCGGCAATATGCCTGCGACTCCCGTCCAACCTCGCAACATCAACGCGGCATTCTCTTGAATGCATTGCAATCATCCTAGGTGAGGAAGTGAAGTCAGGGCGTGGTCTGCCAGCTTGGCTCTAAGCAGGCCAATAATAAACTTGGTATCGCATCCTGTTACCACAGGCACTCCACCGTTTGCCTGGATCTTCTGACCAAACTCGTTGATCACCTCTCCAAGCGCTTTGGCAAGCGCCTCCCCAAGCGCATCCACCATGCGTCTTGCAAGACTGCTGAACAGTAGAGCCACACGGATGTCCACCGTACTAATGTCGAGGTTTTCTTTGGCCTTGCCAAAGTCGCTGTTGCGTGGCCCTTGGATCTTGTCCCAGATCTCTTGGTAGGCGTGAGCCATCTTGTCCCACAAGGTCTGGTCAAATCTATCGGCCATTTCGGTCGTAAACTCCCACATGTGCTGTCTGAGCACTTGCTGGACAACTTCCTGTACGGTGGAAGAGGATGTATTCTCAAAGAATTCGAGCCATGGTCGAATGAGAGCAGATGGCTCGTCTTCTTGGCTTTTTGTGCCATCGAAGTGCTTAACAGGTCTTCTTGAGTTACGAGCTGGTAGTCAATGTAGGAACCAGGGTTGAGAGCTGATATGTCACTGATCTCGGATAGTCTGTGATGGTTTACTGTATAGCCAGAAAAGTGTTCGCGGAAGAATGCACAGGTAACGTTGGTAAGGATATGTGTGACATTCGGAATAGTGAGACTTCATTGATAAGGAGACATGAAAGATAGCGGAAGGGGTAACATGCACCCGGGCGACTTTGTTGTGTTTTCAGACGCCCGTGTATGCATTTCATCCACCGTGCACTTGACTTGTGCCATCAATCACTAACTATCTGACACGTTGACGGCCCAGTGAATACACATTATGTACCCGGCACTATAAGTTTGATGAATGCTAGTTGGATGCCATGGTGGCCGTGCGACATGGTGGAAATGGATAGCTGCATAAAGAGACAAAGAGAGCCCGTTACACATATGGTCAATGCATGAGTAACAACAAGATGAGTACAGCCTCAGGTAGGTACCGGGACACAGAAACATCAATCGAGAGGCATGGTAATGTCATTCTACCTGAGATGTAAAAAGAACTATACGGCCCCAAACCCACCAGAGTAAGCATATCAGTGAATGGCATTCATGAGCAGTGCGTCCACCTTCGAGCCCTTCTCCAGCTTTCCCTTCCCGCTCGGCATGCAGAGCAGCGCGTTTGCCGCCCGTAGACTTCCAACCTTGGAGCTGCGTTGGCCACCTGTGCTGCTGGCGGAAAGAAGGCCATCGCTGCCTACGGATACGACCGCACGGTGGTACTCTGGTCTTGAGTCCACAGAGAAATCATGGGCCAAGACGACAGGGACCTTGGGCAGGCCTACCGGTGAGATGCCGGACTGCTTGTGCAAAGAAGGGAGGACAAAGAGGTGGAATGTGACCAAGGCCGAAGCTGGGTTGCCTGGCAGCGAGAAGATGACCTTGGACACTCGCTGGCCGGAGTTGTCCTTGACGGGTACTGTTGCGAATGTCGTCGGTTTGCCCGGCTTCATGGCGACGCGGCCGAAGTGAATCGTGCCTCCAAGTGAGCGCTCAATGGTTGGCTTCAGAAGATCGAGTTCTCCCATTGAGACGCCGCCCGTGGTAATGAGAATGTCCGTTCGTCTAAGCCCATCTCGAAGCGTCTCCTCTAAAGAGTTAGCCTTGTCCCTCGCAATTCCCAGATCCACCACGTCGAATCCCCATTCTTTGGCGGCGGAAATGAGCGTGATCCGGTTCGTATCGCGCACTTCGCCAAGCTTCAGAGGTCCTTCCCGGTTATACTCGATGATCTCGTCTCCGGTAGACAAGATGCCGATGACTGGGCGTCTGTAGACCTTTGCTTCAGTCACGCCGACAGAAGCTAGCAGACCAATCTCGCCACCAACGCCAGAAATCTGTTCTCCCTTGTTCAAGATGACGGTACCTTCTTTGACATCGCTGCCGACTTCGCGGATATTCTCTCCTTCCTTTACCCCTCGGCTTGAATTTCTACTTCCTTTTCTTCTTTTCCATCCTCGGTCATCGTCTTGAGGATCGTGTCCTCTACCATGATGACAGAGGTGGCTCCAGGGGAAGAGGGGCGCCAGTTGTTATTCTCGCAATTTCGCCTTCCTTGAGAGATCCTACCTCACCGGGGCCGCGTGCGAGACTGCGGTAACGGGGAACACTCCTTGAGGTTGCCATCTGCAGGAGCTACAACAGCGTAGCCATCAACAATACTGGCTCTGAAAGCCGGTACATTTTCCTTGGCTTTGATGTCTTCGGCGAGAACTGACCCAATGATACTCTCATCCACTTTGACAGTCAAAATTTCAGGCTCCGGGAGTGTTGAGCGACTAGAGCTAGGGCCTCATCTACTGGAAGCATAGGATAAGGTGATTCCCGGTACCGACGAGTCGGGCCCAGAGCAGGGTCGTTGGACAACAGGTTGGCGTTGGGGTTTGTATGCCTGACAAGGCTTCCATGCCCATGGCCGTGTCCATGGCTATGGCCGTGATCATGACTGTGCCCATGATGGTGATCATGGGAGTGAGAATGGTGTGATGCTTTGGAGCCGGCGTGCCCGATACCCGCATCAGCTTCTAGCTTCTTAACCCCGCCTACGTGGAGTGGTCGAGATTCGGCTCCAGCAGCTTGGAGGCAGGCATGTGGGAGTGTCTTGATGATAGCCTGCAGGTTCTCCTTTGCTCCCTTGGGAGAGCCTGGTAGAGTAACTATGACAGTCTTGTTCCTGACTCCAGCCACAGGACGGGACATCATGGCAACTATTTGGAGCATGAGATAAGCAACTGATATGGTGTACTAGGTAGATAAACTTACAAGGTGTTACACTAAGCGACGCAGCAAGCATGCCATGTACCAGTCCAGGGGCCTGTTTGTGCAGCAGAGGAGTTATCGCCTGTTAAGATTAATTAGTTGCCGCTGCTTTACAACCTGGTTGAGCCAAATACCTCGGGAGTCCCATCTGATACCGCAAAGCCGGTCCCGCCGGTTGTGATGATGAGATTCACAGCATTGGGCCCGTCACTCCATTCCATGACCTGTTTTTGGATCTGGATGACATCGTCGGCGACAATGTGCTCTGCCGTCACCTTCCATTTACCCGCTCCATCTTCATTTACAACATTGCGCAGGATGGAGGCTGAGGAGTCAGTGGAGGGGTCCTTGGATGCAGTTGTCGAAACGATAAGAAGAGCTGCAGTCAGTGAGCCATCCATGGCTTCATACAGGATCCGAACTTGATTGGTTGGAAATAACAGATTTTATAATGGCAGTCTCGTCTCAAGTTGGAGAGCTTAATCCCGTGGTGTTGATGACATAGATACCTTAGTTATAGCTTGGTGGAGCGCATCTTCATGTGAGGACCCTCTTATACAGCAGCAGCCTACCCTGAACACGTTGGTGAGCGAACCTTTTTGGTCCACTAACGATTTGCGGTTGCGAACCTCAACCTTACTGCACAACAAGCTCTCACTGCGCCGTGGAAGAACCCTCAACATCGAGGATAAAGATTACGCGATTGAGACTAAATAAACGCGTAGTAGTCTCGTTGAATTATTCTCTTATTTTGACTCGCCTCCAGTCTTCAAGATGGTGCGCATCAAGGAGAGATATCTTTTGGTCAACATCATTTATCCTCCTGAACCTGCAAACCTTGCAAAGTCATCCGTCCCGGATCTCGTTGTTCGTCACCAGCCAACTATAGAGAGACTGACGCCCCAGGCGCTGGTAAAGGCGATCCGAGCTGAAGTGACTGCTCTGTTTGGAGATTATGGAGCCGGTGCAATTGAAGGACGGCTGTCAGGTATGTTTTGCTCAGGCGCACCAGCAACACCAGGGCGTTTGTTTCTTTAGGACGACAATGCTCACATTTTTCAGTCAAATATCTATCCCTAGCCACATCAACATTCATCATTAAATGCTCTCGGACACACTACAGGCTTGTATGGTCAGCCTTGACGTTTATGGATCGCGTGCCTGTGAGAGATGGCCGCGAATGCATCTTCCGGGTGGTGCGAGTCACTGGCACGATTCGCAAGGCAGAGGAAGAGGCCATCCGCCAGGCAAAGTCACTCATACTGGCCGCCAAAGGGGACATTGAATCATCCAGATTGATGTTTACGGACACGCTACTTGAACAAGACCAGGTCATGGCCGACATTGACGGCAACTCAAGCGACGATATGGACGCACAAGACGGCTGAGAGATCTTATTTCTTTCTGACTACTTTGACACCGCTATTCATCGGTATTGACATATCGCCAAAGTCTGGATCATTCATGGCCGAGGCTGCTGGTACAGGACCTTGGCCAGCAGCCTGTTCAAGCTCCATGGCTTGTTCTTCCCTGAGCTTTTGCTGCTCTTCATCCGCCTCCTGCTCGATCCGATCGTACTCCTCCTTCTGATCGATCCACCGTTCCTGGATATCCTGGACGTCCATCATCGATGCCTCGTTCCTCATGGAGACGGCCCAGATGGTGTCGTTGGCGCCCTCTGCTCCTCCGAAGACGTACCCACCGGCGCGATCAATCACACGCAGCAGGTGCATCATGCTCTTTTATTCTCAACGGCGAGGACCTCGTATCGCACGAGCCCATAGTTCTCGATCAGGTTTGCGATAGCCTCGTTGAGCTTGGCAAACTTGTTGCTTCGCAGGGCTGGCGATTCGGCCTCGAGGTACGGGGTTAGGTACGTGAGGTCGTCTACGTCTGTATAGTACTCGAGATTGAAAGGCAGCTCGTCATATGCATGGACTTTATCGATCTTGGACAGGACATTGACGTGCGGCATGTCCATTTGTATCATGGCTCGGAGCGAAAGGAGGACGTTTGCGACGTAGAGGGATGGTTGGGTCAGACATATCGAGTCGGATAGGTGGACGCAGACAAACTGAATAGCGTTAGAGGCGCCTGATGGGACAAAAAGGCAAATAGAGACCTACTCTGAACTGAAGCTTCTTCTGGAGCTTGTAGAAGATGTTTCGTAGTGAGTTGTGGTGGGTGTAAAGCTCGACCTGGCCGGGGCAGTCAAACAGGATGTAGTCTTCACCCAGCTCCTTCAACCCTTCCTCAAGCCACTCAAAGTTGTTCTCGAGTTCTTCCAAGGCATAAAGAATGCCTCCATTAGGTCCCAGCTGGTCCTCCTTCATTATATCCTCCAGCTTGATCAGGTTCCTGATGTCGACCGCAACGGGGTAGTTCATGTGATCGTTGGCCGGGTCCAGGTTCACGACGGAGCATGCGCGCCCGATGGCGCCCATGAACTGGTGCACTTGGAACAAGTCAACAGAGGCATCTCAAGCGGCCATGTATGGGATTTCTTACTGCCATCGCAATAGGTGCTTTTGCCGGAGCCGGGGCTGCCGAGGACGAGTTGCGCAAAGGGCATTTGGGGATAGGTGAAGCAAAAGTTTTCAAGGGTACATGGTTTCAAAGCGCGTGTCCAGCCGTGAAAGCTGCCGAGAGATGTCCTCGTTCTCCCGTTGCGGTGTTGGGATGCAGAAATCTTGCACTGTACGTACAAACGAGGCTCGAGATATGGATGGAGCTTGTCGCTGATGGCCCCTCCATGGTCTTTTTGCTGCAAGGATCAGATGTCTGTAATGCTGTCATGGGTGTGGGGTGCTTCCGGCCCAACCTCGGCTTTAGAGCTAGAGCTTCCACATTCCCTTCAAAAACTGCCGTGATTTTTCCCTCTTCTTCTGGAACTATCCTTCCTGACGCCTTGTCCTTGTTTTTGTCCTCCCACGGCTCCCTTACATCTTCCATGATGCTGGGCCTCGCGAGTAACTTCCACTCGCAGCCATGGCAAGTGGCATCTCGTCTGCTGCCCAGATGACGGGCAGCGTATCCGAGAATCTTTCTCACATGCTCAACTCTTCCACCAGCTCATTGTCGGCAGCTCTGAGCTCGGCCACCACCACCATGGCTGCCCAGGACTCCTCCAGCTGGCTCGGCATCTTCGGCCGGCTTGTCCTAGCCATCTTGAACTTCACGAGTTCGGTCCTGTACTGGGTTATCCGTACGGCCACCATCAAGATCCCGAGCTTGCTGTTCCATTTCCTGTCCACTAGCTGGACCATCACCATGAACGCTACCACGCTGTAAGTTTAAGGCACTCTTGACCCTTGCGTCGCTTTCGCTCACACGCGTGCAGCATGTTCATACTAGCAGCCCTTGTGTCGGCTGTCAGCTGGGTCGTCAGGTACAGAATCCTCAACATGTACTCTCGGCTACCTCCCGAGCCTCAACGCAAGGAGCCTGACATCGACCTCTTCCCTGACACCCACGAAGAAGGTGCCAAGTCAGGGCTTGCTAGCTACCTGGATGAATTCCTCAGCGCTATCAAGATTTTTGGATACCTTGAACGTCCTGTCTTTCATGAATTGACCAGGAGTATGCAAACAAGGAAGCTCATCGCTGGGGAGACTATCAATCTAGAAGACGAAAAGGGTTTCTGTATCGTTGTCGATGGACGCGTTCAGATCTTCGTCAAGTCTGGCAGGCAATCGCGCTTTGGTGCGGCGCATTATGCTATGGACTCATCCGATGATGAAGACGCTGTTCCCGGTCAGCAGAAGTACCAGCTTCTGACTGAGGTACGGAATGGTGCTCCCATGTCTTCTCTCTTCTCCATCATGTCTCTTTTACGGAGAACATAGAGCTTCAGCAAGGCGATGATGAATCGTCCACCCCCAATGAGCCTGGGCGCCGAAGTTTTCTCAACAGCATCGTCCTCGCAGATCAGCACAGGTTACAGTCACTGTGCCTAACACGCCTCAGTTGGATCCTAGCGTCGATCGTGCTTCAATCAAGGGTGATGGTTCCATGGGACAGCTTGCTCGTTTCTCAGTGGGAGCACCCTCACACATCCCACCCATGTCCTTGGATGGTCCCTCGGCCTCGAGCTCTGATCGACCCAGTCTACCGACTAGGTCAACATCGAGCTCCGCCCATCCTGACATTATTGCACGTGCCACTGTCGATACCACCATTGCAATCATTCCTGCAAGTGCCTTCCGCAGGCTTACCAAGATTTATCCCAAGGCAACTGCCCACATTGTGCACGTTATTCTTTCGCGCTTTCAGAGAGTGACGTTGTCTCAAGCCTTCAACTACTTGGGCCTGACCAATGAGGTTCTCCAAACTGAGAAGAATATGATCAAATATACCTCATGCCAACTGCCTAATGTTCTGCGGGGCGACGCCCTAACGCGACTCAAGGAGAAGTTCAGTCGCGAAAGGAGCGAATTGGCGAGGATGAAACAAAGGAATTGCCTTGCACAATGCGGCCACAACCCGTCGCCGGAGATCCAGCACATTCCTTCGCAAGGAAGCGATGCTGCACTCCATGTCCAAGCAATCAAAAGTTGCCAACGGAATGGTTCCTTCTCGTGAACGAGCATCTCCACGGACACCTGGACCTGGTGATCTTCTCACGGATATGCAACTATCCCGCACATCAACGAGGCTATCTGCATCGGACATGCTTGCCGAGCCGACTCCTGATCCTGGGAGACAAGCCAATCTCAGTCCATTGGGCCAGACAGCGTTCAACCCTTTGATTCCCAGCGACATGGCCGTTTCTCCATTGACCCTCGTGAGTCAGTTGACGAAGACAACATTTTCAGAGCATCGATTCTTGAGTGTATGTTCAAGGCAATGGGTCTCGAAGTAGACGGTGCCTCATCTAGGGATGTAGACTCAGTAGCTGCCTCGCCGCGATTGGTTTCAATGGATCATAGGGGTGCCAAGGCTACTTTCGCCAACAATGCTTTTGGTTTCATGGGCCCTTTGACAGTTCTGCTGATGGGGATTCGGAGTCGGTGACTTCCAGTGGTCTTGCTATTGGAACACCGCCTAGTGTCCAAGCCCTCTCGCAGGAACTGAAAGATGAAGTAGAGATCGTCTTCTTCCCCAAGGGCTCTGTACTCGTTGAGCAAGGGAGCGCAACCCAGGACTGTACTATGTTATAGATGGTTTCCTTGACATTGGAACATGCAGCAACGAAAACTCCCAAGACATGTTCCATCTGCCCCGTCGTGAGAGCTCTCTGGCACAAACACCTGGCCTCGAGTCTCAATTTGGCTCTTTCCCTAACCTTGCTGGAACTGAAACTGCACGGGAACGCCATGAATCGCAGAAGCAGCATCAGGCTCATCGTCGAAGCGTCGCTCTGATCAAACCTGGTGGACTGGCCGGGTACATTGGCAGTGTGTCCTCATATCGATCATTCATCGATGTTGTTGCAAAGACGGATGTGTATGTCGGATTTCTTCCTCGATCCACTTTGGAGCGAATTGTGGACAAATATTCGATCATTTTGCTTACCATGGCAAAACGGCTTACGAACATTCTGCCACGACTCATCCTGCACATTGACTTTGCTCTCGAGTGGGTTCAAGTAAATGCCGGTCAAGTCATCTTTCATGAGGGAGATGAAAGTGAGGCCATCTACATTGTTCTCAACGGTCGTTTACGGCTGGTTGAAGGCAGAGAGGATGGAGGCGTCAAAGCACGAGCCGAGTTTGGTCAAGGTGAAAGTGTGGGCGAGCTAGAAGTGCTCACAGAAACTGCTCGTTCTGGCACACTGCACGCTATTCGTGATACGGAGCTAGTCAAGTTTCCGAGGACTCTGTTTAACAGCCTCGCTCAAGAGCATCCGAATATCACGATCAAGATCTCGAAGATCCTAGCATCGCGAATGAGGGCTTTCGTTGAAAGTTCAGCCAATAACATGGGCAGGGACCTTAGCTCGAGCGCAGCAAGGAACCAAAGAGAATCTACCATGAACCTCCGCACTGTTGCTATCCTTCCAGTGACGGCAGGTGTCCCAGTGGTTGAGTTTGGCAATCGTCTCATGAATGCGCTCGCCCAAGTTGGACCTCCCAATGGGGCCACATCACTCAACCAGTCAGCCATTCTCAACCATCTTGGAAAGCATGCTTTCAACAAGATAGGAAAACTGCGGCTGTCTCATTACCTCGCTGATCTGGAGGAGAAATATGGACTAGTGGTTTATGTGGCAGGTAAGCACTCAATCTTCTCATTTGACTACCCTACCATTTTATGATGAGCAACTCCAACACCAGAGGCAACGCCGCTGATGGTTTGTTAACTCTAATTTTTTCCTGATCATGGTCTTATACCTACTCTTTATTATTCGAATTGCATCTTGGCAACAGTTTCACTGACTCAAGTGCACATACAGATACCAACGTCAATTCCCTTGGACGCAAACTTGCATCACCCAAGCCGACAGTATACTGCTTGTGGGGCTTGCAGAAGGCTCTCCAGCTATTGGCGAATATGAACGGTTCATGTTGGGCATGAAATCAACGGCTCGGAAGACTCTTGTTCTCCTCCATGCTGAACGTTTCTCACGACCTGGGTTGACCTGATCGTGGCTACGCAATCGTATGTGGATCAACGGTGGTCACTTTCATGTTCAAATGGCCTTCCGTACGAATGCTATGCCGGTTCATCCTCCATCTAAGAAACTGGGCCAGGCGCTCAAAGAACGGGTGCAAGTACTCCAAGCCGAATTTCAGAAGTATACTTCAAGGAAGGTGCACCACACACCGTTCTATTCACCAGATACCCCTTTCAAAGGAGACTTCCATCGCTTGGCAAGAAGACTATGTGGCAAGTCCATTGGCCTAGTTCTTGGTGGCGGTGGTGCTCGTGGTATCAGTCAAATAGGTATCATCAAGGCTATGGAGGAGGCCGGCATTCCTATTGATCTGGTTGGCGGTACATCCATCGGCTCTTTTGTGGGGGCGCTCTATGCAAGACATGCAGACGTCGTGCCTATGTTCGGTTATGCAAAGCGCTTCTCTGGCCGCATGGCTAGCTTGTGGCGATTTGCTCTCGATTTAACATACCCGTCGGCCTCTTATACCACTGGACATGAGTTCAACCGAGGCATCTTCAAGACATTTGGCAATACTCAAATTGAGGACTTCTGGCTTGAATACTATTGCAACACTACCAACATCAGCAAGAGCCGAGCCGAGTTCCATACGAGTGGATATGCATGGAGATATGTCCGCGCTTCCATGTCTTTGGCAGGCTTGCTTCCGCCGCTCTGTGATGAAGGCAGCATGCTGCTCGATGGTGGCTACATGGACAATCTTACAGTATCGTATATGAAGGGGTTGGGTGTAGACATCATAGTTGCGATTGATGTGGGAGCACTGGATGACGATACGCCACAGACATATGGCGACTCATTGTCAGGACTGTGGGCCTTTTTCAACCGATGGAATCCTTTCTCATCGCACCCCAACCCGCCTACACTCGCTGAGATTCAGGCTCGACTGGCATATGTGCAAAGTGTTGACGCACTCGAGCGTGCCAAGACAATGCCAGGGTGCATTTATATGCGGCCACCAGTCGATGATTATGGTACTCTGGACTTTCACAAGTTTGACGAAATCTATCAAATGGGTTACAAGTTTGGCCAGGAGTTCCTTCAAAATTTGAGAGAGCAGGGTGTGCTTCCTCTGGTTGAAGAAACAGAGGCGAAGCAGGCCATGCATAGAACCATGGCGCCACGTCGTGCCAGTATCTGAAGCGTTTTGGAATACTTGATGCTCAGCATGAATTGATCAATTGCATGATAGACTGGTAGATGCAGATAATAGAATATTATGGTTGGCAATCAATCATTTCTCCACACAACCGTGCCCATACAAACATGGACCCTATATCACGTCGTAGTATTCACAATAGTCTTGCCAAGAGACATCCGCTTGGGTCGTCACCTCATTTATATCCACTTAGCATCTATAAGAGACATTCTGATAAGACGCCCCACGGTGAAATGCTCCGGAGGTACCGCCAATGCCATTTGTGAACCTGGCAACCTGGACAGTAGAGGAAGCTGGAATCGGTTTCCGCAACTTTAGGCCCTCCCAAGCGCTAGCTTGATCTCCCAAGCGCTAGCTTGATCGTTGAGAAGAAACATGGGGCAATGAAGCGGGCCTATATTGCTCAATTGGGTGCAACGACCGACCCGCTGGATGGGGTCACCACCGGGAGACAAGGGTTTGCGACACGAGAGTTCAGGTGATTGATATTAGGGTCAACTGTGGTGACGGTGCAGGGGTCAGGTTGTTCTGAGGTGGGCTATCGCCTTGATGGAATAAAAAGGAGACAATAGGCAAAATAATGAACAAGGAGGCTTTGATGGTAGATCAGGGTCTCTCCCAACGGTCCGAACTGCAGATCCCAAAACCATGTTGATGCTCACAGCACTTTACGCGCTGCTGCTCTGGCCAGCAGCAGTTGCAGCAGCCTGGGGCTGGAAGGATGTAAACGGCAATTATATCATCGACTCGGGTGCCGATCTGGTCATCAGCGTTAGCAAGACGAACGGTGACATCAACTCGCTGAAGTACAAGGGTGTCGAGTACAATGGCTACGATGGCAAGAACACGTGAGTATACTCGACGACAAGTATTGTGAAAGGCATCTAACGCGGTCCTAGCCATGTGGAATCTGGTCTCGGCCGTAGCACCGTGGGAATCCAGACCATCGGCAACAATGTTATCAAGGTTTCGGTCCAGTTTGGCACGCTTAAGCACTACATCGTGATGCGATACAAGAACAACAACGTTTATCTGTTTACCAACAAGGCGGACGACAGCATCTCGGCTATGCGATACATTGTTCGCATTAAGCCGGGAATGTTCAAGCACGCTGCTACTGACTCTGGTATGTTGCTATGTATAGAAGAGATGAGTTTGGACATTGCTAACCAGGAATAGACTACTATGACACTGGCAGCACCAACATCGAGACTGCTGATATTGTTCGTAGCAAGGATGGGCTTACAAAGAGCAAGCATTATCAGGGTGCTACCTACGGCCGTACTATGGATTGTAAGTTGACGTGATCGCGCATCGATTATAGTTGTTAATCCGGGTACTAACTATTGATTAGACGACTATGTTGGCCGCACTACCGGTAAGGCTGGCATCTACATGGTCCGCTCAAACCACGAAAAGGCCTCTGGTGGACCTTTCTTCCGCTCTCTTGTCACTCGTGCTAGCGATACCGGTGAAGATTTGTACGACATCTACTACTACAACATGGGAAGCACCGACCCTATGCGATTTGGTCTTCAGGGCCCTAGCGTGCTGGCTTTTACCGACGGTGGTGCTCCTAGCTCCAGCCTCTATGCTCGTAATGCTGATTGGACCTGGATCGATGGCCTTGGTGTAAGTTGGACACATTTGGAAAGGCAAGATTTGAAGCTGATTGTTTCTAGCTGGATGGATGGACCAAATGGGTCGACCGTGGATATGCCTCCGGCGTTGGCATCTCCAACATGAAGAAGGGCTTCACGTACACTGTCGGTCTCGCGAACAAGAACGCTCAGTACTGGGGCGTGGCCTCTGCCACCAACGGAGCTTGGACTATCCGCAAGATCATCCCGGGTACTTACACTCTGACTGTCTACAAGGAGGAGCTGGAGGTTTACACTGGCACCGTCACCATCAACAAGGGCGCCGGCACGGCAGTCAACACCCTCAAGGCGACGGACCCAGCTGATGACAACGCCTTGTGGCGCATTGGCGAGTGGGACGGCACTCCCCGTGGCTTCCTCAACTTCGAGGACAAGATCATGAAGCCGACGTACATGCACCCTCGGACAAGCGTCTAGCCAAGTGGGATGCATCCAACTTCATCGTTGGCACCAGCGCGGCGAATGCGTTCCCGGGTTACATGTGGCAGGGAATCAACAACGACCACCTCATCTACTTCCGACTTACGGACGAGCAGCTGGCCAAGGACCACAAGATCCGTATTGGTATCACACAGGCATACATTAGCGGACGACCGACCATTAGCGTTAACGGATGGGTTGCTAAGACTCCCGGAGCCACGAACCAGGCCAAGACGCGCAGCTTGACGACTGGTACCTACCGTGGCAACAACGTTAAGCTCGAGTTTGTGGTCCCTGCGAGCGCGTTCAACAAGAGCGCCCGTGAGTGGCAGATCCTGAAGATCACTATTGTGACGGGCAGCAGCGGCACGGAGTATCTGAGTGGTGGTGTGAGCTTTGACAGCATTGACATGCTTGCTTAGATGGCTGGAAATAATTCGATTTAACTTATACGCAGGAATCTCCTTGATAGATGATTGGTCTGTCTATTATTCAAGCCTTCTTATATTTCATCTGTACATATCTTCTTCTAGAAGTAATAATAAGTCATTAGGCTCATAGCTACACTACTATGCACTTAACGAGGGCTTGTCTGGGTTGTTAATTGAGAAAAGGACCAGCTGAATGGCTGATTCCCTACTGGTGGGTTGTTTATGCGCTGAATCAGCATCACGTGGAAAGTCAGGCTGAACTGCCTGTTAAGATTGTGAGGCTCGAGGCTCGTCTCAAGATGCATACCTGATTAAAAATCCACCAGGTCCCAATGGCTGAACCTGTCGGCATCGCGCTTGGAGTGCTGGGCATCTCCGGGCTTCTTAGCGTCTCCCTCGACTGCTTCAACTTCGTCCAGGATGGCATGTCGCTGGGCAAGGATTTTGCTCACATTGATGGTCAGCTAAGCACTTTAAGAATCCGGCTTTATGCCTGGGGTAAGGCTTGCGGTTTCTTTAGTGACGAAGGATACGACAAGCGACTTGATAACCCACAATGGAGGTCGCACATCAGGACGCAATTAAGCTGCATCTCACTACTCTTTCTAGACGCGGAAAAGATTGTGAGCAAGTACAATGTTGCCGGAACCGCAGGCAATCAACGACTGGGCCCTTGATTGCGAATGAGCAGTTTATTAACCAAGGTATTCGGGACTATTTAGTCAAAGTCAAGACGACTAAAAAGGACGCTGGATTGACCGGACAATTTCAGTGGGCTTTAGTATACAAGAGACGTATGACTGAGTTGCTCCAACGTTTGAAGGACTGTGTCGAGGCTTTAGAGCTTGTGTCTAAAGACTTGGACCTCTTTGAGAAGCAGTGCCGAGCTGTCAGGACCGAAATTAGGATGATGGATGATATGGAAAGTCTCAGAAACATCGTCACTGTAGGGCCAGGGTCTGATATCGTCTCCGACGCTGCCAGTGAAAGGCTCCTTCAACTTGAGGGGATACACCGGGAAACGGATACTACTGCGGCTGTCTCCACTCTGTCATTAGAAGGTGGTTCAACAATCGGCACTTATGTCACTGCAGTGGACCTTAGTCCTAACGAAAGGGACAGCCAGGAAGCTGATGAAGCTGGCGAAAGCGCATCATCTGAGACATGGAATGCACGAAACTTACATGAACTGCTGGACCAAGAAGTACTACACGAGAGAATTATCAATATGATGCTTCCGAGGAAACCCAAATTTGACAAGGGCACTCCACAATGCCCATTTGGTGCAATCAGATATCTGGTACCCCAGATGTTTAGGATGGTTGCGTTCTACGACTTGCGCACTACGCCACTCGCGAATATATCCACAGAAGCATATTTGGGGCCTGGCACGACTCTACAAGGAATCAGGCATCGACTCGAGTCGTCTCTTCCAAAACCGAACAAAGTTATGGACGGAGCATTGTCCGAAATGCAGCTAATTGGTGAAGGAGGACAATGGAACTGCCTACAAGCACTATTTGATAGGTTTCTCCAAGCCCAATTTTGGCCAGACGACGGTTTGGGTATACTGGAAGCTCAACGTGATGCAATCCAGGCACCTTTCAAACTTTGGGAATACTGCTCTTCGGTATTTCTGTCCCTATACGAGAATGCCTACCAAAGTACTTGGGGCATTTTGAACAGCATGGCGATTATGTAGCCTTCCATCCTACTAACACCGAGGCTGGAAAAAAATTGTTCATGATTTGGTTACAAGCTTTTGCAACAAACAAGTTAGAGCATACTCTTATCGATGGACCAAACGACCAATTGCCCGAGATTATAACCAAGAAAGAGCACTATTTACAAAACGTGGATGCAGCTGAGATGGAAAAACTGCTCACGTGTTTTATGGAAATATTTGCATCTGGCTTGTTCGTATCATGGATTACCATTTGTCTTAGACGTCTTGAGAGGAGCATACTGGAGATGAAAGCAAAAGAAGAAACCGTAGAGCAGCAGACAAGGGTAATGAGTGAGCTGAGCCAGAGCCAAATTGTGACCGTGGCAACTCCACGGCTCGATGATGGTAGATGGGGTTGGGAGCTGGCACAACTGGCCAAATCAGACCAGCTTTGGCTGACTGAGAACCCACAATGGCTCACAGGATTTCGATATCATTTTGGGAACACTGGCGGACTACGGCGAGCTTCTAACGAGTTGAGAGACTTTCTACAGAAACCTGTCGAATGCATCACTATGCGACCCTTAAGCATTGCCCTTGATGGCAAAATCAGCATTCGAGCTTCGTTTGAAGGACCGCCCCAAAGCTCATACCGAGGAGGAATATTCCACCTACTATTCAAATGTCCCATGAATTACGCTTTCATGCCACCCACTGTTCATTTTCTGACTCGGGTTTATCATCCTAATATCGGTTCCGACGGAGAAATCTGCATGGACCTTCTTCAAACCCCGGTTGGTCGCCAGCTCTCACAATCGAAAAGGTTGTCCTATCGGTAATATCACTACTCTCGGATCCGAATATTGAAGACCCCTTAGTCCCAGAGATTGCGACCACATTTGTTCTGGATCGACCTCTATATGACAAGAACGCGAGACTGTACACAATGAAGTATGCAGGAGGTGATCAGGACTATCCAGATTATGGCGTGGTACCGTTTTCAAGACTTATTTCTTCCTGAAATTAAATAGTATCAATAATAATGGCGTCTTGAAGTAACCCGGAATTTAGTGGAGAGGAATGTTAATAACGGCCATCTGTATCACAATCACCATAAAATGTTCGACGCATATCATACTGGATTGAAATCATCTTCTTGCCTCAGTCTGCATACAATCTAGACTATCTCCTTCTGAACAGGTAGGCACACCTACATACCCTATACTACGGCTAATAAGGCGTATGACCGTTACAGCTTGCAATTGGCTGAGCTTATGGCTGAGGTCAAGGTCGCAACGAGGCTGAGGAGCTTTTTAACCTGTTACGGCGACTTTCCTCCTCAGAGACACCTTGCTTTCTGGGTTGAGCGACGACTCTCTTCTTGTCGCTTCTGCACTCAGATGCGGTATCCTATCCAAACCCGCAATATCGTGCGACGGAGGACCCGGGTGACAACCTGTGGAAGCACGGGAGTGGCCTGCCATGACCCCAAAGCCCAAGGTCTACAGAGTTCGCAATTTTCCAAGTCACGTCGATAAACATGCAGCGATAGAGCTTCTGTTACAATGTCTCGGTGACATTGGGCCCGATGAGATTCAGATGCCGTCACTGGCGACGGATGTGGGCATGTTGCGGTCGCGGCACAAGGTTGCGACCGTAACTTTCAATCGACAGCCTAAGCTGCTTGATTCTGGCAAGAATGAGTACATGATAGCTGTGATTGGGTTAGAGGACCCTCTCATTCTTGATGACCACTTTGATGGAGTGACGCCGTTGAATGATATCACCCATGAGGCTCATAGTTGTGAGTGAGTCAAAGCCGTCTTTCACTATCCAACCATCAACGGAAATATCAAATATATTATGCTAACATATCCAGCTGCTTGGTGATTTCTGGACTTGCCAGTCATCCATTTGGGTCATGGCAGCCGCGGGGGACGACAAATCGTTCATGTGGATCCGTGACGAGATGCCACGACAACTACCAGGCGTCCGATTCATGATTTACGGCTACAAAACTCCTCTAGTCCAGAGCAAGTCATTTCAAACTGTCCCAAACATGGCCACCAGTCTCATCCAAACCCTGAAGTCCATTGGCTGGTCATCACCAACTGCCAAGCCCGCTGCCTTTATGACCCACAGTCTCGGAGGTGTGCTCCTCAAGCAAGTCTTGGTTATGCTTGCGGGATGCGGTGCCCAAGAACGAGCAATACTTGACTGCATCAAAGGAGCCCTTTTCTTTGGTGTTCCTAGTGTCGGCATGAATGTGCCGGATATCTACGCCATGATCGAGGGCAAGCCCAACACCGTGCTCTTGGATAATCTGTCAGACAAGAACCAATATCTGTCTAACCTAGAAAATCAATTCCAAGGAATAACTGACCTTCGAAGGCTTCAATACTTCTGGGCCTTCGAGACTGTTGTCACAAAGACGATTTCTGTGCGTATTACATGACTTTCCACTTCAAAATGTAAGTTGCGTTTCTGATGACTGTCTAGAAATCACCTTCCCAGAAGCAGTATGGTAGGACGGGACCAGAAACGGTTATAGTATCCCAAATGTCGGCTACAGGGGGCTCATAGAGTCAAACCCAACATTAACAATACAAATCGATGAAGATCATTCCAATATGGTTAAATTTGGTCTGGGAGATCACCGTATTGATATAATGGCTACGAAGCTTAGAGAAATCTACGACTATTTTCCAGTATACAGTCAAAATCGTCAATCCATAATACCGGAAGCAAACCCAGGCCTGCCTGAAAACGCGCCTGGAGAGCCCGAACCGCGTGGGCCGGATCGCATATACTGGAACAACGACAGTACGTTTGGCCATAAGTTCAACATATTATAAAATATCAGCTAGGCTCAGTACTGATAAATATTCTATAGAAGTCTTGCAGGCTCTAGCGCCCCTGAAAGAGATCGTCGCCTTGAACAAATCGACCCCAGACTAAGCCAGACATTTGACTGGGCCTTTGAAGATGACTCGCTGGGTATAACTCAGTGGTTACAGAATGGCCAAGGATTATTCTGGATCCGTGGGAAACCAGGAAGCGGCAAGTCAACATTCATGAAGTTTTTGTACAACGATTACCGGACCAAAGAGCTTTTATACCAATGGAAATCCAATTCGAGCCTTTTCACTCCAAGTTTCTTCTTCCACCACCGCGGTACAAATCTGCAAAAATCCTTTGAAGGTCTTCTTCGAAGTATCATCAGTCAGGTTCTCGAAAAGGACCACCGTCTATTCTCTTTATTGTCCCCATCCTGGATGACCTCTACCGGTCACGTTTAATATCCAGCGGTTTGGGATACCTGCGACAAGACATAGCTGATCTCATCAGAGCTTTTCGAATATTGCCAGATAGGGACCCTAGTTGCAGTTTCAAAGAATTCCTCGAGCATCATGGGACATGGGGAAAGTCGGAGGGATCCTCACGAAACATGGGCACAGAGCTTCGTGATATTCTTGCCAATAATGGGATTGATCCAGGGCCAATTCCCATCCCTGTGGTTCCGCCAAAACGGCTCCGTTTGCCTAATCAAGACCATACAACCGAAAACGACCTTATTAAGTATGTCATTCACAGACATGACCAACGCTACCAGTTAATGATTGCTACCCAAACAGAACCATGGACATTAGAACGTCTTGAGAAAGCACTTTTGCGTTTGGTTTCCCAAAAGCAGTATCAGATGAGATTATGTCTGTTTCTAGACGCACTCGATGAGTACTATGGACAGCCCGAGTTCATTGCAAACTTCCTTCAAGACTTGATTCGAGTACCTTCAGGCTCACTCACCAGCATACGCATCATATTTTGCAGTCGCCCTTGGAATGCATTTATTAAGCACTTTGCTCGTTACCCTGGGATAGAGATCCATCAACAGACGGAGCAAGATATTTACAACTACTGTGTGGCATCTATACCAGATGATAGAGCTGCACAGGTTCTATTAAGTCCTCTGGTGCCCAAAGTTGCTCGCAGGGCCCGTGGTGTATTTCTGTGGGTGCGACTTGTTATGCATGAACTTGGAAAGGTAGTCCAGTCGCAAGTCTCTATGTCTAGTGACAGAGCGACAACGATAGGGAAGTTGCATCAGGTGTTGGATTTGTTACCGTCAGAGCTTGATGATTTCTATTCCACCATTATTGAGAGGATTCCTCAGAGTGCCCGATGGAACTCGTATGTTCTATTCGAGACGGTCTGTCGCTCAGAAACATATCTGTCCCCGAAACACTATATCTGATATTAATACTTTCGCAAAGGATCCTACGACAGTGCATGAAAATGTCGAACAGGCATTTGAGGAACATAGGCAGCAGTGTGCCAAGGGAGACTTAAATGGCAAAATCATAGCGCTAACTGGGGTCTCATTGAGATTGATCGCACTTGGAACGGCCCCCAAGTTCAGTTTATGCATCAAACTGTTCAAGAATTTGTCGAAGATCCGGAGTTCAAGGTCTTGCTTCTGAAAAACGGCCGTGCTCGGATTACGCATGAGAACGGCCACTCGTTCCTGGCCAGACATCTCCTTCTCACACAACCTCATGTTCGGAATAACGACCTAGGCAAGCACGCAAGGCTGGCCGAGCAAACTACTGGTTGCAGTCAATTTGAACTATTTTCTCCAGCGAAAGTCATTGGAGGCTTCCGATCACTCATTGCATTTGCGGTATATGCAGGCCTATACCTCCTTATTCGAGATGCTCATAGCGCAGATGCTGAATACGTCAATCGTCAGTCTGGAGATGCAATAGAAGCCCTTATTCGCGCCTGCGAGAGTTCATATGGCCCTGAAGATGCTATCGAAATGGCTGTATATCTCCTAGAGAAGGGGTTCAAAGCTGAGAATCACTTGGATGCGTTCCAGTATATCTTGCTCCATAATAAGTCGAGATGGCACAACGCAGGTCAAACGGAGTACACTGGCACACCCAGAATCTGGCAAGAATTTGATGCGAGGTTTTCCATTGAGGCCTGCGACCAACTTGTGCATACGTTTGTGGAGGTGCTTCCGGTATCTGGGACGCTCTGTCCAGAAATGCGTGAGACTAATGAGCTGAGTGCTGTTAACAATTCATATGTTCGGTTTCATAACCTTGCGATCCATGAAGGTGGCTTGGGTCTGATCAGAGGACTTTTGAAAAAGGGAATAGATCCAAATCTCCTAGACGGCTTAAACCGAACGCCTATGGATACCCTACTCAACAATCAGCTTACTATCCCAGAAGCGTCACAGACAGATGCTGTAAAATACACTTTTGACATATGCTGCCTTCTTGCAGAGTCTGGCGGTTGCTTGCAGAGGACGTCAGAGGCCAATTGGAAACAATGGGAGCAAACCTTTTCCAGTCATGGGCACAGTATTGAAATACTAAGAAAGCAGGGACTGCCCAGATGGTGCCCCGTCCTGTCATTTGGGAAGACCAATTCTTCGAATGACAAGAGTAAGCTCAGCTGGTTCAGAAATACTTTGCTAAGAAGAAACAAGTAAATATAGGCAATGTACATTTTAGAAGGCTAGACCAAGAGACTTGAGCTCGTTCAAAGAGGTCAAACACGTCACCTTCTCTGAGTTTATCAGTACAGCTTGGTACATACGTCGATAGCAGATATACTTAATTGGGCTGTGGGTGGAAGGGGTCCGGAAAATGCATTGAAGTTCACCTACGGTTACTGTAGACGAGCTTTTACCTTTCTGATGTATGAACTTGTACTCACCACTTTTTGGCAGAGCCTCAAGGAAGAGCCCAGCAGGAATTTGATACGCATCCTGAGTGGTCTAGACAGTTGTTTCATTAGCGCAACTGTGCTGCCTTTCACATATGCATTCATGTATGCAGAACCTGAGGTAGTTAAACTCATACGTAGTATTCTTCTTGATGGATAATTGACTGTCTGATGACCACGAAATACTTTATGCATATGTATGAGATTATGTGCTTGACTGGCTTAGGATGTTGATGAGTGGAAGACGTAAGCTGAAGCTTGGTTTGTTACTGCCACATCACTATGTACTGAATTGAGGGCAACAGAAAAGCTAAGGAGGTGTGACTGAAGCCATTGCCAAAACTCCGAGAGCGCTTGAGGTGGCTTAGAAATTGATGATAAAACACCGAATACCTACTTTCAGCTAAAACCAACGTCGGTTCACTTTGAAGCATCTCACCAGCTAGAATCTACTGGGAATGATTGATTGGATCGTAAGTACCGAGTAGAAACGTGTATATGTCTGATAGAAGCAAAATCCGATGATACCTAAGCCGGGCTTCAACCACTATACCCTCCATATACAGTAAGGGAAGTGGTATAATTGACTTGTAGATCCGCGAGGGTATAGCTCGAAAAACTATATGTTACTGTGATCTGCCGAAAATATCGCCCTAATGCAATGCTTCATGAAGATGGCCTCAAGTTCTTAACAAGGACTTGTTCAATTACCAGACCCAATGCTCCTCCGATGGCATCGCCGCCGAAATTACTGCACGTTATTAGCCTATGAAACTTTGCAAGATAAACAATAGTTCACTTACCCGAGCCCAGCGTAGCTGTTGGCAAAGCTTCTGACTTCATCAGGCTCGCCTGCTTTTCTAAAGTCCTCAGCGATTTTGTAATTTGTGTTGGTGACAGATCCGCCCACGCAGCCGCCAATGAAGAACATAAACACAAACCACACTCCAAAATGTGTAAGAAAGGGATGCCAAAGCTGAATGAGAGCGATTATAGTCAGTGCTATCTCAGCGCCTGTCCATATCCATATGACAGGCATCGGCTTGATGGCCACAAGTGTACTAAAGAGAAACTGCGCGCTGCCGTAGGCAAAGACTGAAACGATGTCAGCTAAATCGTCAAACAGGCAGGAAAGGCTGTTGTCCTTACAGACGAGATGGAATTCTAGTTCGCCCTCCGGAGCTGCCTTGAACCGGTTAAGGGTTTGAAGGGCTGGTGCGAGACCGAACAGTGAGAAGATAGCACAAGACGTGCAAATAACTAGTGGCAGAACATATTTGGGTAGAATTAACTTGAACAGCATTCCCGTGCGAGTCTTGTTTGGCCCGAAACCGGGTTGCATAACGATAGCCTGGCTGTTGTGGCCTTCTACAACCACACCGCCTCCATTGGCCGTTCCAACTGCTGCAGATTCAGCATCACTTGCACTTGAGCTGTCAAATAATCTCTCGAAGCTTTTCACTCTAGATTGCTCAGCAGCCTGGC
The DNA here is from genome assembly GCA_020081605.1 of Albifimbria verrucaria. NCBI lineage: Eukaryota > Fungi > Ascomycota > Sordariomycetes > Hypocreales > Stachybotryaceae > Albifimbria > Albifimbria verrucaria. Next base: position 1,075,084 of record JAHREC010000049.1, read on the forward strand.
GCCGGCTGCTGTCGAACAAGAACCACCAGACTAGTGGCATACATATCACGGTCGGCAGGAAAACGAGAAAGGCTCTGCGCCAATCTTGGTCAAAAGGTCCCTTCATAAGTCCGATGTATACTCCAGAGCCGAGGATAATCGATAGGCCGCTGCCTACACTGAGGGCCACAACTGACTCTGAAGGGAAGAAAGCCGCGACTGCAAGATATGTCTGAGTGCCAAAGGCATATACAAACCCGGCCAGCATAGTGCCCACCACAGGACCGGCTTTGTTGAAGTCATTGGAGTTGCTAAGTGGCTCAGGAAGGGTACACACAACATATGCCAGAGCAGATGCCACTGTCAAGATGATGGTGCAAGCATTGTAAGACAGGTATCGACCAAGTATCGGCCCCGCAAAGGAGGCGACGGCAGCAGTCAGCGACAAGCAAATACCGTAGACTCCCGTGACACCACGAAACATTTGATTTGCAGCAGTGGTGATGGGCATCGTCGGCAGTCCAACCTGACAAAACAAATCAGGGATATGTTCTCGCCTCGAACATGAACACCAAAAGACTCACGAGAATGCCCATGAGGAAAAAGGCCAAGGTCGTCTTTGACCATTTCCATTTCCTGATTTTGGTCGTATTGTCGTTTTCTGTTGGCAAGAATGCGCTGACTTGGTTTGTGTATCCATCTTTCGGAGGACTTTGCGGCCCAACATGTGGTTTCTCTTCTACACCAGCCACTCCTAGAATCTGAGCGGAAGTCTCCATATCTGAATAGGCCGTTTCGGCAACAATTGAACGTAGCCTAGTTAGGTGAGCAGTATATGACCATCGATTCAGGATAAAGAAGCTGGGTTATTGAGGAGAGCACATTTTCTGCTCCTTTAAATGTTGGCGGTACTCCTTATTGAGTTAGGAGCCAACCACCTTTATGACCCCCAGATTCTAGAGGCAACAATGGAGCCAAGGAAACACTTGTAAAGCTGCAAAAAGTACCACAGAACAGAATGTCGGTGTGGGATAGCAGCTGGATACTTGGGATGCCGCTCTTTGCCAGTCCCCAACCAGAGTGCAACCTGATGTTGGCAGCCATCTTCTACTTCCGGAAGCTCAGTATTGATATATGACTAGTTCCTCTGCTTATATCTAACGTTGGTCTGACTGAGATTTACATGCCCTCTATGGTGGATCTTGTTGGTTGCTGAATATTGGAGCCTTGCAGACAGACAAGGGCTCTTTGCTACCCTCTGTTCCGCAAATGCACGATTTGCTGTTGGGTTGTCTTACGGCGCACATTGCTTCAGGCTACCCTGGGAATGGCGTGGCAAATCTGCTACGGTTTCTCAACCATCCGCTGAAATAGTCGCGTTCGTTCTCACGAGATAGGCGAGCCGCAATCTGAAGCTTTTCGAAGAATTTCTACAAGGCGCTCTATGGCATCTAATCCAAGCTCAATCTTCTAACGGTCTTGCAGAGAGTATCCATGATCTACTTTGGCAAAGTATGTGTCCTTATCTATAGTGTTAGAGGCATCGATAAAATGAACTGTAGTTTAAGAATGGATTGTGGATTTTCTTGCTGACCTTTTAAATGACTAGTCTGAGCTACACCAACGCATCCGGCCTTGGGCCAAACAAGATTCACATTGGAAAGTCCCTTTCGATTGTTAGTCTTATATCATGCAGGACCGCAAGGTTCATAGAATGTCGTGCGTGTTAAGAACGCCAACCATCTTTTCGCATCCCCTTTGGATGAGAAAATAATTAGCTCTGGCTGGTCAGCCTGACCCGACCGGATGGTTCATAGTTGAAATGGCTGGGTTTCCTTGTTTCCCTGCTACTCTCGCCAACCAGCCCATGCAGTTAGGTTGCTTAGCCAGTAGAATGATTGCTGTTCATGCAGAGCACGGCTCAAAGCCTGAACTAGGCTAACGTACGGACTGCGATGGGGAGTCTGTTGCTTCCAGTTTTGAACACAAACAGTGTTAACTTGGCTGCCATCCTAGCCAGTCCGCCCTGGGCTGGAATGTTGCTTCATGCCGAATGTGTATGTCAATGGTAGCAAACAGTTCTTATCTCTTTATTCCTATGTTTGTGCTAAGCAGTGCGTAGAGTAGTGCACAAGACATATACATATTAACATTAATCGAGTTTGTTCATCATGACTTATTGACCCAACTCCCTAGTCTGATGACACCCTATATCCCGTAAGAATGAAATTACCGCCATTAAGTATAATTTGAAGACCGTCTATGAATCAGTATTCTGTGGTGTGCTGCGTAGCCTCCTCAAGTGAATCTTCGCGAGCATTGACAGGCTGGACCGTAATTAAGCTTCAACTCGACTCCAAGTTGCGAAATTTACAAAGCTTGTTGAATTAGATCTGCCAGTTCGGAATCAACTCTCCTAAACATTTCTTGAAAATTGTTAGCATTGGGACGCGGTTAGTGAGCAACTCTCACTTACCAACAGCTGGCTTCTGCACTTCGGGCGAGGCCTTTCGCAAATGGTTCGCAAGGTTGTTCACGAAATGGTCCTGTTGGCCAGGTTGTTTGCTTAGGAGATCCCAGAATGCTCGAGGCTGTTCGAAGTCTTCGTCGGTGACTTGGGACGAGTAATTGATGACGGCCGAGGCCACCCAACTTTCGTGCGCAGCATCTCGATATGGCGTCTTTGAAGTAGCGTGGAAACGGACTGGTTTCAAGGCTGAACCCACATAGTTGGGGTCACCGCCGTAGTTGTCTGTGGCATTCATAAATCCATCACGTTGGTATGGGTTGTATACATGGCTAACTGGTCGATTTGTTGGTAGTTGCTGGTAGTTGACACCAAGGCGGTAACGAGCGGCGTCAGGATAAGCAAACATGCGGGCTTGCAGTACTACTACATGTTAGCTCTGATTGCTGATGTTGTAAGGTTTACATACTGGGATCAGCAGATGGTGCAAAGCCTCGCACCATGTTAGAGGGTGAAAACGCTGCTTGTTCGATATCAACAAAGTAGTTTCGCGGCTGGGTTGTTAGAATGAGGTCTTTCAGATGGATGATATTTGCTCACATTTTGGTTCAGCGTCAATTTCGCAACAGGAACCAGTGGGAAATCCCCATGTGGCCAGACTTTGGTCATATCAAAGATGTTCCACTTATATCTTTCCGCCTGCTTGGGGACATGACTTGGAAACACATGGTCCATGAGGGAAATTGCCCGTTTCGATGGCATTGCGGAGACTTGCGGTGTGATTGTCGGGATCACTACCAGCTATTTCAGTCGCTTCAGAGTCGACTAGGCAGTCATTTCCTTGATTGGACTTGAAATGGATCTTGACATAGTTGAAAGACCCGTCACTCTTGGTAAGCTTATAAGTATGGCCACTGTAACCATTGGTGTTTTGGATGGCTTTGGGCGTTCCCCTGTCAGAGAAGAGCATCATCAACGCATGCATACCCTCTTGGTTGCCATTATGAAAACTAGCAGAGAGTTAGCCTTCTTCATGGGAAAAATTCAGCTGCATGCAGTTCGTACTCCCAGAACTAGGATCATGTTAGCGTATTCGCCAATTTCTTCCCATAGGTCCGCTTACCATTGTGTTATCCGTGATATTTGTTGCTGGGTTTCTCTTGTGAGACCGGTTGAGGCTAGGGAACTTGATGGGGTCCCGGACGAAAAACACCGGCTGAAACGCATGTTAGGGAATGAAGCCTCGCCGGAGCTGAAGAGACCCACTATGCTGTTAAAGACGAAGTCTTGGTTGCCCTCTTCAGTAAAGAGCTTAAGTGCCCAGCCTCTCACATCACGCAAAGTGTCGGCCGACCCTGCACCAGGACCAACGGTGGAAACACGAATCAGTGCCTTTGTCTTTTGCCAAGGCCGTTGAGGAATGCTGCGTCGGTTAAGTGGGAGATATCATGCGTGACCTCGAGTTCGCCCATGGCGCCGACGGCGTGAGCATGAACGACCCGCTCTGGGATGCGTTCTCGGCTGAAGTGTGCGAGCGTCTCAATAAGCTGTGTGTCCTGCAAAAGCATGAGACCCTTGATTGAGTGCCATCGCTAACGCGCTGCGTGCTTGTTGGGTCCGCATAAGGGTACCCTTGAATTATCAGCGGGTCTGGTAAGCACAGCAAGAGGCATGCTTAACTTACCTTCTGCAAGAGTGTAAGTAGCACCCATGGTCTCGACGGTGTGTGAGTTTTATCGGAAAATTCTCTTCTTTGGTGTTAGTCAGTCTATTGCCAAGTGTTGGCTTATGGGTGGGCCGAATTGTTTTCCAATAAATCGTGTAAGTGGTGAGATTGTTGCACTGGACACACCCAGCAGCCAGATCCTGTGATAGTCTATATATTTGCTTAAAAATGCCTCTATGCTATGACGATGAGGTCTTGGACGCCAAGTTTTCAAGCCGTGATATCCTTTGTCTGGCATTTCGGCAATAACTCGTAATCAGTATCTAGCTACTTTCCCATACCGACGCGTCTTATGCGCTTCGGCAATAACTCGCGGTTGAAAAACCGGGTTTTGCTGCATGCATGACGGGACAAGGCCAAAGCCGAGTTCCCTTTAGCTTACTCCTGTCAAGCTGCAACTAAAATAGCAACGTCTCCCGCACGCTGCTGATTGGCTCCGGAATCAGCCCGGCTGGGGTCCGGGGTTCGGCGAGCCAGCGGTGGGCGCGCCGGTCGACTTGACTTTGGCCCGAACCAGCCAAGTCCCATTAGACGCGGCTATTCGGCGATGAGTACGAGCTGCAATGACGAAACATAGGACCATAGGACTATGCATCGTACCTTGAGGGAATATGCGCTGGACCCTGAAAGACAACATGCATGGGACGCTGAATGCGTACGCAAACTACTGACGACATCATTGTCGTTTGGCTGCGCACACGACAATGCCTTGAGGCTGTCAACATGCGTTATTTAGAACATCCGAAAATCCGAATGAGATGAATCGCGAAGTTCAAATCAGTTATAAAAGATACCCGTCAACCTCACTACCAATGTTTAATTCGAACTACATCAGCTCATTCAACAGCATCACTCAACAGCAATCTCATCCTACACACTAATATTCAATACTCTACACTTTAATATCCAACACTTCACTAATAAAACATCAACATGAGCTCCACAAGCACTTACGATTTCATTGTTGTTGGAGGTCAGTCTTTGTTCATACACCTTTAGAATTGACGCTCACAATATTCCTAGGCGGCACTGCTGGGTGTGTTGTTGCCGGTCGTCTGGCTGAGAATCCTAATGTTTCCGTCCTCGTGATCGAGGCTGGTATTAGCAACCCTGGCGATATCGATGCCATCACCACTCCTGCCGCAGCCTTCTCACTGCGAGGCAGCAGGCATGACTGGTCTTACAAGACGGGCATGATTGATCGTCCTGAATACACTCGTATTGAGAAGCCCAACACCCGAGGCAAGGTACTTGGAGGCAGCTCGTGTCTTAACTACTTCACCTGGATCCCAGGCAGTGCTGCTACCTTTGATGACTGGGCTGCCTATGGTGGTGATGACTGGACTTGGGATACCTGCAAGGAGTACCTGTACAAGGTGAGAAAAACATAACAAATATTCGGAAACATATTCGCTAACAGTCTTGCAGCCTGCCAGCTACAAGGACGACCGTGGTGAGCACCGACCCGAGCTGAAGTACATCGGTCGCGATGGTCCTCTCCCAGTTTCACACGCCGATATGCTTCCCGAGACCCAGGGTTTCCGTGACGCTCTCACCAAGGCTTGGGTCAGCAAGGGCGAGGAGCTGACTGACGACGTGCACAACGGTACTATGCGCGGTCTCTGGAAGTGCATCAGCACTGTTTACAACGGCAAGCGTTCCTCCAGCTGGTTTTTCCTGAAGGATAAGCCCAACGTCACAGTCCTGTCGCAGACCAATGCGAAGAAGCTGATTATTGAGAACGGCAAGACCACTGGTGTGGAAGTCATCACACCTGTGGGTGAGCGAACCTTCACAGCCAAGTACGAGGTGGTTGTATCCCTTGGTGTCTACGAGTCGCCCAAGCTCTTGATGCTTTCGGGTATCGGCCCTAAGGCTGAGTTGACCAAGTTTGGCATCACCCCATTGTCGAATCGGAGCACATCGGCCAGAACCTGCTTGACCACCCCATTCTTCCCCACGTCTTCAAGCTCAAGGACGGCTATGGCCTGGACAACCACCTGCTCCGTGCTGGTTTGGAGAAGGATGCGGCAGCCTCGGCTTACCGCTGGAAGAACAAGGGTCCTCTGACCAGTGGACTTCTTGAGCTAGTGGGATTGCCTCGTATCGACAAGCAGCTTGAGAAATATCCCGAGTACAACGAGTACAAGAAGGCGAACGGAGGTCTTGATCCATTCGGTCCTGCTGGTCAGCCCCACTTCGAGATCGACTTCGTTCCCATGTTCTGCGACGCCTTCCAGTGGCATATCCCGACCCCTCCCAAGGGCGACTACTTCACAGTCATCGTTGATCTCCTCCGACCTATTTCTAAGAGCGGCACTGTCACTCTCAAGTCCACCGATCCCCTTGAGCAGGCCGACATCAACATCAACTTCTTCTCCAACGACCTGGATCTCCTGGCCATGCGAGAGGGTGTCCGCTTCGTTGACGACATCCTTCTCACTGGCGAGGGCATGAAGGACATTATTGAAGAGGACTACCCTGGGCTATGCCTCGAAGCTCAGACGAGGCTATGCTGACCTTGATCAAGGAGCGATCCCAGACCGGCTTCCGTGAGTAACCTCTGTGCTTGGTTATATAAATGTCGCTAACTTTTCATGAACTAGACCCTTGTGGAACTGCCCGACTTGGCAAGGACATCGAGCAGGGTGCTGTCAATTCTACTCTCAACGTATTCGGCGTTGAAAATCTCCGAGTCATTGATGCTTCCATCATCCCAGTCATCCCCGATTGTCGCATCCAGAACTCAGTCTACATGATTGCTGAGAAGGTAAGCAACCCTATATATATCAAGTACGAAAAGTTTCTAATTTTTCTCCTAGGGTGCCGATTACATCAAGAAGAGCTACCCTGATCTCTACTAGGCTCATGTGGGAACACTCTAGGGTTTACCGAATGAAACCACGACAAATGATTTAGAATAGGCGTTGGACTTAGACTATTTAGATTCTTATGCTAGCCGTTTAATGAACTCACATTCACAAACATTAGTTACCATTATCCATAGGCGAAGCTGCCTTGTTGTGTCCTTCTACAACACTCGAAAACACCACTACTACCTCAACTGATCCAAGCCATCCTAAGAATTCGGTTTAACCGAGATTATGAGATAGTCCAGTCAGTGAATACTGCATCAATTAGCTGCACTCAGATAGTTGATGAACAATTTTAAATCCGTAGAATTGGCGCTCTGACTCTCTGACGTACTTCGAATCTAGCACAAAGTAGCCTGAAGGGGTATTACCCTGTAAGTTTTGGAACGAAATAGGTATTACGTTGGGTTATGTTGTGGCCATGTGGTATGAGTGGCAAGGACGTCAAAGTCACCTCATAACTCTTCTTTATGAGACTTAATTGCCTTCTTCTATCCACTTAATTCTGATTATATTTTATTAAGGTCATAGTGTTCCCTAAGCTTTATCTCGCAGGCTACAAATTATGCAATTCTTGTCATGCCTTTGTGGAAAAATCATCGTAACTAGATGCTAAAAGTCATGCCACGACAATATGCAACACCCGATGAATCAACTTGTCGCTCACCAAAGTGAGACCATCTGTCATCTCACCTCTGATTGGCAGGCATTAGCTTCTTCCCTATGTTTCTGGCAGGCGCTTATCATTAAGAAACTCATTAAAGATCTCATCCATGTAGTAGATCGCAGATATGTGACCACCCGGAATCATCTTTAATTTCGCTGATTTATAATTCGCTACGAGCCAGGCATTGTTGCTTCCGCCCAGATCATCGTCCTCGCCACCGACTACCAGCACGGGCTTTGATGCATGGTCATCATCGAGCGTGGCGGGATCGAAGCCCCAATCAGCGTGGACCACATCAGAGACCTCGTAGAAGCCATCCCAGGTGCGACATGATCTGACGGCGTCCCTTGCCATTTTGTCGACGAATCCGTCCCGCGTGATGCCTCTCTTTTCTAGGTACTGGGCTAGCCTATCTTTCTCCTGCGCATCCATTTTATTGAACAGCACGGTGTCGAGGAAGGTCTTGGCACCGTCCAAGGTCTTCATCTTCGATGCAATGACGACGCTACCGAGTCTTTGCAGGAGATGAAACGGAATCCACTGGGCTGGCGGCCCAATGGAGAACCAGTTGGACCAGTTGAGACTCTTTGTGTAGTTGGTATCGTACTTAAACGGCGAAAAGCCCCTAATAAGAGACACCCGCCGATCTTGCGACCGGGAGGAACAGCTCGTAAGGTGCACCATACAACATCTGCGCCTGGACAGTGCCATACGAGCCACCGGCGAGAAAAATGACATCGTATGCCGCAGTTGGATACAGATGGTCCAGCAAGGCGGCAACATCCCTTGCCAGGGCGACGTGGTACGGCTCCGACGCATCGGCGCGGGTGGACGAGTTGCCAAAACCCGGGAGCGTCGGGGCTAGCCAGTGGGCACCGATCTGTTGACACGGGGCGGGCACGTTGCTGGCGTTTCCTACGCTCATAAGACCAGAGTAGAAGATGATGACGATGCGTGACGCCGGAGGGCCGTTGTGAGCATAGGCAAGCTGGCGACCGCCGGGAAGGGGAGGATGTGCTCCTCCTCGCCCTTGGACTTGCTGTATGCGTCGGACGCAGACATTTCGGTGGCGGTTAACGTTGCGGCAAAGTGTGTGTATGGTTCGTTGAATCGATGGTCATTTTGGAGGGCATCATCGTGGTGTTGGATACCAATAGTTGGTGACCGTATTGGATCGTATAGGTGGGCGATTACGACGCATTGATCTCGTGACTTTCTTGAGTCTACTTCAATTGGTGCTGCCTAACGTTATGTATCCTCTGATAAATAGCGACACTTGGTGGAAACAAGCACAACACGGAATGGGCGTAAGGAAAATGTTGGCCATGATTCGCAGAAATTGGAGGGGAAATATATGCATATAAAATTTAAAGACACAAATATAGCCAGAGCCAAGGGAATCAATATCTTGGAGTGTGTCAACAAAACACTTTGTCTAGATGCTTAGTACCGGGCTTAAAATCAGGTACCGGTTGTTAATAATAGCAGTGGCTCCCGACTTAAGCTACCTATTCGCAAGTATTTTGACGTAATTAACCACCACTCACTTTAAAGTATTTTTAAGGATCTTGCACAGGTATCCCAGATGAAATGAAACAATCCCAAGGTCAAGCCTTTTCCACGAAAAAGCCAAGTCCAAAGCCAAGAATCGTCCAGGGTCTTAGCAAAGGACAGCTCCAGGGGTTTAAGCTGCGGGGAAAGCGACGTCAAGTATGACATCACACTAGCAAGGGTCCATTCTCTCTCTCCTCTCGTCTCGCCCAACGATCGTGAGATCACGCGTCCCGATTCGGTAGCTTGTCAGACAACGCGGCCCATGGCGTCGAATTGGATCGTCGCTTGTCTGTGCCTCTGGCGTCACTGCTTCTCCAGGGATCAACTTCACCGCCACCTCTTGTTGGCTGCCGTCGGGGCCCTGGACACTCTCGGCACTTGATGGAAGGTGACGGATCGTAGCCCTCGTCGATTCATAAATTGGAGCCTTTGCGTCCTTTCGAAGCTTTTTCTTGTAAGAGCACCTTTTGCACAGTTAATTGCAAACCCTAGCATGGCACAAGCTCGCCTGTCTTCGTTATTGCCCATATCTCATCAATCCAGCCAATCACCTCTATCCATCTTATAGCCAAGCGCCTCTACCGCTTACACAACACACCACTCCTACACACAACCACACAATATGCCTTCCTCCTCAGGCCGCCGATCTTCAAAGACCAAGAACGGTCTCCTCTTTAACCCTCTCCCTTCCCATGCCGACCCTGAGCAACGTACCACCCGCAAGTCCAAGGAGAAGGAATGCGGTGCCTTTGACTGGACCCCCGGCATCGCCATTGCTCTCCTCGGCGCCCTGACCCTTCTCGACGTGGAAAAGTCCGTTGAGAAAAAGGAGCGCCGAAAGAAAGAAGAAGAAGAGCGCCAGAAGCGTAGGCACAGCAGCGTGAGCTCCAGTTCCGCTGGGCGAAGCCGATACGGCAGTGGCAGCAGCAGTCGGAGCAGAGATGATCGATACGAGGATCGATATGATGACCGATATGATGACCGATACGACGACCGATACGACGACCGATATGATGATAGATATGATGAACGCTATTATGATGATGACCGCGACAGCCGCCACTCCTACGATAGAGGCTACGATCACCGGGACCGTAGATACTCCAGCCGCCGTGGCAGCTGGTAAGCCTCTAACCCTGGCGAGAGGCGGGTCAACCATGCATTGTACCAGCGTATGAGAACACAAGAAAAACATGATGTAAAATGGAATTGGGCAAGGGAAGGATCAGCATTTCATTAGACCGGAGTACGGATGCATTGTGTTATCATGGCGGGACCGGGTAAATGGGATTTGTACGACTGCAAGATGTATGATTAGCATAGACATGACACTGATAACATTAAGATTGCAATACATCGTTTCACGCGCTAGAAACCCTCGTGCACATCGGAACCGCCAATTGCTATTCTGTGACATGATAGCCTTAGGACTAAAGCCACATCCACCACTCTTCCCATATTTTCCAGTTGCCATGAAAGCTACATCTACCGATACCTTTCCGTTCTTTACAATTTCATAGAAATCTATACACAAGATGTTACACCGCCACAAACATCTGCGGACACCGCCGAACCATGGTCCTAATCAAAACGCCGTACCATCCCTTTGCCGAGCCATCCTCAGTCCAGAGGTAAATGGGCTTAATAAGTAGTCATGTAAACATCATTAAGTGTGGTAAGTTTACACATATCAACAAACTGAACAGGGGTACACAACCCTTCAGCTTAATCCACCTTGATTGCCCTGTAAAATGGTTAGCCTTGTTTCAATCAACAGCACTGTCTCCAACAAAACTCACCCATAGATACGACGGACAAAAGCATACGCGCTGAGGAAGCCCACCGTTCCTGTCAACAGTCCGTACACGCAGCAAGCCATGAAACTGTACGCAAAGAACAGCACGCTGCTCGCGAAACCGCTGATATGGAGCCTGAAGAAGTAGAACCACACCGAGTAGGCAAATATCCATACCGAGCTTCCGCCTCCTACCAGGAACGACTGCCACCACCAGTGGTAGTTCTCCGAGCTCAGCTGCAGGTAGATGGCCACCATGGTCACCTCAGCCACTGTGACGATGAGCATCAGAGAGACTGCCGCCATGAAGCCAAAAACATAGTAGTACCCGCTCTTGTCTTGCCATACTGACTGGAAAACGAACACGAGCTCCAGGAAAATGACCAAGAATGGAAGTAAGCCGGCCAAGATGATGGATTGTAACAACTTCGTGTGCCACGCCTGTTGCGGGATCGGGCGAGGCACTGGGAGGTCTTGGCTGGGTGTTCCCATGCACCAGCCTTGAGATATCCATAGTGAGATCCCGCATACACTAGAGGCACTTGTACACAGAGCCACAGCGCAAGAATGCCCACCAACGTGCCGAATGGGATCGCGGTGCTTGATGCCTGTGCCCAGACAAACAAGTTCAGGACGAAAACAAGAATAAACAGAAGGCCAGGGAAGAGCGTGGCTGTGACAATGGAGTTCAGCCTGTAATCCTTCCCATCGAAGCTCTTGAAGACCCGTGCGGAGAAATAGCCCGAGAAGAGACCGGCGAAAATGAAGAGGCCGACGCCTACGCTAATGAAGCCACCACGGAAGCTTGGGTTAAGGACGCCAACGGCGCTCAAAAACACGAGGCCCAATGCCATGAACAACAGCTGCATGCCCGAACCCACGAGCGGTGCCAAGAAGAACCCGTACTGAGGCGGTCGGAACACATCGGCGTGCAGTAATTTCCAGCCTGTGACATCTTCAATGCCTTCGCCCTCGTCGGAATTATCCGCATTTTCTTCATCATCAGCGCTTTTGCTGAGGAGGCCATGCGTGTTTTCCTTCGATGTCTTGCTCTTCTTGAGGCGGAACATACCATCCTCCAAAGATGAGTTACCGTACCGCTTGATGTCATCCCGAACCGTTTTGGTCAGAATGAACATGACAAAACTCGTGAGAACACCACAGATAATGAAGGAGTTTATGAGAGAGAGCCAATGAATGCGAGAACCCTCCTCCTGGTTGACAAAGTAGAGATCCCAGCGATGAGCCCACTCGATAGTGTCGTCCTTGCGGAAGTACACAGAATAAGTGAAGGGGATGGAGACGGCATCGTCTTCATCGTCGCCCTCGGTAACCCCAGCGGAGTGGCTAGACGATCCATCAAGAGATGCCAAAGTTTTATTATAATCGGTCACTTCAAATGGCTGCTCGATGTTCTGCATGTCTGCGGCGCAGCCTTTGCTATCCTTTTTGTTGTCCGGTCCAATGCTCTTAGGGTATACCTCAAAGGCAACTATAACCTTTTCACCGCGTTCACCGGCGCGACCAGGAGCTTCGCGATAGCGGAGCACGATGGTATGGTGGTTGTTGAGATAGTAATGAGTTTTGCCGTCAACGGTAGAGTATTCAGAATAGCCGAGCTTGAAGCCGGAAGCGTAGTACTTCTTCGTTTTGTCGACGGTGACAAAGCTGGTAGCACCAGGCAGATTGTCGACGATCCACTCGGCGACATAGCCATCAGCGATCATCTCCTTTGTGCGTTGTAGGTCATCGCGTGTCACCTTCCTGGTGCAAAGTGTGTTACATGCGCTATCCTCGGCCATGGACAGCTGAATATCAGACACCACGATTCGGTCGCCTCGTAAGACCTCTCCAATGTTTAACGGGATGCTCTGCCCACTTAACAGACCGTTGCCGGCGTGGCGTTTGCCGTCTGGTGGACAGACGAAGGGAAGGTCGTAGTACGCATACTGCAGTTGTGTATTATCCGAATAGACCTTGTTCACGAGAAGTGGAATCCGCTCTTTATCTTTATAGCTCCTGATGGACCAACCTGTAGAAGCGCGATTAGCGAATCTGGTGCGGTCAGACCTGGCGCATTCATGGAAGCCTTACCAGGGATATAGAAAGCTTCGACGGGGCATAGTAGCATGAGAGACAGGAGGCCCTCGAGGCCAGCTCTCAGTGTGCCGACCATGGCTATTCGATTCGAGAGTCGCGATTTTGGGAGTGACGTGGCTTTAGTTGGACTTGTTCAGGAAGATTATATGCTGTCGGGGCTCGGTCCAATTCGGTGTCCCTCGTAAGAGACAATGACCGCCGTTGCTATCGCCTGACAGAACAAAGTCGGCAGTACGAGCTAGGGCAAACACATTCGCAATCCGGAGCCAACAGCTTGGAGTGGCTCGGCGCTACGTTGCCTGGTTCCAGCCGACCAGGAGCCTAAGAAACGTTGGTGTCGAGGCAAGGGGTTCTGGAGATTGTTCTCGTATCGGGCGGAAGAGCGAATGGAATCGGCACCACACCGGCGCGCTGCTGGTCGAAGATGCGGTGCGAAAGTCGCGAGAAGGCGTGTCGTGGATTAAATGGGGCGATGGTGCAGTTGAAGCAGAGCTTCGCGCTCGTTGAGGAAAGGGAAGGGAGCCAAGTTGAGTTGAGGTTGGAGCAAGAATTACAGTGGAGCCTGGCTGGCTCTCAGGCTACGTAGTATCGTTAAGGCTTGGGTGGAGCCTCATGCGGATTTACGGGGAGCTGCTGCCACCCGTCTAGCGCCTTGGCACCACCAGCTCCTTTTTTACCCTGCGAGCTACCGATATCCGTATAATTAGTCTGAAGGCCACTTCATCCATTCTACGTGGACTTTGTTTCGTCTGTGTATATTTGCACTTTATCTCATGTTCTACCACGCCACCCCATCTAGTGGAGCAGATGAGAGGCCAAACAAAAAGGATATGATAAAAATTTTTATAGAGATATTTGAGGAAATTAAATCAGGAGATTGGTAGACGCTGAATTCGCATTGGCGCTATGGTACAGAGTACACAGGGAGTAGATCGTCTTTTACAAGATATATTTTGCCGTTTTCGGTGTATTGCTATTTACAGCCAATGCTGTCCCCTTTCCTCTTTGGGAAATGTCACGTCGAGAGCGATTTCTGCCACCAAGTGGCTACGTTTGCAGATACTCGCTCACGTATAGATTCACTCATAGCCAGTTAGTCCTGCGATCACTCCGATCAATCCTCCCTGCTTCCCATGTCCGACATCCATCCTCGCTTACATCCAACTGATTAGTCAATATCCACTACCTACGTCTGGGCCAATAAACAAAGACCTCGTATTCTTTCAAGACAATATGCAATCAAATTCCTGCCAGCTGTTTCACTTTATTTGTTATGTGCTCACCATGACAGAAACTGCAAGTGGTCATACCGAACACTGCCTCTTGGAAATTAGGTCTACCACGAGCTCGTAACAATCCCTCCGGTCATGCGCCATGCCCTGCTTCGCGTAACAACACATTGGACCAACAAGCATCTGGACAGGCTTGACAAGACGCTGCAGTCAAATTATGCGGAAGCTAACTTGGATTTGGCGTGAACCTTGGAATGATCCAAGAAGAGATGAGTGCAAAACAAAGTTGTATTAGCCACGTGGCCACAGGCTGATTCTTCAACGTCCAAATTCAATATTCAGGTAAATCAAGAATTTCATGTGATAATCTCCATATCTATCAAAATACATCCCAACTTAGTAGCTTACCTTCGGGGTGAAATCTCACAAGTGAACCACTCGCCATGCGCCTTGTCTACGTCTGTTACTGAGGAGGTGGTGGATAATTTATCCTGGGCCCATAATGAGAATTGAAATCGAAGTCATTCCTGGTATCCTCACTCAAATAGTCGGATTGAGCCTCATCGTCTACAAACCCTGTAGTCATCACCACGTCGCCACTGCCTTGTGGGGTATAAGGACTTACCGCTTGGTCATTCTCAGGAAATTCACCACTAAAAGATGGCGTGGACTGGATGGCGGTGTTTCCAAAAACAAACCCTTCCGCAGTGGCTGAGTTTGGAGGAGTTGTAGGAACTGTATGCAACTGGGCCGGGGTCACATAAGCAGGCGGGTTCCATAACTGTGGGTCGACAACGAGAGGAGCTGGCGGCGCTCGAGACACTCTTGTACGACTTTGCCTTGTGGCAGGCGCTGGTTGCGGCTGTGTAGCTGAAGGTATTCCGAGACTTCGTGAGTTCTGCTGATCTTGTTGAGGTTGACGTCGTTGAGAGCTTTGCCCATTAGCTGGTACAACAACAGGTGCCGGTTGCGGCTGTGGAGCTGAAGATATTCCGGTATTCTGTGAGTTCCGCTGATCTTGTCGGCGTTGACGTCGTTGGGAGCTTCCTCCGTTAGCTGGTGCAACAACAGGTGCTGGCAATCTATCATACGATACCCCGAGAAATGTCGCCAATCTCAAAGGCATTACCAGGTTAGGCACTGCTGCTACTTGAGCCGTTTCATCCACTGGTTCCGTTGTTTCTGCTGGTGTCTCCTCTGGCCTTATAAGATGCGATACTCTAAGAGTGTCCGCTAATCTCGGAGGGAGAGTCGACAAAGGACCTCTTGTTTGAGTCAACATATTTCCAGTCGACGATTGTTGTGCCCGGGGTCGCCTTGGTCTCTGAGAGCTTACCTGACCAGGCCCCGATGTTCTATTTAAACCTCCATTTACGGACCCGGGGTCTGAAGACTTGTAGATGATCCTGCTACCCCACTAGGTGGGATGTTGGAAGGCCCTGCTTCCTCTGTAGGTTGTTGTGTAGGTTGTTCTGTAGGTTGTTGTGTAGGTTGTTGTGTAGGTTGTTGTGTAGGTTGTTCTGTAGGTTGTTCTGTAGGTTGTTCTGTAGGTTGTTCTGTAGGTTGTTCTGTAGGTTGTTCTGTAGGTTGTTCTGTAGGTTGTTCTGTAGGTTGTTCTGTAGGTTGTTCTGTAGGTTGTTCTGTAGGTTGTTCTGTAGGTTGTTCTGTAGGTTGTTCTGTAGGTTGTTCTGTAGGTTGTTCTGTAGGTTCTGTCCTAACTGGTCTTGAGACCTCGTTAGCTGGCTTCGACGACTTCCTACCCTGCAGTTGAGCAGACTCTGCTGCCTCTATTGCCTTGCGAGATGGGCGACGAAGTCGTTGAGATGTTCGCCTGCCAGTCATTTTAGATTTTGGTAAGTTGGTTTTTGGGAGTTATCTTACTGTTGGAAGACTAATACATGGGGGCGGTCGGTTGCTTTTATACAACAGTTCTGCTGCTTCCAATCGATGCCATCCATGAGTTGGATATCTCATAATGGATCTTCTGGTGTTCGGTGAATCAAGAAATGAAGTGAAAAAGACGTTCGAACAAAGGAATCTTTGTTGTAGTGTACATTATTGTTGATTATTCAATCTTGGAACAAGTTACGGAACCTGTCTACCTTTCACCTTCATTGTGGAGTTTAGAACAATGGTACAAAAGATTTCTCTTTTATAGGGTCGGATAAACAAGTAAAAGAGTCCCCGTTGCAAATTTTGGAGTTCTTTGGCAAATGAGTCCCCAGTCGAAAGCAAACGGTGGAAACCATAAGAAGCAATATTGTAAGTAATTGAACAGCCAGGTCATCTCTTCTAGCGGTAAAGTGATAGCGTCTGTACCGTGTTGTGTTGCCTTGGTTTTCTCGAGTTTGTACCTTGCCAAAGAGCAAGGGCGTTCAAGATCAAGTCTCAAAGCGCTCAAGACCCCAGCAAACGCCCTCAAAATCCAACCCTTTGACCACATTAGATGCGAGAAGCATCAACAACCGGGCGCCAGGCCCGACTGAAAATCAGGCAGACGAGAGCTACACAGACCAGGTTGCGTTGTGACAAGTGTGATGTAGCCATTTGTAGACAAGCTAAATGCTGGAACTTCTACCACAGGCACATTAATAGAAAGCCAATGCTCCTCGATTTTCCTTGACTTTGATTGGACCAGATCCATGTCCATTATACCCATGCTGCCTACGCACTACCGAGGAGATAGGAGGCATCACGCTATCAAGGGATGCAGAAATGCCCAATGAGGCTGACAAGAGGCGCTGCCCAACATGAATCTAGCTCGAGCTACTGGACGATTCACTTCCATCAGTTCTGACAAGATTGCGGAGTGATCTTGCTATTCCGTTTGCAGCTCTCTCACCGGCTAATTTTAGTCCTTCCTGTCGTTCAGCCACTATCAATTTCAGATCAAGGAGGCTCTAGCTGGACGTCAATAATATTTAATATGGACTCAAACGCATTGAAATGCGCCGAAGAAGCCAACTCAACTGACTGCCTCATTCGCACCTTGCTTCAATTCCTTGAGGATGCACAGAAATCTGATAACGAAAAGTTTGATTGGGACCCCATAACCTTTGGGTTCACCGTCCCTATTGCTGTGATTGCGGCTTCCTTTGCTATCATCCCCATCTACCAAGCTGTGCTCGCCGCCGGGCAAGGTCGCCGCAAATGCAGCCCAGAGGCGATTGGCAAGTGGTCGAAGTGCACCAAGCGGAAGTGGAAAGTTCGGGAATTAGGAATCCTATATATTGCAAAGACACCTATTCTCACCATCAAAAGTGTTACCAAATATCTCCAGCTGCAGGACATGAACAGTCCTGAGTCTCAGAGCCAACCCTGTAAGAAAGCCATTGAAATAGGAACGAACTTCGGTTTCTACTATCTCAAGGAAAAACTATCTCTCTTATTTCAGAAACGGAGTTCGGATACGGTGACGATGGAGCGAAGCCAGGATGCAGAAGAGCACGACGCGGGCGCGGCATCTTGGTACATTTTTCTTCATAATATGGGACTTTCGGACTTTCAACAACCCAAGAAAGATATGGTCACCACGCTCGCCGATTATCTACCTGGAGATCTCTTAGCCGTACCTGCTCGCATCGAGGTGAGGCTCGCGTTTGTCTTGATGGCAATGTTCAATAAATCTTTGCGAGTTCAGGATGCGCAGCTACGATTTCCCAACCTGATTGGAAAGCAAAACCAATTCGAGATAAGACCACATCCGACTTTGGGAACTGTCGGTGCATTTTCGAGCTACGAAACAATACAAAAAGCAAAGAAACTGTCGAAGGAGAGGCTGGAGTTGGCTTTCAAAAACGCTGAAGGGACTATAATTTTATCATCCAAGAGTCTCTTCTCCACTCTTCAGTCCTGGAGGCAGATGTTAGAGATCAAAATTGTTGATTATTGGATATTTTATGGTCCAATTGCCGATCACCGTGACAACTGTGAGCAATGCAGGCACAGTCATGACATGAATCCTGGGTCGTTCACCCTTCCTCGAAATACTTGGCTCTTTTATGGGTTCTTGTTTGGCAAGGCTCCAATGTTCTGCCCAGCAGCCTTTCCATGGAGCGTTGTGCCCAGTACTCACATGTTCGAAGCTCTTGCTATCAGCGGTAACATCGCCACCAATGGGAAAGTCAAGCTAGCTGCGGAGAAAGACGAGAGCTATAACAGCACACACATCTTCGATTTGATAATTAATTTCTACCCCAACAAGACCCACTGCCTCCTTTCAGATCAAATCGAACGTCTTTTTGTCCATGCAATGAAGTATTAGATGCGTGTAGCCAACTACTCCTTGGATTCAACACATTTTCCGACTGGGTAACCACTTCCTTCACCGGCGAGCTACCCAAACTACGGATGAATGTATTGAAAATTCTCTGTCACATAGATAGTTGGCTTGTTACACAGGATGACAAACTCGTTACATGTCGAGCGGCATGGCTTCTGACCGATACAACATGCCTGCAGCAGCTTTTGAGTTATCTCGAGACAAGGCCAAAAGATGCCAAGACCTTGTCAATAGAAGGACTAATACAATTATGCCGCCAGGTGAAGCGTTGTGATATCGAGGATAGCAAGAGTTGGTGCTTGATCGAATCCTTCACCTATAAAGAAGCCAAAGAAATGAGTGACGACTTGACCAGACGTTTCAATGATATCAGTATTCTTGAGAGGATTGGAAGAATTATCAAGACGGAACTAACTGCCAAAATGGAGTGGATTGATAGCGGGCCTTCAAAAAGCGGACCTCTACCCATCCGAGATTGGAAAAATGATAATGGCCAACTCATCACTCGAGTGCTTGCATTTCGAGCAATGCTCAGTGCAATATTGTACTATACAGCGCACGACAACACGTCTATGCTATCTTCTGGGATTTGGGAGCAAATTATTCCGATGATTTAAATTGCAGAAGATTATTCGGTCCTGCTTAGTCGCGGCTCAGCGTATGTTTATCTGCTCTGGGTTCATAACTAGTCGCTAGAATCAGCGGTGGAGGCAGCCCATTAGCAAGTAGTCGATCAACGGATTTTTAAAGGTATCCAGGACCTCAAGTGACTCTAGACGTTCATTGACCAATTAGAACCAAAATCTATAGACAGTTCTCTTTTCAAAGGTTATTATATCAGGTTTTGTTAATCGCTTCCATATTTATATCTCTATTATAAACTAACCATTGCAACCCAGATGAGGAAACCTAACTTACGTACACAGGATAACTAAGGATAACTATCTCTAGGTACATAACATGCTGTCATGATGTTATGTTGGATCGTGACTCGGTACCTGGAACAACGATAAAGGATAAAAAGACTTGAATAATGCAATATGGGATAGCTGAAGGCACTCAGATGCTTGAGAAATTACGCAATGACTTCATTGAGGCCAGATAATGAGCTTGGTGGGGAACTTTGTGTTGCACGACACTGCATAGTGACAAAAGCTGTCACAAATTTTGTTATAAGATGGACCTATGACAAGAATTAAATATTGCTCCTATGTATCGTCGTCAATGGTCTTAATTTGTTCGAAATATAATATACTGATTTAATGATAAAGGAGCACAGGGAAAACTTGGTTTTCACCATCCAAGCTCATTCTAACATACCTACCATATTTTATGTTCCAGTACCCCGAATTATGTAGTATCATTGTAGCCTTAATATCCGGCCGCACCAACAGCCATTCCAGTACTGCATCGCAATTGGTTGTCTTAAAAGGAGCTTGGGTCAACCCAATTACTACCCAATATCACGATCTTTTTGAAATATCGTTGACTGTCGCGTCGGTTCGTGTTTACACCCATGCCAATCCATGATTCTTGGCTCCGTGTTGCGCAACACCATCAACTAAAGGATGTGCCACTCCTATATCTTTCCTCTCCCATAAACGAACATCATTGCAGATAATGGCACCAGTATCCGGCTCAAGATGTGTAAATTGCCAGGCTGAAGCAACCACGCGGTGTGCTGGCTGCATGAATGCACCAGAGTATGAGGTTGGTGATGCAGCCAGCACTGTGTATTGTGGCCGCGATTGTCAGACAAAGCATTGGAAAAACCACAAAGCTCATTGTCGTATTATGCAGAAGCGAAAAAGACTCTTTCGAACTGCGAAGGTATTAAAGGCTGCTTTGCTGACTTACAGAGAGGTCATGTATGACATGGATTTGACAAAGATTGAGCTTCAAGATGGGGTTCTCTGTCTCTTTCAAAGCCAGAGGTCTATTAATAGTCGATTAAAATATGGGATGTTTCCGAATCATCTCACTACCAATAAAGAACATAAGGAGGCCGCCCTGGCTAACAATCAATGCACAACTGCTATGGCACTGCTAGGTCGCTTGACACGAAAGCTACTTCAAGGTTAGATCCTTCCTAGTAGCTATCCAGTAAGAATGACAAAGCTGATAACTACCAGGTGTTCCCTCTACAATTGAAGTGTTAGATATCCACATCGGAAAGCCGCGAGTTCCGACTAAACTCGTCCCTGGTCCAGACGCGAGCGGGGTTCCACATACGGTGTTACGAGTGCATCTCCTCTTCAGTAAGGAGACATGGATTGTCGATACTGCGGGCTGCCAGTACGGATTTCAGGAGGTTTTGGTGCCTTTCGACATGTACATGAAAGACAAGTCATGCCATAATGCCAACGATCCCACTACCTATGATGCAACGGAAACAAAGGACCTGGACTTCTTCGCAACTCTTCCTTTTATGAACAAAACGAAAGCGCAACGAGATGACAGGGAACTAGAACGCCGGATTAGGCTTCATTTTGCTAAATTCGTTGATTCTTCCGTCGGTAAAGAGGTACTCGAGGGTTCTGATACTCAGTTTCAGGACAAGCTTGACAATTTCGCGTCTGGTTTAAAGTCTCATATGCTTGCGTTTAAGAAATGAATCCAGTTTGAGATTTATCTGAGTGGTTTAAGTATTGGCCTATGGTTTACGTCCTCAAATACTCCAATACTTGGTAGGTTTCAAGAATATATGTGGTGTGTGTAAAGTTTGAAACCAAACGAGCAGAAATAAGGAAATAAATATCAGGAGTTACATGATCCTAAGAGTATCATGGTGAGATGAGAAAATAATCCCACAGGGTGTTCTATCAGTTGTATCGGCTTGTCTAGGGTCATATAAGATGCAGCTTCATTTTTACTTACCTCTTGTTGGCCTACTCCAATATAATCTTTTCCCATTCACTTGTCAAGCTAAGCTGCCGGACTACTTCATGTGAAACCCACCGCTTAGATACATTTGCACAAGGAAAACAGCCGCTGTGCATGGAATTGTAAACGCCCAATAAACCCAAAATTTCTCTTGGATCACGTTGGTTTCATCCCATTTCAAAGATGGAACTGCAAACAGGGCAGCAAAGAAGGTAGCAGGAAGAAACGCCATTGTCATGGTTGCAATGGTTTTCATAGCACTGCTGTCTTTGCCAGTTGCTGAAGCTATCTCTGCACTAGCCTGAGCAATGTCCATGTTGGCACGCGCATCAGCATGCGTCATCAATGCATAGATCTATTAGGTGTTAATGGGGCACGAGTTTGAGAGAGCAGGAGCACTGACAACGGACGATTGGTTGTTAAATCGTCCTTGGATGTAATCCAAAGTGGTTCCAGCATCGTCTAGCTTTTCCGAATTTCTGGAATTGTTGCAGCGAAATGTTTGAGTTCCGAAAGTCGCATCTTCTGAGCTTCGTTGGTAGGGGATTGTGAACCTTGATCTATTACCTCTTCAAGAAATGACGCGATCTCCATACAGATCTTTACATGTCGAAAAAGGTTCGTTAGAACAACCACAAGTTTTCCCACTACCTGTGAAGCTTGTCTCAACCCGTCTATATCTGATGATTTGTCAAAACCAGTGGATGCTCCCGCATGAGGACCATGGCCGGTTTGTCTTTCCAGTGCCCTAGCATGGTTCAAAGCAGCGTAGATGGAGGCATCAAGCCAACTCATGGTATCGACCAGCATGCACCATGTTAACAGAATTGGAGACTGAATCTTGTTTTTCTCCAGTGTCATGATGTTCATGAAATTATCGAATGCCTGTGTAGCCGAGTCTAGCCAGTTATCTTGATGAATCAACATGACCCCACGTGTTGCACACTTCTCAGCATCGAATGACCACAGAATAGTAAAACGTCGTGCACATATGTAGTAAGAAGCAACGTTTTCATTAGAATTTTCGGCATAGAACCCATATCGATTTAACCTAAGTGAATCTAGGAGACGGGGTTCAATGCCGAAGGAGTTGAATAAAGTCATGAATAGTTCGTACGTGGTATATATGTAGTCACGGCTATCCCTGGGAAACGTGACAATCAATAAAGACGCTTGGGAACCTGTATTCTTAGCTGCCAAAGACGCCAGGTGGTTGAGAACCTCATGACTAGGAACTTGCTGACGACCATGTTGAAGCTGCTTAGAAGCATATGTGTCGGTGCGAATTACAGTCGCTTTATCAGTTTTACCAGGCGGCTTGAAGTTCTGGGGTGATAGATGCGACAGCTTTCTCAAAGTCTCCATGACTTTTACGAGACAACAAAAAGTATTTGAAGAGAATTATTTTGAAATGGCCTTGGTTTGAAAGGAAATTGATTTTGAGAGCGGGGACCACATTCAGCTGGTTGTTCAGCCACGAAAAAATGCATAAATGCTGGCTGTGTATGCCAAGATGTCAGCACATGTAATTCGTAGGAGTGAGAATAATCTGTCTACAAGTTGTAATGGAGGACAATAGTTCCGTCTACCTTGCGAATTCTATCAGAATACAAAGTCTTATGAAAAAGAAGCTGTGGATATGCTTATGATTCATTTAATTTACTGTCTCTTTATCACCGATTTATTATAACTTTCTTGCTTTTTAGTCGTTAAGTCTTCAGCACCTTGCTGATTATCTGTTGAGAGATCTACGCTAAGTATGCGTAATTTCTGTCCTCTAAGTGTACATTGCCCCCTGTCTAGTGTCCCAAGTTAAACTACAACAAATCCTTTCCCAACCACAGCCATGCTCAACTCAGCCCATCTCTAATCCTAGCAATATCACAAATCCGCCTACTATCCGAAGAAACTCAAAAGATGGCAGACAGCTATGTTAAAGATGACATCTCTATCACCGTTTTCCGTGGATCACCTCCAAACAATGCATATGTCTGGTCCCCTTTGTCACCAAGCTGGAGGCCCGCCTGCGCTTCGACGGCGTGAACTACCGCTCCGCAAGCGGGTCACCCAAAACGGCGCCTCGCGGCAAGATTCCGTATATCGAGGTCCGGAACTCCAGAGATGGGGATTCAGGTCGTCCGCAGGCCATGAGTGACTCGACCTTGATCGCCCATTCTCTTGCCGCCAACGGCGTGCTCCATGACCTTAACGCCGCTCTCACTCCTGCACGCCGCGCCCATGACCTCGCCGTGCGCGCACTGCTTGAGGACCGTGCCTACTTCTACGGTACGCGCGAGAAGTGGTGCGATAACTATCCCGCCATGCGTGACGGCGTGCTTGCAGCGGTGCCTTGGCCGATACGGGCGCTTGTCGGGTGGCTGGCGTACCGAGGCGTGTCAAGTGCGCTGTATGGTCAAGGCACAGGGCGTCTGGAGGATGAAGAAGTGTTGCATTTGAAGAAAGAGGCGTGGGAAAGCATCAATGCGCTGCTTGAGGAGTCGATGGCTTCAAGAGTTGAGAGCACAGAAGAGAGGGACCCGTTCTGGGTTTTGGGCGGACCAGAGCCTACAGAAGCCGATGCGACCGTTTATGGATTTAT
The DNA here is from genome assembly GCA_020081605.1 of Albifimbria verrucaria. Classification (NCBI taxonomy): domain Eukaryota; kingdom Fungi; phylum Ascomycota; class Sordariomycetes; order Hypocreales; family Stachybotryaceae; genus Albifimbria; species Albifimbria verrucaria. Next base: position 1,099,241 of record JAHREC010000049.1, read on the forward strand.
TGTTGGCGCTCTTGTTTGCACGGCGTAAGTAATCTTCCCAAATGCATGCTTGAAGCTGGAGAAAGGCAGGACTTCTTGACTAACAAGTGCTGACTGAATGGTTTCACAGGGCACCAACTACTTCCAAAATTGTAAGAGGACATCCTGTGCTAATTGAATATGCCCAACGAATCCATGATCGTTTCTTCCCGACTACAGCCAGTGGGAGTAAGATATCACCGAAAGCTGAGAAGATTCCCAAGCACTTGGGGTAAAGCTCATTGTACATGGAGGGCATTGCTCATACACAATCACATATATGGTCACCATAGCCGAATAACAGTGCAGTATTATCATCTTGTTGAATAATATTATTATAAATGAATTAGAGGAGTTTATCTTATGTTGAACGCTTGAACAAATTGCGTCCTTGTGAGGGCTGATGTATAACAGTCTGCCTCGGGTATAACGCCACGCTTAAATTCCGATCCCAGTCATGCAATAGTCATGTTAAAGACCATTAGAGAATCTCATGTTAAAAAAGAATGAAAAAAATCCCGTCCCAAGCAAAGAAAAAACGCCTATTTTTAAATGTTTGCTGAATTATAAAATGTCGTTTCTCACGACACGCTGATGGCCGCACCGCGGTGCTCGTAGCCCGGTAGTAGGCTAGTGCCCAGCGTCTCCTCGGGTGGAATGTGCATCACACGGGGCTGTAGAAACTCGTCGGCTTCGGCCTCGGCGGCCTGTGCCATGGCAGTCTCGAAGCTTGGCAGCTCGTCCTCAGCCTGAGGCGAGTGCACGGCCTCGACGCCAATCTGCAGAGGGATCGACAGTGAGACGGCGGTGTTGGTGGGGCCCACTGAAAGATTTAGTTGCAGCGTGTATGTGCGAGACATGAGGCACGAGTGGAAGGTCGGCAAGAAGAACTTCTTGTTGGTAATGGGGACCGTGATCGGGATGTCGAGGCTGGTAACGTGCGTAAAGGGTACGGCCTGCTCCTTCTTGGCGTTCCTCCCACGGCTACTCCCTGCGGCCGGAGGCATCGCTGTCGCAAGCCTCCTCCTCAAAGTGCGAGCTCGAATAGCCCGAGTCACGACGCGCACTGGATGTGCGCTGCTGGTGCCATGCGGGCTTCTCGACGCCAACGGAGAAGAGGTTGGTGCTGGTGGAGTAGTTCAGGGCGGGGCCATACGCGTAGCTGATGCGGCCGCCAAGGTTGGGCAGGTTTTCGACTGGCAGACCACTGAAGAAAGTCGTCGCCGTGAGCTTTCCGGTGACAGAGTTGATCTTTGGCGGTGCTGCATCCAAAGATGATGGGGCGAATTCGAGGTCCACGTGGGCGACGGTAGAGGAGGCGCGGTGGCCGTCAGGAGATAGCATTAGGGCGCAAGGCTGGATGGAAGAGGCCGTGATCTTGCCCAACTTGCCGGCGAACAGGCTCTTTCGGATCGTCTTTGTCTTGGAAAGGTTGTATCGCTGGTCATTAGAAGTTATATCGAGGGGTGCATCCTCAGGCGTGGCCGGCAGAACCTTCAGAATATGCTGGCCACCGAGGACAATCTCAGCGCCACCAGCGGTGTGCTCAATAGCCCTAGCCTTGATCGCATATTGGATGCGAACCATTTCCGGGGCTTGGTCGTTGCTCTCCCAGAAGCCCACGGTGGGAGGGAGTCGTAGGTGCTGCTCGCGCACGGCAAGAGAAGTGCACTTATGGTTGCAGGCGCCGATTGTGAGCTGACGAGGCACGACGAAGTTGAACGGGACGGTGTAAGTTTGTCCAGCGGCGAAGACGCGAGGGTTAGGAAGAGACGAAGAGAGTATGGGCATGCGCAGCTTCATGAAAGTCCTGCAAGAGTGGGAGGGAAATGATTGGACATAGTCGAGGCGTGTGGCAGCGGTACCAATGAAAGAAATCTCGAAGCTGTCGAAAGAGACGTCTCGGAAAGACTTGATGCGAGCATGGCCGGTGATGTTGGAGCCGGTGGTGTAGACCTTGGAGCTATAGTGTTGATCGATGACGATCTCAATCGAGGGCCGTGCCCGAGATGCGTCGAAGCCCGCAGACATGGTTGCTGAGACGTATGATATCTGGTGTAAGGGCGCTGCAAGAAGCAGCAGGAGGACGCAGTGTCTCAATTGAATGCAATTGAGTAGAGACGATATAGAGTGAAGGGCCAAGAGAGCTAGTAGAGGTGGGCTCGTGACTGTTTTGTAGTCTGAAGCTTGTGAATGGCCAAGACCAGAAATGCGCAACGCTGAGGGGGACCAAAGCTCTGATATAGATGCGGGCAAAGGGTGTAAAACCAAAGAGTCAATGACAAACGCGAACAAGGATGAGACGGATTAGAAATTATGGGAATACGTAGTTTCAGGACCAACGTGCTGGGAAAGGCGAGAGCAGGATGGAGGATGACAAGCCGATCGACAGGTTGGGCGTGCAAACCAGGGTGGCAGCCAACTAGTTCTTAAGGCTGAGTCACTTGAACGAAATGCTCACCTTTGGCATTTGCTGGTCCCCTTCCGACAAAACAGGCCTGCCACCACACCACACCACTCCGTGAGCTAGCTGGGCGCCCGTCGTTGCACGCCTTTCTTTGATGGAGTTGTGTGGAGGAGCGTCTCCGGTGACGGGGCCAAGGAGGGGTGTGGGAGACAAGGGTTGTGAATGGCGAGCTGCTGAGGGCCAGGCCAGGAGGAAAGCACAGAAAGGGAGGGGTGGCGGCTGGTGGAGTTTAGAACACACAGCTCTGGCTCGAGGGAATGAAGACAAAGCCGCATGTGAATCAATCCATGGAAAGCCCTGACTAACTAGTCTCTTGTCTAGCCTAACCTAACCCCAACTAACTCACCTTAACCACCTTGACGATGCCATGCCCTGCTCCACCAACCGCCCGTGGCCAGCCCATCGAAACTCACCGACGAAGCCCTTCCGCAAGCACCAGGCACCGGATACTTCCCACCGTCTGTTCAACGTTTCCACTCAACGACACTCACCATGACGACAACCCGCAGTGCATGACTCCCTACCGCACAACAACAACAACATGTTTCAACAAGGCGTCTGCGTGCATATCCCATCCCTGGGCGGCACAACTGTAGTCTCACTGCTGTTCGGCTTGTGGGGTCCCTCATGTCCGCATGTCCCACGATGCCGGGCAGCTTGGGGTTGGGGAGCCTTCCACCCCACGGCCCAGATCACAAGTATGGATACAGCCGACCAGGGTGCAGCTACGGGTCTAAATCATCTTGTTCTCCTAGCCCTCTCCATCGCCAGCCTCGCTTTAGGACCGTCGTTCGCGGCAGAGTCTGGCCTGGCCCGGGGCGTGCGGACCGCAGGGCTCCCGGTTCAACATTCCCGGCTTACCTTTCCACCGAAGAAAACGAAGAAGCCACCGCATATCAGCTCCTGGCCGATTTCCGAAATGCGAAGCCGTATGCCGTGTGCTGAATATAGCCGTAGTTGTTCCAATAGCCGTTCGTCCCAAATGATGCGTCACATCCAACAGGGTTGATGGTTGGCCGACATCGCTGAGCGACACGCAATAGGGCCTGCTGCTGACTTGTTTAGTTCCCGAGGGAGACAAGACTGACTGCTCCCGCATCGCGACTACCACACCAATCAGCGGGTGATGGCGACGGTGTCTGAGATCAACACGGGTGAGCGACCGCCTGGGCGCAAGATGGACAAATCTTGCAACAGAGATGCGTGACGATCTTCGACGTCACATCAGGATCCAATGAAATCATCCTTCTCCATCATCTCCTGTTATGCTCAAAGATATGTGGGTTTTGGCCGTTGATGGTCTTTTGGCGGTGGAGACGAACATATCATCGAACCACTTCGCGTTGTGTAGATACTGTGTTTACTGTACTGTATATCGGTCACTTCTGCTCAGTGCCGGGCTTGTTCCCCATTATTTCTTTGTGTTCTTTATTTTTACTTTCCACCTTTTTTCTTCCTCCCAAGCGTCCCCTCCCAAGCATCCCTCCCGAGGTATGTAAAATTCGATATCCACTTTGCTGTGTGCCTAGACTTTTGCCGTGCTGAAGACATCGTGGGTCCGCAAGAAAAGGATCCTTCAAAAATGGCCCTTTGTCAATCCAGTTCTGACGAGAAAAAAAAATTATCCATCTCCTGACCTTGTGCCCCTGGCCTAGGTCCACCGTCCGTGTCACAGAGCTCCATCACGCCTCGACGATAATTGTCAAGGCGGGTGGTCGAGACCGCGCGAAATGGGGCCTGCCCCGTAGGTACCCATCGGCCCTTTCGCCGTACATGAATAGCTGTGCGTGCGATCCGACGGAACATGCCTCGTGGTTCAATGATTGACAAACAGTGCATAAAGCTTGGTAGTTGCTCCATCGCGGGCCCGCGAGGCGCCTACGCGCCAAGTCAGTGTCCTTCTTGGCTTGGCTGTTCTTCTGTAAACGGCATTTCCGGATCTGGACATGGCTCAGGACACCCCAGTTTGGCGGAATGGCACTTGGAGGATATAGTATTCTCGGCCGTTGGGCTTTGCGTACGATGGAATGGCATTGAACGATGTGGTCTTCCGGCCATCCATGTTTCACCGGCACTGTGACTCCTTTGATGGCTTCAGCCATCGTGATACAGATCCATGCTTCTACTCCTCACGCTCTACATCCGATATCGCCCAATGCAAAAGCGAACCTTGATGATTCACGATGTCGGGCAAAGCCGTCGTATCTCCTTTCTGGCTCTCCTACACATGGTGCAGGGTGTCTCAGGGCCACCGCTGCGTCGTGGCACCCGCCCACAACCGTGTTGTAGTTCTCACGCAAGCTGGTGTCATGCCATATCCACCATTCTCCACGAGCAGGAGTCTGTTAACATCATGCTCTCCAGTTTTTGCCTGATTCATGGCTCAAAGTATGACATATGTAGTATCAGTTGCACTTGGTGGTCTTACAGTATCGACCAAGACCTAGACACGATGCATTCCTTGACAAAGAAGAATGACACGTTCATCATCGATCCATATCACGATACGGAACCTCAGCGAACATCTAAAACAAAGGACCGACAACAAAAGCCGATGAAAAAATAAATCGTGAACCAGTGAACAATTCTCCACCCGATCCCCACATGTCTGCCCCGGGTTCCCATGCGGCTACATGCACGATGTGCCAGTCGATCACTGCTTTCGAGTTAGCGTCGATGAATCACGACAGACGCAGAGTTTGGCTACGCCCACCTGTGCTCCCACACACACGCCCCTCCTATTCGCCATTTGTTTGTTCCAGGACCGACAGGCGGCCAAGCAAAGGGCGCGCCGTTGGCATGAGCTGACCTTGACCCTGGCCCCGTGCTCTGCTGTTGGCGTCAAGGTGTAGGAGGCTACGAAGTATATGCTGATTAATGGGACAGGACCCTGCATTTCCTAAACGCGTAGCCCCGATGCTCGCTGTGGCTGGATGATGACTCCTGATTGACGCAGCTGCGCCCTTGCTGAGCTCGCCATATGCCATCCAAATGTTTAATGCCTGGGGCTCAAGTAAGCAAAGCATATCGTATGCGTCGTTTAAATTCGGTTCCTTTTCTTTTGCCTGGAGCTGAATCTCGTCTGCCTGAACTCAACCAAATTCTCGGCTCCCATAGACTTTGCCATTAACAACTAAGAAGCCACAATCAGTAGAGCATTTTGTCAGCAGATTGTTTCGTCAGCAGACAACCATGGCCGAAGCAGGATTTGGGAGTTTTCTTGGGAGGGAAACGACTCTTGTGGTCGAGACAATCTGGTGGCGTTCGAAACAGCCCACAACAACTGGAATTGTTGACATCGCTGCTTTGTCTCTTGTGTGCCTATGATCCCCTTAAACAACCCATCAGGGTACCCATAGCTGACGTAGTTCAAATCCGATGAGTATCTCTAGGCAAACAGTTCTAAACACTAATCGAAGTGGCCATGCCTAGCCTACAGCTCTCACGTAGCTTGAAGGGGACTGGCCAAGCTTTGTCTCACACCCTCACAAGCCCTCCCACCATTGGCCCACATGTCGTCCATCTATGATAATTCCTGCTCTATGCTTGTGAATAAAGCTACTCTCAACCTAGAGCTGGTTGGCTCCGCGGTCTGCTGGCCGAAATTTGAGAACGCATAATGTTCTCGCAGAGTCACGCTTTAATGATCATGATCCTCCTCCTTATTTGTCCGATTGTTGTTTTTAAGCAATCGTGTTCGTCACCTTGATCTCTATAAAAACTGTCGCGTATCGTTGTAAGCTTAAGTTACTCTCTTCTCCCAAAATTCTGTCAACAGGAAGTGTTATTCCAATGGGATAGCAAGGTTTCGCCTACCTCGCGGTTCCCATTTAGCTAAAAGGTTTCATGTATAAGAAGTTATGATGAATATATATTAATTAATTAATTATTATATTATTATAAGTTTAATATATTTTTAGTTGTTTATTAGGTATTTGGTTGATTTCCTGTCGAGATGTCTGCGCTAGATGTGCGGAATTTCCGCCTTCCCACTGTAGCAATGACTTCTTATCATCGACAAGTTTCAAATGATAGTAGCAATAGGCATTGGCTCTTCATATCAATAGTCCGTAAATTATGCACAATATTCGTTTATTTAATATCTCTTAGCTTTGCTAATTTATGAATTCACCCATCACTCTATTTCAGAATCTCGACGTCTAGGTTCACCAGCCTTCTAGCCAAACTATACTCAAACACAAGCACTTATGGTCTATGCTCGAGATGAAAGAAGCGCCCGCAGGATGCGTGATCTTCTTTTGGGGTTTTTGCTACTGGCTTGGTATCATATCCTGCTGTTTTCCCTTGCTTTATATCAGTTCTCGGCTCAGCCAGAGGAGTCTTGGTGGAAGCCCTTTGGGCACCTCTGGCAGCCTTCTCCTGTTCAATATCAGCTGAGTAATCTTCCTGGATCTTCTGCTGGATTTTCTCTTGTTTCTGGCGCTCTATTTCAAGAGCAACTACTCGTCTTAGACGTTAGTAGCGTCGCTGTGGTCATCCAGCATAATCTTACCTTTAGGCTTTTGGGTCCTTGCTGTAATCTGAAAGTTCAAAAGTCTCTGGGAAGCCTTCTCGAGGAAACTTGATGTGCTCAAGATTATATCCCAAGGGCAACTGTCCACTATAAAAAGTCGTTTCTTTTCATGCTGCCATGGGAATCTTGAAAATATTCCAATTCAATATGGAACTCCGGGTTATAAATTTTACCGTCGAAGCCAATCACTTCATGCCTTTTCTCTTCGGGTATAGGTTTGAAAGTGCTCTCATCCAGCGCAAGAGACCTAAGGAGAAAATCTCGAGATACTTGGTCGACACATGCTATTGTGTCATATTTCAAGCTTGCAGTGACTGTCGTCGGGGTCTTCATTATAAGATCAGTTACGACATATGCAACGTCAGGAAACTGGACGCTGTGAGTCTCAGCAAGTGCTCGTCCGTTCAGATGCATCGTAGAGGAATTTTTTGTTTTTGAAGACGATCGGCTGAACAATATTTGACTAAGTCAAGTAATGGCTCCCCTGAATGAGTTAGTTGGAAACGATTGATGCTTCATTCTACAAAGACCCACGTCTGCTGTTGCTCTACTGTACCTGTTTTCACAGCACTATAGTTTCTTATACAAGATATCCTGAAGCCTACAGCTGAAGGACTTAGGCTTATTACTAACTCAGTGAAAAGATGTCAGAGATGTTACGCTGATACTTTTTACAGCTTGTGATTTTTCTTTCAATACTCATTCGGGGAATAATGCTGAATGGTCATAGTCAAGAGAGAACATTTGTTGTTTTATAAATTATATTGTGTTGCCGCTGGGGCTCTTTCCAGATCATTGCCACGGAATGGCTACACTCGTAGGCTGATAAAGTATGCACATCTGATGCATCAATATCGGAGATAGATACCCCAGGGGAAAGAGGCTTAGGGTTATTAATATCTTTGCCCATTCTTGCCAGTAACATTTGTCTAAGCAGCACATCATAGGTATTAATGGTAAGGCGACCTTTGGTCTGTCGAGCAGATATGTCAAAAGGATAGCAGGGCTGAGGGGTGGCAAGATATAATGCACAGCCTGGCAGCATGTATGAGTGGGTATTATTGGATGCCTTAGGAGGTTACATTGATCGAGGCTGTAAAGAGCCGACCGAATCCCTCTGCGCCTCCTATCATTTCCTCACGGTGCCACTTCAATCAATATTGTGAAAATGGATCCTATCAATGACCTTCAGCGATCCGACTACCGTCGACTTGCACGGTTGATGAGTGATGACAAAAATCTAGCCATCTTTCGGCGTTTCGACGACGTGAATATCTTGTGCCTTCTCAGCCTACAAGCCGAGATATTGCATCTGAGGCGCCGTTTCTATATCAACTGTCATGTCGATGAGACAGATGGGACGGAGGACGAGAAACTTTATGGAAAGGATTTCGGTAAAAGTAGGCTAGAGAACAGTCAGCAGCACCAAAGCCTCGAGCAATTGCGCGAAAAACTCACTATATACAGTTAGTACTTTTGCATTAGGATGATTTTGACATTATTAACAGTGCCTGATAGATTAAATGCTCGTGGAATGTATGCTATTTTTGAGACTGGGAATTTGGTGTTCCGCTTCTAATGGTACTAGATTCACAGATGAGCCAGCTTCAAACAGCACTTCCGAGCCAGTTAGAAGGCTTAAGGCAATGGCTAGGGGACCCTAAAGGAGGTAATAACTTTGAGTCTGGGGCCGAGTTCAATACTTATCTTGGGGAATATCAATCCAACCCTGAACTTTACGTCTGTCTGCGAAATGGGTCAAGCGAAGACGATGCTTTCACAAGAACCATCCGTGACTACATTATAGGACCCTTCCACAACATGTTTTTCCATCGATTCAATCTCGGCCGCATTATTGATCCTCAAACTGGTCTTGTCTCATACAAGGATTCTTCAATTGTGCGGTTAAGCAACATTGTTGTGACTGTCATCGCTTCCATGTTGCCACCCCTTACAATATTGATACTCAACATTCCGTCTACCACTACTATACGAATCGGACTTACAGTTCTTTTCACCGCCTTATTCGCCATTGTCCTGGCATACTTCAGCAAAGCTAGGCGGGTAGAAATACTGGCTGCTACTGCTACGTACGACAACCTACTAAGGTTCAAACTCCAGATTCGCTGCTGTAGAGGTTGTTTTCATCGGAACCGCAATACCTGGCCCGGAGCAGACACAGATAGCAGGGAATCTCACGGTTTGGGGAGTTGTGAACGGATCGTTAGGTATTGTTGCTAACTTGACGGGGACGGGAGATTGATGGGTGCATGATGTTGAGACTAAGCTACACAGTCCAGTTGGTCTATATTCAATGTCACCCAATGATACATAATTGTTGGTTCATAATGTGCCGATCCATTATTTAGGCTAGCACATCAAGGCTGGCTCAAATTGGGGCTGGTACAATACCTAGACTCAAAGCCGACTTCGGGTTAACTCGGTGCATGCGCATAGGTTGGGGCCAGCTTGTATCTGGTATCGTTTTTTGGGATCGCCAGCCATCTGTGTTGATGAGGATCCAATAGATTCAATGCGGTGGGAGAAGGCAGGCAGTGTCACTGAGATTGTGTCAAGAACCCACAACGAGAACGAGTGGTGGACAGGACGTGTACACGGGAAGGAGGGCCAGTTCCTGGTGATTACTATCCATCCGTCTTTTACCCATGTAACAATAACACACTTAAGCTGAAAGGGACTGGATTGATGCATAGTTCACGACTTAGGCTAGTTATCCACTGCCGCGCCGCTCAAACATGTTCAGTTAGGTCCCCAGTCCACTCGAAGATAAGTTCATAGATGTCACTGCGACAGAGCTACACAAAACCCCAATGCACCCTATATGTGGTAGTCCAAGTGCGAGCCAACACCTAGCAGTGCTTCATCTTGCTCTTTCTTCTTCTCCTTCTTGTTGTTTCCAGATCGTCTTCCAGACGAAACAGACGTTGAGGGTTCGGACGAATGATGCTTCGGTGAGCTACCCTCAGCTTTCGTGCTCCAAGCTTTGGGTGTAGACCTGTTCATGAATTTAGTTACCAGCTTACTACAGCATAGTGGCACACATGGCCTCTCGGGGAAGGAAGACAAACTGGCTGGGCTTTGCCATTTTCGAGTAGACCTCTTTTCGGGAGCTTGGAAGAAGGTTGAAGCTGTGAGCAGCAGATACAGGGATAATTGGATATATTTGAAGGATGGGAGTATAAAAGAGATTCGTCAATGCCGGACTGTGTATCGCCACGAGTTGAAGGCTTCGTGTTGTAGGCTACATTGCAAGTAGAGGTGAAAGAGGAGAGGGGCATTTATAGCCGCGGCTGCGAAGTGAAGACCTACAAAAATGGCAAGATTGCGGACAGCATGACGACTCTCCAACCAGCTCAGAATAGCTTGTCTGTCAGGTCGTGATACCAGCAGCCAGCAGCCAGTTTTCACGCCCCTCCTCCTACCCACCATCTCAGATAACCGGTCAGCCGCGCGGCGTTCTAGTACAGTCCATGGTCCTCTCACAGGGATGTCCGTCATGGACCTAATAACGGAAGATATCTATTGATTCTGGCCCTGCAGCTCGGTGAAGCTCAAGTTGAGACAAGTTGGTCATATTCGGCAATAAGTTGCAGGGGTGGATGCTGCCTCGAACGTCATGGCTTTGCAGAAAGGCGGGCTCGCGGACCAGACAAAGCCACTCTGCGTGCGGCGAATAGCCGAATAACTGACCATTCTTTTGCCAGTTGTGAAAATTTATGCTGATGAAGGTACATTTGCGGTCAACCCTGCCCTTGTGTCACCCATGCCACATGTGCACTTTCCACTGATGGACATGCATACATGAAACTTGCCTGCAGACTAGCTTGTTGGCACATACCAAGCTGAGGCACCTTCACACCCGTCTGTTCTGCCACCATGATTCGCCAGCGAGGTTTTGTTCACGCTTACAATTGGTTTGTGAGCTTTTGGAATCCCCACCACAAGTTTTGATACTCGTCATCCTGCCAGGCTTCGTACAGCCCCTGAGCTGCCAACCATGCGCACGGCGCAGGCATCCCCTGAGTCGATCTCATGTAAAATCCTTGCCACGGAATGAATGGGACCGTCATGTATACAGTAAGGACTTTGATTGGACTAACACTGCAAACCGGCCCTTGATTGGACTGTGAGGTTTTGTTTGCCCAGTCTACCGTCCCCAAATGGTAAGCATGCAGCAGCCACCTTGCCTTGGAAATTTGCGAACGATGCGGTCCAGACGGCAATGAGAATCAGGCTGGCAGGATACATTCATGTAGTACCTTCACCTTCACCACCAAGCATATTCTATAAGTACCGAGCAGCCCGCACACAAATCTTCCTCTAGATCATAACTCAACCATAGTCTGATCCAATTTTGACTAATACACCAATAAATTGACTTACCCTTATCAACGCGCTTTTGCTCTCTTTGCCTTTTACAACCGTCATGGATCGTGCTCGTCGAGAACTACTTCCTCATTATCGCGACAACTTTCTTGGCGTGGCCCACAAGGAGCGTTGGGACTTTCTCAAACCATTGATCATTGAGCTTTACACCGGTAACTATGGCACTGGGAGACGGAGGACTGCAACGATGGATCAAGTCGTGGACTTCATGAAAGAACACTATGCCTTCCATGCAACGTAAGTACTACATTTCTCTCTCTCTTGAACATTTCTTTACTATGCACAGCCTGGCTAATACTTCTATGCTGCCAGGTCCACGGAATATCTTAATCACTTGCGAGCTTGGGGCATAAAGAAACGAGTACAGGGGACGAGAAAGATGTAACAGCAAGTGCACTCGGGAGACGAAGGCGACCTGGAACCAGCACCACCAGTGTTACTATACAAAGAGACGGTCGAACCGAGCCTCTTGAACCTAACAAATTAGTGAGGTACATCAAGAGCAAATTGGCGTCCCGGGCACTCGAACCCATGGCGCCAGGGTTGTACGTTGTGGCTATGATCTTGACGCAAAACTTGATTCAGCCGAATGCTAATCTAACTACCTAGATTATCGTCATTCAATCTTCCATACGCCGCTCTCCTCGCCTCGCTACCTAAAAATCCTGACGAGCCATCACCTTACGGGCATCTTCCCACAACACCAGCTTACCTGAACATCCAAAGCCCTGAAGCTCCAACACCAGGTCGAGAATTGAGCGGGCCATCACCCAATATGGAACAAGTGTCTCGATATAACAGAGAGCGCTACGCGCTTCTTTTCTCCAAGGGCAAGAACGCATGAAGGATCTTTTCGTCAGCATATGCCAAGAGGACCGTCGGTAAGTCCTTTGACTATTACGCGTACATCTACTTGCTGCTGTAGCTTCAAAAACAAGCGGGTTCTGACAAAAATAGCATATTGGTTGACTATTTTCACGACTTTTACATGCATGGATTCAGCATGGCAAAGCGTTGGGGGTCGGATTCGTCAAATATGGGACAAGATCAGGTCCTCGCTGCGACGCATCAAGTTGTTGGCACGCCCAATACGTGGACACCCTCGGCATTCTTGGACCTCTCACCGAACTCTCCTCTTTGAACCCATCGCGAGGTTCGCATATCCCTTCCGCACCTACGCGGCTCTGTCGATGGTCAATCCATACAAAAAGCGTTCATTATATTGCAGATCTTTTTGAGACTCTAAACATCTCAAAGGACTACGCTGAGGATGATCCACAACCTTCAATATCGCCCTTTGCGGCAGAATTGCAAAAATCCTTGGCGAGTAGTGATTTTACTAGTACACTGAAATCAGATCTGCCGATTGCCCAGGAGATTGTATCTCAATCACTCGAAGGAAATCCAAATGCCCTGAAATTGGATGCCTGGAAATTCGCCATAATGGCAGGAAACTCCGAGCTTCTTGATCAGATCTTTGAACATGATTACAAGCCACCTAATGATATCCAAAGCATACACCCTTTCCATCTTGCGGCGTCCTATCTGGACGGGGTGAAACGTGCTGTGCGGTTTTCACGACGTTGATCGGCATCTTGGGCTCATCTTTCGTTTTCCATCACAACATAGATGATCTTGGACATACGATACTCGATGCACTTCTCGTATCTACAATCCGCTCTCACACAAGCCTCCCACCTGAGGATGTCAACAACGGATTTCAACCCCCACAGATATCCTGGAGAAGAAAAAGACATTTGTGGCAGGTGGGACCCGGAATCTCCAAACCTCCGCGAATTATTCAATCAAGGACGTGCGAGAATTCCTTCATCATGGAAACATCCGTTCTGTCATACTGCCGTGCAAGCAGTCTGCCACAGTATAATTGCTGTCTTCTGCAGACCAAATTCTCCAGATATCAATACAGTGAGCGGGCTATTTCTGCGTCGATGTACTGAATGTGGTCGGAAACTCCAACTTAGATCCCTTCACGCGGTTGTCGTTACAGCCTTTTATCTAGCGCATCAGGGCATGCCAGGAGAAACGCTGTTTGGTGCAATTGCTGTAACGACTTGCCTTCTCATTCTAGGTGCTGAGAGTTCCTTGAAGGCAAATGTTTCCGTCGAGGAGATATTGCGCGTCTCAAAATCAGGGAGGTGTCATCATGCACCAATGTCGTGTCTCGAGCTCATGGATGCGGTTCCAGAGAGCGTGAAGCGGACATGGACAAAGGATTGCCAAATTGGTTGGGCCTGTTTACGTCAACTTTTCATTTTGCATTCAGCGAGACAGGCCGCCCATCTTCCCACCTGTGATCTAGAAACTTCTTACTCTGCCCACAGTGAGTGGCTTCGATTACCGTGTTCCAGTCCAGAAATAGGGCTGTTATGGGCGACGATCCAGACCGAGCTACTCACTTATCGAAAAACCAGCGAGGAGCACCCGTGGGTTTCAGAAAACTTCTCCATGGAACAACTACATGCCTGGCTGGAAAATCCTTCCGAGAAACTCATGCTACCCTTAGTATCAGATGGGATGATGAAGAGCTACTCGGATTGTGGGTGGTTCGATTGCAAAAATTTCTTTTTACCTGTTGCCGAAGATGTTTGTGCAAGTTACTTCATGAACATGGATGTCTACGATAGGGCCTCATTTGTGAGACAGGTAGACATAGAGGAGATTACAGAGTTTGATGTAATTGAAGAATAATGATACTTCGGAAAGTTGGTCTCTAGGGAGGTACTGTCTAGATGATCTGTCATATGTCTAGGTACCTACAGTGGGATAGCAAAAGTTTCGCCTACCTTGTGATTTCTATTCACCTAAAGAGCTTCATGTATAAAAGGTTATAATAAATATATATTTATTAATTTATTTATTATTATATTTTTATAACTTTATTATATTTTTAGTTGTTTATTATTAGGTATTTAGTTGATTTTCTATCGTAATGTCTGCGCTGGATATGCGGAATTTCTGCCTTCCCACTGTAGCATTGAGAAGAGAACCGTTTGGAAAGATTTTTTTTTCAAAAGTAAAGTAGTAATAGTGCATGTATATTTGTGTTAAGCATAAGTCAGGAATATCTGGTAACCTGTGCATTCCATCTCTTCGAGCCCAACTAACATTCAAACAAGTATATTTGGGATTTTCAGAAAAAGCAGTTGCTGGATCAGAAGCTGAATGTGGTCCTCAACTTGCACAATCACCACAGGTGTCCTCTGCTGCCGAGGAACCCATCATTTTACTGAAGCATGTGTCAGTTCGTAGCGTACATCACTCGGTGGATGAAACATCAAAAGAGTAAAGGAATTAAGTAACATACTTATATTCCATCCCCTGCATATAAAAAGCAACAGGTTCCTTCGCAGCACAATACAATCGCACAACAGAAATGAAATCTCTTTTGTAGAAGTCTCTCAAAGTATCTTCGTCTGAACGCCACTCATCCCATGGCAACTTGGCCGTCTAACACATAGCCCATTTTCCTCTACCATTCATATTACAAGAACATATCCGCCAGGCAATCTAACGTCTTAGCACCCCAGCCATACATCAAACTCCAGCCCCTGTATAGCTCTAATCATGCCATGAAATGTACAGCATGATGCCAGCTCCAACAGCCACGGCAGAGAACTGAACAAGCGTCTTCCTCAGCTCTACCATCTTGTTAGGTCCAGTCTCGAGCAGCTCCGGGATAACAGCCACGGTGCCGACGTAAAGGAAAGTTCCTGCAGTGAAAGGCAGAAGCATGTCACCCCATGTCTAGAAACAACACGTTAGTATCACATATCACCTCGGCTTTGAATGGTGACTAGAGAAGAACTTACCAAGCTGGTTCCCCATAGACCGGCGTTGCGAGCCAGGGGCTCATCGGTTGATGCGCCACCATACTCCTGAACCGCGATACCGATAAGAGTTCCAATGAGGGCACCGATAGCCGTGACGAACTGCGACGCCATGGCGGCACGCTTGGAGAATCCGGACTGGACAAGCAAGGCAAAATCGCCAACCTCGTGAGGAATCTCGTGGAAGAAGACAGCGACCGTGGTCGTGGCACCAATAGTAGGGGAAGCATAGAAACTAGCCGACATAGCCAGACCATCGGTGATGTTGTGGGTGAAATCAGCGCTATATCTGGTCAGAATCAACATGTTCGTAGAAGAGGTCAGCGGCACTTACATCAGGTTCAGGTAACCGCCCAACTTGACGCTAGGGTTGATTTCCTTCTTCTCAGCCTGGACAACGGCCTTCGAGTCCTTGCCCTTGTTCTTCTTGCGCGACTTGGCCTCTCCGTTCGTAGCATCCGAGCCAGTAGTCTTGGCAACGGCGTGCTCGTCACCGTGGCTGTGAGCTCCGTGCGAGTGGTCGTGGCCAGCACCACCAGTCGCAATCCTCAAACCCTTATCCATGGCAACGAAGGTCATGAAGCCCACTAAGATGGCCAGTCCCAGAACCAAGTTCCTGTTGGGCTCGACAAGCACGAAACGCGCGCGCTCCTCGTCGTCCTCGCCAAGGAAAATCTCGGGCAGCAAGTGGAACAGGGTGTCGCCCAGCAGGCCGCCGACCGCAAAGGCCACCATGACAGACAGCGAGGAAGGGTCGATGTTGGTGGGGCACAAGGCGAGGAGGAAGTTGGGCGGGCCAGAGATGTAGAGCGTCGCGAGCAGCGCGTTGACGGCGGGCGATCCGGGGAACAACGTCGAGAAGAGCTGGGTGGTGAAGGAGGAGGCGCGGCTGCGTGTTTGGCGTGCTTCGCAGCATTGAGGTCCTGCACGATCGAGCATGTCTATTCGGTCACAGATATCAGCACCCATCCAACGATACGTGGTCAAACCAGCTCGGCTTACCTGCAATTCCTCGTCCAGCTGCTCCAGGCTGAGCTTCTCCACCGCAGCCGCAGACGTAACCTTCTGAGGGGCGGCGACCACGCAAACCACCAGCATCAGCACCAGACCAGCTGCCGCCAGCCTCATTCTCGAGTAGGGAGCCATTGTTGCGCAAAGTCGGGGTGTGCAATGGCTCGTGGTGGGAAGTGGAATAGGAGGGAGCAGGAATATATCACATTGAATTTGGACACGAGACCAAGACACAGCTCCATGTGGCCTCAGCGTCAGCTGGGCTGAGCTAAGCTGAATTCGCCCACATTTGATCGACCTGGAGGAGCACTATTTTAATACTTGGCAAATAATAAAATAAGGTGAGCCAGATTGCGGTTTATTTTTAAAACAGTCATGTTTTGTTAACCTATTTTGCTGTTATACTGTACCGTCAATTCTAAGTGGTACCGTACCGGTAGTCGGGAGCTTCAACGGTATTGAAGCTGGACTTGTTTCATAATCATCTCATATTTTCAATCCAGTACATCTGATCTGACATGCCTTTTTCGTGTACATTTTACGAACTACTATTTTCAGACCTGTATCTGATCGTAAATCTGTTGACGGTATATGACCTATCTAACTCTGTTTAATTTTTCACCTTGGCTTTTTTTGTATGCCTCTTTATACATACAGAACCAGCCCATCTATTCCAGATATGAACATCCTTGTCCCATCACAGAATCATTATCGCTAAGAACAGCGCCACGACAACAGCGCTGTAAGAGTTGATCGAGTTGCTGCCAGCCTCACCAGTCGGACTGCCAGAGCCACTATCGGAGCCGGAGCCGCCCTGGGAACCGGAGCCGGGGAACCAGAACCGATCCCGGACCCCGATCCGGACGAACCCGTTGACAGCGGTGCATTTCCAGTACTTGTAGCGGTACCCGCAGGTGTCACGCTCGAATTACCTGCCTCATTTTGTCTAGCAATGTTCCACGACCGTTTGGCTCCGCCGGCGCCTGCCTAGGCACTTCATCGCGCTTTGCCGCGGCGGCCGGGCACGACAGGTCATAGATAGGCTTAGTCGACAGCGTGGATCCCACAACGCCAAAACTGGGGTTCGGCGTATCCGGCGATGAGTCCTGCAATGTGTACCACCAGACATTGGTAGTGTTGAAGAACGAGCAGCCCACCTGGGTCCAGTACGACCGGGCGTTCTCGATCGACGCCACGCCCTGGCCGGACACCTTGCCGCTAACAGGCCAACCGGTCTCGGTGATCCAGATCGGCTTATTGCCTACAACCGCCCTGGTCTGATCCAAGGCCGACTGGAAGAGATTCTTGCCCTCTCCGACGGGGTTGGTTTTGGTATCCTCAAAGTAAGGGTAGGCGTCGAAGCCGATGAAGTCAATCGCGTCAATGACCGGCTTGTTGGTTCCGTTCACGTAGGCTGTCCAGGTATCGACATGTCCGACCGGAATATCCTTGAGGCACGAGTCTTTGATTGTCTCACGGACCCGGCTGATGTAGCCGACCAATGTGTTCGGGTCGGCGCCAGGGTTCGATCCGGCCGCGATGCCGGTGGGTGAGATGCGATACAAGTCTTCGCTGCCAACAGAAATACCCGCGACTAGGTTATTGAGCTGGCTACAGTACTGGCTGATGATTGTTTGCAGAGCGGTAATCTCATTGTTGAAGCTCGCCTCACCAGCAGAGGCCCACAGACCAAACAGAAGGCTGGTCTTTGTGCTAATCGCAGCCGGAATTGCAGAGGAGGGATCGCTGGCAGTTCCTGCTTGCTACGTCCATTGTTAGTCTTCACATACTTAGTATTCCAGCTCGCCGCATGTCCCATATCGCCAATACTTACCACTAGTGTAAAGATTCTAGCACTGGTAAAGGCACCATTCGTACCCTCCAGTCCAGCCGCAGTCTTAAATTCTTTCTCAAAGTCGGTCTGAACTTTGGGCGCACCGTTGGTAAATGTTGCGCCGTAATTGAAGCCCTGATAGGCCGCGCTGGCGGACGAAACAGCTGTCGCAATTGCGAGCAGACTCGTCGAGACAGACGGCATCTTGACCAGAATGTCTGTTTCAGCAGTCTAGGGATCCAAGTCGATAAAAAGCAAAGGTTCTTATGTACGCAATCGACCAAGAAAGCCCTTTCGGCAATGAGTGGAAGTAATAGCCCGTAACACACAGCCTCGACTGTTTCAAGCGAGAGTGAGGTTTGCAAAGCTGAAGAAAAGACTAGGCATATGCAAGCATAAAATGAAGCATCTGAAGCAGTCAGAACTTTGAAACATAAAAAAGGAATGCGTTGAACAACTAAAGTACTGGGCTCTCCCATCGAGTGGCCACTGGATGTATACGCACTCTATTCGCTAGCGTTACATACCAATGATCTAGCCTCAACATAGATCACCTAGTCTGTGGTTCTAGAAACCTACGGGCAAGCTCCGTTGGAACAGTCTACTCGTGGAAAGTCACTCAACTTCGTATTTGTGGCATCGTGGCAAGATCGATCGTCCCCAGCCCACTATCATAGGTGCGGGTGAGAATACCGTCAACCCATCATCTAGCCGGGTGGAAGACAGCTTATCCGATCAAACTTTTCCACATAGCAGTAATAACAAATTCAGCTTCAATTGAAAATTCACAAACGGCAGGATATGCAATGAAGTGTATGTAAGCAGACGCCCATCATGTCGCAATACCTCCTGGGCCACCGTCTCATCCTGACGATGCGACTGCAAGTCACCCACCGCTCCCACGGCTGACATGACACGTACCACAAGCCAGTATACGCAACGCAGCGAAGATCGCAGAAATCTCCTCATTCAACAAACGTCAAGCCCCGACCGATACCCCAGAATTGAGTTCAAAGCTTCACTCCATAGCGTCGCGCCAACCGGACCAAGTGGTGGCGGCCGCGACGGCAGTCCCGAGGTAGCCGTCCCAGGAACATTGAGCGTTTGGAGCGGCGTCGTCAGCTCGCTTCTAGGTTTTTTCTACCGTAGTATCACCTTGACCCATTTCCTCAATATTGATAGACGCTGTTCAAGAGGGTTAGCTAAAAGCCGATTGGTGCTGTAATCCGTTAGATCGGCTCGTCATTTACGTGTCACCGTTTCAAGCCAGAACCAGAAGAGCCACTACAACCATGTCAAAGAGTGCACTTTTCATAACCTCGTAAACGTGATGTGAACCTTGACATTATTCGGCCCAAGACTCGGCTGTCTCTATCCCAAAAACCGATCAATAAAGTCTATATATTGACATGTAGCTGTGTACGAGCAGTAGATATCATGCTCCACATTCGATATGAGACCAACCTCTCCAACCTAAGGTTAGCAGGCTATGGACCAGTTTGTTTCTCAGAGTTCCATATCACAGGACTTTGTGTGACTGACACTCATCATAATATCTCCGAGATACAACTGCTAATGTCTCACGTGTTTTCTGCCAAGGCGCCACTTCGTAATCATCTCGGTCCCAATATGCACCGAGGGGGTTTGTAACCGGACAGGTAGGTGTTCGCAGTACCACTGCAACGCTCAACAGATTATTAGTGTCATATGCTCATGCCCACGCCCATGCGAGATGATAGTCGGGAAGTCCTCCGGGTACAGACAGTGGTGTCTCATATTTCAACTCTTCCGTTCCACATGTCCGACATGCTGAAGCGACAACAGCTACATATCACTTACACCCTGCAATACTTTCTACATCGGGCCACATCCCTATTCTTTCTGATGCCTTTGGTTGGTGTTCGTGTATCATAATTCGTTAGTGATACAGGCTGAATCGTCATTTCGTATGTTTGGCTTCTATGTTCAGCCAACCAAACCACGAATCCCTCTTAGTCCTGTTGATTTCTTCTCCTTCTTGGGGGAGCGCCGGCTCCTGAAGAGCTGCCAGCGGTTGCAGGAGCACTCTCATCCTTATCTTTAGACTTGCTTTCCTTTCGGATCCGGTTTTGCACGCCACCTGGATTGTCAATTTAGTCTTACGCACACATTATTCGCAACGATATGACTTCTTACCTCGACCAAAAATGCGATGTTCGGGGCTCGCAGATAACGACAATGACCCAGCAGCGTCGGCAGTAAGGGGCTATGAGGCTGTTGCTGCGGCCCTGCAGGTGTGTTCCTGCTGGCTTGCAGATCCAGAGGCGGTGTAACATTGTACGCTATAGCTTCTGGTGTCTCAGGGTTCAACATCTTCTGATGCGGTTGGGCCTTGGGAGTGGCGTGGTGAGATGGCTTTGATCCATGGTCCGTTTCG
Source organism: Albifimbria verrucaria (assembly GCA_020081605.1). NCBI lineage: Eukaryota > Fungi > Ascomycota > Sordariomycetes > Hypocreales > Stachybotryaceae > Albifimbria > Albifimbria verrucaria. The sequence continues at coordinate 1,119,776 of JAHREC010000049.1, forward strand.
GCTTCTGGCGCGGCCGACGCCTCGGTATGGTGCTGCCCTAGAGTGGCTCCCGACTGCATGTCGAGGAGCGACGACTGAAGTGCTGTATACTTACGCATCAACAGACTGTGCTGTTTCTGCATTTCGGCTTGTTTCGCACGGCTGGCCGCCAGTGCCCCTCAATCGCAATGTCCGCGCCACTGCCAGCACGCTCATGCAACTCTTGAGCGTTTGCTAACTTTTCCTGAAGCAAGGTAATCTGTGACTGGAACATCTTCTTGGCCTGCTGGACTTCGTTCTCTTGGGCTTCGAGTTTTGATCTCAAGTTTTGCATAGCCGCCTCCGCCTCGTGGGCTGAGTTAATGGCGGCTTGTCGCTCAACCTCCTTCGCCTGATGATCCAATTCAGATATCGTTAACCGTTCGACCTCGGCCTTGAGCCTTTCCATTTCTGTCGATTGAATCTCGATTGATTGCAGGTTCTGCTTCCAGTTGAGTTCTTGAACCTCTGCGGCGCAAATAAGTTGGCGTAGTTTCTCGCATTCTTGCTTAGTGTCTTCCAACTCTTTACGAACGGCATCAAAATCGGCATTTGTCTTTTGGATTCATCCCTCAGGTTCTTCAGTTTGTTCGCCAGATCGGCTTCCCACTTCTTTGTCAATGCTCGACTCTTTTCGGATTCCTTGCGAACCTGCATTTCTGCCTTCTTCGCCTCCTCGAATCGACTCTTCAAGTTTCGGTTCATCATGATGAGATTCTGTGTCTCAGCCTCGCTGGCTGCTTCCACAACCTGCCTGCGTCGCAATTCTCCAATGTGAGCTATGTGCTGCTGTTTCAGATACCGCTCAAAGCTGAGGTCATTCTGAAGGAGGAGTATCTGCCTTTGCAGTTGGGCGACCTGCGTACTTCCGCCAATCGATGACATGGGCGACCTGATACGGCTTGGAGGAACACCCATAGTTTGTCCGATGGATTTCTCGGCTGCAGGCTCTTGTTGGCTGAGGGCAAGAGATGGAACACTGTCATTGGGCAAGGTCTGATGCAGACCTGACTTGATGGCCTTGTTAGATTGAATCAAATCTTGCAGTTGCGTTTGAGATGCGGAGATAGTTAACTGAGGCCTTAATATAGGGCTCCCGGCGCTAGGCTCTCTCGATCTCGGTTCGCCATATTCGCGATTCGAGACGCGACTCGACTGAGAGCCATGGCGCATCAGAGCTGACGAAGCTCGATTGCTCGACAATGACTCGGCACTCATAGAATGGATATTTCCCCAGCCCCGGATCGACTGACGGATCCGCTCAGCAGAGCCAATTCGAAAGACTCTCTCTCCTCATCATCTGCCGAGCTGGTTGCTGGGGCACCTGGCATGGGTGGTATGTTTTGCCCATCTGCAAAAGTGGGATCTGGGGCAAGGCAAAGGCCCATACACTCAGCCACCACTTCTGCTGCCTCGGCCTTGATCCAGCGACCAAAATCTGTCTTTTCCGAGTCGACTGTCAAAGTATAAAAGTTGGGGTGCAACAGATGGTAGCGTCGGAACTTCTCTGAATGGTGTCTGATTTCGGTGGGCTGAATCCCCATATCCTCTGCATCGGATACATGAGCATGTCGTAGGTACCTTTGCGGCTTACGAATGTAATCCATGAAGTTGATGGGATACAGGCCGTAAAGAATCGTGTAGTAATTAGATAGCTGGGGTATATGGATTGCATCAATATCCGGGTCGAAGATACATAACTCCCAGTTGCCGATGTGGTCAGGTTCACGAAGAGATGCTTCCATGGATTTGGATTTCTCCCGGTTCCAAAACAATAAACGAGCGTAAATATTGAACAAGCTCGGCAAATGTGGTACGAGCGAGCTGGGCATGTGGGGAGGAGCATGATCAAGGCCGTCAAGGCAGCAGATATCACAGTCGTTGACGTGTCTTGCTGGAGACACGTCAGGAGACTGCTGAATAGGGAGTTTGGCGGATGAGGTAAAGATGAGGCGGTTGGTCTTGCACAAAATCACAAAGGAACCGAAGTGCATACTTGCGGTACTGCTTTTGCACCACAAATCCATCTAAAGATATGAAAAGTTCCTAATGCCCGGGTCAGCAACAGTAACGTACGAATGAGAGGTCTCAGCATTATACCTTTGGTCGTTTCTTGCCGAAGTGCAACAAGGACTCCCGGATCATGCGCTCATGGTGCTCCGCGTTGGCACCGCCCTCACTCCATGTAGGATACAACCTGTCTATCCATTCGAAGAGGAGCCTCTCGACGATGGGGTTGGCGCCTGGGCTATCCTCGGACGGTTCGTATTGCTCGTCGGCAAACTTTACAAGGTCGACCAAACTGGCGAGGGCTTCATCCATGATACTCCTCTTTGTGGTAGCGGTGGCATCGATGAGGTCGTGGCAGCGGTCGAACCACTGCAGAATGCGATCGGGTGTCCGGAGGAGAGGGAGCAGCCTTCGCAAGGTAGCAATCCACGCGCCCGAGGCTTCGGGGTTGCCCTTGACCTGCTTGTCGAATATGGATATCAGCTCGGCCTGGAGGCGATCGGAGACGGCTTCGTCATATTCCTCGTGCTGCCGCACATAGGCGGCGATGGAGTCGACGAGCTCGTCGGGGAGCGGGAGGGTGGGTTCGCAGAAAAAGGCGCTGATGGCCTTGCAAAGGTCTTTCAGAGAGCTGTAGTTTCGAGCAAGTCAGCACTGTGCCGGGTCGGCGAGAGACAGCTGCAGCCGTGGGAGCTTCCGCTCTGTCTGCGCTGCAAAAGAATTTTTCCCTGTCCCATGGCAGCTGACGATGACGCACCTTGCCGATGACATTCTGGACACAGGGCCATCACCCCGGCTAGGGCAAGGGCAAAGCGAAGCTTCCTGGAGCCGCGTTTGACGATGGGTTATCGAAGCCGGTGGCCAATGGTGTGGCGGGAGGAGCTTTCGAAGCTGGCGCACGCAGGCGTGTGTACGGGGACTGCACAAGTTGGACCTTGCATTTGTCTGCTGTGAAGGAAAAAGATGGACGAGCAGACGAATGAATGGGTGGAGCTGCATGGACAGCTGCAGCTGGCGCCTTACCTAATGGGGCGGAGGAGCGTCCAGGCTGAACTTGCTCTCAAGAGGCCAGGCGATCGGCGCCGGCAGTACCGAGTACCGCGCAGGTCAGCCCACATGGCGACTGACAGTGGTGCTACAGGAGCTTAACCAAAGTAAAGGGTACGGGAGCGGGGCTGGCAGCGAGCCGTGCAGGCCGTGCAGGCCGTGTTTGCTTCAACCCCGCATTCTGCTACCGCATGACCCCTCGAAACGTACGGCCATCAGTGGGTCCTGGGCCAAGCTCCCAGCACCAAAGCAGGCGAGCAGGCCCCAAAGGTACCCTTCCGGCCACTATCGAGCCACACAAGCTCTGCATGGCACTGCATCTGGGACATGAGGTCGTGTGTTGTCTTGCGACAAACTGAAGGTAACCTGACGGTAACCTGAAGGTACCTTCACCCAGCGCCTCGTCATCGCGTGATCCCCTCTTTTCCCTTGCCCTCTCCTCTTCTCGTCTCTTTTATCTTCTTCCTCCCTTCTTCAATCCTCTTCCTCTTTTTCCTCCTTTCATCTCACCCCGTCTCAATTCCTGCCAATTCGTCTGCTGCACCTGCGAGCCTTGTAGAGCTTCAACTGCATCCCTTCACTTACACCACAATCCCTCTCCCCATCTGCCTCTGTCCCCGCTACCGACCGGCAAGATGGCTGCAAACAAGTCTTCCGCCATCGACGACCAGGAGCCCGTCGATGTGCTCATTGCCTTGCATCACAAGTTTGATCTCCTTGACTTTGCCGGCCCCATGCAGGTCCTGACCTCTGCCGCACACAACTTCAGCGATCCCGGTACGTCGCGTTGCCCTCGCCCTCGCCCTTGCCCCTCTGCTCGTTCCAGCTCCCGCGTTTTCCCCTCGCCCTCTCACCAATCTCACCAATCACGCTCGCCGTGCCCCTGCTGACTCGTCCTGTCCGTTCCCAGACAACACCAAGGCTTTTGAGGTGACGCTCGCGTCCTCCGAGCCCAATGCCCTCTCTGAGCAGGGTGTTCAGATCCGCTCCCACATCACATTCAAGGAAGCCCACGAGCGACTTGAGGACTTTGACGTTCTCATCGTTCTCGGAGGTAACAGCGCCGAGGTCCTCGAGAAGGAGCTCGAGCCTCTTGGCCTCATCAACAACTTCTCAGAATTGCAGAAGAGAGACCCCGCCAGAGAGCGAACCCTTTTCTCCGTTTGCACCGGTGCCCTGTTCCTCGCCCAGGAGAACATCCTGTCTGGCCTTTCTGCCACCACCCACCCCGACTACATTACCAAGTTCGAAAGAATTTGCAGTGAGGCTGCCACCCGCAACCTGACTGAGCGCACCGACGTAGTCGAGGATGCTCGATATGTCGTCAACAACCTCCGTTTCGACATTGACGATGAGGACGAGAACCCATACATCCGACGCAAGTCCGATGCTGGACGTCGCCCTTCGGTTGCCCGGTAAGTACCCCAATCCATGCACATGCTGAGCTCAGCTAATGTTTTCCGCAGAAAGGGAAGCATGTCTCTGAAGGGTTCCAACACCCGCCGAGAGTCAATCGTGCGTCGTGCCGCGATGCGCCTCGGTGGACTCCGTGTTGTTACAGCGGGGGTAACAGCGCTGGCATTGATGCAGCTTTGTATCTTGTCAGCGCCCTCGTAGACGACACAACCGCGGCGGTGGTGGCCAAGGACATGCAGTGGTCCTGGACTAGGGGCATCGTCGTTGATGGCATCGACGTCTAAGCCTCGGCAGTAAGTGCCGGCGACACGACGGCCGTCTGGATTCCGGGCCGTCGAAGATATGTCGCGAAGTGTGAAAGATTCAATGAAAGCCTGTAAAACTATATAAATGAAACAATCTCAACGCTCATTCTATTTCAATTGCCACGTAATTTCAATCGGAACGGCAGCTGTATGAACGTATTGGCGATCAAGCTCTACAACCCCTCTGTCTCACACGATCTGCCGTCTAATATCCTAGACTGAGAATGTTGACGTTGAAAATGGGTCACAAGACAAGGGTATCTTATCCTAGTTGGGACCAGACAGGGTAGCATCTTCTGGACTGACAGTCGGAATCAATCAGCTCATCGATGGGTACCTCAATCATCACACCATGAGGTAGAAACCAGGCTGGTGCGTCGAGCTTGACCAGCAGAAATCACGCTACCGTGTAAATACCTCGTGTTCCTTTCAATACCTACAACAGGCATTGCAGTACCGTACAGTACTAAAGCAGCCAAAAGCCTTGTCAGAACTTGAAAAGGCTTGACAAGCTGTAAACGGTCGAAGGAAGCTCTCCACTTTAGCTGGCCGGATCGGGCAAGGTAAAGCGTAGTGCTAAGTTAAGTCCCAGCAGGACCACATATGTACATTGCGTGGCACCCACATTTTGCTGGATTTGCAAGTCCCCACCACGTACTCCGTAGACGCATGTTCATGCACGGGGATTTTCTCTCCTGGCCAGCATTCGCGACGCGCCGTCCACCCAATTGTTCTTTCATGCAATTGTCCCGCCTAGTTGTCTATGCTCCTCGCACGGCAATTCCCTGTTTGCTCATAGATGCGCCATTGAGCCAGTCCGACACAGATCAATCGCTATTTTGCAATATCTTACCTTCTAATTGGGGATCCGACCAATAGCTCTACGGATTCGACGTCATCGCATCGTGTTTCCCACCGACCTCCAGCTCGTCGAGTTCCCTGCGAATGCAAACGCTGTCCTCGGAGTCCGACTGCCTGTCACCATGACGGATTGGTCGAAACAGAAGGTCCCTGACCTTAAAGCTGAGCTTAAGAATCGAGGGTTGCCCATAAATGGCTTGAAGGCAGAGCTGGTCGCCCGACTCGAAGCTTCTGATCAAGAAGAGCCGGGACAGGGTGTTGGAGACGAACAAGTTGAAGACACGCCATCCAACGATGCCGAACGTGAAGAAACCGATGCTGGGGAGGCAAATGGAGCCGCTGCGATTGCGGCTCCATCAGAGGAGGAGGCGCCTACCGAATCGGTGCCTGTTGCGGCTGAGGTTATCGCAGAGGACCCAGCGCAACAGCCCGTAGAGAGCAGCGCAGCCACAGAAGTTCCCTCCGATGCTGGCGCAAGCGAGCCCAAAGACAACCGTGAACCGCTCCAAGACTCATCGACCGAAGAGAATATCCCACAGCAAGCTGAGGCTGAACCAGAATCCGCACTTGCGCCAGATGCTGCGCCAGAATCTTCAGGGCCCTCCGGTACCACAAACACCACCGAGCCAGAAACATCTGTTGAGCCGGCCTCAGAGAGCCAAAGCGCAAACGCCGGTCCGCCACCCCACAGCCAGATGAGGAGGACCTGGCGCGCAAGCGTGCTCGCGCTGACATCTCGGGTGACGTGACCGGAAGTATTGCGCCAGCTGTTCGCCTGGTTGATGAGGAAGACCTGCCAGCTGCCCCGAGTGCAGACGAGGCAATGGCGGATCGCGACGACGCAGAGCCCCCGCTACCGTAGATAAGGACCGCGCGGAGCAGGCCCTCGACGAGATGGACTACGCTCGTGATGTTGCGCCTGCCCTGCACCCTGCCACCTCCGCCCTCTACATCAACAACTTGATGCGGCCACTTCGACCAAACGACGTGCGCGCACACTTGGCGAGCCTCGCAGCACCAAACGGCGAAGAGCCAAACGATAATATCATTCTGAATTTTCACCTTGACCACATCCGAACACACGCTTTTGTCGTGTTCGATTCCGTCTCCGCTGCGTCACGCGCACGCACTGCCCTGCACGACTGCGTTTGGCCGAACGAGAGCAATCGCAAGGCCCTGTGGGTAGATTTCGTGCCGGCCGAAAAGGTTGAGGGCTGGATCGAGATGGAGGAGGCGAGTCGCAACGGGAGGTCTGGGTCTCGTTGGGAAGTCGTGTATGACAACGGCCCTGATGGCGTCGAAGCAAGGCTAGAGTCGGGAGCAATCTCGTCCTCGCGAGGCAATCCTGCGCCAGAATCGAGACGCTTGGCTCCTGCTGAGCCTGAAAGAGCCAGCGCCATTCCCTTGGTCCTCGCGGCTTCCGTGACGCGGCACCCCGACAGGCCCCCGCGCCGTTCGACCTGGCACTGGGCCTGGTCCCCGACCTCCTCCCAACACACTCGGTACCGCCATCGAGCGTACTCGCGCGCAACCCGTCATTGCGTATCAGATGGTCTCAGATGAGCTTGCCGCGCGCCGCACAGAGAACATGCACTCCTTCTACACACGCGACACAGACCGCGATCTCGGCCGTGAAATCAACCGATACTCCTTCGAGGACGGCGATTCTTTCGTCGACCGCGGCAAGGAGGTCTTCGAGGGCATCCGCCCACCTCACCGCGAGCGAGGCGGTGGACGAGACCGTCGAGGCAATGGGCGAGGTGGCTACGGTGGTAGACCTCCACGACGAGGCCCGCCTCCCTTCCGCCAGAGAAGCGACCGCTACCTTCCCGGCCTGTCCGATGCACGCAACGACCGTCGTCCCCGACACGACGATGACGACCGCGGCTCGTACCGCCCTCGAGACCGGGACCGTCGCTAACCAACCCTTTTACTCGCCCCTTCGAAAAGGCTCTGGGAAAGGAAGCCGCGTTTCCCATTGAAACGATATGAAGAGGGTGCTTTTATTTTCTTTCAAGTATTATCAAGACAAATATTCGCGAGAATATCCGGCGTTGGGAAGAATGAATCAAGGTGGAAGGAGGGAAATTATATGGTGGGCATGGCTACTTTCGCAAGGAAATTTACCTCGGAGACGAGATGGACATAACTCTAAGTGTATGAAATGAGATGCAATGAAGGTCACATAAAAGATAAGCAGCCACAGCCTTGCTAGGGAAGCACAACCAAATAATGGGGATGCTCCAGGGATGGCATTTATTCGCCAATGTATTGTGGCAGAGTGATTGGGGATGAAGGTTAGGTTCAAAAGACAGCACGAGGTATGCTTATGCAGTATAAATGAGTTTGAAAATGCACGAACTTTCATTGGTAGTGCGTATGTAACTATGAGCAAGATACCCGAGTCGACAATCTGCCACATCGAACACATTAAACCAAATCCTCAGCTATTTTGGATACCATGAATCCATCATCCTAAACACCGTTTGAGTCCAAGAGACAAAACCAACGCCATACTCAGCAGTACTCGCCAATATTTCAGGCAGCACTGGCAAGGGGAACAGGCTCAACGCCAACTCGCTCCCTGCTGAGGACATCGAGCATGAAACGGCTGGGACGGTTGTCCTTGTAGGTGGTTTGGTTGTTCTTGGCCTGCTGGACGCTCTGCAGGTACCTGTCGAAGAGGTAGGAGCTGTCCATGGGGCCACCCTTGGCCTCAGGGTGGAACTGGGTGGAGAAGATAGGTCGGGTCTTGTGCATCATGCCTGGGGATTTGTTAGTAACCATGGTTCCTTGAGAGATATGAGCATCACTTACCCTCATTGCTACCGTCGTTGAGGTTGACGAAGTACTCGATGAAGTCACTGGGCAGGGTGCTAGCATCAACAGCATAACCGTGGTTCTGGCTGGTGATGTGGCACTGGCCAGTAGTCAAGTCGAGGGCAGGGATGTTGTGGGCTCGGTTGCCATACTTGAGCTTGATGGTGCGAGCTCCAACAGCCAGAGCAAGAAGCTGGTGACCAAGGCAGATACCCATGATGGGTATGGAAGAGGTCTCCATCAGACGAGCAAGGTTGTAAACAGTCTCCTGGCAATGAGTTGGGTCACCGGGGCCGTTGGAGATGAATACACCATCAAAGTGCTGGGCAACCTTGTGGATGGGGTAGTTGTAAGGGAAGACGGTAACGGAGGCACCTCGGCTAACCAAGCTTCGCAGGATGTTCTCCTTAACACCGCAGTCGATAAGAGCGACGTGCAGGGAGGCACCAGGGCTCTCTACAACGAAGGGAGCCTTGGTGGTGACTCGCTTGACGAGGTTGATCTGGCCGGGATCAATGAAGCTCTCGTCCTCGTCGGCATCGTACTCGTCACCAATAGAGATCCTAGCAAGGGAAGAACCCTGCTCTCGGAGGTGGGTGACGATGGCACGAGTGTCAACACCCGAGATGGCGGGGACACCCTCGCGGGCGCACCACTCACCGAGGCTCTCGACGGCAGTCCAATGGCTGTAGTTCAGGGCCACATCGGAGACGACGACACCGGCACACTGGACGTGGGGAGACTCGAAGTACTTGAGAAGGTTGTACTGGTCACGCTCGTTCGAGGGCACACCGTAGTTGCCAATCAGGGGCTGGGTAAAGACCAGGATCTGGCCTCGGTAGGAGGGGTCCGTCATGGACTCAGGGTATCCCACAAGGGAGGTGGTGAAGACGGCCTCGCCAGAGATGTTGGCGTTGGCACCGAAAGCCTTGCCTCGGAAGACGGGACCATCCTGTAGACATCATGGTTAGTCAAGGAAGAATGGGTAGTATCATAGCCGACATACCCGAATGGTGAAGGTAGCGGGAAGGGAGTTGGCAGGTGCGGTGGAACGAGTAGGCTTGATGGGCATCTTCCTGCCCTTGCTACCACCAGTGAGGGACTGGTCGGAAACATATCGGACCTGGGACGCCAGACGGCCACGGGCGGGGTTGGCCGCGGATTTGGCAGCGCCAAAAGCTAGTCGAGAGAACATTTTGAGCTGATGGGTGAAGAGTAATGATAGAATATGTCTTAGGAGGACGAAGCCTTAAGATGACTGGGACTTCCACAAGTGGTCTGTAGTGACATTGAGGTTAGCGGGCTACCCTGGCTAATTGGTTAGGAGGCGGTGAGTCAAAACGAACCAGAAAGATAATCCTGTCCACATACGTTAGTCAAAAGAATCTCAATTGAAGATCATTGATAGTTGGAAACAAAATAGAACAAGGTACAGGCAAAAGGCGATGGAAACAGTCAATGGTAGGAGAAAAGCTTCCCAATTGACTCAACAGGATCAAAGGTCGGAGGCTGCATGGTGGGGTGAGACCCCTAACACAACAGAAGAATGCTTACCTGGGAAGTGTAGACTGACGGGCGCCCGTGCATAGGGGCGGATTGAGCAAGAATCAATTCAGGACGGGTAGGAAAAGTAATGCAGCGTGCTGCAGCGTCGTGGACGGGAGGTCGCGTTGTCACGGGGAATGCGGTCTGGAGACAGAAGAGGATGCAGGTGGGAAAAAGAGAAGAGACAAGATTCGAAGCGGTGATAATTTTTAGGGTGGCACGGATAGTGGCAGGCCGGAGCCGGTTAGTCAGTATCAAGTCAAAGGGCGATAAGCAGGCCTTGCTTGACAAAGGCTAGTCCATGATTGGGCCAAGCAGGGTTTTCCTGCCCGCGACCCTTGTCCCTTCCCACGTTGTGGGCGCGGGAGCGGTACCTCTGAGCTCAGCCAGCGAATGCCTGGTGGGACCCTTAGCGGCACAAAGGCGGGGCTAATGGCGTCGTAGTCACTGTTGAGCGCCGATATCGTCACGCTGAGCGCAATCCGCGTTGCTGCTCACCACCCAGCCACACCCGCAACGGAATGGAAGCATTGTCCCGTGAAACAGTCATGCAATTATGTTATGCCAAAACAGAATAATTCTGATAGGGTAAGCCCAGCCCATCTTATGTTATCCCCGTACAGAGTACGGATTACTGTGAGCTCTTTCTCGTTTCAGTGGCAATTGCATCGTTTCGTGTCAGAATTGTAGCCTGTATACTAATTGCCGTGACGCATTTTTATCCCTGTTCTTATCATGTTCCATACCTTGACACACCGATGCCACGCCGCTGATCTGATGCCCAAATTCGCACTAAGATGGATCTCCAAAGGCGCGCCCAACCGGTCGTCCCGGGATGGGAGGCAATCGCTTCTTGCCATGGTTCAGATAGTGTCTCTGGAATGGATTGATAAAAAGAAACATGCTTCGACGCCATCGTCCGTTCAAATCTTAGTACGCTGTGTGGGATATAGTTTCAACGATTCTGCTCTCCACGGGGTCTGATAGGCCAAGACAACATGCATTTTATCAAGGCTATGAACATGGCCCATTCCGTATCGTAGTACGTGAAAGCCGTCAGATTTCGGCTATGTACCTGAATATACAGCCGTGATGATACAGGGCTTGAAATGGCTCAACCCTCTCACTAACAACCGCCTCTCCCGCCTCACAGTGCTCCCAGCTCCTTCAACTTGCTAATCAGGCCATCCACATCCTCGACCTTGCCTCCGCCCTGTCTCGTAGGTGGCTCTGCTCGCGATGTCAGTATCAATTCACAGCCAATCTTCCTTGGCGTAGTCGGCATCATAACTTACCTGTAACCTTGAGCACCTTCAGGCGCTTCTCGTTCTGTAGGCCAAAGTCTGACAACGATGCCTTGTCCAGCTTCTTCTTCTTTGCCTTCATGATATTCGGCAGGCTGGCATATCGCGGCTCGTTCAAGCGCAGATCGGTCGTCAACACCATGGGCAGCTTAGCCTTGACGGTCTCCACACCGCCATCAACCTCCTTGGTCACTGTGATGCTGTCGCCCTCGCCAAACTCGACCTTGCTAGCCTGTGTGGCCTGTGGCCAGCCCAGAAGGCCTGCCAGCATCTGACCAGTCTGGCTGGCGTCGTCGTCGATGCTCTGCTTGCCCAAGATCACCAGGTTGCTCTTCTGTTGCTCAACGGCCTTCTGCAGCATCTTGGCGACGGTAAGTGGCTCCAGCTCCTCGCCATCCTTGAGCTCAACGTGGATGCCTCGGTCGGCACCCATGGCCATGGCTGTTCGTAGCACATCCTGGGCCTTAGGAGGTCCGGCTGAGATGACGCAAATGTCCTCAACGCCGCCAGGAGCTCGCTTCTTCTCACGGATTCGTACTGATTCCTCGACTGACAGCTCATCGAACGGGTTCATGGAGTGCTTGACACCGGCCGTCTCGATCCCAGTTTGGGCCTTGTTTACTCGGGGTTTGACCTGCAGACACCTGCGTCAGTAATCGCGCTTTGGCGTTGAAGAAAACGTAAATGGTCCCTACAGCATAGTCAATGACCCGCTTCACGGGCACAAGAATTCGTAGGGCGGACATGGCTTCGAATGCGACGCAATGGGTTTTGTGCTGTTGTCAAGAGCTCCGTCCCACCTCCGTCATGGCAGAATTGGAGGGTCATCGTCACATCGGCTATTTGCGGCGGGTGGCTTCAGCCTCGGTCATCCGGCGCACGTGACAGACAAGCCGGACCTCCGTTCACCCAGACAACTTACCCTATACATGTGCCACTCACAACTCCCTTTAAACTAGCATGAGGCGAGTAGGAAGGCAACGACTCAGGACCAGAACTTCAGGATAAGGGACAAATAATTCTGTCAATCCATACCCTATGCAGTTACTGTAAAATTTTATGTCAATCAGTCCATATCTCACGTGTAGTGGGGCTCTGTCTTATTCCCAACTAAGCACTTGCTGCCTAAGGACTACCTATGTCTCCGAGCATAGCCCTCAACAATGCCTCAACAGGGATGCGTTACTGAGTAAGAGTTGAATAAACAGATTGAACAGCCACTTGAAAGAACTTTGAGTGGACTATTCAACACATACAACTTGTTTACCTCCCTAGTTGTTGCATTTGTTTTTGCAGGAGCTCTTTCCCGTAACTATTAATCCTAGGGTCGGCTTCTTCATCCACAAGTGTTCAATTACTCTATTCTGAAAGCAATGTCTCAACCACAACAAGCCATAGACCCCCACAACCCTTAGGGAACTTGGAAGCGGCTGTGAGCCAACCGGAAAATTCTTCTGCTCTATCGAATAGTGACCAGTTTCTAAGAGAAACTGCTGCGCCTCTTGCCAAAAGATGGATGCAAGAATGCATAGGCAGCCACGAATCGTGCCGGAAAGAAGTCCGAGCTAGTACCATATTCTGCACAGATAATGCGCACTTGATAGTTGACCTGGAAGGTGGTCCTTCACGGCTGCTAATGTTTTCCCGGGCAACGATTCGACAGCGTTATTAGATGGTTCTGTTCACCTTGTTGAGTCGGACTCGGTAAAGCCAAGTATCCAATATGTCGCACTTAGCCATCGTTGGGGAAAGAATGATTTGTTCAAGACCACTCGAACCAATTTCAATCAGATGGCTGAGACTGGTATGCGTGTCGGCGATCTTCCAAAGACCTTCAAAGATGCCATTCAATTCGCTTACTTGATTGGATATTCACATGTATGGATTGACTCGCTCTGTATCATACAGGACGACGAAGAAGACTGGAAACGGGAAGCACGCCGTATGTCACTCGTCTTCAGTAAGGCCGCCTGTGTGATTGAGGCCGTGGATGGAACTGGCTTCGACAGCGGACTGGCGAGTAATATGACACTTCCGGCGAATAATAGTAAGCTGGATACCAGAGCATGGGTGCTTCAGGAGCAGATGATGCCGCCAAGATCCCTCAAGTTTACGAATGGCACCGTACTATGGGAATGTCTTGAGTGCGATGCGTCAGAAGACCATCCCAATATGGTGAAGAGAGGAGGTCATCACGGTACTGAGCAGCTTCCGACACATCCGAAAGATATCTTTACATTTTTTCGTGATTATCGCCTTCCACCAAAACAAAAAAGCGAGACCGAGATTGAACCAGAGATATTGCAGGAGATATATCCAGACGAACAGGCTAGAGCTGTTGCTGACGCCTCGACACCGGATACTTCCGATGTGGCACACGAAGGCCACAATCCTGATGTATCACGGTCGTATGTTGATAGTAGTGGCGAAACAGTAGTGATAAACTACGGCAACGATTTACCAGGGCACCGTCTACACCTGATTGAATACATGAATTTCAATAATCATCGAAACGGAAATATCTTGACAATGGCAGTCCACCCTGACGATGAGTCTGAGCCGTTTGGAAGCTTCATGGCAACTGTTACTGACCTCCTGCGGCCCCATGAGCATTACCACCCCTTCTACAAGCCTGGTGGCAGTTTGTACCACTATACACAAAGCGACAAATTACCAATGTGTCAGACAAATTCCTCGCTATCAATGGCATCACGAGCATTGTACAGCGGTGGACTCATCTTCGCAACACTTTCGGACTCTGGTTTCATTTTCTAGAAAAGGAGCTATGTTGGTACATTGATCCTACAAAACTCCCTGGATCTCGTCCTAAGACTTGGCTTGGGCCTACCTGGTCATGGATGAGCACATGCGATGGCACTGCCAGAAATGATTTCTACACGAGATGGTCTGGTGGAGGAAACCTTCGTATAAAACCAGAGATCAAGACGCCTTCCGGAACATCTTTCGACATGCCCCTTCCGTTTGTGGCTTGGATGAACCCCAAGTATCACAGCATAGATCTTAAAGGCAATTTGCGCAAGGCTACCGTTATGACTATGGAAGGTAACGATGGCAAAGCTTGTCACAGCATAAACGTGGATCCAGTCGGTCGTTTCTCAGACCACGAGAAATATGACTTCAGGCCTGATTGTGCACATGAGTTTCCAGTCGGAAGCGCTGTGGCTGTATACTGTCTACACCTTTGGCACTACAGTTCGGAATACCTTGGCACAGCAGAATCCACCGATGTATATATTATTCTCCGCCAAAAGGAGAGAGGAGGGAGGTTAAGTTACATACCGAGGATATTCCTGAAGAGGAAATGTTGAAAGAACGCACGATGGGTCGACTTGGCTATATGGAAGTAACGTACGGTCGAGACGAGAGACGGAATGCTGAAGATATTCATGAAGATTACTGGTGGTGGTGGATTCGTCTCCAATAGATCCAATAAGACATCGTTTTACAATCTATTGCTTACTTGCAGTGCATGTATTGCAAAGCTATGTCAACGTGCCTAGGGTGGGCGATGCTGCATACCCCTGTCTTTTCGAGTTTAAGAGGCGGTGCAAGGCAGCAGACACTAACCAGGCTCTAGATTATAATTTAAGTGTCCGGTCATCGCATTTTTTACACATTATCAATTCCCAACGAAACGTTTCTTCATGAATCAAATTTTGGCAAAATGATCTCCTGGCATGGCGAAAACTGTCGGAAGCCAGATGTGTCTCTGGCAGGAGTTTTACCATTTTGTGGACGATGCGATCGAACAGCCAACGTGTCTTTGGACACTTTTAAGCCACCACAACCGCATTTAATTCCGCACTCTCCACGATCAGATCTTCATTTAAGCTGGCCGGCTTGTGTTGCATACAGTGAAAAGTGTGTTTTGAGTAACGACGATGACGAGGACTTAGGTCCTATAATTCGAGAAAGGATCCAGTCTGAAACGTCATCCAGCGATAGCCAAAACGACAATGGGCCAGTCCCGGAACTGTCCATGTGGGACGATGAGACCCTTGGGTTCGAGAGTTTAAACGCTCCAAGTCAAATACGTTTGCTTCGCCTCACGGGCGGACGACTGGAAGATCCGCTGCATGGAATACTCGTCACAGCAAGCCTTGATCAGCGGTTAGACTTCGAAGCCGTGTCCTATGTATGGGCTGGCGAGGATGGAGACGACACAAGAGATCGTATTTTATTCGTGGGAGACTCATGGGACATTCTCCCAATAACCGACAATTGTGCGGCAGCTTTGCGTCGCCTACGCTTCCTAAACCGCGAGCGCACTCTATGGATCGATGCTGTCTGCATCGATCAGAGCAACAATTTCGAAAGATCACATCAAGTGTCTCTAATGAAGAGCATTTACTCGAGCTCTAGAAGATGTTTGGTCTACCTTGGCGAGCACACGGAAGATAGCCCCAAGGCAATGCAGCTTATCAACACGGGCGTACCATCAGAGTTATTACCCGATGAACACAGTGCCTTGACCACTTTGTTTCTTCGCAGGTATTTTTCAGGACTTGGATATTTCAAGAATTGGTTCTATCGCCGAATGTCTTGGTATTTTGCGGTGATAGCACTGCCGATTGGTCCAAGTTTTATTCTACAGATTGGGACAGTTGTTCACCCGAAGTTCTCGTCCCAGCCTGGATACAAAACTTTGAACTGGCCCGTTACAAACAAGCGTTGGACTTTCCAAGATGCATTTTTGAGACGGCTGATTTGGTTTCTTCTGATGACAGGGACAAGATATTTGCCATCATGGGATTGTTTGACGGTCTTGATGCAGATGGACTAGTTCCCGATTACGAACTTTCAGTCGAGCAGGTGTATACAGGAATTGCTGCTCACCTGCTTGATCAACACAGAATGTTTCATATATTGACTCTTCAGTCTACGAAGCAAGAGGATTTGCCATCATGGGTCCCTGATTGGAAGTCTGTCCGCCCGTCACAGTGGGATTCCCACCAGCAGGTCTCAGAAGAACTGCTGCAGAAACTACCTAAAAACCCTACCTTGTCGTCAAAAGATGAAGATGCACATTTCTTTTGGCATGAGCTGGGGTTGTGAAGAAGACATTAGAGGAAGATACGAAAGACAAAGTCAGCCCTTTATGGGTTACTATTTCCGACCTCGGGACCGAAAAATATGAAGCCATGCAGAGGTTGAAAACAAGCCATATTGATCTTGGTCCGATTTTTCATAGAGGCACTGGAAGTCTATCCATCACATCTGAACTCCTGATTCCGTTGAAAACATTCACCAGCAGCAACCACTTTCCATGGGCTGCGCAGACACCCTTTCATGGACAGCTAGCTGATGAGTCTCACTGGCTAGTGATATCAACACAGAGTATCAATATCCAGACAGATTTTGTTGCTGCATTTCCTGGAAATCGGCTCTTTCTACACTTGAGAAAGATAGCTAGTCCTACAATATTTCGTATTGTAGGGCATTGCAATATTGTGATAGCCACTCAAAAGCACTACGGGAGGCGCAACGCTTATTACCGAACCCCAAATCCATGAAGGAGTGCCATGCTGACATCGCTGCCATACTTCTGGTTGCTCCAAACCAAATCTCTTCGTATGGCAGAAACGCTCTACCAGACATCGTTGGAGTTTGGGCGTCACAGGAATGGGCCCCGGCATTATGGGACGCTTATCATTGGATGAGTGATAACATAAAACCCAAGAGGGAGCCAAACGAAAAGAACGAGGAGAGTTTGAATGAGGCGTACAAGGTCTACTTAAGGAGATTGCAGGAGCCACTGGAGTTAAGAAACCGAAATCTACTCCAGTGCATCGACTTCTGGTCCTATAAAGATCCTTGGATACTCTTAGAGCATTGCGAACCCATCTGCAGAAATTTCATGTACAGTATTATTATTGGGCAATGGAAGACGTGGCAGTGGCATAAGGAAAGATTTTTAAGAGACATGCAGCCGCCAAAGTTATATCTCCTCGACGAAACCGTCGACAATATTCTACAGAGTATCGAGAACCTCAAATCGCAGGCATTATCTTTGCTAAATTCGCAAACAGAAGTTGCTAAAGAGAGGATCTATTCTGCGTCTGGCGAGTACAACCGGCTGGGGTCACCACAAACCCCAGGAGGTCAAACTGACGCAATCAATAGCGATATGGAGCATAATAAGAACGACCTCGAGGAAAAATTAGCACTCCTTAAGATTCAGGTCGAAGACTGCCTTTCCAAGATTGTTTCTAAACGTACAGCACTGGAGGCTAAAGTCGACCATTTGAAGGAATCATTGGTCACATGGAGTGCTAAATGGGACGAGGAGAACCACTTGCCAACCAAAGAATTTATGTTGCTGATCGAAGAACTAAACAATCTCCTCCAGCGTCGACATGATTATCTATTGGAAGACTTGGAAACTACGTGGATTTCAGTATATAACCGAGAGCTGGAGGAACGGCGACACCCTGGTTCAGCTACACGATTTGCAAAACTCACAATGCAGTTAAGCTTGAGCAACCTTGGGGTTACTACGATCATGACTCACTGTGGCGAATTGGGTGCGACCCTAGATATGAAATTGAAGATGACTGAGAGTGATAGAATAGTTATAGTCTAGATATGATGACGGCTCATTTTTTTAGTAGTTATAAGGAATGAATCAATACCAAACGTTTGATGTTGGAGTTGCTAAGATATGGACCATGCTCGAGGCTAGTAAATGTTCATTCGACATGTTTAATTGACTTGAGCTATAGGGCTCTCTATTGTTCATATCATCTGTGAGGTAGTAGAGAGCCACCCTTCAGCAGTCAGAAAGGGCCCTCGGCTTCTTGATCCAAAGGCTTGTCAAGAATGCAAACTCTACCTCCGCTAGTCATCTGCCCGTATCGTACGAAAAATCTTCGTCGTCGTGTGCTTATCCTACACAACATAGAGCACTAAAGCGAGGCGTGAAGACCAACTCTGGTGCACACCACGCCTTTCCTGGTTTTTCTCGTGTTCAAAACCGGCCAGATGAGTATCCAGATTACATTAAATACTACCAATTAGAACTTGAACACAGAGACTTTGCAGCTCGATAGAGTCACTTAGGTCAAAATAAACATAGACAGTACTACTCTGGGAACTAGCTGGATAGGCCCGTGGCGCATTGTAGATCAAGATATTTTGAGCACAATGGAACGCTAAAGTCGGCCTACTTTAGCTGCTCACTATCTATTTAAGCGAAAGGCGACAAGCTTTGGTGGTTCACTGAAAATAGAAAATTTAATTTATGTGGAGTGAATTGTGCCCTGAGTGGAACCTGAAGCCATCGCCTAACAAGCATAACCTTGCAGGTTCACCAGCCCCGTTGCGCTAAAACATGAGAAACGCTGCCTCTACCAAGGCCAATAGCTACAACAAAACCCTGGTACCGGCAGTTATCCGCATAGCTTGAGTGGCTCTGCAAACTGAACGCGAGTGTTTCAGGATCTATGGGACGGACTTGGCATACGGAGCAAACCTGTTGATCGTTATGAAACTCGAATCTCAATTGCTCAATCAGCACTTGAAGCATGCCACTATCACAATTTCTGACACTTTAGTCGAATACCAAGGCTTGAGAGGGTATAACAATTAACTTAAGAATTAACAGCCAAGCCAACACAGTAGGCCGGGCCATTGCTATGATACTGTGTCGCCCTTAAGGGGCAGTAGAAGTGGATTTTTTTCGCTGACCCTGCAGCATCCCGTTTCGTCCTTGGGCCTCTCCCAGAGACCTGGATATCGTACTTTTGTGGTAGAAAGAAACAAACCCCAAACAAAAATGGCGTTCCCGGAGTGATATCATCCTGTAGCCCATCAACCATAACACCAAGTCTATCCCATTCCGAGAACACCGTCGCTGAATCTTCAAATTTCCCAAACCAAAACAGAAAAAAGACCAATAAAGATTAATGAAATAGGGTATGGACGGTTGTAGGTAGTCCATGGGTATCGTATGAGTTTGAAGGTCGCAGCACTAGTCGTGATTATTGTATCACCAACCCTTCCACGTCGCTGTGTCGTATCCGCGAAGCATAGCCTCTAGCGGGTCCATTAGCGGCTTCTCCTCGTATGTGATGTTGATCTCGTTCGTGCAGAGAATTTGGCCTGGTCCAGGGAACGGAGTACCAGCTGCGTCCCTGTTGATGGCGAGAATATCCACCTGGCTCTCAGAGAAGTTGCTCTGGCCTCGTTCTGCGGATCCGTCGGAAAAACTTCTCGAGCTCATCTCGAGTGACTGGTTCTTCAAGTTCGTGTATGGCTTAGAGTCGCGGTTGGATCGTCGGAAAGGGTTTCGACCCTTGAGCATCATATCCACAAGAGGAGCGAACACGGGGATTGAAGCTGCCATGATAACGGTGCTACCTTCGACACTGTAAGGAATGATGTTAGTCCTATGTTTCCTGAGAACTGTCTTGAATGTGGTTCCACTTACGTTGTCCAGATGATGATGGCGGCGCTGTGATCTGTCCAGAGTGTTAGTGAAGGTAGTTGTAGGAAGTTATCAGCAATGACGTACAGGAAAAGTCAGGGTGACTCAAGCCATCAGAGATGATGAGGGTCTTGTAAATAGCAATGGCGCCACCACTATGGAATGTTAGTTGTTGTCAAGTAGAGGCTTGTCACCTTTGTATCGAAGCACTTACATAGCGCCAAGGCCAAGCGAAGCAGTCAAACCAATTCTCCTCCGTAGTGACATAGGCATTCGGAAGAGAACAACAGCAGGGTAAACAGCAAGAATGACATCAACCAACGCGGACAGAGCTGTAAAGCTTGTTAGTTTGCGAATGACGGGCAAGACTGAGGTGGGCTGCCACATACCTCCAACGTAAACGCCAAAGTCCGCGACGACCTTGATGGACATGCAGTGACCTTCTACATCCAGCTTATATAGACTCTTGAATGGGCGGCAACGACCCATCACAAGGCAGATCAAGCAAATGAACGACAGCTGGCTGATGATGACAATAGACCAGAGAAATCGCCTGAGCCACTTCTTCGGATCGAGGAGGCGGACGACGAGGGTGAGAGCGGCGAGCTTTGGCAGTCCGAAGAACAAGATTCCAGGGCAGAAGGCCACAGTCGTCCATAGAATAACCCCTCTCGATCGTCCTGGCTGAGAACCGGCATGTGTCTTCCGTTTCCGTTGCTCACCGCGATAGTCGCAAGAATGGCCGACATCAAGCCAGCAGACTACCAGAGCATATTAGCCAATGCATTTTGCATAGTTAGCATAGCGGTATTGTCTCACCATGCCTCCCGTCAACCACCAGTCATCGTCAAGAAGGCGCTTATAAACTCGTAGGCGAACATAAAGTCGAAGTCCAACAAAAAGATTGCAGAGACCCAAAAGACCCAGACGACAGCAAGGATAGTAGGACGCAAGTCTTCGGCTGCCCATTCAGCGAATTCTGGAGTGCCGAACGGGGAGCGCCCATGCTGCTCAAATCATGGAAGTGTTCGGCCGCCATGATTGCTCTAAGGTATTCGATATCGTTGAAGAAGGTTATGGAACATGGAAGGAAAAATAAAGTATTGAAGGGCTCGTGCGGTGGGTGCCCGTGGTAATATGTCTTTCCCCAGAGGAACGGTTTACATGGGGGCAATGCCTTCAAAAAGAATGGACTTTGATCGCAAGGGCCAAGTTCTTACGTAGGAAACCTGAACCTCCGTGAGTTCAGGGTGCCTCTCAGGGACTCCATAGTTGCAACGATGGCACAGACTGTCCCAATGTGCAATGGCTCATTGAGAGAAGTCACCGGGTTGGCATTCCTCTGAAACCCTGGGACCACCCTTCCTAGCATCCGTACAGCGTTCTAGCGTGAAGTAGGTTACGGTTGGTCAATCATGCAGCTCCCAGGCTCCATTTGCAACGGGACGTTGGAAGCTAACCCTGGTCCTCCCCCACTCCCTGATGTTCGCGTGACCAGGGTAAGACATGCTTGGGAGTCTGCATCCATGCGTCGCAGGAGAAACTAATTGCTGCCTCGTCGTCATCCGGGGATGGCCGAGCCAACAGCTCTCTGAATCCGTACATAATTAGGACACGGAAAACTCCCCGGATAATGAGCGTACCTGGTAGTGGCAACTAGCGTGGTGACGGTTCAGCCTTTCAACCGGGTCGTGCATATGAATCAACGCCTTAACCTCTTATGTCTGCATTTGTAGATATGTTTCAGTGTGTAGGTGCATGCTGCTGTTACCTCATAGACAAAGTACAACGCAGGTTGTGCAACACATAGTTGAGGCAATTAAGTGACAGCGATCAGCGAACACGAGATCATCCATCGGCAGTTATTTCACAAATATACGGGACCCCTGTAGTAGACGGGCGCAAACAAGGTGTATAACCCGCTGGCATAATATCTGGTAACCCGCCAGGGTGACGGGAACAAGCACGTTGTGTTGAAGGGCTGGCGTTCATAACGAACGGTGGATAACCCCAAGAACAAAGGCCCACTTCGTCCAATGCTCATCAAACCGGTTAGCCGACGAAAAAGGGAATCCTTCTAGAACATCTCTTTCATCCTGCCAGGCACAGTGGCTAACCCATGCTAGCGCTCACCAACCTGCATGGGCCTGAGATTCGCGGTAGCAAGGGGTTTGAAGATTCCAGCGCATGCTTGCGTCGTTCGTTGCTCAGGCCCATTTTCCTGGCAACTAAGCTAGTCGGGTTTCTACCGAATCAACTGAGATTTGTTGAGGAGGCCGCCATGATTGCTCTTAGAGCCAAGCTTAGCATACATAGTATCCAAAGGCTGTCTCTGGGGTCATTGTCGAGAGTGTCGGATCTCGCCATGCATTGCCTCCCATATTACTCAGAATAGCCGAAGCTCAGAGGTAAGTTGTCAGGGTACTGTCTGCTCCAAGGCACCGACACCCGACCTGATTCCAACCTGCGCAGGGGTTGGGGCCATTCCTCAGTCAGTGCGATCGGAAGCGTCAACAGCGCGCCGGATCGCAGCAGGATTCTCAGTGCGAAATGCGCTGTTTCTCGTAAGTTGAAGGGTATGAGCAGTGGAAGCAAAAAGTACGCTCAGACATCAAAAGACTCGATATCGACGTCGGGAGGCGCGAACACGGAGCTTCCTACCACTATACTTGGATGTACTGCGCCGCGAGTCTCGCGTGCATCTCGACCTGACACATCGATGCGCCCCAAACTCGTTGTCGAGGAATCATTAGTAATTTCCACTAGAGTATCACGGCAGTGATGCAGGAGAATAAGCTACTGCAAGGCATGGGTACAGTACTGTCCAGTTATGAGGGGTCCTTGTTTGTCTGTCCAAATGTAGAATCCGGCCAGCATCATTGGAACACTTTACGAACTTATGATCGATGCCTGCTCTGATGATTGGAGGGATGGGAATTTGACATCTTCAGCTTCCTTATTAGTAACATCTGTTGTAGTCTTTCCAGAAACTCTCAGATCGTTCACCGTTTTCTCTAACCTGTTTGAGACTCAGCATTGCTCGTTTTAACTCGATCAGGTTTCTGTATAATCGTAGAATACTCAGATGATCCAACATCATCATCGTGGGTTGTAGACACAGATGTCCGATCACGTTTCGACTCTTCGATTCATTCTCAGCTTGGCGGTAAATACTTCAGCCACGTCACAGGTGGTATCAGGGCGGTTTCCTGGTTACTCTGCTCCAGCGCAAAGCATGGGCACATACCTGAAAGGTTGGGGTATGCGATCAACTCATCCTGGAGTGGTGGCTCAAACATACCGTAGCATCGATCGCCTTCTAAAGTCTGTGCTTGAACCTGTCATCCTGTCGACTTGCCGCCCGGGCAAGATGGACCGTGCCATGACAGTACAAGGTTGTATTCCTTCCTGGGCACATGAACCAGACCCTGCCTACTTGATAGTTGGCATATGTATGGTACGTGGCGCTGGAGCTAAAAGAAGGATCGCTTCCTGGAATGTCGACAAGCTGCTCGGCTAATGCTTCAAGAGCAGGCAGAGAAAGGTTAACATCAACGAGAGTTGAGCAGATGTAGATTTCCGATTGGCTGACTGCAACCACGGCTCGGCTGCAGCGCAGAAACGGGCGCAAGCCATCCATCTTCCTCCGCGCTCAATAACCCATTGGCCGGGTTCTCCGCAGCTGTCGGGTTGAATGCAACCCTTGTCCAAAGCTACAGTGGCATTGCAGCACCCTCTACTCTGTACTTCCCCATTGGTTTGTTGTTTTGACGTCTCTGCTAATTCACCACATAGGAACTCCAAAATGGGAAGGGTCGGTCTTTGCGATGCAACCCCGACCTTGAGGAATTACCACGTAACAACCTAACAGTTGAATTCACCAAATAGACAAAGACATGCATGATCCTCGGACCGAAAGGGATGAGGTATCGTCAGCCTCGGTGTTGAGCCGTGGCAACAAGAGTGCTTCACACAGTCGCCTTCCAGGCTGATCATGTCGATCTCCGGGTCTCCACGGCGATTGTCATTACCTACGTGGCGCCTATTCAAGAGGATGGTGGCATCCATTTAGCTTTGATGTCATGTATTATTGAGCATCGTGCAAATTACCTAGGGTTTTCACCAACACGAGGTTCTCATTCCCTTTCTTGATTAGTGCATATAGTGTTACCGCATCCTTCATGGAATGACCTCGTGCTAGGCCCTACTGCGCCGCTGACAATAGCTCTTCTCACCAATGAGATGCTTAAATTTTGTCAATGATGCAAAACGGCCATGATAGCCATGGCTGTTATTCAGAGTGTTGTCGCGTGCATTGCGCCGGCGTCACCGAATACATGTCATATGTTACATCATGGCCGTTCCATAGCTGCATAGGGTAGTGCATCCGGTGGCCGCAACGCGCGGGCCATGCTTTGTCTCCGATGCAACCCTCAAAGTGCAAGGAAGGGACTTTGACACGGCTCGCGTGATTGCTCGGCGAATAAAACGGTGTACGGCTGCGCTCAGTGAGACGGCCATGCACGGCCTTGGGCCGGCGACTCCATTCGGCCCAGAGACATGCAGATGCGCTGCCTCGGGCTGCAACCAACCACAACTCCCGCATGGCCGCAACCTTCTCACCGAAAAGTGCATTTGTTCCGGTGCCGTCAGCTTCATTCATTCAGAGGACCAATCTTGTTGAAGTATGCCGATCAGGCTGCCGTTGCATAACAGGTTGACCGGGTCATTCGCCAACTAGGGATGACATTTGCCCGAGTTTCGCGACCATAGTCTAGACTGTATTTCCGTACGAATGTAAATCCGTACAGACAAGCTTATACACCCGGTTTAGCTTGCCATCGCCCCGTTGAGTTAGCGGCTTACTCTTCACGCCATGTGATGAAAGTGCCGCTGACGAGTTGTGTATCACGTGATCTCACATCCACCTGCAACCCGCCGCATCCACGACGACATCTTGGGCAGTAACTGTTGAACCTGCTATGAGGTCTGTAAAATAAGCCTTATGTAGTGAGGGTTTTTTTATTCTTTTCTTTTTCTTTTTCTTCTTCTTCTTTTTATTTTATTTTATTTTTTTATTGGGGATAGCGGCCGGTTTAACAGTAGGCATGCGTGTGGCTCTCATACATCTTAACCTACGGGTAATTGATAACGGTGGCACCTTATATCTGAATGCATGGGTTTACCCAACAGGTGCCGGTGTATTCTTATACTGCTGTAAATAAGTCTCAGAGCCCCTGCTGCCTGGACCTCTATAACCGCATCAGGCATCTAGAAAGGGAATTGCGTGAGCAGTAAGTGCGTAACCATGATCTGATCAACTACTTATTCTGGTGGACACAGCAATTCGATGAGATGGCTATCGAACGAGACATCTTGCGGTTGGGCTTAGACCAGCACAAAGAGGATATATTTCAAAGATTGAAAAATCTTGCTGAAATGGATCAGAAGACTGCTATGCAGAACTACTTGGGTTAACTTTATCGGGGCCTGGGAAAAGTGCACTTATCGGTTTTGCAAATACGATGTTTGGATTGTCAATTTGAAAGTTCAATTTGAGACTACTTATTTTAGGAATAAGGAAGAATTTAAATACAGTAATGTGAATTAGGATTAGAATTAGAATTAGAATTAGCTATTAGAGCACAACAAAGGAAATATTCTTCTGACGATAGAGTCTATAATGGAAAGAACTGAATTCCAAGCACTCAACCCGTGTGAGAAGAGCGACAAAAGCATGTATATAAAGAATGATCAGAAGATATTAAAAGGAAGGAAGGACAAAAAAATAAAAGAAAAGACTGAAGTTGGTATCAGAACCAGCCTTCAGTCAAAATAGGAGTCTATAATGCTCGATCATGAGGTAGGCGAATGATCCCGTAGGGCGGCTTCCAGGGTCTGCATCTTGTTGCACACTCCGAGCAGCATGTGATCAACAGCTGACCTCTCACAGAGTCGCCGGTTTACCGCAACAGTAACTCGCAGGAAACTCCATCTGGCTGAAGCTCCCTACAATATCAATGTCATGCATTGAAACCATGTCCGTCACTGCCCTCTCCAGAGTTGGATCTTTCTCGTCAACCTCCATCAGGTCTGGGGCCTTCTCTGGAAAGCCCATATGAACCCGTTGGTTCTTCTTCTCACTATGGGGTTTCATGTCGAAATTCTGGTACGCTGTAACGCAACTGAAGTCGGCTATGCTTGCCGGCCAATCTGTGCAATTTTCTCTGATTTCGCCAAAACCAACTGTCTCATATGGCATACCATTGACGTATTGTTCTTGCACCTTGCGGAGCAATTCTATGGGCCCAGTGGCCGCATCGAGAGAGACCCGCGTGGGGACGGCACCTGTGCAGGGCCCCACGACATGTTGGATCTCGGCTGGTAAGCATTGTCGCCCAGACACGATGCGGCCAAAGACAACATCCTCGGATTCTGTTTCCTGCCCGATCACGAAAGCGCAAGCGGTGGTGAATACTGTTGCCGGAGTGATGCCGTATGCATTGGCTGAATGAGGGGCCTTTATGGTCTTTACTGCTGACCAGGTGCCCTTTTCGCGTTCCTTGCCATCCTTGTATTGAGTCTTGAGAACAGTCATCGAAGAACGTTCGAGGACAGATTGCCAGTACTTATAAGCATCCTCGCGGTTCTGCATAATGAACTGTACGTAGCGGGCGAATCTTGGTGGGACCGCTAGTTGATCGCCGAGATATAAAGTATGAAGGGCGCTAATAATATGCTCCATGCTAAGGCCATCATAAAGGCAGTGGTTCATTCGTAGTACAACACAGATACCGGACGCTCGCGTCTTCAGAATGGCGATACGCAACATGGAGCGTCCTAGACAGAGAGGCTCACGGTTGTCTGCAGCCTCCAATTCACGGTAAGTGCTCGTCATGTCTTTCTCGACATCAACAATCTCAATCGGAACTTCCAGCTGATCTAAAACAACCTGGTAAAACTTCCCGTTGGCGGCTGCTACGAACACGGTCCGGAAAAGTTCAAAATGCTGAACTATGGCTGCAGAGGCTTCCACCACTTTCGCTAGATCGGAGTCGGTGGGGAAATTAATGAAGAAGTAGGATGGACGCCAGGGCTTCTGGCTAACTGTGTCGTGAACGAATATCTTTTGCCACCACGTGGCCGGGTATGCGTCTAAGATTTTACCATAAGAAGTATGAATCAGGGAGAGAGTTCTTGCTCGACGAAAGCTTCTGGGTCATCTTCTGCAAGGAGTTGGAAAGGTTTCAGTTCGGCCAAGGGACGTGCTCCGTTATTCTTGCCTTGCGATATACTATCCTGAATTTGTATGGCGAGGTCAAGAGGAACCGGGTGGTCGAAAACGTTCTTGACAGAGACGTGGAAATTGATCCGTCGACTGATGCGTGTCGCAAGCTTGGCTGCAAGGAGTGATTGTCCGCCAAGTTCGAAAAAGTTATCTGTGATGCTGACTTCCAAACCAAGAACCTCAGCAAACTCGGCACATAAAGCTTCCTCCATCTCGTTACGCGGTTTCACGCGCTCAGATGACAAGTTGACTTTCGGAGCAATCTGTGCCTTGCGTGTGAGTTCCTTTCGGTCGATCTTGCCATTGGCATTGACTGGCATCTGATCTAGTGTTGTGATTCGAGCCGGGATCATATAGGATGGAAGTAAGCTCTGTAGTGTCTCTCGAATCTGCGCTCCGATTTTACGACTCTGCTGTCGCTGTAGTGGACGATTCGTAAGGGACTTTTCTAGTAGGTTTTGAGACTCGGTCGGGAACTTAAATAGGATCCGAGGGGCGTTCTTGTCGGGCTGGAGCTGATGGAAAACAGCATCAAGACCGCCACTCTGTGACCTCTGCCGTGCCCAGCTAAGCTCTACACAAAAGCCTGCTTGCTCGCCAAGCTGAGTCAGATCCTTCGCGGATAGTGCTACACGATTCTTTGCGTCGTTGCGAATGTTCGAAACCCAAGCTGCACCATCAACAGTTCTATCAGTTTCGTCTTCATCCAGAGATGCAACCAACAACTGCTCAAAGATAGTCTTGCTGTGGGGAATGTTACTAATAGCAAGAATGGAAGAGCGGGTGGTATTTTGAAGCATGGTGAGTAGGCTGTTGTGATCTAGTTCGTTTGCCTGGAAGTCAACCCAATCGTCAGGATCGATCGAGTGCACTTGATCCTTAGCACTTCGCACGTGTATAACGGCTGTATATCGATATCTGCTGAGTTCATTCGTGGCCTTCATTCGTTTAGGAAGAATTTCCACGTGTCGAATATTATCAGGAAATTGATGTGCTAGTCTTGTGAAGAAGGCTGGGTCGACCAACAATTCTTCTTCGTTTTCATCCAATTCAACCATCTTCCGTCGTATACTTGCCTTCTTAGCACCCCTACCGAGAGTGTGAAGAGCTCTACCCGCAAGGAAGGCCTGATTCGTGGCGTTTGTTCGCATATCGCCAAAGAATATACGCTTAACGCCCGGTAATTGCGTGAGAATCTTGGTAACTTCTAGCAGGTAGTCGGCTGATGGGAAGTACTGCGCCACTGAGTTTATGACGACCGTTTCGGCTTGAAATTAACAACCTCGTCCAGCTCAACGACGTCTGTCGCCGTGCCGACGCATACATGGGCTTTACCAGCAAGAGAAGGGTGCGATTGTATGCCAGCGTTCACGAAGGCCGCAGCTGAGCTGGACGGCTCAAGACCAACGTAGCTTTCAAGCCCGGCCCCTAAGTTAAACAGGATCATGCCAGAACCTGTGCCGATCTCGAGTACACGGCCAGCCGGCCGGGAATCTAGCAGAGTAGCTATGGTATCATCAAGCCATTCCTGCATTTCTACCTTGTCGATCAAGGTTCCGTCGTACATAGACGTCCAGCCTAAGAAATCATTACCGATTGCAGATTGATCAATCGTTCTAAGTTCGGAGTAATGGCCGATTTCGAAATGATTTTCCCAAGCTTCTACCTGCTTGCTTAAATCGTCCTGAGTTATTTCATCATCCACTGTAACGAACCCGACCAATTCAGGCTCCTCCTGGTCTTCTTGACTGCAGAAGACAACAGCCGCATCTCGGACCACGGGATGCTTCCGCATAGCGAGCTCTACTTCGGCCGGTTCAATTCGGTGGCCACGAATCTTGATCTGCTGGTCTATCCGACCAAAGAACTCGATATGGCCGTCAGATGGCCGCCATCGGGCACGGTCACCCGTTCGATAAGCCCGCGTAAGCTGGCTATTGATAGAAACTTCCACGAAGCGACCCTCATTTAGCTCTGAACTCATGTACCCACGAGCAAGACCGTCTCCCGTTACAACGAGCTCGCCCATTACACCAATAGAAACTAGCTGTTGATGTGAATCCATAATATATGCCCCAGAGTTACTTACCGATCGGCCAATCGGGATACCCTGTTCGTAAGCTCCGTCTTCTTCGACGCTGTAGATAGTGCTAGCGACGGTATTTTCCGTTGGCCCATATGCATTATAGACCCGATTATTCACTAGTTTTCGGGCATTGATAGCATCTAAAGGATGCAGCCGATCTCCAGCGACATATAGGATATCCAGCATACGAAGAGTGTCTGGGGCATCGTTAAGACATTGCTTAAGTAGCGGAGGCGAGAAAGTTGCCACGCAAACACGTTCGCTCGCAAACGTGGCATAGAGAGCTTGGCTGTCTAGAGTGGCGAAGTAGTCAATACAGACCAGGGTTGCGCCGTTAAGGAGGGCGCTATATATCTCCCAGGTTGAAGCATCGAATGCAATATTTGCCAGGTGGGCAATACGTGCCGCATCTGTGAGTTCACGGAATGTACCACTATTCTTCACAAGCCGGACAATACCACGGTGCTCAACCATAACACCTTTAGGCTTGCCCGTTGAGCCTGAGGTGAAGATGACGTATGCAAGGCTCGTTGCTGATGGTCGATGAGAGTGTCTTGGTGAGGCCCTGGAGCAATCTTGGTATGCTAACCCGGCCATGGAGGTAAATTCAATACTGGGTAGGTTAATATCTAGTGTCGGTACATCAGCTCCTAGAAGGACCAGTGTGAGTCCGGGGACGGCTGATAAAATCATTTCAAGACGAGCTTTAGGCATTTTAACGTCAAGTGGCAGATAGGCCAGGCCGACCTTTAGAATAGCAAGAAAAGCGATGACTGTCTGGCATGATCGTGGGGAAAGTACGCCGACCACAGTCTCAGGAGCCATATCTTGATACTGGAGCCAGACTGCAAGCTCGTCTGACTTTTGTTAAGTTGTTCATAGGTTAGCTCAGAGGAAGAGTCTTTGATAGCGACTCTCTTAGGATAAGCAGCTACCTGCTCGAGGAAAATCTCTATTACGCTGGAGTCGCGTGGATACTCCGTTTTTCGATGTCAAGCAGGCCCATGCTCTGGACAAGCTCCAGTCCGTCAGTCAGTGGTAGGTCAGCGATGGGTGTCTCCGGCCGCGCCAGCCCCTTCGCAGGACTTCCCGGAAAACATCAGTGAGACCACTAATGGTTTGATGTTCAAAGAGATCAGTAGCATAGATCACGTTGCAGCTGAGGCAATCTTCCTCCTGGAAAAGGTGGAATTCCAGATCTAACCGGGTCTTAGTCGCTGTTGGTAGGGATGCACTTGTAATGCCTTCAAGTTCAATTCGGCCAAGACGCTGTTGCGAATGAACAGCAAACATCAGCTGGACTAGTGGATTTCGAGATGCATCCCTCGAGCCGGGTAGGAGTGCTGAGACAATACGCTCGAACGCAACGTCTTGGTTCTCGAATGCTGCTGACGCTGTAGAGCGAACTTGCTTTACCAGTTCATCAAATGACTCATCATCGTTAATTGTGATCCGAATGCACTGCGTATTGACAAAGAAACCGATCATTTCTTCTAATTCTGGTCTATTACGATTGGCAATAGGGGTGCCGATGGTGGCGTCTTCGGCACCCGTCAATCGATAGTGAGCGGCACGGAATGTAGCAAGGAGAGCTACAAACGGAGTCACTTGGCGTTGACGGCAGAAGTTCTTAAGGTTCTGGTACAGAAGATTATCGATTTTAAACTGAATAACGCCTGCCTCGCCGGAGGGCAAAGAGGGTCGTGGCTTGTCGCAGAGAAGCTCCGCAGGAGATGAAGCAGCGAGTTGTTTGGTCCAGTATTCTAGCTGTTTTTGATGCTCGCTAACCTGCTCCTCTGTTCTTTGCCAAATCGAAAAATCGCGGTATTGAATTTGGAGAGCTGATACCTGGGCCAACGGGTCGTGGCCTTGACGTGCGGCAGCATAGAAATTAAACAATTCCTTCCGCAGGATATCGACGGACCAGCCATCAGATATGATGTGATGCATGACTATGGAGAGGATATGCTCCGGCTCGTCGTCACCTAACCGATAAAGCGTTACCCTCCACCCGGGTTCAGTCGCTAAGTTAAACGGAGTCTCCTGCTCTTGCCGCAGCATATCCCAACAACTATCGACTTGATCGGTTGGTATATGGACGACTCGAAGCTTTTGGCTCGACTGGCATGAACAACTTGTACACCAAAACCATCGAGCTCTTCAAAGGTCGTTCGTAGCGTCTCATGGCGTTCTTCTACTGCGTACAATGCGGTTGTGAGGGCCGTAACATCAAGTGATCCCTGCATATGTATGGCAAGGGGCATCAAGTACCAGACCCCTCCGGCATTAAGCTTATCTAAGAACCAGAGACGGCCTTGTGCAAACGACTGCTTAACCGGCCCGCTGTATACTGTAGGATTAATCGGCTTGTATAGCACTGCGCATCGTTGTATCACGGACGCAAGGTCGGCAAGAACTGGCTGATCAAAGACATCCTTGACAGAGATCCGTGTATCTAGGCGACGACTTATCCGAGCGGCGAGCTTTGTGGCCATCAAGGAGTGCCCGCCGAGATCGAAAAAGTTATCCGTGATACCGACTTTGACTCCAAGTAAATCAGTAAACTCCTCACAGAGTGCCACTTCTACCGGATTCCGCGGCGCTACGTAGATTGAATCTGAATTGCTCTTTGGTGTAGCGAGCGCCGTTTCGGAGAGCTTCCGACGGTCTACCTTCCCGTTTGCGTTCAACGGCAACTGGTCTAAGACGATTATCTGGGATGGCACCATGTAGCGTGGCAGCAATGTATGGAGTCGGCGGCGTATCTCTCGTTCGATGTCTGAGACCTCTTGCTTGCTCTTTTCACCACTCTCGATATGTTGAACAGTGCCATCGTCGACTTGGTGAGTTGTGACAAACGCCACAAGGTCTGGATCCTGACCTTCTAGCTTGCGGAGGATAACGGCAGCGTCAGATACGTTACTAAGGCCCAAGATTACTCGCTCTATTTCGCTTGGCTCGATACGATGGCCTCGGATCTTCAGTTGCTGATCAATACGGCCAAAGAGCTCAATCTGGCCGTCAGTTGATCGCCATCGAGCGCGATCGCCTGTGCGATATGCCTTCACAGACTGCCCAGCAATCGTAATATAGACAAAGCGATCTTTATCCAAGGCTGAGTCAGTGTAGCCTCGAGCGAGGCCATCGCCGGTTACCACCAGCTCACCCATAACACCAACAGGAACTAGCTTCAGGTGCGAATCCATAATATATGCTCCAGAATTGCTAATAGGCCCTCCGATAGGAACGCCGTTGATGAAGTCTTCGTCTGCTTTTACTTCATATATCGTGCTAAAAGATGTATTCTCTGTAGGTCCATACGCATTATAGACAGTTTTTGTACCAAGTCGCGGGCTCTGTGTATGTCATTTGGTCTCAGTGCGTCTCCTCCGACGTACAAAAGGTCCAGGCCACGTATAATAGAGGGTGTCTCGTCGAGGAACTGTTTTAGTACAGCCGGTGTAATGAAGGCTACCTTAACACCCTTGGCTGCCAGTTCTTTACCAAGAGCAGGTGGGTTCAAGACTGTCATGTGGTCAATACATACCACCGTACCTCCGTTGAGGAGCGGCGCATAGATTTCCCATGTTGAGCCATCAAAAGCCAGGTTCGATATATGAGCCACAGGCTGGGAAGCATGGGATTGCGACAGCATGTTCGTGTCCTTGACTAACCGCACAACACCACGATGTTCGACCATGACGCCTTTTGGCCGACCGGTTGAGCCGGACGTGAACATGACATATGCCAGGCTCGTCGCCGTAGCTGAAAGGCACGAAACAAAACCTTGAGTATCTACAGCTCTCAGCGTATCAGTGATTTGTACCTGTTCGACATATGGGCTGTCGGTAGCAATAGCGGGGTATTCGTGCCGACTAAGACAAGCTTGTGTCCCGGAACAGCTGAAAGGATAGATTCCACGCGTGCCACAGGGACATTTACATCCAGCGGCAGATACGCCAGGTTTGCCTTCAGGATTCCCAAATAAGTGGCAATAGTCTCACAGGACCGGGGCGCCAGCACCCCAACGAGCGTTTCTGGCGCTAATCCCCGTTGTTGGAGATAGGTAGCTATTTTGTCGGACTGTTCATCTAGCTGACGATATGTCATCTCAGAGACCGCATCAGTCACGGCTATTGTATCAGGAAGAGCTGCCGACACTTGCTCTCGGAATGCATCAACAATGCTCGAATCTCGGGGATAGCTCGTGATCTCCATTTCTCGAACACCCATGTGGTGCAGCTCGTCTAGCCCGGAGGTGAGCGACAGACGGTTAATCGGCGTCTCCGGCTGATGCAAGCATTGATGCAACACTTCCTGGAAGGTCTTAACCATATTGCGCACAGTAGCAGGCTCAAAGAGATCTGTAGAAAAGATAGCGTGGCCGCCTAGACAACCTTCCATCTGGTGGAGATGAAATTCCAGGTCGAAGCGAGTGGTGGGTTTCATTGATAAGTTTTCGCTTTCAAGGCCGCCCAGTCGGAACTTTCCAGCATCCTGATGTGTTTGAAGTGTGATAATGAGCTGTACCAAGGGGTTCCGGGAGGTGTCTCTCGACCCAGGCAGGAGCGCGGAAACGAGTCGCTCGAATGGCACGTCCTGGTTTTCAAAGGCAGCTGTTAGGGTCGACTGAACTTGGTTAACAAGCTGATTGAACGTTCCTTCTTCTGGTATGATCGCTCGAATGCATTGGGTGTTCACGAAAAACCCGACCAAGTTCTCGAGCTCCGCACGGTGCCTATTCGCGATAGGCGTGCCTATCATGGCATCCTCTACGCCGGTCAGGCAATAATGGGTGGCTCTGAAAGCTGCCATGAGAACGGTGAAAGGTGTGATCTGGCGAGACTGACAGAATGCTTGGAGCTTCTCGTATGTATCCTCTTGGACTGCAAACTGAACAACATCGGCGCGACTCGATAGCTTCTCAGGCCTGGGTTTATCGCAGAGGAGGCTAGCCGGCTGGCTACCATTCAGCTTCTCTTTCCAAAAGGTCAGTTGGTGCTCTTGGTCAGCAACCTGCGCGTCTTGTTTCTGCCATGAAGCAAAGTCCCGGTACTGGATAGGAGAGGTGAGACTTGCGACAGCGGGTCTTGACCTTGCAAGGCCGCCTCATAGAAAGTACCTAGTTCACGCTGGACAACCTCGAGTGACCACGCATCGGAGATGATATGGTGTAGCACTATTGAAAGGATATGATCTTCCTCTGTTATTTTGAAGAGTGTGACTCGCCATCCCGGCTCCGAAGAAAGGTTAAAAGGCGTCGTCTGGTCTTCGTGTAGTCTTGCCATAAAGTCATCGCCAGGAGAGAGATCAACAACATTTAGGTGTCTGCCGCGGCCAGACCGGACAACCTGCATACCGACACCATTATGACCCTCAAAAGTCGTTCTAAGAGTTTCGTGGCGCTTTTCAAGGGCCCCTAGTGCAGTTGCAAGAGCTTCCACCTGTAACGGGCCACGCAAGCGCATTGCAAGGGGGACAAGGTATGCAGTCGCACTGAGATTGAGCTGCTCAAGGAACCACAAGCGGCCTTGAGCAAATGATTGTGGGACAGGTCCAGAATACTCGCTTGGTTCAATTGGCCTGTAGTGTGCCGAATCCTGCTGGATTATGGCGGCTAGGTCAAGAATGACGGGGTGATCGAAAATCGTCTTGACGGAAACATGAGAGTGGAAGCGCCGAGTGAGACGAGCTGCAAGCCTAGTTGCCAACAGAGAGTGTCCGCCGAGGTCGAAGAAACTATCGGTAACACCGACATCAACGTCGAGGACATTGGCAAATTCCTCACATAGTGCAGCCTCGAGGGCGTTCCTTGGTGCCACACGCACAGGCGCCTTCTTGCCCTTGGCCATTGCCTTAGCTCTGCGTGCAAGCTCGTGCCGATCGTCTTTGCCGTTGGCATTGAGCGGCATTTCATCGAGCAGGGTGATCTGGGCTGGCACCATGTAAGACGGAAGCAGTGTCTGGAGTCGTTGCAGGACGCTAGTCTCGATGTCATGAACAGCAGTGCCAGCGTTGGCAGCAGTCTCCCGAGCAACGATGAACCCGACAACGTCAGCTTCCTCGCCCTCTGGTTTTCGGAGCACAATGACCGCGTCGAGGACCTCCGGGTGGCTTAGCATCGCCTGCTCTATTTCTGCCGGTTCGATACGGTGGCCACGGACTTTGATCTGGTAGTCAATACGACCGAAGAACTCAATCTGACCATCAACAGGACGGAAGCGTGCTCGGTCGCCGGTTCGGTATCCTCGAATATACTGACCATCGACGGAAAACTGGATGAAACGATCTATATCTAGTTGAGAGTCGGTATATCCACGAGCTAGGCCGTCTCCCGTCACGACGAGCTCGCCCATCACGCCCATGGATACAAGATGCTGTCGTGCATCTACTATATAGGCACCAGTGTTATCAATAGCCCGACCGATTGGAACGCCGTTGACAAAGTCTTCGTCCGCCTTGACGGCGTAAATAGTGCTGGACACGGTGTTTTCCGTGGGACCGTAGGCATTGTAAACATTGCCTCTTACCAGTTCTTGAGCTTCTAAAGCATCTCGTGGATCGAGCCGGTCGCCTGCGGCAAGGATGACATCTAGAGCAGCAACTGCAGTAGGCATGTTCACAAGACATTGCTTGAGTAGCGACGGCAGAAGCATAACCGCCTGGACACGCTCCTCGGTGAAAACAGACTCAAGGGCTTTGTGGTCCAAAGTTGTATAATAATCAATGCAGACAACTGTACCACCGTTGAGAAGAGCAATGTAGATTTCCCAGGT
Organism: Albifimbria verrucaria; assembly: GCA_020081605.1. NCBI lineage: Eukaryota > Fungi > Ascomycota > Sordariomycetes > Hypocreales > Stachybotryaceae > Albifimbria > Albifimbria verrucaria. The sequence continues at coordinate 1,155,698 of JAHREC010000049.1, forward strand.
AGAATTGTCAAAGGCAGTATTGGACAAGTGTCCTACGCGAGGTGCCGGTGGTAGCTGATATTTGGAACTGCTCTGCCTCACCAATCGGTTTATACCACGATGTTCGATCATGACACCCTTGGGGCGGCCGGTTGATCCAGACGTAAACATCACGTACGCTAGGCTGTTGGCATGCGGCCGTGAAGTTTCGGTTCCATAATGGCGGCCCTTGCTGCTGGCGAGGGCGTTGGTGATCGAAACCAGCTCAACATCCGCAAATGGCGGCTCAGTGGCAGTCGTATTATCCGCAAAGAGGACTAATTTCTGGCCCGGAATTGTGGAAAGAATTGCTTCATTTCGGGCCACAGGGACATTGCAATCAAGCGGCAGATAGGCCAAGTTAGCTTTAAGAATGGCGATGAAAGCTATAATGGTTTGGCATGACCTTGGCGCGAGAACGCCAACCAGTGTTTCGGCAGGGAGCTTGCGCTGATCCAACCAGGCTGCCAGTCTATCAGATTGTTCGTCGAGCTCCGCGTAAGTCAGCCTCGAAGTCGTATCCGTAACAGCCAATGCTTCGGGATGCGCGTAAACCTGCTGCCGGAATAGGTCTACCACACTAGAATCTCGTGGATATTCCAACTCATGGGCGCTAAGGAGACCTAGGTCTTTCATTTCTGGCAGCCCGTCGGTAATTGGTAGGCAGGCAAGCCGTGTTTCCGGCTCCTCAAGGCAACGGTAAAGCAGCTCTTGGAATGTGTCAACCATGGATTGCACAGTTCCGGAGTTGAATAAATCAGTAGCGTAAAGGATATTTCCGCCAAGGCCCTCCTGGGTAGGGAATAGGTGAAATTCGAGGTCGAGGCGGGTCGTTGGTTCCATGGGGATAATTTCTCCTCGAGACCTTCAAGTTTGATAACGCCCAGATCATTCTGCTCGTGCACAGAGAAGAGAAGCTGTACAAGTGGGTTACGCGATGTGTCCCGCGAGCCAGGCAGGAGTGCAGACACGATGCGTTCGAAAGGCACGTCTTGATGTTGGAACGCCGCTGTGGTTGTTGACCGGACCTTTTGTACCAGGCTGTTGAAGGTCTCATTTTCACCATCAATGGCAATTCTCATGCACTGAGTATTGACAAAAAGCCAACCAAGCTCTCTACTTCGGGTCGGTTACGGTTGGCAATAGGCGTGCTGATAGTGGCATCTTCCGCGCCTGTCAAGCGGTAATGCGTTGTGCGGAACGCGGCGAGCAAGACCGCGAATGGAGTTGTGCGACGAGTGCGACAGAATGCCTGCAGATTCTCGTATATAGAACCCTTGAGGTAAAGCTGAATATTTCCAGCTTTACCCGAAGGAACATCCGGGCGGGGTTTGTCGGAAAGCAAGGTGGCTGGTTGATTGCCCTTAAGATGTTCTTTCCAGTAGCTTAGTTGACGGTCATGCTCGGCCATTTGAGCCTCCTGTTTCTGCCACACAGCGAAGTCCCTATATTGAATACTCATTGGAGCCACTTGTTCCAATGGTTCCTTGCCCTGGATGGCTGCGGAGTAGAAGATAGCCAGCTCTCGTTGGAGGATTTCTAGAGACCAGCCATCGTAGACTATATGGTGCATAACGAGAGATAAAATATGGTCCTGGTCGTTCAGACGCAGCAGTGCCGGTCGCCAACCTGGCTCGGTAGTGAGGTCGAACGGAGTGCTCTGCTCATGTTCCAGAATCTCCTCGTAGTATCCACCGGGGACTTCAAGCACTCGGAGCTTCTTTGGCAGATACGGGTGGACAACTTGTAAACCAAGGCCGTCGCGCTCCTCGAAAGTTGTGCGCAACGGCTCATGGCGTTGCTCCAGAGCCCCTATAGCTGCAGCAAGGCTATCGATTTGCAGCGATCCACGAAGCCGCATGGTGAGTGGCATGATGTATAATGACCTACCGAGGTCAAGCTGGTCAATGAACCACAGGCGACCCTGAGCGAAGGATTGCTCGACTGGGCCATCGTAAGACGTAGGCTTGATAGCTTCGTGTTTTTTGGAACCAGGGCGGATGATGGCGGCTAGGTCCATTACAATGGGTTGATCAAAGACGTTCTTTACAGAGAGGCGGGCGTCCAAACGGCGGCTAATGCGCGCAACAAGCTTCGTGGCCATGAGGGAATGCCCGCCAAGTTCGAAGAAATTATCGGTGATGCCGACTTCAACTCCCAGCATGTCGCTGAATTCCGCACATAGTGCAACTTCTACTTCATTTCGTGGAGCTGTATATGTCGAGGCTGCATTGCTCCTTGGCGTGGAAAGTGCATCTTCAGTAAGTCGCTGCCTATCCACTTTGCCGTTTGCGTTGAGCGGCAGATGGTCCAGCTTGATGATGAGTCGAGCCGGGACCATGTAAGACGGCAGCATTGCTCGCAGCCGTCGGCTGATCTGTCTCTCTGCATTTGTGATGAATTGCCTCTTCTTTTCTTCATGTTCAGTGTCTGAAAGAGTGACATTATTGAGGTTATTATATCGAACTGCACCAAAACCCACAATCTCTGGCTCATTGTCTCCTGGCTTGGCAATAATAACTGCAGCATCAGCAACAGTGTCCAGGCTTAACATTGCCTGCTCTATTTCCGCCGGCTCGATACGGTAACCTCGGATCTTGACTTGGTGATCTATACGCCCGAAGTACTCAATCTGGCCATCGGCTGGCCGGCAACGGGCTTGATCGCCCGTTCGATATGCTTTAGTCAACTGTCCCGCAATATCAATCTGAACAAATCGGCCTTCGTCCAATTTAGAATCAGTATAGCCGCGGGAAAGCCCATCTCCGGTTACAACAAGCTCGCCTAAAACTCCAACAGGGACGGGGTTCATCCACGAATCCACAATAAATGCTCCAGAGTTGCTAATAGATCTTCCGATAGGAACGCCATTGGCATAGCGCTCATCGGTGGCTGGTGCATAGAGAGTACTGAAAGTTGTATTTTCTGTCGGTCCATACACGTGGTATAACCCTTGCTTGACTAGACTTCGTGCCTGGATTGCATCATCTGGTCGCATCGCGTCACCGCCGACATAAAGGTGTCGCAAACTGCTGACGATGGCTGGAGCTTCTTCAAGAAGCTGCCTCAAAAGAGACGCTGTAAAAAGGCAGCCGTGACGCCCTTGGAACTGATTGCCTGGCTGAGAGCAGCCGGGTTAAGGACCGTCATGTGGTCGATGCACACCGCCGTGCCGCCGTTCAGGAGTGGCGCGAATATCTCCCACGTAGCAGCATCGAATGCCAGGTTAGAAATGTGCGCGATTGGCTGAGCTGCTTCGGCTTGTGACAGTATATTGGTTGATTTAACCAGTCGCACAATGCTGCGGTGTTCGACCATGACACCCTTCGGCCGGCCAGTCGAACCGGATGTAAATATAATATATGCTAGGCTAGTAGCTGTCGGAGCGGGCTGGCAGATACGGATGGCGCCAGATGTGGACAACTTGGCGAGGTCGAAAGCTTGATCGATATATACTTGCTCGATATTGGGGTCTTCCGTCCTGAAAACGGGAACCTCAGTTCCGAGGAGGATCAGCTTATGTCCTGGGACCGATGATAGGATCGTTGTGATACGAGCAGTAGGAACATTCACGTCAAGCGGCAAGTACGCAAGGTTCGCCTTGAGAATGCCTAAGAATACGGCAACCGTCTGACATGAACGTGGTGCAAGCACAGCGATTGGCGTTTCGGGTGCGATCTGCCGGGACTGGAGATATGCAGCTATTTGATCGGAGTGCTCATCTAGTTGACGATAGGTCCAGTCTGAGACCGTATCTGTGACTGCTAGCATGTTGGGATTGGCAGCCACCTGCTCCTTAAAAACGTCGATGACACTCGCATCTCGGGGTACTCCGTTGTCTGTACACTCAACAGTCCCATCTGAACTAATTCAGTAACACCAAGGTTAAGTTTCAAGTGAGTAATTGGCAAGTCTGGTTGCTCTAAGCATTGATTCAACACCTCCTGGAAGATATCAACGATGCCACGAATGGTATCAGACTCGAAAAGCTCAGAAGAAAAGATGATATAGCCTCCTAGGTGATCTTTGTGTTGATTTATATGGAACTCCATGTCGAAGCGGGTTGTCGGCTCTATAGATAACGTCTCATACTCAAGCCCCTCTAACTGGATCTGACCAAGGTCCACCTGGCTATGAAGCGCGAACATGAGTTGGATGAGCGGATTTCTGGATGTATCTCTGGATCCGGGCAGGAGCGCGGATACGACACGCTCGAAAGGAACATCCTGGTTCTCAAACGCAGACGCCAAGGTTGATCGAACTTGGCTTATCAGATCATTGAAAGTCGCCTGATCCGCTAATTTAGAGCGTATGCACTGCGTGTTAACAAAGAAACCTATCATATCCTCAAGCTCCGGCCTGTTCCGGTTGGAGTTTGGTGAACCGATGGTCGAGTCTTCAACACCAGTCAACCGATAATGTGTAGCTTTGAATGCCGAGAAAAGAATGATAAAAGGGGTAATCTGACGAGTTCGGGAAAACAACTGGAGGTTCTCATAGACAGCGCCTTTGATCTCCAAAGGAACAATTTCTGCCTTGCTGGAGAGCTCAGAAGGTCTTGGCTTATCACAGAGGAAACTGGCCGCCCGACTACCATTGAGCTTCTCCTTCCAGTATTCTAATTGGCGGTCCTGATCAGCCGATTGAATAGGCTGCTTCTGCCATACTGAAAAGTCGCGGTATTGGATAGAGAGCGGGGAAATGTCCGATAGTGGATTCTTTCCTTGTAATGCATGCGAATAGAAGCTTGCCAGCTCACGCTTCAAGACATCGAGGGACCAGCCATCTGAAACGATGTGATGTAATACGAGTGATAGGACGTGGTCCCTTTCTCCGAGACGAAATAGTGTAGTTCTCCAACCTGGTTCTGACTTCAAATCAAAGGGCGTTTGCTGATCCTCGTGCAATCGCTGCGCGAAGTCCTCCCCGGCCGGCACATCAAGGACCTTGAGTTGCTTGCTCTTGGCTGGCTGGATGACTTGCATGCCGATGCCATCTCTGCTTTCAAAGGTTGTCCTGAGAGTCTCGTGGCGTTCTGCGAGAGCGTCCAACGCGACTGTAAGTGCCTCAACATGCAGCGCTCCTCGTAGCCGTACTGCAAGCGGGACGAGATATGCTGTTGGGCTGACGTTGAGTTGCTCAAGGAACCAAAGACGTCCTTGCGCAAAGGACTGCTCAACAGCTCCAGTATATTCGCTTGGCTCGATAGGTATATGTCGCCACGAATCTTGCTGGACATTGGAGGCTAGGTCAATAATGGTGGGATGGTCAAAGATATCCTTCACGGAGACCTGCGTATTGAGCTGTTGGCTCAAGCGTGATGCAAGTTTAGTTGCCATCAATGAGTGCCCACCGAGGTCGAAGAAGTTATCAGTGGTGCCGACCTCAACGCCAAGCACGTTTTTAAATTCTGCACACAGTACCTCTTCCACTTTATTTCGTGGTTTGACGCGCTCAGATGATGACTTGACGATGGTTGGAGTGATCTGCGCCTTTTGTGCGAGCTTCTTTCTGTCGACCTTGCCGTTGACGTTTATAGGCATTTCATCAAGAATTATGATTTGGGCCGGAATCATGTAGGATGGAAGCAAAATTTGGAGTTTCTCTCGAATCTCTGGTTCCACTTTGCGACTCTGATGGTGCTGTAATGGGCGGCTTGTGAGATTAGTGGTGGATCGGCCTTGGTGTTCTGTAGGGAACTGGAATAGGACTCGACTGGCTCCATCGTTGGCATCCAGCCGGTGGAAAATGGCATCGAATCCACCCTTTTGGGATTTCTGTCGTGCGCAGCTGAGTTCCAGGCGGAAACCAGCTTCTTCCGCAATCTGCACGAGATCTGTAGGAGATAAAGAAATAGAATTCTTAGCCGCCTTGCGAATATCCGCAATCCAGACAGCACCATCCGAAGTATCCTCGTTGTCAAGAGAATCGGTAAGCATTTGGTCGAATGCGGTCTTGCTGTTGGGGATATTGCTAACAGCAAAGACGGACGTATTTGATGGCTTCTGCAGAAGGGCCAAGAGGCCATGACGATCCAATGAAGCTGACTGGAAATCAACCCAAGAGGCGGGTTTGACTGAGTGCGCAGATTGCAACTCAGATCCTTCCGTATCTCTCACATGCACAACAGCAGCATAACGATAATTGCTCAGCTCGTTGGTGGCATGCATTCGCTTAGGAAGAATTTCCACATGCCAGACACGGTCAGGAATTCGTTGTAAAAGTCCTGTAAAAAGGCTGGGTCGACCAAAAGCTCTTCCTCGTTGCTTTCTAGTTCGGCTACCCTCCGCCGAATGCCTTCTTTGCTGGCGTCTCCTCCTAAGGTATGAAGAGCTCTGGATGCGAGGAAGGTCCTATTTATAGCGTACGTCCGCATGTCACCAAAGAAGAGGCGTTTGATGCCCGGCAGCTGGGTTAGAGTCTGGATCACTTCAAACAGGTAGTCTGCCGAAGGAAAGTACTGTGCAACGGAGTTTACAACAACTAGATCGACGCCTGCTTTTGTCACCTCCAGCTGGTCTATGTCCATGGCTGTAGCGACGAATACTTCAGCTTTGTCCCGAAGGGAAGGCGTAGACTTGATGGCTTGAGAAACAAACGAGGCAGCTGCACTGGATGGTTCAAGGCCGATATATCTCTGGAGTCCTTGGCCTAGGTTGAAAAGGATCATACCAGTACCTGTGCCGATCTCAAGTACACGACCGGCTGGCTGCCCATCCAGTGCGGCGGCCATAGTGTCATCAAGCCACTCCTGCATTTCCGTCTTGTCTATTGGGGAACCATCGTACATAGAGGTCCACCCCATAAAGTCTTTACCGATAGCAGATGTGTCAATATCTTGAATCTCAGCATACGTGCCAATTTCGAAATGGGTGGCCCAACCCTCGACTTGCTGGTCCGCGTCATCTTGCGTGGATGAATCACTTTGTAGCGTGACAAAGGCCACCATCGCGGGCTCTTGTCCTGACTGGTTCCGAACCGCGACAGCAGCATCGCGCACGATGGGTTGCTTCAAGATTGCAGATTCAACTTCGGCTGGCTCGATGCGATGGCCTCGAATCTTGATTTGCTGATCCATGCGCCCGAAGAACTCAATCTGACCATCTGAAGGCCTCCATCGTGCGCGGTCACCAGTTCTATAGGCGCGCATAACTTGCCCGTCGATAGTCACCTCCACAAAGCGGTTCTTGTTAAGCTCTGGGTTTGTATAACCACGAGAAAGTCCGTCTCCCGTTACAACGAGCTCGCCCAAAATACCAGGGAAACCAGCTGTTGCTTAGAGTCCATGACATAGGCTCCAGAGTTAGTTATGGCCCGACCGATAGGCACACCATTCTCGTAGATATCATCTTCCTTAAGGTGGAAGATGGTACTTAGATTGGAGTTTTCTGTTGGTCCATATGCATTAAAGATCGCAGTTTTGCAAGTTCCCTTCCTTTGATACCGTCCTGTGGGTCTAGGCGATCACCAGTGAGATAGATAATATCAAGGGTAGCAATTATCGACGGAATATCCGCAAGGCATTGCTTAAATAATACTGGCGAGAAAATTGCCACGCTAATCTTCTCACGCAAGAATACAGCGCCAAGGGTTTTACTATCCAGCGTAGTGAAGTAATCTACGCAGACAAGAGTCCCCCATTAAGAATAGCGCTATATATCTCCCATGCGGAGACGTCAAATGCCAGATTTGCCATATGTGCGATGCAGGCTCCTTCTGGGACTATATGTGTAACATTGCTCTCTTTCACAAGGCGGACAATTCCTCGGTGCTCAAGCATGACGCCTTTAGGCTGGCCAGTAGAGCCGGATGTAAAGAGAATGTAGGCAAGACTTGTTGCCGATGGTGAAGGGAATTGGTTCAAGGCGCCTGCGGGAGGTGACCTCAGTACGGCGTTGATCTCGTCCAACTTAATGAACTCTACATTAGAGAGACTGAGATCTGGCAATGCTATATTTGGGCCAAGAAGCACTAATCTAAGTCCTGGGAGGGACGACAAAATGGTCTTAAGACGTTCTTCCGGTGTGTTGATAGCAAGCGGAAGATAGGCAAGATTCGCTTTCAAGATGGCAAGGAGAGCAACGACAGTCTGACATGAGCGCGGTGCAAGCACTCCCACGACGTTTTCAGGTGCCATCTGCTGTTGCTGTAGCCAAATAGCAAACTCATCCGACTTTTGATGAAGCTGGGCGTAGGTTAACTGCGACGATGCATCTTTAACAGCTATCCTGTCCGGATAGGTGGCAACCTGCTCTAAGAAAACATCCACCACACTGGAATCTCGGGGTAATTTGTCTTCTCAATCTCAAATATGCCCATATCCTTAAGACTCTTCAACCCATCAGTGAGGGGCATATCGGCAATAGACACACCCGGCTGTTCTAGGCCGCAATGCAGGACCTCTTTGAAGACGTTCACTAGATTGTTGATAGTTGCAGGTTCAAAAAGCTCCGTGGCATAGAACACAGCGCCGATCAAACGATTGTCTTCTTGGTAGAGGTGGAACTCCAGATCGAATCGTGTTGTGGTCTCCGTAGGCAGGAGTTCGCTAGTAAGACCTTCAAGCTGGATTCGTCCAAGGCCTTTCTGTGAGTGCAGAGCAAATAGAAGTTGAGTGAGTGGGTTTCGTGAAATATCTCTTGAACCTGGTAGGAGGGCTGAGACGATGTGTTCAAATGGAACATCCTGGTTATCAAATGCAGCAGACGCCGTGGTACGGACCTGCCGGACTAGACCGTCGAAGGACTCGTTATCAATTGTAACCCTGATGCATTGCGTATTAACGAAGAAGCCAATCATCTCTTCTAATTCTGGCCGGTTACGGTTCGCAATAGGAATTCCAACACTAGCATCTTCTGCACCCGTCAGCCGGTAGTGCGTGGCTCGGAAGGCGGCAAGCAAAGTCACGAATGCAGTTACTTGTCTGATTCGACAGAACTCTTGGAGGCTTTCATAAAGGGGTCCCTCAATAAGAAAGTTAATAATTTTTGCTTCTCCAGATGGTGTGGCAGGCCGTGGCTTATCGCAGAGAAATTCTGCAGGAGTGGAAGCAGTAAGCTGCTTAACCCAGTAATTAAGCTGTTTCTGGTGTTCAAGAACTTGTTCATCCGTTTTTGCCATGCAGAGAAATCACGATATTGGATAGCAAGTGGTGAGATCTGGGTTAATGGATGCTGGCCCCGGAGTGCGGCACTGTAAAAGCTAGCCAGCTCCTTGCGTAAGACATCCAGTGACCAGCCATCAGATATGATATGATGCATGACAATGGACAGGAGATGATCCTCTCCACCAAGCCGGTAGAGAGACACTCTCCATCCAGGCTCAGAGGCTATATTGAATGGGGTCCTTTGGTCTTCTTGTACGAGATGCAAGGCGGCATCGAGGGTCATGGTCGACACATCAGTGACTGTAAGAGCTTTGGCGTAATGGGGATGGACGATTTGCACGCCAACGCCGTCATCTTCCCTGAACGTTGTTCGCAATGTCTCATGTCGTTGTTCCACTGCGTGCAATGCCGCTGTTAAGGCTTCAATTTGGAGCGGTCCGCGCATACGCACAGTGAGAGGGATTAGATACCACGCTCCACCAATATTCATCTTGTCCAAAAACCATAGGCGACCCTGCGCAAACGACTGCTTAACAGGCCCGCTGTATGATACTGCGGTTATTGGGCTATGGACAGTGGAACCGTGACGTATACTTGCCGCAAGATCAACAAGGACAGGATTGTCGAAGACATCTTTAACGGAGATCCTAGCATCCAGCCGACGGCTCATACGCGCTGCAAGTTTCGTGGCCATGAGCGAATGCCCACCAAGGTCGAAGAAGTTATCTGTGATGCCGACATCAACCCCGAGTAGATCAGTGAATTCTTGACAAAGCACGGACTCGACTTCATTTCGTGGCGCAACCCGCTCGGTGTCGTTGGTAGAAGCCGCTGTTGGATCCATATCCGCCATCTTGAGAGCTTCGCGGGCTAACTCACGGCGGTCTACCTTGCCATTGGCTGTAAGAGGTAGCTGTTCTAACCTTGTCAATCTAGCAGGTATCATGTAAGGCGGAATGGTCTTTTGCAGGTGCTGCCGCAACTCTTTGACCACATTTCGGCCCAACTCTCCTTCATGTGCTCGAGTCTCAGCATCCTCCTTGGCGACGCTGCTTGTGCCCAAGGTCGTGAAAAACCCGACAAGCTCAGCGTCTTGGCCTTCTGGCTGGGACAGTATGACAGCGGCACCGGCGATCCCGGTATGAGTGAGCATTGCATGTTCTATTTCTGCTGGCTCGATACGGTGACCACGGATCTTGACTTGCTGATCCATCCGGCCGAAGATTTCTATCTGACCATCTTTGGGTCGTCGACGTGCTCGATCGCCCGTCCTGTACGCTCGCATAGTCTGGCCGGCGATATTTATTTCGATAAATCGATTTAAATCTTGGCTTGAATCTATATACCCACGCGCGAGACCATCACCCGTAACGACTAGCTCACCCATGGCGCCGATAGGCACAAGCTGTTGAAGTGAGTTCATAATATAAGCACCGGAATTACTGATAGTTTGCCCAATAGGAACGCCATTGGTGCAATTCTCGTCGGCTTGTAAAAGGTATACTGTACTGAATGTTGTGTTTTCCGTTGGCCCATAAGCATTATAAAACGATTGGCGCACCAACCGTGTTGCTTCCCTTGCTACTTGTGGGGTGAGACTCTCTCCACCAGCGATCAGTATATCAAGACCGCTGATGATGGAAGGCGCGTCGGCTACGATTTGATTTAGGAGAGCCGTTGTGAAGAAGGCAGCGTTGACTCCGTTGCTGGAGAAGACTCGACCAAGCTCGGCAGGATTGAGAACTGTGAAGTGGTCGATGCAGATTATGGTGCCGCCATTGAGAAGAGGCATGTAGATTTCCCATGTGACCGCATCGAAGGCCAGGTTGGATATATGGGCAACAACTGCCGTTGTCTGGATTTGCGGGATCAGATTAGTGTTCCTTACCAGGCGCACAATACTGCGGTGCTCGATCATGACACCTTTAGGTCGCCCGGTTGACCCAGATGTGAAGTTGATGTACGCGAGATTTTCTGGTCCTGGTTTAGAGGCCTTGCCCGCCGCGCTGTTATTTGCTGGATTATTCAGAACTGCGTCGTCATTGAGTGCGGTGCTAATGGGCACGAGCTCGACGCTCGGAAGCACAATATCAGTAGAGACACCCGAGCCGATCAAGATCAATTTCTTGTCATTCTGTGTGAGAGAAGTAAGAATTGTCTCAATCCTCGTGGTTGGCACATTGACATCGAGCGGGAGATAAGCTAGGTTGGACTTGAGAATAGCGATAAAAGCGATGATGGTTTCACATGATCGATGTGCGAGGACACCCACCACTGTCTCTGGTTTCAAGTTACGCTGCCGCAGCCAGTTCGAAAGCATTTCAGATTGCTGATCAAGCTCATAGTACGTCAAAGAGGAGCGTGAATCTCTCACTGCAACAGCATGTGGCGACGTGAGTACCTGTTTGCGGAAGAAGTCTATGACACTCGCCTCCTGCGGGTAGTTTGTCACCTCGGTGACGAGTAGGCACCTTTCGTGAAGCATTTTTTCAGCTCCGCTAAGAGGGAGAGCGGAGATGGGGGCTTGGGGCTGTACGAGAACCCAGCGCAGGACGTCCTGGAATATGTCTACCAGGCCACTAATAGTCTCGGACTCAAACAAGTCTTGCGAATAGAGCACGACTCCGCCCAGGCTCGTTGCCTCTTGGAAAAGGTGGAACTCGACATCGAAGCGAGTTGTAGCGCCCGTGCCCATGATTTCGCCTGTTGCAGCCCCCAGCTGAACTTTTCCAATGTCCTGTTGCAAGTTGAGAGAGAAGATGAGCTGCACTAAGGGGTTACGAGATGTGTCTCTTGCACCGGGCAATACAGCCGAAACAATACGCTCAAAAGGCACATCCTGGTTCTCTGTCGCAGACTCTAATACCGACTTGACCTGCATAAGAAGACCTTGAAATGTATCGTCGTCTTCAAGCGAGGTTCGTATACATTGAGTATTAGCAAAGAAGCCGATCATATCCTGTAACTCAGATCGGTTCCGGCTGGCAGTGGGTATGCCAATCGTGGCATCATTCATTCCAGTCAAGCGATAATGCGCGGCACGGAATACGGCAAACAACACAGCGAAGGATGTGGTTTGGTAGGTCCGACAGAAAGCCTGCAGATCGCGGTATATTTCGCCCTCAATGCGTAGCGGAACGGCACCAGCATTGCCGGACAATACCTCTGGCCGAGGACTGTCGCAAAGGAACTTTGCTGGCTGGCTACCCTGAAGTTGTGTTTTCCAATACTCCAGCTGACGGTCATGTTCAGCCCTCTGCGCCTCTTGCTTCTGCCATGATGCAAAATCACGATATTGAATTGCTAGCGGGCTCAGGCATGCTAGAGGGTCTTTGCCCCGGAGACCCGCGTCGTAAAGGCAGTCAGCTCACGCTGCAAAACTGTAACGGACCAGCCATCAGAGACTATATGATGCATCACGATTGAAAGGATATGGTCATCATCGCTCAATCGAAGCAGCGCAGTACGCCAACCGGGCTCTGTCATAAGGTTGAAGGGATTTGTCTGTTCTTGGTGCAGAATCCTGGTGTATGCTTCCTCATCCTGTGATGATACATCGATAACCCTAAGTGCCTGTTCAAGGCTCTGGTTATCATGAATCACCTGCATACCAATGCCATCATGGTCCTCGAATGTAGTCCTCAGAGTTTCATGGCGCTGCTGCACAGCATGTAGCGCCAGGCGCAGAGCATCACTAGAAAGTGGCCCGCGAAGGCGCAGCGCGAGTGGTATGATGTATGAAGCACCGAGTCCGAGCTGATCGATGAACCATAGACGAGCCTGAGAAAATGATTGCGCGATAGGCCCATTGTAGTTAGTTGCCTCTATAGGAACGTGTTCCATCGATCCTCTCTTGGTGATCGCCCTGAGAGCGGCAGGGCTTGGGTGGTTAAAGATGTCCTTGACCGATACATAGGCATTCAGCCGTGTGCCGATACACACCGAAAGTTGCATTGCCATTAAAGAGTGGCCACCGAGCTCGAAGAAATTATCGTCCACGCCGACCTCAACTCCAAGAACGCTGGTAAACTCCTCGCATATCACAGCTTCAATGTCATTTCGTGGTCCTATGCGTGTCGATACTTCAATGGATGACGTCGAGGTCCTGGAGATCGTTTGGGCTTGCTGGGCAAGCACTTGTCGGTCAACCTTACCGTTGGCGTTGACAGGCAGCCGTTCCAGTATGACAATCCGTGCCGGTACCATGTAGGACGGCAATACTGCTTGAAGTTGTCGTTGTAGCTCTTGTTCTGTTTTAACAGCAAATTGCTCATATTTAACGGCCTCTTCCTCAGTATTCCTCGCTGCGATGCCGGTGGCATACTTTACGACAGCGTAGCCCACCATCACCGTCTCAAGGCCTTCCTGCTTGCGTAGCACAACGACGGCATCACTGGCTGCAGTGTGCTTCAGCAGCGCATGTTCCACCTCTGCCGGCTCGACGCGGTATCCGAGAATCTTCACCTGCTGATCGATACGTCCAAAGAATTCGATTTGACCGTCCTTAGGCCGGTATCGAGCGCGATCTCCGGTTCGGTAGGCTCGGATGGATTGACCGTCGACTGTGATATAAATAAACCGATTTATATCCAATGTCGAGTCGAGATATCCCCGTGCAAGGCCGTCACCAGTGACGACGAGCTCTCCCATAACCCCAATTGGCACAAGCTGTTGACGTACATCCATTACATAGGCCCCAGAGTTACTGAGAGTCTCTCCAATGGGAACACCGTTGGTGTATGATTCTTCACCACTGACCTTGTGGATAGTGCTAACAACGGAGTTTTCTGTCGGGCCATATGTATTGTATACGCTTCCAGGGACAATAGAATGGGCATGAATTGCATCGGGAACGTCGAGACGATCACCACAAGCCGTCAGAAGCTCCATTGAACCGAACATATCGGGCGCGGTGGCAAGGCACTGCTTGAGTAATGCGGGCGTGAACATTGCTGCTTGCACCCGTTCATGTACAAAGACATCATGGAGTGCCTTGATATCTATCTTTGTATAGTAATCAATGCAGATTATTGTGCCACCGTGTAGCAGGGCCCCATAAATTTCCCATGTGGATAAGTCGAATGCGATAGTAGTCAAATGTGCCACACGAGGCCTTGAGGAAGCTCGGACATCAAATTGCTATCTTTGACAAGCCGTATGATACCACGATGCTCGACCATAACACCTTTAGGCTTTCCACTAGAGCCAGACGTGAACATAACATATGCAAGACTTTCAGCAGATGGTCCCGAGGCAATACCTGGAGGGGTCCTTTGGGAAGTCTCGAGAGCAGTGCTTATATTCACAAGCTCAACATCGGCTGGCATCGAAACTGGAACAGACTCCCAGAGCCGAAGAAGACCAACTTGTGGCCCGGAACAGCCGAGAGAATGGCATGGACACGGGCAGCTGGCACGTTTACATCTAGCGGCAAGTAGGCTAGATTTGCTTTCAGAATAGCAAGGAAGGCAATGATTGTCTCGCAAGAACGGGGTGCTAGTACACCCACCAGCGTCTCAGGTGCAATTTCGCGTAGCAAAAGCCATGCCGCCAGGCTATCGGATTGGTAGTCAAGTTGTGAGTAGGTCAGAGTTGAGGACGAGTCGACTACAGCAAGGCCCTCAGGGTTACAAAGCGCCTGCTCACGGAATATATCCACCACGCTAGCATCTCTCGGATATGCTGTCTTCGGCATCATTAGAATTCCCATATCGCGCAGCTCGGCCAGTCCATCAGTGATTGGCAGCGTTGAGATAGTCGCATCTGGTTGTTCGAGGCTGCGACGCAGGACTTCCTCAAAGACACTGGCCATCCCACGAATCGTGTCATGTGCAAACAGATCAGTAGCATACATAATGGTACCTGTGAGCCGCCCGGGCTCTTGGAATAAATGGAACTCCACATCAAATCGGGTTGTCACGGCACTAGGCAAACGCTCAGTGCTAACTCCTCAAGCTCGATCTCACCAAGGCCCTGTTGGGAGTGGACGGCGAACATCAGCTGCACCAGTGGGTTACGGGATGTATCACGAGACCCCGGCTTCAAGGCGGTTACTATACGCTCAAACGGCACATCCTGATTTTCAAAAGCCATGTTGACGGTTGACCGGACCTGCTGAACCAATGAGTGGAATGTCTCGCCATCTTCTTCTACGGCGATACGCATGCATTGGGTGTTGACAAAGAATCCGACTAGGTCTTCAAGCTCTGACCGATTACGGTTAGCGATCGGTGTGCCTATGGCCGCATCCGTAGCACCGGTGAGTCGATAATGAGTAGCACGGAAGGCGGCTAGAAGGACAACGAAAGGGGTCGCCTGGTGAGTTCGGCAGAAGGCTTGTAGATTTTGATATATGCCGCCATCGATGCAAAGAGACACAACACCAGCGTCACCGGACAAGGCAGTTGGTCGAGACTTATCGCAGAATAAGCTAGCAGGTTGACTACCTGCTAATTGTTCCTTCCAGTAAGAGAGTTGACGCTCATGCTCAGCCACCTGCGCATCCTGCCTCTGCCACCTAGCGAAGTCCCGGTATTGGATAGGTAGAGGCTTCACCTCATCTAGAGGGTCTTGGCCACGGCATGCAGCAGCATAGAATGTAGCCAATTCGCGCTGAATAATCTCAAGAGACCACCCATCATAGATGATATGGTGCATAGCTATGGATAGAATGTGATCTTCGTTGCTTAGACGAAGTAAAACTGGCCGCCAACCTGGTTCGCTTGCTAGGTTAAAAGGAACGCTTTGTTCCTGTTCTAAAATTTGCTGATAGTTTCCATCTGAGACTTCAATAATTCGGAGTTCTTTAGCGCGGAATGGGTGAATGATCTGAACACCCACCCCCATCCTGACCAAATGTAGTGCGCAGAGTCTCATGACGCTGCTCCAAGGCATGTATCGCAGTAGTGAGTGATTTCACTTGCAGCGGGCCATGCAGGCGGAGCGCGAGAGGCATGATATACCACATAGCATTAAGGTCCAAGTGTTCGAGGAACCACAGCCGGCCCTGGGCGAATGACTGCTCAACAGGCCGGTTGTAAGGCTCGGAGGTAATGGCATTGTGCCTGCTCGAGCCCTGACGAACCACAGCGGCAAGCTCCATAATTACAGCATGATCGAAGATATCCTTTACGGAAATACGCGTGTTAAGTCGACGGCTAATGCGTGCAGCCAGCCTGGTCGCCATGAGTGAGTGTCCACCGATATCGAAGAAGTTATCCATCACCCCAACTTCAACTCCGAGAACTATAGAGAACTCCTCGCATAGCACAGCTTCCACTTCATTCCTTGGGTCCACACGCTCGAACTGTGATAGTGCCTTCGCCCTCGGTGCAGCCTTGGCCTTACGCTTTAGTGCATTCCTGTCGACCTTGCCATTGGCATTGAGAGGCAGTTGATCTAGTACGATGAGCTGGGCCGGAATCATGTACGGTGGAAGTACGTTTTGAAGCCGCGCCCGGATTTGCGTCTCGACTTGACGGCTCCAGTGTCGTTGTAGAGGGCTGTTGGTCAGGAGCTTGGGAGATCGGCCGTCTTGATGCTCCGTCGGGAAACCGAAGAGAACGCGTGAACTGCCTGCGGCGACTTCGTGGTGATGAAATACAGCATCCAGCGCGCCATGCTGAGACCGTTGTCTCAGCCCAACTAAGCTCAACGCGGAATCCTGCTTGTTCACCAATCTGCGCAAGGTCCGATGCAGATAGAGCCGCATACCGTTCTGCTGTGTCACGGATAGCCGAAATCCAAGCTGAACCATCAACGGCCTGTTGTTGTTCCTCATCTTCAAGGGATTCGATTACCAGCCTCTCGACAATGGTCTTCTTATAAGGAATGTTAGCAACGGGGAACACCGAGGTATTTGACGAGGTTTGCAAAAGTTTAAGGAGTGTAGAACGGTCGAGGCCAGATCCATGGAAATCGATCCATGATCCTGCTTCGACCCCATGGATATCCGGTTGTTGTGTCTGCCCCTTATCAATTCCGCGTATGTGAATGATAGCTGCATATCGATAAGCACTGAGCTCATTGGTAGCTGTCATGCGCTTTGGCAGGATTTCGACGTGCCAGACTCTATCAGGGAGCCGGCTGGTAAGCCCTGTGAAGAATGAAGGATCAACGAGCAGCTCCTCTTCTCGCTGCTCTAGCTCCTCTATCCTACGCCGCACCTCGTCTCGGGTGACACCTGGACCCAGGTCATGCAGCGTTCTTGCTGCAAGGAAGTCCTGATTGATGGCAAAAGTTCGCATATCTCCAAAGAAGAGGCGCTTGACACCTGGGATGTGGGACAAGTGTTCAATCGTCTGGAAGAGATAGTCCCTAGAGGGAAGTATTGCGCAACAGAATTGACCACAACCAGTGAAGCTTCAACCCCAAGCCCATCAACGTCCATGGCTGTACCCACGTGAACATGAGCTTTGCCAGCCAGCTGAGGGGAAGACTTGATTTTGTTGTTCACAAAGGCGGCCGCCGAGCTGGACGGGTCAAGGCCGACATAGCTTTCTACTCCTCGCAAATTGAACAGGATCATGCCGGTGCCTGTTCCAATTTCGAGCACGCGGCCAGCCGGTTGCCCATCGTGAAGCGTTTCTATAGTATCATGAAGCCATTCCCGCATCTCATTCTTATGAATTTCAGCACCATCATACATAGACGTCCAGCCAAGGAAGTCCTGTCCGACTACTGACTGGTCGATTGCGCTGATGCCAGCATAGGTACTGGTCTCGAAGTGGTTGCCCCAGCCATCAACCTGGTTTTTGGCCTCGTCATTTTCAGCATGCTGATCGCTCCGGGCAGCTATATATCCGACCATTTCTGGTTCTTCTTTGTCTTCCTCTGTGTGGAGAATAATAGCCGCGTCGATCACGTCGACTTGACTGAGCAGGGCTTGCTCTATCTCGCCCAGCTCCACACGGTGCCCACGGATTTTGATCTGTTGGTCCATCCGACCGAAAAACTCAATCTGGCCATCTGAAGGACGCTGTCGAACGCGATCACCAGTACGATACGCTTTGGTGGTTTGACCGTATATTGTCACTTGCACGAATCGGCCTTCATTGAGGGCCGGGTTGGTGTAGCCCCGGCAAGCCCATCTCCCGTAACAACAAGTTCACCCATCACGCCACGGGGAACGAGGTTCTGGTTAGTATCCATGATATAAGCTCCTGAATTGCTGACGGCTTGGCCGATCGGG
This sequence comes from Albifimbria verrucaria, assembly GCA_020081605.1. Taxonomy (NCBI): domain Eukaryota; kingdom Fungi; phylum Ascomycota; class Sordariomycetes; order Hypocreales; family Stachybotryaceae; genus Albifimbria; species Albifimbria verrucaria. Next base: position 1,174,012 of record JAHREC010000049.1, read on the forward strand.
ACGCCATTAACAAATGAATCTTGCGCAGACACTTGGTAAATAGTGCTAAGCACACCGTTTTCCGTCGGGCCATACGCATTGTATACGCTACCCGCTACCAAGGCCTGCGCTGCAGCAGCATCATGACCTCCAAATCGATCGCCTGCAACAAACAAGAGATCCAAGGCACCGAGTGTAGCAGCCATGGGCTCCAGACACTGTTTCAGTAAGGCAGGGGGTAGCATGGCTACCTGGATCTGCTCCTTCATGAAAACCGAATTCAAAGCCGCAGGTTCTAGGACGGTAAAGTAGTCAATGCAGACTAAAGACCCTCCATTAAGCAGTGCTGAGTAGATTTCCCACATAGAGACGTCAAAAGCGAGGTTCGTTAGATGAGCGATACGGGCCTTTACAGGGAGCTTTGACATGACGTTGCTGTGTTTAACTAACCGGACGATGGCGCGGTGCTCGATCATCACACCCTTCGGCTTACCAGTGGATCCGGATGTGAAGATCACGTAGGCAAGGCTCGTAGCGGCTGGTTTTGAGCTGTCCCGGGAATGATTGCTGTTAGGAGCGTTGCAGAGGGTATCACCAATCAGCATCATCCTTACGTTAGGTAGATCAATCGTGGGCTTGGTGACGTTTGAGCCGAGTAGGACGAGTGGGTGGCCGCCAAGCTCTGAAAGAATAGAAGCTAGACGTGCCGCTGGCGTCTTAACATCAAGTGGAAGATACGCCAAGTTAGCTTTGAGAACACCAAGGAAGGCAATGATAGCCTCGCAAGATCGGGAAGCGAAGACTGCGATAGGTGTTTCCGTAGCGAACTGTTGTACTCGGAGCCAAGCGGCAAGCTTATCGGACTTTTGGTCTAGCTGCAAGTAAGTCAACTCCGTGGATACATCCCTGACAGCGATAGTATCAGGATTTGCTGCCACATGTTCCCCAAATAAATCAATTATCGTCGACTCTCGGGGATACTCAGTCCTGTTCCCCTTATCCATCAGACTGATGCATCGTTCCTCATCTAGTTGACACGCGAATGGCAGAGATGCAATAGATATGCTTGGCCGCTCAAGACCCTGTCGCAGCACCTCTTGGAAAGTGTCGACGATACCATGAATTGTAGAGGCATCGAATAGCTCAGATGCAAAGAGAATGCTACCGCCAAGCTTGTCATCCTCTTGGAATAAATGGAATTCCAAATCGAAGCGGGTTGTGGCAGCTACTGGGAGACTTTCACTTGCTAGTCCTTCAAGCGAGAACTTGCCGAGGTCTTGCTGTGAATGCAAGGCGAACATGAGTTGTACTAAGGGATTTCGAGATTTATCTCTTGAGCTCGGTCGGAGCGCAGTAACAACGCTCTCGAACGGCACATCCTGATGCTCAAAAGCAGCGGTTGTAGTGGTTCGGACTTGTCGTACAAGACTTTCGAATGTTTCATCCTCCTGAATGAATATCCGCATGCATTGGGCATTTACGAAGAAACCGATAAGTTCTTCAAGCTCAGGCCTGTTACGATTAGCCATAGGGGTTCCGATAGTTGCATCCTCAGCTCCAGTAAGTCTATAATGCGTAGCACGGAACGCAGCTAGTAGCACAGCAAACGAGGTGAAATGGTTGGTTCGGCAGTATGCTTGCAGGCTCTTGTATACGGAGCCCTCGATGGTCAGCTGCATAAACCCAGCATCGCCTGAAAGCATAGTCGGCCGTGGCTTATCACATAAGAACTCAGCAGGCACGCTATCTGTTAGCTGCTCAGTCCAGTATTTAAGCTGTCTCTTTTGTTCGGCCACCTGAGCGCCCTCCCTCTGCCACGCAGAGAAATCGCGATATTGAACAGGAGAGGATTAACACGCGATAATGGGTTATCGCCGCGGAGTGCCGCGGCGTAGAATATACCGAGTTCTCTGCGTAGGACATCAATCGACCAGCCATCAGAGACGATGTGATGCATAACAATCGATAGAACATGATCGTCTTCCCTAGCCTATATAATGTTACCCTCCAACCCATATCAGTGGCAAGATCGAAAGCGGCCGTCTGTTCATCCTGAAGCAGCTGGATGTAGCTCCCGCTATGATGGGCGGCAGACAGATCAATAATCTTCAGCTCCTCGTTGCGGAACGGATGAATAACTTGCATGCCGACGCCATCTTGCTCGATAAAAGTAGTCCGTAGAGTCTCATGGCGCTCTTGGAGTGCATTCACCGCACTAGCAAGCGCGTCTATATGTAATGGTCCTCGGAGGCGTGCCGCCAAAGGCATGAGATACCACAGTGCATCGGCATTGAGCTTATCGAGGAACCAGAGACGACCTTGAGCAAACGATTGTTCGACCGGTCCAAGGTATGGCTTTGATATAATTGGGTTATGCAAGGTTGAACCCGCTTGAATACTAGCGGCGAGGTCAAGTAGAACCGGGTGGTCAAAGATATCTTTGACAGAAACTCTGGCATCCAACTTACGGCTTATTCGTGCAGCTAATTTAGTTGCCATAAGAGAGTGCCCTCCAAGGTCGAAAAAGTTGTTAGTGATACCAATATCCATGCCCAATAACTTGGCGAACTCTTCGCATAACACCGTTTCAATATCATTCCTTGGTGCCACGAGCTGCGAGATGTTATTGGTTCTCGGGGCTGATAGTGCCCTTCTCGCAAGCTCGCGACGGTCGACCTTGTGGTTTGCGTTGAGAGGGAGGTGATCCACGATGATTATCTGTGTCGGAATCATATAAGGTGGGAGGATGGCCCGCAACTGATGGCGAATGGTGCCTTCTATCTCCCCTTGTGAGGCTGCTTCGTCTCCAGTGTCTGCCTGTCCCTTCTTAATGTTTGAGTTGACTGTAACGAAACCCACCATATCTGATGGCTGGTCTTCGAATTTTCTGACGACGACGGCTGAGTCACGGATCCCAGGAAGCCCATCAAGCGCCAGTTCCACCTCGGCCATTTCGATTCGATAGCCTCGAATCTTAACTTGTTCATCCGCACGGCCAAAGTATTCGATCTCGCCATCTGCCGGTCTATATCTTGCACGATCGCCCGTCCGATAAGCCCTCATACATTGACCATCGATATTGATTTGCACGAAATGATCTGTATTCAATGATGAATTTGTATATCCACGGGCTAGGCCGTCACCTGTAACAACAAGCTCGCCTACAGCCCCCAATGGGACAAGTTGCAGATGTGAATCCAAGATATAGGCACCAGAATTGTTGATGGGCTTTCCGATAGGCATACCATTGACGCAGCGCTCATCGGGGCCTATTTGAAAGATAGTACTAAACACAGTATTTTCAGTTGGCCCATATGCATTGCATAGGGCACGCCGAACTAGGCTACGCGCCTTGTATGCATCTTGGGGCCGTACTGCTTCGCCTCCCACGAGCAGAACATCTAGGTTCGTGATAATGGAAGGCATATCTTCGACTATTTGGTGGAAAAGGGCGGCCGTAAGGAAAGCCATGGTAATGCTGTTGGAGCAAATTGTATCTCGCAGCAGGGACGGACTTAGTACAGTGATTTGGTCAAGACAAACAACTGTGCCACCATTCAAAAGGGCTGTATATACCTCCCAAGTTGTAGCATCGAAGGCCAGGTTGGATAGATGGGCTACTCTGATACCAACTCCTGCTTGTAAATGCTCATGGCCATTCTTCACAAGTCTTACAATGCCTCGGTGTTCAATCATAACTCCCTTTGGACGACCTGTGGAGCCGGATGTAAACATGACATATGCAAGGCTCGTGGGCTCAGGTCGGGCGGCCAAATTCCCATCTATTACCATATCGCGATAGCTCAGGGCGTCGTTTATTCGTACCAGCTCAACGCTTGGGAGCTCAATATCTGGCATGAGTGCTTTGGCGCCGACTAGCACAAGTTTATCGCCACAGACCTCGGATAATATGTCCTCAAGGCGTGCCGTAGGTGTTTTGACATCAAGTGGTAGATAAGCCAGATTTGCCTTTAAAATAGCTAAATAGGTGATGATAGTTTCGCAAGATCGTGGAGCGAAAACTCCTACAAGAGTCTCGGCAGCTAGTCTACGTGACCGCAGCCAGGCTGCTAGTCTATCCGACTGTTCGTTAAGCTGAGCATAGGTTAAATGCGTAAAGGCATCTGTTACAGCAATTGCTTCGGGGTATTCGGCTGCCTGTTCAAGGAAGATGTCCACCACGCTCGACTCTCGTGGATAATCTGATTTATCATCAGCTTTCAAAAGATATCTGGGCTGCAAACTCGGTAAGTTGGTAGTGAGACGCAGGCCTGCAATAGGCGCCAACGGCTGGTGAAGGCTCTGATAAAGTACATCCTGGAACATATCGATCACGATCTGGATGGTCTTTGCCTCAAAAAGATCTGTTGAGTAAAACACCGCGCCCTCAAGTCGCTCTTCCCTCTGGAATAGGTGGAACTCGAAGTCAAAACGAGTAGTAGGGGTCGTCATTGGGATAGTCTTGCTCCTGAGGCCTTCAAGCTGAATGTTGCCGACGTCTTTCTGGGAATGGACCGCGAATATGAGCTGCACCAATGGGTTCCGAGATGTATCCCTGGATCCTGGTAGAAGGGTAGATACAAGACGTTCAAATGGCACATCTTGATTCTCTAGTGCAGAGGTGACTATTGCCCGTACTTGCCGCACAAGCCCATCAAAAGTCTGGTTATTGTTAACTTCAATCCTCATACACTGGGTATTCACGAAGAATCCGATTAAGTCTTCCACCTCGGATCGACTGCGGTTAGCAATGGGAGTGCCGATAGTGGCATCATCTTCTCCCGTCAAGCGAAAGTGCGCTGCGCGGAACGCCGCAAGCAAGACGACGAATTGTGTAGCCTTGTGTAAACGACAGAAAGCCTGAATGCTATCATAGATCAGGCCATCGATCGAAAATTCTACCAAGCCACCTGCACCGGATAGCGCGGTTGGCCGCGGCTTGTCGCACACGATGGTAGCAGGCTGACTGCCAGCTAACTCCTTTGTCCAATACGCGAGCTGCTTATCATGCTTAGCTATTTGTGCATCTTGTCTCTCCCATATAGAAAAGTCACGGTATTGGATTGGCAGGGGCTGCCCGCGACAGGGGCTCCTGACCGTGAAGACATGCAGCGTAGAACATGGCCAGCTCACGTTGCAGGATCTCAAAAGACCAACCATCGGATATTATATGGTGCATCACAATTGAAAGCACATAGCTGTCCTCCCCTAAACGAAGCAAGGACACACGCCAGGCTAATTCCTGAGTAAGGTCAAACGGCCTGGCCTGATCCTCCTGCAGGATCTCCTCATAGTTCCCATCGTAAACATCAAGAAGACGTAGTGCCTTGTTGTAGCCCGCCGGCTGTACGACCTGAATACCAACTCCATCAAGTTCTTCGAATGTTGTCCGGAGTGTCTCATGTCGCTGCATGAGGGCGTGCAGCGCGGCCTCTAGAGCACGGACATCGAGATTGCCACTTAGATGCACGGCTAACGGCATATGGTACCCAGACGAGTTGCCTAGTTCAAGTTGATGAAGGAACCAAAGCCGACCTTGCGCGAACGACTGCTCAACTGGACCGCTGTAAGGCTGTGGGATAATCTGGCTATGTGCAGTCGATCCTTGCTCAATGGTGCTGGCAAGGTCGGCGATAACAGGATGATTAAAGATAGCCTTGACAGATACCCAGGCATCCAATTTCCTAGTAAGACGTGCAGCTAGTTTAGTGGCCATAAGGGAGTGTCCGCCGAGGTCAAAGAAGTTGTCATAGATCCCGACCGTAACACCGAGGACATCGGCAAACTCCTCGCAAAGCACTGCTTCTGTTTCATCACGGGGCGCTTCGTAGGCTGTCGTGGTCCTGCCCCTGGGTGCGATCTGGGCCTTTTCCAAAGTTGGCGACGATCAACTTTACCATTTGCGTTTACCGGCAGTTGATCGAGCACTAGGATCTGGGGCGGGATCATGTAAGAAGGAAGCAATGTTTGCAGGTATTCCCGAACTTGCGCTTCTACCTTCCTGCCGTGTTGACGTTGCATCGGCCTGTTCGTGAGCAGACTTGGCGGACGGTCACTGTGCTCGGTTGGGAAGTGGAACAAGACACGGCTTTTGACGGAAGGCTCGAAACGATGAAAGATGGCATCGAAGCCACCGTTTTGTGAACGCTGGCGTGCGCAACTGAACTCTACGCGAAAGCCAGCCTGCTTGCCCAGCTCAATTAAATCGAACGGACATAGTGAGATGCACTGCTGCGCCTTGTGACGAATATCTGATATCCAAGCGGCATCATCGATCGAGTCAGACACATCAGAAGTAACAAGAGACTGGACAATCTGTCGTTCAACAATAGTTTTGCTATAGGGGATATTGCCCACAGCAACGGTCAGTTTATCAACCGAGTTCTGAAGGAAACCAAGCAGGCCTCTCTTGTCAAGCCCTGAGGCTTTGAAGTCGATCCAGGCCGCTGGCTCCACTGTTCGAACAAGTTGCTGCGGTTTTTCCTGTTCATTGGATCCACGGATATGAATTATTGCTTGATAGCGGTATGCACTGAGTTCGTTGGTAGCTTTCATACGCTTTGGTAAGACCTCGACATGCCAGATTCGATCAGGGAATTGAGCTTCAAGTCCTGTGAAGAAGGCAGGGTCCACGAGAAACTCTTCCTCTCCTTCTTCCAGTTCGGCGATTTTTCGCCGGATATCGCGCTTCGTGGTGGCTGGTCCTAAGGCACGCAGCGCCCGGGCAGCGAGGAAGTCGCGGTTGATGGCCCAGGACCGTACGTCGCCAAAGACCATACGTTTAAGTCCGGGAACTTGTAGAAGGCTCTTAATTAATTCCATAAGGTACTCTCTATTAGGGAAGTACTGTGCCACGGAATTAGTGACGACGAGGTCTGCCCCGGTTTCGGCTAACTTGGTTGCATCGTTCGCAGTACCAACGTGAACGTGGGCCTTGCCAGCAACGGCGGGCACACGATCGATTCTGCTGCGCACAAAGTTGACTGCAGAGACAGAGGGGTCAAGGCCTAAATAGCTCTTCAAGCCTTTACCCAAGTTGAACAATATCATGCCGCTGCCGCAACCGATTTCAACGACCCGACCTGCCGGCTGGGCATCGAGAATAGTGTCCATCGTGTCATTTAACCATTCCTGCATCTCCAGCTTATTAATATCACTACCGTCATACATAGATACCCATCCCAGGAAATCATTGCCCACGTCAGCCTGGTCGATGGTTTCAATGTCTGTATATGTACTCATCTCGAAGTGATTGCCCCAGCCTTGAACTTGTTGGTCGAGCTCGTCCTGAGTATCATCTGCAAAGTGCTTTTCGTATGATGAGATAAAACCAACCATCTCCACTCCGTGGTCCTCTTGTTTGCGGATGATGATGGCCGCGTCACGAACTCCTGGGTGCCTGAGCAGAACCTGCTCTACCTCAGCTGGCTCAACACGGAAGCCTCGAATCTTGACCTGTTGATCGATGCGTCCAAAGAACTCCATTTGTAAATCAATGGGCCTGTACCTGGCACGATCGCCAGTGCGGTAAGCGCGTATGGTTTCGCCCTGAATATCTATGTCCACAAATCGACCAAGGTTGAGCGTTGAATTTGTGTACCCACGGGCCACACCGTCACCAGTTAGAACAAGTTCACCCATGACACCTGGGGGCACTAAGCGCTGATTAGAATCCAGAATAAAAGCACCTGAATTACTAATTGCACGTCCGACAGGGACACCGTTGACACAGAGCTCGCTGGGGTTCATATGGAAAGCCGTGCTGTATACAGTGTTTTCCGTGTGGCCGAGGACATTGATGATGCCGCCCCTGGCCAGGGCTTGCGCAGTGAGAGCGTCCTGTATATCCAGGCGGTCGCCAGAGGCGAAGAGCAGGTCTATTCCCTTAATCATTGAAGGGTCTTCAGCAAGGCATTGCTTTAATAATGCCGGTGTGAACATAACAGCCTGTATTTTTTCTTGTGCAAAAACACGACTTAGCAGAGTCACATCTAATACAGTCGTGTGGTCGATACACACCAAGCATCCTCCGTTGAGAAGCGCGGTGTATATCTCCCAGGTCGATGCATCGAAGGCAAGATTAGCGATGTGAGCCACAGGCACAGCTGACTGTGCCTGTGATTGGATATTAGTGTTCCTCACCAACCGTATAATGCCTCGGTGCTCAATCATAACACCTTTCGGTTGGCCTGTGGAGCCGGAAGTAAACATTACATAGGCTAGGCTTGTAGCTGTGGGCTCGACGGTTTGTCTTGAAGCTAGCTGCGTTACGAGCTTGTTTTCTCGTGCATCGGCGATCCTCGTGAACTCAACGCCGTCTAGCCGGGTATCTGGGACAGGCACGTCTGTGCCGAGCAAGATCAGTTTCCTGCCACTAATTGTTGATAAGATGCTTTCCAGACGGCCTAGAGGAACATTAACATCAAGTGGTAGATAAGCAAGATTTGCCTTCAGAATTCCAAACAAGGCCACGATAGCCTCGCAGGACCGTGGTGCCAGCATGCCAATCAGAGTCTCCGGAGCAAAGCCTTGCTGGCCCAGCCAGGATGCCAGCCTGTCGCTCTGCTCATCTAAATCTGCATAGGTGAGCTCTGAAATCTTATCTTTGACGGCAATAGCATCGCGACTTAAGGAGACCTGGTTGCGGAAGAGGGAGATAATGCTAGCATCCCTAGGAAAGTCCGTCCGCGCAATCTGGAGGAGACCCTTATCGTTAAGATTGGCGAGACCGGCGGTAAGGGGCATAGTTGCAATGGATACGGAAGGTTCTTCGAGCCCACGGCGAAGAACCTCGCGGAAGATGGTATCTAATGAACTGATGGATGCTGGGTCGAACAATTCATTTGAATACATAATGGTTCCGTGCAGGCTATTCTTTTGCTGAAAGAAATGGAACTCAAGGTCAAATCGGGAGGTTTTGGTTTCCTCCAATAGCTCAGAATGTAATCCACTGATTTGCAAATGACCCAGGTCCTGTTGATAATGCACGGCCAATATCACCTGGATGAGAGGGTGACGTGAAATATCTCGGTTCCCTGGCCGTAACTCTGCGACCAGCTTGTCAAAGGGACATCTTGATTCGCTGACGCAGACGCTATAGCAGAAGCAACCTTCTTAACCAATGTTTCAAAAGTTTCATCTTCCTCTAAGATGGTCCGGATACACTGCATATTAACAAAGAATCCTATTAAGTCTTCAAGCTCAGGTCGGTTACGGTTAGCAATAGGCGTGCCGATGGTTGCGTCTTCCATTCCGGTAAGTCGAAATTGAGCTATTCGGAAGGTAGCAAATAGCATAGAAAACGGTGTAATCTGATTCCGCCTACAGAACCTCTTAAGATCCTGATAAAGCATCCCATCAATCGCAAAGTGATGGACTTCTGCAGTTCCTGACGGGATATTTGGGCGGGGCTTATCACATAACAGAGTCCCCGGTTGGCTGCCACTTAGCTGTTCTTTCCAATATGCTAGTTGGCGTTCCTGTTCGGCAAGCTGGGCTACCTCCTTCTGCCAGACCGCAAAATCGCGGTATTGAATGGGGAGAGGTTTCACCTGCGATAGCGGATCTCTGCCACTGAGGGCTGCGGCGTAGAAAGTTGCCAATTCACGTTGCAAAATATCGACAGACCAACCATCAGAGATGATGTGGTGCATTGCCACGGATAAGATATACTCCTGCCTGCCCAGGCAGATAAGTGCCGGGCGCCACCCTGGCTCGGTCTCTAGATTAAAAGGTGTCGAGTTTTCTCTCTTTAGCACCTTTTGAGTTCCTGTTCGGAAGCCCCAGGAATTTCAATGACACGCAACTTCTTAGCAATAAATGGGTGCACCACTTGGACGTTGACGCCGTCATGTTGTCGGAACGTAGTGCGTAAGCTTTCGTGACGTTCCTCGACAGCTTGCAGTGCGGCACTCATAGCCTCAATGCTCAGGGGACCTGTAAGACGGCAGGCAAAAGAACTTAGGTACCATGTAAGACCAGGATGCAAACGTTCGAGGAACCAAAGGCGGCCTTGTGCAAACGACTGTTGAACCGGCCCATCGTACGGTCGGGAGACGATAGGATCGTGTTGCTTCGAGCCCTGCTGGAGGGTCGCTGCAAGATCGACCAATACCGGGTAATCAAAGATATCTTTCACAGTAATATGGACATCGAGTCTCCGGTTGATATATGCTGCAAGTTTCATTGCCATAAGAGAGTGCCCACCTAGGTCGAAAAGTTATCCGCAATTCCAACCTCCATGCCAAGCACGTTTGCGTATTCTTCGCATAGTGCTGCTTCAATGTCATTGCGTGGTGCCACACGTATATAAGCCGGACTGGTCTTCGGAACCACCATGGCTCTCCTAACAAGCTCATGGCGATCCACCTTACCGTTTGCATTGAGTGGCAATTTCTTAACTAGAACTATTTGTGTCGGAACCATGTACGAAGGGACGGAGAGTTGCATCTGCTGTCGAATATTCCTCTCTAAAGTGTTAGCCGAGATGGCCTGTGAATCAGACTCGTTTTCTACGTTTTCGACTGCACCAAGCAAATCGGTTGTGACGAATCCAACCATATCAGGTGGTTGGTCGTCACACTTCCTAATAATGACTGCTGCATCCCGGACCTCTATGATATTGGCGAGGGCATGCTCTACCTCTGCCATCTCGATTCGATGGCCTCGAATCTTAACTTGCTCATCTCCACGGCCAAAATACTCGATTTCTCCGTCAACTGGTCGATATCGTGCGCGGTCACCGGTACGGTAGGCGCGCATAGACTGGCCGTTAAGGGTAACTTGTATAAAACGATCCGAATTCAACGCTGGGTCCGTATAACCACGGGCCAGGCCATCGCCTGTGACGATAAGCTCACCAATTACTCCCAAGGGAACAAGTTGCTGGTAAGAATCTACAACATAAGCTCCTGAGTTTTTGATGGTTCTTCCAAGAGGCAGGCCGTTCACGCAACGCTCGTCGGGGTCACTGTATATATTGTGCTGAAGGTGGTATTTTCCGTGGGCCCATACCCGTTGCAGAGGGCTTTTCGAACCAGGCTGCGTGCCTTGAATGCATCTTGAGGTCTTGTTGCCTCACCGCCAACAAGCAGAACATCAAGGCTGTTGATAATCGCAGGCATGTCTTCGAGAAGCTGACGTAGTAGGCCTGGTGTGAAGAAGGCGGTGCGAATCCGGTTAGCATGAACAGCATCCCGAAGTAGAGAAGGACTTAGGACGGTTATTTGATCTAGGCAAATGACCGTTCCAGCGTTGAGAAGTGCTGAATAAATCTCCCATGTCGTTGCGTCAAATGCCAAGTTTGATATGTGGGCCACGTTAGTCCCGGCTTTCACTTGAAGATGCGGATTAGTCTGCTTCACAAGCCGCACAATGCCCCGGTGTTCAATCATAACACCCTTCGGGCGGCCTGTTGAGCCAGATGTAAACATAACATAAGCCAGACTGGTGGAACATGGACGCATAAGTGCATTGGCTGTTGCTTTGGTGGAAGGACGGCTTAATACATCTGCAACCTTCACCAGCTCTGCCTTTGGCGCCTGGAACTCTTCTATTGGTACAGGGAGCCAACCAGTATCAATATTTTACTCTCAGAGGTTGTCGATAAGATATCCTCAAAACGAGATTTCGGTATATTTATGTCAAACGGCAAGTATGCCAGGTTAGCCTTCAGGATTGCGATGAAGGTCATGACAGTTTCACATGATCGTGGAGCTAGCACACCAACCAGCGTTTCTTCTGGCAATTGGCGCTGCTGTAGCCACGTAGCGAGCTTATCCGACTGCTCGTTGAGCTGAGCATATGTGAGCTCCGAGTGGGCGTCCTTAACCGCAACCAACTCAGGGTGGGCGGCCACCTGGGCGAGGAAAACATCCACTACGCTCAGATCCCGGGGATAATCTGATTTGCTCGGTTCAAGCAAGCCCATGCTCTGTAGAGCCGGCATGCCATCTGTTAGTGCTATGCTTGCCAAAGGTACATGTGGTTGGTCAAGGCCCCGGCGCAGCACTTCCTGGAACACATCAATAACGACCTGAACGCTCCGAGATTCAAAGAGATCAGTGGAGTAGAAGACTGCGCCTCTGAAACTGTCTTCGTCTTGAAATAAGTGGAACTCAATGTCGAAACGTGTAGTTGGAGTAAATGACAACTTTTGACTGGTAAGCCCTTCTAGTTCAACCTTTTCAACATCCCTTTGCGAGTGAACAGCGAAAATTAGCTGCACCAACGGGTTGCGAGAGGTATCTCTTGACCCAGGCAGAAGCGCGGACACAACACGCTCAAAGGGCACATCTTGGTTTTCCAGTGCAGAAGTCGTCGTTGACTGCACCTGTTGTACCAGATCTTTAAATGTCTGGTTATGATTTGTGGTAATTCTCATACATTGGGTATTGATAAAGAAGCCGATAACGCCTTCCAGCTCAGACCGGGTACGATTAGCAGTCGGCGTACCGATTGTCGCATCATCATCCCCGGTCAGGCGGAAATGCGCGGCACGGAACGCAGCAAGCAACACAGTGAATGGGGTAACCTGGTGTGTGCGGCAGAATGTCTGGAGGCTTTCGTAGCTGCGTCCCGTGAGAGGGAACTCAATGAGACCACCAACGCCGGAGAGGGTGGTAGGGCGCGGCTTATCACATACGAGTGTGGCTGGCTGGCTACCGGCTAGTTGTTGCGTCCAATAGGCCAGTTGCCGTTCATGTTTAGCAACTTGAGCTTTCTGCCTTTCCCATCTGGCAAAATCCCTATATTGAATAGCCAGCGGCGGCACCTGCGATAGGGGATCCTGGCCACGAAGGGCTGCAGCATAGAATAAGGTCAGTTCCCGTTGCAGAACCTCAAAGGACCAGCCATCAGATATAATGTGATGCATAATTAGAGACATAACATGATCCTCCTTGCCTAGCCGAAGCAATGCCACGCGCCATGCGAGTTCCTTAGAGAGATCAAATGGCCTCGCCTGCTCCTGCTTTATGATCCCTTCGAATTGTCCATCGCGGACTTCAAGTACGCGAAACACGCCCTGATAGGTCGTGGCCGGCTGTACGACCTGGACACCGACGCCATCATTCTCCTCGAATGTGGTTCGCAAGCTTTCATGACGCCGTATAAGAGCATGTATGGCGGCCTGCAGCGCGTTTACGTCAAGGGGACCGCTAAGCCGCACTGCCACCGGCATATGATATCCGGAGGAATCACCCAATTCGAGTTGGTGAAGAAACCAAAGACGGCCTTGTGCAAACGACTGTTGAACCGGACCATCATATTCTTGGGAACTTATGGTATCATAAGCTATCGTACCTTGCTGGATAGTGACGGCGAGATCGGCGAGTACTGGGTAATCGAAAATGGCCTTGACCGACACGCGGGCCTCCAATCGTCGGGTCAGACGAGCAGCCAGCTTCGTAGCCATAAGGGAGTGACCACCGAGATTAAAGAAGTTATCTGATATACCAACCTTCACGCCAAGCACATCAGCGAATTCATCACAAAGGATTTCCTCAACCTCATTCCGAGGTGCCGTGTATGTTGTCTCGGCCCTGGCCCTAGGCGCGACATACGCCCGCTCAGCAAGCTCACGCCGATCAACTTTGCCATTTGCGTTAACAGGCAATTGGTCGAGTACTATTATCTGGGTCGGTATCATATACGTTGGTAGCAGTGCCTGTAGGTATTCGCGTATCTGCGATCCAACCTTCCTGGTCTGCTGTGCGCGCAGTGGTTGGTTGGTCAAAGAACAAGGCTCACGGCCCTCGTCTTCTGTTGGAAATTGGATGAGCGCACGGCTGTTGCTCTGAAGCGGTTGGAAGCGATGGAATACGGCATCGAAAGCACCGGCTTGTGACCGCTGCCGTGCGCAACTGAGCTCTACAAGGAAACCTGCCTCTTTGCCTAGCTCGACAACTTCGGCCGGAGACAGGCATGTGTAATGCTGGGCCATCTTCTTGACCTCTGATATCCAAGCAGCGCCATCAGTTGAGTTCTTGGCGCTGTCATCTTCGAGTGACTGGACAAGGAGCCTCTCGGTGATGGTTCTGCTGTAGGGGATATTGCCCACAGCGACGCTCTGGGCACTGGCCGATTCCTGTAGCATACCAAGAAGCTTAGTCTTATTAAGTTTTGAGGTTTGAAAATCAATCCATGCCTCTGGTTTAATGCAGTGCACAGGTTCCTGCTCCTCTTCGTGTGGTCCTTGTAGATGGATGATAGCTTGATACCGGTAGGCGCTGAGCTCGTTTGTGGCCTTCATGCGCTTGGGGAGAACTTCAACATGCCGGATACGGTCTGGGAATCGACTTTTAAGCCCGGTGAAAAATGCTGGGTCCGCAAGCATTTCCTCCTCGGATTCTTCAAGGTCTGCCATCTTCCTTCGAATTTCATCCTTAGTAGCTGTCGGCCCAAGGCTACGCAAGGCCCTTGCTGCCAGGAAATCACGATTAATAGCCCAAGACCGCATATCGCCGAAAACAATACGTTTGACCCCTTGAATTTGAAGGAGAGTCTCGACGACCTTCAAGAAATATTCTGGTGTTGGGAAATACTGGGCCACTGAGTTTATCACAACCAGGTCGGCTTGTAGGCCATGGAGCCCAGCTGCATCCGTCGCGGTGCCAACATGGACTTGTGCCTTGCCAGCTACGGTACGAACAGACTGGATCCTGTTGCGGACGAATGCAACAGCGGAGCCTGATGGGTCAAGGCCAACATAGCTCTGTAGTCCATCGCCGAGGTTAAACAAGACCATTCCACTTCCCGTACCAATCTCAAGCACACGGCCGGCTGGTTGGCCATTGAGAATGGTAAACATCGTATCGTCTAGCCACTCTTGCATCTCGGCTGTATTAATTTTGGAACCGTCGTACATAGATACCCAGCCTGTGAAGTCATTTCCAACGACGGATTGATCCACCACCTCAAGTTCCGTATATGTGCTCGTCTCGAAGTGATTTCCCAGCTCTGGACTTGGTCAGTCACAACCTTGTCGAAATCTTGAATGAACTTCTCGCTCCTTGCCGCAAGGAAGGCCACCATCTCCACTGCTTGGTCCTCTTGCTGCCTCCGAATAACAATGGCAGCATCGCGGACTCCAGGGTGCTTCAAAAGGACCTGTTCCACCTCGGCCGGCTCAACACGAAAGCCGCGAATCTTAACTTGCTGGTCAATACGCCCAAAGAATTCGATCTGCGCATCGCCAGGCCTATACCTCGCTCGGTCACCGGTGCGATAAGCCCGTATATTCTCCCCATTGATATTGACTTCCACAAACCGGCCTGGATTAAGGGTAGGATCGGTATATCCACGAGCTACGCCGTCACCCGTCAAGACGAGCTCACCCATCACGCCAATAGGCAAGAGGTTCTGGTGAGGATCCAATATCAACGCGCCCGAGTTGCTGATCGGGCGCCCAACAGGCACGCCATTAGTGCATAGCTCTGTGGGTTGCATATAAAATGCTGTGCTATAGACAGTATTCTCGGTATGACCCAGTGCGTTGATTATACCACCTTTGGCTAAAGCCTGCGCCGACAGGGCATCCTGGACGTCTAGCCGGTCACCGGAGGCAAATAACAGCTCAAGGTCTTTGATAGTCGAAGGAGACTCAGCAATACACTGTTTCAGCAGTGCTGGTGTGAACATAACAGCGCGAATTCTCTCTTCATCGAATACCCTGCGTAGCAGCGCCATATCCAGTACGGTTGTGTGGTCAATGCAGACTAACGTTCCTCCATTTAGAAGCGCAGTGTAGATCTCCCAGGTGGCAGCATCAAAGGCGAGGTTGGCGATATGGGCTACGGAAACAGCACATTTAGCCTCGGTTTGTATGTTCGTATTTTTGACAAGCCGGATAATGCCTCGATGTTCAATCATTACGCCTTTCGGTCGGCCTGTAGAACCAGACGTAAACATAACATATGCTAAGCTGGTTGCAGATGGCGCCGGAAGCTGTCCTACCGCATCATGCCGTGGATTGAGCTGTTCGTCTTGTGCCTCTGAAATTGTCATGAACTCGGTGCTTCCCAAACTGATAGCAGGTGAAGGGACATCCGCGCCGAGCAAGACAAGCTTTTCAGCATCGATAGAAGAGAGGATGGTCTCTAAGCGACCCAACGGGATATTTATATCCAGAGGCAAATACGCCATATTTGCTTTGAGGATTGCGAGTATAGCGACAATGGCCTCGCATGATCGAGGGGCTAATACACCGATTAGTGTTTCAGGAGCATAGCCTCGCTGGTTTAACCAGCACGCCAATCGATCACTCTGCAAATCGAGTTCAGCATATGTTAGTTGCGACTTGCTATCCTTGACGGCAATTTTATTACTGCAATATGCGACTTGCGCCCGGAAGAGGGCTGGGATGTTCTCATCTCGGGGGTATTCTGTCCGTGCAACTTGGGTCAGGCCTTGGTCTATGAGAGTATCGAGGCCACCCGTCAATGGCATAGAGATAATCGAACTGGATGGTTCTGCAAGCCCTCGACGGAGGACTTCATGGAAAATTGCTTGCATCGATTGGATAGAATCTCGGCTGAACAGCTCGTTTGAGTACATAATGACGCCGCGTAAACAGTTCCTTTCCTGATAGAAATGAAATTCAAGGTCAAATCGTGTTGTTTTCACAACATCTATGCGTTCTGAGCTCAGGCCGTCTAAGTTTATGTGACCTAGGCCCTCCTGATAATGTACAGCTAGTGTCATCTGAACGAGCGGGTGACGCGAGATATCGCGGGTTCCTGGCCGGAGCTCAGCAACCAGCCGGTCAAAAGGGACATCCTGATGCACGGATACAGCTGATATAGTTGAGGCGACCTTAGCTACTAGAGTGTTGAATGTCTCCTCTTCCGTTATCGTAGTGCGAATACATTGTAAGTTCACGAAAAAGCCAATTAAATCCTCTAGTTCAGGGCGGTTACGGTTTGCAATCGGTGTGCCAATAGTGGCATCCTGCATCCCAGTAAGCCTGAACTGTGCAGCCCGAAATGCTGCAAAGAGTGCGGCAAATGGCGTAATTTGGTTATGTTTACAGAAAACCTGGAGGTCATGGTATAGTGTTCCGTCAATAGTGAAGTCGCTAATTTCCGCTGAACCTGATGGAACATCCGGACGAGGTTTATCACACAGTAGAGTAGCAGGCTGGCTGCCCTCAAGCTGTTCTTTCCAAAAGTTCAACTGGCGCTCATGCTCAGTCACTTGGGCTTTTTCCTTCTGCCAAAGTGAAAAGTCACGGTATTGAATGGGCAGAGGCTCTAGTTGTGGTTTCTTCCCAAGTAGCGCGGCAGCGTAGAAGCTGCTTACCTCACGCTGGAGGATATCAACGGACCATCCATCACTGATGATATGATGCATCACAATAGATAGGACATGTTCCTCCTCTCCTAGCCTAATCAGTGCTGGGCGCCAACCGGCCTCGTTCTTCAGGTCAAACGGAATGGAATTCTCATGTTGCAAGGCTTGCGTGAGCTCTTCGGGACCTTGGACCTCAACAACCCGCAACTTTCTCGGGGCGAATGGCTGCACAATCTGCACATGAATACCGTTGCGTTCCTGGAAAATTGTCCGTAGACTCTCGTGTCGTTCCTCCAACGCCAGAAGCGCTACCTCCAACGCATGAATATCCAAGGGCCCAGTAAGACGGGATGCAAAGGACGAGAGGAACCATGTTCGGCCTGGATAAAGTCGTTCGAGAAACCACAGACGGCCTTGTGCAAATGACTGCTCGACTGGCCCGTCATATGCTCGAGGGAAGATAGGCATTTGCCGGGCTGAACCTTGCCGGAGCGTCGCCGCAAGATTCAGCAATATTGGCTGATCAAAAATATCCTTCACGCTTAAATAGACATCCAAACGCTGGCTAATGCGCGAGGCGAGCTTCGTTGCTATCAACGAGTGCCCCCGAGATCGAAAAAGTTATCAGTAATACCAACTTCGACCTTGAGTATACTAGCAAGCTCGTTGCATAGCGCAGCTTCAACCTCATTGCGAGGCGCCATGGGTGCAGCATTGGCCCTTGACGCTGGACTATGTCTCGACACCTTTTGAGCCATGCGCGTAAGCTCGCGGCGGTCAACCTTCCCATTTGTATTGACAGGCATCTCTTCCAGTATGACGATTCTCGCTGGCACCATATAGTGCGGTAACATAGCCTTTAAGCGTTGTTGGATCTGTTGCTCTAGGAATATCACACACTCTTCGCTATCCATATCCCGGGTGATCGGGGTATCAGATAGCTCCTCCATTCGAGCAGCAACAAAACCAATGATTTCGGTTTCTTCGCCCTCAAGTTTCCGGGCCATGGCGGCGGCATTGAGAATAGCGCTTTGTCTAAGCATCGCGGTCTCAACCTCAGCCAGCTCGATACGGTGGCCACGTATCTTGACCTGGTTGTCTATTCGACCCAAGAACTCAATTTGCCCATCCATAGGTCGATACCGCGCACGATCACCCGTTCTATAAGCTCGTAAAGTCTGATTGGCAATGGAAAGTTGGATAAATCGATTTTGGTTCAAACCCTGTTTTGTGTATCCTTTGGCAAGGCCATCTCCGACAACTACAAGTTCTCCTACGATACCAATAGGAACATTTTGCTGCAGCGGATCCAAAATGTACGCACCAGAGTTGCTTATAGAGCGACCTATAGGTACACCGTTCATAAAGGAATCCTCGGATACCTCGTACACTGTACTGAACACCGTATTTTCCGTTGGGCCATATGCGTTGTAAACTTTGCCACGAACAAGGCTTTTCGCCTCGATCGCATCGCGTCTATCAAATCGATCGCCAGCAACAAAGAGTAAATCAAGGTCTTTTATGGACCCGGGCGCGTTAACAAGATATTGCTTGAGTAGCGCAGGTGTAAGTATAGCCGCCTGTATCCGCTCCCGTTGAAACACAGCTTCAAGGGCTTTTGCATCCAGGACAGTCAGATAGTCGATACATATGAGGGTCCCACCGTTCAGAAGTGCCGACCAAACCTCCCAGACCGATGCATCAAAAGCAATGTTGGATAAATGGGCGATGCGAGCGGCGGGTGGGAGGGTAGAATTAACATCACTATCCCTTACTAATCTTATAATTCCGCGGTGCTCGATCATCACGCCCTTAGGCTCGCCGGTCGATCCAGACGTGAACATAACATATGCTAGGCTGTCTGCGGATGATGCTGGGAGTTTTTGAACAATATCTTGTTGCATAGGCTGATAGTCTTGCGTCTCCTTTATTGTTTTGAACTCAACATCTTCTAGTGTAATTTCTGGCAGAACCGTATCTGCGCCGAGAAGAACAAGTCTTCTGCCATTGACAGAAGATAAGATAGTTTCTAAACGACCCGAAGGGGTATTTATATCGAGCGGCAGATAGGCTAGATTTGCTTTGAGAATGCCAAGCATAGCCGTAACAGACTCACAAGATCGCGGGGCCAGTACTCCGATCGGTATCTCATGAGCGCAGTCCTGGTGCATCAGCCACGATGCCAGCTGATCACTACGTCTATCTAGCTCCGCATAAGTTAGCTCCGAGATGTTGTCTCTCACAGCTATGGTGTTTCTGCATAGTGCGGCTTGCGCACGGAAGAGAGACTGCACACTCTCCTCTCGCGGATAATCCGTCTGCACAATGCAAGAGAGTTCGTTGGAAGCTGCAAGGCCGTCGGTTAGTGGCATGGATGGGATAGAGACCGAGGGGTCTGCTAGCCCGCGCGAAAGGACTTCAAGGAATACCGTGGCCATTAACTCGATTGTGGTTGAGTTAAAGAGCTCATTGGAGTATAAAATAATACCGCGCAAGGAGTCCTTTTGCTGGTAAAAGTGGCACTCGACGTCAAACCGCGACGTCTTGATGGGATCTAAGGGCTCCGAAGCCAGGCCTTCTAGTTGTACCTGACCAAGACTCTGCTGGTAATGGACTGCTAGTATCATCTGGATTAAAGGATGGCGTGACATATCGCGGCTTCCAGGTTGTAGCGCAGCGACTAGCTGGTCAAAGGGAACATCCTGATTTGAAGATGCGGTACCTATAGCGGAGGAAACCTTCCTAACCAACGTCTCAAAAGAATCGTCTTCTGCTACGGA
Organism: Albifimbria verrucaria; assembly: GCA_020081605.1. Taxonomy (NCBI): domain Eukaryota; kingdom Fungi; phylum Ascomycota; class Sordariomycetes; order Hypocreales; family Stachybotryaceae; genus Albifimbria; species Albifimbria verrucaria. The sequence goes on from JAHREC010000049.1 coordinate 1,194,060, forward strand.
AGTACGAATACAGAGCAAGTTGACGAAAAATCCAATTAGATCTTCTAATTCAGGTTGGTTACGGTTAGCAGCCGGTGTGCCGATAGCCGCATCTTCTACGCCGGTGAGACGGAAGTGGCTGGCACGGAAAGCAGCAAAGAGTGCCGAGAACGGCGTGGTTTGGTGCGTCTTGCAGAACTTCTGTAAGCTCTGATACAACTCTCCGTCAATGGCGAACTCATAAACATCTGCTGTGCCTGAGGGGCTTCCGGGCGATATTTATCGCAGGGCAGTGAGGCTGGTTGGGTGCCGTTGAGCTCATCTTTCCAGTATGATAACTGACGCTCTTGCTCGGCTCTCTGTGCATCTTCTTTCTGCCAAAGGGCAAAGTCTCGGTATTGAATAGGCAGTGGTTTCACCTGCGATAACGGGTCTTGACCCTTGAGCGCCGCGGCGTAAAGATAGCCAGCTCCCGTTGAAGAACATCAAGGGACCAGCCGTCAGAGATAATATGGTGCATCACAATAGAAAGCACGTGCCGTTGAGCTCCTAAGCGCATGACCGCCGGACGCCAGCCAGCTTCAGTTTCCAAGTTGAATGCCGTGGAGTTCTCCTCTGCCAGGGCTTGCTTAAGCTCATCCTCGGAGCCGCCAGGGATGTCAATTACCCGCAATTTCTTGGGGATGAAAGCCTGGACGACTTGACCATTTACACCATCACGCTGCGGGAACGTGGTACGCAAACTTTCATGACGTTGCTCCAAGGCGAGAAATGCTACTTCCAATGCCTGGAGGTCCAAAGCTCCATTCAAGCGTGACGCGAATGACAATAGATACCAGGTCCGGCCTGGATATAGACGCTCGAGGAACCATAAGCGACCCTGGGCAAATGACTGCTCAACTATTTCATGATGTTCTTGGGGTATTATGGGATTATGGCGTTTGGAGCCTTGCCCAATAGTTTCTGCGAGGTCGAGCAGCACGGGCTGATCCATGATATCTTTTATGCTTATGGAAATCTCTAGCCGTTGGCTCAAACGCGCTGCTAGCTTGATTGCCGTTAAAGAATGTCCACCAAGGTCGAAGAAGTTATCCGTAGTGCTAATATCGAATCCAAAAATGCTAGCACACTCCTCACATAATACGGCCTCAATCTTGTTGCGCGGCGCAACTGGTGCAGAAGCTGGGGTAATTCTTAGTGCTTCCTGGGCCTTACGCATTAGCTCACGGCGATCAACCTTGCCGTTCGCATTGACTGGCATCTTTTTCAGTACAACAATCCGGACAGGTACCATGTATGACGGTAATGTAGCCTTGAGCCGTTGACGGAGCTGCTGCTCTACCAACACTGCGCACTTTTCGTCATACCCCTCGGTCTGCCGTTGAGCCTGGTCATCTTGTCCTGAGTTGCGTTGGACAACAGCAACCTGGTCGGCTGGTCGGACTGCTACGAAACCAACAACATCCGGTTCCTTGTCCTCGAGCTTTCGAACGACGGCGGCAGCATCATGGACTGCGTCATGGCTCAGCATCGCTTGCTCAATCTCAGCTAGCTCAACACGATGGCCGCGTATCTTCACCTGATTATCCATTCGGCCAAAGAACTCGATCTGGCCATCTGTAGGCCGATATCGTGCACGATCACCCGTACGATACGCACGCACTTGCTTATCAGCGATAGTAGTATGGATAAACCGATCTTTATCCAAGGCTTGGACAGTATATCCCCTTGCAAGCCCATCGCCTGTGACAACGAGCTCTCCCATGACACCCATTGGAACAAGCTGTTGATCCGAGTCCATGATATATGCACCAGAGTTGCTGATTGCGCGTCCTATAGGCACACCATTCACAAATGATGACTCCTCAGCAGGAATCTCATACATGGTACTAATTACTGTGTTCTCCGTCGGGCCATATGCGTTATAGATACTGCCACGAATGAGAGCCTTAGCGTTTATCGCATCGCGGCTATCAAACCGATCGCCGCAAATATGGAGGACGTCGAGAGAACGCAGCATGGCAGGCGCGTTGGCAATACATTGCTTGAGGAGGGCAGGCGAAAGTATCGCTGCCTGTATCTGTTCTTTTATGAATATGGCCTCTAGGGTTTTGCCATTCAACGTATTCAAGTACTCTATACACACGAGCGAGCCCCATTAAGCAGTGCTGACCAAATCTCCCACGTTGAAAGGTCGAAGGAAAGGTTCGTCAAGTGTGCCACGCGGGGCCGGCGGCAGCTTTGAATTAACATCGCTCTGTATCACTAATTTGATAATCGCACCGTGTTCAATCATGACACCTTTCGGCTGACCGGTGGAGCCCGAAGTAAACAATACGTATGCGAGACTCGATGATTTGGGTTGCGTAAGGGAGGCGGTCTTTACTTCACATGTCGCAGCCTCGTTCAGCGCCTCAGAAATCGAAATGAACTCTGTTCTCGGCACCTCAATGTCTGGCGCCGGTGTGCCTGCACCGAGGAACACTACCTTATGGCCCTCCACGGCTGATAGTATCGTCTCGATACGGCCAGCAGGCAAGTTCACATTGAGCGGCAGGTAGGCCAGGCCGGCCTTGAGAATTGCAAGGAATGTTACTATCGTACAGCATGACCGGTCGGCCAACACGGGGACCAGTGTTTCCGGCGCTAGCTTCCGCCGATGCAGCCAGCATGCAAGCCTATCAGATTGTTGATCCAATTCGGCATACGTCAACACCATTGGTGATGAATCCGTCACAGCTACGGCATCAGGCTTAGCAGCCACCCGTTGGCGGAAGAGATCCACCAGGCTTACATCCCGGGGTAGTCCGTCTCTTCACCATCGTATATCCATGTCTCATACGGCTCCTTCATTGCGTCTATCAACGGCAAGGTGGCGACACGTGTTTCAGGTTGGTCCACGCCAAGTTGCAGCACGGCTAGGAAGATGTCGACCAGAGCGTTGATAGTCTCGCGCTCGAACAGATCACAGGCGAAGAGAACTTGGCCTCGGAGTCGGTCTTCCTCCTCGTAGAGGTGAAACTCAATATCAAAACAAGTCACGGGTGTTGTTGGGATAGAAACACTATCTGTCCCACCCAGCCAAGTTCCGTGAAAGTCCTGCTGCGAGTGCAGTTCAAACATCAACTGCGACAGCGGGTTCCATGATGCATGTCTGGAGTCAGGCAGCACCGCCGATGCGATATGCTCGAGGGGCAATCTTGGTGCTCCCACGCATCAGCTAACCTGGACTGTACGTGCTGGATTAGGGCATGAAACGTGTGGTCATTCTCGATGGCCGCCCTTATGCATTGGGGCTCAGCTAAGAAGCCTATTATGTCCTCCGATTCCTGGAAATTGCGAGTGGCAGGAGGAACAGCGATAGTAGCGTCTTCAGCCCCCGTAAGGCGATAATGGGTGGCACGGAAGGCCGCGAGGAGAACGGCAAACACGGTTACCTGAGAACCGGAGCAGAAGGACTGCAGCTTCTTAATCAAATCGTTCTCAATCATGAAATTGATCTCCCCGCGTTGCCTGACAGCCTCGATGGCCGTGGCTTATCACAGAGGAGCTCAGCTGGGGTGTTGTCTTTAAGATGCTCGACCCAGTATTCAAGTTGTTGCCGATACTCCGCCACCTGCGTTTCTTGCTTCTCCCACACGGCAAAATCGCGATACTGTATGGACAATGGTGGCATTTGGGATAGAGGGTCTTCGCCCCGACAAACAGCGGAGTAGAAGAGGCCAAGCTCTTGGTGAATAATGCCGATCGTCGAGCTATCGCAAATAATTCGATGAGAAACGATTGACAGAATGTGATCATCCTTTTCCAGCTTCAGAAGGGCGATACGCCAAGCTGGTTCAACCTCCAAGTTGAAAGACGTGGTCTGCTCCTGTTGCAGAACCTCCGAGTAACGTCCAGGAGATGCCGACACGTCAATCACCCGAAGTTCCCTAGTTTGGTTTTCTGAAATAACCTGCATGCTCGCCCCATCATGCGCTGGGAAGATAGTGCGCAGAGTCTCATGCCGCTGCTCCAAGCGTGCACGGCAGCACTAAGAGCATCGATACTGAGCGGGCCATGAAGGCGCGCCGCAAAGGGGACTAGGTAACACGATGAACCTTTGTTGAGTTGATCCAAGAACCAGAAGCGGCTCTGTGCGTGCGATAACCCAACAGGTCCTTGGTATGGTGTTGCGCGAATCTGGTCAGATTTGGCTGCCATCGTCTTGGCAGAGCCATTGGCATGGGCTTTAGCTGCAGCTACCCCCATGATGTAGAGTTGCACTTGATTCCTCGTCCAGTTGCTGCGAATCTTGCGGCTCGGTTTGCTGGAACTGCTGTGCTTTTCCTGTTACTTCTCGTTTGGTGTTCTTCTTCTTGCTCGTATCAGAACCTAGATTTTTTTCCTTTTGCTTCAGAGGTAGCCTGTGCGGGACGGAAAAGAATAACCCAGCAGCTGGAAGACCCTGAAAGTTTTGGAATGTTTGCTTGACCTATTTACGCTGTTGGATCTTGAAGGCTCGACAGCTAGATGATTCACCTTACGATTCATGGAGGCAGGAAAATGAGTTACAAACCGGGTCACGTTGGGCAGGTCTTGTGCCATTCGATAACACCACGCCCATGATCATATCCCTTCATGATTGTAAATGAGCATTCACCTGTGGAATATCCATCCTAGGCCGAGGTAATTTCCAATTGCAATACCGCGATTGTCGGGTCAGACATCTCGAAGGGCATTCTTCCTTGCGTCAGAGGGCAACTCATGTATGCTAGGCTTGGAATGGGCTGTGATGTGTTGGAATGTACAACCTGGTATCTTGTAAGCCAGAAGCGGAACAATGAAGAGCTGCTTGCTTTTGGTTTTTGGGGTTTTTTCCTCTTTAGACAACAGGGTGTATCTATAAGACTTGTACGTATGGGAGGGCATCTAATAATCATCGTCTAATTGCGCTGGCCCGGGAATCTTTAACCAAAGCTGAAGATTGGAAAGGGATGATGAGACAAGGGGCATCCCCACGGATCGGACCCAGTGCCCAAAAACCCTGAAGGATAATTAAAGTTGTATCGATCTCGCGTAAGTACAGGGAAATGGTATAGCCCTCGGTGATGCAGCTAGGAAGATGAAGAGCACGGGAGGACTTACAGCAACTGAAGGAAAGAACAAGACACAAACAAGCATTCGCTATGAACTAAGTCCCCTACAGAGTATAGATCAAACAGTAATAAGAGAAAGATAACTCTGGCACATACAGTGCCTTGCTGCTCGTGGCGGTGGCCTCCTTGTTGTTGCTAGATGTCTGCTGCCCCCAAGGGATGCCTCAAACGGCTCCTCAGCTTCCTCATGATGGCGATTTGGGCAGAGCTCCAAATACTTGGCTGGCTGGCACCAAAGACCCGCTTCCGTCACCTTTCCTCGAAAAAATATTTACTAAGCAGTCAACCCTCTAAACAACAGCCAATGTTGCTCTTTTTTTCAATTGCAATCGTAGGATAATGGCAGAAGGTGGTGTGATTAGCTAGGAAGAACTGTCGACCATACATGTTATTGGAATACAAAGTGAGCAGCCTAGTCACTCATGAAAATTAGTTTAGTTACTTGGGCTCAACGTGCCGCGCGGAGCGGAGCGAGGAGAACCGGAGATGTAAAGGTGAGGCAGACGACAAAGCATTGTTCGCCAGCCTATACGACGCTATTCTGGCTCGTAATTGCGGAACAGCATGGGCCGAATACTCACATTAACTGAAAGGAATAGGGCGGCGGACGCAGGTCGATCTTCTATAGCGGCGGCGAAATCTCTGCCGTGTCTCGGACAGCACCCGGGACGATCATAAAGCTTGAGTTGGATACCTGACACATTGCTTACGTTGGGGACCCTACCTAACGACCCCATTTCCACGAATTAAGACGCCATCCCAGCCTGCTGCGGTCCTGGTTCCCTTGTGTCTAGCATGATCTGAAGCAATGCTTGCCTGGAGTCTGACATGGTAGGTTTTCTCTCCGATTTGAGACATTGCGATCATTCCCGAGGCATGCGGTGGACTGACGGCAGGAGAGGTGTAAAGTGAAGGGATCCAATAGTGATACGGGGGCCGTGCCAAGTATAAGAGGCCCAATTTGCGTCAACCCCTTGTTCGAGGCAAACAGGATCGTACGATGTTTGCATTTGGCTAGAAAGATATCCACGAATGTGCGGCCGAGCTTGCTTGGATTCTCATCCATCACGAGGCCCTAGTAGAATAACTACCTTCCATAAGGCGGTTATCGATCCTCTATTCTAGGTAATAAGTTAATCACTGCAATGCACTTGGCCAATAAGGCATGTGGAGATTTGGGAGTACACTCTGTAGTTGTGGACCAAACCCACACTGTTTATCCAATCCTTGACGGTGGCAACGACCTCACAGTAGCTCAATATTGGCGTGTCTGTGAGAACGGCTGCAATGGCCGTGGTATAGGGTTGATTCCGATGATTAGCAGCAACGGCAGTAGTAGAAATTGGAGAGAGAGGCTCCCTGATTGGTTGAACGAGGTAGTAATCCCCGCCATTCGTTTGCGCATTCAGACTCAATTGCATATCTTCAAGCATATTGGAATGGGCTTGTCGCAACAGGGATCTGAGTCAAACCTGGCTCAGCTTCCACCACAATTTCAAAGCTGAACATTTGTGCTACCCCAGCCTCAACTTTCTGGCCGTGCCTCAGCCGCTGACGAACCCGCCCGCAGCGGAAAGAACAAAAATGTTGGACACAGAACTCCTTCGCCACAGCGCGTGATGCACTCCAGCATAAGCAGCCACATGCCATGATCATCAGCCTGCCAATAACAAGATGTGCGAGTAAAACATGTTGTGTCCACCCCTTGCGACGGCAATAAGAATCTACCAAGAAAACAAAATCACCCTGCTCATGGTACAATCCTCCACAGCTGTCATCTTTGACAACCGTTTTGCGTATCTTGTTGAATATCTGAAGACTCCAATTACAGTACGTACCTATCGGACATGGGCCTCGTCCAATTAAAGTTGGGAAAAGCTCGAGACATTTATTAGCTAGCAAATTAGCTCCCGTTACGGATTATTTAGTAACGTTACGAACATGTACATGATAGATTCCGAATTTAAGGGATGATAATAAGTATCTTTATGTATTGACTTATGAGCTGAGACATTGTGGAGACCGGCACGGTACGGTGTTGGAGCTTTCGGACATTCAATGAGACCCTTGCATCAAAGTCTCCTCGGTATGTGTTGCGCTACCCTATACCTTGGGATAGCCGGGGCTATAGAACATGATAACCACGTCTGAGGGTACGGCAGGGCACTCGACTGACGAAGAGTCTTGTGGATGCTACACTGGCTTGGTATAGCCAGACGAGTTTGGTGATTTGCAGCGTATCCAGTTTGACTAGGCCTACCCTGGAAGAACAGATGATACCCTGAATGTGCATGAGAAAGAGGCCTCATCTCCTGACGTTGGCAAGGCGCAGACTACCGTACCTAGGTCGGTAGCAAATTCAGGAGTTGACCAGTTATACCCATACGAACTTAGATATATTGAAGGCCTATTCAAGCAGCAAACCCCAGATGTACCAGAATTTAGCGTTGTTACACGACGCTATATCTCACTATTCAGATTCACCATACTGAGACATCGTGGGGCCTCTACTTAGCCTGCGCCTTACCGGCCGCCTCAACGAGATGGGGCCTTTACTACCTTAGTACCTACGTATGTATGTGCCTACAATCATATATCCCTCGATTCATGACCGGGTCGAACATGACAAATGAAATCTAAGTCCAAGACCGGGTGTGTGCTACTTGACACACGATGCTCGCCGCATCCAGAAAAGATGTACTTGTCGTAGCCCACCCCTTGACTCTGTCTCTTTGGAATGCGTAAATCACTCTTCAGTTCCCGATAACCTCACGATTACGCAAGTTATTATTTTACGATTATTATCCCTTGTTACCTCTCATTCTTTTTCTTTCCTTTTTGGAATTTGTTTCCTTTCTTTCCGTCTCTCCTTTTGCCTCCTACATCCTCTCAAAGTCGTTAGACCTTCGATACCTACTCCTTAACTAGAAAGTTCAATTTCTGCCCAAGCTAGCTGGCTCTCGCGATAGTTAATAGTATTTATTTCTAGCCATCAACTCCAGGAAAGGGCATTCAATGACAAAAAACCATTTACTAAGACGGCCGCCCGAACGAATGAACATGACAATGTGCTCGATGCTGAGAAGCGGACCGAACGCAAACCTCGTATTCAGGACTATATCCGTGTCTTTTCCTACGGCACAAAATGGGACCTCGTTGTTTACGTTGTTGCCTCCCTCGCCTCCGTTGGGGCCGGGGTCACCCTACCGTTGATGAATGTCATAATTGGCCGTCTCGCCGGACGGTTTGCGGAATTCTTCATGGAGCCTCCCGCATAACCCGATCCGAGTTTCAGGCCATATTGAATATCCAAAGTCTCTATATGCTAGGTCTATTCCTCGGCCGCTTCGTCCTCAACAGTATCAATAAATTCGGCTTCCGTATGACCGGCATACGGCTCTCCTCAGCTATTCGCCTTCATTATATGAGGTCACTTTTCGGCCAATCTGTGCATGTTCTCGACTCAATGCCATCTGGTGCAGCCGCAAGCACCATCACAAACACAGCTAACATCCTCCAGATTGGCATCTCCGAGAAGCTAGGTATATTTTTGGAGTTCAATGGCACTGTCTGGTGCGCTATCATCGTTGCTTATACCTGGAATTGGAAACTCACCTTGGTCACGTCCTCACTCATTGGCTTCATCCTGCTCGTTGTCACCGTTCTGCTGCCCTTAATCGCAGGGCTGCAGAACCAACAGGTGATAGCCGAGGCTAAGGCCAACGCTGTCGCCAGCGAATCATTCAGCAGCATCCGTATGGTAACCGCGTGCGGTGCGCAGCAGCGTATGACTGCTCGCTACTCTCGATGGGTCGACCAGGGTCGAGCCAAAGGCCAGCGAATGGCGCCTTTGCTCGCGCTCCAATTGGGACTTCTATTTTTGGTAGCTTCGCTGTCTTTGCGCTGGCTTTTTGGTTTGGCACCCGTCAGTTAGCTAATAGGAGATTACGAACTCGGGTACCATCCTTATTGTTATTATGTCCGTTATGATGATTGTTATGTCTATGGAGCGTATAGCAAACCCCTCGTGGCTATGTCCAAGGCCATGGTAGCTGCGTGCGAGTTTTTTGCTGTTATTGATGCCCCGAAGCCCCAGGACGGTCATTTAAGGGAACCGGACGTGTCTGCAGCCGATGATATTATATTTGAGGATGTGACTTTTGCATATCCGAGCCGCCCACACGTCAAGGTTCTGGATTGCCTTGACCTCCGGATAGAGGCCGGGAAGAATACCGCCATTGTCGGGCCATCGGGCTCTGGTAAAAGCACCATAGTCGGCCTTATCGAAAGGTGGTACGGCTTACGCGAGCAATATGTCATTGAAAGAACACCGAAGGTGAAGAAGGATAAAGAAACCGAGCAAAAGCAGAATGATAAAAGCAGTAGCCTTGTGAAACCCGTGGAGAAACGGAAGAATGACGGGCATGAAGGTGTGCTTGGTTCAGCTGATAACGAGGGGCGTGATGCAAACGTCGTAGCCCTGTCGGGAAACATCACAACTGGTGGGAAAGCCCTCTCCGATATTAACCTCAGCTGGTGGCGCTCTCAAATCGGACTCGTTCAGCAAGAGCCATTCTTGTTCAACGATACTATCTTTCAAAATGTCGCATATGGCCTAATTGGTTCCGAAAAGGAGAATGCGTCCGAGGAGGAGAAGAGACAGCTTGTCAAGGAAGCCTGCGAAGAAGCGTTTGCCACCGAGTTTATCAACCGCCTTCCAGATGGACTTGAAACAACTGTAGGCGATGGTGGCGCCAAGCTCTCTGGAGGTCAGCGTCAGCGGATTGCCATTGCTAGGAGTATTGTGAAGAAGCCGAAGATTATGATTTTGGATGAAGCCACAAGCGCCATTGACGTCCGCAGCGAAAAGATCGTGCAGGCTGCTCTGGACCGGATAGCGAAGAATAGGACAACAATTACCATTGCCCATCGACTGTCCACAATCAAGAAGGCTGACCGGATTGTCGTTTTACGCAAAGGCAAGGTGGTTGAATCCGGGACGCATGACAGCCTTCTTCAGATAGAGTCTGGCGCATATCATAGCCTCGTCGTCGCGCAGAATCTATCCCTAGGTCAGCAGAGCGATGATTATGGTGTCAGTGGGGAGGATGAGTCGGATCAAACAGTGGCCGTTGAAAAATACCGAGAAGTTAGCGTCCCAGAGTCCGGTGAGGAGGTACAGCCAAGTCAGGCCGAAGCACCACGTGGGCTCAAAAACTTCATTACGCTGCTCACGGAGCAAAAGAACCGCCGGATATACCTAGTCATTGCCTTCTTTGCAGCCTGCTCTGCTGCCGGCACCCCGCTGATGGCCTGGCTCTTTGCTCAGAGCTTCCAGGTATTTACATCCACCGATAAAGACACCCTACGGTCAGAAGGGAGATTCTGGGCGCTGATGTGGCTTACACTGGCCGCCGGAGTCAGTCTAGGCTATTTCTTCCAGAGCGCTATCGCCGTTAATCTGCAACATAATATAAGCGCTTTATATAAAAGGAATACTTCAAGTCTATCCTTCTCCAGGATACGGCCTTCTTTGACGACGATGCTAACTCTCATGGCACTCTTGTGGCTCGTATTGCTAGTGACCCAAAACAACTTGAGGAACTTTTGGGTCTCAACATGGCATTGCTAATCATGTCTGCATTCGGCTTCATAGGGGCTCTTGCTATCTCGTACGCCTTCGGATGGAAATTAGCTACGGTTAGTGTCTTCGTTGCGATGCCTGTTTCACTGCTAGCCGGGTACTGGAAGTATAAGTATGAACTTGAGTTTGAAAAGATGAACACTGCCGTGTTTGCTGAGAGCTCTAAATTCGCCGCCGAGGCTATCGGGGCCTTCAGAACTGTCTCGTCGCTAACTATGGAGGATGCGATCTCCACCAGGTATGAGAAATTACTGCAAGACCATGTAAACAAGGCTTATAAAAAGTCTCGATGGACGAGCATTCTCTTTGGTTTAGCAGATAGCGTGAATATAGGTTGTCAGGGACTTATATTCTGGTATGGAGGTCGCCTACTTGCCAACCGAGAATACACCATAATAAACTTCTTCGTCTGCTTCATGGCCGCCATTCAAGGTGCCGAGGCTGCAGGTAGTAGCCTCGGCTATGGCTCCAACGCTGCGCAGGCTTCAGCTGCTGCAAGCCGCATCATCGGTATGCGTCATTCGAACAGCCAGGCTGATGGTCATGAGATGTTAGAACAAATTCCGGACACAGAGGGCGGCGTCAAAATAGAGCTGAGGACCTCTACTTCCGTTACCCAACTCGTGATGTTCCTGTCTTCACGGGTCTGAACATGACTATTAAGAAAGGCCAGTTTGCGGCCCTAGTCGGCCCTTCAGGATGTGGGAAGTCATCCATTGTATCTCTCCTGGAACGCTTCTATACACCGGGGAGGGGTGAGGTTCTTTGCAATGGCAGGAACATTTCTGGCCTCGACGTTAATCAGTATCGCAGCCACGTGTCTCTCGTCGCTCAAGAGCCGTACATGTTCCAAGGCACCATTCGCGAGAATGTTTGTCTCGGTGTCGAACAAGACTCCATTTCAGACGAGCGATTGCATGAGGTCTGTCGTGAAGCGTCCATCCACGACTTTATCGTGTCCCTCCCGGACGGTTACAATACCGACATCGGTTCCAAAGGCTTCTCTTTATCCGGCGGCCAGAAACAACGCCTAGCTATTGCGCGCGCCCTTATACGAGATCCCAAGATCCTCCTCCTAGACGAGGCGACATCATCTCTTGACTCGGAATCCGAAAAGTTGGTCCAGGCAGCATTTGAGCGCGCCGGCAAGGGTCGTACAATGCTCTGCATCGCACATCGTTTAGCAACGGTGCAGAATGCCGACGTGATCTTTGTCCTTGGTAATGGCAACGTCGTAGAATCAGGCACACATCAGGAATTACTGAGACTGCAAGGTGTGTACTGGCAGATGGTAAGTTTAACACAGAGTATTATCCGAAGCTATTTTATTCACCACTAACTTATATGTGCAGTGCCAAAGCCAAGCCCTCGATAGGTAGACAAATGTTGAAGATCAAGGAGTCTTCAGTGCGAGGAAAGAATGTTGAAGAAGAGTCGAGTAGATTCACTCTTGCATCTATTCAGCCAGCAACAGCAGCAAGGAAAAACGGCGGAATTCGTGTAGACGCCCCGAAATTGTTGGTTTCGCAGCAGGGGTGTGAGCATACCACCCTCCTCCTAAAAGAATATATTGCCGGCTTATCTATCACCGGAGATGTAGAAGCGGGAAAGGCAAAGAAACGCGAGGTGTCTCCATTTCAACATCATCTGTTCATAGTCTACCCTGCCTCCTCTTCTTACTTGGATCCCAGGATCCTCGACACGTGACAAGCAAGTTTAATAACCAGGTAAAAGAGTCACCACCCATTAATCTATAATATACAAAAGCAGCTACTGCATCAGCTTTATCCTGTTCATCTTGAAATCCTTTGAATCCGCATCCAAGCACGTATTCATCAGAGTCATTGCTAAAGCAGTTATTATCTGCAATACCCTCAGAGTCTTGGAAGCCAAATCTCCTCTCCTTTACAATGTAGTCCATATCCATTTATCAGTATAAACCCACCATAACAACTGAAGGAAACTGCAGTAAGCCATTTATTTGTATATTAAAGGCTGCAAACCCTCGTTTATGAAGGATGTTATCTGGGACCACGCACTGCGGAAACGTGCGCGATCTCAGATTGTCTCCAGAAGAGGTATTAAATGCATGTTTATTAAGAACCCTGGGTTATTTGTATACTTGCATCTTGCGCATAGAAAATCAATCAACTATAATTACTCTATCAGCCTTATTACTCTCTGAAACTCGCTCTTTGCTAAAAACATCCTTGGATATAAGCATTCCTAGGTTTTCTGGGAATACTATTGAAATACATTGAAGGTTTATGTGGAAAGGGTACAGGTCAATACAAATATATATATATATATATATGTCAACCTCCAGAATGTATCCCAGGTTCCCGGTATCTTAAGGCTATGGTATTTAGAAAGCATATAAGAGATGCATGTGCGCTTGTTCAATCATTGGCAGGTTTCGTGTAAACAATCAGAATCGTGATATCAGTTTGATTAACCAAGATGAACCACGTTTGCAACATAGAAAAAGTCACGTCCATGTCTAATATGCTGTACGCTAATTAGCCCATAAGATAGAAGCTAAATAATGAATCAAGCAACAATTCATCGGTTCTACGAAGTTTCCTGTTTGCTTTATAATATACTTAACTCTATCTATACATAACATCTACCTCAGATTTAATCCTATGCTTATAACTGAAGAATTGGACATCGAAATCTGCTTCACGGCATCTGTGAACCTTTGCACTGTGCTTAGCTGGGTCCAGTTTCGGCCGGCCTATTGTCATGCTCCTTATGATTTTAAATCCAGACCAATAGGCTCTGGTAAGACTGTGAAGTCACAGTAGACAGACAGGACAAACAGCAAAATAAACTAGCAAAAGATAAGTTGACATACAACAGCCGGTATTCGCTGGTCGTCACCGACCCAACTACTAATCTGCCACTCACTTGGTTAACTAGGGAGAGCGGACGGGATCCCGTGTATTCAAGTGGTTATGGTCGTATGTGGTATTGCTGGGTGTAGAACAAGCTCAAGAGCCGAAAGTCAAGCAGCAGCAGCAGACCTGCCTGCGGGCGTAGGACGTGCTGTAGCTAAGATAGGAACACGTAAGACCCCATAACATCGCTAGTGAAGATCTTAAAATATGATTCAAAGGGAGTTGATTCGTAACTGTATCTGCTCATCAACACAAGAGTATAGCTCATTTTAAAGTAGCTAGGATTGATAACGCTTGAGAGCGTACACCAAACTCGCTCAATTGTCTACCAGCCTTGGTAAGGACTATGGAACTTACGGAACAAGAAACCGTAACTCTAAAGTGGAGACTTATAAAGAGTACGTATGCGCTAATGAGGGCAATAGACTGAGCATTGCGAGCAGAGGCCAGAAAGTCGTCACTCTTGACTTCCCAAATATATTGACTTATGGGGGCAGAATAGATATCACTCCATGATCTCAATCCCAAATACATGTAATAATTACATACCACGAATGGTTATGACTTATTATAAACCTCAGATAGTCTCAAATGTGTAATGTAATGCATTTACCATTCATGATCTTTGAGACACAAAGCACAAGACTTCATGCGTTCTTCACCCGCTTCCATTCACGTCCATATGAAGCAGCTTGTTCATATGTAAGAAGCTTCAACTAGGTATCCAATAGCGAATTTTATATGCCTCTCAACTGTATCCCACTGAACGGTGTCAGGGCTCTATCATTAGATTAGTCACAAACTTTCATCTCAAATTCCATTTTAGTACTTACATCGTTGGGAGTGTGGATGTCCGGGCTTGTTTGGTCGGTGAGATCTTCGAAGACAAAGGCCGCAGCTACAGTTTGTATTAGTGATGGTTATACTTTAGCTTCACTCAGTCTTACTCACGGTAGCCGTTTGATGTAGCAGATGCGTGGTCAGAGCAACCATAGCCGCACTGGTCCCTGTTAGGCGCCTTGCCAGTATATTCTGTAATTATAAGTTCCAAGAAATCATTTAGACCAGCATCAGAATAATCGTCAATGATAGCAGGTGTGCCGCTTGGGAGTAACCAGCCATATCTTGGTTAAGATATGACGTGATATTCTTCCCTTGGGCTTTGTAATCTGCAAAGACATCGGCAGAGCCCAGCAGGCCACCCTCTTCACCACCATACCAATGCAACTCAATGGTACTCTCAGGAGCGAATTGGGCTTCTGCCAAAACCCTTAGTGACTCAAGAACAACAACCGAACCAGACGCATTATCGTCAGCGCCAGGAGAGGGGAGGAAGCGTTGCCACTTGTGGAATCGAAGTGTGCGCCAATAATGACTTGTAATAAACTTGAATCAGCAAATGATATTGGAAGACCAAACAGCACGCGATTCGAGATAGTACGTACCAAGTTGATCAGTGTTCCCCGGAATGCGAGCAATAACTGAGGGTTGGTCAAATGAGTGCTCGAACTGTTCTACAGTAATGGCAGAGTTGACAGAGGCCACTTCCGTTACTGTATTGAATAGCCATTTGGCGGCCTCTGTGCCGGTAGTTGACTGGTAATGGCGGTTATAAAGCCTACCGGTATTAGCGAGATGACCTAGGCAACGGATTAGGTAGCAACCTACCCAGCTAAACTATTAAGCCACTCTTGAGGGCCATCTACATTTGCCGTCGCAATTAACTCATTCGCTTCTTCAACATGATTTAGTTCATTGGGGAACTCAGCGGCTTGAGTAAAGACGCGGGATGATGGCTTGGTGGAGAGGTTTTCCAGAACTTGACGGTCCTTGATGTTGGTGATATCGATAAACCCAATGCCCTTAGAGGTGAAAAGCTCCCATTTTTCGGCTTCGGTTACCCATTGCCCTGGATCATCCTCTGAAATCTTCACGAGGCGAAGCTCGGAGAGAGGCGCGGCGGCTGCTTGTGCAGCCAGCGCCGCAAGTGAGGCCAAAATAAGCTTGAGCGACATTGTAGACCATGAATCTTTAATAAGACGACCTAACATTGATTGAATTGTGTCGAGTTTCTCCTGGCTCAATTACTATGCTGAGCACTGCAAGTTGGGTGAAATTAAATCAGGGCACGGTCGGCGAAACTATTCGTGTTTCTAATCATTATGAGCAATCAATCACCAGATCCCATCACGCCAGCGTTTAATTGATGCCGATCAGGTTGGAGCTGCCCTTTCTGGAATTAACTCTACTTTGTTATTGTAGATCAAAAGGCGTCCTGACGAATCGTAGGCACAGCTCGGAGAGAAACATTGCTCTCTACCGAACAATGGGGTTACTTTGAATGTTAAGGTTACAATGAAATGTTGCAGAACCCGACACTTATCAGGCCAGAATATGTCCATACCAACAATATTTCTATAGCGAGCACTAAACTGAAGTTAGCAGCTAGCAAACCTACAGAGGCAACGATCTGCTCAATAGTGTGTTTAGGGTAGGATTGCTGCAACCCTGGTGCAGGATGCATTGGTTGTATTGTTTATTCAACCAGTTCAGTGCAAGATTGGGAGATGTGGGTATCCTCTCGTAGCATCATTCAAAGTTTCTTGCTGTTCCTGCTGGGATGGAACGCAGCGACATAATCAGCAGAAGCGCCGCCAACAAGTGTATAGTTTACGTCTTGGTTTGCCTTGACTTCGAACAGGAATACTCGAAGACGAAATAGAAGAACAGAAAGAAGTTCAGAGGACCAGAATGGCTTGGATAAGAGTAAATAGATTAAACTCGCGAGGCCAAAGTCCATCGTCAAGAATATCTGGGCGATGTTGTGCTCCATGTGGTGTGGACCATCAAGACAAGTGCTTGCATATTTAGCTGTAGATCTGAGTCAATATACGGGAATACTTGGTTTAGACATTAGCTCTAGAAGACTAACTGCTTGGATCATGTGTTTGCTTTTTCCCCTTTTCCTTTTCTTTTTAGCCCCCTCGTTGACCTTGTGACTTCGTGTATGGAATAAATACAGTGGCGGTTTCAAGATACATAAACATAAACCGAAAAAGTTGTGCCTGCTGGTGACATTGATTAGAAGTCTATCTAGTGAGCATCATACACACATTATAGACGTTGTAAGTGTAAACCGACTTGAAGCCGAATGAAAGCTGCGTCAGACAACCATGCGCTTCAACTTGGAATTGAGCAACAGGCATACCCCAGTCGCTGAGGTCAGGCCAGGAGCTAGCCATGGTTTCTCTCTCGTTTCATTATAGCTGACCTCAGCCAGCCCGCCACAATTCCACTTAACCACTAGGCAGACTCCAGCCTCGAGGCAAACCTGCGCATTTTCAATTTCGCAACCCGTAGAGACCAGGACTTTCTTCGTCATGAGGTCTCATGAAGCTTGGTAAAAAATCGCCGTGACCATTCCGCATATAAGATGGGATAGTCTTAGGGACGCATTTCCTGTGGGCGATCCTTCATCGCGGGTGCTTCTCGATTCAGAATCTCCGCGCACCCCTCAAGAGTAGGCGACCTCTGATCAGGACCTCGCAAGCGCTGCAATACACACCACGTTTTGGCATTAACATCGACTCGTTCTCAGATAAAAATGGAGAGAGGGATCGTTGTTTTAACCTCGCTCGCGATCGCCTTTGCGCTGATTCTGCTGATCATCTGCGTTGGACTCTTCATCAGCCGGTATCAACGGCTTCGTGAAGGCTATATTCCAATGCGTGACCTCATTGAATCACAGCCGCTGGACCCCGGAATTCTTAGTCGGAGAGCTCGAGAACATCCGCATCGCAGACCAGCCATCGCTCCACTGGGCGTCTACGGTCAGCCAGATTCGCGAATGGCTCAATGGGTACTCTTCTACTTCCAAGCTGTCGAATCGGATACCTAGCAATTATGTAACGCCTCTTTGGATCGCCTGTAAGAATGGGCACACGGGAATCGCAAGAATACTGCTTGAAAAGGGCGCAAGCACTGAGACGATGGATAAGAGCGGACGAACTCCGATGTTCGTGGCTGCTGAAGAAGGACGAGAGACTGTAGTGAGGCTGTTGCTTGAATGGGGCGCCAAATGCAATACCAAGGATACGTTTGGGCGTACGCCACAATCGGTAGCACTCGAGAAGGGCCATAATGGAATTGTGATGCTCTTACATGATGAAGTAGCAGCGTCGACCAAATTCCTCTCGGATTCCCTAGTCCAAAGAGGCAGAGTTGTCAATCAGGGCCAAAGGCGGGTTTAGGGGTTATACATACATCAGAAGTATGCGCTGTTCTCGCCATGCAGCGCGCTGTATTATAGTGTAATATATAGAATGCGAGGTTCTGCACACTGGAAGGGTTTTGCTCGCAAATAGCAGTGTGTTAGGCTTGGGCTCTTGTTGAAGCCGTCAACTACGACCACCACTTAATGATGTAGTTTATAAACGAGATACAATAGCAAAGAACATTATCAGGAAGAAAAGAAAATCTGGGAATTAATTCTAGATACGGTGTTTCAACTGCTACAGGCCCATTTAATAGTCTACATACGCAATACAATCCTAGGCACTTGGGGACCAGTCAAGGTACGCAGGCCGTTCGACTTTGGCTCCTCTCTCAAGAAGTAGCCTAACCATCTCTTCATGTCCTTTCTCCACGGCCCTTGTTAATGGAGTCCATCCATGCTTATCGCGCGGCTCAATCTTGGCACCCTGATCCAGTAAAAGCTTTACGATTGATGCTCGCCCCTCCTCCGCTGCCCACGACAACGGCGTTCGTCTAGAGTTGTCCTTTGCATCAATCTTTGCCTTTCTCTGGAGAAGCACCTTTACCATTGCCTCTGGTCCTTTCTCAGCGGTCCATGATAGTGGTGTTCGGCCGGAGCTATCTTTCGCGTCAATGTCTGCCTTGTTTTCTAGCAACAACTTAACTGTCATGGCCAGCCCTTTTTCAGCAGCCGATGACAGAGCTGTCCGTCCAGAACCATCTCTCGCATCGATATTCTCCGTATTAAGAAGTAACTTGGCGGTTGACAAGTACCCTTCTTCGGCGGCTAGTGATAGAGGAGTCCACCCGGAACTGTCTTTTGCATCAGGATCCGCACCTTTATCCAGAAGCAGCTTGACGGCTGCCTCCTGTCCTCTCCAGGCTGCCCAGGATAATGGCGTCCGCTTTGAGCTATCTCTGGCCTCTATGTCGGCCCTGCTATCAAGGAGTAGCCTGATCACTGCCTCTTGTCCTCGTTCAGCGGCCCATGATAGTGGTGTTCGCAGAGTGTAGTCTTGCGCATTGACCCTTGCCCTTCTCCCCAATAGCAACTTTATGACTGCTTCTTGGCCTTCTTCAGCAGCCCATGAGAGTGGTGTCCGACCGAATGTATCCTGAGACTCTATGTTTGCCCGTCTGTCAATTAATAGACTCGCTGTTATTTCCTGGCCTTGGCCTGCAGCCCACGCCAGTGGAGTCAGGCCAAGGCGATCCTTTGTCTCGATGCCCGCCCGTTTATTCAGCAACAACATGACTATTGCTCTTTGGCCTTTCCTGACGCCCATGATAGAGCTGTTCGTTCGGAACTATCCTTGGAATCGATATCTACATTCCTCCCAATTAAAAATGACACCACTGCCTCTTGGCCCTTCTCGGCGGCCCATGACAATGGGGTTCGTCCAGAGCCATCTCTCGTCTCAGCAACTGCTCCACACTCGATCAGAAATTTGACGATTGATTCTCTTCCTTTTTCAGCAGCCCAGGAGAGAGGTGTTCGCCCAGTGTTATCTGTTACTTCAATGCTGACCCCACGATCTATCAGACTCTGTACAACATCATGTAACCCTCCTTCAGATGCTGCAAGCAAAGTACTCGCGTCGCTGATAGTCGCACCCCTACCAATGAGAAGCTCTATCATTAGTCTATAGCCACGTTTGTAACATTTTCGCAGCTCATCATTGATGCTCGCAGGTTGCGCGTGTTCCGATTCTTCAGAGAGTGGATTACATCCGCAGCTTACCGGTGGCATGAGGAAAGCTGATTGACGTGACCACCACATACACAAATCCGCTGCTTTGGGCCGCTGATATCGGTCTTCTTGTAATGTCTTCTGACAAAGAAAAAGAATATTTGACTGCCATGGTGGATAGTACTGTACACCTTTTAAGGAATCTATCCACTGAAGCGCTTTTGGTACGTTCTTGGCGTATGATCGGCGGTCGCCGACTTGCAACTCGTTCCTGAACTGCTCAAGCCTTCCAGGGTTTGAATGCACAGTAACCATCTCGAGAATGACTGCTCCAAGGGAAAAGATATCAGCTGATCGACCACGGCTGTGCCCTAGCTCAACTTCAGGCGCACAATACTCCGGCGTCCGACCGCGATGCAATCGAGAGGTTGCCTCTGGTGCTGTTGTCGGAACCGTTGTTCCTAGACCCATCATTGAAATGCCAAAGTCGGCAAAAAGGATATTGTCGCCTTGTAATAGAATGTTGCTTGGCTTTATATCTCTATGTCGGACTCCTTGCTCATGAATATGGGCCAATCCGCTAATAAGACATTTGATCCATTTAGGTATCTGGTCCCTGGCCTTCTCGCCAAGGTCTCCCATAGGATTGTTTGCAGTCTGGAGGTGCCGCTCTAGGTCTCGGTCTGCGCGAGGGCCCATGACAATAGCGTAACTGTCTCGGAACATGTATGCCATGATGAGCTGTACAATATGTTTATGCTGAAACTTCTTCAGAATAGCAACTTCATTGTTAAGTTCTCGTATCTGGGCCGCGCGGTCCAGGGAGTCTCATGAAGTTTGATGGTTTTCCTAGCAAACTTCCCTCCGGAAAACGCCTGGGAACTGCCTGTAACCTCTTCCACAACCCCCACTCCACCGTTTCCAATGATTTCAACATGTTTGAATGGGATCTGTTGCGATTCGGTAAAAGTTTGAAGTTGCAAAGTATTGATAAAGGTGCCGTTGGCCATTGCTGAGGCCAAATCTGGAGATTACTGAAGCATGTTGGTTGAGAGAGCACGCCACCTTCACCAAGACGTGGAACATAAAGCAAAGTTGATTCTGGGCATGCACAAGCCATGCACACCTGGGCGGCTGAAAGACATTTGCCGGGTCTCAGCTTGTCGCAAGGGTCAGAGATTCTCCGTCTCAACCTCCAGAGCCTCTGCCAGTTGTGCCCCACTCTTGCGACAAGGTGCTGGGGCAGTTCAAGGCAACCAAGAGGCTCCGAGCAAGGCGATATTGAGGTGGGGTAGGAAGCGTGGTTGGAGTGACATGATAGCAAGTTTTGTTTGCCGCATGCAAGGCATGAAGCCTTACTCTTGAGTAGCCTTGCATACTTCGGTCCTAAGCGATGATGTCTCTAAATTGGATCGATGTTTACAGGATAGGAGCATTGACAAGAATAAGAAGCTCCGCGAGAGGCTTCGTTACGCTCCAGAGCTTGCATAGGGACAAACTCCCTCTAAAACAGGTGGGTAGAGTAGAAGCTCTTTCGTCATAACCAGGCTTTGGAACTACCGTGCCCTCATTCAAGGCGTGTGTGGCTGCATAGCTGTCTAAGCCTCCTTGACTCGGATCTCCATGTGACCCAGAAATGAAGCATCAAGTGCATGCGAAAAGAGCCAGCGCTTCGCCCTGTCAGAAACTACGCCACCTTACACCCGAACTGAGCCAGTCACTCGGCAGGGTGTTGCCTTGATTCTTGACTATTGATACGTCCTGGGCGTTGTATGGCCAGTAAAGATGGCCTAGCTAGGATGCCCCGGTCATGGGGAACCCCTAGAGCAAGCCAAGTTACAGCTATCGGGACGCACGCCTCACGCCAATACCGCGCAGATCTGCTCCCACTTCCAGCCTAATGTCAGCGAGACACACTGCCTTACCGTTCGATACTACGCAGTAAATACCTCTACAGTGTATTGCACACGACTACCATACACAGAGACAGCCTGTTCTCGTCATCCCGACGAGAAGTCACTCATTGTTGCGCTGACCAACTAATCTCAAAGGGCGGTAAAATGCAAGTGTATGCATCCAGTCAACAGTTAATTCTACTGCCGACAGACCACGCTTACACACGGTGGCTGTGCCCTCCAACAGCTTGGAGCACTTAAAGTCCGTTGTCCGCAAAGTAAACACCCAGGCTTCTAGTTTGTTGCAACCTCTTTGTAAATAGTAACTACCAATGTCTCTGGCATATAAGAAATTTATGAGATCCTATTATTTTCAATAAATATGCATCTGAGCCCTTTACTTTCTTTGAAAAATTGCCGTATTCTCTTCTAAAAGTTCTGCTAGCTCTCTTAATTACGCAACCAAAGGGTTCCTCTTGCCCGGGTTCTCGCCTCGCTTCTAGTCAAACGGCAGAATCATAATTCCCCTCTGCGTCATATATCTTGTAAGCCAATAAAGACCAATTTCAAACAACAGACCTTGGTTCCTACAATGGCGAGCACACAATCTCTTGGTTATCAGGGGCATAAAGTCTACAACACGTCTCGGGAGGTTCCTTTCAACCAACTTAGCATTGTTGGAAGGGGACAGTTGGAATCGTTGAAGAAGTTGAAGGCACTTCCGGCCAGTTTAGGGATCGAGTTTATGCTCGGAAGACCATACTATTGAGTGACTTCCAAGATCAGGAACAAGGAATCACTGAAATTCGTAACGAGGTTGAGATACTTAAGCAACTGCGACACCTCCACATTATAAAACTTGTTACGACCTACGTCTTTCGGAACAATTATGCAATAATCATGGACCCCTAGCAGAAAGAAACCTGGAGCAATCTTTGCAGAAGAATACCATCTCTCCTGCTTGGTTTGGCTGCCTCTTAAGTGGGTTAATCTATACTCACAGAAGCGGAGTCTGCCATCGGGATATCAAACCGCAAAACATCCTCATAAAAGATGGGACAGTCTATCTCACTGACTTTGGAATCTCGAAAAACGGAATAGGAGTAACAGTGCCGACTACAAAGCCTGATCAACCCCGTGGAAGGACGCCAGAGTACTGCGCTCCTGAAGTGCAACTGGCTCATACACGACGCCGCTCAGCGGATACCTTCTCTCTAGGAGCCGTTTTCATAGAGATGCTCACTGTTTGGTTCTTCCCAGAGGGACTGAAGAAACTTCGAAGCCAACTACAAACAGAAACTGGTCTCTCATACGGGTTAAAGCTGTCGAATGTGATTCAATGGATAGATGAACTGGAAAAGCAGCTCCCCAAGACTGGGTGGCCACCGAAAATCCTATATCTTTGCAGAAACATGATGCAGAGAAGTCAGGAGCAGAGACCTAAGGCCAATGATTTAAGCTTATGGTGGTCACATCAGCAAGCCTCGGATGTGCCACCCTCGGAATGTCCTTGTGCAAAATCATTTGATGGGGTAGATGGCTTCTCAATGGGGTCGGGATCTTAACAGTTGCTCACGCACATGATTATAGAGACTTCCAGGGAGTTCAAAGCTTAGCCGTAACTTGTACCAATATTTCATATACTAGAAACATTTAAAATTGTAGTTTCTATATAATCTTGATAGTAGCTAACTCGCTCTGATGAAAGAACGCACACGGACTAGTTTGTTCCTCTGATGTCTTGTTGATGCGTGAGCTCCAAAGACCTATACCAACCCTTTCGAAAGCACCATGAGACGTGGAAGATTTCTGCAGCAGGAGATACCATGTTTCCGGTGGAATCCTCCTTCGATTGCCAGCATCATCAAAATTACCAGCAGCCGTCCAAGTAAAAAGTTTGAAAGCGTAGAAGAGGCTTGCCTCAGAGGATTGGTTGGTAAGAGACTGGGTCCCCAACGACAGCATTGGTTTTCACATCTGCCTTGTATCCAGCAGTTCGACTGTTTATGTCCTGCTGTTAAATTTGTTTTCTCGGAGTAGTCGAGAAAAACTTCCGTGGTGCACAGATCAACGGATCGTACAAGTGATCGTCTTCCTGATGGGGTTGATGCGCCTACCTCATTTTCCCCTTTAGATAGCCAAATTTCGGACAAGACCTCATCGAGGATAGCTAGTTCTACCAGTGCAAGCTGTCCCGTGAGAATTGCATGCGCGGATGTTACCGGACCGGTCAGATCGGATAATAACGCGTTCTGGACAATAACCTTGTCAATAGTGCAATTTGTTTCCTGGATCGGTTTGTATTTCCATGTTGAGACGCCTCTCGAGAAATCATAACGAACTGGGCTGTCGACAGACGCCCATGACCAACTGGGAGCAGTGTAGGCCAGCTCCTTGTTTCTTTCTGTCTCTGACGATACGACACGCCAGGCGAGGTCTGAAAGAAACTCTTTCTTCCATAATCCAGCCAGATAAGTGTCAGCTTCCCCATCATTGTCGTACATCATGTTGGAAATTGCCTTGGCTAACCCAGACACAGCGCTCAACTTGTCCGTCTGTTTGGTAAGAGATCGGTTGGTGTATTCTTCGACGATAGCCCTCCAATCATCATAAGGCCGGCTTGACCCTGCTTTTATAGAGGCACTAAGTGTTCCGAACTGAGTATCTCGCGGTGCCCACAGGCTATGACCACATTCGCAGATATTTCGACAGAGGCATTCCCAGGTCATTTCGTTGCCATTGAAACACAGTCTGCGGTTGGGGAGAATGGTCTCCTGAAAGCACCATCCCCGTTTGTCAAGTGAACACCTGTTACTGAAATCTTCTGCAGTGAAGATATTTGGCCTGATAAATACTTCATCCACTGAGCCACCTGTCTCCGCAGACGCATTCACTTTGAGCCTTTGTTGCCATTTAGAGTCTCCAAACTTTTGGGCTCCTAGGAACCCCAATTTGCATGAAGCTGGCTCCTCAGCTGCAATGGTAAGAAGAGAATGCATATAGATGTCACGCATCTGAGCGGAGTCCTGTAGCCAGCTATTTATGTCGTCCTGAATGATGCAAAGTGAGTCTACCCATAGATTCGGTATACCGAGACCACGACAACAATTGATGGCATCTGAAACCGACTTGGGTAAATGCGCCATAGATATTGCCTTATAGTGATGGGAGATATTTCCTTGGGTAGTCTTTAGGACATTATCAACATTCGGGCCCCAGCAATAGCTCAGGCACACGTATGGTGCGGTCTGGACGGGCTCGAAAAGGAACGGGTCAATACCATCCTCTTCAGATCCGACATTGATAAGTCGACGGGGCATGAAGCTTGAAGGAGGAAGTTTACACTCTTTATCGTGATTGATGCAATATGAGAGCCACTTAGCCGCCCGGTCAAAGGCAGCCTTTGACCCCGAGTCGCTAATAATATCTAGAGACTGGTAAAGAACAGCTTTGGAAAGGTTATGCGAGTCCTCATACATTGGCTCCACTGTATGTCTTCGTATTAGCATTGGAAGAATCCGGGTTCCAGTATACTATCAGGACACCGTTTATCCTCGGCTATGTTTGGGTAGGTCACGCACCTCTTGAACGCCGAAAATACTGAAAAGAGTACACGAGCTTTGAATCCTCGGGGAAATTAAAACTTTGGCCGCTGGTGGCAATCAGCAAATTGACCGTTGCTGGTACATTGCCACGTCTCCGCCCAGCTTTGTGGGCTACTTCGATGAAGGCACGACTTTCACGGTTTTCGTCGATCCAGCCTGGTTTTACCTCTTCTACGACTTGAAGCAGCAGACTGCATTCGGAACATGGTGTAGCGTTTGCTAGATAAACAGATAATGGTGCACACGCAGCGAAGCGATTAGGCTGGGCCCGGAACTGAGAATGAGCGCAAGGCGTCGACATTTAGGCTGCAAGATTCCAGCAGATGATTTTAATGTGCGCGAAGTGGAATCCGTTGATAATGATGAAAACAGTTGATATCTCATACGACTTCGACAGAATGAATGTAACACTTGGTGGATAGCATGTGGCGACAATATTATGAGAATTGTATGTGGGCAAGATCGATCCAACATAGACTGTTGCAACAAGTAGTCAGTTAGCCATAGTATGATGCCAGCCCTGCATGCGTGGAGTAGCATCAGGTAATCGCTGGCGCTTGTAGCTCAGCCTCACTCAAGGAACCAAGCATCTGACGCCAGCCATGATGTAACAACTCTGTTGGTAATTATAATTGATTATCTACGTTACAAGCTAACTCGCAGCTAACTTCAATCCACAAATCAGCCCACAGAGATAATAAATAGATGGAGATGGAAGCTATATCAAGCTGACGCTTTACAATATGCTTGGATGTAAACATGAGGTATTGGGGAATCTCTCAACGCCTTGAATAACTGCATTTACTTTACACCAGTCCCTTTTAATGTATATTACTCTTTTTGAATGGCTTACAAGCGACTGTTCACCTCGTTAAGATTATGAGTACTGGGTTACAGTTAGCCAAGTCGGCCCAACTTATCCAACAGCCGCTCACTTCGAGGACACCGGGACCATCTACCATCGCTTTGAATCCTGGGATTTGTAAAACTGGAAAGATGGATACTACTAACTTGACTGGATGTCAACTCACAATCCTTTTCTAATATGTTCAAACAGTATCTATGCTATATCTCCAATATAACCATTTGTAACGTATAACCCTTCCACCTTTAGTCGCGACAGCAACCGCATATCTCCAAGTGACTAATCATCAACTTACATTGAGTTTGCAACGAAAAGTTGTTACTTGTAAATGGATGTCGTAGGGTAAAGTTGACTATTGCCCCAAT
The DNA here is from genome assembly GCA_020081605.1 of Albifimbria verrucaria. Classification (NCBI taxonomy): domain Eukaryota; kingdom Fungi; phylum Ascomycota; class Sordariomycetes; order Hypocreales; family Stachybotryaceae; genus Albifimbria; species Albifimbria verrucaria. The sequence goes on from JAHREC010000049.1 coordinate 1,220,395, forward strand.
TAAAACAACTACGAGTAGAAGTACCAGCCACCATTCTAAAATATCGGGAAAGAAGCCCATCAAAAACTCGTTATACTTTCATACTATTGATAACCATATTGTTTACTCCACACAAGCCTCGTCTTACACGTTGAAGGCATTGGGTTAACTCGCACGACCCAAACGAGCGACTACGATTGCATCTAACAGCAAGAATTCCTTTTGAGGCATTGGTCTTTGGCCAATGAAGTTAGTGCAGAGAAATTAGGTCTGACGAGATCATCATGGATATGCCATGCCTGAATAACAGGGATCCTGCTCACGTTGCGCAACTTGGGAGCATAAGCATGACAAAAAGCAAATCCATTTGGCTAGCTGAACCTGCGCGAGGCTTGCACCGCAATAATCCCAAAGGCTATTTCAGCCGCAATCAGCACTGTCGGGAGACATTTGGGAAACTATTCACCAAAGGTTTGCCCTTTGTCTAGCTTGTGAAGGCGGCTGAGACATACTCATCTCGTGCATTTTCCTCTTACCACAGATAGCCCAGCCTACCCATTTAACCAGAACACCGGAACCACCGAGAAATTGCAACCGCGAAATTGCAATCTGCAGGCTCCCAAAGCTTTGTGAACTGTTCTGCTGTCAGTATGCGTTTCACCCTTCTGCACATCTGGCAGATTGCCAGCAGCTTGTCCATTGCACACGCAGCCCCAAACTCAGATACGGACCGCCATGGAAACACTAAACACACGGTTATCACCCGAGATGTAGCCATCATTGGAGGCGGTAGCTCGGGAACGTATGCTGCCATCCAGCTCAAAGACCAGGAAAGTCAGTGGTAGTCGTGGAGCAAAGCGACCACCTCGGCGGCCATGCCCACACAAAATACTTTGAGAATGGAAAACACATCGACTACGGCGTCATCGGCATCTTCAACGACGAAGTATCAAGAAATTACTTTGCCAGACTCGGGGCTGCTTACGGACCGTTGCTCCCGGCGCTGCAGACAGATTACGTCGACTTTAAAACTGGACAGAAGCTCGCTGCCAACGCGAGCGGTGCGACTGGCATCGAGGCAATCGTTCGATTCAGCAAGCTCATTGCAAAATATGACTTTTTGAACGAGGGCGTGTATAAACTGCCAAACCCGGTTCCGGAGGAGCTACTCCAACCCTTCGGTGATTTCGTTGAGAAGAACGATCTCAGTGGAGCGCTGTCAATCATCTTCACATTTGCAGCCGGCGCAGGAGACATCTTGAAGACGCCCCTGCTCTATGTACTGCAGCTCTTTGGCACTGCGCACGTAAACGCGTTGCTCTCGGGCTACATCACTCCCACCGAGGGCTTCACCAAGTTATACAAGAGTGCTGCCACAATTATAGGGCCCGAGAATATTCTTTACGACACAACCGCCGTCAATACAGTTCGGCCTAGTAAATGTGGTGTTACTATTACTGTACGAAACCACAAGACTGGCAAGAAGACGCAAATTAAGGCACGGAAGCTTCTGATCGCGATTCCACCCCTTCGAGATGCCATGGCCCCTTCGACTTGGACACAACCGAGAAGCGCCTCTTTGACAAGTGGCAATGGTTGAGCTACTACGCTTCCATTGTCAAGAACACTGGTCTTCCAGACGGCAGAGATTACGTGAACCTCGATCCAACCAAGCAGTACAACCTCCCCACAAGCCCTTTCCAATGGGCCCTTCAGTGGCTGGACGTACCAGGCCACCTAGCCAGCAAGCTCGTTACAGATGCAAAGTTCACGGAAACGAAAGCCAAGGACTTGATTCTGTCTGATGCCCGTCGCTTGCAGAAATCCTACCCCGGCAGTACCGGGCGCCCAACCATCGTCGCCTTTGAGGACCACACGCCCACGACGCTGACTGTTTCGGTGAGAGACGTCCGCAACGGTTTCTTCGACAAGATATACAGCCTGCAAGGGCGAAGAAATACATTTTACACTGGGCGTGCTCTCTGCTCTGATTACTCCTCGCTGCTTTGGGCTTATACCAATACTGTGTTGGACCAGATGTTTCCATAGGCGGTACAAGCGTGTTGGCGAAGATGACGAAGGTGATTAGAAGAAAGTAGCTCAGGCACTTGCGACATTAGTGAATGATGACACACTTCATTCTATGCTGTAATCTTTTAATAAACTGAATTTGGGCCGTATGGCTTCCATCATATAAAATATGGAGTAAGCAGGTGCTCAAGCATCCACACTTCAGCATCAAGGATATCGTGTGAAGCACCTCATATAAAAACATCGTTTGAGCAAGACGAAATGTTTCAATCTATTTCCGATATCAGCCATCCTCTAAAGGAAAGTAATAAACCATATCCCAAACGCCATCTAACGACCCATCATAAGTGAATGCCCAACGTAGAAAACACACCAGCGTTGTACCAGAGAGCATAGCATCCTCATCTTCCCAGTATTGTTCAATCGTATGTCCAATATATCACCGACTTCAAATAGGGTCGAAAAAGCTCGTCGTGGCGCTGTGCCGCCCTCTCGGCCGTTTCTCCTTGTTCTGCTCCCTGTCCCTCTCCTCTTTTATCCTCCAAAACAAGCTCCCGTCATAACACGCCCGCAAATCCTCCTTCCACACCTTGCCGTCCCTCTGAAGCAGCACATACGTCGTCCACCACTCCATGGCCGCAAAGCTCCAGCCAGCCGGGTCGGCGGCGCAGCGGTCCTTCTTCCACAGCTCGTACAACTCGTACGCACCCAGGCCGCCCACGCCGCGCGGATCGAAGCGCTGCCATAGCTGCTCGAAGCGACTAGCGCTGAAGTTGCCGTCGAAGTCGTACACGCCCGAGTCGGAGCCGTGCTTGGCCTTGTGGATGTCGCGTACGTAGATGCGCAGCAGCGGGTCCGGTAGGATGCTGTGGCCCAGGCGGGTCGGGTAGGAGAAGAAGATGGGGATCAGGAGCGAGCCGATGGCGAAGAAGAGGCCGAAGCCAAGGTCGCGGAAGCCTCTGTACACATCGAGAGGCCAGATGATGCCGTCATTGTCGCGGTCCCAGAACTGGATGTGACGTTGTAGCACGGAGGGTTCGTCCTGCGATGGCCCAGTGATGGTCTCCTTTGTCCGATGCTTGCCGCCATTTGAATACAAGGAGTCATTGGAATAGCCCTCTATATGTTTAGGCTCCGTCAAAGTCGTTGACGAGCGTGAATAATGTCTCGCCATCGAAGTACGTACAGCGCTCTGCAGTACAGTACAATACTGTATTGTAGATGGACAACAACAATAAGAAACGGCCTGTGTACTGTAAACAAAGAATCTCCCTGTCCAACAAAATGCCGTGCTTCAAAGAGAACAATGTTCTACAGTACAAACCACACAAAGAAGTATCTAGCAAATATGAAAAAACAGCGTGTCATTGCTATAGAGAACCATCTCCAGCAAAGACATGGGTCATGCACAGCAGTGAAATGTTGACGTCATGGGCATGTCTGGGATGAAAGCAAATGTCCCAATGTCGGCCGTGCTTCGGGCATGTGATTGCTATGGATCTATTGTTGGACTGAGACAGTGTAGCGTCTGACAAATTTGGCTTCGCTTCGTTCTGGCATGCCATTCTAGCTTCACGGTGGCTCAAACATTTGAAGCTATCGCGAGCTCTGTCCGCATGATGCCACGCCAGCTGTATTGTCTCTGCCAGCCATGTTGCGCATGCTGAATCCCTGAACCGAAATTTGAAGACAGGCCTCAGCAAAATGTCTAAGTCAGTCCTGAAACTGCACTGAATTTATTGATATTCTACTGTACAATGTATTCAGATTCTGAGAACCTTCAATACAGCACAGTACAGCAGCACCCTTGTTGGGCATGTCTGCAAAACACCCACATCCACCACTTCTCAGTGCCGCATCTATGACAATGGGCTCGCAACTTCTCCCAGTTCATCCGAGAATTAGCTCATGGCGGCCATAACAGCCAAGATTGGCACTGACACCGGACTATCATCTCGCGCTCGCTCGAGCCATGCCAAAATATATGTTCCATGCATATGTGCTTTACCCACGCCTATACTCCGTACGTCTACAACATAGACTACAAGCCCAAATCCTACCTAGCGCTCCTCTTCTCGGCAACGATTTGCCCTCTATTTCTTCCACTACAGCCCAGAAATTGCCCATTTTCCTTCTCCCTCCCTTATTTTTGTTCACCAGTCATCCCACTCATCCTGCTTCGACTTCTGCGGTGCCGGTGCCGGCTTCTTTCCCATGCCCATCGCGCTCGTGCCGATGGCGCTGCTACCGCCGCCCTGCTGCTTGTTCTGGTCGGCCAAGTTCGAGAAGTCGTCCCAGAAGCCCTTGCGGCTCTCGTCAAGGGGTGCTTGTCTCCTGCTATCCGGGCCACCGCCCTCGACGAATCGGTTGAAGCCCTCCTGCGCGTTCTTGCCAGCAAGCTGCGCCTGTCGGGCAAGCTGTGCGGCCGTAGTTTGAGCTTGTTTGGCAAAATCGGCCTCGGCGAGCTACAATGGTGAAAAGTGATACATTAGCTTCATGACTGGAGGGGTAGAACTGATAGAGGAGCCAGATCTGGCTTCTTACCTGCTTGGCGGTAGGCTGAATGTATCCATCGTTGACAGTTTTGGCCGTCTTCGACACCGTGGTCGTGAACCATCCGAAGCCCTTGGTCAGCGCCGCCACGGGGTCCTTCTGTAGCTCATCGAAGTTCGGCAGCGCTCCTTGGCTGGCCTGGCTCGGCGCCGGCGTGTTGCCGAAGCCACTGTATTTACCACCCTGGCTGGGTGGCAGGCTGTCCGACCGAGAGGCGTTGTCCGCACCCAGTCGCGCAAAGTACTTGTCGTCCACCTTGGCTTTGTTTCCCTGCAGCGCGGGGCTCTCGCTACGGCTGTTGACATTGCCGCTCAGGGGCGTTCCCGTCCGCGATGCGGGCTTCGGCGCCGGAGCAGCAGCCGGCTTCTTCTCGCCGGGGACGTACTCGCGGCCCTCGACCTTGCAGGTCAACCTTTCCTTCCACTCCTCGCCGACCTCTCCGCTATACCGCTCGGCAATGGTCGCGTCGTCCCAGGTGATGCCCCGCATCTGGGTGTCCTCGTGCTCCTCAAAGAACTTTCTCCAGCCCTCGTTGCCGCCAAGGCGCATGCGCTCGATCTCGCTCGCCTTGAAGGCGTCCATGGAAATGCTCCTGACGAAGGAGATGTGCACGCCCAGGCCGCGGTGGACGCCGGCGCACGATAGGCAGATGAAGATGCCGAACTTGGGCGACGCCCACTGCGGCGACAGGGCGTTGCAGTCGCAGCAGATGCTGTTCTTGGGTTCCTTCTGGAGAGCGGCCAGCTACGGCAGGTCAGCACGTGCGGTTGACGATGGGGTGGGAATAGGGGCCCCAAGAGGAAGCGGGAAGAGGAGGCGGCGCTGCTGGACATACCTTGGACCTGGTCTCTGGGTCGACCTCCCACATGGCCTTGGACGTCATTGTCGCTGACACCCGGTGGATTGCGTGGACACCGTCTCTGTGCCTGTGTTTTGAAGCGTTGTCGTTGTCGTTGTCGAGGATTGGAGAGTTGTGGGCGGGACAGAACAATTAATTCGAGGTACATAGAGCAAGCAGCTTAGGTACAGTCCAGTGGTTCTACTTAGATACAGACGGTGGGGCAACCCCAGCACCCGTCTATTTTAGCGACACCTAATCCAAATCTTGGCCTACATACAAGCCCACCGAGTGACATGCCCTGGTCTGCACGTCTGGCAAATGTCTTTGTTTCCAAGTGGTCTCTACTGTACAGTACTCTGGTAAAAGAGCCAGATGTTTTCCGAACCTGGCCTGTCGTCGCAGCTGGCCGTCGTTGAGCTGCCCTTGCAAGCTGGCCAGATGCTGATTAAGTCATCTGTGTTCCATCTGTCCATCCCATACCCATATCTGGCCTCAACTTGCAATAGTTACCTTAGTTAGTTGCCGTCTCAGATATTTGACTATACTCTCCATGCTGATCCTTCATCTGTGCAAGGATGACCTTCATGCTGAGCCACGGCTACTGCCAACAATGGCACAGGGCCAGGTCAATCGTATGCACATCATTCCACAGAAAACAAGGCGGTCAAGCATACAAGGGCGTGGGGCACAAGACAAGCACGACAAGCAATCACACAAACACTTCCCTCGGATCAAGCGTGGTCAAAATAGCGTCTCAAATTAATCCATGTTCGATGAATCCCGAACTTATATCTTTTCCCGTCCCGTCCCGCTCCCAGCTAAAGTTTAGTGTACAACCCCAGCAGAAAGGGCAAAGGGAGAAAAGGAGCAATACAAATACAAAGATGAATGAGGGGCACTGTGATTATCCGAGTTTCGGTGCATGGCGAAATTAGCTTGTCAAGATAGCGAATGGCGATGAGACGGCCCAAAGAGTCAGATCCCAGACTGTCACCCACGAATCCCAGTTCCACGTATCAAGAGGCAATGGTTTGCATCGAAATCTTCAAAAGACACTTCTACCATAAGAGTAAATGTTGAAAAAGTTGCGTGCCATTATCGTAAAATCCTTTGCCTAATGCAAAGGTGGTACCACTTCAGTCAAGCGACTTAAGCGGTGGTGGTGGTAGTAGTAGCAGCGGCAGGAGCAGCGGCAGGGTGGCGGCAGCAGCGGTCTCGGCGGTCTCGGCAGGCTTCTCAGCAGCAACCTCCTTCTCTCCGGTGCCGGCGGCGGCGGCGTCACCCTCAGGGGCGTTGGCCTCCTCGTCGGTCTTGTCAGGGCTGTCGATAGCCACCTTGACGGCAATCTCACGTCCCTCAATCTCCTTTCCGTTCATCTCAGTAACAGCCTTCTGCTGCAGTTCCTCGGAAGCCAGGGTAACGAATCTGAAACCACGGCCCTTGCGGGCCTCACCACGGGCCTGGAGCTTCTTAATCATGAAACGGGGATAGGTCGGAGAGCGATCTTGGCGGAGGAAGGCTGGTAGGCCTGGAAAAGCTCAAGGAGCTGTACGTGGCTTGTTAGTAAAATCTTCACCGACAGAAAAGGGCAGGGGCACCAACCTTCTCCTCGGTCAGGTCGTAGGGCAGGTTAGCAACCATGACCTTGGTCTTGGAGGGATGCCATCGGCGGGGGACCGCGCTCACGGCGCTCGCGCTGAGCACGCTGAGCCTTGGAGGCCTTTGTGTTATCGTCAGTGCCGTTCTGGTTTGTGATATCGGTCAAAGGTAGCACCTCAGAGGTAGCCGGGACAGCCTGGGAGTCGGCAGCAGCGGCAGGGGCGGCAGCAGCATCGGTAGCGGCAGCCTCAGTAGTCTCACCCTCCTTCTTCTCATCGGAGGCATCCTAGCAGGATTGTTAGCGGGCGGTCGAGGGACGAATCGACGTCTGAATACGTACACCGGCGGCACGGCCACCACGGGCACCACCACGTCCACTGCGGCCACGGCCACGGCCGCGACCACGGCCGGAAGCGCGGCGGCGGGAGCCCTCCGCACCAGAACCCTCGCCGTTGGCACCCTCAACAGCCTTCTCGCCAGCAGGCTCGGGCTTGCGAGCGAGCTGAACGGAGACCTTGCGCTCGAGGATCTCCTTGCCGGAGAGCTCCTCGATGGCACGCTCAGCCTCGGAAGGAGTGGAGAGGTCGACGAAAGCGTAGCCGACAGGGCGGTCGGTGCGCGGGTTCTTTGGGATAGAAACGGACTCACTGGATGGGGAGGCGGTCAGCAAAGGGAACACGTTGAGAAGCGAGCTAAGAGGGTGGATGTTTTGCTGCATGGTCAACATGGCCGGGGCAGCCGGCTGGGACGGTGAAGCATGGCGGCGGCGGGTTTGGCGGCTTGCGCAGATGCAGAGCCCGCAGAAGGAGGCGAGGTGAGGCAAGCAAGGGAGGGAGGACAGCACTCACACAAGGTAGCTCTTGAAAAAGTCCTTCAACTCCCCTCGGTTGTCGCGTAGGCCAGGTTGCCGATGTAAAGGCGGCGGCCTTCAGCAGCGCTGGCCGAGGCAGCCTCGTTGGCGGCGGCCTTGTCGTCGGCAGGCTTGCTGATTGAGGTATTGCTCAGAGCATTGGTGACGTCGTTGACGGCAGCATCGGGGCCTTCTCCACGTTGGTAGTAGCAGCAGACATCTTGAAGATTTGTCGGTTGGTTGAGGTTGAGTGGTGGAATGGAGGAGCTAGCTAGGAGATGATGACGCTGGATTGTTGCGTGTTTTTGCGAAGGAAACGTTCGAAGTCGGAGAGTAAAGGGAGACTCGAAGGTTCAGCTCTGGTGCAATGAGGGAGGAGTTTGATCAGGGTAGCTTGGTGCCCTAGAAACGGGGGTTTGGAAATCGACAGACGACGGTGCGTTGCGCGGAGACACAGGTTGACTGGAAGTGTGATGAGGAGAAGAGGAAAAGGGGAGACGGTTCAGCACGGCGTCGTGAGATTCTGAAATATTTTTTTCTCCTCCTGCAATTCTAAGCTTGGGGGTGGCTGCAGGGGGTGGAAGTGGCCAAGAGCCAGGGCTGGGTGGGATTTTTTCGCAAGAGCCGGGGTATGATAGGCACTGGGAAATGGAAAGGGAGAGGGGGAAGGGGGCCTATGGATTGCCATAGAAGGGCATGGTTTACAGGCAGGTCAGGTCAGGTACAGTAAGGTCATCATCATGCCTGGGTTGTCCTTTTGCCAGGTAAGTACTAAGGTAGGTGAGTAGGTAGGCAGGTAGGTAGGCAGGTACCTGTTAGTAGGTAAGGTAGGAAGGCATGTCGGTAAGTAAGGCAAGGTACATGCGGCCAGGTAGGTAGGTGGGCAGGCAGGCAGGCAAGCAGGCAGACAACGGCACGGAAAGGAAGCAGGCCAGGTGTCTTTCTGCGGCCCCCTCCTCCCTCGCTCTCTACCCTTGGATTTCCCAAGGTGTGTGGAGAGAGGTGAGAGAGCGCCCTGAATAAGGTGCCCGAATTACTCATTATTTCAGGGCGATCGATCTGCTGTGGAAAGGCAGCGAGTATTCCATGCTATTACGGGTACAAAAGCAAAAACCGTGCTAGCACTGCCGCTACTATTATGGCAACAGCGGCGTAACGTAACGTAAGTGAGTTACTAAGGCCAGGTAGCTTATGAGCTAGCGAGCGAGCTTGGGTACCTCGGAGTATTTCGCACCTGGTGGCTCACCGCACGCAACACAACACAGCAAAAGCAAAGCAAAAGCACCTGGCCTGGAGCTTCTGACCCAGTCTGTCCTGTCCTGGCTTCGCTTTCCCGCGAAAAAAACTGCACTTGGCTCTACTGCCCTTGCAGCGCACGTAAACACCCGATACTGTGCTTCTCTGCATCTTTCGGCTGTTCAAACATTGTCTGGTCCAATAGGCGAGGTCACACGACAGTGTTGCTACGTGCTCTGGAAGGTACCTACCTGTACAACCACGCTGCCGCTACCGGTGCTGCTTGTCACCTCGTGGATGCTAGGTACTCGGTACCTGCAGTATGTGCTTGACGCAGCAAAAACCTAAGCTGCAGTCCTTCGATCAAGGTACCCCATCTCGCAATGTACTTTATCTACCTCACCGAAACACAAGGGCGAAGGAGCTTGACGTGGAGCTCAGGGTGGGTAGGCCATTGTCGACACTCGACACCTTCCACTACGTGGACCCTTAGTTGGCCACCTTGCGGAGTAGGTACTCGAGGATACCTGTCCTGAAGCTGCCTCGCTGGGGAATGTGCCCGTCACCCTCTTCTTAGGCTGAAGATGATGCAAGATAAAACCGGTACATGCCTGTCATTTTGTCCGACCATCATGAGCTTCATGTTGTTTCGACAGCGAGGCTCCGCTTGTGCTGCCGATATTGTACTTCATGCAGGATACTTACAGGACAGGTACCCAACTTTTTGCTTGCATTTTCTCCTACCTTATCCATGCAATCACATGCTGGCAAGGTACCTTATCTTCCTTAGGTGTCTCCTCGTGCTTACAACTTCGGATTTGTTTTCGCAGGCAAACAACATCCTTTTTCCTTTTCTTCCGAGACACCAAGCCTGGAAATATCATGCCATGTCGTGCCACTCGCGTCACCTCCCTAATGGCCGTCGAGTGTCTCTGTCAGCGCGGTTCGCCCGACGAGGTCACAGCCCAGTCATGCCTTCGCGAAGGAGTAGGCAAAGCAAATCCTTTTCACATCTCTCGCTCTGCGGCCTGGCCGCGACATGGGTTGGGATTCTAGAGCCAATGCTGGTCATTGCTGGAAAAGGAGACGGGCAAGCACTAACAGGCTAAGCTGGCGGCTCTCCACACCCGTCCCATCTGCGCAGTCTCCCGAAACGCCACGTCGAGACAGTCCCCATCTGTACAAGGCCGCGGCCGTTGTTAGCGACGACAGAATCCACAGCACTGATTTGTGCATGACCATACTGGAACAAGCCCTCCCGCTCTCACGGCACGGCACTCGGGTAGCTTCGATGTGGGAACGCTAATAATATCATGGTTCAGTGGACCGTGGCCTGGACATGTCTGTCTCGTCGCCACGGGGTGGTGAGCCTCGCTCGATCCAAACCGTTGACACCGTATCCCTATCCCACAAGGCGAGAGGGAAAGCAAAAGAAGCAAGCGGTTTGTGGGTGGCATCAGCCCTCATCCTGTGGTGGTGGGTTGGATGTAAGGTAGGGCGCGCACACAAATCGCACAAAAATCATGGATAGGCGTGTGCGACTGATTATTCGTTGATCGAGTACGTACCGTACAAGACCGCGCACCAGTCCAATCAACCGTTTATCCATCCAGCCCATCCAGCCATCCATCGTCTGGTCCTTACTCACCCACTCTCCGGAATCATACGTAAGCATAAGGGGAGGATTGATCTCGACATTTCCCTGATTAGCTTACCCCGGTACCTTGTTCAGGAAAGAGCCTCCTTGTTGCGGTGGCACGGTCCAGCGTAGGTGACTCCAGAATACCGGGTCAGCTCCAGGGTCCTTCAGGGAGGTGTGGCATGGACAAGCATTGCTTGTACGGGGCAGATAGCCGGGTCGTCTGTCTTTATTGGAGCCAATCTCGTGTTTGATGAATGACGGTGCATGGGCTTCCTCTGCTTTGCTTGAACCGTGCTGCTCCCCGAAATTGCTCTGATCCTGGCATAATATTAGTGTGTCAACGCAATCTCCAGCAATGATTGCGCCCACTCATCACGGCGACAAAGACAACCAGATGCTTATGGAGGGCGTCCATGCTTTTTAGTGTCGGAACTTTCGGACATGATGCCGTCTATTGCTCACGCACCGAGTGCATCGGTGCGAATGAAGCATCGTGGCCGCCTGTGGCTTTTGTGCCTCTTATACCTCAATTCAACAAGATGCTTGCATGACTAAGTGCGCTATTGAGAGAAGAACCAACAGAGGAAAACTCGACAGGATGGACAATTCTCAACAACTAAAGTGAGATGTAGGAAGCAAAATCATGGGATTGAGTGGTGTAGAGACTTGAGGGAAACGAAAGCCTTAGTTTACGACTGTAGAATGCCCTTCCTCGTGTGCATTTCTTTTCCACTCTCCGTAGTCACAATACTGGCATATTCTACCATTTGAGCCCCAAGACAGCCCTCCCTCTACATAGCACTCACGCAATGCAAGGCTGACAATGCGATGCGATCCTGGGCCGGGGAAGGACCCGACGGTGCGGAGCCGAGCGTTGCAACGGATGGAACGTAATTCTTTTTCGGTCTGATCGGTTGATTGATAAGATTCTCCCGCACCGGCGCCGCCAAATGCTCAAACGCCGCCGTCATCGGATCCCCGTTTTTGCCGCAAAATCTTGCTGAGCCTCGCCAGCCTAATTTAGATCCAGCACCGGGCAAGGACTCGGAGAGGGAATTAAAACAAAACATTCCAAAACGCGCCCCAACGCCGGTGATTCAGAAACCAGGCCTTATCTCAACCTGCCTTTCCCGTCCCATTGCCGCTTTCGGCCGTGTAGCCTGGCCTCTTCTCCCACGCCATGGCTTCCACCGTGGACCGCAGCGTCCTGGTTTTATATGGCTCAGAGACGGGCAATGCGCAGGATTTAGCGGAGGAGCTGGGCCGCTCGTGCCAGAGGCTCCATTTCAGGACGGATGTCGAGGAACTTGACGCCGTTGAGCTTGTACGTCGTGACTCAGATATTGTTAAGATGGGCGACGCCCTGGGTCTATATGAGTAACTGACATATCTGGAACCAAAGAGTGCTCTTTTGCGATACCAGCTCGTCATCTTCGTCATTTCTACCACCGGCCAGGGTGACATGCCTCATAATTCACTCGCCTTCTGGAGAAAGTTGCTGCGCAAGAAGCTGCCGCCGGGCTGTTTGTCCCAGCTGAGATATACCTGCTTTGGCCTTGGAGATAGCACATATGTCAAGTATCTCCACCCAGCCCCTTTGAACTGTCATACAGTAACTTACTCCTGGCCGTATTAGGTTCAACTGGGCTGCGAGAAAACTTGTCCGCCGTCTGGAGCAGCTTGGTGCGAGCACATTCATTGATGGGTTCGAGGCGGATGAGCAATTTAACGACGGGTTAGTGCATACTGTAGCCAGGTCTGTGAGGATTCTTCTGTGGTGTTCTAACGTGTGCTTGTCTAGGATCGAGGGAGTGTTCACGACGTGGGCTGATGGTCTGCGCCAGCATCTACTCGAGGAGTATCCTCACCCAGAAGGCTTAGAGCCGATCCCTGAAGATCAAACACTGCCTCCTCGGTGGTCTCTTGAGCCAGCCATGACTCAATCAAACGGCACTCAGCAGGAAAGCAGCTCTCCAGACCAATCCAGTCAACCAGAGCCTCCCACCCTGGATTTGCCTCCAGATACGAAGCTACCCATCCCAGACGCCTGGGAAGCTGTTCTCGTCCAGAACGAGAAACAAACACCCTCCACCCACTGGCAGGATGTGCGTCTCGTCGCCTTCGATATCCCCAGCCGGGATGGCGAGAGGTTACACTGCAATCCTGGTGACTGTCTAACCATTTATCCTAAGAACTTCCCTGCCGATGCCCAACGAGTCATCACCCTCATGGGCTGGGAGAAGGTCGCTGATCAACCCCTGGACTTATCCGCATGTAAATCTCTCCCACGCGGTCTCCATGCTTCTCCTAACTGCACCGTCCGCGACTTGCTTATTCATAACATCGACATAACATCCATCCCGCGCCGTTCGTTTCTCAAGAGCATGTCCTATTTCACTGAGGATTCCTACCACAAAGAACGCCTGCTCGAATTTACGCAGACTGAGTTCATTGACGAATACTTTGACTATGCGACCCGTTCTCGTCGCACTATTATCGAGGTCCTGGATGAGTTCACATCGGTCCGCATTCCGGTGGAACGGCTACTCGACGTCTTCCCGTTAATCCGTGGCCGTGACTTCAGCATTGCCAATGGCGGCGCGCATCTGCATTACCCAGACCGCGAAGATGTGACTCGTGTGGAGCTACTCGTCGCGCTCGTCAAGTACCGCACAGTATTGCGCAAGCCACGCGAGGGCCTATGTTCACGGTACCTATCCAACCTTACACAACAATCCGTTCTGCATGTCACACGCAAGCCCGTCCTCTCGCCCATTCACGGCGCCGCCAACGCCCAGCGGCCGCTTGTCGCCATTGCTACGGGAACAGGCATAGCTCCAGCCCGCTGCCTCATTCACGAACGCCTCACACATCCGTCCCCTGGGCCAATGCTGCTCTTCTTTGGCAACCGTAACAGGGAGGCAGACTACTTCTTCGAAAACGAGTGGCAAACTCTAGGCGACAAAATCGCGGTTTTCACGGCTTTCTCGCGGGATCAGCGGGAGAAAATCTACGTCCAGGATCGTTTAAGGGAAGAAGCAGCTCAGATAGAGCAGCTGATCTCACAGAATGCTATCTTTACTGTTTGTGGGGGTCATCCAAGATGGCAGAGTCCTGCAAGAATACCATCTTCAAGTCTTCTGATTCTGAAGATGGTGATGAGACTAAGAAGAGGGTTTTAGATTCGGTTACATGGTGGCAGGAGATTTGGTAGAAGTTGGGCGGGAAAATTATGATTTCATGAAAAGAATAAATGAATAGATAAATCTTTAAAGACTAGATAACACGTACTAAGCTATAAACATCTCCTGTTCAATGCAAAGTAACAGTGCCACTTACCATATTTTAATAGACATGGCATAGGGTAGCAAAACATGATTGACTTGAGGAATTCAACACAGCTATCAAATCAACATGCTCTAATATTTTGGGTGTTTAGGGTATTCAGCTTGACTTTTTGTATTGCTAGCTTCTCTTTTAAAGTAATTGAAAGTTGCATATTTGATGCATTTACTCGGTAAATTATGGTATGATCCTTGGTTGCCCGACTATATACGTGTGCCCATGCTCAGTGGTGAGCATCTTTGAGATGTCTAGTAACACCTAACTCCATGCATGCCCGTGCAATTCTATATACATTGCTCGAGAAATAACTCGAGATACACTGACTCAATCATAAGAGTCGACTGGTATGCTTTAGCACACCAGAGAAGTCATAAATGAAGGATACTGTTCCTAGCGCAGTTCTATCATCGCTCTTCTTCCCAACTATAGCGTTGGGATGCCATTTGCGGAACATGGACGAGGTCGTCAGAAGCCACGACTCTCCGCGAGGCGTGTCTGGGTTTATGATTGGTACCTCGGGGACGTGGACTAGGTCTCTGGAGGCCGCCACTCGTCCCATGCTGTGAGAAGCAGACTCCTCGGGGTGTATTATCTGAGGGATATGAACTAGGTCACTCGTAGCAGTCACCCGCTCCATACTCTGTGGAGTGTCTGGCTCCAGGCTATGGGTCGAGCTGCGTCGGTGCAGCGTCATTAGCCGACTCAAACCGCCGTAAGGGGTAGAATGGACTGGCGAGTGATCAGACCATTCTCCAGACTCCACCGCCATTCTCTCCTCCGTCTCCGTGAAGTCACTGCCGAGTGTATCAACAGACGGCTGTGAACGATGGCCCCGAAAGGATGGGGTAGCTACCAGGCCATTCCCACCCTGGGGTATCGCATGTGAAGATGAACTACGCTCCGGTGACTGAATATTGTCAGGGAGCGGTCCAAGACATACTATGTTAGATGTGTTTATAGGTTCTCTGTGCCTCACCGGTGATGGCGGTTGAAGCGAGTACGGAGCTGGAGTCAACGGTGACGGAGCCGGTTGTCCATACGGATGACTTAGGCTGGTTTCTCCAGAGGGGAGACAGGGCGAAGGTGAAGGGACATAATGATCGTTGGAAGGGCCAGCCGCCTCGTTTGGGACAATAATCGGCGCCGGAATATCGGTTAAGCGACGTGTCCAAGTCGCTCGGTTTGAACTTGTGGGTGTGTATGGTGAGTCCACTCTTATGGTCGGCTCTTCTAAGGCGGATTGGCCCGCAGCCGTGTTGATATGAGGCCTGCTTGAAGGCTCATCTAGATAATCCAAAGGCTTCTCAGTGGGCGGCAGCATTCCATCTGCTGGTGGGCTATACTCAGGAACCGGTCCTTGAAGCTGTCTCTCGATCCTCTGCCGCGCTGCCTCGTAGCTATCGACCTGTTGAGTACCACTTGATTCAATCTCATCGCTGACAATATCGTCATCTACATTGGAGCCGTCAAGTTCAACCGGACGCGTCGGCACCGGCATCTCATGGATTTGAGAGTTTGGTGCCTCCATGGTACGCAGCTCTTGTGTCTCGCTATGGTCAGACCTGGCGGAGGAAATTTGCTTCCGCTTGATGATTTTTGATAGCAGCCGTCCAACGGTCGTTCGCGAACTATCCGACCCAGACGAAGAAGGAGTCTCGCAAGCCTTGACTAAGTCATCGTCTGTTTGTACGTGCGGCTGCTTCTTCCGGCGGTAAAAGAAGAAGGCAATAGCAAACAGTACTGCGCAACCAATAGGTATGCCCACAGCAAGGCCGGTAATCAGGTCAACTGGAGGTCCTGTCGAATGATCTTGCTCATATTCAGATCCAGATCCAGATCCAGATGTAATATCAGGTGCGTATGGACTATTGGATCCCTGTATAATAGCAACCACATTTGCATCAGCAATTGGATCTTTAGGGAACGTAGCCGGATGAATTGAGAACATGGCCTCGTCATATTTCGTGACTAGATAGGCCTCTTGTAGAAAGGCTCTGCCGATAATGAACGTAGAGTTATCGTGTGCTCTGCGCAAGGAGAAGTACGGAATTGCAGGGTCGCCATATTTGATTGCTTCGTTTTTAAAGGGATACTGTAGGAGGCCGACAAAAGCTTGCATAGATACCGTAATGTTGACTATACCTGGGATGTCAAGGGGTGTTCCTAGATCATCTCGATCATCCAAACTAGATAAGCTAAACGTGAAAGAACCCGAGTCTGGCGACTTGAAAGCCTGGTACTGTTCGTTGGAGATGGTGTAGAGGTCAAATGCCTTGTTATATGTCAGGTTCAGAGCTTTAGCAAAGCGATCGCATAGCGAGCCTGGCAGCCAGAGGTAGGGGTTGTGCTGTCAATGGTCGCAAGAAACGCGTTATCCCAGTCCGATAAAACCTCGGTCTTTTTGTCTGTCCATTTTGCTCCCCGGCATCCTTTGCGGTGGTTTGATATTCGATCCCGCGGACCAAAGGAATGGGCATGTTAGTGGTTTGGGCTAAGACAAACTGGTTGTTGTGCCACACATATCTGGCCGTATCAGAGCCACCAAGTGTTAATGAAGAGGGCATATTCTCTTGGAAGTGTCAGTGATATAAGCCAAGGTAGTACTCTCGCTGTGAAAACTTACTATAATGCGCGCCAGCTGTGTAGCCGTAGCTGACGCTAGGAATAGACCTTGCTGCTGATATGCCAACTTTTGTCAGAGGCGTATCGATTGCCTCGTCTCCGAAGCTGCCTTTGGCGATTCCTAGGCCAAACAGGCCTTGGTAGTATTCTGTTACGTTGATAGCAGCGACGGCAACATCATTCATGGTGAAAGAGGTCCTTGTAAGTGGGTTTTGCCCCGAGGCCATTTCTCGACCATAGTCACCATTGCCACCATAGCCCAGGTAGGCAAGCCCAAGTTGCCAAACGTTCAGAGATTGCCATGAATTTGACTTGGAAGGCGTGAATACGCCGCCACGGGCAACATCACACACAGGCTCATCTGTAGTTGAAGGTCAGTACACGGTCCTCATAACAAGGTATGCCATCCTCGAGGGGATCTTGACACGGCTTTACCGTGAAGCAAGGGTGAAACGTACTCTGAAGGCATCCGCCAGACCCGACAACCCACAGCTCGGACAATGCTGTGCTAACCAAGACGTTGACGTTTTGCGATGGAGAGCCAACCTCGATTGCTACAGTGGACCAGTTGCCGTCGTTTCCAAGCCTACGTCGCGTTAGAAGACACATTTGATTTATTCGATATGAACCAACTCACCATTTTCCAGACTCAAAAGTTATAGGCGTCAGGTCACTTGCTGTTGCGATGCTGGCGAGCAGCGTGATGAGCAGGCAGCGAATTTTCATCCCGCCCAGAGCAGGCCTGTACGGCCGGAATGTGCCAGTCGCGACTGAATGATTTCAGCCGTTTGGAAACTTAACATGCATCTAGGTGGAAATGCACCGACTTCACGATGTTTCCAGAGAAAGATGCAAATCCTAGAGGGAAGGTCGATGTCAAGGACGGAAGAAAGGAGCAAATGAAGGGAAAATGTCACTTGCTCGCATCGTGGAGATTCTTTTCAGATGACTGGGGTTTCTGAGTGAGCAGGCGAGCCTAGACAGGGGTTCTAACAACGCATGGACATGGGGGTCACCCCGGACTCGTTGAAGAGGTTGCTAACTCACGTAGCGTCGTCAAGGAAAAACCGTTAGGAGACCCGGCCCGGCAGAGCCCCTTGAGAAGCCATCGCCGGTCGAGCTAGCTTTCATTCAAGCCGAGGGTGACGATTGTTGACAGGTCAACGAACCCATCCGTTCTGTCCCGAGACGTGTCCACGAAGAAGCAAATCTGTGACGGGCTGGACAGTCGGCGCAAGCCTCTAGGCACCAGGCAGCCTGACTCCCGCTTAAGGACTTGCCGTAGTAAGAGCAAGGAGCTGAGATAATGGATTAAGCCCAATTGAAGCATAGAGCGTGTGCAACAGTAACATCATTCCTTACACAAGGGGCCAAGACGCCTAGAGTTGCCGCGTCTGTGCCCTTGATTGGCCACCAAAGGTCGCGTATCGGATGCTGGTAAGGTGCAAGGGTCAGGCTGCGTCCTGTGCCCGCCCCTGGAACCGGCCATGTCCGCTTTGCCGTGTGGTGTGGACGTGGCCAGGACGCGCACACGCACTCATCCAAGCTTACTCTTAGTTAGGTGGACTCTTACTCCGGGACCTATGGGGCCTTGGGAGCTTAGCAAGCAGCAAGAGTGTGCTAGCCCAAGCACTAACACGGCGGGCAACGGTTGTGGCTCCGCCTAGTGAGAGAGCTCTTGGAGCCAAGCCGAGCAGGGCGCTCTTCGTGGCGAGCCAATCTGGCCCTCGATCTGTCAAGTGATCCATTAGCCCCTGCGGTGTGGAGGAAATGGCATCGTACGGCACATACCCTCTCGCCAAATTCACGACCTTGCGGTAGTTTTGCCTCTTGAACTCTTGGTTACCGATCTTGACGTTTGGGGCCAAGATCACTGACTGAGACCTGAGTAATTAGGTATAAATTTCATTCAGCGTTCAATCCCACACGCCTAAATTAGCTAAGGGACTTTGTCAAAAACGACTGCTACGAAGATAGGCAATGGCGTCTCGTATGGACCACACCTTTGTCATGGCCGTTGCTGCTAGACCTATGTAAGGGCATGTTGCTTACTACTAACTTGAGGGTTCAGCATATGTTTTTAGGACAAAGCCGATGGCAGGTAAATTAATCCGTGTATCAAAATCAGTATCCACATATGTATCGATCTATCTTGGTCGTGCATAGGTGAGTTGTTCGGTTGGTTTCTGGGAAAATGTCCTTTATAGGAAGAGAAGCGTATGCAGGCAGATATTTGCGTGTCAGAACAATTATAGAGCCATCCAAAAGCAACTCGAAACCGAACTCAACCTGAAATCGAGTCCACAACTGCAAGCCCCTCCGCTGAGTAACTGTCATATCTCATGTTGCCGCTCCCAGCAACGCCCCTGTTCTCTCTCAGAGGGCCTCTGAGCCGTGGAGAAACTGATATGCGATAATCTCTCTTTCATATCCAATGCTCCAAAGGAGTGCATACCTAGTGCTTGGTTGCCCAGCTAGTCTAATAGAGCTCAGCCCTCATGGTGGGTCTTGACAGGGTTGTAAGGCTGCCCCATGACTAGGGACTTTGACTGAGACACGACAGTACAGTACACCATGTTCGCCTTGGCCATGACTGTGCACGAGCATGAAGCTCTTCTCCTGATCATTGGTCGCCTACTCTGTCGGGTCGCGATTATGTCAGGGGCGAGAGTGCCTCCCTTACCTATGTCACGTAGCATTGTTCCAGAACGTGGAGTCAGAATCTTCGTCACTGCGCTCTGGGGCCGTTCACTTTTGGGAACAATTTTCAACTCAATAGGGAGTGCTGACGACAATAGTTCCTTGTTTCACATAACCTGGAAGACACAACGACGCCCGCAGCAAATCACGATACGGTTGGGACACTACAGATCGTTGCCATAAGGGTTCCTTGTCTTGGCTCGAGGCACTACGAAGACTTGGACGACCCAAAAGCGAGGGTTGTCCGAGACGAACGCGGCTAACATGATTACCCCCGTTTTTTAGACATCATGATTGAAGCGCCATCATGCCACGAGCAGGTTGGCTTGCGAGGCAATGCCGGCGAACCATGTTCATCTAGGGATGGCCCGTGATAACCCCTGTCGTGGGCTGGGCCCAGAGCCCGGCCTTGGGGCCTTTTGACCCCAATTCAATTTCCTTAGTGTTGAAATGCTACCAGGGCTATGGTCCGTCGGAACCGATTTGATGGTCTATGGGGCTCCCTGCTGAAGGTAATTCGATGTAGAAATCGTGGAGCCCATGACATACATAGGATCTTTACGACCACGATCCTTTCGCGTACGAATTGAGTCGTTTTCCCGGCCCCTCCCACATTGGCTGCTTTACGATTGCTAGAGATTATGGTCTTCGCTTTTCCATCTCGTAGACCACAGCAGCACCAGCGACCATGAAGCTCAATCATGCCTTGCTGTTACAGTCATGGCTTCTATCGTGGCCAGTTCAGGCCATGAAGGTCGTCGTGAAGCGTAAGTGGCGCATCCTCCAATGCAAGACAGCTTCATCAAACTTATACGGTGTTACACAGGAGAGTCCCTGACCATGATCACTTCCATAATCCGCCACGACAACGGGACATCTAGTGCTACCCCAGGAACACCAATAATCCACAGCCCTTCGTTGATTCCGTCCAACATCACTACACCCTCTACCGAAGAATGTACACCATTCGGACGGCATGCTCCATTCACGGTTTACGAAATCAAGCATACAGAGACCATAACGTTCACTGGCCGGGAAGAAGATTACACACCTCCTTACGAGCAGTTGACACTACCAATCTTCTGCGAGTTCTTTACTACAGTCCCAGCAAAGGGTAGCGACCAATTCATTACCGCAACATTTGTAGATCCCCAGCCAGAACGACCGATGGTCCTGTGGCGCCACGGGAAACCATTACGATTGTAACGACGGATAAGAACCCGGCTGTTGTTTTCACGGCATCCCCGCCACCAAGATTCACGCAAACTGGTCCCTTGGCTCGGCCGCTGCCACCTAAATCTAACCAAGACGATGGGGAACCATTGAGAAGGTCCCAGCGCGTGTCACATTGAAGCCAGATGACCCCTCCGGTAATGAACCATCAGACAAGGTTCCCGATCGAAGGCCCAATACTTCTGAGCAGCGCCTAAGAGGCCCAACTTCGAACATCCCTCAGCTGCGACCTCCCTTTACCGTGAGCGTAGGTGACGACAAGATCATCATCAACAACAGCACCTTCGACAACCTGCAGCCCAGTCGCACCTCTACGGTCACAGTTGACGAGGGACATTTACTATTCGGCCTACAGCTATCCTGGGCGAAGGGGCTACGGTTTCCAAGCCTGCACCTCGCGAAACGCACTGGGTTATTCCCAAGCCGACAGGGGCTACCTTGGATGGAGTGCATGTGACGGTATCAGGATCACAAGCAATTATTGGAGGAACCCCGGTCGCGATTCCAACAGCCGGTATTACCACTGTCATCGACGGAAAGCCCGTATCTGTTGGGCCAGACGGTGTTGCTGTTGGCGACAACAGCTTGAGCTATACTGCAAAGCCACCCAAACAGACGGATGAGGTGGTTCTTGGCGGTACTCCAGTGAGGGCTATTGGATCCAGCATCTTGGTTATCCACTCCACAACTTTTACTTACGGACCTGGTATCCCCAAGACCTCGGAAGTTGTCGATGGGGAGACCATTGGCATTGGTCCTGACGGAGTTGTTATTCACGGAACTACCATTGCAGGGACCTTGGCAAAGGGCGGGACAACCGCGTATGACGTGCTTGGTGGTGTTACCATCACACCGGCTGGCCCATCTGCCGTCGCCATCGAAGGAGTTACATACACTCTGGGCTCTGGCAGGTCTGAGATGACTACCGTGATTCATGGCAAGACCGTTACAATCGGTCCTAGCGATATCCGAGTGTCAACCGAGACTTACACGATACCGTTGGTATCTGATGTTGTCACCACGATAAAACCTGCTCGGACAACATCAAGTGAGCATCCAGTCGAGACTGGGTCCAAGAACAGCTTAGACAAAAAGCCCGTCGGAGAAGAAGTCGACACACACGAAGCACCAAAGGACGAAGATAAAGACGAAGACGAAGATGACAAGAACGCTGCAGCTCTGATCAGGCCATATGCCGGCTTGGCTATGCTCGCAGGGTGCGCATCCTTCGGTTTCCTTTTCGCAATTTAGAAGAGTGATCAGCCCTTTCCGGCTGGGAGTATTGGTTCGGTATAATTAGGGAACAGCTGAGCGAGTCACGCCGGCTATGGAAACAGCCCTGGCGTTTTGGTTTTTGTAATGATCTTTTGCCAAGTATATATGAGCGACGATGCATGGTGGCAAAAGCTTTGGAGCAATCCTGGATATGACATGTAACATATTGTACGTTTGATAACTGTTGCAAGATTTAACTATTTATTGGTTACCGCCCGACTGCTGGTTATGAAGACCGAGTGTTTTGGATACTGCATTCATTGTGACAACTAGATGATCTTTGCGGAGGAGACAACGCGCGACAACTTCATCACCACGCACGAGCCGGTCTCGCAATCCAACCAATCGTTGCTCATACCCAGACGAGCTGTGTGTAATCCGTACCATGGTAAGTGAAGCCTTGATTACACATGCCTAGTGTACAATCCATACATGCTACCATGCGGCCTGGTCCTATAGATCGACACCACCAGGCGAAAAGCAACCCCGAAGGGTGCAGGGTCCCATGTTCGCAGACGTTTATCCAATGAATAACGCATTCGTTCATGATGAACCAGGGCTCAAGGATTCCTGATGGACTAACGGGAACCCTCAGGGTCTCTATTGCAAGGTAACACTGTATGTTCCTGTCGGTTAGGCCGAGCTAGCAGAACTCGTTCAATGTCACACTCAAGCATTCCAAAGAACCATGATGCCAAGATTTGTCAACGGTCGTTTAAACATCCAACGCCCATGATGTGCCCAGAACAAGATGGTGTGCAGTGGAACGATGGATGGAGACTGAGCACACAATGATGGGGCACCAAGGCTATTTATGACTTAAATTGAGACTACGGTGTTGAATGACGAGCTCGAATGTTTAAACCGTTGAGAAACTCTCGCACGAAGAGGCAGAAGTGGAAGAAAGCCAAAATTAAACTCGCTCGCTGGAATCTTAGCAACTCCGCGAATCGAAACATTACACCCACAAGAAACCGCTAAGCTCTACTGCCCGAAGCAAACCATCTGCGTGCTACCATCGTTGTACCCTTTGCCTTTACCCACCCCTTCTGTATCAAGAGGCGGAAAATCGTTCTGTGTTGGACTGGATGGGGTCTCAGATGGCAGCTCTGCTGAATACGAGGCAGACTGCTCCTGGTCTTGCATGCTGAGGCTCAGGGCCAGTGCAAGATCTTCGTCTTCGTTCGCGGTATGGCCAGACGGGCCAGCTCGAGACCCACCCATTGACATTTGACCAGCAAGAGGGGACTGGATCCAAGTTGCTTCCCTTCTTGTTGTTCTTTGCTTTATAGGTAACAGAGAACTCATACTCGCCTGAGCTATTGCCTTGGAGAGGAGATTGACTAATATCATTTCCACTTTCAAGCAATGACAATCGTATGGCTTGCTGCACCTGCCGCTCATATTCCTCGTCTCCTGTTACGGGAATCACAGGAGGGCTAGGGTCGGCGACGCTGGGCTCTGGAGTGATGGTGTCAAGCGAGGTTTCGCTGAAAGACGAAGCTGTGTCCAGACTGGCTTCGGCGGCAGAGTCGCTAGCGCTGGCTCGTCGATGTTCGTCTTGTTGATAGGCTTCTTCCGATATCATCTGTGCGTAACGTATGGCCTCCTCTTCTGTGAGATCTCCCAGAGCTCCTACACCGAAACGGTTACGAAGCCTGGTTTGTTCCCTGGCCCGTTGCTCATTTTCGCGCCGGAGCTCTCGTTCCTCAGCTGCAATGTATCCAGCAACTGTGCCTCCGAGACGTCTGCTGGCCATTCGGCCGTGCACATCCGAATGTCGAACACGGCGCTTGCGTCCACTGGGCTGGCTCTTCGAGCTGTAGGACCAGTAACGCAGGAATGCTCCGAACGACACAATGCCACGAAGGATAGAAGGGTCCGAGTCGAGGAAAATGGCACCCACCGCTGAGTATGTGTCTTCGCGCAGCATGGGATTCATTGTCGTCATATGACGAGGTACCCGACCGTTTGAACGAGAGTTCAAAGTTCTGATAGCATCTGGAGTGGACACTAAAGGATCCCATGCCTGTACGAGTCCATCGCTTCCACCATGCACAAGGTAAAGCGCGGAAACCGCGAGACAGGAAATCTCAGGAGACTCGGTTTGGATCATACGAACTGGCTGTGGGCTTGAAATGGTCACGTCTTCACGCGCATTCCAAACAACGATGCCACCGCTCTTGGTTCCAACTGCTAGGAAACGTGCCCTTCGTCCGGGGATCTCTTGGGTGCCCTGGTCGATAGGGGTACAGTTGCACCTGGCGTAGTGCCGTTGGGACCGTGCAGTGGGTCTTCCGCCAATGTTAGAACAGAGTGCATGGAGTTGTCTAAAGCAGTTGCAGAGATGGTCGATTTTTCGTGGTTTCGGAGATCCATAGTAGCATTTCTCCAGTCATGAAAGACTGAAGAAGCATCGGCCGGTGTCGACGGTGTAGGTGGTGGAGATCTTGGTGTTTGCACCTCTGATGTTGCGTTCTTGACTGTCGTTGGAGTCCCTACACCTCCAAACAAGGATGGTGGGAGTTCCGAAACAGGTTCGTTTTCAACTACGATCGGCTGTTCTTTGATACCAGCAGTGCGAGAAAACCGCTCAACCCGAGCAGGAACATCTTCTGCGAGGCCACAATCAATAACAAAGATGCTCTCACCGGCGCCGTAGCCATCGTCGCTGGCAAAGTCGACCTCCAACCTGCGCTGCATATCCCAGCCCTCACAGACCTTTCGGAAGTGTGCGGGCTTGTGGCGTAGAAACTTGTCAATCTCGCGAGCCTCGGCAGCAAGTTGATCTCTGCTGAGGTTCATCGAGTTTGATGGCGAGCGAGGCGAATATGCGCCACGAATAGCATTCTTATCAAGATCATCTTGGCGAGCCACTCGGCGGGTCAACTCTAACAGGTGCCAGTACGCTGTTCGACCAGTGTACCAGGCATTCTTAGTTGCGTCCTCGCCTTTGTTGTTTCCAGCTGGATCGGTAGGTGTCTCTGTCATGTAGTATACTTCTCCAAGTGCGTTCAAAGCAACAGCCCAAACTCGTGCCGACGCCTTTCGCTTTTGGTTGTATTGGTCATCCACTTTCAAAGCAACGATGGGAATCCCTGGGCTGAGAACCCATCGGGCGGTCATATCGCCATTCGAGAACCTCGATGCGCTTGACTCTGTACCAAGAGAGTACGCGGTGACTACACCGAGCGTGGAGCCAGTCAACATGCCGACCATGGATTTTGTAGCAGTAGGAACGGCAGATGACTTGGCAATCCACACACTGCAGATGGCTTCGGACATTTCAGGTATTTTGGGTATATCGGCGTAGGTATCCACGACACCATTCTCACCACCGAGAAAGCGTCCACGCATCTCGTTCATGCCGCGGAAGAAGGCACGGCCTCCAGGAAACCTTCACCAGATATGATACCGTAAGGCTGGCTGACGTCCATCACATTTGGGGTGGCGGCAGGTCCTTCTCCTAAGCCGTATGGAACCAAATTCGGTACAACCTCCTCGAGCTGAAGCGAGTTGTAGGGATCCTCAAGACCCCACTTCTCTATCTTTCCACTCGTAGGATCACTTGTGGTTGCAACACCGAGATCAGACGCTCCCTGTACCGCTCGAGGGGCTTCTTGCCATTGTTGAACAGAGCATGTATATTGGTGACGAGCCAGGGCAGTTTCGAGTTGTAGGTCAGAACAGCGCTGACCTTTCTTCCAGACTGGGCATTTCTCACGGACGAGCCAATGTTACCAGAGCTGGTACCCGGCTTGCCGCGCGCCAGACTCCTCATCAACCGCGTGCGCAGCAGATATTCGCTTCTCCAGGTCGCAAGTGGCGTCAGTCGCCCAAAGTAACGGGTCTCTGATCGCAATACATCCGAGTTCGAATCGGGCCATACGTCCGCGCCGCGTTTGGTTGGCTTGGGCGCTAATGTCGAGTGCCCAGGGAAATATCGCAGAAATGCCATTCTCCACGCGTGGGGGTCGTGACCAGCGCATAGAAGCGTTTGGACACAAGAGCGACCGAGGCATGGGAGTCAGGATGAAGATGGGACAGGATATGGGTCAAGATTTCTGTTACGGTGATGTCAGCCTCTCTCCAAGTCTCGAGCACAAGGAGAACGATACTGACCATTTGGAAACTCAGTGAGCTGGATCCCAGTGGACGCCGAGTCAGGACGCTTGATGACCTTGAAGCCCATTGCCTGCCTGGGAGTCGGTGGAGTCAAAGCATTCTCATATTCGGATACACGCTGACCAGCTACATGAGGATGTTCATTTGCGAACTTGCCAAGATTCAATCCGCGTAGCTTCTCGTCGAGCTGGTCAGCGTTGACTCCTTCGAGGGAGCTGGGGCCGAGGTCGGGGATAGAGCGCGGCGAGGCGCTGCTGTCCTGCGACCGGACTCGGTAGAGACCGCTGGGATCGTGTTGATGTAAGCCATGTTGAGAGGAAGTCGTAGGGGCCGAGGGGTTATGTGGTTCAGGATGCGGTTGTGAAATCTCTAGAGGCACTTGTGGCATAAAGCTGGTGTGTGCAAAGGTGGGGGCGATGTAGATGACTGTGCACGAGGTCTTTGCACAGTCTGAGGCGCTGGTTAGGCGATGTCGTAGGATTGACGCGTTATACAGTGGGAAGTTGGGAAGCTGGATCGCCGCAGACGGTTAACGTGACGTGTTGGATGGTGGCCAAATTGGAGATGACTTTTTCCAGCGAGAGCGCATATCGTCACTCGGAAATGAAGTCGAGGTGATTCACCGAGAATCAACCGGCGCGTGAGTTACCGATGGATTATGTCACGCTTTAATGAGTCCCAACGTCACAGTAGGCTAAAACCCCATTTATCAACAATGTCAATGAACGTTAGTTCACTATATCGCCAACTTTCGCGCGTTCATACGAAACGAGTAATCTTGAATTTTGGAGGTGCAATCATGATGGCTGTGGCCCCTCATGTTTTGACTAATCCAAACAATGACGTTCATGGGTCAAGATGCCCCGGCAACCGCCTGTAACATCGGACTTATCTAGACCGTTACTACTGCTCACGAGCGAACATGCGACCTCATAGGTGTCAAGACTTTCCCAGAGTTCTTTCGGGGATAACAAGCACTCGTTTTGACATGGCTGCTTTTGAAACATGTGGTTTGCGCATTAAGTGGCGACATAGTCGAATGACGGGAACCTTTCCACGGAGATTTCCACGGAAATTGGTTCGCAGCATCACACACCAGCGTGGGAGGTTAGGCCCCGGCGTACGACGGGCCTTGATGTCGGTTGCGTCTCAATGCCCACAGAAAACAGGTATACGGCATCCAAATATGCTCCTCTGGCAACAGACCGTGGCAAATACATGAAAGCAATCCGTCGTGCAAGTGGACTATTTTTGGAGTTTCATTCTACATCGATTGGTGCAT
This sequence comes from Albifimbria verrucaria, assembly GCA_020081605.1. NCBI lineage: Eukaryota > Fungi > Ascomycota > Sordariomycetes > Hypocreales > Stachybotryaceae > Albifimbria > Albifimbria verrucaria. The sequence continues at coordinate 1,247,708 of JAHREC010000049.1, forward strand.
CTCATGCAAGCACGCCGTACTCGGCTCAGGTGCCTCGGGTTTATCCGCCGATCGTTGGGTTTAAAAGCCGAACCACTCGTCGACTGGTCAAGGATTTCTTCGGTGAGGGCTTCGAGAAGTCCCGGGAGGGGTCTGCACCCGTCGTCCTATCATAGCCGTCTACAATACCAGCATTATGTCTCGCCAAGCACCCCATGCCATCATACGTACCGCATGACCAATCGTATCATGGCGAGCCATCGGTGCCGTGGAGTCGGATGCATGATATAAACCTCCTCCTCGTCAAGCCCCTGGCCTTTCCATGTCCAGGTTCCGACTCCCGGAACATGGAGGCGAGCCACCCCTGTTGTAAGCAAGCAAAAAATCTGCAGTCTGCAAGAGGAATATGTTTCGTCGAGTGTCGGCTACTCCGAATGGCCACAGTTGCCTAACTGAAGCACCGTCTCCGCAACTGAGCTCCAGGCCAGGCCGGAACGATGCCAGTTCCGCCATCGAACCATGTGACGTAGGGAGAAATGGGCATCAGTACATTATCCTGGTTGCTGGTTTTCTGCTTGGCATTGACGGGAGCCAGCCCGTAAACAGAGGTTACAACAAACCCAGCAAATGTCTCGGCCGGCAGCCGTGCATTGTCAATAGGTCGGCGCCACCAGTGATGGTTTACACAACATTGGACCCGGAAGCGACCCGGACTACTGTAAATCTGCCACGTCCAGATGGCATGGCCAGCGAGGCGGTTGGCGTCGACTGTGCAGGCCAGACTAGTGACAACCAAATCAAAACCCCTACATGGCCACACAAGCCTTCCGCCTCTGCCGTGAGGATGTCCTACTGATCAAGGAATATTCCTCGATAATTATGTTTGACTGATCTGCAAGTGTCCCGGGCGGGTCTGCGGGACGTGCCGTTGCGTGCGCTTTCCACAACTCATCGAGTTTCTTGTAGGTTACATTCTCCTGCCTTTCTCATTCAATGAGCGTTTTAATTACCCTGCTCTGGTCGAAACATTGCCTCGGCAACTTGGGGTGCTCCAATTTGCAAAGGGCCCCTGGTCTCGGTCGACACCAGGCACCTGGGCGACGCTATTAGCAACGCGATGCTATGCTTGCTGCAAGTCGTCGTTGGTCCCCGCCCGAGGGGCGCAGGGGTCGGGGAAGTACGAGTTGCAGAGACCAACACACAGCACGGAGCCGGAGTAGTGATGCATGCCGTCAATGAGGACAGCCTGATGGTACGCTAGGACTTGCGATGTTCATCTGCATGGCCCAGGATCGTCGAGAGGCGAGGCCAGCTCGCACAGTCATTAGAGGTCAAAGAGAGCCATTCCCTAGTGTGAAGGGACGTGCAGGATGAGACCAGCCCACGCGGCAAGGTCCAGATGATGCACTGGGCATCGGGGAGTTAGTATAGTTACAGCGACACCCTACTGTCTTCAGCGTACCGTACTGTCGTACATTTATGGACCCTTACAGAGACCATGGGCACCCAAGGTAGCGATTGTCGTAACTAGAGCGACGCTAACGAATGATGCCAGAATATCAAACTGACTTACAGGCTTGCTAAAAACGAACCAGAACTTCTCTGAACGGCTGATCTCCAGCCCCAACACATTGTCAACGGTGAGCAACCCAAGGGGCAAGTCTCGATCGGTACGCATCCTTCCGGGACTCTGCCCCTTTCTCAAAAGATCTGTTGGCTTGCAGGATAGATGATCTTGACCAAGCCTCGTGGGGGCTGCTGATTACAGGAGAGACACGGGGATAACAGAGGGAAAAATACGTACTTTTACCGTGTTGATCGTTGTGGTAGCATCCGGGAGTGAAAACACACATCCACAACCACTCGGGATTGGCCTGGATTCCAGCTATCCCAGGGTTGCTGGAGAGGGTTCTCAGGAGGCTTGCTGCACCGAGGAACCAGGATTTGAGCTATCGGTCCGTCTGGACCACGAATTAGCATGCATCTTGCATTCGACGCAAGGCGAGGGGTAAGCGGGAGGGAGTGTCTTTGCTTTTTCGCTCGATCAATCATTGAATCCACTAGCCAGCTACCAGACACCTGAGTGGGCCAAGGTGGTATGAGCAGTGAGCCACGTCCCAGCGTGTCGGTGTCGGCTGGAAATGAGATGAGACGCAATGTAGGAAAGTCCAGGCCCAATGGTGGCGCTTGTCACGGATGATGAAGATTAGGATCCCTGAACAAGGGCGAGACGAGGGTCACGGCCACTGAAGGGACATGCTGGTACCCGCCAATCCGGTTCCCTCGCCACTCTACAGGCGACGAAGCGAAGAAGCTGAGCTCTTGGCCGTTTCGACCAATTTACCGTACAAGATGATGAGGGTGTGCATGTGTGTGTGTGCGCGTGCGTGTCAATCTGCCCAGAAATCCCAGCCGCTTGGGCTCGAGACGCGGCGCCATATCTTAGCGTCCATGATCAGGCCAGGCGTCCCGTGAAGCGGTGAGGGCCATAGCGGAGCCGTCGCAAAGTTGAGAGAGCCGCCCTCCTGGGTGGCTTCGAACTAATCATGTAGAGCAGTAGGAGACGGCAGAAGCAAGTAATGACAGGCTTTTGGCATCGAGAACTTGCGCGCGGCTGAAAGCTGCTGATTTAAAATCGGGAACCCGCGTCAAGACGGCGCTGGCTCCTAAACAAGGTCGGGCGCAGACCGGTCCTGAGCCAGGCAGGCTAAGGCGCTAAGTAGGCATCCCAGGGCGGGAAGACCATCGAGATCCTTACTGGAAGCAAACGGCGGGCACTGGAACGTGGAGCTCATGCGTCGAAGAAGTCTATTACACCCGTCCAGGCTTTTTCTGTAGCACGGGAGCCGGAAGGGAATGGGAATGGTCGGTTGACCAAGTAGCTTTTGACGATAAAGCAAAGGACCAGGGAAAGCATTGCACCTGACTAGAGGATATGGCTCGATTTCCCATTATCTGCCCTGTAGACTAACGGCTCATTACTCGTGCGCCTGCGGAGAGAACCCTGGAAGGTGGGTCTCACTCGGGGTACGGTACTGATGCGTTGGTGATGCCGCTCCGCAGCGCCGATCTCTCTGGGCGATTTCGCGGGGGCTTGTGATCCATTGCCGGGACATTGATTTCTCTAGGAGGGGTCTTGGGACTCGAACTAGCCCAGCCCACCGTCAACTGCAACAGCCCGTCTATTTTCACATGAACTCGAGCTTGTTTAGACCCTTTCGAAAAAGGCGAGAGGAAATTGGAATATGTTGCCCAGAGGAAGAAACCGGCCAACCCTGGCACTCGTTATTCAGGTTTCGCTACAGAGGCTTCATCAGGCTAGGCCCGATGGAAGACGCCCCTTTACCAAAGTTGAAAAGAGGCCAGCCACCAGCTGGTCGCAAGGCGAAACCCAGGCAGCGCGTACTGATACGAGGGCCGACGGTCGCGCAGGGTGACGACATGGTGTTGCATTTCGCCTCAGCCGAATACCCGCTTGAAGTGAAAGCTCAACACGGGAGGCAATGGAATGTTACAGACTACAGTCAGACCCCCGCCGCGTCCCAGCAGACTGGAGGAGGAGGAGGGGTCTCGACGCACTCTCGCCCTTCCGCGGCGTCCATCATGTACTGTAAGCATGCAGAGCAGACGTACTGTGCAGGAGAGAAAACCAAGGACTGGTGTTGTTGGCACCCCTTGTAGCGGGATTAGCAAATCACAAGTCTAGGGCATGGTGTATTCTGTCCTGTCACTCCCTTGGTCCCTCAACCATGCAGCGCAGATCTTTTTCTTTCTTTCGTGCGGGCTTCGAGGGGCGGGAGCTGACCCAAAATCTGACTTGTTCCTCTGTCGACTTTCCCTCCCCCTACTTCTTGGGTCCGATGGGGCAGAGCGACGGCGTCCTGTTGGTCGGGACGCCGGTCTCGTAACTTGTGTAGTAAACGTGGCAATGCAGTAGCGGGCGCGAGCGACGGGAACCGGGTCGGGAAGGGTTGCGTGTCGTCACCGTTCGACCATGATTCTAGAGGCCAACCCCTTTTCCCCGTTGTAAGCCGGTGAAAGGGTACGTCTTTGGCTGGCCCAAAGTCCCGAGGCTATGGGACGGCTGCGTCACCAGATGCCAACGCAAAAACATTCGACCCGAGCACGAGCACGGCAGCAGTCGGATGCTACGTAGGGTGTCAATGCAGCATGTCAGGCGAGTGAACAAACACGAGCAGAGTCAAGGACTGGAACTGCAGAGTTTTTCACTCCGTTCCATTCTTGGGCCCCCGTTACAGCACACGACGACGCATATGCGCCCATGGCACGCACCCCGGAGCCTCCGCCCGGAAAAAGAAAAGAAAAAAAAAAAATTCAAGCTACTGAACCCCAAGGCATGTCAGTTGTCGGAGTTTTTACGAGAGCTGATAAATCTCGGCGGCGAACCTGGAATCCAACGGCGGTCGATAAAAACCTGGACCGTTCTGACAGACTTTAAAAAGAAAGAATGCGGCGAAAGTTTAAAGTCAATGGAATGGATGGGCGGTAAACGGGGAAAACCTTGTTGACATTGCCGAAAACGGCTTGGCTCTTTGCCTAAACGGGTAAGCCACGCTTTCCCAAAGGGGCAAGCAGAGAGAGACTTGGGACCGCTCAGTCGGGATGGCACAACGCTGAGCAGAGGCGGTTCAGGAGTTCGCCCACCCATTCCCTTAGTATTCCCTTGTCATCTACCTCGAGCGGTAAGAAGGCTAAACTAAAGTAGCGCCCTCCACTCATTAATATTCGCTGTACGCTGTCGCTGTCGCTGCACGCCCTCCCTTGCCTTGTCGCCCGTCTGGCACGCGCTGATTGGGCTGTGATTAAGCACGAGGGACGGTCCTTGGTGTGGGAGATGGCCAGGGTTGCTCTCGATGAAATGCAGCCATCTGGCCCGTCTGCCTGGTGACCGTAACGGAAAGATGGTATCATGCCGTGAATCCCTTGCAATACCACTCGTTTCCGTAGCGAGACGAGCGTGCATGGCTGGGACCGGCCTTCCTCATTCAAAAGCACGGCCAAGAGACTTGCCGCGCGCGACGAGACCCAAGCGTAGTTGAGCCACCGCCAACGTTCCCATGGCCGAGAGATATCCCATCGTTTGTTCCCTAGTACGTCAAACATACCAGCGCAGACTGGCCGAACTCAAAAAGTCAAGCACCGAGACGACCAGGGCCCGCGATGTCAAAAAATTGCGGGAGGCGACGAGCAGGGCATTCACGGACGAGATTGCCAACTGCGGACGAACGAGCAAGGCCCCATGGATTTCTTGACAAGACGGAACAGGCCAGCCATGCTTGGTTGAGACCCGCTATCTCTGCACCGTACCATGCGTTCGCAGCAGTGGTTTCAATACCCATGCGGTTGATAAGCGATCACGAAGCTGCTACGAGCCCACGTTGTGTGCTGTACAATATGGTTTGATTACTTGCTTGGCTCTAGCACGACGGCCCTGTGGATACCAGGAGAGACCTGTTAAAAGTGTAACGGTGAAGCAGACACAACAAGAAATAAGAATAATAAGAATAATAATCAACAAATAAATAAATAAAAATCGAAAAATTCAACACCGCCATCTACGCCCGCTAGATTACGTTTCCCGCAACGGCCCAATACGCTACCCTTGTTTTTTTCTTCTTCTAGGACAGACATGACGAAAGGGGCAGGCCAGAACACGGGAAAGTCAGTTGAAAAAAGTAGGCATGATTGGATTGATGATGCATGTGGCCCCCTCCTTTTCGAGACTCAACGTGCCGTAGCTTGATGCAGACCTGATTATCCCGAGCCGGTGGACCAACTGGCTGTCTGTTGTGCAGGTCGCTGGTTTGTGAGGGAGCCCTTCAGTGTTTGGTACGCAGCCCACCACCCTCGACCGGACATCTGGCGCCCTTGCGCCGAGCGGCCGGTATAGGATGGGTTGGCAGCCAAAGCCCACGCCACCACCATCACCATGGGAGAATGTGGGATGTGCTTTCTCTTAACCGCTCCCGGCTCAAAGTGGAAATGGCTTGGGCTTTTTGCTGTCGAAGTCGTTGGTGTATTTTTGTCAACGGCGCCATCACGGGCCATGCCTAGGTCAAACACGGGGATTGGACGCACTTCTGCGCACAACTAGGACTCGTTCAACCATCTTGGCCGTTTTCCTGGCGACGCCGCGTGGGTTTCTTCGCAGACGCTTGCTGCAGCACCGTGCAGCACAACACCGCGCAGCATAACACCGCACCCACTGTGCCATCGTGTGGTAAACGTCCGTGTGGACAGGGTGGAGAGGAACTCCGTAGGTGCTTCCCAGAGCCCTGGGCCAGCCAAAGGCCACCCCAGCCCTTTTTTACTTTTTCTCGCTCCTCGCTGCTGTTTCTCAGCTCCACGGAGCATTAGCGCGACCTCTGGGCGCTGTGGACGGTACCGAGGGCCAGATGAGCACTGACTTGTAGCCAGGACTCCTCATCCCCGCCCAGACGGCCCACTGGCGCTGGGAGCGGCCCACCCCGGGAGCCAATGCTCCAAGCTGGACCACTGAAAACCATCTCCGCCAGGGAGGGATTAGAGGACGAGAGCAGGAGAAGGAAGAACGGGTTCCACTGGGCCATTATCCCATGTCTCCTTGGGCCCATGCAGCAGGCGGGGCGTCGGTGGATGCAACCTGAACCAAGTTTCCAGGGGTGGCAAAGGCTGGTTTGGTTCAACGTGCCAAGTCTGCTAGTCAGTCTGCCAGTCTCGCACGCCATTCCCAGACGAGACACTGGGAGAGACCTGACAGACATGTTGAAGAGGGAAGTGAGTGAGAGCGCGAGAGCGAGTAATGAAGGAAGAAAACTCAAGCCGTAGCAAAAGAGCCATTACTAAGGTTTCTCGGCCGTGCAAACGGAATGCCACGGGAGCAAGTCCATGGCGGTACCAGTACCCATACCTTACTCGGATCCGGCGTGAACCTCCGACCCACGAAAGCCCCCAATCCGTCCAGTCTACCTGCGTGTTACCAGGCCTGCTGAAATGTACTGTACGTACCTTGAACCTTGCCCTCTACAAACACCCCCGTGCCGTGGCCTCCGTCCACCTACTCTCTTCTTTTCCCAGCTTGGTTCCCCAGCTTCTACTTGCCTTCCCTCCTGCGGCATCTAAAACCACCTCGACCCTCTCTCAACGTCGAGGTCGTCCAACTTGCCCCTTTGACAACATCCTCTACGGCCCTTCGGATCCCTAACCGCTTGGATACCGACGAAGAACAGACTGTTCCGCAGTCTGTCCCTCTGCTTCAACTGCGCAGACGCACGTCTGTCACCGTCGAGGCACTCACACCACCCGGCACTTATATCGTCGAACCTCTGATCATTCCCACAAGACCCGAGCACCTGGGTCGATCACGAAATACCATCCCGTCTTTGGTGCATTCTCTCATATCCGCATCGTCGACCGCGGACCTTAAACAGTCTACAACAAAAGACCCTCTGTGGTGACTCGGCTTCAAAATGAGTTCCTCGGCGCAACAAGGGACGGGTGTCCCTAGGGAGGACAAGGAGAAGAAAGGCATTGGAAAGAAGCTTATTACGCGGGTCAAGACTGTCCTGAAGAGAGGGGACTCGTCAACGCGATCTCAACCATCCACGCAACCGGCCAAGCCGACAGACGCCGCCAGCGAGCCTACCAAGAAGACGTGAGTAAATTGATACTCCATTGCTACCCCGGAATTTGTTTCGACGGGCTTGACAAGCCTAACCTTGACCCTGATCACATCACTACCATCAATTGTGTATTGACTGGGCTAACAATTGTGTGCAATTAGTGAGACTGCGCCACCTACCCTTTCCAAGGCTGCCGCTGCCCGTGCTCGCTATGAAGCCATGCAGGGTGTTTCCAAGTGCTCTAGGGCTCAGCTACTTGAGGAGCGTGCCCGCAACCTCTCTGAGCGATTTGGTCTCGAGCTCAGCTCTTCTGAATGGCACACCGCATCCGCAGGTGATGATACCGTCCTCCGTATGGACAAGCCAATTCGCATGCGTGTCCGCCGAGCCTGTCACAAATGCAACTCCAACTTTACCACTGGCAACGAATGCGCTAACTGCAAACACACCCGATGTGCTCAATGCACTCGCTACCCCCGAAGCGAACCGAGGAAGAGCTCATCGCCAGCCGTGAACGGAGGGCTGCCATCATCAAGGCCAACAAGGAGAACGCCCCATCATTGCCGATTATGCCTGGGATGAGAAGGAGATTGTCCTCAAGCGACCCAGCAAGACCGGCGGTCAAGACTTGGTCTACAAGAAGCCGCGCCAGCGTGTCAGAAGAACTTGCCACGAATGTGACACTCTCTTCAAGTCGGGGAGCAAGAAGTGCGACAAGTGCGGGCACGCCCGCTGTACCGACTGTCCCAGAGACCCGTATGTTACCCTACTCTCGGTTCTTGATTGTACTAAACTAACTATGAATCACAGCCCCAAGAAGGACAAGTATCCTATTGGATATCCTGGCGACGAGTTTGGTCCTAGCAGTATTCCTCATTACGAGTGCGAGAAGTGCAAGGCACTGTATCCTACACACGCAGAGCATGGCACCGAATGCAGGAAATGCCGACACCCTAAGTCCGAGGCCTCGCCTCGTGCTCAGCCTCGAAAGGTCGAACCAGAACCGGACCCAGAAATCCTTGCCAAGCTACAGGCCAAGCTCGAGGGCTTGAAAGTAGCATGAAATGTCTACTCGGGTTCGTGATCCAGACCATGAGCGGGGTCTGTGTCAGAACAGGGCATACGTTTTTCTCTTTCATTGCGTACTTTGACGACGATAACCATGACGACAGCGACTTGAACATACGTTCTTGCGGGAGGACTCCTCCCTTCTAGTACCTTCACTTCTCGGTGTACTCCGTGACATCCATGAACAAAACTAGCCGTATACTTTGGCTATCAGGCATACTCGAGTCCAGGACAGCGGTATGAGACGGAGCCAAGCATGGGCTCGGGGCTTTCTTCGCACGGTCTGGGATGGCATCTGACAGTACATCCTGTCTCATCGATTTTGAAAGGCCGATGTTTGGACAGATCAATGTTGGCGGCCGCACCAATCCATCAAGACTGGATGGTCAGCAGCCAAGGACTGGGCTTACGGATAGACAATTGCATTAGCGGCAGTAAACAATATGGCTCAATGTCACGATGTTGGGACCTCCTTCAAAATTTCCCAACTCCTTCCAAGTAGCGTTGACGTGATGCGAGGTGTGTGTGTGTCCGATGTTGTGCGTCAAATAACTCCCTGCAAACATTTAACCCCTCCGCTTCTCACGCACCAGCAGCCCAACGGTGGTGCAACACAGCCGGCATGGTGGTCAGCGCTACTTGTGAGCATCCCGTGTCTAGAACGAAAAAACTTCTGGCTTCTCGCCCGTGCTGTCATGTGAAGATGCTCGACGTGCAGCGGTCCGCCTTGCAAAAAATAAAAGAAAAATAAAATAAAATGGGGATAAATAAATAAAACTATCGATTTTCATTTAGGTCGTATTTTCTGTGTTTACCTGCACCGCCACGACGGAACGTTGTAACGTTAGGTGAAGAGAGTAACCACACTATACAGAAGGACCCTTATATTCCACCGAGACACGTCTCCCGCGCACACCCTCTTGCTGTACCGTTACCCGTGGTGCCGGTAGTCCCGGCACGGCGGGAGAACGCGAGCGACAGCTCCGGGCCCTGTGTCTCGGTGCTCTTTCTCCGCGAGCTTCGTCTAGCTGTCTGTTTCTGGTCGAGAACGGGGTCAAAGGACAAGGGACGAAACAAAACAAAAGAGGGACCCGTTCCGTTTCCTCTCGTCCCATACCTTACCTGTACCCGCAGCATCTACCGGGGCGCTATTCCCTATTTTCCTTTTCTTGCAGCTTTCAGGCTTGCGGGAATAGACGTATATGTCTCAGCCCGTGCCCCCTCCTTCAGATCGCCAAAGGCGAAAGAGGTGTATGTAAGCCTGGCCGTTGGGTGAGAAGGTGTGGCCACAAAGGGGCGGGTGTCTGTGTGTAAGTGCTGTGTGTAAGACATCTCGAAGAGGGGAAAGGGGAGGAGGGGAGGGGGCGTTTGTGCAATTCCCGGGCTATCGGTATGTAGGGCGTGTAGATGCGGTAGGAAATCAACCACGTCGTGTGATGACGCCTTTGAGCGGTCAGCGGGCTTGAAGGTGTGCCGTCGGAGGCGTTGGCGTTCGAGTGCGAGGCATAAGCCCTTGGCGAGCGGCCAGGTCGGGGTCGAGGAAACGGCCGGCAGGGTCATCTGCTGGGTTGTTCTCGCTGCTTAGACGCAATGGCGTTTCTTTTTGCTGCCGATGTCGCCCTGCCGTGTTGAACGTTCGATGGGCGCGGACGGCTTGAGGGATTCTCTCTTCTGTGCAGATGCAGACGCCGTACAACATGACGAGTTGCAATAGCTTCTAGCCCCTCCTTTTAAAGGGCAGATATACCTCTAGTCACCGTCAGTCACCCGGCAAGTCGCAGTAGCAATAGTGTGATTCCTTGGGACCAGAACGATAATTTCCATTAAGCTCTAATGATGATTGGTGTGCTATCCTGCCTTGCTGCCATGCCATCTCTACAACCCCTCCAGAATCCATCTTGTCCTACGCCTCCTCTCTGATGTATGGCTCGAAGCTTAACCGTGCAGTTGGTGGTACTGCAGCGCCCAGAATGTCCAGGCGGTTCTTCTTGCGTCCGATATACCGGGACACGCCATCCATGCGGTTGTTGAGGTGGGCGTACAGCTCGTTGATCTGTCGCTGTGCAACCGCCTTCTGGAAGTCGACCGGTTTTAGAATGGGCATCAGCCTGTGCGTGGGGTAAACCCGCCCTCGAAGCGCCTGCTCCTTAAGCGTGACATTCTCCTTAACCAGCCTCCATCGCCATGGCTGGGCAGGGTTAGCCCGAACACGCCAGCTTGACTCGTCCCGCAAGGCTACAGGCAAGTTCTCCTCGGGGATAGCGTTGGGGGTTGGCTCCTTTACCTGCAGGAGCATAAAGATGGCCACGGAAGAACAAAACTCCCGGATAGTCTTTACTTGTTAATATGTATTGGATCGCGAACACGACTGCATCTGCTGTCACACCCAAATCCGGTGGCAACGCTTTCAGTCGCACGCAGTCGCCGATTTCTACCCGTTCCGCTCCCAAGAAACAGCCGTAGTAGGTAGACATCTTTCCAGTAGGATCATCCGAGATAGGAGACCAGAGCGAATGTGAGAAATCGATTTTGGAGGCGGCCATCTTTGATGCGTCCAATGCCAAAACATCTCTTTTTCCCGGCTCAGCAGCTGTAGCACGGAACATTGTATCCCAAGGTACATCGTCAAACATTTTTTCCTTGAGTTCGGGTACGGTGACTGGTGGTACGCTGAAGGCGTAGAAAGGTCGCATGTCGGTATCTGCCTTGACCACATTCTGATGTGGTACGAGAGCGTGTCCGATAGGTAGAACCTCATGGCCACCGCCACCCCCAGACGCAGCAATGAGGCCAAGCCTCCATGTAGTTCCATTTTGATACCAGACAAGCTCTCCAACTCGGAAGAGCAAGGGTGCCTGGAGGCTCCATCTCATGGGTTGGTATTGTGCTTGTGGCTGGCCTTGGGGTTGTGCCTGAGTCTGGACTGGTGGCTGAGTCTGGTTGGGTGGTGACACTTGGCTTGGGGTTGTACAGCAACTTGCGGTTGGTTTGGGGGTGATTGTTGTTGAGGCGGTTGTGGTGTTTGCTGTGGTATTTGCTGTGGAGGTGGCTGCGTCAATGGCTGCTGTGCTATTGGTTGAGGCTGCTGTTGAACCTGCTGTTGGACCTGCTGTTGGACCTGCTGTTGAACCTGTTGTGGAACCTGCTGTGGGATTTGGTGTTGAACTTGCTGCTGAATTTGAGGTTGAATCTGCTGCTGCACTTGCGGTTGAGTCTGTGGCTGCGCTTGGGTGGTCGGTTGTGGATGCACTATTTGGTGATTTGTAGGTGCTGTTGCAGGCTTCGGTGAAGCTGTTGGAGGCGTCTGTTGAACCGGCTGTGCACGAGGGATTGCAGGCGAAGACCTTGGTTGCGGCTGTCCCGGTATTTGAGGCAGCGGCACGGGGGTGACTTTCTGAACCACCTTTTCGGGCTTGGCTGGAATCTCATTGGGAGTTGAAACTTGGGGCTCGTCGGCTCCGATATTCAACTTGGCAATATTGGGCATATTGCAATGCACGCAACAGCAGTCCTTGTAATCTTTGGAGCCTGACAAAAGCCATATCAAGTGTACGCCAAATTCTTGGGGCTCTTGAACAGCTTCGCCTTGATAGGATACCCAGATACCCAAAGATGCTTCGATTTCTCGTACAGCCAGTATCCTCTCGGAAACTGGACGTACCAAGGATTGCCCTCTAATTCAGGTTAGCCTTCACGTAGAAATCAGACGCAGCTCCAAGCACTACATACCATCAGGGTTAGGCGAAAGCTCCTGTTTCAATAGGATTCCAAGCTTGATCCTCCATTCGACAAATCTAGGGTCATCTTCCGCCAGACGTGTCATTTGTGGTTTGGTTCTTGGAGCTTTCTCGGCGGCAGCGGCGGCATCCTTTGCCCCTTTCTTAACCGCGGCGGTATTGTTTACCACGCCTGTTGACGTGACCGGCCAGTAGCCGGGGCCTGAATCCACTCCATCGCTCCGAGCGATTCGAATAACGTCAAAGTCTTTGGTATCAGACATGTTGAATAAATGAATTTTCGGTAGGCGTGGCAGATGTAGATAATGCCTTAGTGGAGACCGATAGGCGATGCTCCAACAGCTGCTGGATAGGCTGGTTTCCTGGGCAATGCGGTAGTCCGACGAGGCTTTCGCAAGCCTGTAGCTGGCCTAAACCTGGCTGCCTGCTCAAGCACCTAAAGAACCCAGCGCCAATCTTTGAGTAATGTGAACACGCAGTCGAACCATTCCTCTGGGGTGGAGCGATCCGTCAATTGCAGGATGGAACCTTCGTATGGCTTCTCGCAGTAGTGACACGTGCAGCGAATAAGGATGTCAAATTCATCTACGCGACGCAGGAGCTTCTGAGAGTCTTGAGCGGGATTTAGATGAGTACATAAGTAAGTGTCAGCTTGTTGGAATTGCCCCTTGTAAGAGCTGCTTCCAGCTCTTCAAATGCGAGGGCGTGGTAAGGTAGGTAGGTATGTAGTAGGTCGTGAGCTTTGGTCCTTACAGTGAATGAAAGACCTGGTGTTGGTTGGATGAGTCAGCAAGCCTACAGGTCCTCACGATTCCAGGTGCTGCCCACCGTCACCTTTGACGCCTGAATTCCTTTGTGCAAGCTGTACAGTGCTGCACTATCACGCTCTGATGGAAGACGTTGTCTAGAAATTGTTACAGGCCATTCAATCCGAAGTGCACATGGACTGTCGTGAGCCTAAAATCTGTCAGTGGCACCGTCAAGATAATTTGCACTGCCACCCAGAGCTCAGTGCCAGCCACAGTTACAATATCTGCACTCACTCAACGCGTGAGAGGCGCGTCGCACTCTCTCGTCATTGTTGAAGAGAGCGAGCCAACTCGACCATACTCAAGACTGGGTCCGGCAAAATGGAAAGCGTGCTCGGCCATGACTATAACAATGGAAATCGCGCGTTTCTACAAGCTCTCATGGCCCGTGGCGCCGTGACTTTTGAGGAGTGCCGTCCCATATTAGCAGCCATCTTCAATGCTCAGCAAAGAAGCGATGATGAGGTGCGACCGGATCAAATCACGGAGCAGGACTTTCAAAAATACATGACAACAGCATCCGAGGCAGTATCTCTCTTTGACTATGAGATCCGAAGTGTGCTTCATCAGGTCACTCGGCAGCGTATCTACGCCCTTGTCAATACTGCATCCGACCCCAGACTCAACTAGCCACCATATGCACCCCGGAGGAGCTGGCATTCATCAAGCGCGCATTTGATGCCATGTTTGATACGTTCAATACCCCGCGTATGGAGGTCTTGGCGATTACGGAAATGCAAGCCATCAAGCTGGCTCGGCCCGATCGAAGACAGAGCAACACCCAGGTTGAGGCGGGTGAGGAGTCACAAACCCCTTGGACAAGGGCCTCAAACACAGCGAGGTAGAAACAGTCTTGGCCAACCTTGTTGACGGAGGGTGGTTGGAAAAGAGCCGAGACGGGTTCTACTCTGCCACGCCGCGAATGTTGCTGGAGTTGAGACCGTGGCTTACTGAGACCTACAACGACCCCGATGCTGGACCGAATGAGTGGCAGCGGATCAAATTCTGCGAGGCCTGCAAGGACATTGTCACTGTTGGGCTACGTTGCGCCGAGCGAGACTGCACTCTGCGCCTTCACGACATCTGCCAGGACGCATTCTGGCGAGCGAGGCGAGGCAAGTCTTGTCCGAAGTGTTCACGAGAGTGGTCGGGGTCTCACTACGTTGGAGAGAGGGCTGTAACAATGACTGAAGCCTTCAGGAAGGGACAAAGGCGGGCCGGTGGGAGACGCAGTAGCTTGGCTGATGATGTGATGCACGATGAAGGTCTAGATGTGGAAGCAGAGGATGCGCAGGAAGAGCAGGAAGAAGCAGACGAGGAGGAATAAAACGGTTGGTGAGAGGACAAGCTAGCCGCCTTATATTAACATGTGATACCCTGACTTTACTACACATCTTGAAATGTTATAAGATTTTTGTGATTTTATAGCTGGCGTTTGAATACTTATTCATGTAGTATTTGATACGGTCGCAACCAACAGCAGATAGAGTCGTGTGTTTAGTGTGGCTTATGACATCACATGTGGCGGTGCACCACGTAACCCAGCAACTTGGGAGGCATCAAGGAAGATGCACATGGCTGATCGTCATCGATACACGCGCATGCAACACACGTCTTATTGACCTGGTAGTCTTTGCAAAGTTCTGAAACATACCAGGTCTTTTCATAACAGCAGCTTTGAAGGCATCCTCCAAAATGCTCGATTTTCTCACCAAAAGGTCCAAGAAGGCAAAGGCGGAGAAGGATGGCAAGGACGGCGCCGGGGGTAAGCCGGAGGGTACCCAGGTAAGTACGGAGCACGACGGCTCCAAGGAAGGGCCCCCAACGGCAGTCCAAGACCACGCGCAGTCTTCTGCTAGTGGACATCATGCTGGTCATCACTCCGGTAGCCATCCTCATGTGAGCCCTGTCCTCAACCCGGAGGACGAGGAGTTTTGCAGAGTATCCTGGACAGCGATGATGGACCCCCTCCGCCTCTCCCTCCAAGAGTCTCCCATGATAGGGATTGGCCCTCTGACACCGAGGACACCTCGGTTGAGAGGGCGCTGTATGAGCAGCCCAAAGACACGCCTGCAGCTGGTGCTAAGCCAGAGGAGAAGCCCGAGGAAACAACCAAAAAGGAAAAGAAGCAAAACAGACTGTCTCTTCTCTTTACTCGGCACAAAAAGAATGAGGATGGACTCAAACCAGAAGGTGTCTCGCCCGCGGAAGCTGAAAAGGAGAAGAAAGACCTGAGCCGCGTGCTAGACCGGCTCAATCTCTCCGCGAAGAACAACACGGTCGTTTCTGTCTCCAACGAAACGTCTGAAGCCCTACAAAAGTTCACCCAAGTCTTCAAAGACCTCGTCAATGGCGTCCCCACCGCCTACGATGACCTTACGAAGCTCTTTGATGACCGCGACGGCGCCCTCAACAAAGGCTTCGAGAAGCTGCCCAACTCACTCAAGAAGCTCGTCACACAGCTGCCGGAGAAGCTGACGAGCAGTATCGCCCTGAGCTATTGGCTGCCGCGGCGGAGAGCCAGGGCATGAAGCCCGAGGATACTAGCTTCGATCCTAAGAATACGGCAGAGAAGCTTCTCTTGACCAAGAAGATCATGGAGCTGGTCACCAAGCCTGGTGCCATCGTTTCCATGCTGCGGGCCATTGTCGAGACATTAAAGGCCCGCTGGCCCGCCTTCATTGGCATGAACGTCATCTGGAGCGTTGCTCTTACACGTAAGTCGGGAGTTACTCAGTTGGTTGGGACATGAAAACCGATGCTAATATCCCTCTTCCAGTGCTCATGCTCATGCTCTGGTACTGCCACAAACGTGGTCGCGAAGTTCGTCTCGAGCGTGAGCAGTCTGAAAACATCATCGATGGCAGTGACCGCATCGAAGAGCTCCCTGATGATCCCACACTGCCTGCACCCAAGCCTAGTGACCGAGGTGAAGGCGAGAGGGCCGTGCCTACAACGCAGCCGGCCTCGGGTCCTCAGATAGATTTGTCCCGACCACCAATTGGCGCAGACGCGCCGACGGAATCTCGCGCCCCTTAAGTTATCCGCCATGTCCCAGCCACATTTTGAGCACCCTAATAATCTCCAGGATCCTGGGCAATAAGCTTGAGGCGATATTTCATGATTCACGACACGCAAGAGTTGGGATAGCAGGCAATGTTTTTGTTATGTGCTGCGCGAAATGGGTATCATTGTTGGTTATAATAAATCGCAAGATGACACTGTCCTAGTCAGTTTTTAATCATCCTGGACTAGTTCCTTGATTTCCTCCTGCCAGGTGCCATGGCCACCGCATCGCTCTTTTCCTGAACGCCAACTGAGTCCGTAGCGCCGCCGCCGTCCTGCATCCAGAAATCCACCTCATCAATGATGTCGTAGACAATATCCTCGACAATTTGCTCTCGGTAACGGTCAGATACTGGGCGGAGACTCGATCGCACAGTTCCATTTTGATGGCTTCCGGTAGACTCGCCGTTGGTTGGGCTCAAGTCTGGAGGGGGAACCAAAAATCGGGCCCAAAGTTGACCTCTGCAGCGCCGCCTCGGAATACGCTGATGGCCGGGTAGTAGCCAAGCATGCCATCGTCCAGGCCTTCCCGAGCTCCGACTTGGGGCATGGGTTTCGAAGCAGGAGGGAGGAAGCCGAGGAGGTTCTCGAAAGGCGTGCCTATTAATACCCCGTTCTTGTATACTCGGATGTATGAGTTCGGAAGAGTACGAAGGGCAGGAGTTGGGTGATTTGAATGGGGCTGCTCGGATGACGAGCCAGCGCTGGTCATCGGAGATGGGTTCATCAGATCCTCCAGCTCCTTGCTTGAATGATATTCGATCTTTTCAAAGTATGTGTGAGCTTTGAACCTAATGGGTACTCGATCACGGACGATATTCGGCGCCTCAGCCGTCGCGGGAGTCTCCGTATCAGCTTGGTCTACAGCTGGGTTGTAGTGGCCAGACATGATCTTCCTGTGGAGGTGCTCGGATGGCAGCTGGATTTCCAAGCCGATTACGTCTCCTTCACGAATACCCTCCCCAGGAGGAAAGAAATCTTTGGTCGAGACATGAACACCTTCTCGCCAGACACGTCCCGGATCCCGTAGCTGTAAGCATCGAACCCAACAGGGGCATCGAGAGAAGCTTCTCGCCTAGCCCATCCCACTCTCACATGCTTCTTGCTGTCCGTTGCGGCCTCTCCTTCTTTGGCGGGTCGAATGCCCTGCGTGATTTTGCATTCCCAGTACCATCTGCCTTCGCGCACAGCAACATTCGCACGCGCCATGCGGAACCCTTTGTTTGTCGTGACTTGGCGAGCGGATTTATTGAAGAAGACATGCGTCGCTGCGTCTTCGAAGCTCATGCGGGGACCGAATGGCTCGGCCTCTGTTTGACGGTAGTAGATGATGGAGGGGAACAAAGGGTCGGCTATGCAGTGGGTATATCGAAAGTTCTTCTTGTTGAAGACACTGGCAAGAATGGTTAGAGCAAACGATTGACATCCGGCAGACACAGGCAGAGACTTACTGATCGGAAGTCTCAAAGAACTCGATACTCTCTCCGTCAGGCCCTGTAGCTTCGTGATGCAGCGTGAGCACAGGTCCTCGGGGCAGATCAAAGTCGGAGGGCTTAGGCGGCGCGAGCTTGTATCGCAAGGGCCCGGTTTCACTCTGCTTGGGCTCCTTGGCAGCCTTCGGATCGGGGTCGCACGCGTGCTATCGATGCCTTTGGCCTCGCGCTTCTTGAGCGTCTCTTTCTTGGTGCGCGTCGGCTTGGACCGGGCTATCTGTGCGGAATCGTCCTGTGAAGGAGCCTCTGTAGATTTGGCGACCTCGGGATTGAGCGGCGATGGGACCGCGGGGCTGTGGCCTTCATCGAGTGCGCGTTTCTGAGGAATTGAGGAGAGCGGCGCCGCAGGAGCGGGCTCTTCTTTGGTGCTGTCGAATTCTGAGGCCATGTCGTCTGCTTTACAGCATCCCGGGAGAGCGTGGGCGGTGGGTGGCAGTGGTTGCGACGGAGCTCTGTCGCGTGATGGGCCAGTCTGCGCCAGCGCGTGAAGCTTCAGTGTCGAAGCACGGAGCTGTGGAGTGGAGCTAACGCGATGCACGGAAATTCAAGGTACGTACCAACATGGACATGTTGCATTTTCGGAAAAATGTCATTGTTCTAAGTGGGCTTAGTGCTGCCGATGACCGTGATGACTAAGCTCCAGCGTCCACCATTTTGACCAATCACGATGTCCCAAATGTAATAAAGAGCTCCTATTGGTGCTATGGCGCGTCCTCCAAGATCTCCCACGCCCCATCGTTGCATCCGTCAACCTCTTAGCGAGACGACATGTTGGAGGGCACCCATTTGTCAGATCTCCATTCTCTAACAAAATTCTCTGGTCCTTGGATTCCCGAACAAGGATTTGCCGGGCGTCCTTCGCAAGGGTAAGGTGAAGCGCATCGAACAACGCCACATCGGATTGACCTGTGGGCCTCGTCTGGACTTCCATTGCTGCAGCACAGCACCTCTCTTACCGTCCTGTAAGGCCCCGCGGCGGACTCGGCGCACCGACTCGGCCCTTGTGCATTGCATAGACAGGATTCCTCCAAACAGGCTGCCGTGCTCAGTCCACATCACCCTTGCATACCGCATACGCATACATCACCTCACACAAGTCTGTGCTTCTTCAGCACCGCTTGCTCCTGTTTGAAATCGATCTCGTGCCGCCTGGAACCGATCCGAATACCTGGGGGCAGCAGCCTGGCTTTGCCTTCAGCCGCCTTACCCACTTCTAGAACGCCACGACGTCTTCACATCACACCATTGACCGAAGCCCAGGTCTCGGACAACCATCCTACCGGCCGTCTTTCATTCGTCATCATCACCGCCGTCTCCGGACCCCGCCTAATGCCTACGACGATCGCTTCATGACCTGAGCCCGCCTTTTGTCTTATCCGCCACTCCAGATACCTTGATTCTTTGCGCAGGCCTCACGAAGCCATCCACGCCCTGCCAAGTTTCTTCCTTGAATGGCCATGAGCGACGTCGGAAGTCCAGGTGTCCTAAAGGGGCACCCACGAGAGAATGCGTCGACACGAACCGCCCTCCTCCCGCCCTATGACGACCAAAGGCAACCGTTCCGATGCGAGCACCACCTCCCGCGAGCCGAGTCGATCACCCTTGCCTCACGATGTCCCTGCGGTTCAGGCCAACGGCGGCAGCATTTCTCCTCGATCAAGAGACAGCCCCATGACCGATGCGCCCGCTTATTATAACGCTCCTAGCCCGGGCTCTACCGTTGGGGAGTCTTTCGGTAGCGCCAGTCCTGCACCCAGTAGTATCCAGGGCCAAGGCGGTCAGGTCTGCAGGTTGGTCAAACCCTCAACGCTTTGCATCGCCACCCATCGCTAACGGATTGCAGCAACTGCGGGACGACGAGAACACCGTTGTGGAGGAGATCACCTCAGGGAGCTACCATTTGCAACGCATGTGGCCTTTATCAAAAGGCTCGGAATGCCGCGCGACCAACCAGTCTCAAGAAACCCCGAATGTGGTTCCGGCCGGTTCCCTCGCCAACCTACCTCGAAAGCGAGTTCCGCCGCACCGAACAAATCCGTCCCAAATGTGGCCGGTGCTACGTATGTTGCTGCTGAGCAAACCCCATCAGGCACTTGCCCTGGTGGGGACGGTGTAACGGAACGGGTGGTGCTGAGGGCTGCAACGGCTGTCCAGCATACAACAATCGCATATCGAAGAGTGCACAGCTCAACGTCGTACAAAAACACGGTGGATGTCAAAGTCAAGCTGCACCAACCAAGAATGAGCCTACGCCTATCGACATCAACGCTCTTCAAACTCAAAACCAAGACACGACAGTGGTCATAGCCTGTCAAAACTGTGGTACTACCATTACCCCCTCTGGAGGCGTGATGAGAGCGGCCACACCATCTGCAACGCTTGCGGTAAGTCACTTTCATGATACAACGATGGGTCTTTGTCAAATACTAAACGATGTAGGTCTCTACTACAAGCTCCATGGCGTGCATAGACCAGTCACGATGAAGAAGGCCACCATTAAAAGACGAAAACGCATTATACCCGCTGCTCATGACGAAGAAATGGAGGACGTCTCGGAGATAATGGACTTTTCTGTTGACGAAAAGACTCCAGAGAGGGAAGTATGAATGAGGATGGGTCTGTCAATCTTGGACTGCGCCGCCGCCCGGATCGCCCATTGACAATCGAGCCCATGCCTGCTTCTGTGCTGGGCAAGCAAAGTCCACCATTGCCTTCAGCATCGGACTTGGCTGCTTACCACCAGCAACATATACAATCTCGCGGTGCATCTGGTTCTTTTAATGACGACAATCGGTTGGCCCCTCTGGCGTCGATGAGTACGGTATCAGAGAGGCAGCCATCCATGTCGCCGGTTTCCTTTTCATCAAGACGAAAACGATCATTCTCTGCCACAGATACCGAAGTTGGCAGTATTATTGACGGCGGCTACGATAATGTCAAGCGAGTATCATCCATCAAATCAATCTTAAACCCGTCAATACCCGGGTACACTGAGGATAACCAAGGTTATACCTTACCACCACTTCGATCCCCTAGTCATGGTCTTAGTTCGATACCGAGTACCGCAGGAGGTTTCCGTCACGCGACGCGACACCAAGCTCTGTTCTACATGGCGGGCTGCCGGGCAACGAGGACAGTCAAGCTTCGAAAGCGGAACGTCGTGCAGCACTGGAACGAGAGGCCGAACAGATGCGACAGCTACTTGCTGCCAAAGAAAGAGAATTGATGGAACTACGAGGTTAACGGCAATGAGAAAACGTGGATCATCACAACAACGGCGTCTGGTGGAGCTCAACAGATTCAATGTTCACGAACGAAATTTTGTTTTTATTATTTGAGCAAGGAGTTGCCGGTTTAGGGAAAACAACAAAATGACGGATATGCCCCGAAAGAGAGTGGCCTGTTCAGCTTTACTTCCCGACAAGGCTGATTTACAGGGGCTAGGGTCATTGATGCCTCAAAAGTGCCTCGGATACGGTAGATCATATTATAGATATTCAAATCAAGCAAACGTTTGCAACTGATATTTGTCTCAACGTTTCAGCAGTGAATTGGCTCAGGAAGGGCCACAATGCGAATGCCTTGGTATGTCGAAAGTGCGCATTAGTAGGATCTCAGGCGGCCCACTGTCAATCGTGGAGATCAGAGGGGGAAGAATCCATCGAACGTGCACTGGACCCAGACGGCGACCATGGTTTATGTATGTGAGGAAACATTCCACTGCTACATAGCACGATCCTCGTGCCCCATTGGCAGATTCACGAAGACGAGGCAAATGATGGAGTTGCCTCGCATCAGGGAGGATTCGACTTATCTCGCTAAGACCACCCGCAGGCTCAAGTGTTCGAGCCTGATCCGGGAAGGACCGATCAAATCAAATGCATGCATAGAAGGCGTCCAAGCGTGGCAACGGGATGGGGGCGCGAGCATTGGGATCAGGGAGAACCATGCTGCTGTTCCCGATTGCGACAGCCACGAGGAGGCCTGGAGGCCTGGGCAGTCTGCTTGGCACGATGCTGTAACAAGCAATCTACGTCAACATCTTCTTCGGCTGTCTCATCGTCCCGTCGGGCGCAGACCGAACCGTTGCATGTCCTGTCCCCATCGGATCAGCCTGACCTCAAGCGGTGCCCCGTTGACTGCATCTGGCAAGCGGATTTCCTGGAAGAGGCCAAGCCGGCGACCGCTCGCCGATCATTAAGATGAAGGTAAATTGCCTGATTGTCCCGGCCGGCTCTCTGATTTGAGCAGCAGCCCTATACAGGTCAGCTGCGCAGAGTCGCTCGCGCGCAAGTGCTTATATCAGATGACATAATGATGTGAGATGTGACCATGGCAACGATAATTGGAGGACGTGCCGGAAAATGGCGAGATGCCATGGCGTGAGAGGTCAGTTTCAGGGCAAGCGTGGCTTGCCTTTTGATTCTGCTCATCTCTGCACCATCAGCGTTCGGCAATTGCGTGGCAAGCTTTGTGTCCAAAGCAGGGATATTCGCCATTTGGGGAATCGGGCAGCCCTGGACTAAGCCCCTTAACCCCTGCTGGCCTCATGGGTCTGGCTGTGCTTTCTGCCCTATTTGTGTCAGCACTACATCGTTCTATGTGGAATCTGATAGGGGAATGGGAAGAGGAGCAGGGACCGCGTGAAAGACGATGTGGGTCAGAGGATGAACCTGGTTTCATCAGCCATGCAGGTCGCCGTCCACGATGTAAGTGAAAGGAGGGAGCTGCGGCTCAGCGGCACTCTGGAGAGAGGGAGACGGGCTTCGGACGCTGTATGGCTACTATATACGGATGCAATCATGAATGGTCTGCGAGGCGATGCTGTCAGATCATGGGGTATCCACGAGGAGCCCACGCGCAGTGCAACGAGGGCGGCTTTGCCCGCGTCTTACACGCAATTAAACCGCCTAAAGATCAACAAGAGGGCACTTTTACCTGAATCCATCATGGCTTGTCCCACCCTGCGTGGCAGGCAGGGACCAAAGTCCTAGCCACCCCTGATGGGTGAAGGATCGTAGCTCCAAGTTTGAGACCAGAGCACTTAGTGCGAGTTCAGCTTCGTCGGGACCGAGCTCCATACAGGGCGCAAGGCGCTTCCAGAATTACCTTCTTCGGCCTCACAGAGCCGTGATCCTCGTGTCTCTGCCCCTTTCCCTTCAGCCTGTGCCGGGGCTCCATCTTGACTTTTCCTTTCTTTTCCTTCCCCATGCCCGACTTTCATTTCCTTCTTCTTTTCTACTAACCGATCGTCGTTCGCTTCCCTCGTATCCCGTCCTTTCCGGCGGTGACCTGTTGTTCGATCCACATCAAGCGTGTGTGCTCTTATATGCAGCCCAGCCTGCACGATGTCGAACTATGTAAGACTTGCCTTGGAAGTCACGCTGACTTTGCTTCCTCTGCATCTGCGTGACCCATTCGTGTGACGAAGATGGAACCTCCGGCTGACCTCGATGCCCCCAAACAGCAGTACGATGATACTCCGGAGCTAGCTCGCGCGCATGAGCTGCCCGAGGTATATAACCCGCAGACGGCTGGTCACCACCATGGGACGCAGCAAGTCAACGAGGTCCAGCAAGAGTGGTCGCCCTTACAGTCACATCCCTCAGCGCCTCTGCCACCCACGCCGAGAAACCAAGCACCGTTGCCGCCGCCTCCAGTCCCGATCCCGACCCCGACCGTGTACTCCAAGCACGATGAATCCATCTATGGCAACAACCGACAAACCATGGATTCCGCCGCGGCTTCGACCCTGCACCACTACGCCGCGGAACCTCGCGAGTCAAGACCCCCTACCCGGCGAGCTCGCGAGGGATGGTGGTGTCCTCGGTCGCAGTTCGCGGCTGGTGTTAATCCTGTCGATCCTTTGCGGCATTCTGGGCATGGCCGTTGTTGGTCTGGCGGCAGGAACTGGTGTCGTGGCTAGCAAGTACTCCGACACGAGTCTCAAGTTGGAGCATTTGAGTTCATCGTACTCGGCGTTGCAGGCCGGCTCCATGACAGCGACCAGCTCAGCACCAAGCGCCACATCATCGTCGATCAACTACTCAGATATAACCAATGGCTGCTCAGACAATGCCTCGAAGGTCACCGGAACAACATATACCTCGCAGCGTAAGTAAATGTTCCTATTCATGGGTCCGGTTCGGACTGGTAGAAGTGCAGTGACGGAGACGGGAATGCTTGGCATGGAGAGACTAACGCTGTGAAACTTATAGTCGATCAACTACCCACCTTCACCATGTTCTGCAACCAGGATACGAAAGAAGACCCCATCACTGCACTCTTCGTCGCGGACTTCAACTTGTGCATGGAGGCTTGCTCCTCTTGGAACCGCTACGTACGCGAGCAGCCGGCACGCAAGGAGAAGAAATGCAAGGCTGTTACATTCATTCCATCGTGGAGCAATACGGCCAAGTCGCTCAAGGCCGAGCTCCCGGGAGACTGCTACCTGAAGCCTCCACCTCAGTCTCGGTCTAACCTGCAGAAGCAGGGAGACATTGAGCTGCATTCCGCCATTATTGAAGATCTCGACGACGACAACGACACGCCGACCCAAACTCCCAAGTCGTCCTCAAGCTCCCAAGCGTCCAAGGAGACAGGAAGCCCCAAGTTAATTTAAAGAGCGTTTGTCTCTGTGCCGCGCACAACGCATCATTCATTCACCAATGCTTTTCTTTGAGCTTCCAATTCTTTTCTCTTTTCGTCTGTACATCTTTTTCTTATTTCTTTCTCTTCCTCTTCACCAATATCTCTTGAAAGATTTATCGGAATGGCGTGCAGCGCAAACATAATGTGTATGGGCATCATTTTTGGAAGAAAGGAAAGGCATTTGGGTCATTACCTGACAGGATGGTCTGGTTAATGAACGGCGGAAGCAGGAGGGGCATACATAAACAGTTTACGATACCCTCCAACATCAGATTGATACTCCATTGGTAGAAGGTATCGATCAATTCAAAGCGAGCTGAACCCAACTCAAGTCACAACTCCGGTCCGTGAAGCTGACTAATGACGACACGAGAATGCTGACTGTAGTCGCCGGGTTTCTGGCAATGTCGCAATTGAAAGCGTCGGCGGCTAACCTGCCTCGACTTGGTGGAGACTTGGGGCAGCCTCGGGACAAAAATACGACTGCTAAAAGAGATCAAGCATGTGTCGCGATGATGCGGCTGAGAGTGGATTGGTAAGCGGGTCCTAGCCGAGCAGACGCTCCAGGCTAAATAAAACATTATGCATATGGAAGCGGACGCCGTTGAGTCACAAAGGCCAGCTGCGTTGGAGGCTTGGGTATGCATTAAAGATTCGCGTCAACAGGTATCCCCAAGGGCCGGGATCTAAGCGTCGAATGGCTATCCCCGGAAAGGGTGCGCCTCTAGAATGGCTACGGGACAGGCTCGGCCGTGTTTAACACTGATGGAGGGTGACTAGCCGTCCATAGAAGGAAAAAATGGATTCCTATATCGGCAAACCGCTGCATGCTCAGGGTCTTCCTCTGGAACGCTCCCGTGGGCACCTCCGCGCCGGGCAGGCTTGGCCATCCGTGCGCAGCGCAAATACTATGGCCATCGTGGGGCTGCCCACGGGTCGGTGGTGATTTTGGGCCCCGTACATTGACATGCATATACGGTCCATCGGGGAATTCGGTTTATCGCTTGTCAGAGTAGTATGGCGTGGAGGAAGAAAGAAAGCCGAAATGCGACCAAAGCCGAAGGATGGCATGGCATGGCATAACATAGCACGGCATAGCGGTGAGGGTACGTAGTTGATGAAGCACGTCGTCACACGCGTGACTGGTTTTTGTCAAGGAAAGATAGCCAAGAACGTATGGCTTCGACGTCATGAAGAATGGATGAATGCTGATTAATATCCATCATGTTGATGTAACTTCACGCTGCATGGAGGAGGGTAAGGTTGGCTCGGATCCCCTCTAAGAAGAAGGCCCTGTAAGACGACGACATGTAAGATGAGATAGGAAGGAACTGTGAGTCGGTTTCGGGCCTGTGCACGAGTCACAGGCCGTGCCGCCAAACGATATGCGCGTTGGTGTGGGTGGTGGTGGTGGTGGTTAAGGTGAGAGGGAGAGAGACAGACAGAAAGACAGACAGGGTTAGGGAAACCAGCGGTAGTGGTTTGCGCGACCGGCATCGCACGCCTTGTGGACTACATGTTCATGCGATGAGTCCCTACAGTACGGGAAACGGACACTGGTGGACTGGTGGTCGGGTCGGCTCTCTTCAGGGTTTCGCATGTCGGACCTACAAGACATGCCGCGGGGATTGTGCAGGCTTTGGCTGTGAATGGATTGTAAACGAGTCGCGTTTGGAGGGAGGCTGGTGGATTTCGCACCGTGCCTACCGTATATGGCTAGGTGATGGCTCTACAGTGCGAGGCGGTGGTGGAGTCGGGATCAAAGTGCAAGCCTGGACTAGCATCCTCCACATTAATCATCCTCTTCCTCCTCACCTCCTCCACCACCAGCACCACCAACCCGCACCGCTTACAGTGCTGTACTGCACGGCAGACTAGCAGACATGCCCAGCACAGTACCCTCGCACACGGTCTGGAACCCCTGATCGGTGGCTCCCCACTTGGCCATGTCGTAGGTTGTCAACCGAAGGGCGCACCCAGATTGACAACTTCGCACGAGATCCCTGCAGTCATCCAACGCTCCAGGCTTAGCGCACGACGTTGCGCCGGCTCGCGCATGCGAGTTACGCTATTCTGCTGGGAACCGTCAATTGAACAAAACTGACTGGTCTGCCGCTCGCTTCCACGTCTATTCTCTGGCATTCTGCAGGCAGGCAGGATATCAAAGGCTGATCCTTATATACTCTTTGCTCGCTCCACCATATCTTGTCTTCCGCAAGGCGTGGAGGATTTGTCGTCTGCTCGTCCATGTTGACTAGCCATTCATAACTCATTCTGGAGTACACTCACTGCCGCTCGCGCCCTTCCATCTACCAGGTACCGCCCGTCGGGTGTGAGCTACGCCTTGTCATTGACGACGCCCTGTGGTTTGTGCTACGACATTCCTCATTCAGACATTCGCCATGGCCGCCTTCGACGACCTAGACCAATTCGTCAACTGGGACAAGACCAGTGCCGCGGTCCCCGGGTCCAGCAGCCTGGACGACCAGTCCCTCACTGCCATTGCTAACATGTCCTCTGACCCTACTGGTGGTAACATCGACCTCGTTCTCGAAAATGTTACCGAAGATGACTTCAGCTTCTGCGCCCTGCAGCACTTCTCAGACAACATGATGACTTTTCCTGCCGCCGTTCCTGTAACGGAGGCCCCTCCCACCACAGACTTCTGGGATACACCAGACACTCCCTGCGTCAGTTGCACGCTGGAAGGCTACTCGTGCAAAAGAATCCGTGAAGGTCGTCACAAGGGCTTCTGCACCAGCTGCGTGGCTCTTTCTATCGACTGCAGCTTGGGGGCGTTATTCCCCAGAATCTCGACCCTATCTCCACAACTATGACATTCAACAACTCCTGGCCTGTCATTGAAGAGCCAACCGCTACCGTTCCCGCCCCAGCTGCTTTCCCCGTCGATGGCAACCTGCGTACTTCAGGTAGCTCTTCGACCCTGGATGTCTTGGACACCGCCAATCAATCCGACGATGCCGCCATCATTGCCCCCAGGCCAGGACCACCCCCAAGATTGGGGCTCGTTTCTCTCGAGAGTCCGTCCGCATTCTGAAGAACTGGCTCAACACCCACAACCGTCACCCTTACCCCAGTGATGAAGAAAAGAGATGCTGCAGCGCCAGACCGGTCTCAACAAAGTTCAGATCACCAACTGGCTCGCCAACGCCCGGCGCCGAGGCAAGGTCCAAGCCCCTAGGTCCACTTCACCCGTCGTTGGAAACTGGTCTGGACCCATCGACATTCCCCAGAGACGTGGTACCCCAGCTCTTGAGGCCATGAATCCTTTGGAGCGTTGGAAGCACTCTCCTCCTGAGAACGAACCTGCCTCCGTCACAGCCATTGCCAGGGCCGTCACGGCTTCGAGTTCCGGTCTCTCTTCCGGTCTCAACAGTCCTTTCAGCTTGAACTATACCGATGATGGATCAAGCAGGTCTCTGTGTCAGTCCTCAGCCAGTTCCTTGGGAACTTCCCAGTCGAGCAACGGCTCGCTAGGTTCGGCATATTCGCATGGCTCACGCAATTCGTGGGGTTCCTTTGGCTCCGTCCCTTCAACAACCGAGCTCGCCGTCGACGTCGAAGAAGAGCAACTGGCCAGCAGGGTGTCGATGGGAAGACTAGCCTTGCAGATCCGGTCAAGACCTTCCAGTGCACTTTCTGCACAGAAACATTCCGAACCAAGCACGACTGGCAACGGCACGAGAAGTCTCTCCATCTTTCGCTAGAGCGGTGGGTTTGTGCGCCCGCCGGTCCTCGGGTTGTCAACCCTGAGAATGGGCAACTCTCCTGTGCGTTCTGTGGTGAACCAAACCCCGATGACGCCCATATCGAAAGCCACAACCACTCGGCTTGCCAAGAGCGGACCCTCGATGAACGGACCTTCTACCGGAAAGATCACCTGAACCAGCACCTGAGGCTGGTGCACAACGTCAAGTTCGCGGATTGGTCAATGAAGACGTGGAAAGTGGCTACCCTCAAATCCGATCTCGTTGTGGTTTCTGTGGTATCGTGATGGATACTTGGAGCTTTCGGGTGGATCACCTGGCGGAGCATTTCAAGTCTGGTAAATCCATGGCGGATTGGAAGGGTGACTGGGGTTTTGAGGTTCCTGTCCTTGATATGGTTGAGAACTCTATCCCTCCATGTATGAGACCTCTGCAGTATCCCGTAGACCAGCTGAAGGCATCTAACCAATGGTAATAGATTTGATTCACTACGAGCGAACCTCCCCTTGCCATACGTAGCAAGCAACAACTCACCTGAGACCCCCAGGAATGCCTACGAGCTCATCAAACTGGAACTAGATTACTTTTCTGTCTGCCACCAAGATCAGCATGGCCGACCCCCACGGACGAGGAGCTGATGGTCGAAGGTTGCCGTATTATTTTCGCTTCCGAGTTGTTGTCTTTACAGGGCATCGCAACGCAGGCATCATGGCTTCGTGATGTTATCATGAAGTCGGTGGATCTCGAGAAGAAGGCCAAGTTCGGTCCCTCAGAGGTGCCGCTGAAAACAGACTGGCGACATTGAAGATTAACGGCAAAGACAACTTGTTCGAGCAGTGTCCAATGGAGTTCCAGCTGCAGGAGTTTGTCAGGGCGAAGAGGCTGCTTGGTCTAACGGCCATGGACCATGAGCTGCAAGAAGAGGCTTGCAGAATCGTCGGTCGAGTCGAAGAGGTGTCCACCCATCCGTCTGGCGCCATTGCCAACTGGCTGCTGCGCTTGATTGCGTCTGGTACCCATTGGCTAGCACCCTTCCGGCGCCGGGCACACCTCCCACGAATTGAAGACATACAGGATGAGGTCCACCGATCGACAGACCCGATGTCGATCGATTCAACCATACACAGCTATTCCCGACTGGAGAGGGAGTTGGGTGATTTCCTGAAGTCCCAACGAGCGCGTGGACTCGAGCCGACCGATGAAGACCTACAGCGAGAGGCGCGTATCATTATCTACGAGTTCGACGACGGGTGGAACCAGACGGCCGCCGATAACAAGACTTGGCTCGCGGACTTTAAGAAGCGTCATCCTGCAGAGGGTGAGGCAACCCCATCTGAAGGATCCCTGGATATTTCTGTATCCCCATCCCATAGCCCTGACAACAGCCCCTTATCGGCCATTCCAACATCGAAAAAGTCACCCCCATTCGCCGGTGCAGGAGCAAACGCTCTTAGCCCTCTGTTTTTGAACGATGCGAACTGTTACAGGCGACTCAAGACGGAGTTGCGCAGATGGTTGTTGGCCACATTGTCACCACGTAACCCAGCCAGACGTATGCCTACCGACGCTGAACTGCAGTACCAGGCACGCTGGATCATGTACGGAGAGTGAGTTGACGTGATCCATTTCTCTCTTGTTTGCTAGCTAACACATCTTAGTGATGACCCATGGAACCAAACTGCTGCAGATAATGCCGAATGGCTGCAGCGCTTCAAAAACTGGGCGGGTGTGGCCGACAATGACGGTCCTGGACTGTCATCTACACTTGCTTGGGCTTTGGAGCAGGGTGGTTCTGGCTTTGCGCCTCCTTACCTCTTCCCTCGAGGACGATGCGGACAGTTTGAGGACGACATTCAGGTATCTATGGGAGAGGGTGCCAAGCCAATTCCAACACAGAAGACGTTGGCAAACAACTACCTCCAAGATATGATTTACCGCTATCCGCAACCAGGCAGCGTGTTCTGCTCACGCGAGCTTGAGCAAGGCTTGATCGACATGGCAGAGAAGCATTTTACCAAGACAGGCGCATTACCTTCGGATGAAGCAATGCAGAGTCGCGCGAAGGAGATAGTCAGCATGGAAACAACGGCAGCGGATGACCCAATGCTGTTGGGCAAGTTCAAGACGATGATGCTGGAGAAGCTTGGCCAGGCGCCGGCGCAGCCAGATGTTTCATCTGCGCTACCTACGAATATGGATGTGAACATTTCGGATGAGGAGGTTGAGAACATGCTGCAAGACATGCAGTTCGAGCTTACCAACGACAGCTGGTATCAAGCCGGACAGCAAGAAGGATCCGAGGATGTAGGGGTGTGATGCTTCACTAGAGCAAGCAATGTGCCATGATGCATGACTCGACTGAAGAATATTTGGCTTTTTGCGTTGTGAGACGAGACGATGAAGTTTCAATATTATACGCAACGACATGTTTTTTGGCTAAGGGATGTGCAGCAAATATATACCCGGGGAAAAAGAAAGGTGGCCGGCCCAACAGGATGTTTTTGGAATGGTTGGCTTGAATAGACTCATGAACTGGTGTGAACTTGGGATTATGGGCATTTGATAGACTTGAACATTAATACAGCAATCTAATTACTACATATATCAATGACTGAATTACGGTGATCGATCAAGATGTCTGGTGATGCGCCTACGCCGTCTAAGCTTGTGGGTGTGGTAAAGGCGTGGTTGAGTGAAGATTCTTCACCAGTTTACTGTTGGAAAAGCTTGGCCCGATTCAACTCGGGGACTAGACAGATAGACCATCATACCTGATACTGAAGAAAAAAAGGAACAAGGCACAGGCCCATCCAGTAACGACCTCCTAAGATGACCATTGGCATGGCATTTAACCATCATGGCCGTTTTGGGCGAGGCTACATGTGCCCATCATGGTTTAGTCGTAACCTTACGTTACCTTCCTTATGCATGCCTGCCGCTGCCGGACTTTGTCAACGCGCTGTAACTTAAAGGATAAGTCAGTCTATAGTCAGCGCATCATGGCCAGGCACCCTTCTTCTCTTTTTTTTGCTTTTTCTTTTCTCTTTTCCAGCTCACAAATTTCCCGCCCGCCTAGCCATCGGCCGTTGCAGGCCTATCGTCATTGCTTTTCTCCATCGACCATTCAGCCGGGCCACTGCGGCGCAGCGCATAGCGGCATTGAAGACGAGGTCAGCAGCGCGAGGAGAGAGGGTGGTGGGACGGCCCTTTGGAAGAGTCATTCCATTACATTACATTACATTACATTACATTACCTGGCATCAACGCCTGCAACGACCGTTGCTCCTGCGATGCGTCTATAAAGAGGCACACTAAGCGGCTGAAGGATTGGGCTTTTTCCGCTTCGACATTCGTCAACACACCTGGCCATGCCGACCTATCTTTGCCATGGCTTCCGCTGGCACCGCCTCAGCATCCGCATCTTCGTCATTATCCATGACCTCGAGGATGCCGCCCCAGATTGGATCATTGGATACGATACTACGGCGCTCATCCTAGACCAGCTCTACGAGAACTTTGACTTTCTCCCTCAGCTGCCGAGCCCAGCAGAAACCCCTGATGAGGGAAAGCAGACGGAAGGGAAGGCCCCTGAGGCTGAGAACGTGGAGGAGCAGGAGCAGGAGCAGAAGCGGAAACCGCTCGGCCACCAGGATGAGGACATGAGCCTGCCTCCGCCCCGCGTGCCCGACTCCGAAGATGCAGTGCTCATGCACCAATGGACTCCCATCCGGTTCCTGGAGGAGTACGACCTGAATGAGACAGAGGTTGCCGCTAGACCTTACGCCTACGTGGCTGACCACGTTGTCCGGGTAGACCTGAGCGCGGACATCGCCGCCGAAATGGCCAAATATGAGGCCAATGCCAAGAAGAACGACTTGTCATGGTTCGAGCAGCTAAGGGACAAGATGCAGCCAGGCGAGGAGATGCGGTGGTACGTCGTCGTCTGCGATGACGAGGAGCGGGCTAGGCCGGAAGAGATGGACGAGGATGATGATGAGGTCAAGGAGCTGAGCGATGTTGAGGAGGTGGATTCCATGGAGGTGGACTCGTTGCCGCATAGGCCTACTTCGATATCCAAAGCAGAGGCGTTTGCCGAGAATCCAGAGGACAGGACTACACCCACAGCAGCCAAGGCGCCCGAGTCCAGCGGCAGCGGTAGCATCCCGGAAACAGCACCTATCCAAGACCAGCAGGATGTGGCCAGGGCCGAGAAGCAAGATCAAGATGGGCAGAAATCCAGCAAGACTCTAAAGAGCAAGCAGTCCATCTCCAAAGGCCTGCGGCGACTTCTAGGAAGAAGGACAAGTCATGACAAAACATGATGAGCTCCAGTGGACTTTTACGATACAAAATAATTTGTGTTGGTCAAGGGTGCTGGGTGTTACAAGGAATGATGTTTACTCGGGTCTTGCATGAAAGCCTGGCTGGGTCGTGGGCAAACCAGCCATAGAAGATGAAATAATACCAGTATCCGTGAACTAGGGCCAGACATTGACCAAGAGCTTCCATAATAGCTGCAATAAAGAATTGATTTTTACATCACCGAGGGAAGTCTCGTCGAATTGAATTCATCGCGGCCAGTAGATGCTGTTTGCAAGCTGAAAGGCATTCCTGATGCCGGTACCGGGTAAGGTTCACTCCAAATCCAAACCCATCACGCCTGAGCTCTGACGTAGGTACTTTATCACGTGGAGCAGCTACTCCTAATCATGTAAGTCAGAGCATCACCTCTTCCATCCGACAGTGCTCCATGCAACAGTAGCTGCTTCACAAGCTCGAGAGCGAGCCATCCGAGGCTCTTCTCGCATGGCTTCAGCTCCAATTGCCCACCCACTTCTCTTTTAATCCTGGAGACTTGAGATCCCGCCCCTTCCGAC
Source organism: Albifimbria verrucaria (assembly GCA_020081605.1). Lineage (NCBI taxonomy): Eukaryota > Fungi > Ascomycota > Sordariomycetes > Hypocreales > Stachybotryaceae > Albifimbria > Albifimbria verrucaria. The sequence goes on from JAHREC010000049.1 coordinate 1,280,738, forward strand.
AAACCCTCGGGGCACGGCCATGGCTTCGACCGAGCAGCGCTCGCGCTTGACCGCGTCGCCTGTTCTTAGCGAGTCGTCCTCCTTTGCGCAGACGGGCGCCGAATTCAACCTCGACACCGACGATAGTAGCGACGACGACGATCTGCGCTCGGCTGTCCTGAATGACGGCCCCGCGGCCGAGGCGTACGAGCTTCAAGATAGGAGCTCGTCCAAGGACCACGAGGACGGGCGTTGGGATGCAGACGATGGAGGGGATGAGCGGATGCCGCTGGGCAGGCGACCGAGTGCGAGTACCGTCGCGAGCTTCCAACTATACACGCCAGACGAGGAGCTTGCGGTGCGGCGCAAGTTTGACCGCAAGCTTGTTCTCTTCGTCGCGCTGTTGTTCATGTTGAGTTTCCTGGACCGGTCGAGTACGTCCCATCTTCAATATGAAGGCTCCCTGACCAGTTTTGAGACCCTCGAGTACTAACGCTGCGTCCATAGATATCGGTAACGCCTACATAGCAGGAATGGACGCCGACCTTCAAACGAACCCACCCCGTGCCGACTGGTACGAGTGGACCCTAACGGCCTTTTACATATCATACATTGCCTTCGAATGGATGTCGCTGCTGTGGAGGCTCATTCCCGCACATATATACGTCTCCATCATCGTGCTCACGTGGGGTCTCACGGCATCGCTGCAGTCCGTTGCCGTGTCCTACCCCATGCTCATCGCCCTGCGTGTGCTACTCGGCATTGGCGAGGCGGGATTCACGGGCATCCCTTTTATCTGAGCTTCTTCTTCAAGAGGGATGAGCTGGCGTTTCGCACTGCGATATTCATCTCTGGTAAGACCAATTCCTTTCAGATGTATAGACCCGTAGTACGCGATTGCTAACGACCATGTCTAGCTGCCCCCTTGCCACGACCTTTGCTTCTAGCCTCGCCTGGGTCATTGTCAAGTTCGCAGAGCTCAGCCCCGTTGCCCCATGGCGATTGCTCTTCCTCATCGAGGGATTTCCTTCGGTCCTCGTTTCTGTTATTGCCTGGAACGTCATCCCCGACTCCCCAGACAGCTTCTTACCTGACCAAGCGCGAGAAGAAGGTCGCCCGTCTGCGTCTCCGCAACGAGAAGTCCTCCACCCCGGCGCAGTCCCCAAGAAGCTCAGAGGCCGGGAACTTCTTGCTGTACTCCGCGATCCCATTGCCTGGATCACGGCCGCCATGTTTTTCCTCACCAACATGGCTTACTCGTCTCTACCCGTGTTCTTGCCCAAGATCTTGACCGAAATGGGCCACAACACGCTCACGTCTCAAGCCCTCAGTGCGCCGCCTTACCTAGTCGCCTTTGTGGTCGTCCTGTTCACGGCACACATGTCAGATCGCCTACGCGTTCGGACCATCCCTATTGTCTTCCACGCCCTAGCATCCGCAGCTGGATACGGCATCCTTGCCCTCTCCGGACCGCTTAAACTTCCGCCTTTTGTCAGGTACATCGCCGTCTACCCAGCGGCCGTCGGTTTCTTCAACGTCGTCACCCTCACCATTGCGTGGAACATCAACAACCAAGCCAGCGAAAGCCGACAGGGCGGCGGCTTCGCCATCATGCAGTTCGTCGGTCAATGCGGGCCCTTGGTCGGCACGCGGCTCTACCCAGACAAGGACGGGCCTTACTACGTGAGGGGCATGTCGACGTGCGCGCTGGCGATGCTTTCCGTCGCCGTCCTGGCCTTTGTGCTACGCCTGTACCTCCAATGGCAGAATAGGAAGATGGACCGGGCAGAGGGTCAGGACGAGGACCATTCCACCGCGGTGGAGGAAGAGGGCTTGGTTGCGCGGGGAAGGATGAAGAGGACACCAACGGAACGGTTTCGCTATATTTTATGAATAATGTCTATTGCATTTCGGAGGAATTGGATACCTCATCTTGGATACCAGTTGGCGCATTTGGATATACCAAAACACCGCTCTAAAGTCTATTTTACAACTTTTGTCTTGCAACTGCTGTGCTCGTTGTCTTTGGGACTAAGACCCCCTGTTCATTTAGTTTGTGCTTGTCATTCTGCTCCATCTCTTGGGAACATCATCCACGATGGGGCCTGGTAACGGCTCACGCCATCTCTCCACCACGGCTCATGCTCATACCGACTGCGCTCCAGACAGAACGTCCCGAATCCACCCTCATGTCTACCTTTCAAAACGTCGGCAGGTCGATCTCTCCGGCGCCGGGCCCTCCAAGCCTGGAATTCCCGGCGCTCCTTCTCAGCCTGTTGCTTCCATTGCCAGCGGGCGTGACGGATGTGTTTTGTGCCTTGTTCGTAGACAGTATTGGCCAGCTTATGCAGCCCGAGGCGGGGTCGTTTATTGAATGAGTCGGTGATGCTGCGGAGGGAGAACTGTGATGCTCGGCGCTTTGTTTGTTTGGAGAGCGTTTCTTCATTGGTGAGGCGGAGAGGTTCCATGAGGAAGTTGATGTCTGGGCTTTTTGGCGTTCGGCATCGGCAGCACCGTCCAGTTGGTACTTTGCGCCCTGTATATTTGTGCGGGTATAATTTCTTTCTATGGCTGGGTCAGGAGCTGTTTCACTTGTTGAGTGCTCTGTCGGCGATGGAGCCATGGAAGGATTTTGATCGCTGCCTTTGGGCAACTCCTCCTCGCCTTTGCAAGAGGAAGAAGAGGAAGAGAAATTCCGTTCTCCTTGCCACTCTGTGATCACGGCAGCAGCATCCGTAATGGCCGCATGCGTGCTGTTGTCGGCATTAGCTGACTCAGGGTGCGATGAGGACGTGCTGGAGCACAAGTTTGACAGATAATCATTTTCTTTGACGAATTCAGACAAGTCAGAGAGACTTAGTCTGTGCATGCCTGCTGGGGATATTGGAGATTGTATGCGTGGGCTTGCTCCTAGAGGCGAATACTCTGAGGAGGTACCACGAGGGCGGACTTCTATGTAGTATGGCGAAGGACTGATGGATTTTGTATACTCTGAAAGCCTCTTTAACTCCTCGAATAACGGACCAGCAGTTGATACAGAATCTGAAAATGTAGGTTTAGTCGTTGATGCTTGCACCATGTCGTAGTTCAAGGCCGAAGCAGCCCCTTATTCGTCGAGCCTTTGCCATTGCTGGGAGGGATAGGAGCTGTAAGACCATTACTTAGGAACGGAGGTGGCTTCCTAGTGTATGTGGTCGGCTGAATAGGTTGAGCTTGGAGGATCCTGGCCTGAGCCGAGTAACTGATATTCGCCATGTCCAATGTTCTCTTTCTCTGCTACATCTCGCGGAATGTTGGCGGTCTCATGAGATCGAAACGGAGAGATGACTTGAGAGAAGATGCGGGACGATTTGCGCGAGATGGATCTCGGGGAGGCGTGACGAGGCAGGGGGACGATGCCACGACCATTGGGAGGCCTGGATGGGTAAGGGTTGAATTGTCTAGGACGGCGGCTAGTGCGGTTGGCCATGCTGAGCTTGGTGTTATGGAAAAAGCCAAGGTCTTGGTACTGTGGGAGATGGATGTTGTCCCAGGAGGGTGTATATGGGCGAGAAGTATACATGTTGCTTGCCGTTGAAGGTAAATGCTTCCAGATTCGAGATGAGATGAAGGGAAGAAGGCAGACAAGATGCCCTGAACTATCCAGCAGCGGAAGCTCCTACCTTGTCAGTGACGGTTGCTCATGGGATGACCACAGCTCGGCTAGACAGGGCCAAAGAGTATAGTGGCTTGAACATCTACAACACCTTATGCCGACAACGAAAGGACGATGTTCAACACGGCAGATGTCAAAGTTGCCATGTCTAAGTCTGATCTGAAGCGTAAAGATTAAGCAGAAGCGCCTTGCTCCCAAACACACCCAAAGCCCCCATCACACGCCGACGATCGCACTTAGTGCAGATGAAATTTCTGCCCATCTCGTTAGGGCTGTACCGTGACATTGCTTGAGTTCCATCTCGGTAGCATAAGCGTTATGCTGTAGCGTTATTCTGGGGTGAGACGGGTGAGGTTACATATAAATACGCGTGGTGCCTCCACCCGCGAGGTCTGACACTTGAACTTGTAAAAACAGCGGATACGGTTGAGCAGAGGTTTCTCTTAGGCCAATAGCCTGAATACGGGTGTTTTCTTTCGTTCTTTTTCTTTATCTATTTATTTATTTACTTTTTCTCCTTATCCCACATATCGCCGAAAAAAAGCCTGAGTACGAGGATCATGACCCTCTTTCTCTTCGTCGTCGGCGGCGGGATAGCCCCAAAAGAGGCCCATTGAGAAACAACGAGCACAACAATTTACCACTACAACATGACAGATTAATTGTTACTTTGCGTGCAGCTGTCAACAGTTGTAGCCCAATGAATTGCTCATTATGACTTCGGCCATTATTATGGCACACACCGGGGACTTACGACGACGTCGATCCCGACACACGATACCCGATCACAGTACGTGGGTAGAATCGAAACCGTGCCAGGGTTCGTAAGGCAAAAGATACTTGGCCGGCCCCGGGAAACGCCAGCAAACGCAAGTACCCACAAGGCGTTATGCTGGCCGGCTGCCTCACCTTGTACTGTGCTAAAGCGTTATGCTTACGCCAAGAGCTAGACAACCATTAAAGAGCACGTTGCAGCCGGTGGCCACTAAGTGGTCCTACCTAGAAATCACTCTGCGATTATACGCAAGATCATACACTTACGACGACTCGTCACTTCGAAATGGAAGCCTCCAGCTCACACCAGGCCAGGCCGGCCAATCCGCCACGCACGCGCCAGAGAGCCTACAAGGAGCCGCCTCAGCTCGACGTGCCGGACATCGACCAAGATGCTGCAGAGCGCAAGAGGGTCCTGAACGTGCTGGCGCAGCGCAGATACCGTAAGAAAGCGCTTACTCCAACCGAGAATGACATGCCTTGCTCTGACGTGGGGAACAGGGGCCAAGAAGCGGCAGAACCGTCGCTCAGCCACAGCAGAGACACAGAACAAGCCGAATGTACGTGACACGGAGTCAAGGGGTACGGGCTCGGTAGCAAGCCAATCGGGGAGACGGAGTCGGCCAGGAACTCGGAGACGGAATCCTTGGGGCAGATTGATAATAATTACGGTGTCAGCCTGGATCTCACTGGCTGGGACCCGTTAAACAATGATATTGTGCCGCCGCTCTTGGCAGAGCCGGTGCCAGAGCTACTGCCGCCCTACTTCTCTATCGAGGAGATTACAATGACACAACAGGATGTGACATTTGCCACGGCGGCAGGCCCCGGCCCCGTCAGCTTTTTCGACCAGACCAGCCCGGCTACCGGTGCTACTGCTACTACTGCTACTGCTACTACGACGTCGCCCCCAGCTCCGTCCCCAGCCCGTCCCCGATCAATTCCGGGTTCCCGGATAGCTACCTGCTGCCGGTGCACGAGCTGACGGTGTTGCGAGCGCTGCTCCGTATAGCGGACCGGCTGGGCTGTAAGGAACAGATGTGGAGCCTCGACGCGGTATCGCCCTTCAGCAAGGGCCTGGGCAGCACGCTGGCCGTGGACCAGCTTCCCCGGCGTGGCAGCCGACGGCGTCGCAGCTGCTGATACCGCACCACCCCATCCTCGACTTCCTGCCGTGGCCGGGGACGCGCGATCGCATCATCAACGTCTTCGCGCTGCCGGACGAGGCGCGCCCGCCCAACGCGGCGGGACCGCTGGCGCTCGTCAACTTTGCGTACGACCTGGAAGACAACGCCGAGGGCGTGCGCATCTACGGTGGGGACCCGTACGACGGTAGCTGTTGGGAGGTTGGGCAGCTGCTGTTCGAGCGATGGTGGTTTCTGTTCGACCGGGACATTGTCGAGAACAGCAACCGATGGAGACGGCTCCGCAGGGCGCCGCCGCTGCTGCTCAACGGAGGCGCCTGCAACAGCCCCATGACACGTCAGTAAGCGAGAAGGGGGCAGGCAAAGCAATTCATATCACGAGGAGTCAGAGTGAGAGAGAGAGAGAGAGAGAGGCAGTGCATGTTCCGAAGTAGCAAAGATGATCTGTTGCATGCGTGCGCGTGCGCGCGTGTGTGTGGGATGGGCTGCAGGTCTGGTTTGACGAAGGGGTCGTAGGGAAGCGCGATGGCCGCAAGAAACAGGCGGCGACCGCAATGGGTGAGTTAAACCAGAACACGTCCTGCGACATTCTGACCGGCCCCAATGTCGGAGGGGCAGGTGAGACAAAGCCGAGTGATGTGATTTTTGATTTTCCGAGGACGAATGCGTCGGCGTGAATTGATTGTATCGAGTGAGGTAGACGATGTAGTAGAAGCTTTACTGTTTGTGCCCTTGTGCTACTAACACAGAGGGATCGAGGAGACCTATGACGAGGTACCTGGCAGTGACGTTTGTGGTCGAAAAAGGCACCTACAAACCAGCACGCGTGGGCGAGAAAAGGTGCTGTAGTGTAGGTACCTACCTTACCTTACCTTGCCTTGCCTACAGTAATTCAAATGTAGGACGGAGGTACTTGCGAACCCCGCCAATCCGACGTCTCAGAAGGGCACGTTGGGCAGGGTGCATGTACCCAGCGGCAGGCGAAACAGCGGGGTCCCAGACTGATGCTAGCGAGGGCAGAAGGCCAGAGACGGAGAGACAAAGAAAGAGGGACTCCCGTGAGCCCCAGCGACATAGTACGGGGAGAGAAAAGAGGGAGGAGGGGAGAGGAGGGGGGGCAGGGGCCAATCTGGTCTGTGTGGGCGGGAATATCTTGCTTGCTTAGGTGCTGTTGAACGAGCCCCCTCGTGCTGTACTTATCTGTACTCGGGTCGCCCAAGTACCGCCAAGTACCGGCTGCCGATGCGGTAACGGAGTTGCAGCCATTCGGGCTATTTCGGTCTTTGTGCTGTCTCTTCCCCAACGTCACAGCAGGCGAACTGCGTGAGGCCGCCTGCGCCCAGTACTCCGCTCCCGAAAATCCCTAACGGCGACAAGATCGCTGGCCGGGCTGCCTGCCTGTCTGCGGCCTGCGCCTGTACCCAAGGGCACCCTGCTCAGGCCGGAGCTGCCAGTCCCAGAGACCAGCAGCGATTAAGACGAGTGTGGGGGTGGGAGAGCAGCCCTTTTTTCTCTTTTAGATTGATTTCGGCCGCTGCCGGCCAATGGCAGCCCCGCCATAGTCGGAGCTCCGGAAAGATACCTCGAGGTACCACGGGGTTTTCTTCCTTTGGCTGGTTCAACGGAAAACCCGTCCATTTTTTCTCTTCTTTGTATTCGATTGCTACATTTTATTAGGAACAGGAACTAAGTAACCTGCCTAGGGGCGCCTTGCTTACTGGGCTTATCGTCATCAAGTCTATACGGCTCTGGAGGATTTTTCTCACCTCTCTTTCCTCTCTTCTCTCCTCCTACTTTTTGTACTTCAGACGTACATCTGCTACTTGTCTTGGTTTTTCGCTCCATCTGCCCTGTATCCGTTGGCTTTTTTTTGTTTTGTTTCTGCTGCCTGCGTCATTTGCTCGTCTGGTGCAACCCTCCAATCACAGTACATCGTTTGTTGCTGGAGGGGCAGGCAAAAGATCTGTATCTGTACCTGTATCGGTATCGGTATCGAGCAACTAGCGGTCTCCAGAGCCTGAGCCAGACCCAGTCACAGCGCCGGTTCGGACCCTTGCTGGGAGGTAAGTACCAAAGTAACCCCTCATCGACCAAACAATTGTTTTGTTGCTGCATCTTTCTTCCTCTTCTTCTCTGCCATCCGTTTATATCCCCTCCTCCTCCCCCTTTCCTTCTGCCTCCCGCCTTTCCCCTGGCTGCTCAATGCTCCCGTTGCTGATAGATGGGACTTCCTCCAGCCCTCTGACCCTTTCTCTTACCATCCACCTGTAGTTCGCGCGAGCCTCCGAGGCCGCTACCTCGCCCAACATGCACATCAAAGACATGCTCGCCGACGCCGAGAGGACCGGCCAACCGTCCTTCTCCTTCGAGTACTTCCCTCCCAAGACCGCCCAGGGTGTCCAGAACCTGTACGAGCGAATGGACCGCATGTACAACCTCGGTCCCAAGTTCATCGACATCACCTGGGGTGCCGGTGGCCAGACTGCCGAGCTGACCTGCGAGATGGTCGTCCAGGCCCAGGCCGTCTACGGTCTGGAGACCTGCATGCATCTGACCTGCACCGACATGGACACCGAACAGGTCAACGACGCTCTCCAGCGTGCTTACAAGGCCGGCTGCACCAACATCCTGGCTCTGCGAGGCGACCCGCCCCGTGACCAGAGCAAGTGGACCGTCACCGAGGGAGGCTTCCAGTACGCCCGCGATCTTGTTAAGCACATCCGAAAGACGTACGGAAACCACTTCGATATTGGTGTCGCTGGCTACCCCGAGGGCTGCGATGACAACAAGGACGAGGACCAGCTCCTCGACCACCTCAAGGAGAAGGTCGACATGGGCGCCTCCTTCATCGTCACCCAGATGTTCTACGACGCCGACAACTTCATCCGCTGGGTCGGCCGTGTCCGCGAGCGTGGCATCACCATCCCCATCCTCCCCGGCATCATGCCAATTGCCACCTACGCCAGCTTCCTCCGTCGCGCCAAGCACATGAACTGCAGGGTTCCCCAGGAGTGGATGGACGCTCTCGAGCCCGTCAAGAACGACGATAACGCTGTCCGTGACATTGGCAAGTCCCTCGTCGCCGAGCTGTGCCGCAAGCTGCTCTCCGCCGGCATCTGCCACCTGCACTTCTACACCATGAACCTCGCCCAAGCCACTCGCATGCTTCTCGAGGAGCTCGCCTGGGCTCCCTCTGCCAACCGTCCCTTCGTCCAGCCTCTCCCTGGAAGCAGTCCAAGGCCCTCGGCCGTCGCGACGAGGATGTCCGACCCATCTTCTGGCGCAACCGCAACAAGTCCTACGTCCTGCGTACCCAGGACTGGGACGAGTTCCCCAACGGACGTTGGGGTGATTCGAGATCTCCTGCTTTCGGTGAGCTTGATGCGTACGGCATTGGCCTGCCCGGCTCCAACGAGGCCAACCGGAAGAAGTGGGGCGAGCCAAAGTCTCTCGCCGATCTTGGCAATCTCTTCATCCGGTACCTGAACGGAGAGATTGACTCGCTGCCCTGGAGTGAGTCGCCCATTGCCAGCGAGGCCGGTCCCATCAAGGACAACCTTGTCAAGCTTAACAGCAAGGGATTCTTGACCATCAACTCTCAGCCTGCCGTCGATGGTGTCAAGTCATCCGACCCCACTTACGGCTGGGGTCCGCCAAACGGCTATGTCTACCAGAAGGCCTACCTTGAGCTGTTCCTGCACCCTGACCTCTACCCCGAGCTGATGCAGCGAATCCAGAAGCAGCCTAGCCTCACTTACTACGCTGTCACTAAGTCCGGCGACCTGAAGACCAACGCACCCGGCGACGGTCCCAACGCCGTCACCTGGGGTGTCTTCCCCGGCAAGGAGATTGTCCAGCCTACCATTGTTGAGAGCGTCAGCTTCCTCGCCTGGAGAGATGAGGCTTTCCGCCTGGGAATTGACTGGGCCCACTGCTACGATTCCAACAGCCCCAGCCGAAAGCTGGTCGAGCATGTCATGGATGACTGGTACTTGATCAACATCGGTAAGTTTCCCCAAGTTGCAGGTGACTCCACATTGCTAACCCAAACGTAGTGAATAACGACTTCCACGAGAGCAAGACCATCTTCGAGCTCTTCGAAGACCTCGAGATCCGTGACCTGAACTCGAACGTCGCTGTTACCAACGGCCATGGCTCGCAGCTGCGCAATGTCGAATCTGCCGTTGCTGCTTAAATTTCCTTTCTCTTAACCAAACATATTACCCTTAGAGGTGCTGCTTTGGTGCTTACTTCAAGCCCTTTCTTTTAGGCGCTGTGACGGCTGTCCTTTTCTTGTTTTACAACAACACCTTTTTTATTGCATTTTTGGTTTTTATCTGCGGTTTTGGCATCTGATGTTATATGAGCGGCGTTATCACACCAAGGGGTGGTGTCTTTTTCCAACAAAAAGTTACACTGGGGCTCATTGGGGTTTTGCCGGGAAAGGGAAGAGAGCTCGCCAAAAGGCCCTCTCTTCATGACAAAACAAAACAAAGGGAATCATGACGCATTTTCCCGTGGGCAATGATTTCTTTTGCATGCATATTAAAATATCTCAACGATACCCCGTCGCCTGCGGAAGGGATTTGATAGGAGGGAAAGAAGGAAACTACAACCGCGGACTTTATACAACGCAAAGGAGAGGTGAGAGAGAAGGGGAAAGGATAGGTTTTTGGAGAACAAAAGGATGAGCATTTGTCTGTTCGTTTCTTCCTGTTCTGTTTCTGCTGCTTGGAAGTGGCATGCTTAGAACACACGTCTCTTGGAATGGGAGGTGCCGTGCTGCTGAGGAAAGGCGCGCGGCGGGAGACGGTGGTATAGAAGACAAGAAATAAAAGAAAGAACTCTAGAGGCCATGGAGGTTATGCTTGGCTAAAATGATGGGTTCCACGAGTTGCAATGTGAAATGTCTTGCCGGCTTGGTGACTTGTTCTTTTATACGCACCCGTATTTATGTCGTATATCGCTTGTGTGCGCTTCGTTCATTGCCGTCGCTAAGGTTATATACAACGAATGGCTTACTCCCGAGAAGAGCGCTTATATCCCCTCCTTTTACTCGCCCCAGTCATCCTGGTCGCCTACATCGTAATCCATGTCTACCTGACGATCCTGCTGTTGCGGCTGCTGCTGCTGCTGCTGCTGCTGCTCCTCACGATCCTCATCTACACCATCCATCGCGCCCGCTACATCATCAACACCGGCAGCGGCCTCGTCGCCCACCATAGACGACGACAACGCACCGGACGGCTTCGCGCCGGGCTCCTGCTTGACCCACTCGAGCTGCAGCTTGCCGTCCACGCCGGGGAGCTCCTTGTCGTGCAGCGCGTAGAAGAAGCGCTCCGCGGTGCGGCGGTCGCGGAAGGAGACGTGCGTGATGGAGGGGAGGGGTCGACGGATTCGAACTCGCCGAGATTCTGTAGAGAAAGGAGGTTAGTTGTCGGTTGTATAAAATGTGTATTGTAGTTTGATAGCAGTCTTGAGAGAGATCAAGCAGGGTTTACACATCAAAGGAAGAAAAAAGACAAAAACTTACGAGGAGAAAGTGTCGCAGCACCTCGTCCTTCTCAGGCGTCGTAAAGTCCACCCCCGTGATGGCGAGCTTCTTGGGCCGGTTGTCGAGCGAGTACTGCGCATACGCGGCGTGCCTACTGTCCTGGCCGCGCATGAGGCCGCCGCGACCGCGCGCACGGGGGCGTAGGCGCCTCTGCCTCTGTATCCGCCACGGCCTCTGTATCCACCGTCGCTTGGGGGTAGGCGCCGAAGTCGTCCGCAGCGTCGGGGTCGATGCCGAGGAGTTTGGCTTCCTGTTCCAGGGCTGCTAGCTTCGCTCGTAGCATGTCGGTGCCAGAGGTTGCCGTACCCGCGTCGCCGCCGTTCTTTTCGGCTAGTTTGGCTTGCAGGCGCTCGGTCTCCTGTCGGTGCCTTGCAAGCAGCTCTTCCTGCTGCTTTTCCAGCTCCTGTCTTTGACGCTCGATCTCTTCCCTCTTGGCCTCGCGTTCCTGGTGCTGCTTCTGCGCCTCCTCTTGCCTCCGCTGGAACTCCTCGAGGTCAAGCTCCGGTTCCGGTTCCTGGTCCTGCTCAGAGCCGCCGTTAAAGCTCGAGCCCGCTTGATGAGCTGACGATGACTGGTTCTCGGCCACGTCCTTGTGCCAGAACACCTTTACAAACCGGTTGTCGAATATTACTTTGGGGAGCGATATGCTGCATTAGCCGCCGTCCAGTCGTCGTACTTAACGATTGCCAGGTGTTTATACGGCTGCATTTGAATCTCAACAATGTTTCCGAACTGTGAGAAAAAGTTGCGAACATGCTCCTCGCTGAAAGATTCCTCCGGGATGTTCTCAACGACAATTGTGCTCTTAGAACGGTCGTTAACCGGCCCATCAGCAGAGAAGGGTGCACGAGCGCCGCCCTTCTTCCTGTTTCCGCGCTCTCTACGGCCACCACGGCCACGGCCCTGCCCTGATCCTGATGCAAAAGCATTCATAGCCTGCAGATACTGAGAAACATCTGGCGGCGCTCCCATGGGGAGTGTAGCATTGCTGGGGTCATATTCTGCAGGCACGAGGAGTGTCAGTAAGTGACTTTAGGATTTGTGAAAGACAAGACTACGTTGAGCGTCACACTTCAAAGCTTGCCACAAGAGCTTCATGCTTTGACAGCTCATGAAGTGGCATGTTTGAACAGCAGAACAACCCAAGGATGAAGCTTACCGTCTTGAGTCCGCAACGGCGGCATATAGAGAGAGTCATTTCCATTCCCGTGATCATACTGGCATGTGCTCCCCGTGAGCAATAGCCCTTGGTGTCAAAGTCACGACACCTGCCCCTACGTCTAGGCGGCCCTCTACCCCCGACCATGTCTGGAAATGGGAGGCCCATGGCCTGCATCTGCAAAAGGACATCCATAGGAGCCCGTTGAAAGGGTCAAAGGGCGGCATGGGGAAGTCCGACGCGCCTGTGGGCGATCTGTGCCTGCCACCCCGCGCATCGCCGCCTCGTCCTCTACGTCCACCACGACGAGGCTGCTTCATCGCACGTCCGCCGTAGCCTGAATAGGACGAGTCTTGGTTCTCGGGGTTATCGAGATCGTAGTACCCTCGCTTTCTAGGATTCGGCCGCGGAGGCGAAGTCGCATAATCATCGTACGTTTGATACTCGTTGGACAGAGCCGAAGACGGCGCCGTGGGCGCGGGTGCCGTTGGCTTGGGAGGTTGTTAGCCGCCTGGCAGGTAGGATTTGTGGGCGATTGCTTGGAACACATCGTCGAGGAACGGCTTCGGATCTGCGCGTAGAACAAACGTAAGCTATGACTGTCCAACCTCCAACCTGATATTTCTGCTTCTCACGGAGGGGCGCTACCTTCAGTCAAGAAGTCGGGGATCTCCTCTTCGCAAAGCTTCCGCACCGAGGCTAGGTCGCCGTCATGCTTAAGCAATGCGATCACATATTCGGCGAGAACATCGGAATCAGCGTCGGATCTAGACAAAGAGCGTAGACCGCAAGTTAGCACATGGCCGATCTAAGCCTCTAGCGCGCCCAGAGCATCTCCGAGCAGAATACTATGGCATGAGAGCTTATGGAGAGGTCGACAAACGTGTTCTCGATGCGCTTGACAATCCAAGCCTTCAGCAACGGCGCGTCCTCTTCCGCAAACAGCATGGTTTTGATGCCTCGACCATGCAAGAAGGGGTGGAATCAATTGGCGATGCGCACGGAAATCCAGGCACGAACCGCGCGATCCGGTGGTTGGTCGATGCGTTGTTGGCGAACGAGTAAATCTCTAGCTGTTTGGTTATGAGGAAGCTTAGAGCTCTGCCAGGCAAAACAATTGTTGATAGATAAGCTAAGGTAACACAGCACAATCGGTACTTTGGCGGGGAAGCAGCACGAGGTACCTGGAGTCAGAGTACTATTAGATTGGACGGTACTCTGTATTTGCTACCCTGATGAACCTCATGGGAAAGCCCTCACAATTTTTATCTTGTATTTTGTTAAATATTCGGTAAGTCTTGCTGTATTTCTTTCTAAAGAAGGGTGCGGCTCTCTGGTATATTAGTTGTAATATTTACAACGAACATGATGGTGTTGTGAATCCCATGTACAGAAATGGGAGTATACCATAGCTTCAGCATCATCATCCATCACCCATCACTCATCACTATAACCCATCGCCAGTGCCTGGAGCTTAGCACTGCCTTTCCAACCTTCAGGCACCTTACGACTTCTGTCATCGCACAATCCACATTCAATGACCGAAAGAAGAAAAAAGAGAAATAAAAAGGGCTGTAAGATTTCAAAATAAAAACGCCTGACAATTGACGACAGACCAACACATTTGAATCTGCAATGGCTGCTGCGGCGCTGGGCAAGCAAAAACTATTGCGCTTACATCATTATCATATTTGACGTCAAAATGCTACAACTAGGACAACCGCAATAATGGTTCAATCATACAGCCTAGGACACACATCACATTCACATCACAACTTGTAAAAGACAAACTTTTCTAAACGTGTTTCTTCAACTCATCGGAGACGACATAACTACATGCATGAAAGCCGACCATAGCTTCCCTTCATTATGGGCGCATCGTGGCCCTGCGCAGATGTTTTCTTTTTCTTTTCTCCTTCACTCGACTTGTCTCATTCTAGTCCCGAAAGACGGACAAGCGGTGAATTCCTCATCCTCGCTAGCACCCACTTGGATACGGCGGATGTCCAGTTGGGGACGAGTGCTGATTCTGTCGGGCTATGGGGAAGCAATTTACAGCTTGTCATAGTACTGTAGAGCAATGTTAGCATTCATGTCACACCTGCCTCGTACACGATGGGGATTAAACTTACGTTCTCGTAGCCGGGAACCTCGACCTTGAGACCCTTGCGCTTACGCATCTCAGTGACGATGGTACCGACCTTGCTGGTGGAATCGAGGGCGATCCACCGGGCAGGACCTGCCAGTGGTCAAAGACGGACTGGGGAAGGCCTGGCCGGAGGTGGCGGCACGCAGGTCACCGTTGAAGCCGAAGGACTCGAGGACGGGCAGGTAAGCCTTGATGTTGAAGAGAGGAGTACCAGGACGCTGCTCCTCGTTGAAGACGTGACCACGACGGCGGGTAAGGACACCGTAGACACCACCCATGGCGGTCTCGGGGACCTGAATCTCGACCAGGTAGACGGGCTCGAGCAGAGCAGGCTCGGCAAGCAGGGTCGAGGCGTACAGGACACGACGAGCGGTGGGGATGATCTGACCACCACCACGGTGGATGGCATCGGCGTGGAGGGTAACATCGAGGATGTTGAAGCGGATAGAGCGCATGGGCTCCTCAGCAATGGGACCCTCACGACTGGCCCACTGGAAACCGGAGACGACGGAATCCTTGATTTCGTTCAGGTACTGAACGGCCTTGGTCTGGTCAACAATCATGTTGGCACCAGTACCATCGGGACCGAAGGTCCAGATCTTACAGGCGTCAGTGACGTCCCAGCCGAACTCGTCAGCCAGGATACGGGCACGGGCCTTGAAATCGTCACGGGCGCTGACCTTGCCACCCTCAATGGCCAGGGACAGCTCCTCGTCGATGGGCTCAGCAACCATGTAGAGACGGTTGTGCTTGTTGGGGACTTGGACAGGGCAGTCATGCTGGACTTGCCACCGACGGTCTCACGGTACTGGACGACGGGGTCGGAGATGTTCAGGGAACACCGGCGTGGTCGTTCTCGAGATCGTTCAAGCAAATCTCGAGATGCAGCTCACCGGCACCGGCAACGACGTGCTCACCGGAGTCGGAGGTGTAGGTCAGGACGCAAGGGTCGGACTTGGACAGACGCTTGAGACCCTCGACCAGCTTGGGCAGATCCTGGGCGTTCTTGACCTGGACGGAACGCTGGACGACGGGGAGACGGAGAACTTCATGACCTTGAGGTTGTGGGCAGTCTCGCTGGTGGTGAGGGTACCAGACTTGAGCAGGAACTGATCGATACCGACCAGACCGACGATGTTACCGGCAGGCATGTCATCGATGGGCTCGACCTTGCCACCCATCATCAGGACGGTACGCTGGATAGCCTTGATGAAGAGATCCTCCTTCTTGCCGGGGACGTAGTTGGGGCCCTGGATGCGGACCTTGAGACCGGAGCGGACGGTACCGGAGAAGACACGACCGAAGGCGTAGAAACGACCCTTATCGGAGGTGGGCACCATCTTGGAGACGTAAAGCATGAGGGGACCCTTGGGGTCGCAGTCACGGATACCAATGGCAGCCTCATCATCGAGGGACCCTCGTACAGAGTCTCGGCACGGTAGCGCTGAGCAGTAACGGGGAGGGAAGGTGGAGGATCATCATCTCCAGCAGGGAGTCGGCGGCGGGCAGGAAAGTACGCATGACAGCCTTGAGCAGCTGCTTGCCCTCCTTCTGCCTGTCGTCGGCGTTGAGCTTGAGGTTGAGCTTCTCAAGCAGGGTAGCGACCTCCTCGGTCTTGAAGTTCATGACGGCGGAGAAGATCTTGAAGATGGGGTCCAGGATGAACTGGTTGAAGGCACGCTCCAGAGGCTTGCCCTCGTAGGTAGCGGACTTGGTCCACTTCTTGGTGTGGGGTTGAAGTAGTTGTCGCCCTGCGCGAAGAAAAAAATCATGTTAGTTATTTGGGAAATGAGGAGGCAGTGATGAGATGGCTTACCCAGAGACGCTCCATCATCTTGTTCTTGTCAACACCGAACTTCTTGGCGTAACGGACAGCGAACTGGCGGATGGTGAAGGCCCAGCCGTGCAGACCGGAACCGAAAGCAACGGTACCCTTCTCGGGGTAGACCTGGACGTCACCAAGGGTCTTGTCAAGGTACATGGAGATGATGACGTTGACGGACTCAATGGTACGGGAGAAGGACTGGTACAGATCCTCCTTGGAGACCTGGAGCTCGAGAAGAGCACGGTCGACCTTGTTGATGATGATGACGGGCTTGATACGCTCACCGAGAGCCTGACGCAGGACAGTCTCGGTCTGGACGCAGACACCCTCGACGGTGTCGACGACAACCAGGGCACCGTCAGTGACACGGAGGGCAGCAGTGACTTCGGAAGAGAAATCAACGTGACCGGGGAGTCAATCAGGTTGATCAGGAAACCGTTACCGTCGGTCTTCTGGCCAACGATATCCTTGATGTCCTCATCGTCCTCGAGCTGACCGAACAGGGAGATGGCAGTGGACTTGATGGTGATACCACGCTCCTGCTCGTCGGCACGGGTATCCGTGGCACGAGCATCACCAGCCTTGGCGGTGGAGATGATACCAGCCTTGGCCAGCAGAGAGTCGGTCAGGGTAGACTTGCCGTGATCGACGTGGGCAATGACGGACATGTTACGGACATTGGTGGGCTTGTCCATGAGCCCACGGATCTCGTCGATAGTGAAGCTAAGGGGTCATTGTCAGCACATGGACATAAGAAGGGTCTAAATCCGAAGGTGGGCGGGAGCTGGCGAGGGTTGGTAATGGTGTTGCAGGTTGAAAAACCAGCTACACGGGAGGGAAGGGGAGGTAGAGAGGGAGAATTGGCGAAGATATTGCCGAGCACCATCGTGGCAGCTCTTCGTCCACGCGCTGCAGAGCGGTGTCTGCTCTGCGTCTGTCTCAAGACGGCGACGAGGGCGTTGCTGATAATGGCCACGACGGTGCTCTCACTGTTGCTCTCGAGAAGAGGACAGCTCGAGGCAAGGAGGAAAGAAAGGTATCACAGCTAGAGGGAAGACCTACTTGACCATCTTGGCGGTATTGCTGGTGCAACGACCTGAAAATTTGGTATTTGTCGAAGGTGAGTTGGGAGGAAGCGGGGTTGAGCGTTTTGCCCCGCGGTTCTATGCGCTCG
This sequence comes from Albifimbria verrucaria, assembly GCA_020081605.1. Classification (NCBI taxonomy): domain Eukaryota; kingdom Fungi; phylum Ascomycota; class Sordariomycetes; order Hypocreales; family Stachybotryaceae; genus Albifimbria; species Albifimbria verrucaria. Next base: position 1,298,152 of record JAHREC010000049.1, read on the forward strand.
CAGAGAGACCTGAAGGATGCAGGACCTCGAAGGTGAGTGAGAGCGATTCAAGTGACGATGAGAAGAGACAGCGAGGATATCACTGCCGCTCCTTTATGCGTCTCCTTGGATATCGGGATCGGGTTGGGGAGGAGGAGGGAGCAAGAAAAAAGAAGAAGAGGGGTGGAGGGAGAGGAGAGAGTTTGCAGCTTATTGTTTCGGGGCGAACTGGGGCCACTGGCCAGAGCCTGCTTAGTGTACACACACACTGTACCCAAGCAGCCCCAGTCCCAGTCCCAGGGCCAGACAAGGGCGAGCGAAAAAAAAAAAAAAAAAACTGCCAGGTATCGTTAACCTCTTGGGAGGGGCAAGGTGGGGCAAATCACCAGCGACCCCGCCACAAGATGGACGTCCTCGGTGGGGTCCAGGCGGCCCTTCAGCGCTGGCCATTGGCTGGAACTGCTGGAAAGCATAGCTCCAGGTGCCAAATGGAGGTATCGGATATGTTTGTAACTCTCCAAGCAGCAAGGCAAATTTGTCTCCAGGTACTTTGCCTACCTTGCCTTGCCTTGCCTCGCCCTCTGTCGACCCAGTACGGATACCAAGGTGCCCTAGGTAGCTCCCAGCTAATGCCAGACACAGCTAATTTTTTCTCTCTCGCTCTGATATGCACCACATGCACACACACACACACATCTCCGTAGCGACGGCGTGAGCAACCCAGACCAGTCACCCGGCCAAACGTGAAACTGCTCCCCTCCCTACCTCTCTACTTACTCCATGCAGCAGGAGGGAAGGTCGAGGTCCAAAAGGGTGGTCCGTCCTTTCACAGAGTGCGTCCCACACACGCCTCGCCCTCGCCCTCGCCTCACACACGCTGGCGCCCGCACCACTCACGCACACGCACACACACAACAAATGGATTCTCATGAGGGCAACAAGCCCTGGTAGCTCTTCGGAGCCCAATGGGACCAAACTCGCGCTAGAGCTGGGAAAGCTCCAGTACTATGTACCCATGATGTAAACGGCATAGGCAGCCCATAGGTACTATGCAGATCGCACCTCTGGGCCCGGCCAGAATCCACCCTCGCAAAAACGTAAACCGAGGATGCTGCCTCACGCCGCAAACGATGTATTCTCCCCATGCTTTGGCTATGCGGCGTGGCTTGGTAGTCAGAGGGCGAGGTAGAAGCTTTCCTCCGGAGCCTGATGCTAGCACATCAATGGTTCATGCAGAGGAGCGTGCACGTGTAGCAAGTACAAGCTATCTCCATGTCGAGCCACTAGCCGAGAGCTCTCCTCTGCCTAGGTACCCTACGCCCTACCCTACACCCAACCATCTCACACATCAGTGTCTTGGTCGACCGTCAAGGACCAACACTTTTCCTGGAAATTGAGCTTACAAAAGACTTGTTGGCTGGGCCGTCGCACAATTACCAATTACAGACTCTCGTATGCGTCAGAGTCGTAGCACCACAGTACTAGATTTGCCATCTTGCATCGTGATTCCACGGCCCATCGACCCACCAACCCAGAAGTATCCACAGGCCTATTTGTCTTGCAGATGAACCCACTCAGTTCATCGTCTCGACAAAGCATCACCAGGAACCCTATTGTTTGAGTATCACGAGTTTCAACCATATCATGCCTGTCTACCAGCTTTGTTCTGGGTATAAGAACCTTGATTCTTGCCGAAGGAGTCATGCTTACAACTCACACCGGGTGACTCATTGCTATCATCATCATTCTGGGTTTGCCTCAACAATCACACTGTTTGCCCCAATGCTTACCAAACCATCCTATAATTATTTTGGTTCATCCTACGTACTGATCTTACCTAGGTTATGCTAAAAAGGAAAATAATGTAAAACTCCTAATCCCATCTATATGATTTAATGCTCGCTTGTTGACTCCCCAACCCTAACCCTCCTCCATTATGCCCCCAGAATTCGTGAATATGCGTCTTCCACCTCACCCGCAAGCTCCAGCAGCGTAACAATGACAATCTGATGTGTCAGGTTCGGGAGCCTGTCTCTATGTAATCCAATCCACTCAAGTGGCGGCGTTGCCTCGCCCATGTCCCTCAGTTGCGGCGTTTCAATCACTGGCGGCTCTAGCGCTTGGTATTCGAACTTGGACTGGGGCACGTTAACCTCAGCCGTGATCTTCTGCTGCTGGCCATCCAGGCTCTCTCCTTCAGCCTCCGGTACTCCTGTGATCTTCACTGCAGTCATTGGGAGCTCGTGACCCCATATCTGCTCCAGTGATTTGGTGTGGTTCGCCCACATTCCACGGATGAAGCTGATGCGAGAGTAGTTCCACCCAACCTCCACTTTGCCCTCGAACGCGCTCTTGAAGATGTAATCAATGTGGTTGCTGTTCGGCTTCTGCCACGTCTCCATCGTCGCTGCCACTCTGGGGACTCTCAGGATGGTCCCGCCGCGCGATCCAGTAGCTCGCTGCACTACGTCTGCTACCGAGATCTCGCTAAGTATCTTTGGAGCCTCGGCGTCTCGTACCCCTGCCAGGCCAATCCGTAGCTGGCCGAGTGTCATCCGAAGGATGCTGTGTATACGCCTTTGCTCCACGCTGGCGGCGAACCGAGCGTATGCGTTAAGTGCCTCCATCTTTAATATCTGGTGGTCGGAGAAAGTGCTGGGGAATACACCCAAGTTGAGTGCCTTCAGCGTCACGACCACATCCGTATCAAGAGAGATGGGCGACTTGGCCAGTGTGTCGTCCTCCGGAAGTTTTGGTTTGCGTGTCAAGAGCTGCGTGTGTGCCTTGTTTGTGCTTGACCTACGCTTTTTGAACTTTTCGATTTCCCTGAGCGACGACTCAAAGCTTTCCTTCTTTTCTTGCATGAGCTTCTGGAAAGCTTGATAAAGCGCGACAGCTTGTGCCGCCGACGTCGTTGTGCCGAACACCTGCACCGCATCTCCATCGAACATGGCTACCAGACGATCTCCGCTTCCTCGCGTCCTTCGCGCACATTATACATTAGGAACTCTAATGTAGTAATATCCGCGATCAGGAATGCTTGATAATCGAACGCAGCTTTGACGCGGAATGCGTGGAAAATCATTGATGCTTGTACCAAGGGGTCTCGTTCAATGCTTCCTCTCTTCTTGGCCACTGAATCGAGGTCCGGAGCTTGAAGTCCTGCATAGCCACCGACCCGCTCAACCTTCCTGTACAATCCATGCCCATTTTGCTGAATCCCAGGCATAGGTTTTGCTCCCAGTCTGATGTCTTCTTCGAAGACACCCATAGATCGGTAATTTCGAAGACGGACCGTCCGATGGCCTGGCCAAAATCGACACTCACATCGAGTGCAGCAATGGATATAGTAGCTGTCCAGGGAACGCAGCTGTTGCCGCCACTTGCTGATACCGCTGAACCAGGTGACCCTGTGAAGTTTCTGTGACAATCTTCGCGACAGGTGCTGTAGTCCCTTGTCGTAGTTCCTTGGGATACCAGATCTCACGGAAGAGAAGAAAGTCTTGAACCTGTTTTGCGTTTATAGAGAGCTTCATCGGACTGATATTCAAAATGGCCGACACGCCGCTGGTTCCGCTGACGTGTTTGCTGTTGAGGAATGATAGAGTGATTTTGTCAATCTCAAAGCTTCCGGTGGATTCTCTTGAGTAGACATGCTGCACTGACGCCTCAGGCTTGGTAAAAGTACCAGATATCGCAAAGAAGTTACCCAGCTCTTGAGAGTGTACCGTGTTGACAGTGAAATAAATGCTCTCAAAGCGCATCGTTGCAGCAACTCGAGCGATAGGTTGGCAGCTCAAAGAAAACTCCTGCCTGCAAATGCGTAACCCAAGATTCAACTTGAGTCGTCCGAGTACTGCACTTGGATCTGCAGTAAGAATGTTATCCTCGTCTATAGGTTTGCCGTTTTCCTGCTTCGGATTTGGTGTGTCAGGCGTTCGAGTTTGTTCGTCGGCTGCATCGTCGGCAACCACTTCTTTAACGCTGGACACAATCTCCAGGACGAGAGGCACCACTGACGGGTATAAAATGTTGTTAGACGCATCGACTTTGATCTCTCCATAGAGAGAAGGGTCCTCATGACCGTTGTCTTGGTATTCGGCCTTCCATGCGAGGCCTGGGCTACGCAAGATAGCCGCGCTGCCAGAATCATCCGCAAAGAATTGGCCGTACTTGCCACCCAAGGACGACCGGCCAGTCAACCCCTCGTTGACCCCTCTCTTTCCAGATATGTAGACAACAGCGCCAGCAAAGTCGGCATCGATGAGCAAGCTCTCTAAGCGCTTGTTTCCGAATAGACTCTGTTGCTGTCGGGGCTGAGGTGTGCTCTCCACCTTTTCCACCGGTGCTTTGCTGGTATTCCATTGCGCCGAGGCTTGTTGTACGTTCTTCATTGACAAAGATATTGACTTGATCACGTATGCGACTGGGACAATGAAACCCGAAGTAAGCCGTAAATCCAGAGACTCACCAATAGCCTGGAAAGCCATGCGACGGAAGTCAGCACCGGATACATAGCCTATGTTGAAGATAATCTTGGGAAGCAATGCCGAGTGCAGTGATCGAATACTTCTATCCTGTCCTGGGGCACTGTTTGAAGCTGGAAGTCCTCAATAAGAAGACGTGCTGAATTCTTTGTTCTCGTGCCGAATTCTATCAAATTGATCGAGAGGACCATGTCTTCAATGTTGCCGCACTGTTCGTCCGGTTCGTTTGAGACATCCCACGTAACTTGAATGTTCCGAAGTTCGAAACGATACATGACGGATGATAAAACAGAGTCCAATATGTCGCTGTCTTGGCTCACTTCCTCATTGTCGTTGAGCATGATGCGTGGCTTGGACTGTCGTAGCTTCCTCAGGTACTCTAGCTCACGCGAAGTGTCAAGATCTTTAATCTTGTCACCGAGATAACCCAAGACATCTACAACTGTTGAAACAGTTTCCGGAGAAAGGTTAACATCCAGATCGTCGCTTCTGAAACTGAACGACCAATCTTCTTTCCATCTTTCCCGGTGGTTGAGTTAGCCGAGATTGTAACGCTAGCTGAAAGACTTCCGCATGACCTCATTGAGTCATGTTTGCCTCTCTGAATGTCTAGACCGATTTGATTGAGCTTCAGATGCACTTCCGGATAACTGAGAATTGGGCCTTGAGGGTCGTGACGGTTGGACGACTGCAAGTATACCTTATCCAAGGAGAACAGGACCCGGGCAGTGGGTTCAAGTTCAGATTTGAGTGAGGTCTTAGCAAGTATCTCTAGGCCGCCGAAAGTTGTTTGAAGATTGTACACGATACTGAGTTTAGAACCCTCTTTCTCCGAGGGCTTCGGCGCTTTGTCCGATCCGAAGATATCTGTGAGGTGACCCTGGATGATCTGACTTTGCTGTTGAATCTCTTTTATAGCGCTAGAAACTTGAGGCCTGTTTAATGCTGCTAGAAGGCTGTAAACTGATGACGCATCTAACCTGACTCTCTCCATCGACGTAAGTACGGTCAAGACGTGGTTCGAGTTTTGGCTGTGGCTCGTAATGTGCCCATTAGTCGGAGGTATTTGCAAGAGTGAGATACGTCGACGTTCATTGTTTACGTTCACTTGCATCTCGTGTGAGTTTTCCTTGATGTCAAAATCGAACAAAATCTCTCTGCCAAACTTCATGGCGCATGATGCCCGGGCCACAACACCAGATATTTTGTATGTTAGTGGTTGAGCCAGGGAATACTGATGCTGTAGCAGTCAAGGAACATAGCAAGGTTGACTCGTGAGTTTGATAACCAATCCCCTGATTTGCTGCTGCCTTTTTCTTCAGCTGGAGATGAAGGTAAATGTCCTTGTAAGCGATGGAGCTGAGCGACTTCGTCTCTGACCAGAAGATCGAGCACCTCCATCAAAACAATGATATCTTGCTGAACATCAATATTCAACCCCTGACTACTCGCTGTCATATTCATGACGCTAATGGCGCGCTGCTTCGGTTCAGGCACGCCTTGAGACACAAATATACTAGGCTCATTGATTCGCATCATCCCAAGTAGTTGCGCATGGCTATGCACTCGTGACGTGACAGCCTTGCAGTTAAACATTGAACTCATGAGCTTCATGCCGTCAGCAGCACCGCATGTTAAGAATGACCCTTTCAGCCCGTCGCCCAAGGTCCGTGATTTGAGATTGATTGTTTCTGTCTCAATAGAGCCTCGAATGATCTCCGCAACGACATGTATCGCGGTTTGGGATACCGCTGGTGGTGCTGAGGGAAGCTCAAGGGGCTGCCACTTGAGAACTTTGCTGTGGTTGAACTCGTGCGCGCAGTCGGAGGATATCGTCGACTAACTCACACAGCTCCCAATTCAGATGGATAGTAGCATCTGCGCAACAAACATTTACCGTGGTAAGCACTCCGTCGAAATCTCTGGAGCCTAGTAGCCCGTTCCCTTCAGCAGCAGCTTTTGTATCAAATCGTGTGTTCAGATCAGTAAACGCTATCTTGTTGCCTTTAGGACCGGCAGGGTCCAGCACAAGACACATCTCCCCAAGTCTACAGGCACCGAGAAGAGGAGCTTCGTTCTTGGAGATAGATTCTCCCGAAGTTGCTGCATGGCCAAAGATTTTATTGAGCAGAATAGCAGTAGCTGGGTTTTCAAGATCCCAACTCCGCCATTTCTGGAAAGCAGCCACAACCAAGTTGAACGTATGAGGAGGAGTGTTTATGAAGTCGCCTGAGAGGTCTTTCAAGATTTGCGTACGGTGATTGTCATGCAAAGACCTCCATACTTGTTGCAATCGCATTGCCATCTTCCAAGAATCAACTGTACGTATATGCTTGCGTGCAGATCTGAGAACAGTTGATGGTCGTATCAGGAAGGAGGGTCAATTATTGATGGTCCTTCTTCAAGGAGTCGACGAGTCAAGCACCTGGATCGGTCTGCTTGTTTCTTGGTAGTCTCAGATATGTACTTGCCAAGGTCTGATGCAACGCTCTCAGTCCGATGCACGAGGGCCGCCAGATACTCGACTTTGCCGGAGACTGTGCTTGCAGTAATTGCTCCTATATCGACATCAAGATATGTCAACTCCTTGGCACCGATATTCACTCTGACATTATCTATCTTGGCTGTCACAGCGGCCTGTGGCTCTTGTATTGACGATAAACGTTCAGATGCTGACACCTCAGCCGATCTCATCCGCACATGTAGGGAGGTTTTAGACATTTGAGTTTCCGGCCTCGTTTTATCTTCCCAAGTTTTAGTGGTTCGTGTCATTAGTGCCAGTTGCGAAATAGTGAGATCGTATTGATCTTGTTCTTCTTGAGATGGGTCTGGCGAGTCTAGCATAGACGAGTTAAAAAATCGCACGCTTGCCTTTGGTAATCGAATAAGGAGGTCGCTGATCTCGCCAGTAACGTGCTCTTGTTTTTGAGCATCAAAAATCTTGGTAATGGCAGAAATTTGAATGGAATCTAACACATCCTCAGGGTGCTTCGGTTGCAGCGCATCAAGGAGGGACGTGGCATGCCGTACGGCAGCAGGATTCATCACAGCGGTTACGCCAGAGGAAATTCGACCAATATGCTGGAATGCGCATGCTCCTCACTCATAATGCCTGGATCCAAGTCTTCCATCGCAGCTACTGTAGCGTAGAGAAATTCGTCTGCATGGCCGTCTTCTTTTCATCGAGCTCCCTACTCCGGTGAGGCGTTTCTCGAAGTTCAGGCAGAGTAGCGTCTAAAGAGAAATATGGCGCGTGGTATAAACTAGAAAAAGCGACCCGCGAGTGCTGAGTGCTCTCTCGTTCTAACTGCTCATCTTTCATGCTATGCAGGCCTGAATGACGACCCGACGGCTCTAGGAACTCTCTCCTCGGTGATGAATGGAAAACATCCGTCGTAGATAAACGCTTGTTACGCGCAGTGCCTAAGTTGCGGGACCTTCGAATGCTGCCGTTGCTAGAGCTAGATGAAATCGAGAGAAACGATCTTGGCCGGCTGACACGATGAGATACACGAGATGGAGCAGAGCTGTATATCGAGCTATCAGAATCCATCACCTGCGTGATCGGTGGCGGTGGTGTTGGCACACATTGTGCTGGAGGGTCAACCGATTCTGGAATGAACTCAATCTGTTCCAGGGGTCGAAATAAAAACTCAGCACGATGGGTACGTTGATCCTCTCGTCTAAGAAGCTCTTGTTGAATTTTACGCTGCTCTGAGAAGTGGAATTTCCTTCCTATGATTGCCAGATTAATGTCGGTTCGCACGTAGACTTCGGCAGAAGGAGGAGAGCGATGCCGTATTGATTTGTGACTGTTGACGCTTTCTGCGTCAATCCAAGAGAGTTGGAGACCCGGTATGCTAATATCAGCTCGTTTAGAGTAGTGCGTATTAGCCCAATCATTTGAATTGACCTCGATTTTTCCTGCCGAGAACAAAAATGCAGCTTCATCGACATGGATCCATATATGGACAGACTGAACTGCGAGGCGTATGAAGGTAACATCATGAAAAACCAGCGACGAGTACGGTACCAGGGCATTTTCAACATCATCAAAGGTAAAGCCGAAGGCCGCGCCGCCCATTGCTACTGCTGACAGGAAGTCGGCAGTAGCTTCGCCTGAGATGGCGCCAATAGAAAGATCCCAATTACAAAAGTAGGTTGGAGCTGTTGGTGGTAGACCAAACAAGCGATGTCCATATAAACGTAGGCCATCGATAAAAAGCTGAGTGTTTGAAGTTGCAATCTCTGGAGAGCCAGGCTCAACTGAAGCATTTCCCAAGGAAAGATTTAAGGGACTCAGCTCCAGCTCCAAGTCCATGTAATAATCTGTAAAGCGAAGATCTACTGATAAGCTAGCGAGCTCGCATTCCACATAACGATCAGCAGCGTAGATGTTTGTCGGCAAGATGATCCGAGGGTCATCAACTTTGACCCCAAGGACCACATCGAAATCATTAGACTTCGTATGCTTAGGTTCTGCTGGCACTACTCCATCGGAGGCTTGTTGCCTGGCTTGGAGCTGGGTCTGGTACTCATCCAAGGTCTTGAAATGCACATGCTCGCCAAAATAATCTTCTTTCAATACCATAAGATATCTCACCAAAAACCCGTATAAATAGAACTGAGGTGACTGGCCATGTAATTGGATAATCAAAGTATCGGTATTGGCAGGAGACGTAGTTGTGTTGTACTCGTAGCTTCCAGTGATTGTAACACCTTCAGCATGACCCAGCTCATTCCCAGCGATGAAAGAGGCCATTGTATTCCATTGAGGCGCTTGAAAAGAAAAGTCGAACCCATTGGCTCGAACATCGAACGGTATTGAATTTTTGTGAGGACGATATGTATCAAGTGGAATTGTTGACTCGACCTTGAGTGAAGGGAAACCCAATATTAGATACGTGTTCTCGGTAAGTTCTGTTGCCTTGTCGATGATGTTTTCATCATTCACATTAAGATAAATCTTGAGATTCCGTGCGTGTAAACGGAGGTGGTATAGGAAAGGGGTAAAAACAAGGTACTCCGCTGGTGGACCACTCGACCAGTCATTCATCAAGTCGACCATCAGAAACATGTGGTCTCGAAGAATAAAGAGTTGTAGGTCATCACCGGAAATATCAAAATGCCAGTTCCGGAGCGCGTTCCACCCAAGAGGGGAAGATAAATCACAGCTGATCCGTTGAGGTCCAGATCTTGCGAGTAGGTCATGGTTGACACTACTCCATATCTCCATAGCTGGAAAATCCACATTAACAAATGATCCATACCCAGAAGAATTGGCATAAGAGTCCATGGTGTAGGTCACAGTTGCATTCGAAGGCACTTTGAGTTCCAACCATCCTGCTGGACGTGATTGAGCTGTTTCTCCATGAGCTTTGTCCTTCGCTCGACTTCGTTGTTTACGTTTGCTGGTCGGTTTGGTGGGCACAATTTCGGGTTCCTTGCCTCGCCACCGCCAGTTCTTCGATTCCTCACGAACCGGAACCCGAACAGTTATGGCTTCTACTATCTCCACGAAAACCTTGAACTGAGTAGGGACTCTCCAAGATCCAGGAGATAGAGGCTCAGCAGGCACAGCATCTTTACAGAGAGTTGGGAAGAAAACACGCTGTAAATCGGCGCGGTGACGATCCGCCCAAGGGCCGTAATTAACTGTGCCGCCTTTGATGATGAAGTGCATACCCCATGCGGGTGGCTCTTCGCCGTTGATTGAGACATGGCCATTCGCGTCTTTGAGGATACGAGGTGGTTCAGCAACTTTGCCTACCACATCCCAGTAGACGATCAAAGTGGCATTTGGAGAATCGAGGATGGTAGGGACCGCTGCATATTCAACAGAAGACCACCAAGCCTTTTCCCTTGATCGCGGTCATTTAAATACCTAGATAAGCCTTGCCAGTGCCTGGAGCCTGGGATCTGTGACATAGCATTCCCGGTTGCTGGATGGGAATCTGTAGAAAAGGACTCTACCGACTTCCGCCAGTAGGGAACCAAATGACGGAGCGAACTCAAGACCTTCCGTTGGCGATGGCGGAAGCGACTCTTCTTCGGCTGAGCTTCATCACCTTGCGCAGTTGCGCGCGCCTTGGCTTCACGAGTCTCCTGGTCCTCTTTAAAGTCATCGTTATCTCGTATTTCTACCACAGGGCGCTGAAACTGGATTTTGAAAGTTTGCCGATATGGGTCAGGGGTTTCTGTTTTGGACGCATCCACATCGCCAGTAATGGCTTCGGCCTTGACAATTAGAATCGCTTTCGTGTTTTCATTGCCCATGACAACAGCTGCCTTTTCGCACTCGAGACGGATCGGAAATAGCTGTAACAGCAAGGGAACTTCAGATGTTCCGTCGTTGGAAGGATTAGTCGAGCTGTCGGTCCTTGTACGAGCTGGTATTGTTGGAATACGATCTGGCTCATCCTGCTCTGTTGAGGTTTGGTGACCGAGAGCACCGGGTTCCTTCTCAGCCGTCGGAGATATGTCGTCAGAGGATGCGCGCGATGTTCTCTCTCGCAACCCAGAAGCCGAGTTTCCCCGTCCTTTTCATCCTTTCCCGTAGCAAAGGTTGAGTCCCCAGTGAGACCTGCAAGCACACTGTCGTAAACAGGAGTTCGATTGTAGACGAACCACTCTAGGCCTATGAGATTGACGCTGATACGACAGGGAAGAGTACTGTTTTTGTCCTTGTTGGTGCTCGCAGCCTCGCTTGGGTTGTCTGGCACGTTGATATCCACATCCCGCACGCGACGCAGCCAGTATCTCCAGGTGATATATCCGTGCTGCACAAGAAACGTTTCGTTCGAACCGTGGTACCGCAGGCCTGTAAAAAGATGCGCCCGCCAAGCAGTGAAACTTGGAGCGCTGTAATGTCGATGTATACACGATACTTGTGCCAAGTCCATGTTCGGATGGCATAGGAGACGATAGATCCGAAGACGCGGTTGAAGTAGAGGACGAAGAGTATCGAGAGGAATGCGCAGACGATGAGCAGAACCAGGAAGTCTCTATAAAATCAGGTTAGATTAGCACGAACGGGGGTTAATTGCACATACATGTTGAACCTGAAGCGACCGGCTGGCTCCGCCCCAGGCATATCGCCATCTAAGGTTGCCATCGCACTGGCCTAGACCAGCGCCAATGCAGCAACACCAACAGCCTGTGCATATACATAGACCATTGTCCGGGATTGTTTAGGTCGTTAGTGTACGTGGTTGGTGAGCGCCATCAATGTCGATACCATATGTGTTGCATTGGCGATTTCCGCTGTCTCTCCGCGTGCGGTGTAGTCGAAATAAATCCCCAAGAGTGAAGCTGCCGCAACGCGGTTTGAGATCATCTGCAGCCGAGCTCTAGGGCCATGTGCGCTAACGACGCCCCTGCTCCATGGAGCTAGTGGTACCCCTTGAACCTGGCTCTCGCTGTAATTGCTGTACGAGAAACAAAGGTCGGGAAAGTACCTCCCCACAATCCAGCACAGATCTTGCTGCAGATATAGTCAACAGTACTTACGCTCGAGTACCTTCCTCCAGGCAAGCACGAAAATGATGTTCCGTCCCGAAGTCCCTGGAGCTTCGACACGCCCCATGACCTTCGCCATCGCAACAAAGTGATGCCGTCACAGCGACTGTCAGACCTAGACATTTTCGCCTCTGCAACTACGTCCGTGGGGTTTGATCAGGGATAGATTCCGGTTTATGAGCTCAGAATTGCCAGCAGCCGTACCATGATATGACCTAGACCGCTTGCTTTCCCAGATACTCGCCTTCTTATCGCCCAAGATGGTTGTCACCATGTCTGATGGTGGTGGCACCGGGCAGAAGCTCACCGCAGCTACTACATCGATTGCTGGTGCTGCATCCTTGGTAGCGACTCTTTTCTCCATGCTGTAGGTTTCTCTACGAGCTATCATCTCGTCTAAATGTCATGCTGACGCGTCTTGCTACAGTTCGATCTGGCTCCAAGCAAAGAACTATCGCAAGCCACTGTTGCAACGATACGTCGTCCGAATCCTACTTATGGTTCCGATATACTCGATCGCGTCCTGGACGAGCATGGTTTCCTTAACTGCTGCGCAGTTCTTGGACCCTATTCGAGACATCTACGAGGCCTTCACCATCTACACATTTTTCTGGCTGCTTATCAACTATCTTGGCGGCGAGCGGTCCGTTATCGTCACCACACATGGTCGCGCACCTGTGCAACACCTTTGGCCGCTGAATCACGTCTTTCCCAAGGTCGACATTTCCGATCCTCATTCGTTTCTCATGATCAAGCGAGGCATTCTACAGTACGCATGGTTGAAACCTATCTTGGCCGTTGCCACTATTATCATGAAGGCGACTGGAACATACCAGGAGGGCTACATCGCCGTATCCTCTGGATATTTCTGGAGTGGAATACTGTACAACATCAGCGTGACATTGAGCTTGTACTATCTGGGTCTCTTCTGGGTGTGCATGCACAACGACTTACAGCCATTCCGACCAGTCCCCAAGTTTCTGTGTATTAAGCTTATTATCTTCGCATCTTACTGGCAAGGGTTCTTGCTGTCAATTCTCGTTTGGATTGGGGCGATACCGGATGACGTCGAGGGCTACTCCCTGATAACCTCGCAGCTGCCATTCAAGATGCTCTCATCTGTGTCGAAATGCCCATTTTGCTGTGGCTCACTGGTATGCTTTCTCGTGGCACGACTTCGCGGATAACAGCATTCTGTCTGCTCGTATGCCCGTTCGGCATGCATTCCGAGATGCATTCGGACTGCTTGATCTCATTGTAGACTCCCGGGTGACGCTGAGGGGTGATACGTATGGGTACCGAGTGTTTGACTCCGGGGACAAGGTGATGGCCCACGAAGACTCCAACTCGAGAATAGCAAGGATAAAGGCAGGCATGCGTTACGAGCGAGGTGGGAAAGGCAAATATTGGATTCCGAAACCTGGCGAGGTATCTTCGCGAACCCCTTTGTTGGACCCCAACCGATCAGCGACCTCAAGTGAGTCTCCGCAAAGGGACCCGTATGCCCATGGGACCTTTGAAGAAGAGCCCGAGCTTGATGCGGATGAGGAGCGTCTCTATGATAAAGCTCGGCAGCTTGAATATGGCGACTGGAATGTAGGTTCATCTATGCAAGATTGACCTTGTTCGCTGCTAACATTCTCAGTACCCTGTCATCACCGCTAGCGAACCGTTGAGTGAACGGTATCTCACTGCTGCAGGAAACTTCGCCGTTCGGCCGCCGGCATCCAGGACCTCTTCATCAAGGACAACAACTTCGAATCCACATTCGAGCTCACACTCCAGCTCCCATTCGAATTCTCAGAGGGTGCGCATTCCAAGGAAAGCAAAGGAGTGATGACCCTGGATCTATTATCCCAGTCAAGCAGAAGAAGCAGAAGTTGAGGGATCTGTTGCACACGAAGAACCAGACATTTCCAAATTGGATTTGGATAATACTGCCTCAACGAACACCGCCGAGGACGTAAACGACGCTTCCTTACAAGGTCACGAACAGCCTCATGGCAGTACTGAAAACACCTCCCAGCAGGAGCAACAGGAGCAGGAGTCGAACAACGACTATTTCACAGCATATGGAGTTCAGGAATCTGACGCATTCAGAGATGTTTGGTCAAGAAATGAGCAATCTAAGTGAAGGAAGGCGTGGTTTTGACAAATGCCCAATACCCTGTTTTGCGTGTATCGAGTCCAACCTGTTAGCATAGCGTGGAGTTTAGGTAACAATGAATGTGTTCAGCTGCGTCATCGGTGGCCTGCGGAGTAGAGTCTTCGCTTGAACATTGTTTGCTAATTTTCATTTGGATGTAATATCGAGGCCTGGGTCGACTATAACAGCAGTTCCTGTTTGAAAAGGATTCCAGCCATAACTTGAAAATGGAAATGCTTACTCTCATCCAAGACATTGTTAGAAAACTAAACACACACAGGGTGTGAGCCAAAAACCACTCCACACCACAGCACCCCACCTGCTCCGGATTATTGTTTTCGCCGATTGACAGGCGGTGTGAGAATTTTGTCGGTCAACGAGGGCAGAATCGGGTTCACTGGCAATCCCACCTTCCCATATCCCACCTCTGTGGCTCGCTTCCATGCCATCACTCGCATCGACGTTCCTCGCTCCAAACAGCTACTGAAGCGATCCCAGGAGGAGGAAAGGGCTGATATTTGAGCCTGGCGCCTACGGCCACGGCGTGCAATGTGCAATGGGTCGTAGACCTAACCCTCTTATCCTCGAGTACTTCGTCCGAGGACCGAAGCTCAACGACAGCAGCAATCGCTATCCACACACATGCAAGCAATGCGGCGAAAACTTCCCCAAAGGACGGATCGATAGCCTGACAACCCACATCACGAAGAAATGTCCTGCAATTTCCGACTCAGACCGCATGCGGGCTTGCCTTGAGCTCCATGGCATCACGAACGCAAGGGCGGGGTCTGATCGACAACACCAAGGTGATGCACAAGCCAATGGGCCATTGGCAGTGATAACTGCCCTGCCCCAGGGCTGGAGTGCATTGGAGACTTTAGCAGAAGCGTCGCGACAGGTCGACCTCAACGAGAACAATCGCAATCAGAAGGGCCACGATGCCTTGAACCCCACCATCCCCGCCAACGGAGAACATGTGGGGATCGATTCGAGCTTCAGGAACAGTTCACCCTCGACAACCCCCGTGAGTTATGAAAACCGTGCGCTTGGCAATAAAAGAGGTTGGTTGGAATCCTTTCATGTAGCAAGATATGACTGGTTGTATGCTGACACCTGCACGAAGCCTCGCTACAGACTTCACCGCTCGCTCCCGAATTGTCTCCAGAGGAAAGGCTCCAAGCTCTTTTGCCAGGAAACACGTCCTCACCCGATCCGTCGAACATATCCGTGGCAGTTGCTGCAACGGCCCGACTGAACCCCTCATTCCTCGATCCGCAACTTGTTAATGGTGAAGCGCAACCCCTTCACCGCCAACGACAGATCCCTCACCACCGGCCGAAGTCGTGGCGACACCGATTGCTGAATCGAATGCCACACAACCTTGGGGCGAAATGACGTTCCTTGCTACCGAGCCGCAAATCCCTTGCTCAGTGATAATCCGCCGCCGCCAATCCCGAGAACTCGCGGTGGAATACCTATGGATGTCACGGAGGGTGTCTTGAATGGGAGATCTCGCCATGCACGCGCCAGATTTACTCCCGCAAGGCGTAAGGAGGTTCAAGAAGTGAGAAAGATCGGAGCATGCATTCGATGCCGTATCCTACGAAAGAATTGCGGCAAGGGAAACCCTTGTGATACCTGTCGGAAGGTATTGGCGCCTCGTGTATGGAGAACTGGGTGTGTACGGACACGACTATATGAACAGTTAGATCTCTGGTCTGCTGGAGTACAGGTCGTTCTCTCACAAAACCGCATCAACTTACTCAAGGACCAGCTACAGTTGACGAATAACGGAACTGCGATTGAGGTATCGCATCTTCCTGAGACTGGAAAGAACATTGCTTTTGGAACCCTTGTAGCATTGTTGGAGCCGAGCGAAAGTCAGCTTGCTGCTCGAGAAAGCAAGGAGCCTTTTCAGCAGACAATCATGATCGACCAAGACTCTGAGGATATTCCTGACAAGATTGAGAAGTACGTCCGAGACGTTTTGCCCTCCTTCATCGAGCGCGAATCATCCAAGTTTATGCGAGTTACTTTGGAGATTGCCAGCCAGCAGCTTGCCGAAGGAGAGGACGACCTTCTTCGCAAAGCTCTTGAGCTCTGGGGCCTCGCTGAGACGATTGATCGTGAGAGACAATGGACAATTCTAGAGAAGCCAGGCGCAGAAGGCGAACAACCGCGCTGGGTCAAGGAGGCACAGAGCGAGAACGACGCTGATATCTACACCATGATATGCATGCAACTCAATGCCGCGGCTGAGCGCAAGGCCAATAACACATCAAGGGCACTATTGAACCTGATGGACCGGTTGCTTACGGACAGCAAGGTCAAAATTGGTTTTAAAATGTTCCTCACTGCGCTGATTTTCCTCAACTGTGTTGAAAAGTCGACATGGGCGTTCAAAGCGTGGGAACAGGATCACCTACGACCAGGCTGGCCCCTTGAGCGAGACCCGAGTGTCTTTACTCAGCAAGGAGGCAATCTCGCTGGCCTGCTAAAGATGCTTTTAGCCATTCGAAAAGCGTTACCACAAACTCTCTGCAGCGCTGATGGTAAACTTATCACTTCCGAGCAGGACCCTGCTGTCGTGGGCTATTTCCAGGCCTTGGACTTGGATTGTATGTACACCCCTCGATACACAGATATTACCCATTCCTCCAATATTGACATCTATGTTAGATGAAATGGTCCAAACTCGCCAGAAGGGATCCCAGTTTTCCCCAGCTGACTCTCGCTCACTCGAGCTCCTCTTTTGCTCACACCTCTTGCTACCAAACCCACCAGCGTAACAGCGCGAGGAACAACCACTTTCCTTTGCGGTCTCCGACCCTGTTTAAACTCCTCCTACGACTGGTGCTGATCAACACTCCCTCAGTCTCGGCACTGACAGGAGGAGAATCCACATTCGCAAGCAAAACAGGAAAGGCTACATTACAGGTTTAGAATACCCACGAAAAACCGGCGGAAAGACTTATGGTTAATGAATCAACGAAATGATACCTCACAGAGAATCTGTATGATTAGGCGTTCAAAGACGGTTTTGCTTTACATTTATAAAGAAAAGGCCCCTAGATCATAGCTAGGGCGGTTCCGGTACAGAAACGAATATCGCAAGAATCACACAATTGGGACAGGGCACATAGACCCTAGGCGTTTGACATCAAAAAGAAGTTAACATTTAATGAGATTCGTTCCATCATTGTATTTCAGTGTGACTGGTGCCATAAAGGAGTATCAAAAGCGGAAATGCTCATCGACACCAACAGTTACACGTATCTTGAAGTCTACATTGCTCAACCTATCAACGCATCACGTACCCTCCCTAGTCCAGAGATCGACTCCTAGGTCGACATACCACTGTTCGTCCTGCTCGGCGCTTGGCCAGGCCGCTTGGGCTTCTTGAAGCACGCAAACTCGTTTTTGCTCGCGTCCCTGAGCCGCTTGAGTACGTTGCGCATCTCGGGCAGCTCGTTCTGCAGACGTGCGCGCGCATCATTGTCAGTCCTGCCGTCAAGCTCCTGGTATATCTGGCTCTGCAGCTCGGACGCGCGATCTGTGGTGTAATGGCTGAGCGTTTGCGCGACAAATTCAACGTCTAGCGTCGCCTGCATGAGGGCCTCGAGGGAGTACTTGGGGTGGCGGCGGAATGCCTCGAGGAGGTGCTGGGAAAGGGATTCCAGAAGGAATGAGAGCACCTGGGGGTGAGCGCCGGTGCCGTAGTGGAAACCTGAGAATGCACGAGGACAAGGGTAAGTAGCGCCTCATAGATATATGGTTTTGCGGCAGTTGGACGTGAGTTTGGAGCTGGCATCCATTCAGCGGCGGCAAGACCAGTTCTGACAATGTCACGAAGTTGATCGACAGACTGCTTTGTGTATGATTGGAAGAGGCGTGTGTCGATCTGGCTAAGAACGTCTCGGATAGTCTTGGACTCGTCTGTCAGCTTGACCGAGAATGCGTTCTCAAACTGCGAGTTGAGACTTGGAACGACCTGCGAGCGCAGGGCTTGCAGATTACTCAAGGTTACGAGCATACGGATGTTCTAGGATTGGTCAGTGGTTGTGGACGCTTGTCATTGACAACATGGCAACTTACGCGATTTGAAGCATCCAGTGCGCTCTTGCTGGAGATGATTGACAATGCGGTGGTAGCCGGGCCTACGAAGCCCTCTTCGTCGCCGACCCAGTCATCGTCACTCTTTTGGTGACGCTCGGCGTTCTCCACCATTCCGCTCAATGCCTTGTACAGAGTGGTAACATACTGACTTCGGACCATCTGAAGCAGTTTAGCAGGTGGTGGCTGCACAATGTCCCCAGCGCCAGGCTTAGCCATAGCTTCGGGGATGTACAGAATTTTCTGCATGCCTGAGAGGATTGTGCCCTCGAAAGCCCCAAAGATGGCGGGCATTCGCGTCACATCGCCTGATTCTGCTGAGCGATGCCAGTCTTCGACATGCTTGATGTTTTCGGCATCTCTGTTCCACGCAGCACAAAGAGCTGTCGCGCATCGATCTCTGGCAACGCCAACCAGTGTCCGCAGACGCTCAATCAATTGTACATCCGATGCTACCGTAGGGCCCAGGCTTGCCAAGTCCGACACCCCTGAACCAACAAGCACCAGCATTTTGGACAGGTAATGAACACCACTGATAGAGTTTGACCAAGGGGCCAAAATGCGAGCTTATCCCAGGATTCACCTCTTTGTGGGGATGGCGGCGGAGGATTGTTGTTGTCGAAGTTGAATCGCGGATCTCGTAAAGCTGTAGGAGTGATTGGGGTCATCGGAACCCCAGATTTGGGGGTGTTAGGCGAGTTCGGTAGGGGAGAAGAGCAGGGAAACATCCTCTGGCGGGAGAGCTACGAAAAATGTGTAAAGGTGCTCTCGTATCAAGTCCACCAGCTCTAGTGTTCCCTTTCGCAGTTCCATTACAGCCTGCTGAGGCAGGTCATGATGGGTACGCGATTCTCCATTATACCCAACAGGCAAGGTTTGTTGAGTTCTTCCGTCAATAAACCCTTGAGCCGTCTGCCAGAAGTCTACCAACTCCCCAAGCACGCCCTGCGACGAGAGTAGTTTATTGAGGAAGACTAGGACCTTCTCCCACATCTCAATCACGTCTGGGGAGTCGCTTGATGATGGCTTGTTCTCAAGTGACTGCCGGTTCAGCGCTCGAAGATGAACTGCCGCCACCTGAGGAGTTGGTTTGTCGGCGCTGGCCAGTCGACGCCGGAGGACTTCAATCTCCACCTTGAAGCGGTCGGCGGTGTTTTGAACCGTTCCCTTGAGACTGTCGTACCGACTCAATAACCAGACCCAGATGGGGTTATCGTCAACGCCAAGTTCAAGAAGTAAGCTGATAAGTTCCAGATGCTGATCCTGCGCACGCCCGATGACCTGATCTCCCTTGGACACTGGGTGCGTGGAAATCAGGCGCTTCCAGATGTCGCGTTTAAAGCTTGAGATTTGTTGCTCAATATCGTGCCATATACGCCCAGCAAGTAGGATCTGGTAGAGTTGCACATCACCCGGCGTCGAATCTCCCAATTCCTTGGTCATTCTGCGAGTTTCGTCGGCGAATTTCCTGGCTCGGTTGTATTCGTCGACCAACGTTTCATAATCGTTCCTCTTGATACTCTCAGCGATGGAAGAGCTCAGCTCAACTTGATCCCTGAATCGGTCCAGGTACGTCGATACAGCTCTCAGGTTCTCCTCTTTCTCGCGACCTCCCAAAGCTGGACCCCAGACGTCTTCGGCCTTTGCAGAAACATCCAATAGCGGTCCCTTGATACCCATGACTCCGTACTCGCTTTCCTTGGTCAATGCATTCTTTTTGCGACTATCGGCTATCGGTGATGTGATGGAATTGTTTAGAGCAGCTGGGCCGCTGATGCTGTTGTGGAAGCTGCTTCGGCTTGCATGACGAGAGTGAGGCCGCGCCCTAGCAGGAGGCGGCTCGGTCCCACGAAACTTCATCTCCTTGTAGACATTGTCGATGGTGGCCTTGGCCTTGACGAATCGCTCAAAGTTGGTTTCGACGAGGACCTTGAGAGAAGCGGACTTTTGGTCGATGGATTGCGACAACACTTCCAATCCGTTGAGGAGACTTCGTGTGTCGTCCATGGCATGTACTTGCGACAAGAAAAGAGCCGGCGAAAAGGTCGTCGAGGAGAGGAGGAAGCGGTTTCCTATTGCGATCTTGTTAGCATAGCATAGCAGCGGTTCAAACACCACGAAGTACTCACTTAGGCGGGTGTCATCCTGAACTGGTAGACCCATCTGCTTCAGAGACCGCACCACACTTTCAGTAGTTCCAAGAGGGTCGGGCTCGTCCTTTTGCACAAGGTTGCCGACACCTCCCCTGCCGCCCTCCGATCCCGGGACCACACTCCTGCGTGAGCTGACAGCGCGCTCAAGCGCCTGGTATCTGGACTTTCTGCGCTTGAGCTTTGAGCCTTTGTCCTCCTCGCCTTCGGAGGCGCTCTCGTCCTTTTCAGCTGGCCATTCTGTGGGGTACGGCGTGGGCAGCTGGTAGAAGTCGAGGATGGTTCTCTCGTAATCGGCCATGGTGAAGGCGGAGGATATGCGTAGGGGAGCTTCGTTTTACGGTATTGTCATGCTAGACGCTGAGTAGTAGGAAACGCGTGCTTGCTGAATCAATCGCTTGCAAGAGATGCACGAGATAACGGGATTCCTATGGCTGGGTGACCATTGAGCCGCCCCTCCAATTGGCCGTATGGTGAAGTTGACGATGGTTGTACCAAGCAGTGGTGGGACCTCGCTCCCTTGGAGTTGCTTGGTGTCGTGTTTCGCATGCGCCACAGCCGCACCTTGCATAGTGTGGCTGATGCGAGGCTATGCCGTTTCGGGCCAAGGCAGCTTGCCCATAGCAACTGCCAGCGCTCCAGCGAGGCCCTTCGGCGTACGCTTGCGGACTCCGACGGCTGCCGAGCTTGGCCGAACTGGTACCCACGGGAAAGCCACAGAGGCCCCGGCCAATCAGCAAAGGGGTTGGAGCAAAGCCACAGGCAAGTGTGGCTTCCGCCCACTTTCCTCGACAATCTGCAGCCGTGCAGCTGCTGGCGGGTACTTGGTACCTTCGGCTCTGCGCTTTTTCTTCCGTCACTGGCCTAAACCGTAACATTTGTTTAGCAGCGCCTTCTGCCACTTTTCTTTCAAAACCTTTTGCATCTTCGATACTCTTCGCACCCACCCTTCCTCCTCCTCCCTCGTGATCCTTTCTTCGGGCCACGCCATTGGACTCTCCCCTTCAATTGGATAGCGGTGTATATTATATCTTCAAAATGCTGGCCATTCGAGCGGTTTCTGGCGCCGTCCCCGACAGTGCCTGCGCGCAGCTCCCGCGCCGTCGCCACCTGGTCCAACTCCGTACGCCTCGCAGCCTTGCCTTGCCCGTCTTCGAAGCTTCTGCGATGCTAACCTTGCTCTAGAACGTGCGATTCTACTCCTCCGCCACCAGCGACAGAGTCGCCAAGTACGTCCCTACCAAGGATGCCCAAGTGCGTACACCCCATATCGCGCCCCTGCTTTTCAATGCCGAGGCATCTTGACTAGGCGTCACGGCAAAATCACTCAAGCCTGAATGACCTATTGGCTTCACCACTTGGATGTGCAACAGTTTTGCTGACATTCTTCACAGGGCAACTACCTCGTCAGCTTCATCGAGGGTGATGGTATCGGCCCTGAGATCGCCGAGTCCGTCAAGGACATTTTCGCTGCCGCCAAGGTTGGTTCTCAAACTCGACACGATGCATGAATCAGCACAACTAACCACCTACCGCAATTAGACTCCCATTGCCTGGGAGACTGTCGATGTCACCCCTATCCTGAAGGATGGCAAGACCGCCATTCCCGATGCTGCCATCGAGAACATCAACAAGAACAAGATTGCCCTCAAGGGTCCTCTGGCTGTATGTTAAAACCATCATGTGTAACCCACAGCTTCACAAGAGGCATTCATTCTGACCATGGCCTCCAGACCCCCATTGGCAAGGGCCACGTCTCCCTCAACCTCACCCTGCGTCGTACCTTCAACCTCTTCGCCAACCTGCGTCCCTGCCGCTCTGTCGCCGGCTTCAAGACCCCCTACGACAACGTCAACACCGTCCTGATCCGAGAGAACACCGAGGGCGAGTACTCTGGTATTGAGCACATCGTCGTCGATGGTGTCGTCCAGAGCATCAAGCTCATCACCCGCGAGGCCAGCGAGCGTGTCCTGCGTTTCGCTTTCCAGCACGCCGAGTCCATTGGCCGCAAGAAGGTCCGCGTCGTCCACAAGGCCACCATCATGAAGATGTCCGACGGTCTCTTCCTCAACGTCGGCCGTGAGGTCGCCAAGGACTACCCCAACATTGAGTTCGACTACGAGCTCCTTGACAACACTTGCCTGAAGATGGTCACCGACCCCGACCCATACAACGACAAGGTCCTGGTCATGCCCAACCTGTACGGAGACATTCTGTCCGACATGTGCGCCGGTCTCATCGGTGGTCTGGGTCTGACCCCTCCGGCAACATCGGTGACGAGTGCTCCATCTTCGAGGCCGTCCACGGTTCCGCCCCGACATTGCCGGCAAGAACCTGGCCAACCCCACCGCCCTGCTGCTCAGCTCCATCATGATGCTGAGGCACATGGGTCTCAACGACCACGCCGTCCGCATCGAGAAGGCCATCTTCGACACCCTGGCCGAGGGCAAGGCCCTGACCGGCGATCTCGGCGGCAAGGCCAAGACCCGCGAGTACGCCGCCGCCATCATTGAGAAGCTGTAAATAACACCGCTTGCGACCACACGCACGCATACCCCATCTACTTAGACTCTACCTACCGCTACCCTCTACATCTTTCACCCCGACACGTCGTTTCTATACCACCACATCCATCACAACCGTTCATCGACGCAAAGCAAACCCTTGGTGCATTTTCTTAGGCTAGGATTCTCTTCTGTAGACTGTACGAATGCCAATGATCCGCGAGAAGGGCGCTAGGACACGGCGACGAATGTTCAATGCCAAGCACATTTAAAGATAAAAATTGACCGTATAATTCATGAATTTGTGATACAGAGTAATATATGCAAATTGTTTGTTTATGACGTTGAACGGAGAGTGTCAAATTGAGCCCGTCCAGCGGCGACTATCTCACCCCATCCACGTATTCCATCTTCCGTGTCTTGATCAAGAAACAGAAAGATCTCGATGGCCAGAAAGCCTATCATGTCATCGTCATAGCCTCATCAAATAATGACCTCCAAGACCCATATCGTTGAGCCTGACGTCGTAAGCGACAAGTACCCCTGCCCTAAACCTATAAACAGTCCATTCCAGAACAAAACCCCGATCGATCAGATGTTTGTATAAAACGCCACCCGCCATCCGTCATCCATTGCGCCGTTTGGTCCCCTTAAAACACAGTTGAAGAAGTTAAAAAAAAAAATGTAAGAAATGAAAAGACGTCATCATAACTAAAGTACACGGGATTATCCAGGAAATTAATTAAACGGTATTATGTCAGGGTGCTCTCAAAGCACTTTCTCGACCTTGGCTGGTTTGATGCCGAGCGGTCGTTTTAGTTCATTCCACAGCCAGAACCAGGCGGACGGGAAGGTGAGCTGGATGGCGGCCTTCTTCTCGGTAGTGGTGACGGGTGGCTTGGGCGTGGGCTGCAGTGCGGCAGCGGCGCCGTCGAGCCAGCGCTTCTTGACGACGCCGGGGTAGTGCGTCGAGCCGCGGCGGTTGGGCCGGTTGGGGAAGAAGAGGTGTGGGCGGCAGGCCTCGGTGAAGCGTGCCCATTTCCAGTCCTCGGGAGAACGGCACTCGCCGAGCTGGTGGTAAGCAGTGATGGCGATGGTCCAGGTGGCTTGGTCGGGCGACGATGGGGTGATGGTGATGTCGTAGTCCATCAGACAGAGGCCGCAAGAGCCCGGCGCATCGGTGCAGGGCACGAAGGCGTCGCCGCCGGCCCAGGCCTGGCGCTGCAGCTCGGGGATGTACTGGCGGTAGACGGAGGAGTTGGAGAAGAAGGAGGTGTGCTCGCAGAGGCGGAAGTCTCGGGCACCGGTGCACTTGCGGAAGTCGGGGATGCTGTCCGTGGAGATGGCGAAGGTGTAGGAGCGCTGGATGAAGAGCTCGCCGTCGAGGATGCTGGCGGCGGTGGAGCAGTGTATGGATGTTGCTCCGTGAGGTTGGACATGCCCGACCTCGAGGTTCTTGAGAGGGATGCCGTGGTCAGGGCCATACAGATAGCGGTTCATGGCAAGACGGGCATGCGGGTAGGTAAGCTCGTAAGGATTGCCAATCGGCGAGAATCTGTCCCTGTTCCCGCAATGAAAACGCTCCTGGCCAGGTCCGACGGCTTCATCCTCACAACAGGGGCCCCAGGTGGCCTTGAAGGGGTGCAGCTTGTTGCATGGATGGCAGTAGTAGGCGCCGCGAGCGAGCGGGTCGCGCTCAAGCAGCTGAAGCAACTGGCGCTTGTCTTCGGGACGGAGCTTGCGCTGGCGCAGGGCAAAGCACAAGGCGTAGGTGCTCCGGCAGGTCAGGGAAAGGCTCAGGGCGGTCGGGACGTCGAGATAGTCGCATAGCAGGACCAGGACGTCGGCGGGGAGGTGGATGAGTGGAGAGGCCCGCTTACTGCTCCGTGCGGGTGTAAGCTCGGGCGCCGGGAGCGGGTGGGCGCTCGGCCAGACGCCGAGGCCGATGAGATAGCTCAGCAATTGACCCATCTGGCGACAGACGATTTCAAACTGCCCGGGCGCAGGATGTAGGGAGGGCGAGTGAGCGAGGGAGTGAGGTGATTGCGCTTGTATATTGCAGCAGTAGCGGGGTCCGGACCAGGTCCAGGTGATGGCCCGATTTGGAAAGTTGGAGTTGGGAGTTTGGGAGCTTCACGAGCGAAGTAAAAGCAGGCCAAAAACGGATTGACCCTCACGAGCTCAGACCAGGGCGGCGTGTTTATGATAAGAAATGCCAGTCAGGCACCGGTATCGCGGATTGGTCACGGAACCCTGTCAAGTTTCGCTAAATTCAGAGCGTCATGGATGAAGCTCGCAAGAGGGAAAGCAGTCACAAGATCTTGATCCAAGATGTTTTTGACCGGGGCCGGTTATTTCCCAGTCTGTTGTGCCAAGACAACCACAGACGGAACGTACAGCAATCGGGTGGAGCAGAGAAGAAGAGGAAGTCCGGAACGAGAATGGGAGAAGAAGTAAAAGAAGTAAAAGAGAAGATAAAAAGAAGAAGAAGAAGACAAGTCGAGATATTCAAGGGAGATTCGCTCTTTCAATACACCGGAGCCTGCGGGACCAGGACCAGACCGGGGGCGCATTGGAAGGCCTTGATAGAGGAGGAGAAGGGCGTGCGAACAGCAAATAAAAAACAATACCTACCGGCAGATGATGTATCTCTCTGCCGTTGGGAGAAAAAAGAAACCCTCCAAAGTATAATGATCAGAAGGCCAAGGCACGCGTGTCTCTCTCTGTTCTAGAGCTTTGCCGGCCCCCAGACGCCTCGCTAGTATGATTCGTGCGAGTTTGCGTCCAGACCACCTGGGGGCGTGGCGTCTCTGCTACCCAAACCGACCCTCGTATCCAATCCATTCTGTCGGGGAGGGTGTGTGTGTGTGCTGTATGCTTCGCTGGGTTTAATTGAAATTGTAGCTTGGACAGATGGCTGAAGGTTGGGACTCGTTGTGTATGTGAATGGCTGGGCGGGATTGGTCACGACGCTGTGTATCTGGTTGTGAAGCAAGGAATATCAGAATGGCAAGGATCTTCTACAATATGCGCCATATACACGAAATGCAAAAGACCCTCTCTCAACGTGAGCACCAACGACAAGAAAAAAAGCCCTCGCTCATCAGATGGGATTGTTGTGACGAGAGAGGGGCGTGCCCGGGGTGTCGATGGCAAGGTGTGTAATTGCGTCAGATCTGGCGTGGTGATGGATTAGACTGGGATCAAGCTGTACTGTCCTCTGTATGCAATGCATTTGGGAAACGAACGACATGGATCCCGCCAGAACAAGCACACCCGCATGTCGTGGCCTGATAACCGACAACCGACCAGATTTCTTGCTCCTGCTCTTCTCTTCTCTTCTTCCGTCTCGCCTCGTCCCGTGCTATTGGGACCCGTACCCTAAGTCTGAAGTCTGCTCGTCATGTGCGCCGGCAACCTGTCAAAGCCCGGCCAACCAACCAACCAACTAACCCCAAAGCAACTTGCTTCTCCCACTGACGAGTTTCCATTCCACGCTGCCCACTAGTGACGCCATCTTCACTAAACTTCAAGGTCCCATCGGTTTCCAAGGGACCCGAGTCACCCCAGTCGTCTTCGGTACCGCCCTCTGCCTGATCCCCTCCGTGCCACCCTCCGAGCCCTCAGACACCCCCGATGTACAAGCCCCCGTCCCGGAGCCCTCGGGCGCATTTGCTGGAGCGCTGCCACGGCCTGTGTGTGAGACAATAGGCTTCTGTTCTCACGTGGTTACGACCGGGAAGGCATCAGTTTAGACCCTGTCCCGTCCGTGTCTCTGGCTGCCATTGTCAATCAGTTCGCTCCCTCGCATGCTGCCGGTCTTTTATTACCATACCTGGCTGAGCGGATTGATACTGTACCATCCCCGACGTGGATGCATGGCTTGGATGGCTTGCCTGGAAACGGGTCGATGGACATGCCATGCGTGCGCTCAACTACCGAGGCACTGACCATCCACCCGCTGCGCTGGCGGTTTATCTCGCTCTCTCCGGGGCCAGACCATGCCAGCCATGTGCAGCATTCGCCTACACCTCACTAAGAAACAAGCGCCCATCTCCGGCCCCGATACCCCGACGCATGACGTATCGACACCCCCGTCCATGACATGCCCCCATCTCTCGATTCCCCAGCGTCGGTGCTGTATCTCCAGCCATTTTGCTCCTCGTTCCCCTCTCACATCAGAGCAGCACCGGACATGCCAACCGAGACATGCGCTACGCCCGGAAAGACAGCAAGGGTTTCCCTAGCCAGCCACACAGTCTCCGCGATGCTGGCTGTGCTGTGCGGGGACCTGGTAGTCTGGATACCCACCTGTGCATGTCTCTCCGCACGAAATGACATGCGATGCGATATGGAACAGAAAAAACAAGTCTACAAGTGTTTTTCCCCAGCGTCGAGAATTTCTTTGCTACTTCTCTCGCAGCCCCTGCTGAACTGCCTGCATGCTTAATTACCGGAAACGGTTCTCCACAATGGTGGTAACAAACAACGAGATGATCCGTCTCCTCGTCAACTAACAAGAACAAAAGACATCACCCAGAACCCGTAAGTTAATATTTCATGAAGTACACCGTTATCAGCGCGCGACATGCTCCAGTACAGCACCTCCTCCCAAGCTCCTTACCACATCCCCATGTCATGGATCTTCGATCTACCCTCCACCCCCACCCGAGCAACACAGCTGGTTGATCGCTTTCCCCGATCGGAATCAACAAGTACGCAGAGCAGCGGCCACTATCCGTTCACGCGAAGCTGCAATTCTGTACTATCCTCATGCCCATATCTTGCTTTGGTGTCCCCCTACCCAATGACACCATCAAACGTGGCTTGTACCGCATCCGCGGCTTCACCACCCAAACTGCCTCCCTCCTTCAGGCTGTGCCAGAACTTCTGTCGCGACCAAGATGATCACTCTGTACAACTCGACCTGCGCTACCATATGCACATAATTACCGTTGTCCTCGTGCCCGTGTAACGCGCAATCCGAGGCCTGCGGCTGTAACTGTCTAACAATCAACCGAGACACCACGGCCAGCCTCCCAGGTCTCACGCAGTCAGCCACTCTTCACTCATGATTGCGCACAATCGACCTTTGTTTCCCGCCGGGATCCATAGCCCAATGCATGTTCTAGCACACGCAAGCTGCCTCATCTACGAGACGAGTGACAAGTCAAGTGACCAAATATCCACCAAGACATTTATTGCGCCTCCGCAACACGTCCCTTACCGTCAGGCGAGACAAGTTCATAATCCTGCCATACAAAACCGTCCACCTTTCACCGACTACGTAGTAACAAACACACAAGAGCAGCCACACTCGTCATTCAGTTATGTCTGCCACCAATTTCTTTCGTTTTATTCCTGTCAAGTAGATCAATCATCTTCTCTCCCGTGACTCTGCACCGTTGCCAGAGAAAACAGTATCGACTTATACTTTCCTAATTAGGAAATCCGCACCGGGTCCAGTTGTATGCCCCCGACGCTCCGTGATCGACCGCCGCTGCGGTGTTCCTTGTCCCGCAGCAAACGCTGGCGTGTCACGACATGCTGCGCACCAGAGCAAACAGGGAAGTTCTGTTTATCATTAGATCACTGCGATACATGCAGTGGCCTGTCCTTTCGTGCCTCCTATTCACTCGTTGGGCCGTACTAAGCTTACGCTTTACACCATGCTACCCACCTGCATCCCACGGAGCTGCTAAGAACGCCCACCATCCGGGCTGAGCTGATGTGTGGACCAAGCTGGATTTGCTCAGAGCGTTTTACTTTCACAGGCCCCTGGCTCATGCGTATCGTATGCCCATTTAATACCCCTACTTCACGTTACAAGTCTGTAGGACCCAGCCTATCGGTCCTCCATTGTAGCACTCACACGGCCAACACTCACGTGCATAGCAACTGAGACACCTCACGCTACATCCATTCGCTGCATCTTTGTAACCTTCCCGTTAGTTGTCGGATGCAAGGAGACCCGCCCTCTGCTTCACCGCCGCTTGATTTCAAAATAATCTACAGCATAAACAACTGTCCCGCTTTGGTAAATAGCGATACACGACGTACAAATACACCCCTAACCAATATACGTGCGGCCGTGTGCGGCCTCCTTTCTCCGCTTTCCCTTGCGCCGCTGCCCAAAAGTCGTGGCCCCAATCTGAATTATCCATTACGTGCGTGCCCAAATGCGTTGTCCCTTCCGTCAATAACCCTGACGAATGAAAGAAGTCATGTATCCCAGAGGTCATTTACGTCGTCCATGTCTCGTTCCCCGCAGTTGCGAGAAATTCCTTAATGCGCTGATCATCAAAGTCTCCCGGTCCGAATCTCCTTTTCGAATATCTTGACACCCCATACGTCATAGAATTGTAAGGGTCCTACCGTCTTGAAACGAAGCCGAGTGCCGCAGTCAAAGCCGTCGTCTTCGCTTTCGCTTTCCGAATCCAAACCCTCCACTGGGAGCCACGGGAAAGGACCATCGGCTCCTGCTGTGACCGGCTGTTTTCCTTTATTTTTCCCTTTCGGGCGGTCTTGAGATTGAGCTGCCGAGGCCTCCATGCTCTCTGACGGCCGTACGACACGATCCACGCGGTCGTCTTCCATGGCAATCCACTCCAGTCTTAGCTCCGGGTGGTGCGATAGGTTATCAACAATGAACCTGAGGATCTCTCGCATAACCCAGATGCACGTATCGTTGTTCCTGAAGTGTAGGATGTTGATCGCTCGGAGGCTTATCAGCCCCGAAAAGTATTGCATGAAAGCATGCTAGCATCCTCGCGTTAGCCTCATCCTGAATGTCAATCAACACACATAGTTAAAGACGTCACTTACCACAGCATGTATGTTCATGCTGACCGCGAGTTCCTCAAGGCGGACTCCCCGCGAGCAGATGAGAATCATAGTCTTCTCGTTGGCGTCCCAGCTCGGCCCATTCGACTCATCCTTGATCATGAGGCGCTTCAACGTCATCATATGCTTCTTCAATACCAGCCGTCGAATTTGGTCAATCGTAGTGGAAGAGCGCGGGGCAAAGCTCTCGGGCTTGTGCTTCGCTCCTCGCTCGAGCAGGAATAGCTCATGTAGCTCATCCAACTGCGACATACACGTGAGGAAAGCGTTAGACACGTTGTCAGTGTAGACGCTGCGCAAAGACAATGGGTGTGACTTGTTCTCTTTGGCCAGCAGGGTCCAAATTGGTGCCTGGTTGCCCACGTTGAGCAAAGTGAGCTGCTTGAGACACCGCAGGTCAATGGCACGAGACAGCACAGATGCCTTGACGGGAATGAGATGGATGCTCAGGGATTCTAGCGAAAAACCTCGAGTATCTCGCACGTAGTCATCCATACGGCTTTGTGTGGCCTCAGCGCCAGCCTTAGCACCACCTCTTAGGATTTGGCCTTCCACAGCTTCGACTTCTGATTGGCAAGCTTCGACTTTACTTTGGATAATGCTGATGTTCTTACTGAAAGACCGAAGCTGCGCTTCTACCGTCTTGAGCTGTGGTAACAATTCAGCGGCGCTTGCGCCCGATTCCTGTAACTCTCGTATCTTCTGACCCAAGATCTCAGCCTGATTCTGATGCTGATGGATCCTAGATATCACGCTATCAGCATACGTCCTCTGCTCCATGATAGTAGCAATTGCATGATCCACGGCAGCCGATGAGGTAGTGGCTTTTGATGATGCTGTTGCTTTCTGAGACGTGGCTGGATCACCCGTAGCGGCGTGTTGGGATGTTTCGTCTTCAGCAACTGTGTCATTGCCCCCACTGCTCGGCTGCGGCTCCACGACGTCGTCCGGAATGTCCTCGGCCCCATCCATTTGCGCAATATCGATATCCTCAGGCCGGATATCGTGATCTGCGTTCTTCGGTTTGGGCGAGTGAAACGAAGTGCTCGCTTCGCCTGGGGATCGGTGTATGGCTCTGCTAGTGTGAGGTTCTCGGTCGGCTTTACAAGATCCTTTGGGTCAGGAACAGTGGCTGGTTGTGAGGATTGAGCCACGGTCTCCTTGACAGAATCGACAGCCTCTGATGATCCACCCACGCGAACATCTTCATTTCCAACGTCGCTGCTACCAATACCCTCATTGTTGGAGGCTGGTGGGGTTTGGGAGTCTGTTGCTGGAAGATCCCTGATGTCACATACTTTCGGGCCGCCTTTTCTATTGTGTCCAAGATATCCTGTTGAGATATCGACAGATCACGGGAACCGTTCATTAAGCACATCAACTTGGTGGAGACACCCTTAATAGAAGTCACAAACTCCTCACGAGGGTCCTTAGCGCTTCCTCCTGGCGCAGCTTCGGCGTCCTTCTTGCCATCGTTTTCAGTTGTTTCGTTGGACTTTTGTCGCATGTGTGGTTTCTTGATCAAGTAGGGTTCAACATCGAATATCCGTCCTAGTACCGCCTCTTGAATCTTCCGCTCTTCTTGCGCACGGAAGACCTTGGCTGGACCAGTAGTGTCGAAGCTGGTGTTCTGCGACGCCGGGACCACCTGAAACTCATCATCTACATCAGAATCCTCGGGTTCGGAGTCTGGCGGAGGCTTCCGAGCCTGCATAGCTAGCGAGTCAGATAAAGACAACTGCAGTTCTGTAAGAGTAGATGACGACTGTTTCATGCAGATTCTGAGTTCGTTCACAATTTCGAGGTTGTCCATGTCTAGAACAGCTAGACTCTGAAGGTTCTTGAATCCGGATATGGTGGCTGGTTCCCTAATCGAGAGCCCCGTTTAGTTGACTTAGAGCGTGACAGCGACTTGGATGGAGGAACCAGTGCTGGAGGAGGGCCGGAAGGAATAGGCGGAGAGGTGGTTGGGGGTGGGAGCAAAGAAGAGCCGGCCGGAGCAGGGTCAGGCGATAGCGGTGACACCTCGTACCAGTGATTCAGCGGCGCGGGCGGGACCGGCTGGCTTTGTGGGATGATGGAAACGGGCAGCGGAGGGGCGGCATGTAGTAGGAATCGCCCGCTTGCATGCGCAGCTGCACCTTCTTGAGCGAGTGGATCTGATGCAGTACACGATAAACAGGCCTGCTCAGCTCAACGCGAATATTCCATCTACGCGCGAAAGTGTAAGTAGGCGCAAAGGGGTGGTTAGGAGACGGTACCGCGAGACTGACCGAAATGCTTCCAGAGATTTGGCCTTCTTCAAGGTGAGGTATAGCAGTGAGTTGAGAAACTTGCCGCAGCTAGCGCTATAGAGGTATGACTGATATGACTGCTCCCCTTTTCACCGGCACTCAGGGTGTCCATGGAGAGGTCCTTCAGGTGCTTCGCATAGTTGTACTCGCTGGTGGTGAAGGTGTCGAGGCCACCAGCCAGGCCATCGATGGGAGAATCCAAATCCAGATCATCGTCGTCCGGGAAGATGATGTGGAAGTTCCGGTAGAGGAGGCCGGAAGCGAGTTCGTGGAAGTGCTTGGAGACGAGGGCGAGGCAAATGAGGTCGCCTTGAGCGCACTGGGAGGAAGGGTCAGTAAGTCATGGCCGAAGAGGTGGGGCGGCGGCGCATTTACATGGGAGAAGATATCGCGCTGAGTCTCGAGCGGGAGGTCGAGAAACGCGAGCCTCTTCTTGCCGCCGACAGTCTCCTCCGCAGACATGGTCGGAGAGGCGGGGCTGGGAAGCAAAGCGGAGCGCAACGAAGCGGGAGATGCGATAGAGTCGGCAGCGGTTGGTCGAAAGCGATGAGAGGGGACCGGAGCTGGGGTAAGAGAGCGCTAAGGTCTGCGCCAAAATCGAGCAGCAAGGCGGTGGTAAGCGCGTGTCATGGAAGAGAGCGAGCGGAGCGACGGCCGAGCGAGAAGGGTAGAAGCCGTGGTGGAGTGGACAGGAGTGTAGATGGGATGGATGGGACGGGACGGGATGGCGATGGAGATGGAGGTTGCAGATGGCCCCGTGCAGGGCCCAGGTTAGTGCTGGAGTGCGCTGGACCGTCAGTGGAGGAAAGCCCCGGAAAGCACCTGGCGCTGCGGGGCGGATCAACAATTCGCAGGCCATGTGGGCCGGTACCTGAGCATCCCGTCGCTGGTACCTTGCCTACGGTGGCTTCGTGTCCGCAGATGCCACCAACGCAGGGCTGGTTGGTGGTTGGCGAGCGCGACAATTGGTCTCGAGTCCAGGACGGGAAAGGAGGGGACGGATCCCTGGCATTTTTAGTTTGTGCATCTCTTGGTTGAGCAGATCGGCTGCATTCAGGTCGATATCTGTCTTGGGCCTCGGAGCCTTACCATGTAGGTACCTGGGTAGCCCGGGCCTAACGGGCGAAGGTACACGGATACAGGGCGTGGGTACATGGTAGGCTGGTGGCAGTCTGGAGATTTTTTGGAGTGGGGAATGATCTTCACTGTACATAGTAATGGCTAGCCACCAGGAGGAGCTCTGAATCCGGAGTAACGGATGGTCTAAAAAAGTGTAAAGGTGAAACATGGGCAAGTGGACGGAACAGGAATATTTTTGGTTCAGTCAAGCGTGAATTTCTGTGAGGGCATGTTTTTTTTACACTGATAGACTGAGAGACTGACAGACGCTTGCTGCATGCGACTCACAGAATACCTACCGTGGAAGTACTACAGTTTGTACCATACTCTGCACTACAGCACGTGGATATGGATATGGATATGGATATGGATAGGGTTAGGGGTAGGGAAATGCATGCGTATTATCGCCCGAGTCAACTCCAACCTTGGCGACAAGGGGTGAGCAGCAATTTCTTCAGCGTCGCACAGAACGGCTCTGGTCGAACCTGAATCTGGGAAGATCCTCCGAAGCGGCTGAATCAATGTATGCACTAGTCAGCATCTGCCTAGACATGAGTCTATGTGAAGTGGTCAGAGAGTCATGCTATCAATGCCTGTGCATGCAGTCACGGAAGTTGCTTGGTGGAGGTAGGTAAGGTAGCCAACGCTGTTTGTCGCGCCCCGCATCCGGGTGGTGTAAAAGATGGGGTTGAGGGGGTACAGTACAGGTGGGTGGGTGATTAATGGCTTTTAATTATAACTACAGCTGTGGAGGAGTGAGTAAACCAAGAACGAGAAGACGAGACACAAAATAATAAAGAGAGCTTCCGAACAGAGAAGGGAAGAAAGAAAGAAAGAAGAAGAAGAAGAAGGAGAAGAGAAAAAAAAAAGGAAAAAAGAAAGGCCCTCATGCAAGTTAATCCATCTCTTACTCTCTCGTCTTTTCTCTGCTGACAGCTGGGGCCGTAAACGGGCATTGGTGTTTCACAAACAACCTGGCCACCCAGATCCTTCCACCAATCCGTCGCCGGCTAGCGTACCGGGGACTGGGGATCTCTCGAGCCGTTAGTTGGCTAGTTGGCCTCGATGGACCCCAAAACGGGACGGGCCCTCACTGGGCTCCCTGTGAGTGGCGCTCTGCACGCTGCGGCTCAGCAAACACTTCGCTAAAAATAATCCCAGTTGGCTCGCGAGCTACAGTGCCACTGACCACTGACCACTGACCACTTACCACTTACCTACTTAGCTGTCTCTCTTGGCCTTGCCTTGCCTTGCCTTTTCCCTCTTCCCCACATAAAACCCATAAGGCTGCGTACGTGTGTCAGATGGGATGGGTTGGTTCACTTGTCTTCTTCCTCCTTTCTGCATGCTGTATCTGTTTTCTTCTTCTTCTTGTTGAGTTCCTGTCCGCAAACCACCCTGCAGCCGGCCCTCGTCTTCGCCCTCTGGCCAAGCAACGGCTCCTCATCGCTTGGTTTCCTGCCATTCGTTCTCCGTCGCGCAGCCCGTTCGTTTGCCGTTGCTGATTCTTCCTCTTCCTCCTACCTTGATTGGTTCTTCTTCTGCCTTGCATCCTTGAGAGGGGTATCGCCTCTCCTCGACCAACCGTGAAGGCCACCCACATCCGTCGCCAATAAGACACCCGCTGTTTCTTCCCATCTTACAATTCGGCCATATTCCATCATCGCACGCGCCTCGTTGTCTCACAATCCGCCTCCCCAATCTCGCAATGGCAGACGTCGAGGAGCCTCAGTACACCACCCTGGCCGAGCGCATCGCCGCCTTGAACAAACAAAAGAACTTCAACCCCGACGAGCAACCCCGGAAACGAGCTCCACCTCCCCACCTCCAGTCCGTCCTGCTTCCGACGTGCGCAGCAAGACAGCGCCCTCATACCAGCCCTAGATCGCTCGCAGCAGTCCAGCCCAAGTGTGCCTCCGAGGCCTACCAAGTCCCAGGCGCCACCGCCCCTGCCTCGTCGCGATACACAAAACTCCCAAGTCTCACAACCCGATGTTACACAGGCCTCCCGCTCGCCTCCGCCTCTGCCTTCTCGCACCTCGTCATCTCAAACTATCCCAGCCATCCCATCTCGGCCCAGCACGGCCCAGCGTCCCCTTGAACGGCCGACGTAGCTCTGCCTCATCTCAGCTGTCCATCCGCTCCGCTAACTCGGCATCTTCAGTTGGCTATTCTCTGTCATCGACGACGAGCAATGGATCCAATGGCGTGGCTCGCAAAGTGCCTCCCGCATTCAACCCGTCCACGCTGCCACCCCTCCCTCCTACCAAGCGCGAGCGGGAAGCACAGGCCGCCCAAGAAGCCGCTGCTGCAGAAGTTGCTGCAGCTAGGAAGCAGCACAAGCCCGTGAGAACAGGACCCGAGAGTTGGCCTCTAGGACTGCAGTAAAGTCCAAAGAGCCGCTTATTCCCGCCCGCTCTGCGCCCGCTGTTCTCCCTCCCAGACCCGCTACGGCAACCTCGAAACGTGCTCTGCCACCTGTGCTTCCAAGCAGACCCTCGAGGACTAATATCAGAGGATTCGACAGCTCGCGGCAGCAAGAAGATGCAGAAATCCCCCAGTCCCTCCAGCTCGGCCTCGCCCTGCCTCCGACGACGCCCCTCCACCCATTCCCATGGCTTCTCGTCCAACTGCAGCTCAAATCGATGCCGCATCGACTCGAACCGCACCGCCCGCACCTCAGGACGACTGTTGGGTTTGTCGTGACTGGAGCGGTCCCGATAATGTAGCAGCTCAGTACCCTAAAGACTCGCTTCCACGTAGTGACCCAGTCGGCTACCTTGCTCATCACCTGTGCAGTCCTTTCCCCTCTTACACCGATAAGGCTCGGGCAATCTTCACCTGGTTTCATTACAACATTCTATACGACACCGTCAACTTCTTCGCAAAGACTGTCAAGCATATGAGTGTTGAGGACACCATCTTCACCGGCAAGGCTGTTTGCCAAGGCTATGCTGAGACGTACAAAGCCATTGCCCGGCGAGCCGGTCTTGAATGTGAGCTGGTGAGTGGTCACGGAAAAGGTTACGGGCATAGCCCCTTGAAGCCGGGCGAGCAGCCACCCCTCCCAATCCAACTGGCCATGCATGGAACGCAGTCCGCATCGATGGGGGCGTCTGGAAGTTGATCGATGCTTGCTGGGGCGCGGGTCATCTTGGAGACGACAATCAATACAAGCAAAAGTTCGACCCCACCGAATTTACGATGCCCAATGACAAGTTCTCTTGGAAGCACTTCCCGCGCGATTCCAAGTATCAGCACCGAGATGATGGTCGCATCATGAGCTGGGAGGAATATTTTATCGGCCCGTTCAAGGGCGAACCGCCCATCGTCTTCGGCACGGCCAAGGAAGAAGGCATACTGGAGGAGAGCATAGAGCCAAAGATACGGCAAATCCAAGTCTACAGTGGCGAGATCGTGCGGTTCCAATTCTCAAAGATTTGCGAACACTGGAGATCAGAAACTCACGGGAAGGGAAAGCCTCCCTGTTACTCCTCGAAATCCATGGTCTCGATGGCCGGAAAGACGAGATGGTCCCGATGGAGACGGACGGCTACTGGCACTGGGTCGACGTGAACGCGCGGGACCTCGGAGCCCCTGGCCAATCTGTCCAGGTTGCTCAAATCACCTCGGTACAGGACAAGGACGCGCGAGGTATCTCCGCGCGCGAGTTCCTCTCCAAGAAGGGCAAGGTCGGCATGGCGTGGACATATGTCATGAAGTGGGAGCTAGTTTAGGCGGTTTTGTGTCCTTATTTTTCGGGGATTTGGGAAATGCTCGTAGCAGGGTTCATATATGCAAGCGATTTGTTCATGGGCATCACGGGGTCATGGATTCCCTTTTGAATTGTGTCGACAACTCGCTATGGTATAAAATCTATTATTATATGTTTATGAAGAAGGAATATCTCATATATTAGCATAATCCCCTCTGAGGGGCTTAATACATATACATTTGGCATGTAAAAGAAATTTTTATTGCAGTTTTTTCCTGCTGCAATTTTTTACCTTGTGAATCCAAGAATGCAGACTCTAGAATCATGTTTCTCAACGCGCCATTGGACCATTTCTAAGAGCAGTCAAAGGCATCTCAAGAATTCTGGAGCAATATGGGATGAGCTCCACTTCGTGATGATATGATATCGGTCTACCTTCTCATCTGAAAGGCTGTTCGACGTGCCAATCTGCGAACATAAGCTAGTAAATGCTTCACAAAGGGCCTATCAAATGGATCCTAACCCAATGTCTTTTTGTTTCTAGTTTGAATGTAACTTCTTGTCATCTTTTCAACTACAACTTCATCGGGAACCTCAGTCTCATCCACTTGCCATACCGGCGTATCAGCAACGGAATAGGAATCATGGCTACGGCCACGAATCCCAGCAGCGACGAGCCCCATCCCACACCCAGCGATTCATACATCTTCGGCCCGGCTAGTGGCAGGAACGCTGCAACAGCGCACCGCAGAACGGCAAAGGCAGCCAAACAGCTCGCCGCGTAGGGCGCGTAGGCGTCGACCAGGTACGCCTGAATGGGCAGCCAGATGCCGATAATGCCAATAGAGAAAGGTAGCAGGCCCAGGATTGGCACGATCCAGTGTACAGCCTTGTCTGCCGCCCAACCGTACCAGAAAAAGGTAAGGGTAGGATGGTTGCGTTCCAAATTACCGCAGGCAGACGCATCTCAGGCTCGTACACGCCGTTGTTGGCTGCAGTGAGCCGCACGACGGTCTTGTCAGACAGACGATTGAAGAGAACCAGGCCAATGACGTAGCCAACAAGAATGGCAAGGTAGACCAATCCTGAGATACCGATGCTCCAGCCATAGGCACCGCGGAAGATGAGGGGAATGGTGTTGAAAAGCAAGTATAGACATCCATAGGCGAAAGCCACGTAAAGAGAAACGCTGAAAATGATGGCTGACTGAAAGAGCATCCTGAAGGGCCGCGTCAAGCCAGTTATGAGAATCTGTTTCGTAGTGCGTACAGCAACATCCGGGTCAACGTAGCAACTACGTAGCTCCGGACGGTTGAGCTCGCGGCGCAGCTTGAGCGTCTTTCGGTGAATGAGAACCTGATGGTTTGTCTCGCGGCTGAACACCGCCATACCGACCGTAGCGATCGTGGCCGGAATGAAAGTAACCCAGTTGACCCATCGCCACCCAACCTGTTCAGAGACGAAGCCGCCGATGAGAGGCCCACACGAGGGGCCGAGGATGGGGCCGACCATCCACATGGTCATGGCGCGGCCCCTCTCGGCCACTGGGAACATGTCTGCGATAATACCACCGCCCACGGTCTGGCAGGCAGAACCGCCAACGCCGGAGAGGAAGCGGAAGACAATCAAGCCATTTAGTGTAGGGAGAGGGCACAGCCGATGAGCCAAACGCAGAAGAAGATATTAGCGGCGATAAGGACGATGTTACGACCATAGATCTCAGACAGAGGCGACAAAAAGAGCGGACCGACGCAGTAACCCAGCAAGAAGATGCTGACAGGCATGGAGGCCAGAGTCAGGTTGGTCTCTCCGTAATCGCGCGCGACGAACGTAATAGCCGGTGCAAGAATCGACGAGGCAAACGGCGTCATGAAGGTAATGGCAGAGAGAAGGACGATGATAAGCCACTTGCGGCCGCTGGTGAAGTTGAGGGGCATCTCAGGGTCTGTCTGGCTATCCCAGCCAACGATACCAGCATCGAGGTCGGTAACAGGTATGGGCGGCGGTGGAGGTGGGTTTTCCTTCTGGGTTTTGCCTCGGGACAGACGAGAGAGAGCACTACGGTGAGTCTTTTGGCTGGCGTTGGTCTGTATCCTTTGAATTTGGACGTCGGCCTGTTAATCGTTAGAAGGAGTAAGAATATAGGCGAACAGTATATTGTTGAAAGCATACCGCTTCAGCTTCAACATCCTCCATAGTTAGATTCGGGTTCTTCATCGTCGTTTTCCCCGCCTTTTCGTTCAACTCGTCCGCCGACGTCTCATCATTCTCACGAGCATCCATCACTGCGCCCTTGTGGGACATGTCTTGCTCATCCACTCTGGTGCCTGCGTCTGTGTCATCGCATGAGTCCACCTCGGGTGTCTTTGGCTTCCCAACAGCTTGCATGACCGATATAGGATTCTGTATCGACTTGTACTGAAGGTGAAGTTCAACGTCGTAGGACAGGTCACGGCAGTTCTTGTAATAATAAACATAGACAATCAGCGTTGGTAGGACAAAGGATTTAAGCCGGAGTTACGGTTTGTAGAGGAGAGAGCTGGAATCAATATGGCTAAGGCCGGTTAATACCGGTCATGTTAACCTTTCAAGGTAAAAATGCAAGAATCGGGAGAGAGACGGGGCATGATGATATGGCTGCGGGATCGACATGGATTTCTGCATGGTCCAGGATTGGGCTTCCATCCTTGTCAGGAGCACCGAGTTCGGCTCCGGGTGCTAGGGCGTACTGGCTGTTAGGGCGCGCTGGCCTGACTGCAATTGTGCACAGCTATTACGGGGGTCTTGAGTCAGGTACCGTGGCTGAAAGCATTTGCTATGACGTGCGAACTTGGATATCGTCGTAGAGCTCCTTGGCGCGCCCTTCGAGAGGGGAGGCATATGCCTCGAAACATTCCTTCTGCAGTGAAGATGGATCTGGGATTGGATAAGGGGAAATATTCGGCCAGCTGCCCCGGATGGAACCATCCATATCCGTTGTGTTGGTGATAGGACGAAAGTTCGAGCCGAAAGGGAAAACAGAGCCCTCCAGACAAGGTTGGAGCCCCGCAGGACCCCGACTCCGCGCGAAGGGCGTCGACGTCTTAAGGCTTGCTTGGGCTTGGCATCAGAGGCAACCGCTCTGGTGAGCTCGCCAAAGCCGGTCAGTCAAGCCGTCGATCCAGGCGGTTGTTGGGGAAGGTTGCCGTTCTTGAGAGGGGCGCTTTGCCGAATTCCCGGGCCATGCAGATTTAGAGGCGGGAAAGGTGACGACATATGCAGCTGCGGCTGGGCTTACGGTGCTGAACCCTGGGCAGGCAAGTCATCAATGGTAGAGCCTATCATCATGTGTTGCGCTGCGCAGATGCGCGGGAGCGGATGTGACCCTGGTCGTCGCGCGAGATCGGATGCCGGTACTTCATGCAGATAGACGTAATCGAGGTGTAAACATGGTGTTGGCTTTTACGATGAGGGTGTCGTAGATTCTTGCTGAATGCATGCTCTGAGACAAAGTGACGGTCTTGAGAGAATGAAGCCAAGGAGCGAAGGGGGCCCAGCGATTGGTAAAACTAAGTGGAGGTCTGTCTGACAGGTCACTCCACTCTACTACGGATCGTGCCTTCCCGTCTTGTCATTGGCAGGCGCATTCTCCAACAGGAAATTCTACTCGTCGAGTCCCCAAAGCGGTGATTAACAGACGAACGTGGGTATCTGTAGAACATTTGTTCAGCCTGTTAATCAAATTTCACCTAATTAATGCCATATGTATCACGGTAACTGCCACCTCTTTATTTTCTACAGACTTATGCATTGATTCATTCTCCAAAAGAGGAGCATTCAATACAGAACCTTTACAATACCAAAAAGCCATGTCCCTTAATTACCTACCTTCTGGCACCTACCTACTAGTACCTAGGTACCTTGTAGGTGCCTCCAGTCTGG
Source organism: Albifimbria verrucaria (assembly GCA_020081605.1). Classification (NCBI taxonomy): domain Eukaryota; kingdom Fungi; phylum Ascomycota; class Sordariomycetes; order Hypocreales; family Stachybotryaceae; genus Albifimbria; species Albifimbria verrucaria. The sequence continues at coordinate 1,338,941 of JAHREC010000049.1, forward strand.
CACTGGCAGGCAGGCAGGTAGGTACCTTGTAAAGTGGCTATACGTACCGCCGCGACACGTGTTTCCAAACTCCCACCACAGCTCTAGCTCTCACATGGATGCTCCATCTTTTCCACCCTCCTCCAAGTGCCGAAACCAGCCGTCAATCCAAGGAGCTCTTTTCCGAACAACGTGTCATCTCCCTCTCGCCGGGCAACGACGCGCATCGCAGCACCACACCTGGATGCACAATCGCTGGCAAGTCGAATCCTCTGCTGTGGACATGCTCTGGCAATATCGGGAAGCCGGCATGCTTTGTGCCACCTCTCGACTAACTTGTGAAAGCAGCTGGTTCGGCGTCAAGCTTCCTTCCGCGCGATAGTCGATATCCTCCACCTCATGCGAACGCCTTGGTCCCGACCACTGCAACACCTCGCAACGCGATACTTTAATCCAACCCCAGCTTTCCCCGATAATGCGCTTCACGTCCTCCACCATCTCGACATCCCGCTCTCCAAGCCGGTCGTAAGCCCCGTCCGCTTCTCTCTGCCCGCCATGAGTCCGGCCACCAGCACCGCGCTGTCGCGCACCGAAACGCTCAGCCTCCTCACCCTCGCGGGCGCCTCCCTCGCCGTCCTCGCAAACACCTTTCGCGGCGATGGCGAACCCCTCATTGCCTCCCTTGCCTTGTCGTGCGCCGCCTTCGCCCTTTGCTACGCAATGATCCGATGGCTCGGCCCCACCTTCGTCCGCGCCGGCTTCCGTGGCCGCGACATGAGCAAGCCCTCCAAGCCCGAGCTGCCCGAATGCATGGGTGCTGTCTGCGCCGTCGTCTACCTTCTCACCATCATCATCTTCATCCCCTTTCCCTTTTATAAAGACATTGTTGCTGCGACAAGCGGCGGCGGCAACCGTGATGTGGTTCTACACGTGGAGCATGTTAATGAGGGACGCTTCCTGCACCGTTTCCCACATAACAAGGTACGGCAGGCACTATTCCTAGATGTTTACCACTCTTGACCCGGCGCTTACTTGCCCTTATAACAGCTTGCATCATATCTCGGTGCAATCATCTCTCTACAGACCATCGCCCTTCTCGGTGTCGGCGACGACCTCTTCGACATCCGCTGGCGCCACAAGTGGTGGATTCCCGGCCTGGCCTCCATCCCTATCTTAGTCGTCTACTTTGTCGATTTCGACGTCACCTGCATCGTCATACCTTTGCAGCTTCAGCCATACCTTGGCGAACTTTTCGACCTTGGTCCTCTTTACTACGTCTACATGGCCTGTATCGCCATGTTCTGCCCCCAGAGCATCAACATGCTTGCCGGCATTAACGGCATTGAGGTCTCTCAGTGCCTTGTCGTGGCCCTTCTCCTCGCCTTTAACGATTGTCTTTACCTCTTCACACCTTATCCTCACCCTGCCACAGACTCTCACCTCTTCTCGCTCTACCTTCTCCTCCCTTGGATTGGCGTCTCGAGCGCGTTGCTGGCTTACAACTGGTATCCCGCAAAGGTCTTTGTCGGAGACACCTACTGCTACTTCTCGGGCATGGTTTTTGCTGTCGTTGGTATCCTTGGACATTTTTCCAAGACACTGGGCCTGCTCCTCGTTCCTCAGATCTTCAACTTCCTCTACTCCTGCCCACAGGTTTTCGGCCTCATCCCTGCCCTCGGCACCGCCTCCCCAAATACAACGCCCGCACCGGATTGCTTGAGCCCTCAGTCACTCCCTGGACCGCCGAGCGACAGCCACGCCCTATCATTGCTCAGGTGCTCTTTCTTCTAGACAAGCTGCATCTGCTCAAGGTTACGACCGACGAAAAGGCCGTTTCGTCGAGACAAGTAACTTTACTATCCTCAATTTGTGGCTTGTCTGGCGCGGACCTCTCAAGGAAAACCGTCTCGCCTGGGAGATCACACTGTTACAGCTTGCCATCGGTCTGTTTGGCCTGTTCGCCAGGCATAAACTGGCTCTACTCGTCTTTAAGGAAGACAATTGGGGAACAATGGCGGAGTAGATCAAGCATTGTGTTGCGAAGGCCCTTAGCCTAGACATTTGAACATAGAAGACGCCTCAAGGTGTAATGTACATGGAGATTGCGTGCAATCTATTAAACGTTCATAATTTTGCCAATGCAAGGCCATGTTAAGAATACCAGTAGCCTATGCCTCGTTCCTTGGAATTCACATGCACGAAACTCTCGCTCAACACGACTTTCAACTGAAGTGACTCGAAAACTGGGTATTGCACGCCCACTGTTCCATTCATTCATCACTTTCGATAGACGTGGACGGGACACTGCCCCACGAAGCCCTCTTTCATGTCTAGAAATACATTGAAGCCAAATATCAATAATCTCCACCAGGAGAAAAAGCATGCACTGCCTTCCCTGTGCCGCTGTCTTCAAAGATTCCACCGTCACTCCGACAGTTCTTCTGGCCAGAGACAAACAATCAAACATATAGACCGTCCATGTTGTCAGGGATGATAGATCCACAGCTGTGAAGTGCGGCATCAAACCCTCGTTCCTGTGATCCTCATACAAGCGCCAAGCTTCCACATTCATAACATCTTCCATAAAACGCCGAGAATTGGTGATGGCAACCGACAAGCCTCACCATTTTGTGACAAAAGATATCCGTGACCCTAAAGCTCCCAACCCCATTGAAGCGATAAATCCGCGCGCAAGTGTAGAACAAAATCCCTCCTCAGTTTTCCTCCTCTTGATAACATTATTAAAACATACAAGCGATTCTTCCTACAGTTCAAACAACACCATTCAATGCAGGCGCTGTGGCAGTCGTCGGTGTCAAGACGTCTTCAGACTTTTCCACAGACGGCGACTCCATGATCGATTCGGTCTTGATGTCATCGGGACTGGCCAGGCCAGCCTTCAGCAAGGCAGTACCCCGGCAACCTTACCACTCGACTTGTTCATCCGGCTTTTGGTATAATCGCTCAAGCTAAGCTTCTTCTTAACAGGGCTCGGTGCCATGGTCGTGCCATTGACCCCAAGCGGTGGGAACGGACTTGTGGGGTTGTTGGAGAATAATGGCGATTGTACTATTGAGCTGGCAGTCGAAAGGGGGTTGTAACACTCGAGACCGATGGTGTGCTATTGTCAAAAGCCGGAACGGGCGGGAGTTGAACACGGAGTTCAGATGCCTTGTTGGCCGCAACGGATGCAGATGGCTCGGCTTTGATCGGCGGATCTCCATCCAGCGTTTCGGCAGGCGTGTCCTGGATTACCGGGGACGTCGTGTCCGTGACCGGCCTGGGTTCTGTGGGTGTTTGCTCGATGGTTGGCGATGAACTGCACTCCTTCTGACTACTGGAAGCAGGCGACGTAGTCTCGCATTGGGACTTGTGCTCGTCCTCGTGGGCCTTGAATCTGTACCGGCTATTAAGTAGTCGCTTTGAGAGCGATATGATCCTTTTCCTTGGCTTGGGGATTTGGCAGGATCGCTGAACCATTCGCCCTCCACTGGGTCGGTCTGAACACTAGCATCACAATACACCGGTCGTGGGTTCACCGAGGCTTGCCTAGAGTGAGTCGACGTGCTGTCTTGTTTCGAAAGTGAGGGCTTCGAAACATTGGAGAAGCTAGGAGAATGGACGCTGGCAGGAGAGCCGGATTTGCTTCTTGATGTTCCGGTGTCAACATACTGACCGCGAGTGGCCGTAACACTGCCACGCGATTTCGTCTTGGTCGATGAGTTCGACGTCGTCGTTCCGTCCGATAGCCGTTTCTTCTTCCGAGGAGGTTGTTGTTGCTCCATACGACGGAACGAGTCCTCGACCATGGCAACTTTACGCTTGTCGCGATCGGTTGGTTCCGTTAGGATTCCCAACTGATCAAAAGATCCTTGCCGTAGAGGAGTCGGATCACGGCTAGTCGGCTTGCTCCGTGAGGACCCGGTGTCGTCTCGTCCGTCGTTCTCCACTTGTTCGTCAGCATTGCCCTCACTAGCGGCTCGACTATTTGTGGCATGGCCGGTGCTGGTGGGGAAATTGTGTGCGTCCGTGGTTTGCGCTGCTTCTTCTTGCCGTTGACAGGACGAGCATGATTTCTGCTAAACAGATAATGACGATGGAAACGGGCAAAGGCGCAGTTGTTGTCAAGATCACACGCGCAGCCCCGTATTCGGACAGAATACGGTCTATCCAATTGAAATGGCTCTGTACTCTGCATCGTCCATTTCGGGCTCATCTTGACTTGTAGCATCATCGTCGCTGAGGCCCAAAAGATGAAGCCAACGAGGGCAGACCGTCTTGTCCAATCGGAAGTCCCATGGGAGTGTAATTTGTTCGTTTGCCGAGATGAAACGGTCGCTGACAAGCCAGAAATGATACTCGGATCCGCTTGAGAGGTATGTGTCCAATTGCGCGTTGGGTTTGCAACTGCGTCGAACGTAGCGAGCCAATGAGCCTTCTTTCCGCGTATCAATGTAAAGTGGAAGAATAGGGTGGAAGAAGACAAAGGGAAGTGGGGAAGACAAATCGGCCCAAAGATTGTCAGGGTCGGCGCAGTAGTCCTTCTGAAATCCGATTTCGCCATTCAACTCGATGAGGGAACATCCTTCTCAATGGGAGTCGTTGATTTGACGAACCGCCACCTCAGTGTCGGACCAGGGTCAAGCGACCGTGTGGCATCCTTGACCTCGAGTTTCGGCCTCGTCTCATCGATATTTGATGGTTCATCTTGGAAAACATCGGAATGAGTGCGACCGACTTCTTGCTTCATGGTGTCTGGTTCCCGTAGCCATCGTGATAACGCGGTAGGGATAGCAAGACTAGCGAATGCATTGTTGTGTGCATCAGGAACGTCATGTTCATTATACAAAGAATAGAAGCCCGCTGAATAATGATGTATTTGAAAATCGTCTGGAAGGTCTGGAGGAGTAGTCGCAGGACTCGGAGGGTGTGTCGGATGGGGTCGAGAGTTGTTGTAGGAGGGGCTCCGCTTTGAGGGCAGTGAGCTTATTGATTGCGAGGGTCGATGAGAAGACTTTGCCTTCTTGGCAGGAGGAGCATGGTCACTTGGGCTTCCATGCTTTCCATTCTCAGCCGCAGTGAGATGGCCGTGGGTTTGTGTTTGTATTTCAGTAGGCTTGGGTTTCTTTTTGTGACTCTTCGATGGCGGTCGCTTCGTCTTCTTGTCCGCTTCTTCGAGGGCGGCGTGCCGTAAACGAAGAGTCCGCTCGATTGCCTTTTCGCGATTCAAAGGACGCGGTTGGCATTCCGCGCATGAATGAGCAAAGTCTTCTCGAATGGCCTCATCCCTGTTGTCAGGGTAAAAGCAGTCGATGTGCTGCCATGTATCGCATGTTTCGCAATAGATCGTGTTTCCGTCGTCGTCAGAGAAGTTGCAGATACACTTGATGGTGTACGGCTCTTCTTCTACCGCCTCAACCTTGTGGGCGACATCGTCCTTGATGGCGAGGGCACGCGGGGAGAGACGGTCTGACTAGGAATCACGACATGCGTTAACAGCGGCGCCAGTTTGTCGGTCATAATCTGAGACAGTTTTGGGAGAGAAACTGTGAGGGGGAAGATTGTGTGTGGATTGATTACGGTCGCACGCTGGAGGGCATGACGACGCCTAGTAGAACGCGCGCCGCTATTGACAAGGGGATCGTGGACGAGCCGGTAGTCTTGTCAGGCGGCGGTGCGTGGCGAGGCCGACCAAGCGTGGGACGCCGCCGTGAGAGTATCGCGAGAGTCGAAGGGTAAGACGACGGGGTCCTCGGACGCGGCCGTCAAGGGTGGAAGACTCGGGTCGGCCGTGACGCGCAAAACAAGCCGATCGGGAGAAGGTAGGCCAAGTCAAGTCAAGACGGAGAGCATTCGAAGGCGCGCGCCTGCGTGGTGTTGACGCGTTCGGGTCGAGGCAGTCTTCGCAAATTTCGTTGAGGCCAGAGACGACAGGTTGCAAGGCGGCGAGGGTGTCGAGTCGTGCGCGAGAGGTGCGGTGGCGGGACAAGGAGAGGAGTGACAGAGGGCGAAAGCAGAAAAAAAAGGAATCCGCGATGTCGAGTCGAGTGAAGGAGATCTCAGTGACGACCAAGTAAGGATAAGGGGAGAAGAAATCGAGGGATTGTGGAGCGGACGAGCAATGAAGGATGGAGAGGGAGGAGGAGGATGGGATGGGGAAGAGCGACAAGAGAAGCAAAGCCTGGGTGCCTTTTGCGAGCCACTGAGGTGCAGGCGGGCATGGGAGAGGGACCTGGGAGAGGGACCTGGGCCTGTGCCTACCGAACCATAGCACAGGTAGGTACAGGCAGAGGCAGAGGTAGAGGCAGGTACCTGGAGGGTGGTAAGACGTAGGCACTGTCGGGCAGGTACCGGCAGGTACGTACCGGTGTTGAGGTCAGGTACCTGTGGTGAGGTACTATGGTACCCCCAAGGTCGTACCCTGTGTTTTGGGGGACGAGCAGCAGAGACGACGACGCCGCCCCTCGTCGCTCAGCAGAACGAGTGCAGCGAAGAAAGATTGACAAGGTGGGCTGGGCTGGCTGGGCTGGCTGGGCTGGGCGGCGCGCGGTGCTGCAAAATGCAGACCCAGGGAAAGAGGACATTGGCGCTAAACCCAACCTTGAATGGCGGTGGATTGGGAAAATCTTAGCGCACAGGCCATGGTTGCCTCGACGCCTCAGGCCGCACCATCGGCTGCAGGTGAGCCACGAGTGAGCCGTCGGGGCTCGATGAGGGAGGGGGCGCATGCTGGGCAGAGGAGATTGCGGCGGACCGAGGGAAGAGGGAGAGACACACGAGTAGTGTAGTGTACCGTACTGGACTGGAGGAAGGACAAAAAGGGCGCAGGGGCGAGCCCGCACAATCTCGTCTCCGCAGGCGCTCAGAAAGCTTCGAGTTCGAAACGACGGCGACGGACGGACAGGCGGAGGGATGAATGAGCCAGCGAAGGCAACGAGAGGGGGACGGACGTAGGTTGTCCCAACAGCACGCACTAGAGCAGGGTCGGGGCAGGACCTTTGGGGGAGGAACGGGAACAAGAACGAGTTTGTAAGAGGGCCTGCTACAGATTTTCAACAAGCATGGCAGATGACGATGAGACGCTATTGCGACACAGGTCATCGATGCCTGGGCGTGGCCAAAATTTCGCACCAACTGATGACAGGAGAGGGGAGCCTGGAGTGGGTTTGGGGTGGCGCCAGACCGCTTATTCGCCGTGCTTATTGGATCGAAGCCTCTCGTCTCTCCAGTTTCAAACGCACGGTGCAGGTGCAGCGTGCGTGGCATTGAGAGCGAGCCCTTGGGGTGTGACAGCTTTGGCCGGTAACGGTACGGTGGTGGACAGCACCTGTGTGGTCTGGACGAGGAACAGAAACTCACCGGCGCGGACGTTCATTCGCCCAGTGCCCTCATCCTCGCTGTCCAACTCGACCGATGATGCAAGGTATCGCGATCGATGACCGTCGTGTACATAGTATCGCACGCCCTGTTCTTGACGATAGCGGCGGGACAGTGCTGGTGCTGTGCGCGGGCGGCTAGTTCCTCCACGGGCGATCGAGTTCGTCCACACTGCTGACCCCTACACCAAAATCGCATGTCGATCCACGAGTGCCAAAACCATCAAATCTGCATGGCAGGGGTTTTGAGTTAGGTGAGTGAGCTGCGTAAGGACCAGGGCCGTCATCCAGTCTAGCGACCAACCAACAGCCAGGCAGCCAGCTAGCCAGACAGATCAGTCATCCAACCAAAAAGTACCAGTGGTGGCAGCAGAGTTTGGCACAGTGTATGGGGCACCTACCGCTTATCAGGCTGGGCGGACATGGTCAACCTGGGCAGGGTAAAGGGAGGGTGCCATTTTCCCATGTCCCACGGGGAGGCTTGGAGGGCCCTTTGGGGCCAAAAGGAGAGACAAGACAGAAATGCAAAGCGGGGCTGATCCTTGGCCCAATCCCTTCCCTAACGCGTACGCCTGACTCACCCTCTGGCTTCTGCTGCTTTTCTGGACATCCCTGCCGGAGCTGTCCCTGCGATTGGCCCATGCAAATCACGTCGCATGGGCAGTCAGACGGAGCCAACAACATGGCCGCTGGCCAATCAGCCGCGCACCTCGCACCGCGTATGCGAAGACAACAAGCGAACAAAATAGCAACTGCCAGCCTTATGGGGTCTCGTATCATGGATTAACATTTGGAGGCTGTACTAACGGAAATTTGACCCATATTAATGCAGGCTCCAAGAAGCTCATAAAAGAAAAATCCAGACTAAATTTAATTATCTTTGTTTTTTTATTTATTTCTATGATACCTAACAATGTTTTGTTAGAAAGTTACAGTACATACACATCCCGCCAAATTTTATGAACAATTTTATTTTCAGGTGACCTGGTGCTATAAATAATACATCCCAATGGGGTTGGGTTCATCTCATTTCAGACAATTACTACTCTGTACTCTCCGATTCATGTTCACGTTCGCTTGTCAGCACTTGTCCATTACGCTTAACGTCTAATGGAACATTATCCTCATTCTCGCCTCTATGTCTTCATCGAACCTCGATAATATGCACAAAAACATCTAATCCCCGGATATCGACTTAATCACACCCAACTACTCTAACGCTGAGTAACATACCATCGTCAGCTCCTCCATTTTCCTTTTGTTTCAACAATCTTCACAATGGCACCACGAACAAGAGCGCACAGTTTCTCCACGTTTTCTCCTTCACGAGGAGAGGTTTGCACGATCCTTGTTCCAACCCGTTGATACTCCCGCGCAAATATCTCCCAAAGGTTCTGATCTTTTTCGTGGGCGCTGTCTGGCTGAGGGAAGTACGGATCATTGCGCCAGAACTCTCGGGCAATCACTTCTAGGCCCGACTCGTCTGCTCTGATCGATCTGGAGCAGTCAAAGTCAAGCAGCCACAATGCATGATGTGCGAGTGGCGTTTCGACACCCTCTGCCTCTGCCTTTGCTCCTCTGCAAGCCCCTAAGACGAACTCGACATCAGCCGCATCTGTCCTGACATCCCAATGCAGCATCGCCATTGCCTCAGCCATGGTTCTGGCATAATCCTCGCAAGGTAGTTCCAGCTCTTCGACTTGATCAGCATGTAAAGGGAAGTTACGGAGGCTGAAGAATCGAGGACCTCGATGCTGTGTTTGGCGCATATGTCGCCGCCGGCCAAGGTACATTCGAACCAGGCAGTGCTCTCTTTGTCCATCTCCGAGGCATTCTTCCAGTTTGTCTCGAACTTGTTCAGGTGCATACTTCTTGACGAGGAGGCGCTGCGCCTGATGTGACACCGGCTCGATTTTCTCACTAATCATAGCTCTGCATCCCGTGAAGCCATGAGGAAGCAGTGGCAGAAGCTGATTCCACCTCTCATCATGGCTGTCCATTAATCCGAAGCACGTCGGGACCAATACCCGTGAATGCTTGGCCTTGTTCACTTGTGACTGAACGGAAACCTCGTTCTTAATGTCCCTACCAGGGCTTGCATCCTCTCTTTTGATAACGATGGGTGTGTCTGAGTACAACCCCGTTGACGATAGAGTGCCCCATACCGAGCCACAGTGACCGTATCCAATCCGTTCAAGAGAGTGTGAACCTAATAGAGGAAATTCTTCGGGGTTCGTCATGGGATCAATGTGGTTGTAGAGCTAGCAGTATGTGTGCTGATTCTCGAGTATGAACGAGGAGTGCGATGCGAAGTTGAAGTACGGAGCAGCACTTGAAGCATCCTAGTGCAACTACCTAACTATAACCCCAACATAAAACCACCAAGGTCGTCTACGTCCACACAAAAACCCAAAGCCACCTACAGTAGAACTTTACTTTATCGCCGAGGTGTTTTTATTTTCAGCCCAAACTGGCTATTCCTACATCAGCACTGAGTATCCGATAAGTACATAAGATGATATTTCTATTGATACAAAGGGGGAATATGACATTAACCTGACAAAGTTGTGAAGTTTTACCTTCAACTTCGTTCATCAACCCTCTTGCACCCCGAATAAGCATATGTGTAGCTTACCAAGCTACATCTATGTCTATAGATATCACCAATGTAGGGATGTTTGACAACACTACCCCCACTCAGTCCGATGCACAGCTAAAAACAGAGCATGGAGAAGGTCTACTTATTTGCCTGCTAAATCCATATATCACGCACATCTTTACTCGACTTGATCCAGCATCGATCTATAACCGCTTGTTCCAGCCCAACTAAGACATCAGACGTGGAGAACTCCAGATCGATCTGTTCATTATGCACAACTATGGTCGATGGTTTCAAAACTATACCACATCTAAAAAGAAATATGAAGACATGTTTGGGAACTGATGATTCGACCTTGAAATTGGACTGTTCTCGCCATTTTTCTTGCTTTAGCCTCGATATCTGGGTGCTCGACGATGTGCCTAACTTTGAAACAGGAGAGTTGTTCCTTGGATGAACCAAACAGGCTGTTTGTTATGTTTACTTGTCAATATGGTGATGATGGTGACTATAATAATGCGGAACAGATGGCACTTATGCTTCGTCAAGGCCTCCTGATCATCCAAGGAAAGCGCAGATTATCGACAATCGATGGCTTAGGTACGATCCCTCCGGAGTCACTGCCCTGGTTCGTGTTTCGCAGAGGCTTCACGGGTATCTGTTAGGGTTACCGTTGGGGTGCTGAGCGTGAAGATGTGGGCGCCAGCGTCCTGGCCATCTGGGAGAAGTGCCTCTCATAGGAGAGCCTCGCGGGGAAAGGGTATAGTGTGTCACGAACAAGAAAAGGACACTCGCGTGCACAGCACTGGTAAGGCCATTGTCTATGACCAAGTAGAACTTGGTGGTATGAGGACAAGGGTCATTTATGACGCTGGGGTGTTTAATACCCAAGGGACTTTGGCCTTAGAATCGACCATTTTCGACCCCTGTGAGTCACTACAACAGTATGTAACGGGAGAAAGAAAGAAACTTGGCAGATGTTACGAAGCGGAATGGTTGGCTCTTCTCCAAGTTGGTGCGAGGCACACTTTACAGTTTCTCTGTATCATGCATTCAGTCAACCATCCTATTCCTAATCCTGCCCTCGTTGAATGTCGCGGTCTGCCACTGCTCTCCTGTTGTATAGCCAGTTGTTAGGCATGGCCAATTTTTCTCAGAATACTTTACCAGAGGCGAAGCAAAAGGATCTCGATGTTAAGGCTCGTTCTAAACTGGAGTCTTTCCGCGTTTGCCAAGACTGGTTTGAGCGCGATGAACCTGGGGCAAGGCCGCTGTGCTCTATGCAAAACAAGGATGTATCACACTGTATCTCACTATGTAATTGCATTAGGCGTGAAAGGAACTGTTGACTATGGGATCTTTTCCTATATTGGTCACAAAGTGTGGCTGTGGCAATGGCCGCTGACTCACGGGTTGCTCATGTCATCACGAGGCTCTTTCGTATCCTGCATGCTGGCTGGACCAGGAGTTGATGTGAAGGCTCTTATCCTCTTGTTGGACACGAAATCAAAGCTCAAGAAACTTGGGCGGCTAGCCCGACTTAATGAACTGTTATTCCATCCTAGTTGTCGTCGTTCTCTTTTTATCGAATTGTATGTTTCGCATTCCTGGCAGTCTGTCAGGGTCCTTGTGTAACTATTGCCCCTGGCTGTGTCTCCTTGAGTGTCCAAAGCTGCAAAAACGTAACGAATTAGGGAGTTGGGCAACCAAAAGGAGAGAAAGGCTAAGCATATTAAGCTTCTTTCTAAATACGTAGACTATAATGAGTATGCCTGTATTTTCCCTCTCTATATAGCTAGATAAATCAACTTAATATTATTGCTTAATTAGGATGTTTTTCCACATGCTGTTGTGTTAACTAAGATGCTATGGGGTACCAGTACCAATGTTCTTGGAATACATCTAGAGTCTAGTCGTCGTACTTTAAGACTCGAGTAAATCTAGAAGAAGAGCAAGGCCCCGGGCGTTACGGATATTGTTAGTTTATCCTTCACAATTAGCGAATTGGCCAATTTGTGACTCGCAAGGCTCAGCCTCTCGGGACGTGGAATCATAGGCCATAGTGTCTTCACAGTATCAAGAGAGCAACAAAGTAGGGACATGGAGGTTGTCTATTCCCATCACATAGGATTTGGTAATTAAAATGCTATTAAATCTATCCCAGCTGGCAACATCTATGCATCAGAGGTTATGTAAATTATGTGAGACAGCTACCTCCATGAATTGCGGAGGAACAAATAGGTCAGCCTCGCAGTGGAACGCGGCTTAGGCGCGCTGTCAGGGTCGTCGTTTGCGTAATATCAGACAATTCGATCGCCACACCTCCCATGGTAGACTCGCTGTAGTCAGGTTCTAAAGAGATTGGAAATACACACCTGCAGAGGGCCCGGGTATGATCATCGGAGCGATAAAGAATTTATCTGAGTTCGGGCCTGGGTCGCACCAATTGAGTAACATGTAACTCCTGAACAATTAGGACAACCGTTGAGCTTGTTTCGTCTGGTGGCTGCAGCGCATGCAGTGCAATTCAAGCTTCAGCGCAGTTATCCTAAGGGATCAGACAGGGTGGGTGCCTGGAAACGCCTCTCCGGTCCCTGACGGTCGGTGATGCAATAACTGTAATCCGATCAGCCAGTCCAATCAGTGCCGAGTGTGGGGGCGAGTCCCATGACGCATCCCTCCATGGCATGGCAACTGAGCCACTCGCCTTATCGGCTGCGCAGCCAAACCCCAACCACTTCGGCTGAACACTGAACCCCATCGTCTACAAATCAAGCATCATCGGCACCAGTTCCCTCCAACACCTCTGCTCCGTTCCCAAACCATCCATTTGTCGCCGCGATGAGGTTCTCTACCGTCGCTGCGTGCCTCGCCGCCTGTCTGGCCCCGGCAGCCGCGCTGAGCATCTTCGACGGCAATGCCCCTGATCTCGTTGCCAACGATGATCTCGACATCCCCGGCGATTCGCCGCTCCAGCTCTGCCCAGGAGACCACTCCAAGGACCTCGTCGAGATTGAGAGGGTCGACCTCTCCCCAATCCCCAAGGCGTATGGACGAACCGCTTCCGTTTTGCGCTGCTTGAGCCTGCTAACATTGAATCAACAGTGGCCATGAGCTCGTCATCAAGGCCAAGGGCAAGGTCAAGGCCGCTATCGAAAAGGACGCCTACGTCCTCCTTACCGTCAAGTACGGCCTCATTCGCCTGATCAGCACCAAGGCCGACCTCTGCGAGCAGATCGGCAACGTCGACCTCGAGTGCCCCGTCAAGGCTGGTGTCGTTGAGATCACCAAGACCGTTGACCTCCCAAGGAGATTCCTCCCGTACGATTGCACCTCCCTAACCATCGACCTGATGAATTGATGCTGACCTTTTCTTGCAGGGCAAGTACACCGTTCTCGCCGACGTTTACACCGGCGACGACATCCAGATCACCTGCCTTACCGCCACCGTCCAGTTCTCCAGGGGCGCTTTCTTTAGCAACGAGCTGTAATGTAACCTGCGGGGTGGGGGACAGTTTGGCATTGATGCGCGTTTTCAATGATCGTGGCATATCTGGATTAATCAGTGTCTTGCGGTTTTTCGTTTACCAGGCGGTGTTTTCAGCACTCTTTTAGCAGAGACGTATATGACGACTTGAAGATTGTTATTTGCGGTGGTTTTTGTTACAGCATCATCCATTAGTAGAAGCTATGTACTAAGTATGCCTGATTTCTCTTCATCACAGGCGAAAACGCATCTCTCTGGCCTATGTCTGTGTCTATTGCCCAAGCCGCGCCATTTACCCCTGCATCATGCATCGATTTGTCGCTGCCGTAACCTTACTCTCCAAACAGTCGGCGGACTCGCCTCAGCACGCTGTCCTTCTCCGGGTCGTATGGGTGGTCTTTGCTAGGGATCTCGAGGACTGTAGGGAAGGCCGCCGTGTAGGTATCAATGCGGTGTCTGATTTTGTCGGCAATCTGCTCGTGCATCAGTATATAGCTTCCTGTAGATCCATCCCGTATTCATAACTGACGTGCTGGTTGATGAGAACAATTCCGATGTCCTTTCGCTCTTCGGTGAACTGCGTAAAGGCGGCTTCGATCGCCGCAGTCTCCGTCTTGTTGTCGACGACCAGGAAGTTCTTCTGCGAATCGGCGCCGGTAGAGACATGCTACTCGCTGGTTAGCGCCTGAACTCCTTTCTTCTAGATCCGACAAAGGAATACTTACACCTATGCCCGCAAGGAGAAGTCCCGTTACCGAATCCTAGCCTACGTCAGGAGCCTGTTCAGGAAGGGCAAAGGCCAGGCGGTGGTCGGGCGCAGGGCTCACCTCATCGCCAATGACGGCCAGAAACTGGCGATCCTTCATATCGGCCTGGGAGGCCATGTTTGCGATTGTCGGGGCTGAAATCGCAGTGTTCGGGGGTTGGTGGTGGTGATATGATGGTCTGAAGATACGACACTTCGGCAGCATTACGTCCTGGCCTAGCCTCGAGCCTCTAGCCTCTAGCCTGCACCGTCGTTGCTGAAGCTCTGGCCATCTGACTGACTGACTGGCGCTGAAAGCGCCCTGCGCCAATGAGCCCCAGTGGGCGTTGGAGCACCCTTGCATGTACATGCTCAGGTACCTGCTGCCTGGCTCCGCATGTATCTCTAGCTGTGTTCTGTGTTCTGTGCACGCTGTACACGGTAACTTGGGACAGTAGCAAATGATAAGTTACATTCTGACCAGTCAATTGACCGCTGGCACATGTTGATCTAGTACCGGGAAACTGTGCAACATGAAAGGTACAGTACTGTAGCAATACTGTAACAATGGATTTATTTAGAAAATAATTTCTTCTTGTTTCTTTAAATGAGGTCTTGTTTTTCTTTCACCCAGCTACCTCTTCCTAGATCTTTTGTCACGGTCGACCTGTCTCAGAGAACTGGCGGTACATATAAGTACCTAGCTCCCAAAGTACCTTGACAACATTGGTTCCCGTAGCAAGCGGCAAATTCATGGACGTAAACAATAATTAAGTCATCCAACAAAGTCAGCGCTGAGCTTCCTCTCCTTCATCACCGCCCGGCTGTGGGAACACGCTGGTGATATTTGGATGCGCCCTTAGCCCACACCACTCGAAAGGCCCTTCGATTGGAAAATTCAGTCGAAATGCCTAGACTTGTGCGCCGGAAGCCCCTGTGGGAGCGCATCACCTCGTCGCTGAACCCCAGAGACTTCTCTTTGTGGCTCTCTGAGGAAATCGAGACGAGGGATCTTGATGCAAAGGAAGTTGGCACGTATACGGGCTTGGCTTTGAACTTCATCTTCCTTCTCGCTCGAGGCAGCTCGGCAGCCGCGTCAGCCTCCCATGACGATGTCTTTGCTGACGATCGTGGTTCCGGATGGTTGTCGTTCTTTGTGAGCACAACTCTCATGCTTCCTCTTATTGGACTCCAAACTGATGCATCTAAAAGGTTTATCCTCTTGTCTGGATCTTAGTCTTGCTCTCCTCCGCCAACGCCCTATACGCTATTACGCGAACTCGAAAGTACAGGCTGTTTGAGGCCGACGTCGAAGTGCCACCGTCCACACCGTCTGCCCGTCGCGTTAAACTAGAATCATCTCCTTTGTCATCATCACCTTTACGATTCATCACGGATCTGATAACACCAGAGTCTGCCGAATCACGAGCGCATCCGGACAAGGCCAGGGATGTGTGGAGCTTTCCGTCTGGGATCCTGTCCCGGCGTCGTTGCAGCTCTTCTGCTGGTTCAGTCCGGGGCACGTATTGGTCTACATGCTCTTCCTGCCACTTGCGCCACTTGACCCTCGGCCAAGCGTGACGGTCCTGAGCACACTATTCATGCAAGTCTTGCTGTCTGGTCAGATGCTGCTGCTCTCGTCTAGATTTGCGCAGCAAGCTAAGGACAATGCCATTATCCAGAAGGAGGTCATGCATGAGTACGATACCAAATTTGTTCGCCCACGACTTCACCCTGTTGTTAGGGATGTCGGCACACAGGTGTCCGACCGTCACTCGAAGAATCCCCAAGCGTTTGTCCAGGTCGGCACTCCGACAACTCTTATTCGACACGCTTTCCTGACACACCCCAACCCAAACTATGTCGATCAAGGCGACGCAGTCCCTTCGTCAGTCAGCCGAAGCAGCGCCATTCGACCCCAAGCATCCACCCCTTCGCCTGCCATCCGATCATTCGATATGTCTACACCATCTGCCGCCCCACGCAGTTCCGCAATGCGCCAAAGCTTGCCTGCAGGTTACATCAGCTCGGCAACCTCCACTCCAGTGGCGGGGATGTCAACTGGCAGAGAGTCAAGCTATGGAGGGCACTTCAATGCATACTCTCACACCAAATCCCCACTCAAGAAGGCAACAAGTTTCGGCGACCTTCAAGTTCCTGATTCGTCTTCTCCAAGAAACTCCCGTAAGATGGCTGCATTTGAACAGAGAGACTCGGATCGTCCATCGAGCCCATCCAAACCCCTGGGAACTAGGCACTCAATAGGGACAAGTTTGGGAACTTCAGGCGCTACTCATGGGCAGTTCGTGAGAAACAGGGCCCAGCAAGAGAGATATCCTTCACGATGGTAATTGGACATGGTAGTTATGTGCTTGAGTAATGGGCAAGGTCGATTCTCCTTCAAGGTCAATCAGATTTGGTACGCTACTGCATTTATACGGCGTTGGATGGGACTGTGCAACTGAAAGCACATTTGTACTTGTACTGGGAAGGGGTTTGCATACCGTGTGTCGAGCAGGTTGTGAAAAGAGAAGCAGGCAGTTGATAGTTACCCCGAAACTTAGCTCGCACTCATGCAGCAATGGTCAGCAACTTCCCATTATCCGTTGCGCAAGACAATAATGAAATATGAAAGTCATACACGGCAAGATCCTCCAAGTGGTCACTCCTCCCATGGAGGCTTCCACTCCATACCGGCTATCTCCTTTCTACATCCACATCCTAAGCTGCCATTAGCAACGTCTCAGCATAAGTTTTCTCGCCTCTTTGCTCCAGATCGGGCGGACTCTGCCTCGGTTCTGGGACGCTTCTCGTGAGTTCATCAGCACTTCGCCTACATCAGTATGACCTATTTTCTTGCTCCCAAAGTGTCCAACATTGGCGCTTTGATGTCTAGCCAGAGACGTCAGACCTCATATAGCCACGCCAGCGCAACAAAGCCGCAGTCACGCCGTTCTGTATCTGTCAACGACTGGGTTGGTTTTGTTCTCCCAAGTCATCGACCTGAGCGAGGAGGGACTACACGCGAACGAGGATACTGGGAACAGCAGGATCTGGAAACCCCGGGCAAAAGACAGTTTCGACGCAATGTCACAGAAAGCTATCACAGTCGACCAAGTGAAACGGGTGACCCAGATCAGTTAATCCGTTGGAACACTGCAAAAGATATTCCCAAGAACTTGTCTTCGGGTATCAGCAATACGAGGGCTGCTGTGCCCTTCGAGCCTGACGCTGCAATCGATCCAAATCGAAAGTTGAGTTGGATGCTTCGTGATGACATTAGGAAACAGATAGCTCCGAAGAAGTATCGGCCTACTGATTCTGGCCGCTCCGGAGATGACGAGCCATTGAGAGACTCTGTATTGGAGGCCCGCGCACACCAACGCTTGACGAACACGCGCAGCATCATTGAAGCACAGAAATCACGCCAGGAGCGGAGGAGTCTAAAAGATCGGGAGACTTTCTCGGGTGCAAGGCATCAATCCTCAAACTGGCCAACTAGACGTTCTCACGCCAACGGATAGTGAAAGCACAGCAAGCTTAGAGATCACCCAGAGGCTAAGCACTATCAAACATACGCTGAAGAAGGCCAAGCACGCGTATAAACAAGCACAGATCCAGAGCAAGAGGGCTGCACTGGCCACTATGCTGGAGATAGAAGAGGAGAAAGCACGGCTACGATTAGAACGCAAGGAGTCATTGAGCAGAAAAATCAACCGCGGCTTACGATGGCGAAGACACACAAAACAATGGTCTTCCGCACAGGAACCTGCTTTGAGTCCTATCGCCCAGTCCCAGAGAAGCAAATCGCCTGTTTCTCGTAAGTAACCCTCCCTGATATATCCGATATCTTGCTTACTTAGAAATTTCCTCGTAGGAAAGCAGTCAACCCATCAACCACTGGAGCAGTCTCCCCAAGAGTGAAGCGCAAACCTCTGCCAAAGCCATCACTTAGGTTACAGGTTCCCCAGAATACGAGCGTTCAGCAGAATTCAAGTGGAGGACGGTCGACCTCGTCTAGTACAGTGGTTCGAACTCCTTATCGGCAGAGCTTAGCAGAGGTGTCTGCGCCAACTTCACCGCAGTTGAAGCCTGGTTTACATCATACAAATATGTCATGTCCTAACCTGGATCATGACATGCTTGCCAGGTCAGTAAGACAGAATCTAGGCCAAGCCTCCACTGGAAGTGTAGCAAAATCGACTTGTCAATCGACTGACAAGTCGTCCAAGAACAGCTGGGGCTGAATCACATCGAAACAGAAGATGAATAGAGTTCTTTTTTAGACCGTTGGAACAGCCCAGAGGCTGTCTCCGAGGAAATCAACAACAGCAGTGCCACTTCGATCTTGAGCAACACACTGAGTCTATCGGCTCAAACCCGGATCACGACCCCAGAGCACCCAGACTTGCCAAATCTCGAAAGAAGTCAGCATACGCTCAGCAAACCACCAAATCACTCTCTATCGAGAGGCCTCGGGCCAGATTTAATGATGTCCCAGACTTCGGAACTTCACAAAGTGATACAGTCGAGCGGAGCTCTGAATTCGCAGCACATGCAAAAGGATGTGAGCAAGTTCCAGGGCTCAGATCCTCAGTTAACTTCATCGAGAGTAGAACAATGCAGGCGGGCCATTCCAAAAACAAGGATTGGGAGACGTGGCCTCGGTCAAGTCAGCCAACAACCTCAGCGTGCAGCAGTGTGCAAGGACACGAACCTACCGCGGGGCGAGATAGAGCAGGAGATGGGAGCTCTACGCAAACGTCTAGCAGCATTAGACGAAGCAAGTTGCCAGAACATAATCCACGGAACGGATATACGGGGCCTCGAGACCGAACATATAAACAGCGTCGGCCAAAGAAACATGAAGAACAACATAGCTATGGCGGCATCTGCCTCCACACGCACCACCACCATTACTGGATCCGACCCCAAGGTGTCCATATCTTGCCCGACACAGGAAGCTGTGGTGAACCTGAAGAGGCAGCAAACGGTGGTAGCTTTCCCAGCCACTTAACACGAGACATTATCGTGAAGAAGTCGATAAATTGCCCAGCCGATCAGCTACCGAGTTCCTCGCTGAGATCAGGTCCCGGGACAGACCTCAACTGACCGATATTACATCGGTTCACCATCTAAGTGGAACAAAGAACCGAACCCAGGACTTGACACGAAGATTTCCCTGAATACGGGGAGGGTATCCCTTTGGAAACACGTCTCCCGTCAATAAAATCGGCAGCAGCAACAAATTCTCATCTACAGCTTGGAGCAGCCCAGGCTATGCATTACAATACAGCAGTAGGACAGAGCCTAGAAACCTTAGACGAACCTCGAAGCACATACAAGCCCCTCGTGATCAGGTCAGATCAAGCAGTCGTCGGCAAGTATCACACAATGAGCAAGTCGAGTCTTTTAAAGGGAAACAATCTGCCAGGGAGGAGACTGTACAGCCTCGGGGACGAACTTCGCCAGCCAGCTCGGGTACCAGGAATGTATCCTCAATCAGAAAACAACGGGGAGGAAACCCAGATCGCTCTGTGGATGAAAACATGAAAGATGAAAAAGCGCCGGTGCAAGGTACGGAGACAGTGGCATCGCGTGTGTGGGCCAAGACATCTCAGGGGCAACTCAAAAGATAGGCTACGTCCTGTACTTACCATGGGCGTACTGGGCTAGGATTGGCCCAATTCTTGACCCAGGATCGGAATATTGGGAGCAAATCATGGGGAATGGGGAGGGTGCGTTACTGGCTGTGTTTCTGATAGCTGGGGTGTGCTACTTGCCTCGGCCCTGGTGTGGATCATGAGACTGGTGGCACTTTTAGGAACTTGCTCTGGGATGGCACTTGGCATGACAGGAAGGGCTTTGGAGTTTTTGTTCGGTGGATGAAGATGCAAGAAGTTCTGGGCATGAAACTGGGGAATGGAGTGCTGACGAGGAGGGAAGAGATAAACGTGGGCATGGGCATGGGCATGGGCATGAGCAATAGTGAGTAACAGTAGAAATTAGCATTGGTTGCATGAGGCTGACATCCCGGTGTAAACCATGCACTTAGGCACCTATCGTTGCCCAATAGTTGAAGTGAGACACGTATTGTTATCCAAGACATTTGTCCCACGTTACGGTATAGGAGTGCTTGCGTGGGTGGGTGGCCTGGGTGGCAGGACTATTGCCAGCGGAAATTCCGGATTCTGATACTCGGGGTTCGTTTTGGCAGTTTCGGAGACAATGTTCTTGGTCCTGGCTGGGAGTGACGCACTGCGTGGCTGGCTGACGTAGATGGTGGGCGTTTGGTGTAACTCAACCGGTGCGTCTGCGGAAGAGGGCATCGCGGTGGTAAAGATGGGGAAGTGTGGAGAGGGAAGGTTTTGCGGCATGGTTGTTCGTAGATGAAGTCCGCATGGCCTAGGAATTGAGTAAAGAAAGCAATATTTGACATGAATTATAGTACTGGCAGATGTTTCGACATGGCGCACAGCTGGGGTACAGTAAAGCCATGTATGTAATGTACAGGTTGGTGGTTGTGAGGAAGCAAGGTCGGAGAGCAGAGCGGCTAGTATCGGAGGTTTTTGGTGTAGGCCAACCAAGACCAAGGTAGGTAAGTACCTTAGCTGTGTACATGGCAGACGACGTCATTCCAGAACGGAACGCGCCTGCTGCTTCAGATAGCTTTCCTTTGCCACCTTATGATTATGATTATGAAGTACCATGTACAGCAATCTTCATTCCAGACCTTCCTCTTCCATCACCTCTGGCAGATTCACAACCTCAGGGGTCGACTTGGACGCCGTCTTACCCTCGGCTTAGCAACAGAACCGTCGACAGGCTACCCTTAACCTTGCATACTGGCACAGCGCAGCACTACCTACATGTGGTAGGTATCGCATCTCCAAAGCCCCGTATCCGCTTTTCCTGCCCCTGGGTGCGCTGCATGGGGAGGAACCAGCACCAGCACCACCGATTCCCAGACAGACGACCACCCAGCTAACCAATCCTCGGCCGCGATTTAGCAATCATTTCCCCGTTAGCGAGGTTCCCTTTGCTTCTCCAAGACATTCGCCTCGATTAAGTGGGTGGCCTTTTTTGTTACCCCGCCAGACTTCACCGTCCGCCGATCCGGTCCGTGAACCCTCTCCGATCATCGGACCTTTCGCTTTATGATGCGAGCCAGACGTCTTTGAATAAAATCACCAGAATTTCGAAACACGAGCTTCTCTTTTTCTTCCCTTCTTCCTATCCTTCTCTTTCTCGCTCTCACGAACCAATCGTGATTCCCATCACAGACACCACCAAATTCTGAAGAGGTGCTGTCCATTTTACTCTTCAACACTAATTTACTACTTCGTCTCCCCTTATATACGAGAGCTCTGGCTGCAAGGTATCCACCTTTGAAAAGCATTATTCAAAATGCCTGCTCCTGTGGGAAATCCACAGACTCTCTACGATAAGGTCCTGTCGGCCCATATCGTCGATGAGAAGCTCGACGGAACCATCCTCCTATACATCGGTTTGTTGTCCCTCCCTTGCTTGCCTTCCCCTCTATCTCGCGATCCCACCAGAGGGAAGCTTATCAACACCCCACTAACACCATGGCCGCCCACCAGACCGTCACCTTGTCCACGAAGTGACCTCTCCTGTAAGCCGACTTCAAAACCGTCTCTGTTGTGCGACCAACCCTAACAGTTCTATAGCAAGCATTTGAGGGTCTCAAGAACGCCGGCCGCAAAGTTCGTCGCCCAGACTGCACTCTGGCCACCACTGACCACGTATGTATCTCCCTTTCTCCCCTTCTTCTAAACCAATTCCCAAAAGGGACACAAAGCTGACCATACTGCGCCTCGCAGAATGTTCCCACCTCTTCGCGCAAGTCCATGAAGGACATTGCCTCCTTCATCCAAGAAGACGACTCGCGGACCCAGTGCGTTACCCTGGAGGAGAACGTCAAGGACTTTGGCCTCACCTACTTCGGCCTCGGTGATAAGCGACAGGGCATCGTCCATGTCATCGGTCCTGAACAGGGCTTCACCCTTCCTGGTACCACCGTCGTCTGCGGCGACAGCCATACCTCCACACATGGTGCCTTCGGTGCTCTGGCCTTTGGCATTGGTACCAGTGAGGTCGAGCACGTCCTCGCCACCCAGTGCCTCATCACAAAGCGCAGCAAGAACATGAGGATACAGGTCGACGGAGAGCTGACCCCTGGTGTCAGCTCCAAGGACGTCGTCCTCCACGCCATTGGCAAGATTGGCACCGCCGGTGGTACCGGTGCTGTCATTGAGTTCTGCGGATCCGTCATTCGCAACCTAAGCATGGAGGCCCGTATGTCCATCTGTAACATGTCCATCGAGGGTGGTGCCCGTGCCGGTATGGTCGCTCCCGACGAGAACACCTTCGAGTACCTCAAGGGCCGCCCTCTGGCTCCCAAGTTCGGCTCCGATGAGTGGAACCGCGCCGTGGCTTACTGGAAGACTCTCCAGTCGGATCCTGGTGCCAAGTACGACATTGACGTCTTCATCGACGCCAAGGACATTGTGCCTACCGTCACTTGGGGTACAAGCCCTGAGGACGTTGTCCCCATCACTGGTGTTGTTCCCGACCCTGAGAGCTTTGCCGATGAGGCCAAGAAGGCTACTGGCCGCCGAATGTTGGAGTACATGGGCCTGACTGCTGGTACTCCTATGGAGGACATCGTTGTTGACAAGGTCTTCATTGGCTCCTGCACAAACTCAAGAATTGAGGACATCCGAGCTGCTGCTCATGTCGTCAAGGGCAAGAAGATTGCCTCCAACATTAAACGCGCCATGGTTGTTCCTGGCTCTGGTCTCGTCAAGACTCAGGCAGAGGAAGAGGGTCTGGACCAGATCTTCGTGGATGCCGGCTTTGAGTGGAGGGAAGCTGGTTGCAGTATGTGCCTGGGCATGAACCCCGATATCTTGTCTCCTCAGGAGCGTTGTGCCAGTACTTCGAACCGAAACTTCGAGGGCCGCCAAGGTGCAGGTGGTCGCACCCATCTGATGTCCCCGTCATGGCTGCCGCTGCTGCCATCGTCGGCAAGCTGGCCGATGTACGAAAGGTCTCCGAGTACACCTCTAGCCCCCACATCGGAGCCCGCACCACTCCCACGGAGAAGGCCCACCGCGACGAGAGAATCGAGCAAGATTCCCTGGATCGGGACATGCTGACCGATCAGCCTCAAGATACCCAGCCCCACACCAACACTCTCACTCCCGTCACCGAATCGGCTGGTCTCCCCAAGTTCCTCAGCCTGAAGGGCATTGCTGCGCCCTTGAACATGTCAAATGTTGACACCGATGCTATCATTCCCAAGCAGTTCCTTAAGACCATCAAGCGTACTGGACTAGGCAGTGCTGCCTTCCATGCTCTGCGTTACAACGCTGACGGCTCTGAGAACCCTTCGTTCGTCTTGAACAAGGACCCTTACCGCAAGGCCAAGATTCTGGTTGTCACCGGCCCCAACTTCGGCTGCGGTAGCTCGCGAGAGCACGCTCCTTGGGCTCTCCTCGATTTCGGCATTAAGTCTGTTATTGCGCCGTCTTTCGCCGATATCTTCTTCAACAACACCTTCAAGAACGGCATGCTGCCTATCGTCATCGACAACAAGTCGGATCTTGATGCCATCGCCGGTGAGGCCGAGGCTGGACGGGAGATTGAGGTTGACCTGCCCAACCAGCTCATCAAGAATGCCGCAGGCGAGCCCATCTGCCGCTTCAATGTTGAGGAGTTCAGGAAACACTGCCTGGTCAACGGTCTGGATGACATTGGTCTGACCATGCAAATGGAGGACAAGATTGTGGACTTTGAGAAGAAGAGGACGGAAGAAACCCCTGGTTGGATGGAAGTGGTTACTTGAGGCGAGGCCGCGGTGGACAGTTGGCAGCTAAGGCTGTGCCTGTTCCCACTACGAACAGGGGCGAGGAGAAGAAGGAGCCTCTGGAGTGGTAATTGGGAAGCAATGTATATTGTGGTTATTGTCATGGCAAAGTGCTATTATCTTGATATTTAGAAGCAGCCCCCGGCTCTGCCCGGTGTAAAGGATGGGATTAGGCAAGGAAGAATGCGACATACCTATAATGAGGTAGGAGGACAGAATCGCGGCTGTTGAAAAGCTCGCCTGGAATGAATTTACGAATACTGAGCAATTAGCTCATTCTCAATCTGCATTGCCAACAATACTCATTTGTGACTAAACTGTCTGACAAGTCGGCTTGGGATCATGAATCTCTGAGCAGGCCTATGTGAACCACAAACCCAGCACTAGAGCGTAACTTTTCCGGGAGGAACTTGTCCGGCACCCTCCAAACATGGAATGACTGGTGGAAAGCCGTGAGCCATGACTGGAACACCTCGTCGTTCCTCAGCTGCTGGGCAATTATGCAGAGGCACGGCCGCTCAGCCGCATCGGCGTCAGAAGAACGAAGTCGACAGATGTCAACGCACGCCTGCACAAGCGGCTGGACAAGAGCGTAGTTGAAAACGCAATCGCATGCGATTACTGCGTCAAAGCTACGCACGCCATCAAGGCCAGTCAGGGAGGGCGTCACCTCGTCAGTCTCCCAGTCAAGCGCTTGGAAGATGATGGATCCAAGCTTTGCTGCGCTTGACGGCGCAGACTTGCCCTTCCGGGAACGGGCAGCGGCGGGGCGGGTTGGCTGATTCTCTTGGAGGTTCTGCTGGACGAGCTTGTGGACGTACTGCTGGTCGGAGAGGACGTAGTGCGCAATGCGCGGGGATAAGGCCAGAGCGTTGAGAGGTGAGATGCCGCAGCCAAGTTCAATGACAGTGGCAGCGGAGGGCTCAAGGGCGCCGGAGGTGAAGAGGATGTTGTCTGGTGAGGCGAGCCATTGGGCAAAGAGAGGCGTAACCTTCCACAGGACTGGGCACAGACAGAGTTAACGAAGGTGTCAGGCTTTTTAGAGTGGCAGATTCGAAATCAGGTATCGACTTACCAGCACCTGTTGTGCCGCCTGCGCGGTTTGAAGAAAGGACAGTAGGGGACTGGTGAAGGGTGAACTCCCGGTCTCCTATGGCGACCTCGACCGTCTGGGCTTTGGGGTCAAGGAAGCCGAGGTTCTGAGATGGGATTGGTTGGGAGTAGAGCAGGAATGTCTCTATTTTCGTTTCGTTAGCTATTTGTGCATAGAATCAAGTTGCTGATAGTCTCGTAGCATTCTTTCGTCTTCCAGTTGATCCAAAGATGGGGGCCATCTTACCCTCGTCAACGTCTTCAATCTCAGCCTCGAGCTGGGCGGTGAGAGCCTCGTGCCCCATCGAGTTTTCTGGACGTGGCTTGGAGATTTGATCCTCCCAAGAGCAGAATTTTATCCGTTGGTGATTTCTCTTGGTCGTATTGTAAGAAGTTATCAAGGCAAAGCCATTGTGTCGAAGTGTAGTTGATTTTGGCTCTTGCTTAATTCAGCGACGACCCATCTCGATACTGTGAAGCGGCCTACCCTACCCTATACACACATCTCAACTTCCGGAACGTGCTATTCTTCGTTTTGGACTGTGCCAGCTGAACTTCTTCTTTTCTTTTTCTTATTCTTGAACCAGTCAGTTATCTTCTTCAAGTTGCTTAGTAAGGTCGGGTGCAGGAGGGTCGCATTAACTATATCTTGTGTAGCCTCGACCAGAAGCTGAACCTGTGAACTCCGACTTTTACTTGTAGCTTGAAACTGACCCTAGGAGCAAACGCGTTAACACCCAAAATGCCTTCAAGAACTCTCGATCCTCTCGATACGATCTGCATGGAGATAAAGGAGAAGGGATACCACATTATAGAGGATGAAGACATAGGTGATCGTGTTGCTAGGCTTCTTCGGAATGGCTTCAGTCAGCAAACGGCCGCTGCGCTTCGCCTCTGTAAGGAGGAGATCCTCGACAACGATGTAGGTTTAGTCAAACGGAAAGTTACGAGAAGACGACCATCTCTAATAGTTGTTAGGATAACTGGGCCGTCATCGAGAGGCTTGTCGAGAGCCCAACGATAGGCTTTTGTCAGGCATGGGGCCAGACCCGAGAGTTCTACTGTTTGATGAGCAGCCCGACCCTGCCATGCACGGCGCCGTTCGCCATGGTAATGACGCTTTGCTCAAAAACACCAAGATTAGTCTTGGGGATGGTTCCCATTCGGAGATACTCAAGCCCAAGCTGGGAACAAACGGGTTGCTGCGTGTTAGTAGAGAGCGCTTGGATGAGCTTGACATCACTCGGCCAGAGAATGACCTTGAAAAGGGGGCATGTAAGATATTCTCGAACCGGCTGTCGAAAACCATGCTGACCGTCAAAGCATTCTAATGGACGCACGAGTGGTATGGTCGATTGCCCGAGGCAAAGTCATATTTACCGGGCTCATGGCCCCAGAAACAACGAGGACCATGGATCCGATATCTGTACCCGCAAGGGCTGACTTCGTCGCCGTTCTGAGAGATATGGAGTTGGGATGCTCGGGATTACCCGCCAGATTCAAGCTGGTAAACACGCCACGACCGTAAGTGAAACTTTGCAAAGCCAGACAAACGACCCTAGGCGAGGTCATGATCTAGTGGTCGTGGCTCTAGTAGCCGTGGCGACCCAACGGATAGACGAGAGGAAACAGCGACTAACTGAACAATAGAGAGACTCTTTGTCCTACTTGCCGGGGCGAGAAGAGGAACAAAACAGGAGTCGACTGCGGTGATTGCGATGGAGATGGAATTAGGAAGCCATGAGCGCTTCTACGTCGAGCCGCAAAGGTAGGGTGGCTGGCTGGGACTGGGCTATCGATGACGGTAACAACGGATAGTCATGTTTCATTTGTAGGGTTGTTATGATGATTTACCTCTCATATGTCTAATGATACTTACTTCTTGGCACAACATGATATCGTGAAGCTGCTGTAGTGACTAGACTGTGAATATTCCCCCAGGCACAGCCAGAGCTGTTGAATGATGCTTCTGGATAGACAGAAAGGAATATTCCTAGATATACACTGATTAGATCAGTTTGAAACTCGACACTCCATCTTTCAACCGGTAACGACTGACGTTAGAGCCATGGGCCATGCTCCAGTTCTTTTAATACGCCTGGCGACCGTTTGGATGTTTGCAGACTGATGGTTATAACCGTATCCTATGCCTGCTGTCTTCAACCTCCAACCATCTAACCCACCCCAAGCTCTCACTCAAAGCAATCCAACAGCATCCACCTCTCTGCACTCCAATCCCGCTCAACCTCTCCTACCAACTCCCACACAACCATACTAACCCCATGTAAGCCAACCCGCCCCTCCCTCTCCCAGCCTCGACCCAGCCCCAATCTGGGGCGGGCTCCAGCCAAAAAGACAATGCCGGCGTGCCAAGGCATGGAAACAAACTGCAGTCAGACACTTATCTCCATCCATGGTGAATGCTACCCAGGCACCGCCAAGACGGATTCCGGGTGGTCCCCCTCTGGCTTGGCACTGCGCCCTACGCGGCCTTTAGCGCGCTCGCTCCCGCTGTCTTGGGTTCGATCAGAGCCGTTTCTTACTTGGCATGGCAGGCTCTAACGTTAGGGGTTTACGCGGGAAATCGTATCTTGAAACCCAGCGTCTCCGAAACGGAGGTTGACGCTGCGGGCACGGCTATGCAGGGCATCTCATGAGTGCATATTGCGACCAAATCTCCAGGATTGGTGGGTGGCAGAAGTAACACAACACTGGCTAAAGCTAATGCTCAGGGAAAAAGGCACTCATCATCTTTCTTGCCTTGGTCTCATCTCATTAGGCGCCATCTCTCGGTGCCCATCTAGCATCCTCGTGCCTATATCATTTTCTGCCTCCTTTTTTTTCTCTTCATTTTTTTTCTCTTCGTTGGGGCACTCCCAAGGGTCGCATCCCTTGCATGAACCCGCCGTTGCTTTCTTTCTGTTATTCATTTTGAGTGCCGTAAGATCCCAGGCTTAAAGACAATTGAAAAGACGCGGATAGATAAGGAAAGCAAGCAAAACAAGTCAAAGCCTTGTACACCCATGACTGCAACGGAATTGCACTTGAACCGAGTATTCTCTTCCCTAGTCTACACAAGACCGTCGTACAGAGACAGGGCGGATACGATTGTCTCGTCCCGTTTGCTACCCTCCTTGAACTCCTCGATATCCAGAGATCCGTTCTCGTCCTTGTCCATCATGTTGAAAATCTTTCTGACACGCTTTTCGGGGTATCCTCGTCTTCGGGAAGCTTAACCATTGAACCAACCTGGTGGGGTGTTAGTCGCAGAAATTCACGGCCAAAAATTGCACGGTTGAATGGCCAAGGCTTTAGGAGAACAGGGGTTGTCGCATACCATCTTGTAGATTGCCTCGACAATCTGGAGCATCTCATCGTAGCTAATCTTGCCGTCGCCATCAATATCGTACAGCTGGAACGCCCAGTCCAGCTTGTCTTCCATCCTGCCCCGGCTAGTAACACTCAAAGCGCAAATGAACTCTTTGAAGTCTATGGTGCCGGATCTATCGCTATCGAAGACGTTGAAGACATAATCTGCAAATGAGCTCGGATCGCCGAACGGGAAGAATTGCCGGTAGATCTTCTGGAACTCCTCCTTTGCGAGCAGGCCCGAGGGCAGTCCTTAAGAAAACCTGGCAGAGAGAGTCAGCTTGTCGAGAGGGATCGCAATGGATTTCGACAACACCCACCCTTGTACCATTGTTGCAGCTCCTTCTTGTCAAAGTGTGTCGACTTCTGAAGCTCAACGAGCTGCTCCTGCGAAGCTTGGACTGCCTGTAGAGCGCGGCCTCGGTCAGTACGGTGGTCACCTTGGAGCAAGCGCTACGAGTAATGGTTGGGCCACGCGGCCAGGGCAAGTGTGGTTGCTACGTTGCATCTCGGCCATTACCTTGCGCGCGCGCAGGTTCAGGGGCGCCACTCACGATTTGCCCATGGTTAGTGGTTGCTCTCTCGATCAAGATACCCTCAGCAAGTATTCAACCCGAGCACAGTTGCCGAGTTTCACTCCGTCCGAGGTAGCGCCGGGGTCGAGGTAATCGAGGCTCGAGCAGGCACGGCTGGGTGATCGGGGTCAGAAGGAGGGCGATCGCTGCGGATGGGGTGTCGATTCCGCAGAGGTCTCAGTTTCCCAAAGACGGAGGGGACGGGATTCTGAAGCGCAGGGCGAGGAAAGATGGAAACGAGCGCTTAGTGGAGGCGGGGTGATGATGATGAGGGCCCTTGCAGATAGCGCGCAAATGGCGAGCACGGACTTTCAGAGAGAGAGAGAGGCGACGGGGCGGGTATCAGAGTAGCCAGGGGTGGGCGATGGAGGCCGAGTGACGAACGTGCGCTATAGGAGACGAGTTGCCGAGCGAGCGCCTGGTAGAGAAGGCGGGAGAGGGAGGGTAAAAAAATAAATGAAGAAGAGAGACCGGAAAGGATGATGACGATGTGGATGGGTTGGCGGGTTTGTCTTGAAGAATGCGTGGGGACAGGGCTAAGAAGGATGGATGCTTTGAAACGTGGAAGACGAGGGTAGCGAGGGAAGAGAAAGAGGCAAAGCAAAGCAAGGCAAAGGCAAGGCAAGGCCAGGCAAGGCCAGGGTACGGTATGGATGGGTAGGTAAGTACTAGGTAGTAGTAGGTAATGGGAGAGAGAGGCTCGGTACACCAGGTACCTACCTCCTGTACGCAGGCACCTACGGCGGGGACATTGGTGGGGAGGCTTGAGCGCTTGTGGCTGTGACTGCTGCCACTACTGAATCACTGTCACTGTCACTGTCACTGTCACTGTCACCACCGCTGAGGGCTTTTGGTATGTGTGTGTGTTGGTGCTTTAGTGCACTGCTAGGTGGGCTGGCCAGTGGGCTGGCTCCAGTCAGCGAGCCAGCCAGCAGGTGCTGTGCTGTGCTAAGCTAAGGCTTGCTGGCCCAGGCCCTGCGCGGCTCAAAACGGCCCCCAAAAGTTCACCAGGGCTCCGTGATTAACCCTGACCGAACATCCTGCAAGATCCTTCCTCTTCCAGGTAGCGCGATGCCCATCGGATCAAAGTGGATGGTGCAGTACATACTCTGTACAACTAGCCTCTATGCGTTTCCCACCTTATGCGAGGTACCTGCCGCATCTGGCAACCCAGGGCGACGACCCTTCCCTTCCCTTCCCTTCCCTTCCCATTGGGAATAACGTTAATACGCGGATTGAGAGCGAGTGACGCCCGTATAGCAGCTTCTAGACCGGAGACCGCCCACTAACACCCACTAATATGTAGACCCGACTATTGAGAGCCCAGTAATTCGTACTGCAGGTAGGCATGAGGACGCAACCATCGTAGGCCACGTTAATATCCCCTCCGCCCATGATTAATAACTACCCCTCCGTTTACTTACACGCGCAACGCACCCTGCCTCTTGGCTGTTGGTTAAGGCCCGAATTCTTGTTCATGTAGGTGTGGTCAGATGCGTTTCTGGAAGCAGCCGGACCAATTATCTAAGCACATCGCCGGTCATGATATCCAAGCCCCGCATTTCTCCATCTTCCGGTGCGGTGCAGTGCGATGCGATGCCATGAGAAATCCTGGCTGTGGCAAGGATGCAGGCCTTATGACATGCCTGTGATTCGTAATTTGTGCAATTCTCCTTATGCCGAGCCTCTCTCCAAGTTATGCACATATCCTATCCTACCTCTAACAGAGCGCGTTCACTCACTCTACGGCGACGTCTTACATTGCATTCTTAGTGGGACATCATGTCTGTTGCTGCTACCCCCGTCATAACTACAAAACCTCAGCCTGGCAAGGTCTCTTTAATTAGCCACTTCTGCACATTGGCAATGTAACCCAATTATCATCGTCCCTACATGTCTTACTACAGCTGTCCTCGTTGCAGCAAAGATCTCCCACCATCGTCCTAGACAGTCCTTACTCCGGTCTAGGACTATTAATACACAATCCAACACCTTGCACCTCGGTAGTAAGCTGGTTAATGGAGCCTCACCCAGCCCTAGAGCCTTCTCCCCGTCCCCATGCTATATAAAAATACACCACAGCCTGGCGACGGCGACGGCGACGGCGACGCTCCGCGCCTTCAGGCGAATGGCAGTACCTGTGGCTGCGAATAGTAATCGCATGGTGCGAACCGCCACAGATTGCTCCGCTTCCCAATAACCAGATACCGCAGGACCAGCTTCATCAGCCATGGCACCGGTGGGTAATCCGCCCAGATACTGTCTTCGAAGCTCCCGTCATGGAGCACAAAGGTGAGCGGGAACACGCCGTTCTGTTTGGTCAGCAAACTGCCTATACCGCAAAGCTGCTTTCGTCGTCGTCCAGTCTTGGCTGTCGAGGACGAGGACATCATCAACTCACCCGGTATGCACTGTCCTTCATGCCATTGGAGATAATTTCTTGCACCTTCTTGGTGAACCAGTCCGACCAGTCTACCTTGTCGTTGTACTTTTCTAAGCTCACCAGCGTGTCGATCTCATGGTGTAGATGCTCCTGCACCGTTGGCATGAACGAGTCGATGATCTCCTTCAACTTTTTTCCGTCAAACTCCTCATTGCTGTTCTTAACCTTGTCGAGGTAGCCCCTATACGCATCTAGCCCCTCGTTGAACAGCTTGTGTTCGTCTACATTAGTGTCCATCAGCCCCGGCTGGCCGGCGAGCTTGTCAATCTCCGGGAAGAACATCGTCTCCTCTGTGTGGTGGTGCTCATCAATCATCTCCGACCACGCAATCGCATAACCCACAAAGTCGGCCTTGTCCTTGGCTGTACCTTTGGCCGATACATTCTCGGCTTGCACGTACACGGAGTTGATACCACGGATCAGCCAGTTATGCACGATGCTCATCTCCTTGGCCATTTGCCTTGCACCTCTTGCGGGTTTCTCTTTCTGCCAGCAAAAATGAAGCTCATCAGCTTTGGTGAACGTAGTGATTTCAAAGGCTGAGCGAACGTACTGTGTCTCCAGATTGAGATGAGCTAACAAGCTTGAAAGGCCCGTCTCCCCATTGCTTAGAATCCGCCATGATGATTGAATGTAGATGGGAATCTTGTCCAGAAATCAGTCAAGATTCATGCTTGACATGAGACGGCGCCGCTCAAATATCTATAGCCATCTCCGACCCTTCTCAGCGAAACTCTCTGATCGTCAGCTCCATGCCCTGACAACAGCCTCAACGCTTCGTCGGTATACTAAGATAAGTCAAGGTTAGGCTCACAAGGCCTCCTCTAGTTAGCAAGCCAGTAAGAAGGCGCCATGTCAAGGGATAACAGTTAATAGCGCTGACATGAAGATGGGCGCCTCTCATTGTCAAAAGGTAGAAACCCTATGGCTTAGTCCGCCAGAAACAGCGAGTGACATTCTCGTATTCCCACGTGGTGAAGGGAGGTGAGGTTCTCGCCTGGCCTTGTTGGAAGCTAGATTCTTGTCCTGAGTTGGGTGGCATGAAGCTGCATTGACTGTGGCTGCATCGCTGAAGCCTCGAACACTCTAGCCTATTCGCTACGGATAAATCTGGACGAGGTTGCTTATGGTTACTGGATAAGACTGTCACCGAACGAGGCGACTAGCTTTGATTGTTAGCTGGGATTGTGCCAGCCACTCGCGCCTCATCATCTGTCCGGACAATATCCTCCATACCACTCAGCTGGAGGATTACGGAAGGCTGTGCAATACAAACCAACAACCTGATGTTATGTAGTGAAAAGTTGAAATGTAACGTTTCCGTCTTAATCGGGCACTGATTACTTTGGTACTGGTGATGATGAAGCAACATTTGGCCACTTTTTCATGAAGTTTTCAACCAGGCCTTCGAACCTGGTCATGCCAAGCAAACATAAGCCTCAGCCTTTGCATAGTCAACACCCATTCAGCTGACAGTCTTTCTGGTGTTAATATAACGTTAGAATCTCGGACCCCACTCATTATGACAAGCCAACCGAAGCTTATTGTAACCGCTTCGGAGACATTTCTCGCTAGACAGGGAAGGCTTCATGATCAAGACCATGCTGAACATAATGTTATACAAAACAAACAATTCGTCTTTGCGTCAGTATCATCAACCTGGCCATTACTGCCATACCCAATGGGTAAATAACTCTTAACTCGGTCGCACGTTCTTGCTGGCTTATGATTTCACGCCATTTTGCCAGCAGAGCACATGCGACGTGTTTGATGTCCATTATGTCCTGACCCTTCTTCAACCTATAGACACTGTATACATGGCTTCATTGCAACCAGAATCTGCCCCGGAGTAACGCCATATCCGAAGCCCAAGGCCACCCAGGCCTGTCCCATGATTGTTCCATCGCACCATCTCATACTAGCTATGCACCCAAGAGACAAATGGCCGTTAACCCACTACCGCTCTCATGCTGAGGCTCTCCAGGAAGCCTCCTAAATCTTCCTTCTTCACTTCGACCACGCAATGCTCGAAGCTGTCGATTCGTACTCGCGCATTCGTTTCCGACACGACTTCTTGGAAGGCCGTGCCAAACCAGTTCAGCCCATACCCCTTCTCGCGCTCCAAATCATCGTCGTCATCATCAGATTCTGAATCTGAGTCGTCTGAACCCTCAGACTCAGTCTCCAACTCATCATCGTCATCGTCGTTGCCCTGTTCCTTGCGCTTAGCTGCACGCTTCTCTTCCTTGATCTTCGCCTTCGCCTGCCTTGACTCCTCCTTCTTCTCTGCCTTGGCCTTCTTCTCTTCTTGCCGCTTCTTCGCCGCTTCTCGATCGAGGAACGTAGTGTCAGGACCACCACCGCCACCCGTGCCTACAACAACGTACACTCCTCTCTTTTCGTTGAGACTAGCCACAACCAGCGGTGTACCTCGGCCGCCGTGTGAGAGTCTTCCATGCGAGTCCCTTTCCTGTTCTACCAGTGCCTCGCCGATCCACAAGGAAAGTTTGGTCAACGCAGCAGGATGAGTAAACAGGGCAACATCAGGGCCATCCTTTACCACACACATGCGAAATGCTCGCAGGTGTCTGATTTGTTTTTATTAATGAGTGATGTACCCGTGCGATAGATAGCCCGGTGGAGGAATTGAGCCGTCGGCAGACTAGCCTTCAAGGCATCGATACTGTGCAAGAGTTAGCTGATTTTGATCTTATTTCTGCGGCTGAGGATGCAGAGACTTACTCTTCCAACGCATCGTAGGCGTCCCAGAAACGACGGATCCATTCCTCTCCTTGCGCTGCCAGTTCCAAGTCTTCTTCTGACTCTTGGGCAATTTGACTCGCTGCAGCACCCGCCTCAGCGGCGTGCGCATGCTTCCCAACTTCCAAGAGGGCACCGATGACCACTCCAACATCTTGGGCACTGAGAGTAGCTCTCCAGCCCCAGCTTCTTACGAAACCCCACCCATCCTTCGCTCCTGCTCGATCTTTCCCGTCAGTGTCCACTGACGGTACCATCTCTTCTAGGTTATAGAGGGATCCGTATTTGAGAAGTTTCGCTCTTAGCTCGCGTTTGAGCATCATGTCCATGTGTGTATAACTTTGTTTACATTGTGCGAGGCTCACGCCCATTTTGGCAAGGAGCTTGTGAAGTCGTTTGATACCCGTCTCGCTCCATGTCTTTAATCGAGAGAAGAGGTACGGGAATGCAACATGGCGTCGTAGAGGCTCCAGTGACGGATGAGCAGAAACCGAGGCTCTGGCGATAGGCGAATTCCTGTATCTTCAGGACTCCTCGCAGTGGTGGGTATTACTCCGGTGTTTTCGGGGCTACTCGTCCGTTGGTGACCTCTGGAGGGTTCAGGCGACGGACTTCGTCACGGAGTAGCTGTCGCAACCGCGCACCTCGAACACCTAACCAACCTGCTGGTTGGCTTTTGTCACTCGATCGGACTGGGGCAGCAATTCCTGCAGATGACCGGCCATAAAGCTCCATTGACGTAACACCAACAATTGCCAACCAGAGAAGATCGTTGTCTTCTCGGCCGAGTTCGGAAGCTAGTGAATACATCATCGATGAGATGGGCTCGGCGAAAGATGCACCCATTTTGTAGTATTCTTGTAAGACAGCCTCGTTTTTCGTCTGAGACGCAGAAGCCGGCGCCGTAATGTACGAGCAGAAGGCGCAGGAGGTGGCTGCGCTGCTGAAGGAGGTTCGACAGGGTCGCTCGAGAGGATGCTGCCTGGATCTTGCAATGACACAAGTCCACGCTGCTGAGGCCGTCGCGGGGACTCGGGAATGGGACTTGACTGTACCCTTGTCAGAACATCGACAATCAAGGTGAAGAAGACTAGAAGTACTTACTGAATTGCTCCGCCGGCGTTGCCTAGGCCTGTCTTCCTCATCACTCGACTCGTCGTCATGACCATCCGACCAACTCTTCCGTTTTTGCCCCGAACGCGAAGTATCCTGTAGTTGCCTTGGCTCTTCGTCTGCATCACTCTCATCGTCATCACTTAGTCCATCATCCGCTCCATCGTTATCGTCTAGTTCGGGCATATCGACCAGGGCGAGATAGGCGCTTCGTTCTGCAGCCAAATCTTCTTCGATATCTCCGTCATCAATAGCCACAATTCCACCACGGCCAGGTTTATATGCACGACCTATACGCCCTCCGTCTACACCCACAGGGCTCCTTGATTGGTAGGAACTGGTGCCGTCGGTAGCAGCTTCGAGGGGAAGCCGCCGAAAACATTGCCCAGGTTCCAGGGCCTGTGGGCATCAATTACCCAGACCTCAACGCCACTGAACGGGGTATCATCACCCTCACTCTCAAGGCCTAGGAGTAGACCAAGATCGACCATACCACCAACACCAAGGCATACCACAACACCACCGCTGCCACCTTGCGATTCCATCATTGGTACGACAAGCTCTTTGCCTGCCTTCTCCAAGTCGGAATAACCCGAGACAGGCTGGATCTTGTGCGGAATATAATCATGCTTGAGGAGCCTGGTAAGGATCCGACAGGCACATAAGGCGTCTGGCTCGAGTGCAACGAGAATGAGGACGGGCGGTGACAGGGGGTGACGGGTCTGCTGGAGGTGGGTGTAGAGCTTCGAGATGAGGGAGCGCGGGAGATACATGGTCGGTAGTATCCTACACGAAGGATGAAGAACCGTCGAGTCGCGGAAGCATGGAATACCAGGCGGATGTCGAAAGTGGTGGGACTGGTGATGCTATTGAGAGAAGTGAGCAGTCGAGGACGCGCTGGCAACGCGGCCGGATCGCGTGCTCGGTGGTGCAAAATGTAGCGAAACGGCAGAGGGTATAGAATAGGTTTCGATAATTCGTATACGATGCAGTAGATGCAAAAATCAACGCGGCTGCAATGGCACAAACAAAGAGGAGTGGTGTGTACAAGCCAATTCTGGAGCAAGATAGTCGGATGTGGGTGGTTGCACTTTGCCAGGAACCAAGTACCTCGATAAATTAAAGTGGTGTTTCTGCCCACAGACGCGTTTCCTGCCCTCCAAGACGCGCCGTGGACGTGCCTCGGGCAAGTACCCGTGTATCTTTTTGTTAGCGTGCGCTACAACCCTCCTTGCTTCCTTCCTCCCATTCGGCTCGGAGCGTCCCCTGCACGTCATGGCCGCGAAGGTACGTACCCCGGACCGCTCATGACCCACAACGCCGGTGCTTGGAGAATGCTTCTCGGTCGGGCTGCTGGACCTACGTAGTGAATTCGTCATTTCGGCCGTTGAATGATTTTATCCACTATTTCAAAGGTCTGATCATAAGGTAAATAGCTATGACACCTAGGTACTGCTTAAGCTAAGCTTCCTTATGAGCTTGGGAAAATATGGAGACATGCTGCTCAGCACATGCAGCGGCGATGCGTGTCTTTGTTAGGGGCAGGTCTTAAGTTTGTCCACCTTCAGCCATCAGAAGTGAAGAAGTGTCCTCACCTGACGTTTCTAAATCCTTAAAACTTCTACAAGTGTTCAGGTTGCCGAGTATGTCTAGTTGAGAAGCTAACTCTTATCTCTTCATACGCCTCCCCAGGTTTAATGAAGGTATGCAAAGTAACATACAAATGAAGACCTGTCCGTTGTGCACCGCCTCCGACTCAGACCATTCAATAGGTGCGCTTGAAACAGCAGCAACTAGACGGCATCTTCCGTTACCTGTTCTAGGTACAAGTATTTGCAAGGATGAGGTCCATTTCCACTACGTGCCACTGCCGAAACAGAGCCACAATGCCCACTCAACTGCCATTTTGGTGATAAGGGAAGGACACCTCGACTATCTTGTAGTATTGGGGGATTCGACCCTCTTTTTCCCCTTCTGTTTGCTAAAACCCAGAAAGCCAGTTTTTTTTACCTTAGGGTTGTCCCCGTAAGGTAAACTTAGGAAGCGTGGCAAAGACTGGTTGGAAGCCCACATGTCTGCCTCATGAGGAACAGAGACGAAATCGACGGGCTAATGCTCCGGAGGGGGTTGCGGAATGCCCGTGGCATTTCTACTACACCTACGACATGGTTATCTTTAGCACAGCCAAGGGTGGGATTTGCCGGGTGTAAAAGGTATGCTGCATGCTATGAGCTGGCGTACAACGTTGAATGAATACTTGGAGCCACGACAGCCAAACGAGTTGTGCCCAGCGCCAAGTCAACGAGCTTTCGGCAATTACGTTATGCAGCCTGCGCAGCCCTAACCACCCTAGCATGTAGGTGCGTAACTTAGTGGTTCACTGTACGGTAGATCTTTGACGTTGACACCCTGCTCTGCCACGGCAGGCGGTAAGTGGAAACTAGACCGCAAAAACCGTTATCGGTGTATTGATGGACATAGTTGACCGAAACTTGAGGGTTCTTCGCCTTGCTAGATTTCTTCTTCGAGTTTGACTAGTGAGCCATTCGGTCCAGCGCTTAATTAATTAATGGGCTTCGCGAAAAATGCCATAATGGTAGAAAAGGGAATTAAATATATGGGTATTTATGGGTAACGCGGTCTTGGCCACGGGAAGATTTTCCATTTGGTCCCGCATCTGGTCTTTCCCATCGACTGGGGCTTCGTCTTCACATGACCCCTCCAACCCTCTTAAAACGATTTACCGCAGCAGCAAACCCCAGGCGGGACAGGTTGAATGGAGTCCGGGGCGTGTGTACTCCTGACCGCAAGATTCCTTCCCAAAAGATCCTTGCGAAGGAGATTGACGGCAGAGGACGGGGTTTGCAGCTTGCATATGACAGCGGACAAGTGCATCATCGGATGAAGCAACTGAGCTCGTCTCTCCCACACCTCCCTTCCTTCTCTTCTTGCCTTCCCCAGCGTCAGTACAACCGTCCCAACTGCCTGGACAGCCATTTCCGGAAGCGGGCGAGACAGTCTGGACATTGGCCAATCCGAACGGTCGGGACCCCACCGCGTGCCTGCCTTTTGCACTGGAACCCCAAGGAAGGCACGACCCCTCCACAGCGAGATCCAGTCTGCCGGAATCTCGACTGCCTTGATGCCTACCTACCTACCTACCTTGCCTTGCCTTGCCATACCTGACTTACTTGCCTTGCCTTGCCTCACCTCCCTGACTAACCACCTCGTATCATCCCGTCTCTCTGCTTCCTGTTTTCTCTCTTTCTTAACCCTGATTGTCCACTCGCATGCATTACGAGCCTCTGCCACAATGCCATCTTCTACCTGCCACTCTACCTACCTTGCTGGCCGTCAGGGGTCCAGGTTCCTCAGAAGTTCCCAATTACGTGCATTAGCGGCACCCGCTTCTGGCCTCCAAGCTCGTCCGTTTACTTTTCCCACTCAGTCTTGGTCTCTTCTGCCCCTCCTCTTCCCAATTGTTGTTCGCGACATGTCACCTTATTTTTCTGTACTCCAGCGTCACGACACCCATTTATCAATTCCGCCTCGACGCCCTCTTGACCGCAGCCTCTGCCTTTCTTCTCATTGTCGAGGCTTGTCGCCTGCCGCTCCTGGACCGAGGAGGGTCCAAACAAGCCATGAACCCAGAGGACCTGGATGAGGGCGTCACCTCCGACTACGACGCCTCTACAGTCACCTCCGAGTTCACATCCATAAACACCGGCCGCTTGCTCTACTCCTACGAACATGGGAGGTAAGCGCACCCTCTCGCCCTGCGATTAACAGACGGTCCGGCATCGCACTGACACCGCCACCCTGCAGGCGCTATCAAGCCTTTCTTCAAGGCCGATATGGCCTGCCCAACGACGATGCTGAGCAGGCCCGTGAAGCCATAAAGCACAAGCTCTATGTTGACTATGTCCTTCAGGGAGAGCTGCTTCTCGCACCAATCGGTGACCACCCCAGAAGATAGTCGATTTAGGCACCGGTGTAGGCTTTTGGGCTCAAGACGGTTCGTTCACTAGCTACCCGCCGCTCGCCCCTAAACCCCTTCCCGTCCGGCTAACACGTCTACAGTGGCAGAGCATTTCACCAGTGCCCGAGTTATCGGCACCGACATCTCGCCAATCCAACCCCATTGGACGGCCCCCAACGTCGAGTTCCGCGTCGAAGATTTGGAAGACGAACTGCGGCCGTGGACTAAAATTTACGGCGATGCTGATTTGATCCACATCAGAGCCCTGCTGCAAACGCTTCGTAATCCTATTCGACTTCTCCAAAGATCCTTTGAGTACGTCTCGAGGCCGCCACGCTGCTCAGCTGCATTGTCCTGACGAAGCTAACAACATCTGTAGAAATATAAGACCTGGAGGCTGGATTGAGTGCCATGAAGTGATTCCCTTTGTTGTCTCTGACGATGGCACTGTTGGGGATGACCATCCCATGAATATCTTGTACTCACTCGTCTCCGGACCCTTCACTGAAGTCTTCGGCTGGAATTTGCATATCCCAAAACAAATCCCAGAGATATTGAAACAAGAAGGTTTCATAAATGTACAGGAAAGGCACACTATGGTACCAATTGGTCGCTGGCATTCGGATGCCAAACAGCGAGAGATGGGCCTTTTCGCCCAAAGCATTTGCGAGGACTGGGTCGTTACGCTCTTAACTAGACACGAGACCCTCAAGCTTTCGCAGGAGGAAGCCAACGATCTCGGACAGAAGATACTTGATGCGTTTAATAACCCTCGTATCCATGCCCGGCTCGACTTCATTGATTGCTGGGCCCAGAAACCATTATAGCATATCCTGACCCTATTTTGAAAGAAGGGGCTTCTGTTTTTGGATTGGATTGGATCTTCTCCCACGACGCCATGTGAGCCAAGAAGATTTTGTTACATTAATGCAGTCTAATCCTAGGGGAGACCAGCTTGCTACTATTTTCGGGGTTTCATGAGGACAGGGTGGATTGCATCAGACGGCGTTCAAGAAGGCTCATTACTTACCGGAGAAAGGAATGGGAAGCATAATTGGATCTAGCATTTACCCAGAGGGAGGTCATAATCAGGCTTGCATCTTAGGTCGAACTTGCTTTACATGATTAACTGACAACATTACAATTAATGGTGTCTACGCAAAGCTTCCCCATGGGGGTTCCTGAACACCTTTAGTCTTAGTTTCGCTGCCACCCTTGCCATCCTCCTCCTTTGTCCCGCTATTCGCGTTGCTATGTACATGCTGTATATGAGCTGAAATGCATCTAGCCAAACGGTGTATCTTTCCCGACACGAACGCCTGATACACTAATACCTACCCAAACCATTCCCAAACATTGTCTCCATTACTCATGGATACATATACATACGTTTTCAATACTCAGTTGCCATACATATGGCCGCCGCCATGACCACCTCGAGGGTCACCGCCCATGCCACCGCCCATCGGGCCCATGCCACCACCCATGCCCGGCCCGAAGCCACCAAACGGACTGAATCCTCCCCGTAGTTATCATTTATACCCGAGTATCCTGATACTAGATAGGACCAGTCCATGTCGCCTGGTTCGTCCGCAGGTGCCGGACCCATTTGGCTGGCGACTTGAATGGGTGCCATGGCAGGGTCCACTGGAGGCGTCATGATAGACGAGTTGGCCGGAGATGGCTGGCTCGAGTCGTGTCCGTGATCCTGGAGGCGAGGGATGGCGACAGGAGGTTGTTCCAGGTTGGGGTCGTTGCGGTTCTGGGCGCGGGCACGGCGGCGCATCTCGGCGCGTTCCTGTAGCACGCCGATGAAGTGGGGTTTTGTCGTAGGACGACCGGCGCTGCGCTGGTACGTCTCATGGGCATCCCATGCCTTGATAAAAGTGCCGGCAAACGCCCCGTGCATGGGGTTGTGGAGATGGTTCAGAATTCCCTAAGCTCATAGTTTGCCGTAATGGCCTCCCAGGCCCGCTCCACCATCGGGCCCGCAACCCGGTTGCGGAGCTCCTGCACAAGGAACATGTAAGCCGGGAATGGGAAATGATGCATAGCATACCACTTGAAGGGCTGTAAGCTTTCGGAAGAGTATACGACATTGTCGTACTCAATCATTTGGATTGCCTGAAGGAAGAGGCTATCACGCTCAACCTCCTTCAGGGGCATCGCTTCAGAATTGTGTAGACGAACCAGGAAGTTCATGACGCGCATCTTGCACAAGGCCTGCCGCGTCATAGTCAAGGTAAAGAAGTGGAGGGGTATTTTAGGATCGCAATGTGAAAGGTACGTGCCCTCGATATGGGCACAAAAACCATCAAGCGTGTACCCGGGACCGTCTTGCCCCGCGAGGCGAATTATCGGTCCCTGGGGTTTGGCCGGCGACTGCGCTGCGGGACCGTTCTTCTCTGTGTTGTTCATCTTGTAGCTGTCGCGATTGCTGTTGCTTGCTACAGCCATGGAGAGTTCCATTCGTGTCAATGCAAACAACATTTCTGTGGGTCCACTATGCGGCGTGGGCAGATCTTTGCCATCCATGTGAAGGTCGCTGTCGTTCACGTTCAGCGGCAACTTGCAGTCGCCGCCGGTTGAAAGGGCCGTGACAGTTGATCCTGTCATCTCTCCAATGCGACGATCATACCCCACGATGTTCCACCACAAGCGCCGGCGCTGCTCGACCTCGAAGGGGTAGCCCAAATCCTGCTGGGTCTCTGTGGAGGCCCATTCTTTGGGCAATACGGACCGCTATTCCAATCAAGCAAAAAACCTGGCGCGGATCTACGTACCAGCGGACGGCAAGCTAAGGGGTCACGTCAGCCAAGTGAACCAAAGCAGGAGCGCGTGATGAGGTGCTTACCAGATAGAGTAGAAGGGCCTGCAGGCAAATAGAGTCGTTGACGCGCATGAAGCTGGCGTTGACCAGGGCCTGTTGCAAGGCCGGGAAAAACCGTGCAAGGAGATCCTTCTTGCCCTGGTTAAACCGCCTTTGGACCTCCCCGTCGTCCAAAGAGGAAATCGCCATGACATACATGCCGAACATGAGAGCTTCGATGTTCTTCGGCGCTTTTTCCAGATTGGTCGTTGCCTCAATCACCTGGCCCTGGACAGACGGTACATGGGTTATCTTGAGCAGAGGATTGATGTTGTCGATGTAGATTTGCCAAAGCTGGAAAATGTGTATTGTGGAGGGGTGGCAATGTACGATGGACTCCGTACGACCACCAACCATGAAGGAAACCCATCCTGGTTGTCAAACATCTTGTCGAAGGCCCGGTGAATGGTCGAGCCCCAACGGGGTCCTCATCTGAGGAATCCTGCAGCAACTGCTCACTTGCCCGAAACTACGTGACCTGTCAGTAAAACACGTTTTGAGTGATACAGGGCCTTGGCAGGTAAAACGAACCTCCTTATGCAGGGAGAACCAAGCACCCGTCGGCCTTTAGTTACATTGGTCAGTACATGATCCTTGTACGGCGACTTGCCGATGGAGGGCACGGAAGCATACGCGGAACGGGGTACTCACTTTTCCACATGGGACGTAGAGGCTGCAGAGGGAGATGCGCTGGCCTCCGGGGAGGTCTTGAGCCCCTCAAAGTCGTCCTGCAGCTCGTCTACGTCGTCGAGCTGTTGCCCATCACTCCGCAGATCCTGGCCAATGGCGTCGAACTTGACGCCATGCTCGTTCAGTAGCACCTCGTACTTTTTGAGGCGTTCAATCAGATCCTTCTCCTGGAGGCGTTTCTTGCGACGTCTGGGGGTTGCGGTGGGATAACTCGGCACTCGACCCCAGCCTTGACGCAGTTAGCACAGGGCTTGTTTTTGTCGCAGCGGACCTTGCGTTGCTGGCACAGCACACAGCTTGTGCCGCGCGTCAACTTCATGGATGATGGATCAAGCGGCGGCTGTTGCTGTTGCTGTTGCTGCGGATGCTGCTGCTGCTGCTGCTGCTGTGGCTGCCGTGGTTGCTGCGGATTCTGCTGCGGCGACTGGTGTTGTCCCTTAGGCTGCCTTTGGATGTTCTGTTGTTGCTGTTGCTGTTGCTTCTGCTGCTGCTGTTCATGTTGAAGCACCGGCAACGCTGGCTGAAGGCCAAAGCCCGGGCCGGAGGCTGGTTGTTCGGCCGACATGGCCTCTATATGTATTCACAAGAAGTTACAAATATCCTACGTAATTCTTCAGCTTTTCTATATTCGTCTTAAATTTACAGAACAAGCTTTCCCGGCTAGGGTCTTGATGTAAGGGGATCAGGGGCAAAAGGGGGCAGTATACCGTTGGATAAGGACGTCACGGCCCATAACCGGGCAGCACCCAAGATCAAAACCGTTTCAACGCCTTCTGGGAAGCGGCATGTGCATGGAAGAAGGCGGCTGGTAGACAGGATAGGGCTGAGAGATGCGTCTCTGGCTTGTCTCGTCTTGGTCTGGTGCCCGCTGATGTTTCGCTGACACACAGCAGCAGATCGACCCCGTTGCCAAAACAAGAACCGGCGATGCAGCCGGCGCGCGCGCCTCAGGGCCTCAGGAACGGAACGAGGGAAGCAAACGCGGGAAGCCCAAACAAGGACCGCGATGGGGATGATTGGTCCGGTTTGACGAACCTGAAGGGTTCTAGAAGCCAAGTCAAGCAGTGAATCCTATGGCGCTGGGCTCGGACCCATTCGGGTAATAACAGTCCATACAAAAAGCGGAAGACGCAGTAGCCTCTGGCCAAAATATCGTCAGGAGGGGTTGTCGCAGGTGGAGGAGGGGACGATGCGATGCCTGGTCCTGGCCGGTGATAAAGACTCAAGTTCGGTCCCGAGCCTTCCCTGCACGACGTTGATGTTTGGTTGTGGTCGCTGCCTGAAGCGGACTAGCGTTGATCCTTGGGTGGGTAGTGATCGCCAAAAGCGAACATGCATCAGAATCTCCACCGAGGTCTCTTATATAAAACAGTCATGGGATTGTTGCAGCTCGCCCAACCATGGCCATTTGCGTCGCTCTTGTGGTACGCGAGTCCGTTCCAGCTGAGGCGTTGCCATGTGTCTCGGCTATCTAGATCAATTCCCAAAACGGCTCTGGCCCTGCTATTCGCCGGTTCGCATGGCCGTGCCGGGATGTCCTTCTCACTACGGACCATGGCTCTCGTAAACCGTCCAACCCACTGGCCCATGCCCTTTTCCCATCCCTCTGCTCGCCAAAGAT
The DNA here is from genome assembly GCA_020081605.1 of Albifimbria verrucaria. Taxonomy (NCBI): domain Eukaryota; kingdom Fungi; phylum Ascomycota; class Sordariomycetes; order Hypocreales; family Stachybotryaceae; genus Albifimbria; species Albifimbria verrucaria. The sequence goes on from JAHREC010000049.1 coordinate 1,383,530, forward strand.
GACTACTATTCCGCTGGAAGCCACATAGATATGCATAAGTCCCTTGCCCTTGCGCAGTAGGCTTTCTCAAGCTGACGCCCGACATGGGCCGTGTACTGAGATAAATGTCTTCGTCCCCTCAGCCTTGTCCTCCACGTTTCCATTCTCAGCCATCCCACCATGCGTTGATCGGCCGTGTGATAGGAGCTTGTCTCACGCCCAGGGTTAGTTTTGGTTGTGGCTGGTCTTAGGAGGCATCATATTTGGGGTCAGAGCAGTCATGTCCACGTTCCAAAATGGGGAAAACCTCCCGGATATGGATAGATCACAGCGACAAGGCTCGGCCTCGCCTCAACCCGATGGTGCTTCGATGCATACCGGCAGCAGATCTTCTACTCCACCAATTCTTGGAGCGGTGAAACTATCGAATCCATCGCCATCGCTCCTACCGTCAGGGACCACGCTCCCGCCTCAAAGCGCCGGTGTGGGCCCAAAGGGCCCGGCGCCCGTTCGGCCCGGCCCGCCTTTCCAGCAAGAGGCCGAAGCCAACTTCAAGCCCAGAACAGTCAAGTTCTGGCTCATCATCGTCTCCAACTTTGTTACTCTTTTCTTGGTTGCGCTCGATCGTACGATTTTGTCCACGGCCATTCCTAGGATCACCGACGAGTTCGGAAGCTTGGGCGACATCGGTTGGTATGGGTCCGCTTACATGCTTACCACTGCAGCCTTTCAGCTGCTTTTCGGCCGTATCTACCGCTTCTACGACTTAAAATGGACCATGCTATGCAGCATAATCTTATTCGAACTCGGATCCATCATCTGCGGAGCCGCACCAACGTCGCCGATTTTTATTTTGGGTAGAGCAATCGCTGGTCTTGGCTCTGCAGGCATCTTCACCGGAGCCATGATGGTCATAATCCCAATGGTGCCGCTGCATAAGCGCCCAATCTTTCAATGTACGTTGAAGTTGCCTGATTTTCGTTACATCTCGTTTTGACACGCTTCCTAGCCATGTTCGGTGCTATTTTTGGCATTGCCTCTGTTGCTGGGCCTCTTGTTGGGGAGCATTCACCGAGACAGCGACTTGGAGATGGTGTTTCTACATGAACGTCCCAGTTGGCGCTGTGGCTTTCAGCTGTTTAGCCTTGCTGCTTAAATCACCTAAAATTCCACGCGAACCTGCCACCATTCGGCAGCAGACTATGAGGCTTGATCCAGTTGGCACATGTCTCTTCGTTGCCTCGGTGGCATGTCTCGTGCTAGCCCTGCAATGGGGCGGGTCCGTGTACCCTTGGGCAAACTGGCGTCTGATAGTTCTATTGGTAGTTTTTGGAATAACCGCCATTGCTTTTGGTGTTGTTCAGGTTATGATGCCGGAGTCAGCGTCACTGCCCATGCGTATTGTTAAGCAGCGGTCGGTGTGGGCAGGAGCTTGCTTCGTCTTTTTCCTTTCTGCTTCGCTGATGATCTGTGTCTTCTACATGCCGCTCTGGTGTAAGTGCTAAATTCTTCGTTTTACTTCTTTACACTTACAAAGATGCAGTCCAAACCTCGAAGGGTGTCAATCCAGTCAAGTCCGGAATTTACACTCTCCCGCTTGTCATGAGCATGGTGGCTTCGTCCATTATATCAGGCGCATTAACACAGCGTTCAGGATACTATGTTCCGTCCATGTTGCTCTGCTCTTGCTTCATGAGTGTCGGTCAAGGGCTTCTCACCACTTTGAAACCGTCTACTGGTTCGTCGCAATGGATTGCGTATCAATTTCTTGTGGGGTTCGGCGTGGGTTTCGGCATACAGACGGCCAGCCTGGCTGTGCAAACAACTCTACCCAAACCAGATATTCCGACAGGTATCGCGATCACGTTCTTTGCACAACAACTAGGAGGCGCTATTTTCACTTCCGTGGGACAAACAATCTTGAGTGATCTTCTCGTTAGGAAGCTCAACCATATTCCAGGCATCAATTCGGCAACAATCGTGGAGAGTGGCGCTACAGAGCTACAAAGACTGGTGCCGGAGCGGTTTCAAGGAGCGGTTATCAATGCTTACAACGACGCGTGTACAAGAATTTTTGTCGTTGCAGCGGCTCTCTCATGCATACAGTTACTATGCTCCTTGGCGATGGAGTGGAAGAGCATCAAGAAGGGCAAGCAAGGGACAAATAACCCTGAGCCAGGGCTGATAGAAAATCCGAAAGGCAGTCAATAAACCGTGAGATTAAAGAATCATAGAACTCTAAAGACTTTCCAATGGATGATTCACAAAATTCTATGAGCAAGGAATCAATGTCTGGTTATAATAGTGGTGAATATGCCAGTGTTGTTTGTACTGGTGATACCTACATTCAGGGTGAGGTGACCTATGGCAGGTTCTGGATGAGTAAGCAGCTCTAGCATCAGCCTCAACCCCACAAACGCGGGGCAGAAGCTCCCGCTTGTATCTAAGCAACTTATCTTACCTTAATCACATCCAAGCTCTCCCATTCAACTTTAGGCATCCCGGGTCCAACTCGCTCAACGCTCGCACCATTTCACGCATCGCACCTCGTTGCAATCGAGCGATATGGACGCCTCAACCTCCAACACGCTCCTCTCGAGCCAGAAGAGCGCCCAGATTCAAGCCGTGCTGCACCCGCTCGTGCTCCTAACGATTTCTGACTATATTACGAGACACACCCTCCGGGAACAGCAGGGACCTATCGTGGGGGCGCTACTAGGCCAGCAGAATGGACGAGAAATCACTATTGAGCATGCATTTGAGTGCCACATGCGCACCGCGCCGGAAGTTGAAGGCGGGTACCTGATCGATGGAGACAAATTTAGCACGAGGTTGGAGCAAAGTAGGTCTGATGCAGAAACATCGTATCAGGGTATCAACTAACTGCCTCTGCAGTGACAACTGTCCATAAGGATCGCCGGCTGGACTTCGTCGGCTGGTACACCCTTCTGCCTTCCACTGGCCCGACCCCGACTATCCTCCCTATCCACAGGCAGTTGCTCGAAGGATGGAACGAGACCGCACTCCTGCTAGGTTTCCACCCGGAAGAGGTTCTTCACCATTCGGTCGGCGGAAAGCTGCCTCTCACGATATACGAAAGCAACTACGAAGTCGATGACCCGAAAGCCGATCAAGATGATGAAGACAAGAAGATGGATGATGGCGAGTCGAAACTGAAGCTCAAGTTTCGCGAGATTCCTTACTCTGTGGAAACCGACGACACAGAAATGATTAGCATGAACTACGTTGCTGGAGCCGGTGGCAGTGCCTCAGCTGGTGCTGCAAAGGAAGAGCGACCGTCCCGCTCGATAGAGTCGAATGGGAAGGGCAAGCGAAGACTGGTCGAGAACCCTCCGGAGGACAAGAAAGAGGTGCAACAAGACGAGACCCCGGTACTATCTCGTGAGGAGGATGAAATGATTGCCTCGCTCACGCAACGAGCAAACGCCATTAAGATGCTTCACTCCCGCATCCAGCTCGTCACCAGATATCTTGAGCGCCTGCCGCCCTCTTACGTCAGTGGACAAACCAGCGAGCCTGACAGCATGGATACCGACTCCACGACTCCATCTCTAACAGTTCTACGTCAAATTCAAGCTCTAGTCAGCCGCCTTGATCTTGTCATTCCATCTGACAAGCAGTCTTTTGAGACCGAAGTGCTCCATGAGACCAACGATGTCAACCTCATCGGCCTTCTCAACGATCTATTGCAGGGTGCCAGTCAAGCCAGAGACGTTTCTAAGAAGTTCAACGTCATTGAATCGGCGAAATCAATTAACCGGAGGGGCCCGGGTGATTATCAGGGTGGCGGCTCGTTTAGCATCCCAGGCGCAGGCGACATTCTTTTATAGATAGATTGTAGACGGTACTCAGCTGCTTTCTGGTGCGATGATAGAGCATCCGGCGTTTGGTGTTTTAGAGCATGGTTCCATCTCATGATAAACGATAATGGCCAGATACGTCAAAGGGAATAAGGACAGTATTTAGTAAAACTCATGACCTTGGTTTTTTTCCTTCTTGGTGGTTGTTTCGGAGGCCAGACAGACTGTTCTGCATTTCGCCCAAAGGAAAGGCCTTGGCAAAGATCCAATATACTGGCATATTTCTCTTACACAATTATTTGTTCGATTACTGGAAGATGCCTCACAATGAAAGATATAGTTGGTCATGTCAATCTTGTAGCGCTCTATAATCCCCGAATCTACCCATTAATCAAACGAAAGAAAAGGAATTCGCAAAACCCAAAGCCCATCCCTATACCCATATTCCATAATAGCCTCTGGAGAATCGTTGCCAACCCGGTCTATCATATTTCTAGTACAGTAAAACGAAGCCTCAAGCCTCAATCACCACTTTGAGCACGAGGCCCCCATCGTCATCGCAGGTCCGGCCTGCAAGCTCGAAAGCTCCTTGTGCTTTCTCGAGGCCCTTGAACCGGTGTGTCACCATCTTGTCGAGACTGGGGAGACCGTTCTTGCCCTGCGCACAGAGCAGCCTGATTCCTGTGGGATAGGTGTTGGCATAGCGGAAGATTCCGAGGATATCGATTTCACGAAGGTGAGCGACAGACAGGGGTAGCGTTTGGACGGGAGTACCCATTCCAACCATGACTACCTTGCCGCCGGACCTGGTGGCGTAAAGGCTGGTGTGCATGCAAATCTCTTTGCCCGTGCATTCAAAAGTAATGTCGACACCATCCTCATCCTCTTCCAAGACGAAGGCCTCTGGACCCTTGGTCACCGACAGAATGTCAGCGGCAAGGGCTTTTGCGCTGTCGAATTGGCTCGCTGTGGAAAAGACGCTGGCTGGGGTCATGGCACCGCCAGACTCAGGCGTCGAGGTGCCTGAATTAGGTGATGTCTGCAGACGTTGGGGGACAACATAACCATGCGTGGCGAAGCCGTGAGTGATGGCATAGTTCACTCGGCCAGCGTCGACATCAGTGATGGTCACAGTGGTGCAGCCAGACTGACGGGCCATGGCAGCGGTGAGTAGACCGACCGTACCAGCACCAATTACAAGGGCAGTTGAACCTGGCGCTGGGGTAGCACGGTTCACTGCATGTGTAGCCACGGAGAGGGGTTCGAGGAGTGCAGCAGCTTCATATGAAACATTGTCAGGCAGCCTGGAAGATGTCAGAATAAGTGACTTGCCAAAGGATATACCGGTAAATGGTTCAACTTACTTATGACACCAATTAGCAGGGTGGTTTATTCTCTCCTGGAGTGTACCCTGGTAGTGAGGGTATGTCTTCGCACTGCTTCTAAATCGCAGCTTCTTGCACAAGTTATACCAGCCGTTCCGGCAGATACCACATTGTCCACAAGGAACTCCGACCTCAAGCGCGACACGATCTCCAATTTTGAAGCCGTGGACCTGAGGACCAATAGCGACCACTTCACCAGAGGATTCGTGACCGAGAGAAAGTGGCTGGCATGCGCACAGGTCACCATTGGCGAATTTCTTATAGTAAGAAACATCAGAGCCACAGATGCCGGTGGCTTTGATAGCAATCTGCAGCTCGCCAAAACCCGGTTCTTCCAGGCTCCTTGATTCCTGTAGAAGATATGCAAGTCAGCTGTGGGTTCCCCTGTGAACTCGCGTCTCAAAGCTTCGACGACAGCCGAAGGGTCGACGGCCGAGAACATCGGGTCGGGAGACACTCACCAATCGCAGGTCGCGAGGTCCATGCAAGACGGATGCAGTGATCGTAGATGGCTTTACGCTGTGGACGGGAAGATGCATTGGCGCGCCATCCCCAGTAGCTGCTGGAGCCATAATGGGTAGAGAATGACGCTGAAAGCGTGGGATGAGAGTGGGATGAAGGGTGTAAAGTGAAGGATTGGGGCCAAATGGTTGGCTTGGCCAGTTGCCTATTGGGGGTAACCGTGTCTAGGATTGGCTGGTAAGGGCAAGCTGGCGAAGATATAGATAGCCGAGTGGGACTTTGGGGGTTCAGGAGCTTGGGGGCAGACGTTATCTTTCGGTCTGGCTCGATTCAGTCTTCAAGTCCTTGGTTTCCTCTGGAGGGTAGGAGAAAGAGCCACGGCTTGCTAACGATGACACCAGAGAAAGGGAGTCGTTGATGAAGAAGGGAAAAAGAGGAGGAGGGGACGGGGCTTTATCGCTTGAAGTAAACACGTCGAAGCATGCCATGCGGTACCTTAGCCAGCCCACATCCTTTAAGTAGTCATAGCCCAGACTATCCCGCCCAAGTTGTGGGCGATGATTGAGTGAATGGGTTACGTGAAAGGTATCCTGCCCGTCAATCATGGCGAGGGCCTGTCGATGTGCGTAAGGCAGGGAAATGACTGGAAGCACGGAGACTGCCCACTCACGAACCGATGAGTTATCTCGGGCCAAGGACGACAAGCCATGGAGCATGCAGTCCCGAAAGGCAGATAGTCCCTGTCCCCGTCAACCCAAATCAGCCGTGCTGTACCCTCCCTACCAGGCCTGACCTGGGTCTACAGCGCTCGCCATCGAGTCAAGCTCATACAGTGCGCTTGGACAGGGCAGGAGGGTCTGCATAAGGATTGTCATGGCTGGGCCCTGGCCATGTGCCTCGGCCGTGATTCCGCAAACGGCACTGGCATAGGCGAGGAACCAAGGACATGGTGCTCCGAATTACGGGCATGCGCCTTTGCTCTTCTCAAGTCGGAAAGGATTAGGGCGACCTGGACAGAGCATCTCCCCGTCCGAAAAGTTCTTGCTGGAGATGGAGGGTGGAGGCAGCGACCAGGGATCCATTGGGCTCGAGTTTGTTTGCCGGTGGATACTGATGCAGCACCGTACAGTAGCTTAATCTGACGCTGGTGTGGCGGGGGCGTGTGCATGAAGAAAGCGAAGAGACAAGACGAGATCCATGTCTGTCTTGGCCATGTCCTGACAGTGGCCTGGAAGATGGGCATTGCGACAACGACCAGGGAAGACGGTGAGGAGCCGGGCAGCGAGCGAGCCAACCCAGACGCGTCTCGGGCTCCCGCTGTGAGAGGCAAACCAGGTACGGTGTCCCATTCGCAGAGGGCCAGACAGGTATCAGGATGTGATGCAACCTCGCTGAAGCCAAGTGGTTTACAAGATAATGAGTAATGTACGATGCTCCTACCCACGACTCGATGAGCCCCTTCACCGTTGATCCACCAGCATTCGACAGCTGCAAGCCAGGCAGCTTCGATAGGTCCACGGGGAAACCCCTCCAGAAGAATTGGGAGGTGATGGATATCAGAAATATCTAACTGTCCTCCCTCCTACTTCTCGGTGAAGGATGCCAATGCCATCCATTGCGTCTTGCCGCCGGCAGCAGCCTTCAGATTAATTGTTCTTGATAGCCGGCGGTTCTTTTGAATCAAGAGTTGCGTCAGAGTCAACGGCCGCAGAAGACCTTGACGTTCTGATGCTCGCAAGGATGGCGCATGTCGAGTCCAGCGTGGAGTCGCAAACCCTTCCATGCCCACAGTTTGCACAATCCTCGGCAACTGTACGAGGCAAGGCGAGTCAAAGGCATGGTGTCCCTTGGCTCGGCGTGCGGTAGGTGGTAGGTGGCAGCAGCAGCGTAGGCGTGTAAGTGGATAGGTAAGTACATCCGTACAGCAGGTAAAGATGCCTCACAGATGCTGATGTAGACGCTGGGTTGGATCCATAATGCCTGTGCCTAATGGGTGACTGTATGCAACTACAAGGGTGCATAGGGGTCCCTCATAGGTGGGAAAGTGCGCCTGTAGAGGCTGCCAGACGGACTAGGCATCCCTGAACGACAGGGCGGGACCCCTCAAGCCTCTTTTCCCTCGCCTTCTCTTCCCTCTATCACATCAATCTCAATCCCCAGGCCAGGTCGAGGTATCCAATCTGCTGCTGCATCTGCTACCGCCATCACAGAATCGCCATCCGTCTCCACCGAATTCGCCTGTTGCCGCCTCAAAGCCAAAAGGATTGGCAACCTGCCACGTCGGCTCACTACCGGTCCTGGGCTATATCCTCGCCGCCCGCTCTACACTCGGCTTGCGAGCCCTTGTCTGCTCCACGGATTGGTCTAGAGCCAAGGTGGAGTCCTTCACGCTCTTGTTGTCCCGTCATACCGGTTTTGGGACCACCGTCTGAAGGTCAGAGCAAGGATTCCTGCGGTCCCAACGGCGTCATCTACGCCTTGTCCCGGCTTGTCTCGTCGCTCTCCGTACTCTGTACACCGCACGCACATACTGTCCCACTATCGCCGTGCCCACAACAGCATGCACCCAGGACCCAAGCACCGAGAACATCGTGAGGCCAGCCTGGTAAATTGTATCTCGTGGTGTTCCACTTTACCCGGCTGCGTACTCCGGCTCCAAAACAGGTCCTCAGACTCCGTCTAGGAAACGTGTAGTCAACAACACCACAGCCTGTTGATCTTGGCGGTCGATCGAGATGGAAGTTATCGTATGTTCCGCTGATTTACCATGACGCCAATTCGAGCCACCTTTTGTCCATCACCGACTATCTTTAATATCATCATACGCATCCGCGGTCCTCCCCGGCCCAATCAGCCCCAGCCAAGGTCTGTCCATCACTTACACGCCACGCCTCAAACCCCTCCTGCCGCTATGCTGTGATGCCTGGACAAGGCTGGTCACAGTTTTACCCCAAATCATGCCTGCCATGACAACTTGCTTGTCCAGCGGTAATCAGATATTAGACTCGGCCAAACTGGAAGCCCAGTTGACAGACAGGCCTACCTCGCCGCTTTCGACTCGGTGCGGAGCAGTTGGGGAAATGGCGCCATTAGCGAACAGCTGTGGAGGCCGCAGTTCGTGGCCCTCGCTGTTGCATCTTGGCTTAGATCTGCTGGTGATGGGTCGTTGCATGCATACACGCGGCGCACATCCCAGAGCACACGCGTGGCTGCGGGCCGGGGCGGTGGCCATGACGACGAATAGTCTCAACCCCTCGCTTCATCGAAGTGTGTGGCATCGCCAATCTCCATCCTACAACCTCACACCATCTTCTTGCGATACCCTGTTGGACTGGATGGCTGCTACCCTTCACATGCTAAGCGTGTACCGCATTTGGAGCCGGTGCTAGCCATCAGGAATCCCTGCTTCGGACCCCAGATGCACTTGCCGCCGGGCCATTATCCGACTTGCTGTCTTCACAGCCATTCGATGCTCAACGCAAGCAACCAAAGTCACTGCTATGGTCGTAGATGCAATGCCAATCTTGCCTTGGTACGGGGACGTATGTACCCTGGTTTATCAAACCAAATAAAAGAGCAATGAAGAGACTCGGGCATCCGGATGATTCGGAAGCCCACACAAGGACCCCTGCCCTGTCTCGTTTCGTCGGTTGAACCAGAACAGGAGACCTATAACGACAACTTTGGTAACACTTACATCACTGGAAATAACAGCAAGGTGTGTCCTTTCCGGCCCGTATCCGTTGGTCCCCGCTCACTTATCACTAATTAACACAAAGCTCGATCTGCTGCAGGTAAGAAATCCTGTCAAGACACACAACCCGAATGCCACCGTAATGCTACCATTAGCAGAGGGTTCTGGAATCAGTAATCGTTACGGGTTGTACCGTGAGCATTGACACCTTTTTCAAATAAGATTAGGCAGTCCGAAACAGGCCAGATTCTGACACGGCTCCATGAATCCGTCCATCATCCGTTCTCTTTTGAGAAAGCAAGGATACCCAGAGTGGCAATTGTCGAGATCCTATCAACTAGGTTTTGGATCGCTCGGCTAAACAGCGTGGCCCCGCAGGTCCCTTGTTCCCAAGCCTATGGTTTTGGCTCACGATGAAACGAGGCTCTGGATATCTTCGAAAGAAATGCGACGTGTCGCAACCGCTGGCGTGAAGGCTTGTCAGTCGCTCGACATAGTCGGCTTATCTTCTCCGGATGCAACCGGATGATGGAGATAACGCATTTCATTATCCTATTAGTCGCAACCCCAGCTGATCCTGACCGCTCGTCCGTCAAGCCACAGCTTAATGCGTTCCTCACTTGACATGCCCCCATCTGGGTCACTGTGAGCACAAAAGGAAAGCGCACTGTTCAAATCACGGCCCACAGGAAAAGTGACAATGTTCAGTTGTTGGGCGCCTATCAGCAGCGAATAGCCCAGCGTTTCGGCCACATCAAAGTCTCGTCTTCCCGACTACACATTCAATTTCTGCTGCCAAGCGGATGGAGCTACTGCAGGACGAAGCTGTAAGTTATGCAATTACAAACGAAAGCATGACGACATTGGGCCTCGGATGAGTTCTACAGCACTGAAACGACAGGGCTCATTCTGTGCTCATACTGAAAGATACTATAGCTCGCTCTTCAGACCCCCTCCTGGCCTTGTTACTACTGATACTCCTGTTGCAGGAAAGCAACCCATCACATCGCGGCCCTCAGACTCGTGCTGGCACATTGATTGTGGATGTGGCCGCCTTGGATTGCCGCATCTGCCCTGCACAATCAGGGGTGGGGCCTGACCGCTCAGAGATCAGCCAGGGCTCCGCTATGTGGCCGAGCGCAAGCTGGTGAGAGGTGTCAGCACCTGCAGGTATGTAACTTGCATGATGGTAAGGTCTTCAGACACACCGCTGCCATGACGGAAACCGCATCGGCTGTGGGAAATGTCACCATCACAGTCCGTTGTCGGCTGTCGCACAACTTCCCTTCCTTGCGAATACGTGGATCTCTATTTGCAATGGCGGACAGGTCTTGCTCCATGACACAGAAACAGTTTGATAAATCTACCTAGAAATGTCGCAATAAGTAAAGCTTGCTCGTTCCTCTTCAAAAGAAGCGCCCTCCGGCTTGCGCCATCATGAACATCAATTAGAACGTGCTCGTTGCCAGCCGGCTCGCTGCATTCCTGGCATCAACCCGGTCCTCGTCATCCTCATCATTGACACCGACAGGTCCCGTGCGGCCGCTCGAGCCCAGACGTCCCTGGCTCGTCTCCTCTGCCTCCTGGCTATCGCCTTCCTCCGCAAGCTTGCCCATAAGACTGCTCGAGTGGCTACGCGTAGTGGCGTCGGAGCGCCGTGGGACACCGCTCCATGCATCGCCCTTTGGTCCTTGGCTGGCTGCGAGGCTTGCGCGACGCACCGTAGGGTGTGATTCACGACCGAGGCGGCTCAGACCGCCAGAAGCATCAATAGATCGGATGTCTGGTCGCACGCTCTCTAGGAGCGCTAGAGTCCGCCGCTCGGCCTCGATCTCCCGGATAACGAGCTCTCTAATGCTCATGCGTAAATCGCTGGCAGTCCTGTTGAACCATTTGCGACGCTCCTGCACGAGGTTTTGTGTCACCTTGGTCGTTTTATGGTAAAGGTTGGTCTCCGTCTGTCGTGCTTCGTCCAACGCTGCAATCGCCTCATCTACCTTGTCCCGTCGAACACTAGAGCTAGCCTTCAATCGATCGGCAGCGTTCATCTTGTTTCTTGTCGCCTCTTGTGCCTGCAGGAACTCTCGAATAAGGATCTGGCGGTTGGTCAAGGTCTCCTTGACAATGAAGGCATCCTGGGAATGATACTGGAAAGGGTCTCCGATCGTTGTAGCCTCAGCCGTCGCCTGTGCCGCGTGGTAGTCACCCACGGTTTGAACAACTCTGCCCAGCTTCTTATAAGCATTTGCAAGTCCTGGGTGCGGCTCCTGAACGTGCATGTTCCCAAGTTTCACTCCGTAGTCAGATTCCGCAAGTCCCAGCCCTAGATACTATTAGTGACGTGACACAAATGCGACTTGGATGGATGTAAATCAAACATACCTCTCCGAGCTTTGACCAGCTTATCAACTTTGTGGCCGGCGTCCATGGCGCCAAGGTAAAATAAGCTTGACCACAGGTCGAGCATCCGCAAGCTCTGGTGTCTCGTCAGGTGGCGGGGCAAACTGCTTGAGAATCTTTCTTCGGACGCCAGTTGCCGGTTGCTTCATCTTCACGAGGGACTGTAGCCAAAGTCACTCTCTACGAAGAGGACCATTTCTTCATCCCTCATTAATGTCTCGTTGCTGCAAACATAGTTGAACCACCGCTGCATCAATGCCTTGACTCGCAACTCGTCCTCGTCAGTGCCTGCGCCGGCGGACGTAATCGAGGGGACGGCAGGAACAAAAGCATCCGGGTTGGCCGATATCAGATGTTCTGCGAGTTTAACGAATTCTGAATGTAAACGTCGAACATCTCGGTACTGCGTGGTTCGGAACCGCGGGATGTTTGTCTATAAGAATCAGTAAGGTGGTTCATTAGTGGCAAATAATAGGCGCATTTACATGAACGTCAAACCGCAGAACCGGGTCCTTTTTACCAGTGCGCTCGAGGCCTGTGATCTTGGCCTGTAGCCTGTATTGCGGTTGAGCTGGTCTTTGGGCTCGTTGTCCATGGGCTGGCTGCGCCTCCTGGCCATCGGATGGCCCTTGAGACTCGGCCGATTGCGGGTGTTCAGCAGACGGGGTTTGATGCTCTACATGAGAACCGTGCTGTCCTGCGGCTTGGCCAGCGTCCTCGCCGCTAGCAGCAGCATCTGTCGTGCCCGGTCGCTGAAAGGGTCCCCATCGCCAGCCGGTGCAAGCCCGTTAGACGGTGCGGGACTGAAGCCGAAGGGGTGCAGCTCCGTCTCCGGAGGTTGGCTCGAAGCCAGTTCGATTATGCTGGGGAGAGGATGCCGGCGAATTGCCCCAAGGCGACTCTCCGACTGCGTCTTCGCCTTCGTTGATAGTCGTCGAGTAGTCCATTGCGAGACGGCTGGAGCTTAAGCCGAGGAGAAAAGAGGCAAGTGATGCGATCGAAGAGGGGTGAACCGAGGCTGTGACGAACTCGGAAATCTAGGACAGCGAATTATATGCGCCGGCCCGTGCTCGAAATCGCCAACTCGTTGTGCAATGCCACCTGGAGCCGAAGGGGTGGTGAGTCTCAGTTACGGATGGCGGGCGCTGGTCGCTGACGCAAGGTAGGCAGCTCGTGTGGCACACGGTAGGCCACGACATGGGAACGCCGAAGCCGAGGGCCGGCCTCTAGTTGGCTGGTCAAGCGCAGCGATTGCGGCTAATTTAGGCGCCCTAGAAGCTCTTATCGGTCTGGAACCGGCCTAGTGCGGGGCATGGGAAATAAAATTTATGGCATGGCGAGTTACTCAAAGCAAGAATTCCTTCGGTCTGAGCCTGTATAGCACCTTGCGACATCTCACTGAGACAAAAACTCCTGCTTGAAGTCGGAGAAATAGTGCTCGACGGAGCTTGTCATAACTTTACATCTCTCAATCTATTCAGCATGGGCAAGAAGAGGACAAGAGAGGCCGATGGGAAGGAGGTTCCCCCGCCGATTCCAACGTCGAAATGGCGGATGCGGACAGCGGTGACGATGAGGTGAGTTGGTGCAATCTTGCCCAACTGCAAGCGGCACTAACTCTCTCGTTCTCAAGGACTTCGACATGGTGAATGTAGACTTTGAATGGTTCAATTTCGACCCCGAGGTAGATTTCCACGGAGTCAAGTCGCTGATGCGACAGCTCCTTGACGTCGATGCCACCTTGTTCAACATGTCTGCCTTGGCCGACTTGATCCTGTCGCAGCCCACGATTGGTTCGACAATCAAGGTTGACGGTAAGGCTACCGATCCGTACGCCATGATTACGGCTCTCAACCTCCACGAGCACCGTGAGAAGGAGCCCGTCAAGGACATCCTCCAGTACCTGGTCCAGAAGGCCCAAACCAACCAGGCGCTGTCCGGGTGCCCGAGCTTCTGAGCAGCGGGAAGCAGGTCGGCCTCGTCCTGTCCGAGCGCCTGATTAACATGCCCAGCGAGATCGCACCCCACTGTACTCGATGCTCATCGACGAGCTCGAGGCCGCCGTGGAGGACAAGGAGCCTTACGAGTTTTCGCACTACCTCATCCTCTCCAAGGTATACCAAGAGGTTGAGTCGACGCTGGATGTGGGAGACAGGAAGTCAAAGAAGGCCAAGGCAGGGGACCCGTCGCTGTTTCACTTCCACGTGGAGGACGAGGTGCTCCAGAGGCACGCGCTGGCGCATGGCACCTTCGCCTACACAAAGGAGGATGACGCCGTGGCGGACAGCAAGCGGGCATTCCAGGAGATGGGAGTCAAATCCATGGGGTCTATGATCCTCATCGAGGCAAACAAGCTACAAGCTGCCATCCAAGCAGTCCAAGAGTATCTAAGTCCATCGCAATAAAAAGTTGAAGATATCCCACCCACATCATGCCGTCGGCAGCAACCTCTGCATCAGATACTCAACCTCGACCTCCTTCGTGAGAGGAATGACAAAGTCTTCGTACATGGAGACGACAGCATCCACGTTGATCTTGGGGCCCTGGGTACCGTCCACCACGGACGGGTCCCTGCCGTAGGTCTCGGCCTTGAGCCGCAGACGCTCCAGCACCTTCTTCTCCACGGCCTTGTTCGTGATTGACGCGGCGATTCCCTCCCTATCCTCGGCCTTGATCATGCGGACGTAGTTCTCCTCATCGGACCTGAATTTGGACTCGGCCACGAACTTGCCAAAGTGTATTCTCCGGGAAATGGCCTGCAAGCACATGATGTCGCAGGTGGCTGCCGACCCGTAGTTTTCCTCCGTCTCACCACGGTCCTTGTGGCCGAAATCGGGACACACGGCCGGCAGGAACTTTTCAATGTAGAACTGCTTGATCTTGTCGTTGACGTTGACGTCGTTGGGGTAGAGGATCCGGGGTAGTTTAGAGGTTTGAGGAAGGGCTTCTGAATCGCATCGGGGAAGAAGGGGTACTCGTCTGGCGACTCATAACGGCGAATTAACGACTGCAGTCGCTCCTGTTCACGCAGGAACCAGTCCAAGAAGCTGAGGTTGCTGTCAGGGATATGCAGAGCACCAGGTTTGTAGATGGTCTGAGCAATGCCAGCATCAGCAATCAACAACGGAAAGAGAAGAGTAGAGGCGCGACCTACCTGGTTCAAGGCAAACTGCACTCGCTCAATCAGATGAAAGGTGATTGTGTCCTCCAAGCGACTGCGCCCGTCAGTAACTCGTTCGGTGTTCGGGAACCGACTTTGTGACTAACATCAGCTGGAACCGGATTCTCGCCAGGTCCAAGGCCGTGGAGGGTCTCCCATATCAATCACGGTATCCATGGCGCACAATTGGGGAGGATAAGCTTGTGTTTTTTAAGTGTAAGCAAGGAAACGAAGATGCGCGGGTATGCTTCGAGGTCAGACGTAAAGCGAAGGGCAGCTCCAAAGCTTTATGACTAAATTTTAGCTTGTTCAAGACAGTCTCACACTGCTGAGGTACCGAGTTGGAGGCCGAACCTTGGTCCGATCACGGCCAAGCTCCATCTCTAGCAGCCTCTCCCCGAAAATGGTAATGAATACGATGCACATGCACTGGGACTGGTACTGGCACAGCGCTGGACCACACTGGATGCAGCGGCATGCAGAGGATCATCTTAGGGTACCTTTGGTGGGGTGGACCAATCAGATATTCTTTTGGTTTTTTCTCTTCCAGTGGGCCATCCCTGGTCCTTGTGCTTTGGGGAGCTTTGATGCATAACAAGCTCCCTAACGAGATGGGAATAAGTGGCTTTACCTTGTCAATGCAGCTAAGCGCGTCATAGCCTGGCCCGTTTCGAGCATTTGCTGCGACATTCACCCTCTGGAAATCCTTCCCTTCCGTCCCCAAGCCAGCCAACCACACCCACCCCCTTCCCCGTCTCCGGAACAGCCTCATTCCAATCCGCCCAGCGCTGGCCGTTTCCAATCTCTCAACGCTCGGCTGTAGCTCGAGGCTCATCCTTGGGCCATGGCTGCTCAGCCCAATGATTATGGCTTCCCCGACGACGCGGGAGACGACGACCAGTCCATCATCTCGGTATGCCCTGGCGAGCCTTGCTTCGCATCTCCTGTCTTGTGTCGTGTGACGTGCCCTGGCTGACCCTGCTTGCTCCTCAAGACTCGGTTCAGTCGAACACTGACCACGGCCGCCGACCACCTGGTGTTTGGCCAAAGCCTGCAGCGTAGCGATCGCTACAAGTCGGCCATGACCTCGGTCCAGAGCCAGCTCAAGCGGCCGACGATGCAGCGGAGCATGTTCTCCATGGCTAGGACGACCCCGACCGACATGGTGCGCTCAAGGCTCTCAACCGCCGAGATCCAGCACCGGGCTTTGACGAGCCTGCCGGACGAACTGCTCGCCAATATCCCCGAAGATGAGAACACCTATTCGCTTTTCCAAGGCTTCCGCGCGACCGTTCCACAGCTTACCGAGGAGGGTAAGAAGCATTGGCGGCGTGTCTCACGGGGCAGGAAAATGATCGACGAAGGCTCGCCGACTCAAGGGACTCCCAAGGAGCTGGCGCAGCTAAAGAAGGAAAAGGCGGCCATGCTGCACGAGTTTGAGCTTCTGGGTATCCGCAAGAATATGAGCAGCAGTGAGATTCGCGAGGTAGATAACAAGATCGCCAATCTGCAGGGCATGCGCACAATTATCCTTGAGAGGTTAGCCGGCCTGGAGCAGGAAGAGGCCCTCCTGGAACATGACAGTAAGTCTCTCCCAAACGTGTGCATTGGCTGCGAAACTCACTGCATTCAGTCATGGACGTTGAGGCCCGGTTAGAGGAGGCTCAAGCGCTGGTCGATGAGGCGGAGGAAATTGCACGAAACACCACCACCAAGGAAGAGCAGGATTTGATAGGCGATGCCGATGATCATGACCCAGAGTTTATGTCGCAATCCGTATACGAAAAGTTGCCCACGTCAAACAACAGCACCCCGACTCGAAAGTCGAGGAGGGTAATCCGACGCAAGTCGATGCCCATTTTGCATGAGCATTTCCAGCCTGGCTCGAACATCCGCGAGATCCGAGCGCATAGAGATAACATCACGGCACTTGATTTCGACGCCCCTTTGGTACCATGGTAACAGCAGCTCTGGATGACACAGTCAAGGTCTGGGATCTGAACGCAGGAAGGTGTATGGGATATCTGGAAGGACACACGGCATCTGTTCGTGCCCTTCAAGTGGAGGATAATATTCTCGCAACTGGCTCGGTCGACGCTACTATCAAGCTGTGGGATCTCAGCAGGTCAACTTACGATCCCCACGGGAATCAGTTCGATAAAACCACCGAGGACGATGAGGACGCCATTGCATTCGAAAACCCAGATGATCAGCCAATTGAGCCTCCTGCAGGAAGCATGAACGATTGTGCGCTCTTTACATTACAGGCCCACTTGGACGAAATCACCGCGCTTCATTTCCGAGGAGACACGCTCGTATCAGGCTCGGCAGACAAGACCATCAGGCATTGGGACCTGGAGAAGGGCCGTTGCATTCAGACGCTTGATGTGATGTGGGCGGCCGCGCAGGCTTCGGCAACCATCAGCACCAGCGACAGTGGATGGCGGCCAACAGGTCGGGCGCAGTCAAGTGCGGCCGACTTTGTCGGTGCCCTGCAAGTCTTTGAGTCGGCCTTGGCCTGCGGAACTGCTGATGGCATGGTGCGACTGTGGGATTTGCGTAGCGGCCAAGTTCACCGAAGTCTTGTCGGGCACACGGGCCCCGTAACTTGCCTGCAGTTTGACGACGTCCATCTGGTGACAGGTAGCGTGGATAGAAGCATTAGAGTAAGTACTTGCAACCGTCGTCATCGAATAGCTGCTAACAAAATACAGATCTGGGACTTGCGGACAGGCTCCATACATGACGCCTACGCATACGACAACCCCGTTACGAGCATGATGTTCGACGCTCGCCGGATCGTCAGCGCCGCCGGTGAAGACGTCGTCAAGGTCTACGACAAGGTCGAGGGACGTCAATGGGACTGCGGCGCGGGCATCACACAGGCGGAGGAGGAGAAAACTCCGGCCATCGTTGAGCGTGTACGAGTAAGAGACGGGTATCTCGTGGAGGGCCGACGCGATGGCACTGTGGGCGTTTGGACATGTTAGCGTGTATGGTACATATTTCCGCTCAGGACGTATCTGTAACATTATGAGTGAAACTCTTTACGTGCAATGATTGTTTATAAATGCTCGTTTGTGATTTTGGTTGATTGGTAATTCGTGCAGACGGGAACGGTCCAGCGCCTTGACATGGGCTATGATAGTGAGTGGTCACAATTGACCATGGTTAGGAATTGACCTTATCTTGATGATGCACCATTGATCTTTTGTTTCTCTTTTGAATTAGCTCCCTTGAGATCATTTTCAAATGGAGATGATGTTAGCTCCGGGCTTTTGTACGTCGTTCATATTTCGCAGTTTGCAATCGACAGTCAGACTACACGTGCTGAAACCTCGTTGCCATTTTCGTACTTTTGACACTTTCACAAACCACCTGGCGAGTGAGCGGAACACGCTAAGGGGCTGAACACCGCTGAACTGTTAAATGAAACTTGTGTTATTCTCTTGAAAAATGTCCTCTTTACAGGGTCAAATATTGAACCGGTATCGAGATGCAGCAGGAATCATCTCGCAAGACTCGTCGTCGTCAGGACCGCGCGCTGGAGGGGTGCAACAGGCGAAGTCCAGTCGCATAGAAGTGATGGCTCAGCATCACAAATAGATGCAGCAGCGAAGGCTGTCAAGGATCTTCTGAGACGACAGGCCCGCAATCTCCGGGTCCTGCACGACGATATGGCCAGGAGCTCTGCCAAAGACTCAAGCATCAAGACAGATCTCGTGCTGTCGAGATTGGAGGACATAGCCTCAATGGCCATGTCTCGGTTCTATTCATACAGATACGACCTTGTCCCAAATTACTGGCGATACATATACACGCATTCGTTAATCTTGACGACCTATTATCATCTTCTCCGATCTTTATGCTGGCATGAACGGCCGTTGGAAGAAACACTCGACGGCATCGTCGAAAACCTGGATAGGGCAGTTATCACCACAGGAGGCGCAGGACCAGAACTTGGAACGTCCTGGATTGAGAGAACTCTGGAGCTACTGGAGAGCTTATGGCAAGAGAAACAAGTGCTGGAGCCACCGCTTAAGCGGCAGAGAGTTGAGAAAACGTTTTCCTCTCATGAACCATATGGTCGGATACAGCTTTCTTCTGAGCATGAATGCCCTCGACACCGAAACTGGTCTCTAGAGATGTTTGAGAGATACATGAACGACGGGACTGGGGAGCCTCGGCCTATTGTCTTTGACGATCTGATCCAACATTGGCCTGCGCTGAGCGACCACCCCTGGAATAGCTACGAGTATCTACTCTCACGAACGTTCGGAGGACGACGCCTGGTTCCGGTGGAAATTGGGCGGAGTTACGTCGACGATAGCTGGGGTCAAGAACTCATGCCCTTCAAGACCTTCCTTGAGAAGCACATCGACCCCAGCCTCGCGTCCTCGGAGACGGCGACTCCTTATGACACTGGTTACCTCGCGCAGCACGACCTCTTCCACCAGATCCCTCGCTCCGTAGCGACATCCAGGTCCCAGACTTCTGCTGGTCTGATGTACCCGGTCACCCAACGGACCCTTCACAGAACAAACCACAGGTCGAAGTCCCACGGCTCAACGCATGGCTGGGCCCTGCACGTACAATTACACCGTTGCACACCGACGCTTACCACAACCTGTTCTGCCAAGTCGTCGGTACCAAGTACGTGCGGTTATACCCGCCCGCCGCGACGGCGAAGCTACGTCCTCGTACGCGGGAGGGTGGCGTCGACATGAGCAATACGAGTGTGCTGGATCTAGGTGTCCTGGAAGGCTGGGATGATGGCCTCCTAGAAGGAGAGGACACCGCGGAGGAGATGGCCAAAATTGCGGAGGATCTACGCGGCGTCGAGTACTGGGAGTGTATTCTGAAGCCCGGGGATACCCTTGTGATTCCTATCGGATGGTGGCATTACGTGCGCAGCCTGAGTGTCAGCTTCAGTGTTAGCTTTTGGTGGAACTGAGGAACATGCTGGAAGATGTTGGCTTTGTATAGTAGACGTTTATAAACAGGATGAAACGGAATGAAGTGCAAGACACAACATAACAGAGTACATCCCTCCTTTCATCACGGCATTGAAGGCTCATAGCCTGGACAGGGAGCTGTTAGCTTATTTTTGGGATTGTACTGACTTCACTGTCACTCTACATTCAGCAAGATTCAACATGGAGCTGCTTTCTGTAGCATACATCATTCTGCGCCTCATCCATGAGCCGAATCGTCTGCGCTCTCCCCAGCGCCTTGTGCTTCTCTCCTCGCCTTAGCCCCCGCCTTCAGCGTCTCCCATTTCTCACGATACTTTTCCAGGGTCCGTTGCATTTTTCGATTATCCTTTCCAAGCGCTCGATGTGCTTTGTTGCCGCCGCCAGCTGCTCCTCCACTTCTTGTATCTTTCGTTTGGTGGCGTCGTCACTGAACTTGCTACTGCCACCCGCGCCGCCGGTAGACAGAGGTGAACCTGGACGCATGATGCGGTAGCTCTCTGCCAGAGCCATGGCGGAGTTTTGAGCACTGGCTTCGAAGGCATGGAGACGCTTTGTTAGTTTGTCGAGCATGTCTTTCAAGGATTTGTTTTCAAGGCAGAGCTCTTCGATGGTATTGTTAAGGTCCCTTTCGGTCTTGACCCGTCCAACGCGACGCTTGGCTCCAGGGATAGCGGAGCCGGCGTTTCTCGAGCGTCAACAAAATCATCATCGTCCTCCTCATTGCCATGTGTTGAAGTACTGAAACCTGAGGCCTCCAAGCGCCGTTTCTCTTTTTCCTCGTAACTCAGAATATTCGCATAGGACATGGTATGACCACTGGTGGGAACCACGTAGAACGAATCATTGGTGTTGTGGCCCTCTCTGGCCAGGGCGCGCATTGTAGCTTTGGAGTATATCTTGGAAAGGTCGGGCTCTGCAATGACTGCCGGCGTGGGTCGAGGTCGATTTCGCTTGGTCGGGGACGATTCAGGAGAGTCGTTCGGAACCGAAACTGTGGACTCCTCTTGAATGAGTGGTAGTCCGGCAAAAGCCAGAGGCGCAGATATCTTGTTAATAAGGCTACCAAATGTATTGTAGAATCGTGCATATCCAGCGTCTTCAGCAACGGTGGGGCTGGAATCGTTACGGCTTGGTACCTGGGTTTGCCGGCGATTGTCTTGCGTGGGCTGGCTTGGTGCGGGCGGCACCCACGCTGGCTTGTTGGGTTGATTGTCGATGATGTTTTGCATCTTGTGCCTCGAGCCGTCCTTCCTGGACTGGTGGTCGACGTTGCCAGGGGCTTGGTCGTTGGATACGCTCGGCGAGAGCGGTTGGCCTCTGTACTTGGATCGAATACCTCGAGCCGATGCAAGATTGCTCGCTATGGACGATGACATTTCGCGGGAGGCGTAGCGGCGCTGCTGGCCCAGGTTCGGGGCTGCGCGGCCTTGCCAGTAGCTACGCCGGATGCCGGATCGCTTGTTTTGGAAGAATCGCCGCCAGCAATCGAAGACTTGTCGGCGCCTCCCTTCTCACTAACGTCGTCATCGCCCGTGGTCGAGGGCTGCTCAGGCGGCAGCTTCAGAAGCTCGGCCAGCCTCCTGTGGTGTTCCTCGAGAAGCTTCAGTGTCCTGAGCGCCTCGACGCTGGAAGTAGACCTCGCAGCGATGGCAAACTCGCCGGCCGCTTGGGTGTGCTCGTTGATGGCGACGGTGGTGTCTGAAGCCTGCCGGGTCGCAACGGCGGCGGCATGGGCGTGGTCATGGGCTCTGGTTAGAGGCGAGGACTCCATGATGGCATGAGAGATGTCGGAGGGAAGACCGGAGTGGGCGGCGCAATCATGCGCTCTTGACGCAGACGCCAGGCAGGACGCGTCGAGGATGTTTAGTGCAGAGTTTGGTGTTGGCGAAGTTGGAATGCAAATGGAATAGAGGCAAGATTCCTAAACGAAACATTGCCGAGTTGGAAGAGGTGTAGTGAGTACTAACTTACCGTGGTAGATGCATGGACGGCACGGGTTAGTACAGTACAGTGAGGGGCACGCTAAATGGCGCCATGGCCATGACTCTGGGGATGGTTTCCGTCTGGGTTGGAGGGGGAATTGGCCTGGTCATAAGGCTCTGTCTGTGTGTCGGCTCATGTGCGAGCCTGGATATCCAGCGCCATGACATTTTTTTTTGTTCTCTCTCTCTCTTAAGAAACAATACTGTATTCTTGAATAGACTGTGTCTTTCTTTTTCATTGTGTTTAAATTGGTTTTGGCACGATTTATGTATATATATAGTAGGTAGGTATTTACATACAAGTACTGCATATCCCCATGGACCACACTTCTGAAGACAAGGTACCTGCCTGTAGGCAAGGTACATGCTACCCTACGGGAGCCACCTGGTACCCCGGCCGTAAAACACCATGGTACCCATCACTTACAATGTCGCCTAAAGTCCCTGAGCAATCAAATGCGCCGACCTCAGAGGCAGCAGCATCAGACACGCTGTGACGACAAGTCATGCTTGTTGATCTGGAACAGCCTCTGGTACTGACTCTGATAGACAATGGCAACTTGCTTTCTGGCGTCAAAACGTACAATTGCTCCCATTGGCTCCCCACTAGATTGTGATGGTGACACTTTGCAAGTTCCATCGACCGTGCGTACTGTTAACATACTATTCTAGACGTAGGGAGCACCAGCATCGCGGTTTCATGCACATGTGGCCTGTCCATGACTAGCAGCTTCTTTTTTGTTACCGGCTCCAATGTTTCTTTCGTTTCTATTTTATTTTCCTTATTTTCCTTTCTTTTTCTTTTTCCGTCCTCACCCTTGCCCTCGGTCCAATCATCGACATCGCCATCTTCTGCACCACTGGAGCTTGGCTGGAGATGTGACGGCTCACAGGCTGTGACGTAGGCACGATTTAGTGGGATCAGGAACATCCTCTTTCAATACCCTGGCCGTCACGACGAAACCAGCACCAGCTTCGCCCCTCCTCGTTTCGATCAGTGGCATCTCTCGCCAAAGACCTCCTGGCTTGCTTTTCCTTTCATTCTCTCCATCAGCAACATCGCGTGTCCTTCTCTCTCACTCTTTCTCTCTCCCTTCCTCCCCCTCCACCTTCAGGCTTGACACACCTGCGAACCACACGTGGGGTCTTTTGCTCGCATCGCCTCTACGATCGGCAGCCATCATTTCCCTTAGAGAACCCCTTGCAAAGGAGCTTATGACATAGACTACGGTGCCCAGCCGTGCCGCCGCAATGGATGCCAACAGCAGTACCAGCAGCCTCGGCAAGCTGCTGCCAAAGGCCATCACGTCCAAACGGAGGCGGCGCAAGGAGAAGCTGGCCCATGACTCGGACGACGATCGCCGTTTGTCCCGTCGCGAGTCTTCGTTGGAGAGCGGCGATGATGCCAACTCGTCCTACCTGACAGGCGACGACGGCGACCGTGACCGTGACCGTGACAACGCCAGCTTTGGGTCGCGCGCGTCCAGCTTGGCCCCAGACACTACCGACTCGTAAGTCCACCGTTTTTTCTCCTATCCTTCTCCGCTTCCTGCCTGGGCTGGCCTAGCTGCTGGGCTCTTGGTGCCGTTGCTCGCTTTCGGAACGATTTGTGCGAGGGATAGCCTCCGAGTCCGCGGTCATGACCCCTACAAACTGCGACACTGAGGCCCACGCTCGCTCCTTGGCGCTATGCCATGTTCCAGTCAAGTCCCAGCCAGCTCCAGCCACCAAGCCAGCCAGAGATGGATATATGCGGTTGAGCCGCGAATCCTTCCCATGCAGCTTACGCACCTTGGAGAAATGCACACTTCTTGACACCTTTCTTTGCTTTCCGCTTTCGGTTGCACTGGGCTCTTCTATGCTTCCGCGTCCTTCCTCTTGTTCGGCTCGTTCCATTGCATTTGCCTCTGCATGGCATTGAATCGTATCGCTTTTGAGTTTGGCCCGTTCTGACTTCCCTATACAGCAGCCTTCGAGGTCATCCCTCTGCTTCCTCACCTTCCCACCCGTCCCTCATCGGCCACTCCAGCCCCATGGTCCAAGCCACGCACGTCGATTCTCACGCCCGGATCCAATCTCCTTTGTCTAACCTGCCTCAATCTGACCGCGGCGCTGGCGGGCAGGCCAAGTCATCCGCTTCCTCCGCGGCGGACCACGAAGCCATCGTTGAGCCGCCGCCCGTAGCCCAGCCCACCCTCTCCAACAAACGCTCCAACATTCCCTTCAGGGCAGCCCAAAGCCGCCTCAGACGCCTCCGACCATCGATACACAGGCCCCGGCTATTGTCAACACGCCCCGACGCCCACGGATTCGCCTCGTGCTCACATTGGCGAAAGAGCTTCCACCTGGAGAGCTCCATGGAATGAGTCGGGTTCTCCCACCAGGACGAACGGCAGCTCTGCACCGTCCCAGGTTATCAACGCCCACCGCAAGACCAAGTCGGATGCTATCCACATAGGTCCTAGCAAGCTGTCTACCATTACCGTCGCGCCCCATCTCCCAATATCGAAAGCAACGAACCAACTCCTACCCCTACGGCCGGCGCTCCTGGAGGTTTCTTCTCGTCTATGATATCTGCGGCACAGAACGCTGCCACTAGCATTAGCACCAATATCCAAAACACCAGCATTAATATTGGAGGAAACAAGGGCCGTATACCCTCTACCAAGGTTACGTCGCCCGTCGGTGCTAGCCAAGTTGAGGTCGAGCCTGCCCCTGAAGCCAAGATGGCTGACAACACGGACGAGAAGGAGTCGGCGGTTCGGACGCTCGGTGCCGGCGATTTGAGCCTCAGCCATCTCGGTCTTGCGGAACCTGCCAGCACAGTCGCCTCCCCGACAATTTCCAAATTCACGGATGTAGCAGACACGCGAGCTCGATCGGAATCTGCGCCTGTCGACAATTTGGGGACCGTGGGCGACTTTATATCTAACGATCCTGGCAGCAGGCCACGGTCATTACATGAAGTACATGCAGCCGATCAACTCCCATCTCAAGTGGATTCATTTGACAAGAGCGGGCTCCAGCGAGCGGGTAGCGTAAAGAGCGCGATCAAACCTCATAGAAAACGAGGAAGCTCGGTGGCCACCAGCGCGACGGTTCTCACGGTGGCACCAGGAATCACAGCTACCAATTCAGCAGGCCAGACACCAGGTGGTCCGAAATTGACGGGCTTCGCCATTGCCAGCAAGAAGAGAAATCGCGACTTTCACACTTTCTTCAAGAGCGTACCCGACGATGATTATCTCATTGAGGATTACAGCTGTGCCTTGCAAAGAGAAATTCTCGCTCACGGCAGGCTGTACGTTTCGGAAGGTCATCTCTGCTTTAGCAGCAATATCCTCGGCTGGACGACGACGCTTGTCATGAGCTTTGATGAGATTGTGTCAGTCGAGAAGAGGAGCACAGCACTCCTCTTCAAGAACGGCCTAATGATATCTACCTTGCATGCCAAGCACATATTCGCCAGTTTCACCAGCCGTGATGCCACATATGATTTAATCGTCAACATTTGGAAGTTGGGGCACCCACTTTGAAGAGCACCTTAAACGGCGTCCAGCTGGACGGCACCGGTGGCGATAAGACTGAGAAGATTGATACGGAACCGTCAGGCCACGAGACCGATACTCATGCAGGATCGGAAACCGATGATGACAGTGAAGAGGATGACGACGATGAGGAGTTCTATGACGAGGAGAACGATACAGTGCCCGAAACCCAAGCAACTGAACTTTCTGGGTTGGAGGGAGAGGTGGAGAAATCGACCACACGAAAGGTATCCGGGATGACTACCAACGGTGCAACTGGTGATGCAGCAAAGGAAGCTGCTCCAGCGACAGCTGGTGCCGTTGACTTTCCTGGGCCTCAAACACATGCACCCACAGACTGTGGTGACTCAGCGACACACTATGACCGTGTAGTGGGTGACGATGTAATACCAGCACCCCTAGGACAAATATACGACCTTCTCTTCGGTCCAACGTCCGTGGGCTGGATGTCCAAGTGGCTGACAGGAGATCAAAAATGCACGGAACTCCAGATGGAAGAGAAGAAAGGCCTCACCAACGAGAACAAAACTCGCAACTACTCATACATCAAGCCACTGTACGGTTCTATAGGCCCGAGGCAAACGAAATGTATAGTTACAGAGACATTGGAGAACCTTGATTTCGAAAAGGCGGCGAATTTCGTTGTCTCTACTCAAACCCCGGATGTACCCAGCGGCAATGTGTTCTGCGTCAAGACGAAGTATTGTCTGTCGTGGGCCGAGAACAACGCCACTCGTGTGCAGGTTAACTGCACGATCGAGTGGAGCAGGAAGAGTTGGCTGAAGGGTAAACCTATCTCGCCCAAAATATGTTATGTCAAAATAGATTAACTAACAATGTCTCAGGTCCAATTGAGAAAGGCGCTCAAGATGGCCAGGTTCAGTACTGCAAAGATATCTTTGCGGCTCTTAGGACGGCAATTTCCTCTCGTTCGAGGTCAGGAACAGGCACTAACCCTGCTGTGAGGACGAAAAAGAAGGGTAAGAAGAGCAAGACACCACCGTCACAAGTTGAAACGGGTGGGAAAGCAAAATCAGCCGGCCCGGACCAGAAAAGTTGGGGTGTTCTAGAGCCCGTCCGAGGCATACTAAAGCCGGTTGGCGATGCTCTTCAACCGCTACTGGGAAATGTAATGTATGGTCTATTGGTAGGCCTATTAGGAATCTGGATATTATCTTGGTTCGGCTATGGATTTCCTCCTAGCAGATCCAAACCCGCCCTTGGCAACACGGAGGGCATTTACAGAGGAGACCGACTTATGGCATACGAGGAAACATGGGCGCGCGAGGAAAGCGCTCTGTGGGAGTGGCTCGATGAGCGAGTGGGACTGGATCGACTGAATGCGGACAGCCCCATGGGGCGCAAGAAGGCCATCGAGCGGCGCGCCGTCGAGGAGAGGCTTACACAAGGACGGATGCGCGAAAGGGAAGTGGAAGAAGCAATTAGAGTGACGGAGGAGAAGCTGAGAATACTCAAGGAGGTAATGGGGAAAAGGCAGACCTCGGGAATGTCCCTACCACCAGTGGTGGAATACCCAGCAACAAGGGCCCTCGAGCAGAGCTATAGGGCTCCACATCAGCATTTACGCAGCGAACCTAGCAATTCATTTTGTACACGTATCCTCACCTATCACAGATGTTTTTGAGACCCTCAACCTGCGTCCTTCGTAAGATCCATGTCGATGAGGCCTACCTTTCTCTACTTACTTAAGCATGGCGAGCATGAGTGGGCCGGCGTGCGCACAAGACACGGCTTAAGCCCAGTACGTCAGGGACGTCCCGTCTAAACTCGAGCTCCTGCTGGGCTGCAAGGGTCCTGAAGATGGGTCCTGGAGTTGGGGGCGGGAGGCAGCCGCCCACTGGGCTGTGCTGGCGCTTGTTCATTCGGCCGTGGCGCCCACCCGAGGTCCGTTTGGTGCAGGGGTAGGGAAGTCTATGTGCAGGTGGTTGCAAATTCCGTGGGCTTTAATTCCGATGGGTTGACAGTGATCGTTGTGGTAGCATGGGGCCGCTTGTCGGCATAAGCCCGTCTGCCATGCTCCGGGGGCCTCGGTTCAAAGCCGCCCTCATAGGGCAACTCGTGAATGCCGTGGGGACGGGCACAGGGGGCAGAGGAGTTAGAGCCTGGTCGGCTGCTAGCCCTACTGCGCGTGTATTCGGCACGTTGGGGAGTCAATCAATCGACTTGGCGGGAGGGAGTTGACGCGCTGACAGTTAACGGTATCATGGGAACATAGTCGTGAATACCTTGTTGGAGATGTGTGCGTTGCGCGCATAGGATTCAGGTTGCAAGGGAAAATCCTGGCGTTCATGCAACTTCTCCCTGGACATAGCACTATCAAAAGTCCTTTGAGGGCGGTTGCCTGCGTCGTGATGGCACGATGTCTTCGAGCTGGAGGCCGCATGCTATACCCAAGACTGCAGAAACAAGTCGCCGTTCGTCGTGTTGACCCGGCCAATATCTGGGATCTGCTGCATCATCTCGCTGTTTCCTGCCGAGGGCAACGGTCGATAGCGTCATGACGAGGTTGTGGAGGCCTCATTTGCTGACATATGTCCAGATGCATAGTAGTGGTTGTCGCCGTGATTCGATAGTTCACCGTCAAATGGTCGACTATAGCTTCGGCCTTCCCGAAGCCAAGATGACGATGATGTGCAGTGGTGCCGAGCGCTTACAAGCATGGACCCAACCAACGTACATGGGTTAGGGGATGGGCACGGAGGATCCCCAGCAGACGAACTGGCCAGCGCCGTGATCGCTTATCTGGCTTGCGCTTACGAACCCATGCCACCTTCACGAGCGCTTGGGTAGCTTTCGAAAATTGTATACCGAGCCGGGAAGAAAGCCGCGGCACGGATCGTCGATACGAGTCCGTTCTGCAATGCAACTCACGTGTTTGCTGTCTGTCCCATGTCCAGCAGCGTTGACACAGTAAGCCACCGACCGTTGATGTCTTTCACCTACAGCCACATGACCCTTGCCAATGGCGACCTTTTTCGAGTTCGGTAAGGCTGACAGCCACACTGCGACCTGGGGAGAGCAGGAGAACGTATGCAGAGCGCTATACGATGAGGACGAGGAACAATAGCATGTCGCTCTCGTCGACCACTCATGGACGGCCGACAACCAACTCGCTCCCACTCAGTGGTTTCTACCATGACAAGCAGGAATTGAACACTGAAGCAGGCAAAACTCGCCCATCGTCCATCACCAGCCATCCGGCGTCATTCGATCAAGCACCGCCTGCCTGGTTGCCTAAGCCACACTCCTCCAGCATGGGCCAGCATTGGCCAGCAATGGGCCGCGAACAGCAATCGCTGCAGGGCATCAACAGTACATGGGTCCGGTAGTTTATGGGCATCCCCGAGCGCGCCGAGCCTCAACCCAGCGCTGGCGAAGCGGTGGATGCTAGAGCGAAGGAGCTCCTCCCTCTCTCCCTCCCCAGGCTGCATATCCTACCCCTGTCCCCTGTCCCTCCCATCCCCTGTCGAGAGGTCTTGAGTGCAACGAGTCCTAGGCCTGCGAGTCCTACATATCTAGCATTCGATGGTAGGACCTCGATGTCAAGAGCTGCCTACAGATCCTCGACTTTCCGACACCATCACGGAACCAAACAAAAGAATCATGAGTGGCGGATAGAGCTATCTTGCCTCTGACCAACTTCCCACTCTTTTGCCTCGATCCAACCCGTTTCCGTGCCTAGCTGGTGTATTTGGCCACCCCATGGTACTTGGTTGACTGCCTGAACTCCCCAGCATCCCGGTTTAGGCGTCCACCATGGAGACCAAGCAGCGCTCGTCCTTCGACGACTACAGCTCGGCGGCCTCCTCCGCCATTCGCCGCATGACGCACAGCTCGACCCAACGCTTGAGCTTGAGAAGAGCAAGCAGTCCTTCTAGTACAGCGACAGCTCTCGCCATTCCGACGACCCTCGCCCCGCCGACGAATGAGATACCAGTGTCGTGCGTGTAAGTGCTCGAGGCCGACTCCGGCGTCTCTCACGAGGGCTGCAGCGTAGCTTACTTGGACGTCTTAGTACCTGAGAAACGGTCCACAATGAGTGCGGCCTGCACCGCTTCATCGTGTGGGCTGCCGTTAAACGCAACTCATGCCGCCGGATGACCCCGAAGAGAGGAGGGAGTGTCCTCTGCTTCGGTGCCGGAAGCGCTTCGCCAACCATGAACTCATGCTGCAGCACCTGTACACCTGCGATCAGCTCGCCGCCGGCGAATACTGGTGCTACGATTGCGAAAAGGTCGAGCGCTTCAGCGATGCCAAATGTCGGCAGTGCATCGGGCACCCGTCCAAGAGGAGGAAGATCATGTCCATGGCCAGAAACTTCTTCAGTTCCTCGGCCACAAATCTAGGGGCAGTCATGTGGTCGACTTGGACCTCGACATGGATGAGGCACCGCCTAGTTACAGTTCGATCCTCGAGCCCTCGGAGCCAGAACTATCCTCGAACGAGATCCACGAAATGTCCAGCGAAGTCACCCCTCCGCCTCCTCAGCCCACCGAGACGGCCTCCCCAGAGGAGACCCCGCGCCACAGCCAGAGCCCGAACCTGTCATTGAACCCGTGACATCTCTCACTCCTCAAATAGCCATGCCCGACCCTATTTCTCCAGTTGAGCTCGATTCCGTTAACATTGAGGATGTCCTGATCAACTGGGACCCTCTTCCGACCCCACCCCGGTCGTTGTTTCGGGAGCCACACCTCAGCAGGAGCGTACGAGAACCCCTGATAAGCCGGTGCTGCAGCTTCACACACACGGCCTTGGACAATACCGAGTCAAGAGAAACCGAAGCAAGACGACCCGGACCAAGACACTCGGGCCAAGCTCTTCTGTTCGATCGACATGCAGCACGACAAGCAACTACAGTACCATGAGCACGGCGAGTTATGATGTGACCCCATTGTCGGCTTGGTCAGGCACATGGGCTCGGGCCCTGGATTCGACTCGACACTTACGTCTCCCGACGACGAGGTAATTATGGACGACCTTGTACCCTCAGAAACCCTTGCGGGTATCAACAAGCTTGATTCGATTAAAGAGAAGGATTTGCACTCCGACGATTTCGACCACTTGCTCCCCGAGCTGCCAGCGGACTTGCCGATGCTAAGCCCTTTCCAAGCAAGCAGTCTCTTGCTTGGGTCTCTAGATACCGATCCATCTGTCTTTTCGTTTGACGCCGCTGTCCCTACGGAACTGTCCATAGAGACCAACCTCGCGATTACTGAACCCTCTGACATGTCGTTGAATCTGACCGAACTGCTTGCCCAGCCCACCTGGAATCACTACGTCAGCGCACACTCCCTGGTGGAATCCGCACGAGACACTCTTCACATGCATCTTGCCGAATCTATGACCAAGCTGAAGCACCTCGCCAATAGCCGCTTAGCCGATGAGTTCCGACAAATGTCTCCAGACGCGGTCGCCTTGGTTGGCTTGAAGACTATGACCGCCAGACTAGAGGGCAACATGGTCACTTCCTCGGTCGAGATCTTCTGTTTCATTCATCTAGTCTACTCGCTTTCGGTTGTTATCCACGAACAGGACGCTCCAAGTCGCTGGAAGGAGTTCTTCCTACAAGCGATGTCATACAGTGCTTGGGTGCCTCAGCATGATATGCCAGATTACTTCCACCTCGTCCAATGCCTTTGGAGGCCTCATGGTGTCGACAATAACGAGGTCAACATGTATATGCAGACCTTTGCGTCTGGAGGATCTCAGATGGGAGACATGTCTGAAAAGGTCAAAGGCAAACAACCACAAGGGAACTCGCCGACAGGTTTGGACGCTTTCGTGACTGTTAGTCAGAATTACTTGGATGGTATGTACAGTTATCGTGTCGAGGCAGACTACAGGTCTAACATTTCTACAGAACTCGAATACGCAGCACTGCAGGAGGTGAGCCGTCCGGAAATACAGGCCTCAGATCTATCCGTCCAGCACATGAAGGATACCAATCATCAAACAACACCCAACTCCCCGCTGGCCGTTGCCATCACGTTTATGCTCAGGGTTCTAGCTCAACAGTATTCTGGTGCACCTGGTTATGTGGCCGCCGTCAAGGAACTGCTGACTCGTGTGGAGTCGAGCTGCATCACGCTTCGTCGACTAGAACTGGAATTGATGCATGCCGGGAGGGTAAGCAAACTGTTGGATCTCACAGAAGAATTCAGGCGCTTACTTGTTGATTCTAGACATTCTTGTCCCCAGACATCTTCTTCGGACATTACATCACGACAGTGCGGACACAGGTTGACTCGCTACATGCACAGACGATCACGCAGTTCACTCCTCGGCTTAGTTACTACCAGCAGGGAATCAGGTTGATGGAAGGCCTCATACAAGGGCCACTTTTACCACCGACTATGTGGGAGAACCTGGCGGCCCCTGCCGATCCTTCGTACGACTCCTTGGATCAGTTTTTCGGCTCGATAACACCTGGTACAGACGGCAACCTTGGACTTATACCAGCTACAAGCGCGGGTCACCATCCCATGGGGATTGCACCCGTTGCAATTGGGGATATACCGATGGACGCCTCGACATTAAGCTCAACGCAGTATTTGTTCAACCCTGACGGTAGCTCGTCAGCCGGAGGCCCATCTGGCGCAGCGACATCTCCACCATCCCCGGCGCCGGGATCGTCGCCCGCCAAGCTAGTCGAAGCGGACAGCTGTTGCGAGATCTGTGGGTACAGGCCGAAAGGTGACCCACGGTGGTTCCCGGGAAGCATGGCCAAGCATAAGAAGCTACAGCATGCGACCAGCCCACCCAAGATTTACCGTTGCCCGTTCCCCGGATGCACGAGTCAATACAAGAACCGGCCGGACAACCTGCGGCAGCACCAAATAGACAAGGAGCCACTTCGTGGAGGGACAGGACGAGGCTGGTCGACGACAAGGCAAGCGGAAGCGGGTGAAATGATTGAAGAGTCATGGACAGGGGCGTGGTGTGTTACATGGGGGTGGAGGAGAAGAAGAAGAAGAAGAAGAAGAAAAATTGGCGTGTTGTTTGATTAACGATTGGGGCTGTGTACATGGAAGACGATGAGTTTTTCTGGCTACAATTTTCGATGGATGAGAGGTGTACGCATTTGATCCCAAGAATGCGTATGGCAACCGGTTATGATACCTTGGGAGACACGGAATTAGGAGGGCACGGATAGAGCAGGGCAGGGGGTTAGTGCATGGACGGGAGCGAGCACAGGCAACAAAGCGAGCCATTGTGTCGGGGCATCGACGGTCAATGCTTGCTGCAAAGAAGCATAGGTCCAGCAAGTTGGTGGTGGTTAAGCATACTCAAGAGGACAGACAAGGCCTACTGTAATAATGTAATTTACTCGAGCGTTTATCTTCGCAGTGGCTTAGTAGGACTTTGCAGGGTGAATGATTGGCACACCGTGGTCTCTATCCATGCACACAGGCCACGGTGACGGATCTGGGTCGCTGAGGCAGTGCGTGCGCCGGAGGGTGGCACCGCATATGATTGTTGGTGGTGCCTTGTCGTTGCGTTGAGCAAACAAGGTCGGCGTTTTCCGAGTGTGCATTGCCCAATCCCTGCGCGGGCACGTTGCAGTGACGGTATCGCTTTTGCTTGTGAGGAGGGAGGAGCGTGTGATGTGACGCGAACCACTTGCTGGGGTTGCTGGTTGGTATCGGTGTGTCCCCGTATTCTGAAGTTTCGATGATACTCTATGTCTGTGCAAGGGTGTGGTTTAAGTCGATGCAATTGGCCGTTAGGATAACAACAGGAAACCGTTGGCGAAACCGTTGGCATGTGACCATGGTCAAAAGGCCATAGACAGCAAACTAACAATCCACCTAAAACATCGTCGTCTCGTTAAAGAAAAGTCCGAGCACGATACCAACAGAGTTCCACAGAATAGTAGCGGTTGATGGACGCCCCCAGATGATTGATATAGAGGTGCAGGGTAGGTGGAGACGGGATGTTTTGGACTGGCTCCATTCCAATGCAACAACCTTGACGAAACAGGTTCTTCCTACGAGTACTCCACTCCGTACCGTACGGTCGTGCTCCTAATGACACTGTACGGGATGGCACATGGCTTGCAGGTACTGTACCTGTACTTTTAACAGTGGGACGCGTCACGTGGAAGGATGGATGGAATGCTGATGGAAGATAAGCGGGAATATTCCATGGCGCGAGGAAACGAGAGAAAGAGAGAGAGGGAGAGAGGGAGAGAGGCAGAGAGGGAGAGGTGTGTAAGGCTGATGAGTTTTCTTCCCCTCCTTCTCTTCTCTTCCCTGCTTTGCCATCCCGTAATCAGCTTACGGGATATGGGGGTCGGATATGGGGGTTGTATTGTTTTGTCTGCATCAAGGCATGCATGGTACTGTGCCGTAAGGGCACGCTTGTACCGTAGCAGGCATGTATATGAGAACTGAGCTGAAGCAAACACGCAGAGCAAAAGCAAAGAGCAAAAGCAACGATGATCGGAGTTACGGATGGGTGGGTACCGTTACCGCACCTGCGCAGCACAGTACCCTGTACGGTGTGTGTGGCATGGCGCGTTCTTGTTGTTGTTTCTTCTTCGCGCCCCCTCCCACCCCTTTTCATCGACCTTTTTTTTTCTGGGGCCTTTTCTTTTTCCTGGCTAGGGCCCCTTGTTAGTCGGGGCAGATGCCGGCAGAAGCGGGCTAAGGAAAGGCCAGGAGAGCTGAGCAGCGGAATTCAAACGTGGGCGGGCAGAGAAGGGCGTTTTTAGCTGTTCCTGTCCTCCACTTTCCCTCAGCCCAGGCCGCGCATCCTCCCCAGTCTGGTCTTTTCCTGCCCTTCTGCTTGAGCGTACTCCCTAACAGGCGGTGGTGTGTTGGCTGTAGTGTCCGTTATAGTGCAGTACCGGAGCCTACGCACGCGCTGTCTGTCTCTTTTGCACAGCCCAGCCCATTCCGTTCCCTCTCTTTGCCTGGCCTGGCCTTACCTTACCTTACCTTGCCTTACCTTGTCCGTCCACCCATCCATCCATCCCCTCCCTCTCTCATTCTTCCTCATCCACACCCCTTCTGAAAAAGCTAACCTTCTTGTCCTCCTCTCCTCTCTGCTGCACCACGGCACTGCACTGCACTGCACTGCTCGAAAGAGGCACCCCTTCCACGCACCTCCCCGTCTTTGCTGGGGACGTGGACATCGCCTCCAGGGCTCTTTTCCTTCCACCTACACCTACACCTACCCGCCTTGCCCTGGGCCATCGCGACTCGGCAGTGGCTTTGCGACTGTACCAGGCCCTCGCAAAGAGACAGACGTCGACCGTGTCTGCTTCCGCCTCTGCTTTCCGCGGCTTACCTTACCTCACGCTGCCTCAGGTACCCGACGTGCTAAGGGTACATTATATTAGCTAAGGCGTTCGGGCACAGTGCACTGCCAACAGCTGGCACGTGCCACCGCTCTGGTCAGAGCGAGTTTTTCGCTTTCTTCTCTCTTTCATCCCTCAGCTTGAGAGTCCCCATTTTGCTACTTACCTCGCTCCCCCTCCCTCTCTTTGGCCTGAGGTGGTGCCTTGCCTGCCTTTTCTGCCCACGCCTCCTCCCCTACCATACCTGACCTTACACTTCCCACCTCCCACCTTTTCCTTTCTCCTCCCACTTCTTCCTTGACCTCCACACCTCATTATTCACACCCCCAATCCTAAAAATCCCCGGGGTCCCAGGGCTTCTGCTTCTGCTTGTCTTTTTGACCTCGAAGACGCCAGGAGTGGGCGTGGAGTCGATATAGCAAGTTGACGGGTTTTTAATTTTTTCCCTCCCACCTTCACTTTGCCCACCCCGAGCCTGCTTGGTCCAACGCTTGTGTATCTTTTTCGCGCGCTTCACTCCACCCCTGCCGCACCGCACCCGACGACGACCTTCTCGTCCTGCGTCTTGTGCCGCGTCGTGTCGTGTTGTCGTCGTCGCCCGACATCATGTCGACTCTGGGGTCGTCCGGTTCAAATGCCCACCCGGGCCTGACCTTCTCCCAGCAGGCCGGCCTCAGGCGAAGTGCCGGCTTCCCTCCGCCTCACGCGAACCAGCCCAACAAGCAGTCACCCGCTCCTCATAACGCGTCGCCATACCAGACTCAAGCCTACACGCCTCAGCAGCCTCCTCAAGGCGCATACCCGCAGCATCTCTTCACCACTTCGGCGCCCCTCAACGGAGGTCTTCCCAATGGCTCCTCCAGAACGCCTACTCACGTCCCCAACGCCCTCAATGTCCCGCGACAGCGTACCGCGCCTCCGAGGCAGCAGATGCAGCCTCAACCGAATCCGCCGTCCATGCTTTTCCCCGGTGCCATGAACCAGCCGGTCTCTCACGAGTCCATCATCTCGCATAACCAACATCAACATCACCCCGGCCATCCATCCCACCACCAGAGCCACCCTTCGCACCCGTCTCAGCACCACCAAGGGCACCAACCGCATCAGAGTCACGCACAGGCACACCCTGCCCACGCATCTCATCAGGCTCACCAAGCTCACCCGAGTCACCCAGCGCATCAAGCGCACGCGTCTCATCAGGCACAGCAAGGTCACCAAGGCCATCCTGCCCACCCATCGCATCAGCAACATCCCCAGCAGCCTCCTCAGCACCAGCAGCCTCAAGTTACGCCCCAACAGCAGCAACAACAGCAGCAGCAACAGCAGCAGCAACAACAACAGCAACAGCAGCAGCAGCAGCAACAACAGCAGCAGCAACAGCAGCAACAGCAGCAGCAACAACAGCAACAGCAACAGCAGCCGCAGCCGCAGCAACTATCCCAACCCCAATCCCAACCCCTCAACAACCACAGCTCGCGCAGGTACCTCAGGTCCAGCATGTCCAACAGGTACCCCAGGTTCAGTCCGTGCAACAATCTGCACAGCAGCAGCAGGTGAATGAACCGATCTCCCAACGACAAGAACAACATGGGGAGATGACATGGATATGGAAGGTCATGGCGATGGGGACGATGACTCTAGTGCCCTCGAGCCCAAGATGAATGACCCTTCCTATGTTCCCACGCAGCCTATGGGCGAGATGATGTCCCCCTCCCGAGGGCGGAAGTTATCCGACTTTGGAGGCTGTTCAGAAAGCTGTCCTCCGCTACTGTACCTCCGTCGGTTACGCTATTGTCATTGGCCGATCTAAGAAGACTGTCCCCGGATTAAAGAAGGTTCTTTTCGTTTGCGACAGGGCTGGAAAACCACCCAGTCGTGTCAGCCCTGAATTCCGCAAGCGCAAGACTTCATCTCGCAAGTGTGACTGCCCTTTGGCTTTTTCGCCATTGAGCAGAGGACCCAGTGGACCATCCGATATAGACCGGATCCTGTCCACCTTCAGCACAATCACGGCCCTAGTGAGAGCCCATCTCACCACCCGGCGGCGAGAAAGCTTGATAGCAAAATGGTGGCTGCAGTGAAGCAGCTGAAGGAAAATGGTACGTAGCCCCGTCGTCACGCTGGCCCGAGTTAACTTCTCATACTAACATAGGCGATGCAGGCGCTGGTGTCTCTGAGACCCTCCAGATACTCCAGACCGAGAACCCTGACTGTCATCTACTTCCACGCGATATATACAACGCTCGAGCCGCTATCAATCGAAATCCACAAAGGTTGCTACTGGTCTCGCGGAGAACAGGCCTGCGATATATACCAAGCCACTGCAGTCGCCAGAAGACCGCATCCGCGCTGACCTACGTCGCGAGCTGGCCAAGGCTCGTGAGGACCTCAAGAAGATTGAAGACGAGAAACAAAAGAGATCGACGCTCTGAAGGCTAAATTAGAAGAGAAGGAGGAGATGATTAAGAAGTTTGAAATGTTCATCGACATCTGCAACGGCCGAGTCATGATGCAGCGAGCAGCCTTAGGTGGAGGTGAAGGTGGCTCGGCGGCTGGCAGTAATCCGGCGGTCTAATCTCCGCCCGGCGCATTGGTCATGTTATGCATCAAATACAATTGTATCGTATCAGGGCGACCTGATGCGACACGGGATTCTCAGGGGCGCTATACTCATGGAAAGGACGTTATTATATACATGTACGCAGTACCATTTATGAAGTTGGTGGTGGATGACTGGAACGGTGGGAGGAAAAGGTTTGCTTCGCTTGGGACGGGTCTCAGGCACAGCTTGGTTTGATATGCTGTCTCTTGGGATGTGGGTTTGCTGTGCGTTTTCGAACCAGTACTGTTGATATTGTCAAAGGCTAGGGATAAGGAAAGGGTTTCCATGACAGGACGGACATCTTGGACTAGGAACAATGGCGATTGTACATACATACAGTATCTCAAATGTGTTTCCGACGTGCTTGAGTCCGTGAGTTGCTTTTGGTGCATGGTTTGTTTATCTGGTTCGAAATTTGGCAGATGCATGAGAGGAGGTGATGTAAGCATTGTGAATGAGGAAAGGGTTATCATAGACGGTTTCTCGGGTATGCTTGGGAGGAAGATTGTGATATGTGCAAGAATTAGAACGAGGCTCGTATTACTATAACGCGTTGTATGGAGAGTTGATTGTGACGTACCTTGAATCTCTTTCATGCGGTTGGCTCAATAGCAGGCAGAGACAGGATGTACCAAAATGGAAATGAATTGAGCTTGGGTGTGGATGTATGTAATGTAGTCAAGTAGTGTAGGTAAGCAAAAGGCAAGGCAGCTAATGGGCGGGTACTGTACTTTGCCAAGCTTGGGTTGCATGCGATTATGACTACTCAATCATTATGATTTACTTTTTTTTTTCTTTCTATTTTTAAAATATTATTTTACGAGAATATTTGAACTATCAAAACGTATTTTATCGTATTCAGCGTATCTGAAGCCCTTACCATACGTAACCTACCTACCTCTACACATAGTACCTTCGGCAGTATAATTGCAAGATGCTGTTGCTGGCTTGCTTGCTCGCTGGCTTGGCAAGGTACGTGCCTGGAGGAGGGTACGGCTAGCGTAAAGCATGTACCTTGCAAGCAGCCAGCGAGCGCTTGGAGGAGGGAGGGATACTACCCAGTCGGTAGGCATGATAAGTACATACCTAGGTACTAAGGTAGTGCTGTTGATGGAGGGGTTCCTGCTTTGGATGTGCGTGGCACGGAGTGGGGATAGAAAGAGGACTCGTTGCAGCCACTCTAACTGCTTTGAGTGGTTCACGCCTCCTGACACAAGCTTGTCGCGACAAGGGGTCCTCCAGACCGCGTGCGTACCTACCGATTTGCTGGACCAGTCAAGGCTTGGGAGCAGATTTGGGTGCATTTCCTCAGCGATCCAGAAGAAAAAGTCAACAGAAGGCAATCTCCTGTACATACAACCTACATGCCGGCACACCACCACCACCACCACCACCACCACCAACACCACCACTTCTAATCACGTACATACTCTCCGTTTGTTTGCAGCAGTCCGTGCAACCAAGAACCACAACGACGACCACCGTCGACCCGAAAGTGGATAGGAGTGCCCGACGACAAGCAAGCTCCTTCGTCTCGTTTATCGACCTCCTCGCTCTCGCTCCCTATCGTATATCTTTCGATCCCCGGAGCTGGTCTTGAGTCTGGATTCTGGGTTCTGTTTACTGTACAGCATCCTCAGAGCCTTGTCAAGCTTGTCACCGATCTGGTCCTTCTAGTTTGCGCCCAAGGAACCGAATCCTGGAGATGAACGGGTTGCGCTGAAGATAGTCCTTCTTTCCCTTCCTCCTTCTTCTCAACATGGAGGTATCGTCTCCCGCTGCGCCCAACGGCGTCGCGACGCCGCCTTTCCCGACAGTCGAGCCCGAACGTGTAGTCGACCACCTGGCAGCCGTCTGCCAGATTGCCCTCGGCGCGACACGAGACGAGCTCGAGCAACCGGGCAGCTTGCTCCACAAGAGCAGGTACGAAGAGACGGTTTCGAGGTGTACGCGGTTCGCAAATGATACCCAGAATGTGCTTTATGTACAGAAAGATATCGCCCAGTCCTCGACAGGGGAAAACAGGGCAGATGCTACCGGTGAGCATTCCCTTCGTAGAGACCTCCGTCGACAAGTATATACGCTGACCTCTCTTGCAGCTCCTTCGTCCTTCACATACACTCTCTCAACCGAAATCTCATCGCTACCCACAACAGTCGTTTCTCTCGTCTTGCTAAAGACCCAGCCCATCGATCCATCACGGCCCCTTACTCATCAAATATTCATTAATAATTTACCCGGACCTGCCTCGCTCAACGCCAGCACGGGCGAGCAGGGCGCCGTTCTCTCCCGTGGGAGGTTCTTCATTCTCAGGTGCACCACGCCCTTGTGCCGTATTTCGATGCCAACACCAAGAGTCAGCAGCTCGCCAACGGGTCGCGAGGCCGTGCCGACGTCGATGCCAAGACGGGTATCCCTGTAACCAAGAAGAGACTCAACGATCTCGAGCTCAGTCTCCTTCATTTGCAACAGAATGTCGACATTCCCGAGATCTCCCTGTCCTTCCACTCGATCGTGCAGAGCGTCCTCGATGATGCCGAAGTCCGCGGCGAAAAGCCTTCCATCGATGCTATTCCTGCGAACCTTCTCCAGGACAGCAGCTTCCTCAACAAGCTCCAGGCCAATGTCAACAGCTGGATCAAGTCTATCCAAGGCACTACGAAGCTGACCAAGGATTCGGCTTCGAATGCCAACCAGGAATTCAGCACGGCAAGCCAAGAAGTGAAATTCTGGTTGTCCATGGAGTCTGCTTTGGAAAACATTGAGGGTCAGCTGCGGAGCGATGGCGTGCTCTTGACCTTGGAGATTCTGAAGCATGCCAAGCGTTTCCAGGCCACTGTGAGCTTCACAGCTGACACTGGCTTGAAAGAAGCCATGGACAAGGTTCAGAAGTACAACCAGCTGATGCGAGACTTTCCTCTGGACGAGCTTCTATCTGCGACATCCTTATCCAAGGCCCAGGAGGCCGTTACACAAATCTTTGGCCATCTGAACAAGAAGCTAAGGATATGTCCTTATCCTATCAGGAGGGCCCTTCCCCTTGTGGAGGCCATCTCGAAGGACTTGGATGATGTACTCCATCGCTTGCTGCCTGGCACTGAGTTGGTGAACCTTGAGTACCAGCAGTTCCAAGGTATCATGGGAACATGTGATGACATCTTCAGGACATGGGAGGAGAACATCAAAGAATTCACCAACGTTGCTCGTGAGGTCACGCGTCGACGTAACGAGAAATTCATTCCCATCAAAATCAACAAGAAGCATTCCGAGCTCGAAGCTAGGATTAAATATGTCAGCACCTTCCGCGATAACCATGAGCAGCTGCAGCGTACAATTGTCAACGTTCTGGGACCCAAAGCCACCATTTCCGGTGTTACAGAGACGACTGGCGCCAACGGTGTTGTCATTGAAGAAATTGGCGATGTTGATGCCGTAGAGGAGGTCCAGCAAGCTTGGGAGTCGCTCCAGAACGTCGACCTCTTGGATGTTACCGACCAAGGCAAGGAGCGCTGGGTCAGGGCCGAGAATCTTTACAACGAGCGCACCACTCGCGTAGAGAACTCTATCATTGCTCGACTGAGGAGAGACTTGCCACCGCCAAGTCAGCGAATGAAATGTTCAGAGTCTTCTCTAAGTTCAATGCCCTTTTCGTGCGACCCAAGATCCGTGGTGCCATCCAGGAGTACCAGAACCAGCTCATGGATCATGTCAAGCAGGCTATCAACGGTCTGCATGAGCGCTTCAAGCAGCAATACGGCCATTCCGAAGCCCACGCCATGGCGCAGCTTCGTGACATCCCCGATTTCCGGTGCCATCATCTGGGCTCGTCAGATCGAGTTCCAGCTAGACGGATACATGAAGAAGGTTGAGGCAGTCCTGGGACCAGAGTGGACCCTTCACGCTGAAGGCCACAAGCTTCAGGAGGAGAGTGAGCTCTTTAAACAGAAGCTTGACACGGCTCGCATCTACGAAGCCTGGATACAGGACGTCAACCGCCGCAAGATTTCTATCAATGGACAGCTCTTTGACATCACCCGATTGAGATCCGCTGGTGGTATTTTGGAGTTGGGCGTGAACTTCGACCCCAAATTATCACTCTCTTCAAGGAAACACGCAATCTTACATGGCAGTCATACTCAGTTCCCCATGCTGTCACGACAGTGTCCAAAGATGCCAAGAGAGTGTACCCATATGCTGTGAGTTTGATGGAGAGTGTAAGGACTTTGTCTCAGACACTGCGTCAGATTTCTGCCATGGGTGAAGAGTCTATACTGCTTCACGGCTACCGCAATGACGTGTACAAACTTATCGGTGAAGGTATTCCTCTCAGATGGGAGTCTTTTATTAACTCGCATGAGCTGTTCTATGCCGATCCTAGGCAAGCACGGCCACTTCTTCCCGGTGGCAATGATTTCGGTCTTGCCAAGAGCGCGGAGAGCAAGCATGGCATGTTCATTCGAGGTTTCGCGGCGGCTGTTTCTGTTCTCCAAAGCAAGGCAATCTCATTGGAGTATACTCATGCAACTGTCGAGCAGGCTTTGAAGGATCTTGAAACTTGCCCCTACGACGCAGCTGCGTTCCAGACTCGTCTTGACACTATCCAGTCCGCTGTTGATCAGCTTAATTTGGAACAGTACGTCAACTTGGATTTCTGGGTTCGTGGCCTGAACCAGAAGATTCAGGCTACATTGCTTGGACGACTACATACTGCTGTCGAGGCTTGGATTTCTGCTTTTGAGGATGAGACGATTGAAGACGGACGTCGCAAGCAGACAACTCCCGAGGAGGACAAACCCGATGGTCCCACAATGAAGCGTCTGGTCCTGGAGCTCACAATGCGCAACCAAGTCATCTACCTAGATCCCGCTCTGGAGTACGCTCGCGCCAGCTGGTTCCTGCATCTTCACGATTGGCTTGGTATTGTCTGCAATCTCCGCAAGATCAAAGCTGCAAGATACCAGATGAACATTACCGTTGCCGCTAATGATGAGCCCCGCTTCACCAACTTGCCAACAGAATGTGCCGATATACTTCGTCGGGTCTACATCTCCATAGAGAAGAAGTTGAAGGAGATCAGCGCCTATGTCGACCAGTGGCTCCAGTTCCAGTCTCTTTGGGATCTCCAGTCTGAGCAAGTCTACGACATGCTTGGCGATGACCTGCCGAGATGGCTCGAGTGTCTTCAGGACATCCGTAAAGTCCGGACGACGTTTGATACACAGGAGCTTAGTCGATCATTCGGTCACCTCACTATTGACTATGACCAAGTCCAAACCAAGGTGAACGCCAAGTACGACCAGTGGCAACACGAGATTCTTATCAAGTTTGCCGGCCGCCTTGGCAATCGCATGCGAGATGTCCATGCAGAGATCGAAAAGGCTCGTAAGCATCTCGAAGGACAGAGCTCTGACACTTCATCCACAGCTCAAGCCGTGCAGTTCATCACAGCTGTTCAGAGTTGCAAGCGTAACGTCAAGGCTTGGGCGCCAGAGATTGACATGTTCCGCCAAGGACAGTCGACCCTTGTGAGGCAACGATATCACTTCCCTAATGACTGGCTGCACATCGAGCAGATCGATAGTCAGTGGGAGGCCCTCAAGGAGATTTTGGAGAAGAAGGCCAAGATCATGGATGACAATGCGGACGTCATGCGTGCAAACATCCTGGCTCAAGACAAGGCTGTGAGCGAGAAGATAGCAGAGATTGCCGCTCAATGGAACGAAGAGAAGCCGGTTTCCGGTACTATCCAGCCAGACGTCGCCTCAGTCACCCTGACCTCGTTCGAAACGCGCATCACTAGCCTCCAGGACCGCCTTCAAGAACTTATCAAGGCCAAGGAAGCTCTGGAGATGCCAGTGGGCGCAGACAACACGCTCGACGCTACTCTTGAGGAGGTGAGAGACTTCCAATCGGTGTGGTCCAGTCTCTCGACTATCTGGTCCAGCCTCAACGAGACGAGGGATATTCTGTGGACGGCAGTTCAACCACGTAAAATAAGGGCCAAGGTTGACGATCTCATCAAGAGTACGAAGGAGATGCCCAGCAGGATGCGTCAATACGCGGCGTTTGAGCATGTGCAGGGTGTTCTGCGTGGCTTCTTGAAAGTTAACCCTATCCTCTCTGATCTGAAGTCCGATGCTATTCGCGAGCGCCACTGGCATAAGATTTACAAGCAAATTAAGCCTAACAAACGATTCTCGCCGAGCTCCATGACCCTTGGCGATGTCTGGGACCTCAATCTCGTCGCAACTGAGGTCATTGTCAAAGACATTATTGCTCAAGCACAGGGTGAGATGGCTCTGGAAGAGTTCCTCAAGCAGGTTCGTGAAACTTGGCAGAACTATGCCCTCGAAATGGTCAACTACCAGAACAAGTGTCGTCTTATCCGTGGTTGGGACGACCTTTTCGCCAAGTGCAGCGAGAACTTGAACTCATTACAAGCGATGAAGCATTCGCCGTACTACAAGGAGTTTGAGGAGGAAGCTGTCTCTTGGGAGGATAAGCTGAACCGTGTTCACGTTTTGTTTGATGTATGGATTGATGTCCAGCGCCAATGGGTCTATCTTGAAGGAGTGTTCACCGGAAATGCTGATATCAAGCACCTTTTGCCTATCGAGTCGGGCCGTTTCCAGAACATCAACAGCGAATTCTTGTCCGTCATGAAGAAGGCCAACAAGACGC
Source organism: Albifimbria verrucaria (assembly GCA_020081605.1). Classification (NCBI taxonomy): domain Eukaryota; kingdom Fungi; phylum Ascomycota; class Sordariomycetes; order Hypocreales; family Stachybotryaceae; genus Albifimbria; species Albifimbria verrucaria. The sequence continues at coordinate 1,427,545 of JAHREC010000049.1, forward strand.
CTTACGTGCTTGACGTTCTGAACATTCCTAATGCCCAGAAGTCCTTGGAACGTTTAGCAGAGATGTTGAACAAGATCCAAAAGGCTCTTGGTGAATACCTGGAGAAGGAGAGAGTTTCCTTCCCCGTTTCTACTTTGTGGGAGACGAAGATCTCCTGGAGATGATTGGTAACAGCAACGACACGCTGCGTATCGCTAAGCACTTCAAGAAGATGTTTGCTGGTTTGTCCGGCCTTGTTATGGATGATGAGACTGTCATTTCTGGCTTTTCCTCAAAGGAAGGCGAGGTTGTTCGACTGAAGAAGGAGATTTCTCTTGCCAAAACACCAAGAATCAACGACTGGTTGACTCTTCTAGAGAATGGAATGAAGTCAACTCTCGCAGAGCTGCTCGTGGAAGCCGTGGCTGTGTACCAGCCTATTTTTGAGTCTGAAAGTATCGAAAGCGCAACTTTGAATGACTTCATGACCAACTTCCCCAGTCAAGTTGTCGTATTGGCTACTCAAGTAGTTTGGACCACCGCTGTAGAGAATTGCCTCGTCGAAGGAGGCAAGACTCTGCAGGCGCTCTTTGAAAGAGAAGTGCAGGTTCTGCGTGTACTTGCGGATACCGTGCTTGGCGATCTGGAGGTCATACAGCGAAAGAAGTGCGAGCAACTGATTACAGAATGTGTCCACCAACGCGATGTCATTGAGAAGCTGATGAACGTGAATGCCGACACACCAAGCCACTATCTCTGGCAGCTCCAGATGCGCTATGTGTACAATCCCGAAGGCGGCGATTTCCTCAACCGTCTCCATGTTCAGATGGCCAATGCTACACTCAACTATGGTTTCGAATATCTTGGTGTTCCTGATCGTCTGGTCCGAACTCCTCTTACGGATCGTTGTTTCCTCACCCTCACACAGGCTCTGTGCCAGCGACTTGGAGGTTCGCCTTATGGCCCAGCCGGAACTGGTAAAACGGAGTCTGTCAAAGCTTTGGGTCTGCAGCTGGGAAGATTTACACTTGTCTTCTGCTGTGATGACACTTTCGACTTCCAGGCCATGGGCCGAATTTTCCTTGGTATTTGCCAAGTGGGTGCGTGGGGTTGTTTCGATGAATTCAACCGTCTTGAAGAGAGAATTTTGTCCGCCGTTTCGCAGCAGATTCAGAACATTCAGCTTGGTCTCAAGCAAGGTAGCGTTGACGACTCTTCGCAAATCGAGTTGGTTGGCCGTCAACTCCGCGTCAACGAGAACACCGGTATCTTTATCACCATGAACCCTGGCTATGCTGGTCGTTCCAACTTGCCAGATAACTTGAAGAAGCTCTTCCGTAGTGTGGCCATGTCCAAGCCCGACAAGGAGCTCATTGCCGAGGTCATGCTGTACTCGCAAGGTTTCAACCAAGCCAAGCAACTCTCTAAGCACACCGTGCCCTTTTTCGACCAGTGCTCTGGCAAGTTATCAAAGCAAGCGCATTACGATTTCGGTCTGCGTGCTCTGAAGAGTGTGCTCGTCAGCTCGGGTGGTCTCAAGCGTGCGCGACTCCAAGACGGCAACCTTGGTGCTGAAGAGGTTGTCGAGCCGGAGATTATCGTACAGAGCATTCGCGAAACAATTGCCCCCAAGCTCATCAAGTCTGATGTCGACATCATGATGACAATCGAGAACGATTGCTTCCTGGCGTGCAGTATGTACCTGCTAATCTCCAAGCGCTGGAAGATGCTCTGCGTACCCTGGCTGCCGAACGTCACCTCGTGGTAACAGACCTTTGGATGACCAAGGTTCTGCAACTGTACCAGATTCAAAAGATTCACCATGGTGTCATGATGGTGGGTAATTCGGGTACAGGAAAGTCAGCAGCCTGGAGACTCTTATTGGATGCCCTCCAAAAGGTTGAAGGTGTGGAGGGTGTGTCCCATGTTATCGACTCCAAGGTTATGTCGAAGGAGGCACTCTACGGTAACTTGGACTCCACTACACGCGAGTGGACAGATGGTCTCTTCACCAGTATCTTGCGAAAGATTGTGGACAACTTGCGAGGTGAAGACTCAAAGCGACACTGGATTGTCTTTGATGGTGACGTCGATCCCGAATGGGTCGAGAACTTGAACAGTGTGCTTGACGATAATAAGCTACTTACATTGCCTAACGGTGAGCGTCTCAACCTGCCGCCGAACGTGCGAATTATGTTTGAAGTCGAGACACTCAAATATGCGACACTCGCTACTGTTAGTCGATGTGGTATGGTTTGGTTCAGCGAAGATACTGTGTCACCGGGCATGATGGTGACGCACTACCTCGACAGCCTTCGCAGCGTTCCCTTTGAGGAGCTGGACGAGGACAGCCTTACCACTGGCCAAAGCCCTGCCAAGACGCTGGCTGTGCAGAGTCAAGCTGCAGACCTTCTTAAGGCATTCTTGACGTCGGATGACTTTATCATTCAGGCGCTTGAACGTGCAAGAGGATATAACCACATCATGGAGTTCACCGTCGCTCGTGTTCTGACGACGCTGTTCTCGCTTCTGAACAAGTCTGTTCGAGATATGATCGAGTACAATGCACAGCACTCGGACTTCCCGCTAGAGCCAGAGCAGATGGAGGCTTTCGTCTCCAAGAAGCTCCTTTTAGCACTTGTTTGGGCATTTACGGGTGATTGCCCCTCAATGACCGTAAAGCGTATGGTGACGATGTGTGCGCTTTGGCTAGCTTTGGCTCACCTCCTCTTGATGGTTCCAGCTCACTTATTGACTTCAATGTCACTCTCCCTAGGGCTGAGTGGACGTCGTGGCAGAACCAGGTGCCTACCATTGAGGTCAACACCCACTCCATTGTGCAGACAGATGTGGTCATTCCCACGCTTGATACTGTTCGCCATGAAGATGTGCTATACTCATGGCTCGCTGAACATAAGCCTCTCCTGCTCTGTGGACCTCCAGGTTCCGGTAAAACAATGACGCTGTTCAGCGCTCTCCGCAAGTTGCCCAACATGGAAGTTGTAGGCCTCAACTTTTCTAGTGCGACAACACCAGATCTGCTCATCAAGACATTTGAGCAATACTGTGAATACAAGAAGACCCTGAACGGCGTTATGCTGTCTCCAACACAGATTGGTCGCTGGTTGGTTGTTTTCTGTGATGAAATCAACTTGCCTGCACCAGACAAGTACGCTACGCAGAGAGCTATCTCGTTCCTGCGTCAGCTCGTTGAGCACAATGGTTTCTGGAGAACTTCTGATAAGTCCTGGGTCACTCTTGACCGCATTCAGTTTGTTGGTGCTTGTAACCCGCCGACCGATGCGGGACGTACGCCTCTCGGTGCTCGATTCCTGCGTCATGCCCCTCTTATCATGGTCGATTACCCTGGCGAGCTGTCACTGAACCAGATTTATGGCACATTTAACTCTGCTGTCCTGAAGATTGTACCATCCCTTCGTGGGTACGCAGAAGCGCTGACCCACGCTATGGTCCGCTTCTACCTTGAATCTCAACAGCGGTTCACGCCAAAGATCCAACCCCACTATGTCTACAGTCCTCGTGAGTTGACAAGATGGGTACGTGGTGTATATGAAGCGATCAAACCTTTGGAAAGCCTATCAATTGAAGGTCTCGTTCGCATTTGGGCTCACGAAGCGCTGCGTTTGTTCCAGGATCGTCTTGTGGCTGAGGACGAGAGAAAGTGGACGGACGAATCCGTGCGACGTATCGCTCTTGAGTACTTCCCCAACATTGACGAGGAGAAGGCTCTTGGCGGCCCTATTCTTTTCTCCAACTGGCTGTCAAAGAACTACGTTCCTGTGGACCGCGAACAGCTGCGTGAGTTCGTAAAGGCTAGACTCAAGACTTTCTGCGAGGAAGAGGTTGACGTGCCCCTGATCCTTTTCAATGACGTCTTGGAGCACGTTCTACGTATTGATCGCGTCTTCAGACAACCTCAAGGTCATTTGATTCTGATTGGTGTCAGTGGCAGTGGTAAAACGACACTGTCGCGATTCGTCGCATGGATGAACGGTCTCAAGGTCTTCCAAATCAAGGTTCATGGCAAATACTCTGGCGAAGACTTTGACGAGGATTTGCGAGATGTCCTTCGCCGATGTGGTTGCAAGGGCGAGAAGATCTGCTTCATCATGGACGAGGCCAATGTTCTCGACTCTGGGTTCCTGGAGCGAATGAACACTTTGCTTGCCAACGCAGAGGTCCCTGGTCTTTTCGAAGGGGACGACTACGCGGCGCTCATGACGGCGTGCAAGGAGGGTGCACAGCGACAGAACTTGCATCTCGACTCACCAGAGGAATTGTACAAATGGTTCACTCAACAGATTGTGAACAACCTCCACGTTGTTTTCACGATGAACCCGCCAGAAGATGGTCTGTCTTCCAAGGCGGCGACAAGTCCTGCCTTGTTCAACCGTTGTGTTCTCAACTGGTTCGGTGACTGGTCAGACCAGGCCCTGTTCCAAGTTGGTCATGAGCTAACGCATTCAATCGATCTTGACAAGAGCAACTTTGCAGCTCCGGATACCATCCCTGTTGCCTATCGTGGTCTGAACTTGCCGCCCTCACACCGTGAAACGGTGGTCAACTCCATGGTGTACATCCACTACTCCCTGCAACGGTACAATGAAAAGCTCCTGAAACAGCAGGGTAAGATCACGTTCTTGACACCACGCCACTTCCTCGACTTTGTCGGTCAATATGTCAAGCTGTATACCGAGAAGCGCGAGGATCTGGAGGAGCAACAGCGTCACTTGAACGTTGGTTTGGAGAAGCTGAGAGACACTGTCGACAAGGTTCGCGATCTACGTGTGAGCCTCGCAGAGAAGAAGACGCAGCTAGAGCAGAAAGATGCGGAGGCCAACGAGAAACTCCAGCGCATGGTCGCTGACCAGAGAGAGGCAGAGCAGAGGAAGAATACTTCTCTGGAGATTCAGGCAGCTTTGGAGAAGCAGGAAGCTGAAGTCGCATCACGAAGAAAGGTTGTGTTGGAGGATCTCGCCAAGGCTGAGCCGGCCGTCGAAGAGGCAAAGGCCAGTGTCAGCAACATCAAGAGACAGCATCTTACAGAAGTGCGATCCATGGGTAACCCGCCTCAAGGTGTCAGGCTTGCCCTTGATGCTGTCTGCACATTGCTAGGGCACAAGATCAACGACTGGAAGGCAGTGCAGGCAGTCGTGCGCAGGGATGATTTCATTGCCAGCATTATCATGTTCGACAACGCGAAGATGATGACCAAGCTGCTGAGAAACAAGATGCGCAACGATTTCTTGTCAAACCCCGAGTTCACCTTTGAGAAGGTCAACCGAGCGTCCAAGGCGTGTGGTCCCCTAGTGCAGTGGGTGACGGCGCAAGTCAACTATTCCGATATTTTGGACCGCGTTGGACCTCTCAAGGAAGAGGTTGGCAAACTTGAGGAAGAAGCTCTGCAGACCAAGGCCAATGCAAAGGCTGTGGAGAACACTATCGAAGCGCTCGAGTCTAGCATCAACACATATAAGACCGAGTACGCAGCTCTCATCAGTGAGACACAGGCCATCAAGGCAGAAATGTCAAAGGTTCAATTCAAGGTCGATCGCAGTGTCCGACTGCTTGATAGTCTGTCGTCTGAGCGAACACGTTGGGAAGAGGGCAGTACATCCTTCGAGACCCAGATCAGCACACTGGTGGGTGATGTGCTCGTTGCCGCAGCATTCCTCGCCTATTCTGGTTTCTACGACCAGACATTCCGCAAGTCTATGATGGACGATTGGTGCCATCAACTCCATCTTTCCGGAATCCAGTTTAAGTCACCGAACCCGGTCACTGAGTATCTTTCGACAGCCGATGAGCGTCTTGGCTGGCAGGAGAATTCGCTCCCTGTGGACGATCTGTGCACGGAGAATGCAATCATCCTCAAGCGCTTCAACCGCTACCCGCTTATCATTGACCCATCTGGTAGGGTTACCGATTTCCTCCAGAAGGAATGCAAGGATCGTCGCTTGACCGTCACAAGCTTCCTGGATGACACCTTCACCAAGCAACTGGAGAGTTCGTTACGATTCGGAAACCCCATCCTCATTCAAGATGCGGAACATCTAGACCCCATCCTGAACCATGTCTTGAACAAGGAGTACCAGCGTACTGGCGGCCGTGTTCTCATCCAACTAGGCAAACAGGAGATTGATTTCTCTCCCTCGTTCAGACTCTACCTGTCTACTCGGGACCCATCTGCAACTTTTGCACCCGATATCTGCAGTCGTACCACATTTGTCAACTTTACAGTTACGCAGAGCAGTTTGCAGACGCAATCTCTCAACGATGTCCTCAAGTCTGAGCGTCCTGATGTCGATGAGAGACGATCCAACTTGATCAAACTTCAAGGAGAGTTCAAGATTCACTTGCGACAGCTGGAGAAGCAGCTGCTACAGGCCCTCAACGAGTCACGAGGCAATATCCTCGACGACGACAACGTCATTGAGACTCTTGAGAAGCTCAAGACTGAGGCCGCGGAGATTTCTGACAAGATGCGCAACACAGAGGGTGTCATGGCCGAAGTGGAAGAAATTACCCAGCAGTACAGCGTGATTGCCAAATCTTGTAGCGCTGTGTTTGCTGTTCTGGAGCAGTTACACTACCTCAACCACTTCTATCAGTTCTCACTCCAGTATTTCTTGGACATTTTCCACTCGGTACTTCATGGAAACAAGAACCTGGGCAGCGAGACTAATCATAATGTCCGTCGTGACATTATTGTCAAGGACCTTTTGTCAACACTTTCAAGCGTACATCGTTGGGTCTGCTTCAGAGAGACCGCATTACTCTGGGAATGCTTCTCGCACAAGCTTCTCCCTACAAGATGGACAAGTCCCTTATCGATGTCATCCTTGATAATAGGGTCGACGGCAAAGATCTCTCATCGAACCCCGAGTCACGGGACGAAGCGTTTGCCGATGCAAGAAAGCTTAGCGCTGTCAAGGATAAAATCGATGCCGTTTCCTCAAGCGACTGGGACAAGTTCTTCTCGGAAGAATTGGCCGAGAACTTTGTTCCTCAGATCTGGGCTGAAGAAACTGACGCTACAGACCGCGCTCTTCTCTCGCTCGTTTTGATTAAGCTCTTCCGTTTGGATCGATTCGTTCCCGCTGCCGAACGCTTCGTTGTTGAGGTCTTCGGTTCTTCCATGTTTGAGGTTGTTGAAGACTTGAAGGAGACGGTGGATCAGGTGTCTGCTACTCTGCCAATTTCCTTGGTATCGAGCCCCGGCTTTGATGCCAGTTACAAGGTTGACAACCTGGTTGAGAGGCTGAACGTTAGGTGCACAAACATAGCCATGGGTTCCAACGAAGGACTCGCCAGCGCCGACAAAGCCATCAGCAATGCGGCCCAGACTGGCTTCTGGGTTCTTGTCAAGAACGTCCATCTTGCACCGACGTGGCTCCAGAGTCTCGAGAAGCGCATGGAGTCTCTTAACCCTCACAACAACTTCCGCTTGTTCTTGTCTATGGAGTCCAGCCCTAAGATACCTGTCAATTTCCTGCGCGCATCCCGTGTGCTCATGTATGAGCAGCCTGCTGGTATCAGAGCAAACATGAAGGACTCAATGTCATCACTATCCAACCGTGCTGGACGAAGCCCGGTAGAGAGGGCGCGACTGTACCTTCTGATCTCCTTCCTACATGCAGTTATACAGGAGAGGTTGCGATATGCACCCAACCTTGGATGGAAGGGCTTCTGGGAGTTCAACGACAGTGACGTAAGTTTATATTCTCTGTCCGGCACTCAAATAAAGCTAACCATTATATAGTACGAATGTTCTGCTTTCATTGCGGATGTATGGGTCGAGGGCGTAGCGGGTAACCGAACCAATATCGCACCTCAGAACATCCCTTGGGAGATGATTAGATATCTGGTTACTGAGACCTATGGTGGTAAGGTCGACGATGAGGAGATTTCAAACTCCTGGGCCAGCTGGTGTCTTCATTCCTTACTCCCTCAGCATACGAGGTCGACCACAAGCTCGTCGACGGGCCTGACGGAGGCCTGCTTGTCCCTTCTGGCACCACACTTCAGGATTTCAACGCCTGGGTTCACAAGCTACCTGAGCGCGAGCCCCTACTTACCTTGGCTTGCCTGCAAACGCAGAGAAGCTGCTGCTCATCGGACTCGGCCGCAGCCTTGTTGGTAACTTGAGAAAGGTGACGGAGTTGCTAGACGAAGGAGAGCAGCTCGTAACCGAGTCATAGAGGAGACGAGGCTGGTAAAAGCTCTGCATACAAGGGCTGGATTTCTTTCTATAGTATTTCCTTTGTTATTTGCTTGGACTCAGATGTGCGGGCGTACCCCATATGGTACCACTGGCGGCGCTTTTCGTGTTGAGAGACTCAGAATTGGTCGAGGAGTAATCCTTTTCACTGATACCCTAAGATTAAGACTGCATCCCTTTCTTTACCTAGTTGGTTTTGTGTTTTTGTCTTCAGTATAAATACATATCATTGTAATAACCCGAGTGTTTTGTGCTTTCATTTCTTCATTTGATTCAATTGCTTCAAGAGATGAGAGAGTCGCCAATGGTTGCGGTTTGGAAAGGGTACTATAAAACACTGCAAAAGAGACAGAAGTAGAACCTTCTCTGTACCAACAAGTTAATATTTGTTTGAGGCATAATTTAGAAACTAATAATCTGATACTGCAATATTCTCACTGTGCAGCCACACGCATCTTTGTTCTCTATCCTTCGTTCTGAGCTGAACTACGAATGTTGAGCAGAGATGGAAAGGACACTGAAGAAAGCAAGAGGCTAGGTAAAGTCCTAGAGAAACACGAAGTTAGATTGACTTGCATATTGATACAATAAGAATACGAATACACATAGGATGATACACTTAAGGAAATCTATTTGTTTGATGACTTTATCCGAAGCCTCAAGTGATAATACATAACCAAATGCATAGAAAACTCCAAGTCCTTCTTTATACAAGTACCTAGCTAATAGTTCGTTCCATCAATATTGACTTTTGGGACATTGAGCTCCACACAGAGCGCTGAAGAGATGTATGCCCGTGTTTTTGGTATATATTCTGCCTCGAACTTCTCGTCCTGATCATTCTCGTGGACAGGTTCGTGCAACCAAGTTGACACTTGCAGAAAATATGCCCAAAGCTTCTTCTCTGGCCATTCCGCCATGACTGTGGCGTTTGCGAATGCACGCTGGTGGACTTTGGCGAAGCCGCTTTGTTCTTCGGCGTAGAAGGTTGGGGAGAAGGCGGTATTTGTAGATATGGGATTGACAGCAATCATCCAGCTGACCGTGAGGAGCAACTCGGTAGGCGAAATGCCTAACTCGGCTTTGCATTGATTGCACCAAGGTGGGAGGAGTCATTCTGAAGCAGGACGCTGTGCGAGGCGTGCCAGAGCGCACAGAACAGTTGGATGTTATCTCGGAGACGGTGATGGGAGCTCTCAGCATAGAAATTGTTTACGTTTTGAGGTAGGTATAGGCTGTGCTTTAGCTGCTCCTGACACCAGACGATGCAGGAACGAAGCGAAGAAGACGCTATATGGTTATTCTGCGGTGAAACCTCGCAAAGTAGTTGTTTCGAGAGGAACTGCAGCAGCAACTGATGTGTAAGGCGCGTAGAACGAGAGTTTGTAGAGTGGTCAATCTTGCGAAGGATGTATGCGAGAAATTGAAAAGTGACAATAGAGCGGTCCCCGGAGAGTTGCACCACATCGTTGAGCATACCATTTGTGAGGAGACTAGATGATATATCGTTCAGGCACTGCGCATTTGTATCTTCGACTGCAGTCCCGCTGCGCTCTCTGACGTAAACTTCCAGTATAGATAGTAGAAGAGGATCAATGGTGCTATCCAGTCTAGGGCGACACTGGTCGATCAAGGCAATGACCCTTCGGGCGTCATCTGGCTGTTGGACAGAGCGTGCGCACGAAATGAGCAAGTCGTCTCTGTCTACAGCGTCGATGAGCGGCGTAGCCAGTGTAGCGTGTAAGAGCTCAACGTAAAGCTCGAAGGCGAGGTAGTCGTCGGCGACAGCAGCGCAGAAGTCGGCAATGAGCCTCTTATGCGATATGTTGACAAGACCTGACTCTGCATCTAGGGAAGTATCCACGCCGGGTTGGATGGTATCGACGGTGTCTGTGGTATTGGTACTGGTCTGGGGCGCAGGGGTGTGGCTGTCCTTTGATCTGTATTTGTGAATATTCCAGGTCTCGAACTTGTAGACGAGCTGACGTTTTCTAAGAACATTTGAGCCTGTGTATATGTATTTACACTGGAAGACATGCATACGTTACGTGAAATCCGAGCTCATCTCTCAGTACCTGGCGGACGACTTTCAAGCTATTCTCCTCGTACAGTTCGCAAATATAATCCTTGTGCTTCTCCCACTCCTCGGATTTGATTGGGCTTGCTCTGGGGGCTCTAGAGGCGCTGGAGCTGGAGCTGGAGCCCCGTGCGTGCTCTGGTTGACGCTGGTTATTGGCCATGTGAAGGGCTTGGGTTGATAATACGGGGATCTGACGTTGGGCAATGTGATACAGAGTGAGGAATTTGCAATAGGATTCTTTTATATATTACAGAGAATAGTCACCGATTTTTTCCTCGTACAGCGTACACTCAATTGCGATGTGGCTAAGCTGTCAGCCTGGTGTGTTGGCTATGCACCAAATGTGCACATGGCTGCTCGTGGAAAATCGAAAGTGTAGTTAGTATCGAGCACTACCAATCAGCACATGGTTGGGGTGGCTGAGCCAGCCTTGTGCTTGCTGATACGAAGGTTGCTTGCCCTTTGGAGCAATTGGCGGAAGCCCTACTGTGATTGATAGGTTGTGTGATATCCGGCGAGAGGCTCGGTGGAGGAGCTGCTCTGTTGAGGCAATCTACTCCAACAGACGGCACAAGTGTTCAGCTTACAACAGACACAATAGTAGCAAGCCACTTGATTTCAATTTGCTTAAGTCTGGCTATCGGTATGCTTCGCCACATTTCATTTAACGGATAGATATTTAGTAGATTAAAAAATTAAATTAAATTAAATTAAAAAAGGGCTGCATGTGTGAATTAGCCAACAAACAGTAAGAACAATGGGCAGCGGCACTGAGGTTGGTCGCTTCTGCGATTTGCCTTCTTTTGGTGTCCCGTGTTTAGGATCGGTATGTTGCACCGCCGTTAAGGCAACGAGGCCAATGGAGTGGCCGGTGGCTGCTGCATGGTGTCAGCCTTGCGATATCCAAACAAAGACGCATGTTACTGTTTCTTGGGGCTGCATTGGATGGATAGGTGAGATTGTGAGAGGCGGATGCAAACAATGCAATGGGCGATTGTGTTTCAGGTTTCGTCAACGGCTGGTCTCGATGCAATATGCACCACAGAGAACGTGGAGGCTCTCGCTAAACATGAACATGATATATGCCAACTTGCTACTTATTGCCGGAGGCATCACAGTCTAGGCCGGCGAGTGCTGAGACATTGCTCTTGGTTATGTGATGAGGCTTGCCTGGAGTTGTCTGAATTTGTGACAGAAAAGAAACAGAGAAAGGACTGATCCTATGGGAGCCAAAAGCCGAAGAGCATCCAAGACGATGTGCGGCCTGCTCTGGGCTGGTGTATACGATGGGCCAGAAGAGAGCCAAAGCCGAATTTGTCCATCATCAATAAGACATGGACAAGAGCAGCTACAACTAGCATGGACAAATCTCGATAAACAAAGGTTTAATTTGAATATGCATATAATGAATATTTTCATCTCAACTCAATTACACTTCAATTATGAAGAATGAGTTTAAGAATAATACAATACAATATCCATTATCTGGGTAATGGCGTAGCATGATGCGTGTTAGTGCTGCCTTGCATGTACCGTATAGAAGAAAGACAGGGAATGAAGCCGACAGGGAGGGGCCTTTTGCTCCGGAGAGGCCATGACGTCGTTTCTTGGTTCTGGCATGGCCCGACGAATAAAGGCCCGTGTTTTGCTCAAAATAGACGCTACGCATCTCGATGATCCAGCAGGGGGTTTTCTCTTACTGTATCCACGGGCGGCTTCCCACGGGGCTTACAGCACGCCCCAAGCTCCCCATACATTGACATTGCATCGCTGCAGCCAAGCTGGCGGCCCAAACGTCACCCCAGAAATGACGGACGGTTCATGCTCCTGCTGGAATGGCCCTGCCTGTCATGGTGAGACACAGCACGCGGATTCCGGTATAAACATGGCCGTGGCTGTGGCCGTAGGCACGGCAGGGGATCGTCGTAGCGCCTCTCACCTACTGTACTAACGTTACCATGTATGTATGTACGTACGTGCTCCAAGCGCCCATCCTGCTTGTTGCGGATGCATGAGTGAAACCACCTCGTGACGCTCCAGAACCATCCATCCAAGTGCAGCTTTCGCCTTCCCCGCAAAACCTGCCTGGCCAACTACGTAACAAACAGCCCATGCTTCACCAGTGGTTTTCAGGGCCACGCAACGCAGCGCAACGTGAGGCAATGTAAGCCAAGGTAGGTACTGTAGGTACCTGGATGAATAAAAACAAACCCCGTAGGATACGTTGCCGCATGTGCTCTACAGCCCTCGCGTCCTGGCGCTGTACATTTACATTCACTTGACATGCATGGCCGTTTCTGAGGTAGCCTGCCTTGCCTGCCAATCCCCACACCTTCCTTCCTCCTCTTCAGCTCGTGTCGTCGCTGCCCCCTTAGCCCACAGCTTATATCAACCTCCCTTCAACACGCAACTTCACCCAATCCTTCTTCTTCCCTCCTCTCCTCCCACCTGCAACCGCAGCCAGCCCCAATCTCAACCCCAACCTCAGCCATCGCCAAACCTCATCGACACCAGCCTTTTTTTCCATAACCATGGCTGACTGGAGCAAGTGTAAGTTCATCCACGCCCATTCCTCTTACAATTGGCACATGTTGACCATGCTCCAGACAACCCCTTCGCCAAGAGGGAGTCTCACGGCGCCAACTCCATCTTGACCTACAAGATCCTCACCCTCGTCTCCTGGCTCCTCTCCGTCGTCGTCTCCGTCTACTACACCACCAACGAACCCCACGATGGCTTCACCATCCGCAAGCGCATCTGGGACCAGAACTATCTCTACCCCAGCGCCTTCACCATGAACAGCACCCTCGCCGACATCTTCTGGTACGCGTCCCTTCCCCGTCTCCAACATTGCTACGCTAACACACCTGTCCCAGGGTCGTTCTCTTTGTCCTCCAGCTCGGCTACATCACCCACCTCTTCTCCAAGAACACCGACCACGTCCACGCCGCCGCCAGCGTGGGTAGCCACTTCATCCTCAACAACCTCTTCCACTTCGCCTTCGTCATGCTCTTCGTTCGCTCCCACTTCTTCTGGGCAGAGGTCCTCCTTGTTGTCAACTTTGTCAACCTGAGCGCGCTCTACTTCCGCCACAACACCTACCCTCGCTTCATTCACACTCCAGTCGTCTCTGCCCCTCTTGCTTGGACTTTTGTTGCCATTTACTGGAATGGTGCCATTATGATCCACAACCCCACCAACCTGGTCGCCCGCATCTTTGGCAACATCTTCATCTGGTCTATTCTCGGCTATGGCACCTTCTTTATTGTCATTTACAAGGTTCGTGTGGTCTCTCTTGATCAATGACCCAGCGCTTTGCTAACAAATCAATCACTAGGACTACACCATGGGTTTCTCCCTCAGCGTTCTTGCTGCTGCTATTGGCGTCGCTCAATTCACCCGCCAGATCATCGCCCTGCAATGGATCTTCGCCTTCGTCATCATGGGTGTTCTGTTCATCATGACCCTTGTTGTCGCCGTCCCTGCATGGACAGGCAAGGACGTTCAGTGGCGACGAGCTCCTCCCCAGGACGCCGAGCGCGCCCCTCTCCTCAACGACAACTAAGACTTCAAGCCTACCTACGAGTCAATCCCCAGTCATGTGCTGGCAAAAAGTTGTGATTTGAGATCGTCGATGGACAAGGCTTTCCTGAAACTAACAAGGCTCGGCCTATGAGATTGTGCAGATTTAGCGTGTGTTGGCTGTGCTCGATACCCAAAACTGGAATCAAATCACACATCGTGGCGTTGTTGACATTGAGACATAATTGAGATAGTTTGTTTCGCCTAATAATTTGCCATTTCCTTGCATTGATTCCATTGCTGTCGTGTTTAAACCCGATGCACCGTGATAACCCGCGACAAGCCGTTATCGATGACGTAGTTTTGCTGATGTTGGGCTTTATCTGGTATCGATAACAGTCTTTCTGACCAAGCCAAGTCAAGCTCCTCCAGCAGCATCAAGGATCAGCGACAGGGACATGGTCTCAATAATAACGTTAGGCGTCTGGTCTTCAAGTTGATGGCGAGAGGTTCTTTGGACGGCACTTTTCCAACTGACAACACCTTGAAGGAGTGTGGAATAATACCCAGGAGTACAACCTTTGCGTAAAGTAATCATTTCTAGAATTCTATAAAGAATACTACTAATATCAATATCCAATTTTATACCTATCCATTCTTCGTGGTATTCGTATGCCCAATGTTCGACAGTCCACATATTCACATTTTCGTCGTAAAGATGCGCTTGCTGTGATTGCAGCGCAGTACACCTGAAGATATCTTGTATCCCCTCTTTTGTTTTTAAGCCTTTCACTTGTCCTCCAGCATGGACTGTAGCTCTTCCATCTCGCCGCTATGATAGACCATGTCGTAAAATTGACCCTTGGCGTTATACAGATTACGCGGCGAGCCGCATCTATGGGTGACATAGTTAGCATTGTCATATTTTGCGAATGAGCTCCTTAGACTAACGTCCTGGGGAAAGAAATAACACCAAGAACATAAGGGGAGAGGCATACTCAAGAACTTTACCAGCACTCATAACAACAACCGTGTCATAATCAATGATTGTCCTCAGACGATGAGCAATCGTCACAAGCGTGCGGCCACCCCCAGCCGCCTCGAGCTCATCTCGCAGTACCTGTTGTATACCACGGTCTGTTTCATAGTCCATGCTCGCCGTTGCCTCGTCAAGCAGCATGAGCTTGCTCTGGCGGATGAGCGCGCGGCACAGCGACAGAACCTGGCGCTGACCGTGGGAAAAGTTCTCACCACGAGCATCTACGGGGAGTCAAGAGAGATGCCTTGGGTGTTGTTCTCTGGTGCAAAAGTACTTGTTGTAGCATCATCGCCGCTGACAATCGTCGTGTCGTCGTCGGAAGAGAAGGACGCGATTCCCTTGCAGTTCTCCAGGGCTCTGTCTAGTGTTTCATGGGCAACAGAGCCCGTGGGGTCGAGGTTGGATTCGACTGTGCCGTTGAAGAGAACAGCCTCCTGAGGGATGATTGTGAGACTCTCGCGCAACCGGTGACGTGGAACTTTTGTGATATCGACCCCATCGTAGAGAATTTTGCCAGACACTATATTTGTGAAACGTAAAAGTGAAAGAACCAACTGTTCTTATTAGTACAACATCAAACAGTGGGAAGTGCTAGGTCAACTTACCGTGCTCTTACCAGAGCCCGTTCTCCCAACTACTGCAACCCGCTCGCCTGCCTTAAATCTGAGATTGACATTCGTCAAAATGTTTGGTCCTTCTGGGTCGTATCTGATCGTCACATCCCGGAATTCGATATCTCCAGACCGTGGCCAGTCCTTGGGTATGACGAGACTCTCATCATCGGCATATTTACCTTCATCAGGATATGGGTCATCATCCTTTTCCTCAGACTCAAGCTTGACGTATTCTTTGACTCGATGGAACTGCATATATGTCAGAACGTGTTATGGATTCAAAGCAACAAGACTGGTTCTTACACTCTGCATCTCAACTTCGACGTCGTTCATGGCCCGCACAAGCCACAAGATGGTCTGACTTAATGAGTTGGCATTGGTGAGCGAGAAACCAACCAGACCAGCGGCGAGAGAACCGGCCTTGGAAACCGCAATGATGCCAGCACTCAAGGAGACCAGGGCTGTAACAAAGTCGACTCGTACAGCCACCCAGCGGTTGCAGTTATAGTTTGCCTCTGCTGACGCTGACCATAGCCGTAGCTTAGAGGCCAACTCCTCTCCAAAAGCTTGTGACATTCCTTTCCTTGCGCGAATCACAGGAAGACCGGCCAGAGTGTCTGCGAATTGTGAGAACACTGGTGATTGTGCCGAGGAAGTTAGCCGCTTGATCACTACGGCTGTCCGCGTGTACATCTCGCCGACAAGTACACCGAAGAAACAGGTGAATAATGCTGGAACCATAAAGATAGGCATAATCGAACCCACGGCTGCGATCCGGAAGAATAACACCTGAAGGGCGTCCAGCGTCAGACGGACCATTGCACCCAGTGAGCCATCGATTGAAGCCATATCTCCAGAAAACCTGTTCGTAATACGGCCAACGGGAACCGTCTTGAACCATGAAAGAGAAACTCTCATGATTGCACGAATGAAATCGTTGTGAAGCTTCCTAGCCGCCCGCCAGGCACCCACTCAAATGCAATGATGACGATACCATACATAGCCACCTCTCCAAGGGTCAGAAGGAGTAAATCCCCATATAGTAAGCGATATCGACATGTGCTTGGTTGTTGTATGCCTCGACCCATACGGATAGCCAGAGACTGCTGCCAGCATAGGCGGCGTTGCTTAGAAACAAGAAAAGAATGCAAGATATGGCAAAAGGGATTTCCAAAATATTGCATATATTGTAAAACTATACAATTGTTAGTACGATGTTTGCTCAAAACTTGGAGGGATTGCATACCACCAAGTCGGCCTGTTTTGCCAGATGCCTTGGCTTCTTGGTTCACGAGATAATTAGAGGCCTTGTCGTCGGCTGTCTTGTTCAGATTATTTGAAGAGTCGCCATTAGCCTGAATCTCAAGCCCGGTTTCCGGCTCGGTCTCTGATGCAACCGGGTCATCAGCATTGCCTCCAAGAACCTCAGCGATGTTAATTGGTTGGCGCACAACTCCAATATGTGGTTCGACAAGTTGAACCTGGCCCTTATCAAAGGTGATTGCCAGGTCTGCCTGAGAAGCAATCCAGGGACTTGAGTGACCAGAACTGTAGTACGTCCTTTCAGAAGATCAGTGCAGAAACAGTATTTCCAAACACCAGCTGCTGTCTTGGCGTCAAGGGCGGAGAAGACGTCGTCGAGTAAGAGTAGGGTGCTTTCGAATACAAGGCTCTTGCTAGAGCCACACGCGCCTTTGTCCACCAGATAGGGACGTGCCGTTTTCACCCACTACGGTCATATCCCCATCGGCTAGTTCCTTAAAATCTTCAGGCAGGCAACAGGCCTGCAAAACACGACTGTAGCGCGCTTGTTCGAATGGGCTACTGAAGAGAATATTGGCTCTGATAGTGTCATTCTGCAGCCATGGAGATTGGGAAGCAAACGCAACATCGTCGGGCACAGTTACACTACCACCCTCGAGGTATGTCTCGCCAAGAATCGAGAGCAGTAATGTCGACTTGCCGCTACCACTTTGGCCGCTCACAACATTCAGCCCTCCTTCAACAAAATCAAGGAGACATCCTCAAGCCTGAAAGTCGCTTTCTTGTTCCGCCGGAAGTATGCGTTTTGCATACGGAGAGGTCCAACTGGGTACTTTGTCAGGGTACAGTGCTTTCGTAGTATTTGTCCAGTCGCCCAAAGGAAACCAGCCCGCTAGCAAAAGTCCGACCCATTGAACTAATCTGCATGATGTTCCTTCTAATCCTGCTGACTAGGAAGACCGTCGTGAAGGCGGTGGAGGCGTCGAGAGGCTTCTTCTCCAGTCCCACGTGCAGGCCAAACATGACAAGCAAACTGATATATGGAAATATCTGAGTGATTTGGTTAATCATAGCCTGTGTAACAGAAACTCGCCATAGCTGTTTCTGCTCTGCCGCGCGAGAAGACACGATCTTTTCAGTAATAGCATCTTCCCATGCGAAGTACTTGATCGCTCGGATAGAGGCCAGATACTCTGTGACGAGCGAAATACGGGTATCTTGGGCCAGTCTGGCCTTTCGCTGGGCCCTGATCATGAGCTTACCGAACCAGACAGAGATGGGTGTAGCAAGGAACAAAACCACGGTACCAACCAAAGACGCCCAGCCGAGCATTCTATAAAGACCGATGAGGGAGACGATGGTGCCGACAGGAACGCCGACGAGGGCCATTACCATGTCTCTGGCCCGGTAAATGGCATCGACGTCGGAAGCCATAAGATTAGCCAGCCGACCAGAAGAGGTGGAAGCCTGCGCTTTTGGCTTGCCACCACCAGACTTTTGGGTCGCATTTGGTTCAAAGGGGTCATCCTCCAACTCCATAGACCCCAGGGCCCTGTGATATAGCTCCTGAGTCATTGCAGACTTTATGCGAACGATAAGTCGGGTTGAAGTGTACGAGTACTGCTGCCAGAACACGGTACGTATGAGAGGGCCAAAGAACATGAGTGACAGCCAGATCCATGGCTGATAGGTGGCACCACTTGGCTGGGCGATATAGCCCAGCAACTGGTACATGCCATACGGTGCAATGTTCTCGGTGCTATAAGCAAGGCCAATCATAAGAGCCATCTTACACAAAGCCTTTCTTTGAAACCGAATCGCCGTCCACAATGTTTTTCCAGCTATAGAGCGAGCGTCCTGAACCTGACGGAGCAGGTACAGTGGCTCGTCATACCAGGCTAAGCTGGGAATGCCGGATGTATCCAGCTTCCCTATTGTTCCTTTCCAGATTACTGGGTTCATCCAGCTGTAGGTACAGTAATAGTCTAACCAACTGCAAGTTTCCTCCGGGGCAGGTTGTATATTTTCTAGAGAGCGGCCCGGTATGTCAAAGTCAACTTGCGGTGGGATCCATTCTGTCGGCGTCACAATGGCAACGACCAAGGCCGCTGTGAGGGACGATAGGGCGCCAATGATGACATTATCTCGAGCACAGGACGTGCCAAATTGGACGCACGGCAGGAAACGGGCAATGGAAAGGACGGCGAGCAGACTGGTCATGACAAAATTGACATGAATCAGAGTAAGGCGACGCCAGGCAACATCATTGAGCAGGCGGGAGAGGCCCAAGACGACAGCATAGACCAGCACGATAACATTGAGCAAATGTGCACGGCCTTGAGCGAAAGCGACCGTCATGAAAGCAAACGAGGCAAACCGAGCAGCTTGGGCAAGTAGCTCGTAGAGCCAATGCACAGACGAAACCTTGCGCTTAGGGCCTTGAGGATCATGTCTGCGGCGGAATAGCCAGACGGCCAACCAAAGAGCCGACGATGCTAGGATGATGGCTTGGGAATGCCAGACTGCGCAAACTCCGAGACGTCACTGATCCATTGCAATTCGGTCGGTGACAGTATACGCTGCAGGCTGTGGGAGAAAGGAGTTGTAAGCAAAACAAAAAAAAAAGTATAGGGGATTGGGCGGTGGCCGTCATCGGCGAAATATTTACCTGGTCTGATAACTGGCATTGGCCGTATTACTGAATGGCGAAAACTCATAACGTCCGAGACGAAGAATTACTGGGTCAGACTGAACCCAGATCGTCTCGGCCATGCTGGTTTAGCGATGAGCAGAGAGGCAGTGGGAAACAAATAAAAAAGAAACAGAAAAGAAGGGGAGGAAGAATGGGAGCTGAGAAGCATGTCTCTGCGGTGTGCACCGGTTCACGAATCAAACATGATAACCTCGTGATTGACCAGGCCCCCAAACGGCGACAACGGTGACGATGTCGAAAGAGGCGGTCACGCGGGACGGCCAAACCCCTTGCTGCTAGGCTGCAGGCTGTTCCTTGTCGGTTCCACAAAGGCTACAGCAATTGGGAACGCGCAGGTACGGTTCGTCGGGGGCGGTTTGTGTTTGGGAGAGAAACAGGCGTTGCACGCCCGATTGGATGGGCGAAGAAGAGCCGTCGACTTAAGGTGCAAACACAGCCTTTGGGCTGGGCCCGGTGTGACTGATATTGGAAGGCCAAGAACTAGGCACCGGCTAGAATGGCGCTTTATCGACGAGTTATGGTGTCAACGCAGGCCGGCCGGGAATAAAACGCCAATGGTCGGGCGAATGAGCTTCGGCCGGTACCGTCTTCGGCGAGCCGTAAATGGTGATGAGGCACACCAGTGAAATCATGAGGTTTACAAGAGAGACGTGGCATCGGATCCGATCGGCTGGGTTGATATCACCGGTGGAAAATCGTGCCTTCCTTTTGGACATAAGGCAAGCAAAAGCAAGAGCAAGCAAAGTCGCACTTGCCGTGATGGCTGCCGGCTCAGTTTCCTGAAATGGACTGCAACCAACTTGAAGTATTCTTCACTTCTTAAGTCCGCTGTTCATCGTCCCAAGTCGCAGGATGGCCAATGATAACAGGGACGCCCAATCCCAGAAATCGGATTTAACATCTGTGGCTCATCAGCTTTCATGCTTCTGCTCAGCCGTTACCGAGAAAGCTCTAGGACGCTTTTAGCCATGCTGTCTACCATACGAAACATTCCACATGGCCAACTTTAGATGTAGCAATCATCTAGAAGCAAGTGAATGACAAGTGCATTCTTGCTCCATCCGTCACTAACAAGTAGCCACTTGGTGCATGAAATTGATTTGTCGTTTAGCTAAGCCTCGATAATACGACGTAACTGCAAACAACGCTGGCCAATCAGCATTGGTTGGAGGTTCCGCCAACAGTAAAATCAGCGAGACCTCACAGCGGTACAGTTTACAAAACAGCACCAATTGATAGTTCATGTTGTTTATCAAGCATTGGTGATTATGATACATCATACCAGTGTCTATAAGAGAAAGGCTCAATGCGCGCGTAACCACCTAACCAGGCATGAGTTCTCAACTCAAACCGTCTAGCATTTTACAAGTCCATGTCAACCTAGGCTCGCTTGGGTATTTTTCATGCGTCCTACACATGACCAATGCATACGGCCGTCGCGTAATCCCCATCATGGCTGATGGATATCAAGGCAGTCGTGTCGTCGTCCGTTTCAGTCTCGCCCTTTATCCTTGCGACTGGTGGCCCGCTGCCCAGCCTTGTGCCCTCTTGGGCCAGCCGCTCAATAACCACGTCGTGAAACGTGAGCCGCCGAAGTGGATGTGCTTTTATGGCAGCTTCTTTTGCCGCGAATCTGTAGCTCACGCCCCTATAGTCAGTCTTGAAGCTCCTGTGATTTCATGCAGAGCTTGAGAGGCTCACCTCCCCGCGATAAAAACGGCAGTTTTCCAGAGAGCTGGATCGCGCTGATTCACGTCATTGTTGCCATGACGCGCCTCATCTCGCTTGTTGCCATTGTTTGTGAGATTCTGGTGAGTTAGCTGGCTCAAAAGCTGAACCTCTTTACGCCCCCGTTCTTCAGGAGCAAGGATTCGGTTGATGAAGCGCGTCCGCTGCGGACCCGCTACAATGCCATATATACGAGAAATCCGGCAGATATCTGTGCCCACGTTCAATGGGAGGGGAAGGGGCGCAGCGTCTTCATCTGTGTTGCTACATGAGATTAGTGGTGTGTGATAATTGAAGGTGTAGATGCTGGGAGCAGTGCGATTATTGGGCAAAGTTCTAGTTACCCTGAAGTGACCTAGACAAAGGTTGCCAGCCACGAAACGGACTGCTAGTGACTCAAACTTCAGGCCTTAGAAAAGATAAACAAACCTCTGAATACATTCGGATTGCTTCGGTAGTCGTTTTTAAATACATTGCATTTATCCATGGATCCTCCTTCGCACCCAATATTTTGGCCGTTTCTTCTCCCAACTCACTGCTTGATTCGGCTGCTGAAATCACTTAAAGGTCTAATCGGAGGAATAACGGCCACTGAAGCCTCATTTAGGGATAGTGATTTTCGGTGTACATGTCGGCAGCTGCTGATGGCTAGGTACCTATGATTTGCTTACCATATTCAATATAGAGATGCAGAGCATGATTACGAAAGATCAAAAGAGCGAGAGAAGCTTCAAAGCATCGCGGCAGGCTTCAGTCTTACCACCCAGCTACCATAGTTGCTGTATGGAGTATTTAAAGAGCACATGTTTGTCATGAAACCATCCGTAAATAAGCACGACTCTCCTACGTTTTATTCCTCATCGCTTTTCTCTTTCCCTACTGTAGAGTGTATCTTAATTTAGTAAGTGATGAGTAATTAACGAGAAAAAACTCTTGATTCAATGTCGGGTGGCTAGAATGTTGAGGGGACTGCATCTGCCATATTTTCTCCGGGCAGTTGGCATATGCGATATAAGAGTGCTTAGATGAGCTTTTGGGTCCGAAGTATATGTATGTAGTAAAGCATAGCTGAGCATAGACGAAGTACATTTTGAGGAGGTCAAAGTGAGGCGGGCGAATAAATCAACGTGTATATGCCAGCACCCTAACCATGCACCTTGTCATCTTGCGGCTGAGCCTCAAGGAATCTAGTCTCCTGCATCTCACCGGGGATTTCCAGATATGGCAGCCTGCATTGCGCAAACTTGGGCGTTACCCTAATCTCCATGAACATAGCATCTTCTCCTTATTCACGTTTGGCTATGCCACAACCTATACCCCGCCGCCATAGAGGGCTTCCCACCTTTCTCATCGTCAGACTCTTTCGGCGTTGATAACGTCTCGAAAGTATGGCAGGCAATGGTCTGGTCAGATCATTCCCTCTAGATGCATCCGCATACTACCACTTCCCCTCGAGACGTCCAAGGACAATGTTGACTGGAGCGGAGATGAGCTATACGCGGAGCCGGAGGGCATACTTTATCGCACCCTTGACCACTCGTGGAACGTGTTCAGTGACCTCAACAACTTCCCGGATCGTCCTCCCTTTAGCTCCTTAATTCTATTCGACGACTGCAGCGCCAGTGATGGGTCCCACGATTGCAACACCATCTGCAGTAACAGAACAACGCTATTCGAATCGTGGCGCACGCACTGGCAATGCTTGACCTTGGCGGCACTATCACTAGCCACGCCGACGTTCACTGATCTTAGCGAATCCATTAAGAAGGATATTAAAGATACACTAGAAAGGTTCAATATCACAGACGATACTCAATTTAATGGCTTGGCCGTTCTTAAGGCAACATATGAGTGCGCTGCAGCGAGTTGCGATGACAAATCTATGGGAGACTGCAACATACCGGAGCTATCAGAACAGAGCTATGTTCAGGATGAAAGAGTTAACTGGTCGTCTTTACATGATGCCATCAATCCAGCAGTATGCAAAGACATAACAGACAGGGTTAACCTCGACATTGCTGGGCCTGGAGTACGTTATTCAATACTACCAAGACACAATAAATCTTGATATGTGGTCTAGTATAGCTAACCGGTGATAGGTTCTCATATCATACGCTATTCAAATAGGCCTCACCCTGCTGTCCTGGCTCTTAATGCACCTATTCACGTTGAGAAAGACAACCAGCCATCTCCCCATCCTCGGACGGAAATTCAAAGCCTTTATGGACTCGCATCCCAAGCTTTTATCCAGGCTCAAAACCATCGAGCAATCGAAAGTGGCGCATGCCACATACACGCTCCTTGCCGAGTTTCAAGAAGCGCAATGCTTTTCATGATAGCCATACATGCTTCCCTCCTCTATACAAACTCGCAACCGGTAGAAATCAACGGCGCCAATAGCTTACAGAGCTGGCTCAGGAACCAACAACGAAGCCGATCCCTCGAGGTAATGGGATCCATACCTGTTGCCCTCATCCAACTAGTCCTGAGTCGCGTTCAGCCCCACGACTACTACAGCTTGATGTTAACGATTGTTGTTGGAGTTCTCGCCAGCGTGGCGACAGCCAGGTCCGTCGAAAGAGACGCTGACAAACTGCGCAACCTGTTCAAGGGCCAAAACCCAGTAGACCAGTGTGGTGGCAACCCATCGATCCGAAGTTTCTGCCTCCCGACAACGGATGGCTCTATTTTCTCAATCACATGGCAACTCAATTTGGTGCTTCTCGTTTTCGCTGGCATTCTCTGCAGAACAATCTGGAGAGACGTCTCCAGAACAGAATGGTTCAAGAAAGAGAAAGCTGGTGTTTCGCACGAAAAACAAACGACCAAATCCTCCATTATGTTAGTCGCATCAAAAGCAGGCATAGTTATACTTATGCTTGCCGAGATCGCCATGGTGGCTATTATCGGCATTTTTGTGATATCCTGGCTTCAATTATAAAAGATCCCCGCTGAGATCAACAGCAGGATGGAACATAGGGCAAGTTATTGCGGTGTTTTTATGGGCGCCAGTGCTCTCAAAATACCTTTGGCTGATCCTGTGTAAGTGAAAGCCTCTCCTTCTCCACATCCATTTGTACCAAGACGAGAATAGCGATGCGTAGTCTAGCCCAGATACATGAACTGACATTCGATTTTGCTTAGGTGGCATCGAGAAAGGCTTCAGATCGCGGCTACCTCCATGGTTTGTTGCTCGCAAAGTCGACAAAGGGAACGAGGATTGCAACCTCACTACCATTACAACCATCAAGCACGACTATAACAGTGTGACTAACGACAACCAATGAAACTAAGATCAACCTTCAAGAGCTTGGTCAACTACGAGTCCTATAAGAGGACCAGCGTTGTTCTATGACATGCATAGTGGGAGGAAGAAATTCCGCATATCAGGTGCAGATATCTCAACCAATAATCAGCAAAATGCATAAAAATATAAGAGATTTATAAGATCAAGGAAATAAACCAAAGAAGATACAGGTGCTCTTCAAAGCTTCTTTCGTAGGACCCTGTATTCTGATAGAAATCGTAAGGTAGGCGGAACTTTTGTCCTCCCATTATACTCCCCGACGGTCTCACTGGTTCTTCTCTTCCAGTAATTTCATCACCATCTACTAGAATGTTCTTTCTCGAGGCGTTGCGAAGGCAACATTACTCAGGGCTTAATCCGATAATGTATCACGACTGGAAGTACATCACATTCAATATATACCTGCTGATAGGCACTCTTCCACTGGTTATTGGTGACTAACAAGTACAGTCAGCCAGAAGTAGAGTTTCGATTTTGCTTAAAGCCACTAGGAGGCAAACACCGAGGAGACATGACTTATAAAACTTCGTTGATTAGGTATCTGTTCTTTGATAGTCGCCATTTTGCCGCTGTCAGCCCCTACCTACAATCTTGTTATCCCCATCATTAAGCACAGCACACACCAACGCAGCAGAAAGGGAAGTGACTGGAAGCCCGAACTAGTGAACAGAATATCAATGGCCAGCCTATCGTGTATATTTCCCCGCTGCATCATGAACTATACAGGAATATGAATTTCATCTTCCCTTTCTTCCTTGGTCTCCCCAACGCCGGAACTGCATATCAAAGTGAACAATTCGGCGTATGTGTTTCTCCCTTCTTTCTTTCTCCCTGCATGCGCTTTCTGTGTGGTCGTTGATTCGTGCTATTGTTTCATCTCCATCCCGAGCGGTCGGTCGGTCGACTGCTTCATGCCAAATTGAGCCCTCTACTCTACTTGCATGCCACCCTCGCCGTCTATTGTCCGTTAAAATGCTCTTCCATGTTTGCCACGTTGGTCTCCACGTTGTGATAGTCCAAAATCTCAGAGTACCTGCAGATTATTGCGTTAGCAACTTATATATCTCCATGTATCACGGCCAGAACTCACATCATGATCTTCCATGTATCGACCGGCAAATCAGCATCGTTGAAGCTCCAGTCAAACTTCTCGTCGGCAACGGGCTCATCGGTGGGGTCGTGGTAGGGGCTGAGGTACTCGTGGGCGAGGGCGTCAGTTGCGGTGATACGCTTCTTGGGGTCGAAAACGAGCATCCTCTCGAGGAGGTCGATGGCTGCATATTCGGTCAGACCAACATCTCACAACGGCAACAGTCTACTCACCAGAATCATCTGCGTTCTTGAACTTGAGTCGCAAAGGTTGCCTCTCCCGCCTGGGGAGTGACTTGACAAAGCGGAGTGTCTAGTGACGGTGTTAGTTCGCATTCATCACATTATGAGATAGCCAGCCCGTGACTTACGTTCTCGCTCACGATAGTGTCAATGACATCGTCAGGAGGAGTACCAAGGAGCTCGGTAATGATGGAGAACTGGTTGACGTGGTCCTTTCCGGGGAAAAGGGCTTGCCCTCAAGCATCTCAGCGAAGATGCAGCCGGCACTCCAAATGTCAACCTCCACATCGTACTTTTGCCAGGTGAGCATGATCTCGGGCGCACGGTAATATCTCGTAGAGACGTAGCCGGTCATCTGAGGATCCTGGATACGGGCCAGACCAAAATCGCAAATCTTCAAATCGCAGTTCTCGTTGACCAGAATGTTGCTAGGCTTCAGATCTCGATGGACGACACCGGCGGAATGAACGTATTTTAGGCCACGCTATAACCGTTGTTAGTATTATGGCCTTGGGGATCCTGTGTTTCCAAGACTACGCACCATGATCTGGTAAAGGAAGTACTGGATGAACTGCTTCTCCAGCGGCCTTGAGGTTAATAGGCGGTGGAGATCGGTGCCGAGAAGCTCTGTGACGAAGTAGCTGCGAAGAGTTAGTTGGAGCCAAACATGAAAGTTGAACATGTTCAACGTACATGTCCTCAAGGGGAGATGAAAATATCGCTGAGAGAAATAACCTGCGTAGAATAATTAGGATCAGGCAGTTGTGTGGAATGCCCGGCTATAACAAACATTTTCGTGCTTCAGGTGCTTTAACAGCTTCAGCTCTCGGTACGTGCGCTTGGCCAGAACCGGCGTGCTGAAGGGCTTCATAATCTTCTTTACAGCGACATTCTGGTTCGTGAGTTGATCGCGGGCAGAGCTATCATCCAGGGTCAGCCATCAAGCGGTGCAATCGGTAACAGCAGGCTATCTGCATCTCATTCGACATACCAGACAAGTCCGAAGGCGCCCATTCCAACGGGTTGGAGATCCGAGTATCTATCCTACGAGTTAGCATTTTTGCTCCGGTGTCACAAGATGCGCCGGCCGCATACCTCGACGTGATCTCAAACGTCGTGCCGAAAATCTGCGCGCGCACGAATTCGGCCATGGTGAAGGATGTGCTGGTCAGATATTGATACAAGAAATTCGGTCAAGAAAGCAGCGATGGCTTTCTCGGGTACAAGGGTGGACGGATGGAAGCGGGCTACTGCCGGATGAATCGCTTATGAAGTCCCGGATTCGTGACGAGGCCGAAGGCGCAACAGTTCTGCAAGCGACCAAGAGAGGAGCTCGTTGTGTCGATCAAGGGGCCGAATTTCTCAATTCAGCTTCGCTTCTCGCAACCGCTGTCGCGAAACTCCACCGGTCGAGGATGTGAGAGAGGGGATAGGCGGGGTAGTGCGCGTGACGATCAGGTCGCGAAAGAAGTCGTGACTAGGCTGAAGAAGCGCAGGACCACCGAGTTAGCAAGAATGATCCCTTAAAGGACAAAAATAGGAGCGAAAGCGCAAAGGTGAGCGTGGAGCGTGAGTAGTTTGCAGAGGCAAAAGGCTTCTGCCGGGCTTCGTCTGAGGGGCAAAAAGTTATGTAAGAGGGGCAGAGAAGCGTGGAGGGGCGGTGACAGGAACTAGGGGCTTTGATAATCCAAATAGAGAGGATAGGCAATGGGAGCGCCAAAACAGCCCAAGAGTTGCCAGTACGCCGCAGAGCGAGTGGCACTACGCTGTCTGTCTGCAGAGCGAGCGTGGCGAGAAAAAGTAAACCGTGGCCGCAGAGCGCAGCGCAACCCCAAGCCACCGGAAGCGTATCCGGGCTTTTGAAGATGGGGAGACGCCTGGCCTGGATTAGAGCCTAGGAACCGCCCGTC
The DNA here is from genome assembly GCA_020081605.1 of Albifimbria verrucaria. Classification (NCBI taxonomy): domain Eukaryota; kingdom Fungi; phylum Ascomycota; class Sordariomycetes; order Hypocreales; family Stachybotryaceae; genus Albifimbria; species Albifimbria verrucaria. The sequence continues at coordinate 1,455,274 of JAHREC010000049.1, forward strand.
GACGGATTCTTTGGCGGGCCAATTATCGTTGGGGGCTAGAGACTCGACAGGAACGGGTGACTGTTCGTCTGCTGCTCACGGCCTTTTCTCACGCTTTTTGCCTCGCCTTGCAGGTCTGCCGTCGGGGACTGCTCTGCAGCGATACCCCGCGGTCATGATCCCGCTTCTGCTCCTTCTGCTGGCCATGGGAGAGGAGGGGCCGCTGTCTGGTCGGGCATGGGGGTGGAAACAACGGCAATTTGAAGAAGCCGAAAGGACGAGTGTATCTGGTATTGAGCTGCTCACCTACTAAAGTAAAGTTTGGCGCTGGGCAAATCGACAGGTTCGCAAAAAATAGGAGCACGTGTCGAGACGACAAATCGAGCCTGGTTTGTCCAAAATGACAAAAGTGTCAGTCGAGGAACGGAAGAAATAAAAACGATTGTATCTTGTCGCGCGGGAAGCTGGGGAAAGGAGGGAAAAAGAGGAAGGGAGTGTGTACCTTTTGAGTCGCTGGGAAAAAGCGTTCTAGAAAGTCGAGGGAAAGGGTTTCGGCGCGCAGCTATGACGAAACGTTGCCGCAGTTCTGCAGGTGGAGCGAGGTTCTTGTTCTGTCCTGAGTTGTCCGGTCCAAGAATTCGCGTTTTGGCCCGGGGGTGTGTAAATGTAAACGTGAGTGCGAGTGTGGGTGAGCGCTGGGAGTTGATTTGTTCCGTATTTTATTCTCCGCTCTTGGGGTCTTAGCCGCCTCGCTTGCCTGGCTGTTTGTCTGGCCGTCCTTTTCGGCGGTGGGAAGTGGGCAGAATCCGATGCTGCGAAAGATGCGGAAAACGGAGGGCGGAGTGGGAAACCGTAAAAAGTAAAAAATAAAGGGAAGAAAGAGGAGGGGAGGGAGCGACGGAGAAAGATGTAGAGCAGCAGCAGCAGCAGCTAGAGAGAGGAGTGCGCGTGAAAGACGGAGTGAGAAGTGCGCGCGTGCGTGCGACGACGAGTAAGTGATATGGGTCCTCTGAGGGATCGATCGAGATTCCGGGTCACTATCTCACCGGGCCACCTCCGGGGTCGAGAGAGACAACTTGGATGGATGGATGAGCGAGACAGGGCTGGGTGGGTGAAGGGAAGAAAAGAGGGAAGAGGCCGTTGGGCAAGTCGAATCACTGCGCGCAGCCTTTTTCTATGATGATGAAGGGTCGAGGAGGAAGGGAAACCAGGCGGGAGGGAGCGAAAACAGGGTATCGGACCTTGATGTAGATATTTCTGCTGCTTGATGCCATGCCAGAAAAGCAAAGCTATCCCCATCTGTCCCTGTCCTGCCCTACCTGACCTGCTAGACCTCAGCGCAGCGCCAGCGCCAGCGCCAGCAGCTGATGGAGGTACCTGTACTCCCCAGCCCGCACGCCTCCCGCACGCCGCCCTGGCCAGGACCTCCGACTCGACCCCACCCGTCCTCTCATGGGGGCATGGGGGCATGGGCCTGGCATGGCATGGCATGCGCATGGCGGGACCGTCTCGGACGGTGGACTGATTGAGCCTAGGACGGCGAGCCCAGCAGGTACCTGTACCTTGGACTCTATACTCTATGCCTTCGACTGGATCTCTCTACCTCTGAACAGGTGGAACAGGACCCTCCACCCTCCACCACCACCACCACCACCACCCAAGGAACGGAACGTTTGCTCTCCTGTGCCTACCTACTGCCCATCTCCCGTTCCCAGCTCATAAACATCCCTTCCCCTCCGTGCCGGGAAATGTGCCTGGCGCTCCCACTGTAAAGACGCCCAATCCACGCATCTACCTACCTACCTACCTACCTACCTACCTCGGTATCTTAAGACGTTGCGTACCGGCTAAGGGGAGGGTGTGTGCCTGTCTGCTGCTTGCTTCCTATGTCACCCACGGGCACGACGTCCGGTGCGGTGAGCAAGTAAGTCAGTCCCCTTCTCTCTGGGCTCGAGCCATGGGATTTATCCTGCGCACGCCATGAACCCTCTGCCGTAATACCTGCCTACCTGGCGTTGTCCCTTTCCCTTACCGCTCCCTCCCCGCCCGCCGTAAAGCACCCTCCTTGGGCCCCCGCGGTCTGGTTATGCGAGCGAGGCAATACCCTGCTGGAACCATCGTCATCATGGGATATTTGATCCCCTGGCCCACCCTGGAATCAAGGTTGGATAGTTGGCAGGATAAAAACCGACGAAGAAGGAAAAAGAACGGTATCCCCCATGATCGGCAAGTAAAGAGAAATGGGAAATGGCGCATCATCGAATCGTCCATTGCTATCACTTCCCTTTCCGCTCTCGACTTTTGCGAAAACACCATTCGCCCATTTCCTTCCGGCGCAACTCCAGCCAACCAAACCACCGTTTTTACCTTTTACGGGTTCAATGCACACGCCCCTTCCCCTCCTTTTCCCACCATTGCCATGGGTCCCCGCACACTCCCTTTATGACGTAGGACATATCCAGCGGAACCTCTGGACAGAAAGAAAAAAAAACCGATCCCGCATCGATGTGACTAACTGTGACCATGTACCTTCCGGCGTCAGCCCCGCCAGACAACTACCAGACGCGCGTTAGTGTCAGTGATGGCTGGACCCTGGTAGTCTATATGGCCATCGACGTAATGGTGCTGAATCGGCGCCGCGCCAATGCCCTCCAACGTCGTCTGTGCTTTTTGGTCGACGACAGACAAGACAAGCACATCCAAAAGAGCTGCAGGACATTGCGCCTTACAGCAAGCCGCCGCCGCCGCCGCCGCATTTTGTTACCACGGACGAGCCCAGCTCATGCTTAGCTTACAGTGCTGCCTGCTCTGTCTTATGGTCCTTTCCCCTTTTGTTCTTTTCCATTCTTTGCAGCATGCGCTTGTCTAGAGGCTGGAGACCGCCGTCCCCGTTTCAGTAAAACTGGTGGTTGGCATCTCTTCTTGCTCGGGGCCAGGCCACAGGGGTTATGCCGTGGCCTGGGCTGTACCTACTGCGCGCTACAGGACAGACTACGGATCCTGGACTCTAATTCACAGTACCTACGCGCCTTCCCCGGCGGAAGTTCCTGGTTCCGCTCTGCTAACCGCACTCACTCACTCATGCCCAGCAAATCTGTTATGCGCCCCATCCAAGCATGGGGATTCTTGACGCCAAACCCTTTTTCCTGGATCAAGATTTAGTTTGTCAATCATGGACCATCATACCTCATAGCCAATGTCGTCAATTTGTGACGAGATCATGATTACATTCAGCAATACCCTGACCCACGGCTAATATTCCCAGCGAACCCTTGTCCCCCTCCTCAACCCTGCTACCGGACAATCATCATCATCAATGGTCTTCTTCTTTGCATGTGCTACGCATCACCTGAAAGAAACCCAGAGCAATAATATTGACGGCTACATATCCCGTGCTTCCGTCCCCACCCTACAGCACAGTAGCGGTGCTCTACTTTACTGTACTGTACTGTACTGTACTGGAATACGACCCGATATCGAGAAGCGCCACGCCACTTTCGACGTCTTACTGTACGTGCAATGGAGCTATGGCCACGCCTTTGTCCCAAATTGTAGGCTGATCATCGTCCTAAAATTATCCATCAATGTTTGCCCTCTTTGCCCATGCCCATGCCATGCCGCATTCTTCTTCTCCCATGCCCCGGCCCGCTGCTTTGCTAGTCTCGATCCCGGGTCTTACTCTTGTCTTTGTTACAGGACCCCTTCCTAGCCTAATCATGCACAACCAACGGTTCGACATTCCAGATCCCCTCTGCGTACTCGTTGATGCAGCGGTCGCTGCTGAAGAAACCCATCCGTGATACCGATGTAATGCACTTTGCGATCCACTCTTCCTGGTTTCGATACGCCTCGTCCACAAGTTGGTGCGTCTCAATGTAGCTGTTGAAGTCGTCCGACACCAGGTAGTAGTCGCCGTGGTGACGGACCGCGTTGATCATGCCGCTGAAGTTCTCCGGCGTGCCAAACGTGCCCTTCTCAATCTCCTTGAAAACCTTCTCCAGGTCCGAGTCGATGGCGTGTGATCCGTACGTGTGCGCGTGGCGCAGGTCCTCCACGTCCTCCGCGAGGTTGCCGAATAGGAAGATGTTGTTCTCGCCGATTTCTCGAGTAATCTCAATCTGTAAAAATGTCAGCCAAAAGGCATCGTTGCTGAGGCGGTGTTTCGCTTGCTCACATTTGCGCCGTCACAAGTGCCAATGATGAGGCCGCCGTTGAGCACAAACTTCATGTTACTGGTGCCAGAAGCCCTACACGCCACCTGTTAGTCTCAAGTTTCGAGTCTCAGTTGGTGACAATGATTCAACTTACTCCGTGCCAGCGGTGGAAATATGCTCGCTAATGTCCGAGGCAGGGCAGATGATCTCGGCCTTGCTAACGTTGTAGTCCTCGATAAATACCACTTTGAGGAGATCACCGATATCCTCGTCATTGTTCACAATCTTTCCGACGGCGTTGATGAGGTGAATGATCTGCTTGGCCATCCAGTACCCGGGGCAGCCTTGCCACCAAAGATGGATACTCGAGGAGCTGCTGCTTCCTCTCCTCGGGGCTCAAAGCCTTGAGAGTCAGGTAGCGATGGATCACACCGAAGATGTTCAGCTGCTGGCGCTTGTACTCGTGAATTCGCTTCACCTGCACGTCAAACAGCGCCGCGGGGTTGACGTTGATGCCAGTCGTAGTCTTGATGTGCTTGGCCAAACGGACCTTGTTGGCGTACTTGATCTCAGCCCATTCCTTGCGGAACTCCTTATCGTCGGCGTACTGCTCAAGTTTGTTCAAGAGGGTAAGGTCCTTGAGGAACTCGTGACCGCCACACTTGGAAGCGATAAGTTCGGAAAGTCGGGGTTGGCCTGGTGCAGCCATCGGCGGGGGTGATACCGTTGGTGACGTTGGTGAACTTGTCGGGGCCGTAGATCTCAACAAAGTCCTTGAAGATGGTTGTCTTGATCAAGTCGGAGTGCAGCTCAGCCACACCATTGACCTTGTGAGAGCCGACAATGGCCAGGAATGCCATTCTAACCATCTTTGTCTGCGACTCTTCGATGATGGACACTCTACGGAGGATGTCTCGGTCGTTGGGGTACATCTTCTCAACCTTCTGCAGGAAGAAGAGGTTGATGTCGTAGATGATCTGCAAATGTCTTGGGAGCAGGTGCTGGATCAAACCCACAGGCCACTTCTCAAGTGCCTCCGGCAGAACCGTGTGGTTAGTGTAGCCAAACTAAGACTATCAGCATACGCCATGTATAGAATGCAAAATATACTTACAGTGCTTGTGACAATGTCCCAAGCAGCGTCCCATTCGAGGCCCTCCTTGTCAACGAGGATGCGCTGCAGCTCGACAATCGCCAGGGTAGGGTGAGTGTCGTTGAGCTGGATGGCAACCTGATCGGGGAATTCCTTCCACGTACGCTTAGACTTCTTGAAGCGGCGTACAATATCGTAGAGCGAGGCAGCGACCCAGAAGTACTGCTGCTTCAAGCGCAGCTCCTTACCACGATCAAGGTTGTCGTTCGGGTAGAGGACCGCGCTGATGGTCTCTGCCCGCTGCTGCTCAGCAACCGAGCTCTCGTAGTCACCACTGTTGAACTTTTGGAAATCGAATTCACCGCCAGAGGCCTTGCTTGACCAAAGACGAAGGTTGTTCGTTGTGGGCGTATCGTAGCCAGGAATGGGCACATCGTAGGCAACAGCCTGGACGATCTCGCCGCCCTCCCAGACCGAGACGGTCTTTCCGTCTTCCTTGGTTTGCTTCTGAACGTTGCCAAAGAATTGAATCTGAATACAAAACGTTTAGTATGCCGCATACATCTTGAGGAGCTAGCAAGTACCCACGTCAACTGTAACGTCGTGTCGAGGGAACTCCCAGGGGTTAAAGTCCAGCCAGTAGTCGGGGACCTCAACCTGGTAGCCATCAATGATCTCCTGCTTGAAAATACCATATCGATATCGAAGACCGTAACCCCAGGCGGGGAAGTTGAGCGATGCAAGACTGTCGAGGAAGCAAGCAGCCAGTCGGCCGAGACCACCGTTGCCCAAAGCTGCGTCGTGCTCTTGGCCGATGATATCCTCGATTCTGAAGCCAAGATCGGCAAGACCAGCTATAGGGCTGCGTTAGGAAAATGAACATGAACCTGGGATCTCGGGCCATCTTTCTCACCCTTGGCAGTGTCCTTGAGGCCCACGTTCAGCATTGCGTTGTCCAGCGCTCTTCCCATCAAGAACTCGAGACTGAGGTAGTAAACACGCTTAGAGTCGCGGTAGGTCTGGCGCTGCTGGGTCTTGTTCCAGTCGAGGACCAGGCGATCACGGAAGGCAAGGCTAGTTGCGGAATAGGCGGCATGCTCGTCGCAATTAAACATGCTTCGGGCGAGAGATGTCTCGACATGGCGAACGACCTCCCTTTCGAAACCCTCGGTATCGTTGAATGGATGGGTCTGGTTTCGCTTCCAGGCCTCACGCTGAGGCTCTGGGATTGAAGCTAGGCTTGTGTCAGCAGCCGACTTACACCGTGAGGCTATCCAATCAAGTGATGCTCTTGGGAGGGCGATGGCGACCAGCCACGGCCTCAATCCTGCCCAGACGCATAGCTCGAGCGAACTTCTCGCGACATACCTTCAACGGTCTTGATTTCGCCAGCGCCGAAACCAGTAAATGTTCTCTTGTGCTTGGGTCGCGAGATGCCCGCTGGCCCCACAGCTCCTTGGATATCGACCAGGGAGCTCCAACGGAGGGGCGACGCTCCCGGGTAGCAAGACGTTGCTCGGTAGCCATGTCTAAGATCTAAGACAGAAGAACTTGAGACAAAGTTAGTTTGCAGGTCGAGAGAAGGCGGACATCTATATAAAGTCACGCAGAGCTTTGGTCTAATCGTGCCACCACGTTTTTTCGAACAATTGAGGTGCTTACAGAGCTCGGTAGAGCTCGGCGACGGATCACTGGACGTTACTTACAGTGTCGAACCACGAGCGGGGAACTGCGGGAGCTTCAGCTCGTGTTGGGACGTGGAGAGCTTAGGCAGAGCCGAACTGCGGAGCCCAGTAGCTCTGTGAAGCGGCTACTTAAAGTTCGACGGAACAGAACGAGAATAGCGCCGTCAACAACGATGAGCGACGGACGGGTAGCTCGTCCAGGCGCCGGGCAAGATAGGAGTGGAGCGAGAGAAGAACAGGTTGAGCACGAGCGCCAGCACCAGGAGTGAGGGCAGATGGAGGTGGGGGTCAGGACCAAGGTCAACAAGGAGAATGGCGACACGGACAGAAGAAGGAGGAGGAGGAGGAGGACGAGGAGGAGGAGGGAAAGCGCAAGCAATAAGAGCAAGAGATAAGAGAGGCAGCACGGAGGGAACAAGCACGAACCAAAAGGTTGATTGGAATGGGCTGACTTACATGCTCGCTCACGTCACTGACGACACCAGCCAGGACGCGCTGCACCTCCACTCTCTGGTTGTACCTCTGTGAGCAGCAGAAGCGGGGGTGAGGGTGAAGGCGAGGGCAAGGAAGAGGCAGAGGCAGAGGGTGAGGGTGAGAGCTTGCCATCCATAGCTTGCCATAGCTGCATATGGTGAAGCAACCGGACGCCGTATTCTAAGAATGGCTTCATCCAAGAACGAACCACGCGGTCTAAGTGGTTGCCATCCCTCCCTACCCCCGGACCTTGAAGCATGAGCTCCAGGGAATGGAAAAAAAGCGGATAGGCCACACACCCATCCATCCATCTGCTGTATCCATTCATACCGGACACACCCATACCCTCCCTGGCGCTGCCTGCTTGCGGTTCGCAGAGAGATGCCTCCTCGTCAGACATGCACGAGCAGCATGCAGCTTGCCGGAAAGAACAGCTGCATGGTGCATTGGCTCCCCATGTCGCCGGCAGTAATTTCTGTCGATGCGAGGTGAAGTAGAGATGTGGTAGATGGGCGTTTGGTAGGTAAGTAGGTAGGTATGACTGGGGAGCTGTCCTACGATCGATCGTGGAGGGGGTTCAAGGTAAGCAACAGCTCGTCTGTACAAAGTACTTGTGGATTGTTACACATGGCCCAAGGATTTTTAAGGTCTATTTAACTCTGCTTGGGTAGCAGGTACTCCATGGCTCGATACCACCAGGGGCAGCAAGCATCGAAGCTGTTGGCCCATGTCTCCTCTCCTCATCCTCCCATGTCCAAACATGCTCGGCAATGCGGGGCATCGTCATTCAGCAGCCAAAGCCATGCAATGCCTCCCGGTCGGCTCCGCTGCCCACCAGATGCAACAGCGTACTATGTACGAAGAAATGACAGTACGCACAGCACAGCGCTTGGATATGGCGCATGCGGCGGGCCAGAGGCGTCCGAGGGTGCCACCGGTGCCCCCTCCCACCCTCCATTAGCTCTAGTACGAGATGGCGGCATCTGTGCCTTAACGTTAGATACTGGACAGCGCTGCACAACGCGTGTTGCAACCACAAGTCCTCTCACCGGTCTACATCACGCAAGGATCACCGGGCAAACCCCGTACGTGCTTCTCATCCCGTCCCTGCCGGCACAGCTACCTAGGTCACAGGGCACACTTTTACCGTCTTGGGCTTGCGCCAACGAGGACCACGCTTTCATGCCGTGCAAACCAGTCTGATCATATTGACCCTGAGGCATTGTCTTCTTTCAGAACTCTGTACAAAAAGAGCCGTATTCGACTCGTCAAATAGCAGGAACCGGCTCGTGGACTACCCGTCCCCTGGGCTCCAACCCATCTTGCTCGCTTGCCATATCCAACCGTCCCATCATCCCATCGTCCCTGCTGACAAAACCCACTCCGGGAGATGAGGTGCCGACGTTGCAGTCACCCGACTCCATTGAACTCCGTTGCCCGTGGTGGCCCACGATCTCTGCCGTGGCCTCGAAAGGTATCTCCGTCACAGGCCTCCGCGGCCTTAAGCCTCTAGATCTCTACAGAATCAGATGGCAGCTTCGGTCTGGAATTGCGTGCGCCCTCTTTCCGAGGCGCCCTAAATCGCCGCCTCCCGGATGCACGCGGTTTCGAGAGATGTAATTATGTAGAGCGACCAATATATTGACCGCGCCAAACAAGAGCCAGCCGACCCAACCAACGCCGCTCCAAGCGCCAATAAGGGCGCTCAGGCACAAGACTCCCAAACTCCAATTATGCTGCAGGCGCTTGCTCTGTTGCAAGGAAACTGCTATATCAAAACGTTTACTAGTAACGCTGTATCAACTTTTCAAAGAATTCCCGAATCCTTGAGCGCGTTATTCAAAATGGTTTCCTTCACTGCCGCGAAGACAAGACGAATATTCGAGGTATCAGTTGCCTGTGTCAAACTGTGCTCAAGTTAGAATCGCTGCGGGATAGCTGTGGAGGGGGTACCATGGTTCTTACTGAGGATAGAGGTTAAGGTGTGCCCTGTTCACCTGGTTGAATCGCCACAGCAGATACTTGGCGGCCTTGTTCACGTCGTTGCCACCCGAGTAGTCCGGGAAGTAGTTGCCCAGAGGGATCGCCCCAGTTTCTGTTTGAAGATATCGACCTTGTTGAGGAAGAGGATTATGCTGGTTCTCATGAACCATCTCGAGTTGACGACCGAATCAAAGAGTAGTAAGCTTTCCATCATTCGATTCTGCAGACAATGTCAGTATCGTTTGCCCATGCGCACTTCTCTATTCCTGCCCATCAGCTGGGGGTCACAAACCTGCGTGCTTTCCTCAAGAAGGACCTGGTCATATTCACTGAGCGCCACGCAGAATATAATCGACGTGACGTTTTCAAAACAATGAATCCACTTCTTTCTCTCACTACGTTGGCCACCCACATCAAACATGCTGCGTTTGTGTTAGCTACTCGTGACTCGGTATCAAAATCATTGTCATAACGTACTGGATGCTTAGTTGACCCATCTGGAAGCGTGTTTCGTATATACCGGTCGTCTTGGTACGTGCCCGGAGCACGTCCATCTCGCTGGGAAGGTAGTCGGGGCTACGATCCGCATGACTTCTTGGAAAAAACTAGATTGAGGATATGTTAGAGGAAAGTTATAGGTAGTCTCGGACGACAGCTGGAACTTACTATTCTGCCGAGTCCATCAAATAGAACTCGGTCTGATGCTCCATCAGCTCTTCCCGGGCTGGGTCGTTCCATATTGAACGCACGGCCACGCCGACTTGGGGTCGATGTGTGCTTGGGGCCCGGACTCTGCTTGGTAGTGCATCAAGAACTCGGCGTACCGTCGGTTCTCGGCGTTGTGTGGCTCGATGTCGAACTGTTGCATGGCGGTGATGACGGCTTTGGCGCACTCGACCAAGTTCTTGAACACGGTCGGTCGATAGTTATATAACTCATCTTCGTTGTATCCCTTCAGATGAATGATCTTCATCTGTTTCACGATGGTTGACTTTCCACTCTCACCCGATCCTGGTAGGGGCGCGTGTTAGAAATGGAACGTAGTTGGAGAAGTTGGGGCAAACTCACCTAATAGCAGAATTTTGCATTCTTTACGTAGCCTTTTCGAGTCCTCCTCGAGGACTCTGTCTATCGCTTGGCTTTTCTTCTTCTGCTCCAACTCCTCCGTGTTTGTGCTCATGCAGGAACCCATGTCTGCTATCGTTGAGATGCAAAACCGCACCGGTCGATGCAAGAACGGTTTGATGATTTAGTGATAGAATGGATCAGTAGATCGAAGGCGATTGCGCCAGTCACTGGCACATGATCGTAGACCAGCCACGGCAGCCGTCGGGTGCAAGGAGATGGTCGTCCCAAGATCGGGAGGTCAGAAGCGCGACAATCGATAGAGTCCGCGCGTCTATCGATGGTCAACGAAGCGTCGCCAGTGGCCGCAGGTCAAGCGAGCTCTAGCTGCAGGTCAAGGTGGAGAGTCGGTAGGCCGGAGCCGGCACGGACGGAGAGAGGCAGGAAATGGCGATGGCGGGTTATAATGGAGGCGGAGGTATCGCGGCGACAAGTAAGAGGAAGCGATCAACGTCGTCGTCGAAGGTTCAGTCTGACCGGCTGGTTCGTGGCAATAGCAACAGGCTGCACCATGGAGCAAGGCGATGCCAGGCGGATAACGGCGGCGGCGGCGGAAGGGGAGGCGTTGGTGGTGGCACCAATTGGCGTCGAGCGGTAGTTGCTGCTAGATGCGGAGGTAATGCCCAACAATTCAAAGCGAGCTTCTAGGCCCCTCGAGGATGGGTGTTGAGAGGATCGTATTCTGTCAGGGCGAGATGGGGAAGGGGATGGAGAGGAAGGAAGAAAGAAAGGCAAAAGAAAATAGAATGACACGCAGAGGATGAGAGGAGGAGAGCCTGGGAGGGTTTGGCAATCCTTGGACTGGCGGAGAGGATCAGGTGCTAGGAAGTGCGGTAGAGTGCGGTACGTAGTAGCGAGTGGTAGGTACAGGTAGGGAAGGCGAGGCGAGGCAAGGCGAGGTAAGGCAGGCTAAGGTGTCTGAACGTATCCACCGGGGTAGGCAGCGGTACCAACCGAATGTTGACGTTGCTAGCAGGATCTGGATGGGTAGGTACCTCGGGGTCTCGTTGAAGTATGGACCCTGCCAACGGCGAGATCAGAGGAGGAAAATAGAATTGGGAGTAGGAAGAGGCCAAGAAATGCCGACAAGTGTAGATCACAAACAGGCAGGCCGTTAGGAGCAGGGCATGGCAGAGCAGAAAAGAGCGGAGCGCAGCACGGCGCAGGGCCTTTCTTTGACTCGGATGCGCAAAGTCGAGCCGGGCATCTGAAAGCAGCCTTCACACAAAAGGCTCTCGGGGTGTGTGAGCGTGTGGGAGGGAGGGGACAAGAGAAGAGGCGCTGGCTAGTCCACCTCGACGTACGGAGACAGACAGCAAGTCGACAGCCCCGGAGTTAGCTTGAGTGGGTAATGTACTGTAGCTTTGGCTCTATGCGGGCTTAGTGCAGCGTGTCTGACGTACGAGCGCCGTGACTAGCACCTTGGCTCTAATCTGCGCTGGCCTTGACGCCCTTGAGCCTGCGACAGCCAGTGGTTGGGGCCTTCACAGGGTACTTTGAGCATCCGCCTGAGCGTGAGGGCCCGCCGTGGAGGGAGCTTGGACAAGGGGGTTTTTTCTTGAGGAAGCACGAGAACGCCCAGACAGGGACGATGACTAGGAGACAGGACGAGACGAGACGAGGCGCGAAGAGAAAAGCAAAGAAACAGATAAAGGCAAAGTTACCTTGGACGCTTGATGTTCGTCTGCTGTTACCAGTTATAGCACCGAGGCTCGGCCTGCTCTCTCTGACTGCATGGGGGTAGCTGGTAGCTGGCAAGTACCTGCACAGAAGCGCCATGTCAGAGGCACTTGGGGGTCGGCTCGGTACAGGGTCCGTGAGAGTTCCATCCGGTACCCGCTACGTGCGACTACCCGGCCAGCTACCGCGACGGAACATTTGGGGCTGGTCCAAAACGTGGGAGGTAGGTAGGTGGTTTTCCCAAGATGGGGATTGGATGGGGGCCAAACCAGATGGAACCTTAATTCGCACGCAAATGGACCGACAAATGTACCTCACGTCTTCAGCAAAACCACCCCGATGCTACGGGACGACTACTATGTGCAGCAGCTCATCTATGAACCAAATGGACCGAAAGGCAAGCAAAAGAAAGTTCTGCTCGACATTGGGGTCTGAGCGCACGTCCACAGCGGCAGGCCCATTGCCCGAACACCCCTACATCTGTCTCAACCGGACATGCTGCGTCGCAGGCTTGAGCTCCAGATTGCGCCCAAATCGGCACACCGGACATTTTCGCTCATCAGTCTCCAGACCGCCTTCCACTTGGCTGCCTGTGGCTGTTCCAATCACTCATTGGGATGCTTTTTTTTATTTTATTTTTGTTTCCTTACAAAACTTTTTTGTTTATTTTTATTTTCTTATCGTTTCTTTGCTTTTCCTTTTTCTAATTTCCACTGCTCAATTTTCTTTTATTATATCTATTGTATTTTTTACTACACCACTTTCTTGCCTCGGCATCAAAGTCCGTAGACAGGACGGGAGACGATAGTATACGTAGTTACCAAACCGTTGACGACATTCTTTGGACACACCCAATGCCTGCCATGACTGTCTGTCCCCGAGTCAAACATGCAGTTTGACCGACCGCCCTGGGATCAGCCGGGTAGACGCTTATGTGAGGCGGGCTCCTATTGCCTACTGCCTACTGCCTACTGCCCACTGCTCTCTACCCTCTGCCCTCTTTTCGCTCTTTGATGATCTGCTGCTCCCGACAATGACGAGCTAGTCAGCCCTCGTTAGCGCGCCTCGTGTTGGTCCTGTTTGCCCTCCGGTCTTCCGACTTTTCTTTCCTCAGCCGTATTTGCCAGGACCAGGCTTGGATCGACGTCTTTCACACTTTCCAGCCGAGGCTTGTACTGTACAAAAAGAGGAAAAAGGAAAAAGACAACAAACAGCCATGCCCAATAGACTCGGTGGTGCGCCGCATCTGCTACACGCTCCCGCGCCCCTGTCAATGCCCAAAAGCAATGTCAAGACAAGTCTCCGATGCCCTTTGTTTACTTTTACTGAGCCATGCCGTTTTGCTTTTCGACGCTCGGTCATGTTGCGGGGCTCAATTTCTCCCAACTTCAGCCAGCGGCCTTGGGGCTCAAGGTCCAGCAGGGGATCGCTGATGAAACCTCGTCATGTTGTCTTTCCACAACCCCTGTCTCACCAAAGACCACGAGGCATGGGGTAGCCCTACCATAGATCCAGCACTCGCCAGCACTGACGCTGATCGTTTGATTACCCTCGCTGGCGACCCCATGTCCAGGCCACTTCGTAGAGACCCTGACTGGCCCACCAACGTCCTATGGATCGCCCAATGCCCCAAGGAACATGCCCGAAATAGGTCGGCGCTTACTCCAAATCACCCAGGCTTCTGCCGCCGAAACCAGGTCGTCGTCGCATCTGGAGTCGTGGGCAACCACGGCATTGGTCTGTAGATGCCTACTCTTGTACACGCTTGCGAAATCCTTCCATCCTCGTCTGTGGCCGAGCACAGCGCGCACCACGAACCCTAGGTTATGCCGGCTCGACACGTTGCAGTTCCTCGTGCGACAACTCACATCTCCAACACAGTCAGATGCTCTACTACCCGACAGGGAACACACGTGGTCTCAATTTAACGGCGCAGCAGCCCTTGTTCCTCGCTTGCCCCAATGGAGATGAAATCATACCGATGAAGAAGCCCCTAGTAGGGTTGGCAAATGAAGAAGCTCACCTTTCAGGAGAGATGGAGAACGTGCTCGACTCGGAGCTTCTTTCTTGCATCTCGGAACCACGGCCACGACGAGGGCACTCTAAAACATGCCAAGGGTCTGATCTACGTAGGGTCTTGTTGCACCAACATCCAATGCACTTTTGACTTTTGCATTTGTGAATTTTCTACCTACCCAAGAGACGAGCCGGGCTTTCTTTGCCAGTTGCGTCGAAATCAACCGATGGATTCGAATGAAAACGCGCACGCCGAGCATCCGCCCTTTGACTTGAGCTGAGCAACCCCCAAAATAGGAACAAGGTGACAGCGCGCGCCACCAACCGCGTACGTCGGTGAGGCGACTGATGAGGATTGGCCTGAAGCAAGACGTGTGACAGCTGTGCTGTTCAGCGGCGGTACCAATACCAAGAGCAGCATGAGCATGACTAACGGATCAGATCCTTGCTGCGTGGAAACCTTCCAGAAGCCCGTAACTCAGAGGATGATGGCGCTGCGGTCAGCTCGGCCATGTCCTACCAATGCATCCTGGTGTTTTGAGAACTCTGCAGATGCTTTGCAGCAATGCAAACTACGTGTTTCCAGGTAGCTATGTGCGAGTTTACTAGGGCAAGGCTACCTCACCGCAACTCAATGAAATCATACCACGGGGTGTTGATTGCCACCGAAGGCGGTCAAATGCCTTTGGCCCTCAATAGAGACAAACTTATTCGGATGAGCATATGTTGTCAGCCTCGCAACCCCCAAAAAGGGTATTCGTTTGATCCGAAAGCCCATTCTACCACAACCAACAGTCGCTATGCCCAACCGACCCATCATGAACAGCATTTCGTGCACCATGGGAATCTTGGGAGAGAAGACGGGGTAGGTTTGCCTGGGAAAACAGTTCTAACAACCCAGAAGGAAGTACGGAACAAGGGAGCAACGAAAATCCACTTTTCTCTCTTCCGCTTACTGTTGTCTGTGTTAGCTCACCACCAGCGGATCAGTCTCGTTCTCTCACCTTCACCCGGTGGCCGGGAAGTGGACTTGCGCTAAGTTGCGGGAAACCGTGCACTGTTGTGGATGCGAGGCCGCACCAATGATACTAAGCCAGATCCATTGGTTTCATCCTTTCCTCTTCGTCGGATGCATCAGGGCGCAAGGCCTGAAACCTGGGATGCATGGCTGCTAGGCGAAGTGCCTGTATCACATTGGCACGAATCCTATCTATATGAAGGGACTCTATAGACCTCTTACTGACGGAGAGGAACAAGTCTCACATGAGTGGATAGTTAGTAGAAGACCTATTGCCCCGGGATATGCAATGGTAAACCTCCAGCACTCACGCCATGAGGAGACATGGCTCTGTTTGCCTAGAAATAATCGGTGCGATATGACCACTGATCAAGGTTTCCATGACCAGGACTCAATGTGGAAAATGCAAGACATCTGCATGTGAATCTGAGGGGTAGGTCAAATAAGTTCATGATTGTCCTGTTCCAGCTTGTGCCTCTGACATCAAGAAACCACCACCTTTCTTGGCACTCAAGGCCTAACCATGGGCGAGTGGAAGGCTGAAAGCCGCGGTATCAGCCGACTTGGCTCGATTTGTTAGTGGCTCTGGCAGTGGTAAACAATAAACTTGACCTTTCCATGGCCTTGGATCAATTGGTGATTGATTCAACTGGGGCAGCCAATCAGGTGGCATGTGTTTCGAGAACCTGAGCACTTGTGAAAATTGTCGAATGTGAAGTTAGATCCGACAGAATAATGGACAGGCGACTTTTCGCCTGCAATTTCTCCTTTCCTACGTTTGGAATGATGTGAGATGGTGCCTGGTGTTTTCCATGCTTTGCTAGGAAATGATTCTGTTTGTAGTTACACGCCAAGATCCTAGAGCTGCAAACACGTGACAGCTCGAGTCCTGTGATGATGGCGGGGCTTGACCACTTTGCGATTTCAATTCGCCCATCGCACCAAAACCTGGACAGCTCGCAGCGTGGTCCACGAGACCGGTGTAAGCTGTAAGCTGGATCAATTGGGACTCGAAACCGCTCGCGGCTTGCAACCTCGAATCTTGCACTCCTTGCTTATCTCTACATTTCAGCGACTCGGGGCATGGCGAAGCGGGGCATGGCATACTACGATAAACAACATCACGACGATTGACCTTATTCTGCGACTGCATCTCCTTGATTGTCAGCACTTCTCGACTTAGTAATCGGTTCACTCTCCCGAACCAACTTACCTCGATTTCTTCTTCCCTGGCTTTCGGTGCCGTCGCCCCAACCTCCGCTTTCGGACACGTCTAGAAACTGTTGCGTCCTTGGGTCGAGAGCTTTGGCTGTTTGCTCTCTCTCCAAACGGTCGCTTGTGTCCGGGAACCAGATTGGCGATTGCACGGCATATCTTTAAGCGATAAACCTACGATACGAAACCTTTGATACCACACTCAATTACTGGCTTCTCGTCCCCACAGCTGTTTTTCGAGCGCGAGATTAAGCCAGCTCGGGGACATTACCAAGGACGCCTTCCCGGTATCACACCAGTCGGCGACTTGGTCTCAAATCTAGGCAACGTACCAGGCTGCACTGCGCATGGCCTAGTCAGACAAGACGAGGAGAGCTGGAACTTTCAAGGAATTTGTCGCGCTAGGACCAGAAAGAGTTGGGATAACAAAGATGAGCACAGAAGCGAGCGACACTTTGCCGGATGTCCCCGGAGTTCGACACCGGCAATTCTGTCGCCCATCCCGCCTCCACAGCCCGCTACACCGTCAAAGATCGACTTTACTCCGCTTGTGACGGTGGTTGATTTTCACCATGCCCGAGGACCAGAAGTCGAGGCTTGGTTCGGAGCTGAAGAAGGCAAGGACCCTGCCGTAGAGCATGGCTGGTCACTGTTACCTTTCATGGCACTGAGTGATGGCGCCCATGCGTAAGTTACCTCTCCTGCGAACATGTTGTAAGATGCGCCGGGGCAAAAGCTCACTGTGTCTAGATCGGAGGAGGATTTCTCATATTTTACCTTGTTGCGACCCCAGACCGGCAGTGAACCGGCAACGTCCTTGTTCGGTATATCGTGCACTCGGCAGCTTGACTCGTCCCAGTTAATTAACCGCCCGCCTGATGTTACACGGTCAACGGTACAGAAAGCCGTTGTGGTGATAGCAGATAGCCCTCAGTTTTTCGGTATGTTGCGCGAACGCCTGGGGATAGTGACACACGCGTGGTTCGCGCAGTGCGATTTTACCGATGTCGAAATTCTGCGAAGGTTCCAGGAGAGCCTTGCAGACGAAAAGGCACGCGGTGTGTTGAAAGAGGAGGCTGAGCGCGACCAGCACTTGGGTATGAGTCTTCGAGAGCTTATCCACGAATTCAAGTGGCAGACGCTCGTCCTGCTGAAGTGTTGCTTGCTTCAACCAAAGGTAAGACGCTTGCTCTAACCAGGCATGTGCAAGGCTCACGTAGTGTAGATGCTCTTCTTTGGATCCCGCTGCGACCGCTTGTGCATGGTGCAGTTCTCGTTGGTCTCGTTGATACCTGGTCTGATCCGCAATCTGCAAGACTGCGCAGACCCCGAGCTAAATAGCTATGAGGCAACCATGTCAAAGCCAACGAGCCTGCAGAGTAGTAATCGTGCCTCGCTCTTGAGCTACATGGGTCTTCCTCTACAAATTTTCGGCAAGGTATGAGAATCACTTCGTCGCACACTTTGAAATATGACCTGACCAGAAAAAGGGCGGTTTGTTTGGCCCCTATACCCCCTTCAGCAACTTGACATTCTCGCGGACTTTGGTACCAAATCGTACATTGTCGGTAGCACCAACTCCCTGTTGTTACAGCAAAGAGACCGCTATAGTGATATCTTGATCAATCTCGACGACAATACAGTTAACATCACGTCTACGTCTCTCAGACAAGCATTGGGACTCACCGCGGCGGATCGACGGTGGATAGATTTTCTCACCCAAGAGGTCAACGATACCTGGGACGAAGCTGATCCCAGCAGACCAAAGACATTAGGATACGCTGGCAGTGAGGAGTTTATCAGGTCACAGTTCGAGGCATACATTCTTGGACTTGTCTCGTCCGTCAAGTTCCATAACTATTTGCAATCGATAGGGGCCAAGAGCGGAAACTCAGCAGCAGAGGCGGATCCTGCGGTGGACTTTGGGCTGGACTGGGTAGAGGCTTGGATGCGTACCGAGAATTACCGCATGTGGAACGCCCACACCGATGAAAACATATTCGCAGTGTCCGAGCCAAAGCATCCTTGTGCCGGAGGTCTAACAATCGAAGACATCCAACGCCACATTGCTGAGCAGGTCAAGGATCTTCACCTGGATGAGCGTATCGCTCAGGGCCGCGACATGCTCGGTCGTAATATCGCCGCTGGCCGTGAAAAAGCCTCCAGTGTCTTCAATAAGCTGTACTCGGATATGGAATACATGAGAGAGTCCCAGCGGCGCCGCGCCGAAGAAGCCCGCATGTCAGAGGCGTCCAAACCTCAAACCGATCCACACGCCAGTCAGGCAGCTGCTGATCCCAGCAAAACGCAACAGTCTGGGCAGACGGTCGGCGCTCGTGCCGGCAACTTCATGTCTGGCTGGGCATCCTGGGCGGGCGAGAAGCGCAAGGCTGGCGGCTGGGGTGGTGGCTGGGGCAAGAAACCCGCATCAAAGCAGGGGAGCGAGAAGACCGAGTCGTCGACGGCGCCTGCAAGCCCCACGGAGAAGAACCATCAGTTTGTGGCCTTGCCAAGTTCTAGGGCGACTGCAAGCGAGGATAACGGTCTAACTCGACCCGCGACGCATGAGAGCTTTGGCGAGAGTATCCTGTCCGGGGCGCGCTCGTCGAGCGAGCGTCCAACGACCGGCGAGTCCGCAGTTGATGCTGCCTCGGGCACGGCAGCGCCGAGCAAAGAAGCCGTGAAGCCGGTCGAGCAGAAGCAGGATCCTGTGAAAGAGGAGGCCACGGCTGCCAAAGAGCAGCTAGAGAAGGCCAAAGAAGCAGACGCTTCCGCTGATGAAGACAAGAAGCCGGTAGAGGCGAAGCCAGCGTCAAATAATGAGCAGCAATAGCCCATCATCTCGACCTGGGACGGTGGCTGCGTAATGACAGATATAAAGTTGGGAAATAGACGCGTATAATGACCAATATATTCAGTACATGCTCACATGGGACAATGATAGACTGATTACTAGACATTCACCTCGCGAGAGCCATCTTCTTTTGCTTGAAGTCATGTTTCATAATTAACGTCATCGTGGTGTCTGACACCCACGGCAGTGCTCTCTCAAAACCTATCTCTTCCTTGCTGATTCGCTGCGTTGCCTTCCGACTAAAACTCTCCCCATCAAAACCCCATTTACTTTTCTACGAGACCCTCCTGATCGATGCTGGGCATAGCCTGCCTCTTTCTCCACCCCGTCAACAAGCGGTGTTCTATCCGCGTAGACATGCATACGTGCCAGTGTTGAATAGATTATCAGATTCCCAGTGTCTATATTATACCTGGATATGTCGTAAACTTGCATATTGCCGTCGTTTCGAGTATCGCATGCAGGATACCCACGTTCGGCAACCTGGTCTAATCACACACCAACGCTGGGGCGGCAGAATGGCCAACAGCGGTAATCGCAAGTCATCGGCCGGCCTAAACAAGGCAATTGCTCGTAGGAATAGCAGCGGGATATAATTTAGGCTAGATAACCTAGCTCATCATCCTCAAGACGCTCAAGGTATTCTTTGTCGAGAAGGATCTCAATACACTTCTTGATGTCGCCAACCTTGGGCATGAAACGAGATCGGATCTGGTTGATGGTCTCACTCATGAGTTGCGTGTGCTTCATCTTCTTGCGAGCCTTCATGATTCGCACGATGGCAGACTATGTCACGTTAGTAATGTGGTCAGAATGATATCTCATGCAGCGGGACTCACCTGGAGGACCAATTTACGATCTTCCTCGATCGTCTTGTTCGTCTCAGCCTCTTCTTGCTTGGCCTCCTTGACACCACCAAGGTTGAGGTTGACTCGAATCTTTTGCTCTTGAAATCGTAGTTGAGGCGGAATGTCGTGCCGGCGCCAGGCTTATCACCGCCTGACATGAGCAAAACCTTTGCCTTGAGAATAACAGCCAACGCTTGGTCAAGAACGTCGTTGCTCAACTGGGTGGCAGCAACCATGTCTTCGTACGAGTATGAGTCTTTGTCGTTAAAGAGGAGTAGAATGGCCATTTGGTATATGGAGACCTGGAAAGTGTATGGAGTCTTGCTGTTCTTGCAGTAACCGGCCTTGATCTCACCCTTACACAGGTGCCAAAGCCACGTAAGCTTTCGACCATCGTGCTTGTGCTTGTAAAATCTAATGAAACGCTCAATCTCGGCGTTGATTTCGGAGGAGGGTTGAAATGTGTGCTAGGTGGCGTCAACGGCCAGAATCCGGTACCGAGGATGGAGAATGTTGAATCAACCGGCTTGACGTATTCGACGCCCTCAACATGGTCCTTAAACTCCTTGTTGAGATCCTTGGAAATCTGCATATCTTGGAACATGCGCTGCAGCTTGTTGGTGTATTCAAAACCACACGCCTCCTTTAGCTTGCTAATCATGCTGGTCTCAGCATCATCTGATGATGAGTTGCTGTGCACCAGTCGTCGTGCCAGCATACGAGAGTAAAACTTTTGGAACACGTCCTTGTCTTCGATATACTTGAAGACTGTCATTATCTGAGTGAGAGTCGCCTCGAGCTCACCTTCCTCGATGCTCGTGCTGCTTTTCCGCAGAAGAACGTCGGTGTATTTGGCCAGGAGCTCGGGAGATTTATTCGAACCAGACTTGCACACTTCGTTCCTGTTGACGAACTCCCTGCACGCATTATCCAACGAACGTGTGAATTCTGGCTCGTCGTTGAACGCTCGCTTGACCAATCCTTGGTACTGGGTGTGTATCTCCAAGAGGGCATCCACGTAGACCTTTGGTTCCAACTTGTCGCCCTCCGAAGACTGCACCTTTGTACCGCGGCCAAACCAGCCTTGCGGACATGCGTCTCAAATCTGGTCCGTAGCGGCTCGAGGCCATCGGGAATACGTGATAGAAGCTTATACATTCTTGCCATGTCCTCCTCACGGTCGTTGTCCAAAAGGACCTGGAACTCCTCACGGAGAAGGGTCGAGTGATCGGCAATAAGAGCTTGGTTACAGGTCTTCTTCAGAGGGATGGCAATGTCCTGGTGGAGGTACATGCTGACCCTCTCCTCTTCCTCGGCCAGCCGGGACTCGGCCTTCTTCATGTACTCAACAACACTGTTCTCCGCGACAAACTGCTTGGATTCGGCCTGGTAGAATTCCTTGGTAGCAGCAAGGAAGGGCCTCTCGAAGTGGAAGCGGTAAACGTCGAGCGTCGACTTGGAGGGTCGGCTTCGTCCAAACCGAGTGACACAAACGAATCCACCACCTGCTTGATCTGGCTGTGCTCTATCGTTTCGCCGTTCCTTTGCTTTTCGACCAACTTCAGCACGGCGTCCATCACCTTGCCCGAGACCTGCTCGAATAGAACCTTGCGCCATTGCACGAGGTGGAGGGTGTAAACGTCATAGATGTTCTTCTTTCCCTCGTCAATCTCTCTCTTGACCCAATGCCGGTTGAGGTATCGGAAGAGGTGGTGGATGTACTTGGCGGCGACAGTGTAACGGCCCCATTCCTTGATGTAAAAGGAGAGAAGAGCCTCGTCGGTGTGCGACCTGGACTTGTCTACGAGGTCGCGCAGATGGGTCTGGAGGTATTCGATCAATTTGTTGTACAGTTCTTCGCCGAGAAGATGGGCTGGAGAGGTGTTAGCTGCTTGATGGACACAAACGGTCTTGCGTTTCAAGGGGTGTGGAATCCATACCTCCGCGCTGATGAGAGTGCATAGCCGGGCCACTGAGACCAACGGCCTTTTGGGCCGTGCAAAAGTTGTGGACAGCTCTGAGCGACGTCAGTAATGGAGGTTGGAGAAAGGACGAGATACGTACGTGTAAACGCCCATGTACATCTGCATGTCGATGCCGCGCTCCAGATCGTTCATGACACGGGATATTCCCGCCTCGAGGTAGGTCCATCTGTACTCGGGTCAGCATGATTACGAGAGGTGCTCCCGGCCAGACTCACGTTGCGCCGATGTCCTCCCGGTTAGGAACCGGGGCATCTGGCTCGGAGTCGAAGATCTCGAACTCATGGCGCGCGATCAGCAAAGGTGACGGTCGAGAAGTGTTAGGAGGCGGGGTCTGAGCGAGGGGCTCGTGACCGCGATGCAGAGCCTACACAGGCAGTCTATCCTCAGAGATGTGCAGCAGTAGGAATGGTTAAGTAGAGGCGAAGCTTGGTGCCTGCAGGTTCTGAGCGGACGATGCAGGAGCGCATACAAGGACCGCCTGTAGAGAGAGGACGGTGGTGGTGGTGCTGTCGAGGCTGGATGGATAAGTAAGGTAGGTAATGGTCCAGGCCAAGGAACAGCTGGCGGGGCGGTGACGGCGACAAAATGCAGAACTGGCAAGTGGACTTGGTCGCAGGGCGCAGGTCGGGAAGAAAGGTGAGAGAGGAGAGCAGTAAGGAGGCGGAAGCTGGGGATAATGAACGACGGGGACAGAAGGGTGATGATAAGTAACGGAGGATTAGGCAGTCAGACCCAGCAGACCTCGAAAGCGGCGTGATACAGGACGGTTAACGGAAAGCCTCCCAAGGTTGCTGGCTAAAGCGGGTTGGTTGAGCCAAAAAGGCTTAGCACCGGATTTTGCCTCCTTTCACCGCACGCCCGAAAGGTGTTATTGCCATTGGCTGCCTTGCTTCAACTTGTCCTTGGCCGTCGAGGTCCAGCCAACCAACCAGCAAGGTGCTGTAAAATAAAAGAGAAGAAAGAAATTTAAGAATAATACGCAAACGAAAAGAAAGTACCGGTACTGTACTGTAGCTCAAAGGAAAATTCAATTATATATAATGTGCTTTTTTCTCTTTCTTTCTTTTTACAAAGACTACCGGCAATTATGTACTGTACAGCACAGCATCTTCAATCTACTTGGACAACAAGCTCCGAGCGCTAGCGTAATGAGCGGTACAACCTACAGTGGCAGAGTCAGCCATCCCGCTTCCAATTATGGCATCACCAATATTCACAGTGAGATGATAAAAGTCTCGCCTACCTCGCGATTTCCATCCAAATAAAGGGTTTTACTTATACGAAGCCTTGAGAACTACACATTTAACTGTCGAGTTCATTACGGCACCATGTCATTACAAAACCATTATAACTTTATCATATTTCTAGTCGTTTGTTGTTAGATATTTTGTTGACTATTTGTCGAGACATCTGCGCTGGATATGCGGATTCTCTTCCCTCCCACTGTAGTCATACCCGGTGCTGACTCTGCAGGAACGAGTCGCAGCATCACTCTAGGCCGCCATATGCACATATGCAATGAGGCTGATGTCCCTCTATACTCTTTCTTACTGCAATCATTGGTCACCACCATGTGATCATAGCACGCCTATAACATTATAGCAACGGATTTGAGCCCCTAAGCTCGCTGGTCTATAGTATCCTACACAACGAAAAGAAGTATCGACGTGCTGTATATGCACCGACAATGACCCTCTGTTCATATTCTACAGCACTAGCCTTGGTAGTTGTGGGTGTGTCAGTGGTGTCTTACTGGAAGCGAGAGCAGAAACCCATCAGCCACAGCGCTCAACGAGAGATTGAACTAAAAGTGTCAAAGATACTCGAGCTTATACAAAATGACCAGTGGTCTGAATTACAGCAGCATTTCACTCCTATACTTCGGTTTTTTCTCACTGCGCATGTCCTAAAGAAAGGCTGGCAGCTCCTGTCTATGACCACAGGTCCTGTGCAATCCATCGGCAATCCGACCATCTCTTCAGGTTGGATTACAACGGTCAAGGTGCCAGTCTCTTTCAAGCGATATAGTCTCGCTATGATACTGCAAATGACTCCTAATGGAGGCCTTTGCGGGCTCCGGTTCGCACCTCTAGGGCTCGCTGGGTTGGGACCGGTCTGGACATTGCCGCCCTATGCAACAGTTGGTTCATCTCGTCAAGAAAATCTGAAACTTGGCGAACAGAACAAAGTCGAAGCAATCATGCAGTTGCCAAAAGAAATCAGCATACATCCGTGTGTTATCTTTCTAGCTGGGTCAGGACCGGCTGATAAGGACTCGACAATGGGTGTTCTGAAACCATTCGCAGACCTCGCACTGGGGCTGTCCGAGCAGGGAGTTGCAAGTATACGGTTTGACAAAGTAACACGAGTACATCCCCGGCGCTTTCGAAGAAACAAATCATTTACACTGGCCGATGAGTATATGGACCAGGCCTCGGGCGCAATCCAGTACGCTCAGAATCACGCTGAGGTTGACAAGCAGAGATTGTACATACTCGGCCATAGTTTGGGAGCCGTAGTAGCTGTGCATATCGCTAGCACAAATCCCGTCGTTAAAGGTTGTATCATTATGGCAGGCCCTGCGAAGCCTATGTACCATGCATATATACGCCAGCTTCGCTACTTTGCTTCACTGGATGGGGAACCTCTGGACACGCTACAACAAATACACAAAGCCGAACAGGAAGCACAATATGCAGATAGTCCTGAGCTCAGTAACTCAACACCTGCAGACTGTTTACCTTTCGGACTCCTGCATCATACTGGATCCATTATCATGCCCTTGACCCCGTGAAAGCAATAGCTAACATGGACAAGCCTGTTTTGTGTCTGCAAGGCTCGAGGGATTACCAAGTCGACGTCGTAGAAGACTACGGGCAGTGGGTTTCGGTTCTTGAAAAGAAGCGAGATGCAGAGTTGCACCTGTACGAGGGCCTGAATCATGCTTTTGTCCGAGGAGAAGGGCAACCCACACAAGCGGAGTATGACGTGGTGGGGAACGTCGACGAGGTTGTCATTCGTGATGTAAGTAGGTGGGTTTTGAGTACTCGCTGAGCCTTTCATTCTTCACGAGTTATATTCATGGTAGAATTCTGGCCTAATGGGTTGCCTTGAGCCGGTAACCAGCACGAGAAATATCGTATGGTCTAGCGGAGTGCTCATCACATGTTTGCACATCATACATGAGTAAACTGATAGCAAGCGCCTATATGAAGCATTCTCGGGAGGCTATATTTTAAGACTGCATTCATGTCTTTCACCGCTACGGATCAAAACTCCACACCACATCTCCACTGGGAACGGGCATCATGTTACAAGTTTCGCTTTGAAAGACCAACACAAATCTATTATCGATTGGGAACGGGTACTCCGTGTCGTTGTATACATAATATCTATCAAGGTGACTACATGAGACCAGAGAACATACACTCCTGACGCCTTACGCATGGAGTCCAAACAAACAAAACCATATGCAGAGTGTAACAAACAATATCCATCGCTGTTCCGGGTATTCCAATTGTGCCGTTGAACACCTCTTTCCAATCTTAAACGCGCGCATCGTCGTCGTCTCCACCTCCAAGTCGCTCTATTGTACGGAAGATGTTGACTGTAAGATTAATTGTCCAAGCTATAAGCCCAACTAACATAAAGGTAGCAAGAGCCTTGGCCAGCGACCGCACATCGGTGTCCCTGACGTTGTGATAGATCAGGCTCTCAAACGCAAGGGCCGTGCTAGCAGATTTAAAAATAATGAAGAAAAGGTCGAGTAGAATAAGTGAGATTTTGTTGACTCCGGACCGTAGACCAAGGGGCTTCCCGGTGTACTCGTCCCAGAGCATATAGCCAATATAGGGCACCGCCACGCTGTCGACCACCATTGCCACGACAGATTGGGTGCGCTCGGCGCTCTCATGTTCTATGGCATCTTCAAGCCGGAAAATCTCACCGGCGATGCCTAGAGCGCAAATGGAAGTAATGAGAACAGTCATTCGGAACAATAACGGTGCAAGGGAATGGCGCATAACCATGTTCCAAACTCGCTTAGAAAGCGCCAGGGTGCGTCGCCGTCGCGAGGCTTCCTGGTCCAAAGGGTTCGGCATGACGTCTACTGGACGCCCAAATGTAGGTTGAAGTTTGGTGAGCTCGCTATAGTCGATCACCTCTGACTCCTCATTAGCCGCGCGCCCCAAGCCGACGAATGGACAAAGTCATGCCAGGTCGTGGCAGTCTCGGCCATGGCTGGCCGCGGGGCGTAGCCGGCTACGATGACAGGTTCGGCAGATCGCAAGTGGTCCCATTTTCGCCCGCGTCTTGATGCTCGGCCGTACTTAAGTATGTGAGGGACCTTGGATCGTGTTGCTTGAGCCTGGCCTGCGAGAGGGTCTTCCCACTCCACGAACCCGTCCTTGGAGACGCGTCTCTCCGGCTCACTCGGGGAAGAATTGTGCTGAGCTTGAACAGATCGAGGGGAGGGCTGAGGAGTCGCAGCTGGTCGCCATTTACCGAGCCGTACCTCGGTTCGTAGGAGTCGATCCACGCTTGGGGACGATTAGCGACGCGAGGACGAGGGCGGGAACGGAGAGGAAACGACTCACGCGGAAGGGATCTGGGCGCACGCAGGCGAGGCGCGGTATCACCAGCCGCGAAGCTCAGCGTGCTCACGGATGCAGGACCCCAGCAGACCCGGAGCTGCCGGCGGGACGTGAATGGGGTGAGCCGCTCATGGCCTCAGCGACAAGAGTTTACTGTGAATGAAGCAGAATGCACCGAGGCCAGGCGCATGGAAAGAAAATGCATGTTCTAGCTAGGTCGATGGCATGGCGATCTCAGGCAAGGAAAAGCGATCATGAGGCGGATGAGCCGAGTCGTCGGCAAAAAGAGGGAAATCGTGGGCAAGGGATGGTCCGGTGATGATGATGGGACATGGAGTGTGTCCCGAGTACAACCTGCTTTTGGTACTTGCCCTGGCAATCGTCAGGTGCCTGGCAACCTGTGACGTCCCAGCCTGCAGGCCAGGCCAGGCCATGCCAGACCATGCTAGGATCGCCTTACGTAAGGCAGCCACCCATGCTGGCAATTGCTCGCTAGCCATCAGAATGGCGGGCCCTTGCTTCAAGCAGCCAAAGTCAAGCCGAGCCCAGAGTGAGCTTATTAACTCAAAATTAAACGTCAGACAGGGGTACCATGAAACGGCCGGCCTATCATTCCTTTTGGTGGAGGGCTGGCAACAACCCCAGACCTACCAAGCTCACCAAGACACCAAGCTGATGGCGAAGCGACTTGGCGGCCCCTACTGTATCTGGCGAATAACATCGTTGGTGGAATTGCGGGAATCTACTTTACGAAAAGACATGGCGTCTCAGTCCAGTTTATTATGGTAATATCAAGTCTGAATTGTTAGAACGTCACCCTCTCTGCTTGGCTGCAGAATGCTACTATATGTGCATCAGTTCTCTATTCTCAATACTCAATCACTAAAACGGTTAGGCCGAGTCCAGGCAGTGTGACTGGTGTAGTGATGATTGGGCATGACAGTGTACAATCAGGCCCCGGCCTCGCTCAATCTGAGTCTAGAATCAGTATATGAATAGACCTTTGGAATCCAGCGAGGTGACATTGGGTGCTGAGGTCAGGGCTAAATGCCACGAGTCCTAGGTCTTGTATGCCGGCTCGTGATACTGTAGATATATGTTACCATAAGCTCAAGTCACTAACGTTTAGTGCGAATAGCATTGCCGAAAAAGGGAAACGGCTGAGATGAGGTCAAATCAAATCTACAAACAAGTTCCGATGGTTGACAGCATGGCAATCGATCAAATATCCGTTCGCTGTGCTGGACGAAGCATGAAGGCCCAGGAGCCCTGAGCCTGCTGGCTCAACCTGATCCTGATTCACACATGACCTGAGCGATTGCTGCTTGAATACACAACTACTTGGACCATGGCATTGGCAGGCAAACAGCCTCCCTCCGGTCTCGTCTCGTCACCCATGCGAGCCCAGCACGTTCAAGCTAAAGGGTACCGATGCAGGAGGATCCCGACCGCTCGCCGGTTTAATTGAGTGCAGGCCGTGGTTGGGGGTCGTGTTGGGCGCATGCAACGGCTGGGGCAGCTCATCAGGTCGCGACGCCTCGAGATTCGTCAATTGAATGCCCAAGGTCATCGACGGAATGCCCAAGGACGTCAATGTTCATGCAGGGCACATGATGGTCCAGCCTGTAGGAGGCTGCCGTGAGCCAGGCCCGGACGTTGAGTGGTGCGTTGCTCCCCGCGACCCTGCGTGTCACCTGACGTCGCGCTTTCACTAACGCACCTCCCTGCCCGGCGACGCGCAGGCGCCCAAAACCACCTTCACCTCCTTCGATGCGCTGGTTGGGCTTTACCGGGATCACTTACACGCCGTTGCACGACCCGTTGCGTTGCGACCCAATCCGACCACATCTGCACGCCTGCATCCCGTCTGCGCAGTCCCGTCCTCCGCTGCGGTTGCATGATAACTACCGCTCGCCCCCATTGCCCGTGTGCCCGGGGAGGTGCTCGACCTCCGTGGCTCCAACTACTGTTGAGCCCGTACCAAACTCATGCCTACGTCGCCACGATCACGACCACTCAGCATCCTGAGCCCCTTCAGAACGAGGGCCCCTAAGCAGAGGGGCCAGAAGGATAGGACCCGCCAAACCGGCAGCGAACCGCCTCCCTCGCTCGAGAAGCCCCCGTCATCCCTCCACCTCCGATACCCAGCAAGATGGCCCTGACCTTGAAGGACCGCGGCGGCCGCCTCCAGGCCTTTGCGCGCGGCAACTCTGAAGCCAACGCGCCTCCCAACCATACCCACGATCATAGCCACAGGAACCAGGCCTCAACAAAGCGCTCGGAGACGCCACAAACCGCTGCACCCGCCGTACCCACCAGGCAAGAGGTGGTCGACTCTGCCAAGGTTCCCGTTCCCAAAACCAGTCGCTATGCTTCTCCCCATCAGCGAGATGGCAGCGTTGCGAGCCAGCCGGCGGCGCAATCGCCGCCTCATGCCGGCCACCCGTCGCAGACCCGCCGACCCCGAGCAAGTTCCAATGATCGCCACAATCGCCCCGAACGCCCCGACGTGTTGTTCAATGGCTCACAACTTGGTGATGGTTTCATGAACTCGGGCTTGACGACACCACACAATGAGCGCGACATTGTATCGCCCGAGCCCACGCGCCAAACAAAAAAGTCACCCGTCTCTCTCAGCCAGCACCCTCTTCTCCGTGGACAATTTGAAGGGGCGCACGAGGTAGCGATGATGCTTCATTTTATCTAGGAGATGACGGGTTCATGAGAGTCATTACAGGTAGCGGTCGCCACGCCCCGTCTAACATGAAGGATGGTTTCCACGACGCCACCCTGACCGACCGCAAATACGAAGAAATCAACGGCAGCCGCCATCAGCTCCCTACGTCCCCAACCCCTCGGCAGGCAAAGCTTCCCATGCGCGAGGTCAAGGTTCGGAAGCCTCAGACCGAGCGACGCGAAGAACCAACTCTGTTAGACGAGACTCGAGTGTCGTCGCCTACTTTTGAAAGCACTAGGTGGCAAGCACAACACAAGAAGGAATCTGGACACCGGCCCCTATGTTTCACGAAGTGGACGAGCTAGACTCTTGCGCCGAGCTCGAGGAGCCACAAACAACCCCAAAGGCGTCCAAACCCAGAGCAACGCCCAAGACAGCCAAGGCGGCGCCCCAGAAGGTCCTTATGGAGAGCTCCATGCCCGTCACCAAGGCAACACGAGATGATTTCAAAGAGAAGAAGCGTCGTCGCGTGAGTCTAGACTATGACGACAAGGCCCTCAGCTCGATGGCCTACGCACAACTACAGCAGGAGGACTTTGACTTTAATCCATCGGCGGTGGCGGCGCACATTAACTCGGAGTCGCAAGGCGACGAACATGCCTCGTTGCTGGAGAGGTTTCTGCAGCAGAGCGAGAAGGAACAGCGCAGCATGTTTGCAAACATGTCAATCGCTGATTGGGAGGCGTCAGGCGATTGGTTCATAGACCAGTTCGCGGATTTAATGCATCGGTTACGGGACGCTAGAAAGACCAAGCGGCGGATCGTCCGCACGTTTGAGGAAGAAATTGCTAATCGGGAGGAGATGGTGCGGCTAAGGTCGGAGGCTATTGACCGAAAACTTGTCAAGATGAAGCAAGACGGGCAGCGTGTAGTTGAGGATAAGGACCTCTAGTTAAGAGTGGCAGTGTATACTGGAGGACAAGGGCTATAGGTGGCAAGCGAACTGTATGGGGTTTGACGGAGTACTATAACGACTATCACGACATGCATCAGTTGGAGTTTGGTGGCTTTGCTCTGGGGTCTGCTCACGACATGTACCTCTCGGATGATTTGGCGTTCAGGTAGCAATTCATTGAACTTCTTTTGCTTTGATCACAGAGCAGCCGCTCCGGCGCTTCATAAACCACGCGACGCTACTAGACAGAAACAAGGGCTAGGACTCGCTGTTTCAACGTTGAGCTCATATGCGAATGGCTTCCTTCACTCTGCGATCGCGACCCACGATCATGCGGAGCTGGCAGCCCGGCCGGCCCTGGAAAATGCCATTGCGCACACCTTCGGTGTACAGCTCGTAGGCGGGGTAATATGCGTCGACAAACTTGACGACCTGGTCCGGCGTCATGCCGGCGGAGGGTCGCCTCTTTCCAGGCGCAGCTGGTCTTCCTGCTCCTGGCGCCAGGCGTAGACGTACTCGAGATCCTCGGCGTCGATGTGGATGAAAGCGTCGAAGAGGTCAGTGATTTCATTGTACAGGCGCAGCATGTCGTTGATGTGGAGGAGGTGCTCGAGGCGGTGCTTGAAGAGGGTGCGGTTCAGGGCGATCCACTTGGCCTCGACCTCTTCCGGCTTCAGGTCTCGGAAGCCGACGCACCAGCCCTCGAAGATAATGGCCTGTATGGGCGGCTCGCCGGGCTGGTTTACGGGTTTCCACTCGGATTCTGGGAGGCGATCGCCCTGGCCGGAGAAGGCGGCCTTGTCGTAGAGCGGCAGCTTGATGGGCTGGCCGTTGAGCAGGGCGGTGAAGATGCCGATGGCCAAGGGCATATCGTGTGTGCCTGTCGATTTCCACGCAGTTAGACAGAAGGGTTCCGGATCCGTCGTCGCTAGCACGGGGCTTTGGCAAAGGGGCGTTACCAGGCTCCCGCGGTGCTGCAGCAGGGCGTTGTCGGGGTGGGCCTTGGCCAGGGCCTCCTGCTGGGGACGGCGGAGATAGAAGTCGTCTATGCTGCAGACGAGCGTGGGGACGTTTTGGCTGACGAGGGCGGCGGCGAGAGCCCTGACCAAGGTGGTCTTGCCGGCGCCCTGGATGCCATTGAGGCCGACGATGAAGGGGCGGTTGGGCACCTGAACCTGGTGTCGCTTGAGGTGCTCGAGGATGAAGGGGACGCAGAGGGGTGTCCTGTCGTCGACGAAGACGGGCGGCTGCTGCATTGTGAGGGTTGGGGCTGGGGTGCGAGGGTTATGTCGAGGTGTCCGCAGACGAAGAAACAGGACGTCTTGACATTGAGGGTTGTAGATAAGATGGCGCGGGCTTATCGCGCGTGGTGACGACAGCAGCCGTTTGGTGCTTTGCTTTTGCTTTAGCCCAGAAGGTGCTGGTCTGGGGATGTGGGGAACTGGTGTGGGGTTGACGACAGGCCTGAGTTGGGGTTCAGCATGGGCGAGGGATTCTTTTCTTGTGTTTTCCTTTTGCTTTGGTTAATTGATTTTTCTTCTTTTTGTTTTTGTCTGATTATTTATATATATATTTTTTAACTTTTCTGCTGTACAGTATTTTAGCTATAATAATGCGCAGATAGCTTAGCATTTCTGCTGAGCTCATGAGTGCTTAACATTTGATC
The DNA here is from genome assembly GCA_020081605.1 of Albifimbria verrucaria. Lineage (NCBI taxonomy): Eukaryota > Fungi > Ascomycota > Sordariomycetes > Hypocreales > Stachybotryaceae > Albifimbria > Albifimbria verrucaria. The sequence goes on from JAHREC010000049.1 coordinate 1,487,273, forward strand.
TCACAGTAAACTAAGACATGTATAGCACTGGTACGAAGTCATTGCGAGATAGGTAGTCTTGTTGAATTAATGCAATACTCGAATAAATAAATAGATAAATAAATAAAATGCATGTTGCTCACTTACCGAATTGTCGCCCCGTCCTGCTAGACTACACGGTCCCGTGTTTCATTGCCGCTCTCCCTCCCTCCGGATAAACTGGCAGCTCCTCCGCAGTCCCGAACCGGGCCTCGCCTCGGAGTCATGCACCATCAGTGGCCCTCCCTTGTTGCGTGCTGCTCTCAACACTAACCCCTTGGCCATTGGCGTATGGGCGTCCACATGACTTCATTCTCTTGCCCCGGGTTTCGGTTCACATGTGAAGCTGAGCCTTGGCCCAGACTGGCCTAGCGCCTCCCGCCCGCAGACCCCTCGGTACGGAGTAGGTACCTCCTCAGGTACCTCCCCAAGTATCCACCAGCCAACTCAACTATGCCGAGGCTCCCTCCGCGGCTCACCTTGTTTTAAAGAACCGAGCTTCAACTCTCTCTCGTCCTCTCGTCCTCTCCTCCTCCTCTCATCTCACAACCTCCCTCCCACCCTCTGCTTCTCGTCATCCACCGAGAAGCTCTGTACCATCACACACAAGACGTCTCAGCCGTCGCACATCACAATGGTTGAGCAATTGCGATACGACGGCCAGGTTGTCGTCGTCACCGGCGCCGGCGGTGGCCTCGGCAAGGCCTACGCCCTCTTCTTCGCTTCTAGGGGCGCCAATGTCGTCGTCAACGACCTGGGCGGCTCCTTCAACGGCGAGGGTAACTCCTCAAAGGTACCTCTACCGACTCCTCGTGCTCTCCCGCTCCCTGCTAACCTTCTCAGGCCGCCGACGTGGTCGTCAACGAGATCAAGGCCGCTGGCGGCAACGCTGTCGCAAACTACGACAGCGTCGAGAATGGCGACCGCATCATCGAGACCGCCATCAAGGCTTTTGGTCGCATCGACATCCTCCTCAACAACGCCGGCATCCTCCGCGACGTCAGCTTCAAGAATATGAAGGACGCCGACTGGGATCTCATTAACAAGGTCCACGTCAAGGGCTCCTACAAGTGCGCCCGCGCCGCCTGGCCCTATTTCAGGAAGCAAAAGTACGGCCGTGTCATCAACACCGCGTCCGCCGCCGGTCTGTTTGGCAGCTTCGGCCAGACCAACTACTCCGCCGCCAAGCTGGCCATGGTCGGCTTCACTGAGACCCTCGCCAAGGAGGGTGCCAAGTACAACATCCTCTGCAATGTCATTGCCCCCATTGGTACGTTGACCGCCTCTCGCCCTGATTCCAGCTGCTAACCGCCGCTCAGCCGCCAGCCGCATGACCCAGACCGTCATGCCTCCCGACGTTCTCGAGAACCTCAGGCCCGAGTGGGTCGTGCCCCTCGTCGCCGTCCTCGTCCACAAGAACAACGAGGAGACGGGCGGCATCTTCGAGGTCGGCGGTGGCCACTGCGCCAAGCTCCGCTGGGAGCGATCTAGCGGTCTCCTCCTCAAGGCCGACGACTCCTACACCCCCGGCGCCATCCTGAAGAAGTGGAACAAGGTTGTCGACTTCTCCAACCCTCAGTACCCCACCGGCCCCAACGACTTCCTGGGTCTGCTGGAAGAGTCCATGAAGATGGGCCCTAACGAGCAGGGTGAGACGCTCGACTTCAAGGGCCGTGTTGCCCTCATCACTGGTGGCGGCGCTGGTATCGGCCGCGCCTACGCCTTGGCCTTTGCCAAGCACGGCGCTTCCGTCGTCGTCAACGACCTGATGAACCCCGACGACGTCGTCGCGGAGATTAAGAAGCTAGGCGGCAAGGCCGTCGGCGTCAAGGCGTCCGCCGAGGACGGCGATGTTGTCGTCAAGGGCGCCATCGACGCCTTTGGCCGCGTTGACATCATCGTCAACAACGCCGGTATCCTCCGCGACAAGGCTTTTAGCAACATGGACGACAACCTGTGGGACCCCGTCATGAACGTCCACCTGCGCGGCACCTACAAGGTGACCAAGGCCGCCTGGCCCTACTTCCTCAAGCAAAAGTACGGCCGTGTCCTAAACACCACCTCCACCAGTGGTATCTACGGCAACTTTGGCCAGGCCAACTACGCTGCTGCCGTAAGCTAGCCTCCTCCCTGCGAAGCAAACCCAGCTAACATGTTTAGAAATGCGGTATCCTCGGTTTCTCCCGCGCTCTCGCGCTCGAGGGCTACAAGTACGGCATCTACGTCAACACCATTGCCCCCAACGCCGGCACCGCCATGACCGCCACCATTATGCCTCCCGAGATGGTCCAGGCCTTCAAGCCCGACTACATTGCTCCCTCGTGCTCGCCCTCTGCAGCGACAAGTGCCCTGACCCCACCGGTGGCCTGTACGAGGTCGGCAGCGGCTGGTGCGGCAAGACCCGCTGGCAGCGAACCGGAGGCCACGGCTTCCCCGTCGACGTCCCCCTCGTCCCCGAGGAGGTCCTCAAGTACTGGAAGGACATTGTCGAGTTTGACGGCCGGGCCGACCACCCTGAGAAGACCCAGGATGGTCTGCTGAAGATTATGGCTAACATGGAGAACCGTAGCAAGCCCAAGAAGGTATGAGATTTTCTTGCCATTTGACGCGCGGATAGGCAGTCTTGTATATACTTTTCTAGCGTTAGATAATGCAAATCCTGCCAACTCAAGGCTAATTCAATGTTAGACGACCGAGTCTTCCGGTGACAGCTCGCATCTCGCCGCCATCAAGAAGGCTCAGCAGCAGGAGGGCAACCCCACCGAGTTCAAGTACGAGGAGCGTGATGCCATCCTCTACAACCTGGGCGTCGGCGCCAAGCGCACCGACCTCAAATACGTCTTGTAAGTATCTACACGGTCCCGCCAGGCTTCCCAGCCGGTCTAACACACGTGGCAGTGAGGGCGCCGAGGACTTCCAGGTTCTGCCGACCTTTGGCGTGATCCCCCTTCAACGCCGAGATGCCCTTCAACTACGACGACATCGTGCCCAACTTCTCCCCATGATGCTGCTGCACGGCGAGCAGTACCTCGAGGTGCGCAAGTTCCCCATCCCGACCAGCGCGCGCCTTGTCTCGCGCGGTCGCCTGCTCGAGGTCGTCGACAAGGGCAGCGCCGCCATCGCCAAGAACGGCATCACCACCGTCAACGCCGACACGGGCGAGGACGTCTTCTACAACGAGATGACCGTCTTCCTGCGCGGTTGCGGTGGCTTCGGCGGGCCCAAGAGGGGCGCTGACCGCGGTGCCGCCACCGCCGTCAACGAGCCTCCCAAGAGGGCGCCCGATGTGGTCGTCGAGGAGCAGACCAAGGAGGATCAGGCCGCCATCTACCGCCTGAGCGGCGACTACAAGTAAGTCTAGCCACGGCCCCATTGCCGACAATGCTAACCTTCTTAGCCCTCTACACATCGACCCCAGCTTTGCCAAGATGGGCGGCTTCAAGGCCCCTATCCTCCACGGCCTCTGCACATTTGGCATCGCCGGCAAGGCCGTTTACGAAAAGTGAGCATACCCGTCCCTACTTCCGCAACCGTCTACTCACATATCCTAGGTTCGGCGCCTTCAAGAACATCAAGGTCCGCTTCGCCGGCGTTGTCATCCCCGGCCAGACGCTCGTCACGGAGATGTGGCGAGAAGGCAACAAGGTCACCTTCCAGACCAAGGTCAAGGAGACGGGCAAGATGGCCATCGCCGGCGCAGCGGCGGAGCTCGTGGGCGACGCTGGCAAGGCGTAAGAGGATGACACGAACGTGTAAGACATTGGGGATCACAAAAGTACAACCCTAGAAGCCATGTATTATGAAGACTGTACGCAACACTCGTAAAGCAGAAACATTTCCCTACCACCTATTCTCGTTGCTCGTTTATGATATTCTGTAATGCGCCACTTGGTCGCATAGGCATCGCCCATCCGCAAGCTGCCTGGGTATATATAATGTAGTTTGTATCCTCCTCCCAATGAGCCTGCCGTAGAGCGCCCCAACGCAAAGCTGTCCCATGCACTCGAGTGAAATCGATCGCTGTAGAGGCCTCATGCGCTATCTCACAACCCCAAGGTAAGCATAACCCGTTTCTGTTCCTGATCCGTTCCATAATGTCCCAAGACGCCGTTCAAACAAAGATGGACTCAACAAATATATCAAATAACTCGGCCATTGTTGGCACCCTGCCACCAGAAAAGACACGCTCAAACATGGCGTTCGATTCACGTGAGACGAAGCCCGTCTCCAAAAACGACTTCTCTGCGCCGGAGAGGTCACGGTTCTCTGCCAACTTCCACTTACGCTCCGCTTCCTCACGAGCTGCCTGCAAAACCTCCTCGGCGTCCTCCGACTCCCACAGATTGCAGCGATCGCACTCCTTACAGGGGCGAGGGTCGCCGTCGGGTCGAAAGTGCTCGCAGAAGTGGCGGTAGCCCTCATCGCTCAGGTCGCTACGGCAGACATAGCACATCTTATAGCCGCAGGGACATGTAAGCTTGTTACAGCCAGCGTTCTTGACAAACGATGTATTGCATCGAGGGCAGACACGCTTGATGGCCATGCTCATTGCCTGTTCGACCTGCGTACGCAGGGCAACAAGCGAAGACTCGTTGCAAACATGAATGTCTGCCCATGACTTGTTGCAAGATAGGCACGATGGTCGTCCACATTCTGGGTTTTTGCAAGTAAACTTCATGCCACGACGACGCCGGCGATGCCTTCCGATGGCCTGCCTCCACTCAGCCGAAATGCTTCGTCCCACCGTCGGCCCACGGCTTAGCAGTATGCAAATCAAAGAAGACAGCAAGGCAAGAGGGACAATCAAAGGCAGACTGAAGATGCAAACCAGAAGGAGAAGAATCTTGCAGAGACTATCTACCCTGATGCGGAGTCGTCCTTCGTGAGAGGGCATGTATATATCATCAATCTCAGCGTAGCTGCAGAAGGGGCAGCGAATGAGAGGCAGCTTAGACGCAACAAGGCTGTGTTCTGCCAGCCTCTGGTCAAGTTTGTGCAGGATGTTGGCACCTTTTTCCTCCTCAAGCATAGCACGATACATGTGTTCGTAGGGGATCAGCCCCGAACACCCGTCACCTTCAACCGCGATGCACCGTAGTGTTCCGGTCTCGGGGTTGATGCTGCTGAGCCAACCCTGTCCAAACAGAGCTTCCTTTATGGAGTATTGCACACAACGGAAGCAGATCATATGCCCTTCCAGAGTACATTGTGTAAACTCTTCAAACGGACTGGAGCTGAAACAGCATGTGCATTCGTGAGTCATGCCAGCCTCCTCGGCCTCTTCAGTATTGAGAAGAACCGCGAGGCAGCGGTCTTTGGTCTCACGCTCTTGGCGGTCCCGGGTTCGTAGTGGCGCTATGAGTGTGTCGTAGAGTTCCCGGTCGAGCTCGGGGCTGCCAGTGGGCTGTATCGTGGGAACGATGGATCCTTGGCCAGTAGAACGCCATGTCACCAGCGGGTGGTTTTCCGCTTCACCCGTCGCGATCGGCTTCCTCCTCATAAATAGAGAGGAGATGGTGAATCGCCACGATTTTGACGACAGGCCCACGAGCGTCTTTCGGGCTTCCAGGTACGAGTAGTTGGACTCGGCGAGAACGGCGTTGATGGTTGACTTGGACAGGCCTTTGAACTCCTGCCAAGCCAGCGACCGCACCGCCTGTTTGTAGCCGTCGCTTCTGAAGACCTCAGTCTTGGGGACCTTCTCGGATGTCTCGCCTTGTTTATCCGGGACCCTCCATCTCCCCTTGACCCATGCGGCGCGGTTCTTGAGAATGGCATCGGCCGCCAGGGCTAGCCTTGATTCGCCATCGAAGTTGGAGAGGAGCTCACGGAAGACCTCGACTTGGACGTCGGGGAAAACGGCCACAAGGGCTTCCAGGCAGTTGTTCAACTCACGCAGGTCTGGCTGCTCGGGCGGGAGGGCTGATAGCTGCGCCTCGTCGTAGATGTATTCGTGGAGGTCGGAGGGATCAGGGCCAGAGCGTGACTGGGACCGGCTGACGGAGGATCTAGCGCCAGCGGCGAGCAGGCCAGGAAACACCATGGTGTATGATCATGCTGGGAGGCTGCGTCACGTAGGAGCGCTGTTAGCTTGTTGTCGCTGTGATGTGATGAGGTCAAGTTGGAAGGGATAGTGCCAGGTTTGGGATGCGTGGGGATTACGGCCAAGGTACTTGGTACCTCCGTCCCGCATGCCTGTCACGCTTAGCGTTGGCGGCTCACAACGTCCACCCTCTCGAGGCCAGGCGCGACACAGAAGTTGACCACTTCAACTTCTTGTGGAAGAACATCATGAAACACGCTTGGGTGAACCTGCCTCATGCCAGATCTCACTATTGCATCCTCGACGCTAACCTTTCAAGGGAATCATTACAGTTTTCCCTGTCAATCGGGGCAGGAGCATGCCGACCGTCCATGCTACCTTAGTAGGTCATAGACATCCACTGACTCTGCTATCGTATTGACAGGAAATTCTGTTCTGAATGACATTCCGAACGAAGGAAGGGGATGTTTCAAGTAATGGTAGAAGCAATCATGATCAAAGGACAATTTTGAGAAGCGCAAGACAAGAGGAAAGGGGTTTTACTTACACGGAGGCTACTCAAGCCTCCGCCTCTTCCTCCCCTCTTCCTCGGGGAGGAGAGGGGAGGAGGAGGAGGAGGAGCCAAGGGCGGCCGGGTTGGTGGTCCTTCGAGGACCAACTCTCCCTCGAAAACAGAGGGATGGGGGAGGGCGGGCACAGTCCTCGCCAGAGTCCAGCAGGACAGGTGCATCCGCACCCGGGAAGGCAGGGCTGGCGGACGCACAAAAGTGCGCCTTGAGCTGGCGCACCAGCTCGACGATGGTGGGTAGGGTGACAGGCATCTTCTCACGATAGAATATGGTGATGATAGTCTAGAAGAGAATTCTGTGCGCCAGCTCGACGATGGTGGGGAGGGCGGCGGGCATCTTCTCACGATAGAATATGGTGATGATGGTCTACAAGAGAATTCTGTACGGGGATCTTGATTTAAAACTGTTCAATTCTCCTCCATGGTTGGAAGGCATTAGCCCTTCGCTCTTTCCATTTTTCTGCTCCTTCCAATTCCTAGGGAAGGAGGTACGTCGCTGGCGTACTAGTCATGACGACGCACCTTCCTTCCCGACACACGGCGTATAAATTGGAAGTAGCAGATTGGCTTAGAGGGAATTTCGATTCGAATACGAGGGCACCATCGTATTCCGGACTAGGTATGTCGCAGAATCTTGATGATCTGTAAAGTAAATCTGTCGCGAGTTGCTACACACAACCAAGAAGCATCAGTTCGGAGGCGTATGCAGAGCCATGACAACACCCTTCCTAAGTGATCGGGCCATGGCTATTCTAAAAGGCTTGAAACTACAAATGTTAGCTACTCATGATGAAAATTTGGAGTTCTTGTCAAGCTCGAATTTCCAGACGATATTCTATACTTCGACGTGGTAAGACACGAAGGATAAGTTTCTACAGTATTCGGTGAATATTGTTGTACAAATCCACACTCGCATGGGTAGATCGTTCTTATAACTGATTCTAGGGCAGTCACAATCTACTGGTATAGGGGCTGCATGCGAGAAGGCCTCTTTACTTGTTTCATCATTTTCCATATTCGTCATATACAAATATTGATTATGATTAGACAATTTAAAATTTGAATGGATAAAATCCAGAACGTGGCTGGAGTACACAAAATTGTTAAGGGCGAGCTCTTTCCTTCAAATCGATAAGAATTCAAAGTCAGTTACCGTATATGGTATCACTTATAGCGATGTATCCTGTACCTTATGAAAATGCATCCTGCATATCACGACACGGAAGCAAAATATTACCTATCCCCACATGCTAGAATCAAGAGGTTTAACATGAAAGGGAGAAGTAGATTGATTTCCGCTACAAAAGAAAAATGTGACTGTCTTACCTGGATGCCCAGAGGTCATGCAAGCAGCAAAAGATCACAATATCTGGACAAAAAGAAGGGTCGTAGGGGTAAGTAAAGCGGAATGCCAGGTGGGCTCTATACTATGCCCAAGGCAAGGTCAATAGCAATATCAAGGGCCCCTAGCAATACCTCCGGTGGCGATTGCATCGAGCTGGCCTCGCTACGCTCGCTATCACAATTATCAAGGCTCGAGGCGGCCGCCTTCAGGGCCTTAGAATCTGGTTCGTCAGCATCGTCACAAGACTCGAGGCAGCTGAGTCAGGAACATCGTCACAGTAGTAGGGCTCGAGGCAGGCAGCAGATTAAAAACACCAAGAGGGTATTATCAAAAGATATATTGACCTCTGATAAATAGCCTTATGCGATAAAACCTTCGGCCAGTTACCGATGGGATAGATAAGCCCAACCCTAATTATCCTCTTATTAAAGAAGCAAAGCAGAAGCTGCCCTGGGCATCTTTCCCACTTCCGCTCGAGCACTTTGTGCTCTTCACTCGCTCTTTAGCTTTGCTTAATTAACGTAGACCTTAGAACAGTCCCACTCGCCTTCTCTAAAACAGGTTCTTGTTCTTCTTTACCAATATACTCAACCTTGGGTAGCAATACAAAAGCAGGCCTCGAGCCCCAGGAAGATTCAACTTTGCACCAGTCCGTCAAACTTCACTTCTCAGTATGCGAGGCACGTTTTGTTATTATGATTGCTTTGATTTATTCATTTGTCCATTCCATCCGGGAGTTACCCGGGTCGTAAGTCACGCAGCCAACGCTGTAGTGCTTCTACTTTGTAATGATACAGCAACCAAGTGAGAGGATAACCCATCTCAAAAACCTCAAATACCCAATTCAACGAGTGAATGACGAAATGTCGTCAAAATAGGACTTGCCCAGATCACCATGATCCATGAGCGTACCTTTGTTATTTCCCATATTTTGCCACATGATCCTGAAATGCATAAAACGCCAACCCTCTAACCGTGATATCATGCCATGCCCAGACCGCTTGAAAAATGCATTGCTACAATTTGAAAGATGCAGAACGAGGAGCAGCCACGAGATCGTTTGCGTCGCTGTTGGCAGCAAACGGATCAATCGTCAATGTGCTCATATTAATTCACCATTTCTGACCCGTATGTACGTTAGGCAAGAGCCTGTGGGTATCGAAATAGCAATTAGCTCGGTCTCCTCGAGCTCATGGGTGAGACTGGTCGAGCATCAACCATGGTAGAGCGAGGCTTCAGCGGGCGGGTGGAGATACAAGTCCTGGGGACAACTCCTTGCTGGGACATGTCAAGACGGATGCACAGAGCCTGGAATGTTGATTAGTCATATTGTCATTTATGTTGTGAAGAATGAAACTTACCCATCCGTCATCAAACTCGTGCAACAACCGGACCAATTGACCAGCCTTCAACTCCATCTCATCGCTCATTGTGGGCTCAAAGTCCTGTTGGACTCTGTGCACCGTGGAGTTGGGAAGGTCGGAGTCGGTAGCGGCAGCGGCAGGGGCTGCAGACACGCTGTACTCAGTCATGGCAGGACTGGAGGGCGTGGCAGGCATGGCGGGCATCTTAGGGGAGCGGGCATGGACAAGTCGAACTTGGGCACACCGTTCTTGCGGAGAGAGGCCTTGCGAGCCAGAGGAGCCAAGGGAGCGACGGCGGCGGCTGGCTGATACTCCTCGACAGGAATGTCCCGGGGCAGCGACTCATTCACCAGTATGGGCGAAGGGCTGCGGCTTGGGGTTGGGTACCTCTCAGGGCTGGGGAGGCGCTCGGCGTGAAGTCCAAAGGGATTATCAAGATTGGTGCTAGCGTTGGATACTGGGCGGTTCCAGAGACGGCTGTCAGTGCGAGCCCTGCGTTCCGGGGCAAGGGCAGCTGCCATGGGCGGGGCGAGATCCTCAACATCCGGCAGTGGCTTGTTGACGCTCTGGTTTCCGGGGAAGAAGGTGGTCACAGGACGGTTGGCAGCAGCAACGTCAGTAGCCAGGGTACGGACCACGGCGGGTTTCGGGCTGGTTTGGCCGGCTTGCTTCTCACTGTCAACCGGGCTCTTCGGCTTTCTGGACTTCTTGCTCTTCATGGCTTGCCTCTTGCGGCGGCCAAAGTAGAAAAAGATGATGCAACCGAGGAGCAGAGCAGCACCAATAACACCGAAAGCGATACCAGCCTTAGCCCCGGCGCTCGTCGAAGACTCATCAGAGTTGGAGGCGGGCTTGTCATTCTGGGGCAGGTTGGTTTGGGTTTGCCCAAAGCCATCTGCAGGAGCAGCAGCGGTACCGGAGGCCACTTCGAGGACTGGCTTGACCGAACTAGACGAGGAAGGCGCTGAAATCTCGGTGGGTACTTCCTGGCCCTGCTCAGTGTTCTTGATGGTTGGGCCCTTGTTGTCCCCTTTGGAGTCGAGGTCGAGAATCATGGTTTCTTCGCCGATTTGGGCCGTGTTGGTGACTGAAGGGCTGTCCTCTCCTCTGACGCTGGTAGGTTGCCCGTTACGGCGCTGAATAAAGTGGTGGGCCGGCATAATGGCGACGGGACGTAACGGAGATTTAAATCGAAATAAAGAGAGGGTCAACGGCCTAGATCATTGATGAGGTCGCTGGAAACCTGGTGGCTCCGAAGAGTGGGTTTTGTCTGAAATGACCTGGAGGGATCGGCGAAGGAGTAGTACAATGGGGTGCCGATCAACAATAGGCGGACCGGTGATCGTTGGTCGGGCGGACAGCGACAATGTCTCGGATAGGTGACCGGCAAAGGGATACTCCGCGATATACTTGGACCAAAGCCAAGTAAGGAGTAAGAAGTGAAGTAAGTGTGAAGGAGAGAGAAGAAGCGTGTGAAAAGAGCACACCGACTGAAGATGACGAAGCGTAGATAGGAAAATGGCACTCCAGGGCCACGGGAAAACACACCGAAAGGAAAGAAAAACAACACAACAGACAAGAAACCCGTCAAACACTACAAGGGAAAAATCAAGAGATCAAGAATGAAAGAACAATAAACGGCGGTGTTGAGTAGAAGAGAGGGAGAGGCAGGCTGGCCAGTCAAGTGGGGAGCAGGGGTCAGAGGACCGGGGTGACAGGTGTAATCGAGGGCGCAGCCAAGTTCGTTGCGTGTGCCTGGGAGAGGGGCGGCCAGGGGAGGTTGTAAAGATGAGGCCTTGTCGTGCAGATTCTGCTGCAGGCTGCAGGTACGTGACACCCTTGCTGATTGAGAGGTGGTGTGAAGGGTGGTGATGCTGGAGGGGCCCAATGATGTGCGAGCCAGCCTGCTCGAAACGAAACGGACGATTTATGGCGGTGCCTCGAGAGAAAGAGCTAGGTTAGAATGAAAGCGCACGACGATGCAGAGGACGATATCAGGTCGCCACCGCGGGATCAACCATGTCGCAGTTGAGGTCGAAGGAACAAGGAATTGTGGGTGGTTTTATTTCGAGGTCGAGTTGACAAGCAACGGTCGCGAGGCAGGTGCCACTGAGTCCACACAACACAGTGGCAGGCAAGCGCTACATAGTACATGGACATGATGTACCTTGCTCAGCAGTCCTGCACAAGGCATATTACATACAAAGTGCACTTATTAAGGTACCGTCGCAACACGGTAAGCTTGCCTGGAAACTGTCTGATAGCCACAGCTTCGACTTGTTTGAGCTTGAGTCCTGCGCAGACGGTCTCTCGACGCCGCTGTCTTTCTTTTCTTTTTGCCCAGCCCAATGCTTCGCTGTCACAGTGTGACTGGGCTGGCTCGCCGTCGTCGTCCCCCTGCGCAGACGTGCTGGCCCAGCCCTGTTCTGTCTTTCCAGATCACTGTCTGTCAAAAAGACTCAGCTCCAAGAACAGCAACTTTTTAGCTCCAGTGGAGACCTGGGCTGTTCAGGAACCAAACTGGCGTGGTTGGCTAGGCTGGTGCGGATCCCAGGGATCCAGCCAATGTCATCCCTGGCCGGTGTCCCACCCAAGTCCGGCCTGCCATCCCATGTCTCGTCTTCTTGGGCCCATCATCATCCTGCCTCCTGACGGTCACTTCACGAACCCGAGCTCGAAAGTCTCCGGTCGTCGTGGACGAGGGCGTCAGCCCGATGCAACTTTGTCATCTCCCAGAAGCCTGTTCTGGAAGAAAGCTGGTGGTCATGGCTATTACGAGCTCGTCCGTCATCCAAGGTGCAAGGCATATAAGCTTCCGCGACATCCGTTGCCGTGTTTGACATAATCTTCTGTCCGGATATGATATGCTATGCTAATGCATCAGCGTCTGCGTTGGGCAGCACGCACTGCCGTATGCTATGCCCAGTCGTTGGACTGACTGCGACTGTCTTGCGGCTGCAGATCCCAATCCCCGTGGGATACGCGACCCGATGATCTTCTGCATATCCATCTGCTTCAACCTGCTGCAATGGCACATTCGCATCGGCTCTTCTCCCCAGCACACCGCTTCGGTACCGTACAGGACATGTCACCAACGGCTCGCAGTTGCAGTGGTTGTGTAGCCGCAGATCTTGGCCACCGCACCCAGAGAGGGCTACGTTGATCTGGTTTCACAAATGCATCCCCACAACAGCACCCCTGCCTCGACGGAATCCCACCTGAAAGAGGATGCTGAGGCTCTCGCCTTGGCCACTCAGGGGCGGCCAGCGCTATCCATGGGGACCCCTGCAAAGGCTCCAGTACTGTAGATTCCCATGCCACCTAAGTCCCAAATTCGGTCATGTTTCTGCTCCAGCCTCTTACTCATGACCATGCCCACTTGGCCCCTGCACCGCCCAATTTGGAAGCTTCTCGTTTAAAAAAGAAGTCATCTTCTAGCTCAGACATGGGATGCATCGCATTAGATTACCCGGCCTTGTCAATACTATGGACGGCCATCCCGACATCAGTGAGACGCGTATCCTCTTCGCCAGCGAGCCATTCGTGCTCGATGCGGCAGTGTGTTGAGTTGATGCTGCTCTTGACATGATCGACATGCTCACTTCCACGTGCAATTAAATGTTTGGAGAGCCAACACCAGAATGGCTTGGGAGAGTTGCCCGCTCCACCACCCTTGACTGCACTTGGACACATGAAACACCTCCCAAGACCTCACTTGCCTGACACAGTTAAGGATCCCCACGACGCTGCAAACGCTCCTCAGAACCCGTATGGGCAACTGTCATTTACGCGAACCACTATCAACGTTGCCGCCAAGCGAACAACGGCGTGATCTAGTTTGATCTGGACAGCTTTTTGCTCCACCACATGTGGCAATGATGTAACTTGATGGATATCGCCAAAGACATGTGAGGTGGACCCCAAAAGACTACCTACCTAGGCTTGCTAGGTAGCTGGAGAGAACGTGCGCTTGCTGTGCGCGACATCATTTCCCACGCTTACCTCGATGCCCTCCCCAGTTCCTATTTTCCTGCGTCGTCCATGAACGCATAACACGCTATAGACCAGGTAAAGAGACCAGCGTTTAAAAAAGAAAACTACCAACTGCATTGTCCAACACGAGTGCCATGTGTGCCGTTCCGTGTTCATCGACGCCTTGACTTGGCCTGTGTGATTAAGATCACCAACTAACGAGATTGGCCAACCCAGAAAAGTTGGCCACACGCCAACAGACATGGGCTTGCACATCGCAACTTAAAGCATGCCGCTCACTTGACCACAGAGGGGTCCGATCACTTGTCCTGGCAGAGCCAACTCGGCTCCTTTGTCACAACGTCCTGCAGGATTCTACCCGCTGGTTGACGGGACGACTTTATCCGTATCCCGTGTTCGAGATGTGAAATCCTCATGGTCTGTTCCCTAACTAACCACTCTGGTGCAGGCAGATCGGAGTAGGAGAAGTTGGATCCGCGCACGAGGTCAAATATGTAGTAATAGCACTAAAGAGCCGGTGCCATCAACACAAATCAAGTAATATTCTCAACCGCTGTTGCTCTATCTTTACACCTCTTCCGCCACATCATACATCTATATGCAAGTTCATCATCTATGTCTCTGAAGGAATTTGAACGCCGGCTCCGACAAGACATCCCGAACACACGTTGATCCAACAGATGCTGCAACCTGAAACATATCACATCGAATCCTCCATCTGTCGACTCCTGGCCTTTGTCCAACTGTCCTTGTCCTCCTTTCCACCCTGGCCTTCAAGTCCCATGCCCCTCTCTACCCACTCCTTGCTCTCCATATGGCTCAAGCGACTGAGCGCTCGGGCAAAAGCGAAGGCCTCTTCCTCGCCGGCGAACAGGCTGGATTTTTTAACCGCTCGACGTTCTGCTCGAGATCCTCCATCACGTTCTCCACCTCCGGTTTATCCGGACCATGTTCGTCCTGTTTGAGGAGAGACTCCGCAATTTCATCACGAGAGACAAATAGCTCGGTTAATGGTTTCTCGGTCGTCAAGACCAGCTTTGCATTCCCTTCGTAGACAGCATCAATGAATGTGATGAAACGCCGTGCCAGATCACGCTCGCGAATCGTCATGCCAGGCACCTCGGTCACAATAAATGCATCGTAACAGCGTACCAGTTCCAGATAGTCAGCCGCCGACTTGGGTTTACCGATGAGCTCATCAAATGTAAACCATGCGCACCGACCACTGACTCGCGGAACATAAATCTCGCGTCCCCAAACCTTTTGTACTTCGGGGTGGGGTTGAAGTGCTCCGAGTCGCCGAGGAAGCGAAACCACTTCTCGGCGTGCGAGTTTGCGTGATCGTCCAGCGGCGTATGGTATACTCCCGACGGTGGGCGCGGGATCTTTCTGTAATCGGTAGGCGAGTCCAAGTTTATCACGTGAAGTCTTGTCTTTAGAAGCGTTATAGCAGGGATGAAAGACTCTCGCTGAATGCCGTTCTTGTACAGATCGTCTGGGTGACGATTCGATGTTGTCACCATGACTATGCCATGTGACATGAGCGACTCCAGCAGTCTATATCTGTCAGCAAGTGCATCGCAATACTGTGCGGTCGGCCTACCTTCTTAAAATCATAGCATCAGCTACATCGGTACACTGAAATTCATCGAAGCACAGGACGTTGCCCTGCTCCGCAATATCGGCCGCCACAAATGGCACCGCGTCGATATCGTTGCCATGCTCCATCTTCAGCTTGTGTAATCTCTTGTGTACGTCCTGCATAAAATGGTGAAAGTGTATCCTTGTCTTGCTCTTCACATTGCTTGGAAGTGTGTCGTAAAACAGATTCATCAGCATTGTCTTTCCACTTCCGACGTCGCCATACAAATACAATCCGCGAGGCAGGTTCGGGGGATGTCGCCGACAGCTCCTTTGGAACGGCTTCCACCGCCGAAGAAGGACGAAAACATCGACTTCTTGGCAGGTTTGAGCAGATCAAAGCTTGGATGGACTACCGGAGGCGCCTCGTACCGGCTCAGCTCATTGTGAAGGTGTTGAAGGCTTTCGATAATGCCTGCGATCCATATATTAGCCCCTATCTCCCAGGTATCAACGGTTTACCAACCTCGCTGGTGTGGATCATTGCGTAGGAGGCCTTCATCTACCCTTCTATCGTATTCCTCCAGCGGACCAAGCGTTCTTGAAGTATGGTCCGTTACCGTAGCCAGTGGTCGTGCTCCTCGTAGCGCACGCCAGGAGGCACCGGAGCCCTGGGAACCGCGCGGCAACTTGGGCTTGGTCTGCGAACTCGAACAGGAGCCGGTCGCCGAATGTATGTCGTGAAGAAGCTGCGGGAACAGTCGCAACGGCAGCGTGGTGTCGTGATGACGGTCCGGCAGAGGGCCGTCGCGCTGCGGGCGCCGTGGCGCATTTCGCTACGTTGAGATATAGACGATCCTACAAATTCTGCGTGCCTTTCCCGCCTTGCATTGGGCACTTGTTTGCCAGTACAATTTTGCCTCAAGCCGATGATGGCCGATCACGCTCCGGCTCAGGGACTTTCCGTGCAGTCTGAGAGTAAACACGCAACGACGTCAGTGGGGCTAAATTTAGCCCTATTGCTCAACCGAGGTCCCTCCCGCCTTGTGATTACGTGATTGGAAATCTGGCCCGCTGCATTGATTCGCTGCATACTCCCTTCCAATTTTCGGTGGTCAAATTTGTCTCCGCGGAGTCAGACGTGAGCACCGAACAACATGCTACCCTAAAGCTAGCATTGGTTCCAAGAACTCGTGAGAGAGTTCTGTATCGATTGGAATAAAATCCTATTGTGTGTTGGATAAATATCTAATAATACTCTACTAATACTCTGATGTTTATGTAAGTATTATGTAGCATTACCTTTGTAAATGAGAATGAATTTGAGTGAAAGGTCAAATGAGGTTGTAACAAAACGTTGATTTGTGATTTTCACACGAATGCTCTGATTCTAAGTCGTGTTTTATGCCATTACTCAAACACTCCCTAACAATACACAAAAGGGCAGCTTCGAAGCACCGTCTTTCCTCTCCTCTAGTTTGCCCAAGCTGTCTGTCCACGACTATCGCTTTATTAAAAGGCTTCTTCGGAAGCCCCATTCTCATGTTCGTTTCTAGAGTTATTCGACTCTTCTGCAGCTTCTGCTTCTGCAGCTTTTTAGCAGCTTTTTCACGCCGCATTTCAACGAACTTAGGTTTCCCTTCCCTATAATATGTTAGTTTATAATACTACCTATATTAGAATTATAATAACCTACATGGGGGCAGCGGTGTTTCTCTTGACACCCTGGAGCTTTTTAGAGCCCTTATTGCTATTGTTATTGTTGTTGTTGTTGCTATTATCGCTCGAGAGTCAAGCATCTTGATACAGGGCGTCCTTCTCGAGGATCATCTGCGACGAGGGTAGGCTTAGAAGGTCCCTACCATATACGCGGGTGTTTGCGTGAGGAGAGACGTGAGTTCCTAAAACCTTGGGCGTGTTAGCTAGTTGTGGTAAGCAGATTGCGGTTCTGACGATACCCAACGATGCAGGCCATACCCTCCAACTAGGGGTGAGGTGTTGATGGCATGAGGCTAGCCGCGATGACGAAGGGGTCAGGAAAATGGGGATAGCTGCGCGGTTGAAGGTAACTCAAACCCCTAGAATGATATGCTTGTTGGTTGAATGATGATAGCAAGGGCCAATATCACTAACCGGTAATGACTCTAATAGTCCTAGTCTGTAGCAGCAAAGTCGAGCAGAGGTGAGGTCGAAGTTTTGTTATGAGGAGGTGCCGACAATGGTGAGGATGTCAAGTTAGAGTTGGGGCATTTAAGCTGTCCAGTTTAAATTTGGCAGGTGTGAAATGCCACTTTTACAAAGTAACACTCCTAAATGTCAATAACCAGATACGGCGTCACTTGACGGAGGGTACCAATGTACATCGTCGCGAATACCACTACTTCACCAAAAATATCCATTAGGAAACCATGCAACCAAGAATTGCATACCATTTAAGGACCTTACGGGAATTAGCTCCCCGGACGCTCGTTAGAAGCAATGCGATTTGCCAGTGAGAAAAAACGGACACTCACATGCAGGAAGAGCTTTGTAAGCGAATATAACATTGAAGGGTAGAAAGAACACGTTCTTGGCGGGTTGGCGGACAGGCATGCGGATAGATAGATGGATGGATGAGTGTTCGTCCATACCAAGTAACTGTCCAGCCATCCAAAATAGAGCCAAAGGTGCATTATCCCGAATGCTGAGACGATAGCTAATGCATCAACAAAACAGCAAGAGTCTGTTCGTGGATGGCATACAGAAGCATGGAGTTGGCAAGAAGGCTGGAGACGTATCGTGTGTACTGTGGAGGCACCGACCTCAATAAGGCCCATCGCAAAGCACTGTGCCATCGATGGTTTACCGGGACTGGAAGTTCGTCCATGGCTCGTTAGTGCTGAGTTACCAAGTAACTGGTTTGGCTCACTCGAGAATGACTACCTGATCGGCAATGGGAATTCTTGGTAAAAAGTGAATTAAAGCGAGTCGAACTGTAGGTGAGGTAGGTATCACTTTTCATGGTCCCAAAGGAACCAGCATATCGCTGCTACAAGCTGCTCGCTGTACGTCGTAAGAAAGTTGCTTCATGACTTCCGTGCCAGCATTTTGTAAGACGAGATTTGGTAGAATGCCTGGGTGAGCAAAGTGGAAAGCGGAAAAGAAGGGTTGCAGGTCAATCCACCCACAGGCTTTTCTTTTTGGTGTATTGTTCTCCATAAACTACATAAGAACAAGCAAGCTTCCATGTTAATAGAATAATCTTATTTGATCTCATTCTTATGGTCCTTAGATTCTTACTCTCGCCTGGACAAGTCATATGAGGGTTCTCACTCTACTGGGACATAATGAGCACGGTAGCGCACTATGGCACGATGGAGGTAAGTAAAGTGATCGCGTGGTGGACATCGTGTTTCTCTCATTCACTGAACCCAGAAAGACCGGAGGCATGCTATTGTTCAAATGGAGTCCATTGCGAACAGAGAACAAGTGATGCGCAGTTTTTTGTCCCAGGTGACATTTAACAATGTAAAGCCGACGGGCTATTCCAAAAGGGGATAATCGACCGTGACATCTAACCAAAAGTGGAAGTATGGGGCCACCGACGGGGACCCACTATAGCACCGCCACATCCGTCCTTTTCGGGTATCATCGGACATTTGAAAGGTCAGCAACATAAAGCAAATTAATTCACCACAAATCAACAAAAAATGGCCTGATGGTCTAGTCGTATGATTCCTGCTTCGGGAAACACCCGGAGTTGAAAGAGCTTTTCTGCAGGAGGTCCCGGGTTCAAATCCCGGTCAGGCCCTTCTTTTTGTCCAGATTTCATGATGTTTTGCTGCTTGCCTGACCCCTGGGCATCCAGATAGGACGGTCACATTTTTCTTTTATTGCGGGAATCGATCTGCCCCCTTTCATGTTAGAGTACTTGATTCTAGCATGTGGGGATGGTAGGTAATATTTTGCTTCCACATCGTGATACACAATATGCATTTTCATAAGGTACGGGAAGTACATCGCCGTGAGTGATACCGTATCCGGTAATTGACGTTGAATCCTTATCCTGTTGAAGGAAGGAGCGTGCCCTTAACATTTTTGCGCGTTGGACAGTTGACAGCCGACACACACTCCAGCCGCGTTCGAAACCATCGCCAGGTTTTTTTGTGCAGTCCATCTCAACAACCTCGTTTACACTCATATGCACCCAACTTAATGCACTGCTTTTTGACGCCTGATTTGCGTGCATTTGGTAGATTTCAACGACATGGTCTAGAACGATGTATCACTGAGTGTCCTGTAGGGGCTTAGAAAGTCAAAGGCCTCGAGAGGATCCTCGGTTTGACCACTTCAGTGAACTGCCTATCCTTTTCCAAACGCTCCACAAAGCTCGCTATTTTACGATCTTTCCGAAGGGAGCTGTATTGCACACGGCGTGAGGCTTAAATAAGCTCCGCGCAGCTTGCTGCAATGTTTTTGGTACTCAAAACACCAGCAAGTTGACGAATAGCAGCAACAAGAATAATAAGGGCGGTAAAAATCCCGAGGATATTAAGAAGAAATCCTCAGTCACGTCCGTAAGTTATTACTTGAATAGATTTAATATCAAATAACACAGTACAGGGAAAAGGGAACTCCAATTTCGTAGTAATGCGCTGGGAAAAGGCTGCAGAAGAACCCCAAGTGGTAAGCAGACGTGGACAGTAGATGAGGCAGGCCTGAGACGTTTCTGAGATAAATATTCGTGAAAAATTAGAAAAATAAAATAAAATATTACAAAAGTGTTAGAAGAATATTATACGATTAGCAGAAGAAAATAAGAACATAATTATATATATACATATATTCAGATTATGTTAGTCTTTTACTACAACAGAGTCCTGATGCTCATTGATTCTTCCTTCATTCAATCCCGAGAGTCCTCAGCTCTAGATTAGACAACAAACTTCCCTCCGCATCCTCCGCAGACCTCACCAGCAGAGTCCACCTCGGCATCAGAGCCCAGATGCGCCTTCGCAATCGCCGCCAACTCCGACATCTTCAAGCACCGGAGCCCGCACACGGCGCACACACGGGAGATGCCAGGCCGCATTATGGCTAGGCCGGTCGCCGCGCAGGTTGCTTGTTGTTGTTAGTCTTGGCGTGGTGTGTGGATGAGACAAAGCTTACCGAATGAATGCCCGTTTTCGCATCGGGCTTCGTGGCCCAGGTGCTGCAGCCTCGTCTCGCAAAAGACGCAGAGCTGACTGGCACCGGCGTCCTGAAACAAATCTCGCAGAGGTGAGTGCTGTCTCATGGCCCGAGAGCCCTTGCCGTCCATTGTTCCTGGCACCTCTTCGCCCAGGCCGTACATCCACTCCCATAGCCTGCCCTCGGTTGTGAGAGGCCTGGCAGTGAATCCAGAGGTGGTGTTCGTGTTTGGTTGCTCTCGCCATCCAAACATGAGCCTTGACGTGCCGATGCGGCTCGGGTGTATTGTGCTAAATTTTGATACAACTACGGCTGTGCACCTGTCGCCTGGAGAGGACTCGAGAGCCCATATTCGGAACCGGCAGGGGTGGAGCTTGATCTTTGCTGCGTCGTCTTCCATGAATTCATCGTCGGACTCATCGGATTCGGACTCGAAGCCGTATCCTGCCAGAGCCGCCCCTCTGGGCACTATGCGGTTCATCTGTCGCCCAATGTTTTCGGCCCATTGTGGCAGTGGCTCATCAGGACCGATGAAATTGGTCTGATACCAGTCTCGGTTCAGAGCGGTAGCGCTCAGCCTGACCAGCGAGTAGAGCGGAGCGGCAGGTTTGTTTCAGGATCCGGTTGATGCAGAACCAGGCCTGCACAGGTTAGTATTTTCTTGGGTTCTTGGATAGGTGCGTACCTGTGATGGGATTTGTCGCCATGTCTTCTTCTTTAGCATATGACGTGGCACATTGCGAGATGGTGTGCCGGTCCGCTGGCGGGTTGAGCGGACCGGTGAGCGCAACCTGAAAAGGTTTGATGACGAATGGCGTCGTGATGACTCCACGTCCTACGTGTGTGCCATCTTCATTCCAAACCTGATTTTGTGAGTATACAGTTAAGGACATATGAGCTGGGACATACCGCGTCCTCCCAGTCTACCGACGCATCTGGGGCAAGTGACAGGCAAATTGATGTTGTATCGGATTTCTCGATCTCAACTCGCGGTTTCTGGCCCCGTTCCCAATGATTGTATAGTGTTATCCTTCGAAAGGCGACGTGGTTTGTTGCAATGTACGCTAGAGTTGCTGTGCGGTATTCTTTAGATACCACCCACGGACTCCATTTCAACGAGCATGGACTCCCAGAAGAGACGTAGTCTGGGTCGAGAATATTTTGCTCCTAGTTACCGTTAATGACAGTTCGTCAAGTCTGAGATGAACAGTACCTCGTGAGGACCGCTGCCATCAAAGCTGGCCAGCTCGTGGACCTGCCAGATGGGGTCTTCGTCTGCGCCCGATTGTGATTGTTCATTCTTTCTCGAAAAGAACTGGACACCTGTGATGGTGATTTCGCCCACATCGTTCAAATACGCCAAGAGAGCCCTTCCCGTGGCAATCTCCTTTGCCCAGGAAAAGGACACGATCCGCTCATTCATGCTTCGGAATCCGCTGTTGCGAGTATCATCGGGGATCGGTAGTCGCGCACCTAACCCCAGAGGATCTTCCACCACTTAAAGCTTCGAGCTCGTACGCTGGACAACATGGTCGACCCGGCATCGATGTGTTCTCCTAGCATGATGACGCTTCCGTTGGTCAACATGACGCCCAGGATCGGTCGCAAGTTGCACCCCAGCCCGCTCGGCGACCACTCCATTCTGGTAGGCTGACTGACGGCTCCGCCTGATGCCGTTACTGCTCCGTTCCCAACACCTGGAAAACTGACATCGTCGCCGGGTTTTGGCACTGGAATGTTGACACCGGCAAAGGCGCATAGCTGCGCGTTGATGGCAGGATCCGGGCGGATGATGCCGGCAGCTCTAAAGGTAAGTGAGAACTGAGGCTGGGCCGTTTCCCATTCAGCGGCCTCGCCATCTTGCCCTGCTTTGGGGTACTCGGGCAGAAATATGTAGATGGCGTCTTCAGTGGCTACGGCAAGCTCAGCGTCGCAGGACCAGGCGAGGGCTCGCGACGTGAGCGGGCGGGAACCCAACGTCAAAGTTTTCAGAGGCCGGCCCTTTGCAGCGTCAGCGATATATCCTGCTAAGAGGGTGAAGGCCTACCTTTGGTCTCTCCATCTCGGATGAGCCACAATTTTTCACGAGGCGCGTGGGAAGCTCAATCACCGGCACATTATGTGAAGGTTAAACCAAGCTGCAAAATCTCAATGGACTTATGATTTTGTTTACAAGACAACAGTAATTTGTTTAATTGTCTAAATATGTTGCTTGTCACAGTCTATGAAACAAGCAGATTCTTGCCAGTTGATGGAGGTGCCAGCATGCTGACTAAGGCCATCCAGCTATGGAAATGAAGCCATACAACCATCTGCTTCCTGCAGAATGTTTTTCTAATGGTCTAATCTTACCATTTAGCATACCGTTGTTTGCATGAAATGCAATCGGCTATATTTAATCCAACTGCCCTTGAGGTACCCGCAGCAGTGTGCAGGCCCTGGTACATCGTTGCATGTCGTGTCGGGTATTCTCCAGCTTGCCAAACTTGGCTACGAATGATAGTTCTTTTGGGTAATATATGTCACAGCTTAATTGTTCAAATCTTCATGTATGAGCACAGCCCCATACAAATGCGCATCCTGCCAGAACAGTGGCACCAACCGCCTTGTTGGTCCAGTAATTATCGTTGGTAAGAACGATGGCGCTTCGCACTCTCTTGACCGGCTCGGTGGGGGCGTCGGCCGGTGCGCTGGTCTTGTTGGCCTTTGCCAGGTCCTGCGCATCAGCGCGTTGTTGAAGCAATGCAATCTTCTTGCTCAGTTCGATAAGCTCCTCTTCCAGAGCAAGGTCCTTGGCACGGTCAACCTCGACGTTCTGAATGTTGCCGAAGAAATCGGTGATGCGACGGCTTCGGGCCTCGTCGGCACCACCAGGGAACAGGTCGTAACGGAAGCCGGGGTTGGAGTGGATCTTGGAGTAGTCGTAGCTGTCAAACAGCTCACCGACGGTCTTCCTGCTGCTGAGGTCCTTGACCTCTTTCTCGAGAAACTCGAGGTTGTAGTAGGTGTAGCGGTCGATAACGGCGACGCCGACGTCGTTGTCGGCGTGGTGAGAGTAGGACGACTGGTCGAGCTCAGAGGAGCCGGTGGCGATGATGTTGGGGAGTAGAACCTGCTGTACATGGTGTTCGCTTGGCAAGTGTCGATCATGAAGAGAATCTCGTGATATCTAAGATGATCAGCATGGCTCGTGACAGCGCATAGAGGAGACCAACCTTTTCTTTTCCCACATTTGCTCAAACGCGTCGGCGAGATCGAAAGCGCCAATCTCCTCCGCGTCTTGGAACTTAAGAAACTCGTTGCCTCCGTGGCCAGTCATGTACACGAGAATGTTGCTCCGGTCGTCAGTCAGGAGCCGCTTGCTCCGCGGCATCTCAGCACCGACACGATCGGTCAGGAGACGGATAAAGTTCTCCACCGTCACCTCGTACCCGCGATAGTCCACCTCGATGTTGTCGCCGTAGAGATCGACGGCACGGTCCGAGTTGCTGTAGACGGTCCCGGGAAAGGCGTTGCGAGGGTTGCAGGCCATGTCGTCGGGGAGCATGAGGATGATCTGGGAGTCGGGGATGCCCAGCCGCTTGACGGTTCGGTATATGGACAGGACATTGGCGAGATGGCGGTAGTTGAACCAGAAGCGCGACGTGCAGACAAGGACGGCCCAGTTGCTAGTGTGCTCGGCGAGGACGACAGAGGCCAGCAGAGTGGCCACGAGGGCCGGGAGGCGAAAGTCGCACAGCTTCATTTTGGAGTATTAGAAAGATGGGGTGGTGAAAGGAAGTATTGGATTAATGCCGACGGTCGGCATAGCAATGGACAAAGTCCAGTGGCTACAGGGCGCAAGGGCTGACGCCTCTGGTGTGATGCTGATGGATTGATGTTGAATGCTGAGAGGGGCTTACAAATCTGGGGAAAAGGGACGGCCTCTATCGTTATCCGATCCTGACACGAGCCCTGGCGCTAACAGCCACCTTACCTCAAGCGGCTGTTCCTGGCGTAGCCTTGCGTGACATGATTATGATTACAAGGCTTTGATGTGCCAAGGGTGAAAATACGATCAAAATGTGCAGTTGGAATTTGCCTCTGTTTGGTTTTCATGGTGTTTTACCATTTCTTGTGTCTTATCCGCTACCCACACCCATTACGACGGAAGCAAAACACCACTTGAAGCCACAGTTGCATGTGACGATGCAGGACAGCTGTCATGCTGCATTGCATTACTAGTAGACAGACATACTTGAAATGGCTTCGTAGATGGAATGAATTTCTTGACTGCCTATTCAATTGCACGGATTGAACGGTATCCTATCCACTCGGCAGGCACAATGTTGGGGCAGGAGTAATCGGATATTTATATGAGGGTTGCGTGGGCATTGGCATCAGCCAAAAACACATAACTACTTATTGAGCACATCCTCACCAAGGCGGCGATTTCGGAGATTCCAGTGCAAGAGCGAAATAAAAATTGCTCAAAGCCACGGCGGAGAGGCCAACGCCAAGTAAGCTCGACATGAACTTATGCAAGTCATGATCTACGATACAGGTAGTGGATCGATGGCTAGCGATTTCGACATCGGGTTGACGGGCTACGCGATCAGTACCCAACTGGCACTTCCAAGGCCTGTTTCCAGTATTTCCGGGACATTTCCCAACTGGGTCAGCGGCCCGCTAGCTGTTTCTGCAGATTTCAATGGACTCCATCTGGAGCTCCGCTTCAGCGCAGAAGCGGTGAGACGTGCCGGGCTACTTGCGGTTTCGGCGATGCAGCAAAGCCAAATGTTGGAGGATTGACGTCAGCGCGTGGAAGTGGCTGCAATGTTCGTTTCCGTAGGCTTATTCGTTTTTGCGTTTGGGGTTTGGGAGGTGGTATTAGTGATGCTTAGGAGCTTGGGTAATCGCAGAGTAATGCACGGCTAGGTGATATTTCGAGACAATCGGATGGTCGGATCTGGCGGAGTTTATCAAACAAACTTAACCCCTAATGAGGGTTGGCCTAGTAGTTCGGAGCAGGTCCCCAGCGATGGAATGAAGTATGAAGCTAGACGTCTGTTTGGGGAAATATGCCTGATCTGAATGCCTCCTCGTAACAGGTACTTGATCTTGGTACGGATCTGTATTAGGAACGCCTCATTGTGTACCTGCGGTAGCAAGTGGTGAGCAAAACAAGGAGGACTGCAGATCAGGGAGGCCTTAAACTTTTGGATTCTGCGAATCAGAAGAATGAGGTAATATTAATGCATTGATAAGGAGTATGCTTGTACTTTTGTATTACAGTCATTGCGTGCTTATTTTGCTTGAACAAATCCCCATTCATCGGCTCTTGTTCTTGTTTGTGATGTATTTTATTGTTTACCCGCTTAGAGCGAGGGTGTCAAATTTAGCCATAGTCAACATAACATGTGCCTGTGCCAAGTGGGTCGTCTGGGTAGCGCAACGAGAAGACCCTTGGCTTTTGCCTTGCCTTGGGTTGGGTACTATGTATGTATGTGAGATGATGACATAATGGCTCACGCAGCGCGGCTTGGTGCACTGTGCCACATACCTCGGTATTGGACAGTCTGGGATGAGCGAGAGTACCTACTGTAAAGGGTCTCTTCAGCAACGGTTAGCTACAGTTCACACTCGTGCCATTGCATCTGCCGAATGCACGACTCGAGCTGTCTATCCTGACTCTTTGCTCTTGCACCTGCATTCCTCCCATGGAGGGATTCGCACCACAAACAAGGCGTCCCAAACCGGCGGAGCTACCCCACGTGCGCCGTAGCGCAGCGCCTCCACCGGGGCAAGGACAAAGACGTAAAGGGCCTGGCGCATGAAGCAGCCGAAACAAAAGCAGAGCGCATGCACATGCAGTGAGATGATGCTCTGGCACTGCAGGTTTGAAGCCGTGACGTGCACTGACGCGTTCAGGAGCCCTCTTGCGAGGTCTTCCTCCAGCAAGTCAAGCCCAAGCCCAAGTCGAGCCTCGTTCTGGCAAACAGCCGTCGTCGTCGTCGTCGGGTCACGCCGCATCGTACCACCGACCGCCCCCTGTCGCCTGTCGTCTGTCGACCTAGACCTAGTCCTGGTCCTAGTGCTGAATGGCCACGTTCGTCGTCACATGTCGACGTTGATCTGGAACCCCGCCTGCCGTTAACGTCCAGCAACCGTTGGTGATTGATTGCCTTAGTCTAGACGGCTTTAGCTGCGCGCGCCACGGTTGGTTACCGTCACAGCCGCCCGTCATTTCTTCTTTTTTCTTCTTCCCACCCTCACGCTCACGACCGCTCGTGCCCAATCGTACCATTCGCTGGCCTTTCCTCCTGCCAAGCTCCTCCTTTGTTATTTGGCATCGCTGCGCCCATTGTCATGCCGCCCGCCCTTCTCTTGCCTCTTTGACGACTCTCTTGCCTCAACCTCCTGGTGGCCATTTGCACTCGCGTCTTCTCCTTCACCCTAGATTGAAACAGTCGCCCCGGCCACGCCGCCAGCCTAATCCTACGCCCTGTGTCCGGCCTTATTTATCTCAGTCGTCCGCAGCTGTCCTCGCTGCCTCCCACTCGACATAGGCTCCGGCACTTCTCTCCCAAGCTGGGGCTCTGCAAAATAGCACACAACGCAGCGTCGTACCCAGTCCCTTCGAGCCCCCAACTATGCCTGTGCCGCCTTCTCACATATTCGTCGTGCGGTATGTAACCAACCCTCACGCAGCATGTTCTAACGTCCAACTGACCCATCTAGCCACGGCAACCGACTAGACGCCGCCGACAAGAAGTGGCATCTCACCTCTCCCACTCCCTACGACCCTCCCTGACGTACGGCGGCTTCCAGCAGGCACGCCAGGTCGGCAACCAGATCTGGAGCATTCTAGAGCAGGCCAAGCTTGAATACGATGTCGCCAACGAATCCTCTGGCTCACCCAAGAAGCGCCGGCGCTTCAAGATTGTCATCCACAGCTCGCCCTTCCTTCGCTGTGTCCAAACCTCCGTTGGCATAAGCTCTGGGCTCGCCCAGTCGACCAATGCCTCCATCTACATCCCCTCCGACGTCATTGTCCCGGCGTCTCCCAACAACAGCACCCCCAACCACCCCAAGACGGCTATTCTGCGACTGGACTCGTTTCTCGGCGAATGGCTATCCCCGAATACTTTGAGGCCATCACGCCGCCTCCAGGCCCTGCTCTGATGCTTGGTGGAGCAAAGGCCGAGCTTCTTCGACGCAGCGACTACAGCGAGGTGGACGACCTCAATGCCCAAACCACTTCCACTTCGACTGGCGGCGCACTGTGGAATGGATCCGCTGGATCGGTACCCTCCGATTCTGGGGTTCCACCCCGAAAGCAACAACCCCGATGCCTCTCTGGACGCGCTGAAACAGTTTCAAGCAAGGAAGGGATACGTCGCGCCCCGTCCGAACTACGCTGCCTCTTCCTCGGGTAAGATCCCCGATGGCTTTGTAGCTCACGCAAGGGATGCATGCCTTGTTGTGGATTATCAGTGGGACTCAATGAGGGCGCCGCTTGACTTTGGAGACGGCGGCAAGCTCGGTGAAGAATGGCCTGCCATGCACAGGCGCTTTAGGAAGGGCCTGAAGCAACTGGTCAACTGGTACTGCACAAACGAAGCACCAGCCGAGCCCGTTTCGAACCCCGTGACGCCCACCAAGACGTCCAATGGCTACGACTACGAGGCTGTGCACGAAGATGAGGACGTGCAGACCGTTGTCATTCTCGTTTCCCACGGTGCTGGGTGCAACGCACTCATGGGTGCCATCACTCATCAGCCTGTGTTGATGGATGTCGGAATTGCCTCCATCACCATGGCCGAACGTAGACCGGGAATTGACTATGAACAGCTCAAGGCGACGCTCCCCAATGATGCCACTTCACAATTTGGCGTTCCGGTCGATCGCATGTACGACATCAAGCTCTCTGCAAGCATGGAGCACTTACAATCTACGGCTTCGAATCCGGGATCTGCAAGATCTACGAGGTCCCCTTCAATACAGAGCGCTTGGTACAATGGCTCGCGGGGCGAACATCAACATTTGGCAGCTTAGGGGTGCGGTTATGAGCCCGTTCACCTACTCGGACCCTATATCATCAGCAGGTAGCCGTAGTGCCTCTGCAAGCGCAACGGCACCACCATTCGTCCGACGGAACTCTACTGCACAACGCGGTGCCCGGCCGTCAGTGACAGCCGTTGGAGCACCCAACTCGTCTACGTCGGACGCCCCCGAGCGTATCCCCGGCGGCAGCGTCACCATCATTCGGGCTTTGGTCACCAGTTCCATCGGGCTTGCGATTGATAGAAGACGAAAGCGATTCCGATGCTGATGACCTTGATCACGTGCTGCCTAACTTTAGCCCAGATCGTTTCAAGACACCAGTCAGCTACCAAGCCCCATCGCTGCCTCCAAAATCCGAACGAGCGGACAACGTGGCCATGTACGAAGTGGCACCGCCAGTGAGGACGCCGGGCACCCCAACAGGGCCTACGTTGGCAGCGCCAATCAAGATCAAGACGAACCTAACACCGATCAAGCCAATTGAAGAGGTCAAGGTCACTCCACTTGGGGACGGCTTCGGCGGGCTCTGGAGTCTGCCGCGTCCACCAGATGATGCGGAACGATTCCGAGACCTTAGCCAGAGCAAGCGGAGGTGGACAGTCAATGAGCGTGCATAGTTTTTGCTTTTCTCACTGGTATTTGCATACCATTGCTTCATCGCATGTTGGGTCGTTTGGGTTGAACAAGCACAGTTTTTCTGCGTATATGCATTGGCGTCAGGGTAATGGGATAGAAGATTATGAGCAAAATGGAAGCCATGCCCTCAGGGCATGCATCAATGAGGATCTAGCTGGAATGTGAAGTATCGGGGTTATGTTCAGATTGTTTTATGACTAGGAGTACTGTGGATTGTGAGCTGAAAGGCCTGCTGTAAGGATGGTTTGTGGCAGTCTACTGCCGAGGGACAAAATTGAACTTGTATGAATCTATTGCTGTCTATGTACTATTGGAGCCGTCAGTCATGATATCGAGCCCTTATCCAACACACCAAGTCCTCTGTGTACAATCTGAAGACAAAAGTTCCGCTTGATTTGTTACCTTGTAATTAGACATCTCTTGCCTTTTTAGTCGATTATTCTTTTACGTTTGGTTGACTGTCGGTCGAGATATCTGCGCTAGGTATGCGGAACTTCTGTCCTCCCAGAGTGCGATTCTGCTGGCACCACCCCAGCCACGCTGGTCACTTATTAACCAAAACTCCTCCATACTCGATCCTGTCCTTAGTTCTTTAGCCAAACGTCTTCTTCATGGCCTGGTGAGCCAGCTCAACACCGAGGAACGTCGCGGCGTTGGCGGGCACGGCTCGCGCCAGGGCGGGACCGAAGCCAGGGAAGAAGGCCTTGAAGCCACCCTTGCCGTAGAGCTCGCGGATGGTGCCGCCGAGGGTGACGTTACCCTCGGCAGTCTGGAGGCGCGACTTGACAGTGTCGACGGGGAAGACGGGGATCCACATGGCGACACCGGCAGCGGCTCCGGCGCAGGTGATGGCCGTCAGGCTGAGCTCACCGGTGGGCTTGCCGGTGACGGGGTCCCTGGGGCTGAGGTGCGCTTGATGTACTCGTAGGCGGCGAAGTAGGCGGCAGAGCCGGGACCGTCGCGGGCAAGGGTGGCGGCGCTGCCGCGGAAGACGCTGCGCACACCGCCCTCACGATAGAGCTGGCGGACGACATCGAGACCACCGCTGTACTTGGGCTTCTCGCCGGGGGCGAGCTGCTTCTGGCCCTGGACCTGCAGGATGACCTTGACGCGCTCGAAGGGGCGGTGATGGCGGTCATGGGGATGGCGGAGAAGAAACCGGCGGCGGAGGTCTGAGCGATGGTCAGACCGTCGGGGAGACGGTGGAGACGTTGCCGACGAGCTGCTTGCCGAGGTCGTAGCCCCAGAAGGAAACAGCGACTTCAATTGACTGTGAGCTTGGACGAACGGAGGCGACGCCCTTTGGGGAGAAGGGAAGTGGGATTTTACTTACACATGGGGGTAACGCCGACCAGCGGCGCGCTCACACCGGCGTAGAGACCTCTCCGCAAACCATCTCTGGCGATGCTCTTCTTGACGACGTCAATTGCGGACGAGTAGACGCCTCGCTCGGCGGTCTGCAGGCGGACCTTGACGAGGTCAAAGGGGTGGCCGACAACGACGGCGCAGATACCACCGAAGCCACCGGCGGCAAAGGAGCGCAGCTGCGACAGGCCAGACGAGGCAGCGGCCTTGGCCTCCTGCTTGAGGTCCTCGGTGGTCTCGGGCACGCGGGGAGCTTGTCGGCGACAGGCGCGGGGAGGCGGTCGATCTGGTCGTTGACCGCCTTGGCGGAGTCTGAGGGCGAAGCGGACATTGTGGATGGAGAGGGACGCGGTGAGGAGGGAGAAGGAGAAGAGAAAGAAAGCTGGGAGGGAGCCGCCTTTGAGTGCCGAGTCGTGGGGAGGGGAAGTGGTCACGCTGCGGACGTGTCCTTGAGAGGCGCGAACCTGGTTCAGGAAGCTTGGCGATAGCGGTCTCAGCGTGGGGAAGGGCGACAATTGTCCACAGCGCAGGGCCCCTGAAGTAAGAAAAAGCTCTACTGGAGGTTTGGAGGAGAGGTGGTTCCGGATGGGAGGGTGAAGGTGAGGAAAATACGGTTTTAGCCGCAAGGCTGATGTGCTGTGGTGGTCTGCGCTGTGCCGTGCCGTGCTGTGCTGCGGTTTGGTGTGTTGCGGATGCGACGCAAGGCCGAGGCTCGGGCGACCGGGCCCTGTTACGTCACAAGCCACAGATGCGCGACGCAACCCAATGTTTAATTTGTGTCCAGCTGGGAGGGATTTATGTTTACGAGTTGAGACGTGGCATTCATAATTGGAAGGAAATATACCCTCCTTTTCTTTGATTGAGCCTATTTTTTAAAAATATTTTTTGCAGATGCTCCCTTTGTCCATGAGATGTTTCTTGACAGACCTTGCTGTGGCTTTCTCGGTGCTCTGCGTGGAACAAGAACAAAGCACATGCCTCGGCTCGGTTGCTTGCAGACCCCATAGGGGTACGTACCGGGCCCACGGGGTCCCCTCTGCTGTACCGAGCTTCCCTTACCTTTACCTTACCTTTACCTTACCAAGTGGTGAGCGAAAAAAGAGGGACCGCAAACCTTGGTTTCTTTCTTAGAATACCAGGCGATGAATCTCAGAAGAAAATTCTTAAATTAACATAAAAATATAAGGACATACTTGTATATTTATTCAAGTCATATGCCAACCTTATCCGAATAATATTCTAATATGCATTGATCCTTCTTCTTATTTACCAGTGCTTGCGGTCCCTATTTTATTGCTCCCCGCTTGCTTACCTTACCTTGTCTGAACCCCACACTCAGGGACCTGCGAGGTACCAGATGCTGAATCCACAAATATCCGAGCAAGTTGGGGATGATAAGGCACGATGATTGAGCGTAATTCTACTGATAACGTCTTTGAAGAGGGCGTTTCATCTTTTTCTGGATTTTGGTTTACTTCTTCATTTTACATGTAGTTGTCATTCTGTGACTGCACAACTCCCTCAAAAGCATCTTCCTCGCTGCCGCTTACACCATTCAACATCAAATACACTTAAAATCATCACCAATTCTCTAACCACCGTTGGTGTAAAAGGTCACATCCCAGTGACTACCTTCGTCCTGCACAGAAAATTACCATATTAGCAACCCATCCCCAAAAGACTCTTCAGGACCCACTTACGCAATAGATGTTACCAGACGCCGCCTGCCACTGGGGTACCCGTCGCCGCGGTTCGCGATGCGGGTAAACGTCCTCGTCACGTACGAGTCGATGCCCGAGGCCTTGCGGAAGTCGAGCTTGTAGCCGTTGGCGTGCGAGTACGTGCCGCCCGCGTGGCCCGTCTCGGTGCCGCCCGTGATGGTCAACGCGCAGCCGCACGCGCCCTTGAGTGTGATGGCGCCCTGGACCGTGGCCTCGCGGAGTCCGTCGTACGATGTGCAGCGGGAGTTGGTCTTGTCCGTGCAGCCGCCGGACGAGGATGCCGTGATGCCGACTGCCAGGAACCGTCTCTCGGCTTCGGCCTGGGTCACGGCCGTGACGGTCGTGGCCGCGGCGAGGGTGGTGAGTAGTGTAGAGATCTGATAACGGTGTTAGCCAGCTGGGCTATGTGAAGAACTAGAAGAAAACCTACCTTCATGTTTGTAGCTGAGACTTTTGTCTGATGCCTACTATAATCTACACTCCAAACCCGGATCTTGACGTCTCTTATATAGTCCATCAAGTCGCAAGGCACGGCCCTCGACCATATCCATGACGATAGCCTCTGCACAACAACACCGTCCAGTTGCCCTTTTCCGCAAGCAGGCTGAGTCGATCATGCAGATCCGCGCAGCCCCATCGGGCTATCGGACCCTCTCGAATGCGCTGTAACAATAATACCGGCCCCATCGCCGTAGCCTCGCCTCCGGCGGCCTGGCCACTCACGGCGCGCGACGCACCCGCATTCAGCCCGGCAACCCTGAAATCGTGGCGCCCTCAGGACGTCACACAGCCCATCGACGCAGCGTAAGCCGGCCAGGATGTAACCACGATATTATTCATAGCTCGGTATTCCTCATCGGGAGCGGTGCGTGGGCGATCCGGCAGTTGATCGACACCAGCTGAAGGAGACCGTGTGGCCTAAATGGGTAGGTAGGCGTTGGTAAAGTTGCCAAGCGGGAGCAAAGGCGATAGGGAATTAAGGGTTTACGAGTGTTGGATTAAAGATCAACATAATTAGGGAAGTATGTGCTTCAGCTCTACCGTTCTTTGGTTATTTTTTCAAAACCATCTCACTTTATTTAGTTCTTGAATCTGATACCAACAAAACCAACATCTCACTGTTACGCGCTCCCCTTTCCCTTCCCACTTGGTTGCCTTTTCAGCTACGCTAGAGAATCTTCGTACGATGATAGACGCAGATATGGTCCAATCAGGGCTACTGGGCGCATCCCGTGGACAGACGAAACTAGCAACTCGATAACCGGTATTCAGAACCACATACGATCCATCATGGACGCCACTCTCCGATATGGCAACTCACGCTACTGCAACGTAATACACCCAAGCCTTGATCTTGTCGAGCCATGTCTTACATGAATCGTTTCTTTCATTGTAGTGTATGTTCAAATGCGCCTTTGTACAGAGGCTAGTGTAACATTAAGTTCTTCCCCAGACCTTCCATCCAAATATGATACATGATATCGCAGGCTGCCTCGTTGAAAGAGGATGCAAAATGCTCAAGTCTGCATGCCTGCGGCTAAAGATTGAGAAACTGGCCATTCGTGTCGTCTAACATGGTCCATGAGCCACTCCCTCAAGGCTCCTTGTCTGTTGCAGACTGGTAAATACCAGCCAGACTCCAAGCCCACACTTCATCACCGTCCCTAAAAGGCTTCGGCGTCTGTGGATGTGTTGGGCCCCGCGTGCGGAAACACCAGCACGAGTACTCACCCTCTCGCTCAACCTGCACGACCGCATCCACGCCCTCCTTGAGGAGGTATTCACGCACTCGATCGCGCACATCCTCCATGGGCACTCCACGAGCCGCCACGACGTGGACAATGCCCAGCAACTTGTCGCGCGAAGGAGTTCCGGTGCGGTCGTCGATCCACATCTTCGGCGTCGAGTAGCTGACAACGCCGCGTTGTTGAAGGATACCGCCGAGTGTGTTCCTCAAGTTGTATTCGACATCTTCGGGGACGCTCAAAAGTAAGCGCCTTGCTGATGAGAATACTAGCGGCAACGCGGAGAAGAAAATCAAAACCGCAATGAAGCAGGAAGCCAGAGGATCCCACCCTGCCCATCCCCAGAAGCTTGTTAGCACAGTCGAGACAATGACCGAAAGACTTCCAAGAGTGTCGGCCAGCACGTGCAGGTAAATTCCTGCATGTTCTCGTTGTCGTGTGAATGGCCGTGGCTGTGTCCATGCGAGTGACCATGGCCATGAGAATGATCATGGTCATGGTCGTGGAGTGCCCGTGAGAGTGTCCATGATCATGACCGTGGTCGTGGCCATGGTGATGATGACCAAATGCCATCATGCCAACCAAGTTGACAAGTAGGCCAAGTGTGCTCACGATGAAGAGCTCGCCGAGTCTCTTAGTTTTGGTGCCTTCCCACAAGCGTTCGAACGCCTCGAAAGCAATCTCTACACTCAGCAGCCTGCATTGTGTTAGAGAGCAGAATTCCAGAGCATCTTTCGCACTTACACTAATAAAATGCCATTGGCAAACCCACTGAGCGTCTCAATCTTGCCGAACCCATAGGGAAACCTCTGACTGGGAGGCCACTTGCTCATGACTGAAGCGAGGAGACCGACGAGCAGGGCAACGCAATCGAAAAACATGTGAATGCTGTCACTGAGCAGACCTAGCGAGTCTGTGACATAGCCGTAGAACGCCTGAACTACCATGAAGGAGAGGTTGAGCCTATTCAACTTCTGTCAGCAAGTGTCAAACCGGCGGCCTGGGTTTGACCTACAGCATAAAGTAAAATATCCTCCTCGAATCCTTCTCGGCCATGATTGCGTGTATCAGCGGGAATCGCACGGTAAAAGGAAGCAACATTCTTGTAAATAGCGATCTATCAGTGCTATGATCGTGGTGGTGGTCGTGATGGTCGTGCCCATGATGGTCGTGATCGTGATGGTCGTGCTTGTGGTCGTGATCATGGCTGTGGTCATGGTTATGGTCATGGCTATGATCATGACTGTGGCTGTGAGTGTGGTTGTGGGCGTGAGCATGGCCATGGCCGTGATCGTGGTCGTGGTCGTGACAGTCGTGCTCGTGTTGCTCAAAGGGATGGGCGCAACTTGGGGCCCGGGTGCCAGCATGCCATTCGCTCCGGCGGGTTTGAGATGCGACCACCCGTCCAGCGTGCTCAACGGAGCCGGGATCGCCCGTTCCTTGGAGCGACTGACGCGGGTGTTGGGCGCGGGAGAGGTCGAGTAGCTGTGGGGATGCGGGTGGGCTTAGGCGTCCCCGGGGTCTCGTTGTGGGAGTGGCTGGGCCCATTGGACATGGAGGCTCGCCAGGAGTTGAGCGACGTCTGCGAATGCGAACGAGAATGCGCATGGTGCTGGTGTGCGTGCGGAAGGGCCGAGGTCGGCAAGGCGTAGGAGGAGGAAGACATGGTCGATAGGCCTGGGGAGGGGCCTTTGCCTTCACTGGAGCCGTACCAAGAGCTCCGTAGGGGTCAGCGGCAACGTCACCAGCCTGCGGTGGCCAGGAATGCGAAAACTGGATCGAAGGGGCGCGACCGCGACGTGGCAGCGGGTTCAGATGGAGAGGAGGGGAGACGGAGGTGAGGGAGAGACGCGCAAATTGGTGTCGTCGAGGAAATGAGAGACAGATGGATGTCAGGCGCACGTGGGAAACCAGGCCGCAGAGAGGGTACTTGTAGGATTGGACGTCTCCTGAAGCGCAAGGCGGCGAGGAAAGAGGCAATGCTCGCGAAGCAAGGCAAAGCAGGAACGAGAAAAAAGAAGACACGGATGCGCGCGGTAGCGAGTGCGGTGAAAGGAGGAGGGAGACAGGAACGGGTTGATTGGGGCGAGATTGAGGTGGTGTCGATCGATTTGTTGTAACTTATTGGTCGGTGAGGTAGTTAAGGTACTGACTGTACAGAGTACAGTAGGTTGATGTCGCCAAGGCCAATTCACCCACCAGCCAGCCTCTAACGTTACCACGTTCTCGCTGGACCTTACCTACCTGGGTAGTTTACGCACCGCAGTAACGGTAGAGAGCAAGTTGTCCCGCTTCTCCACGCCCACTGCGCAATCCTCATGCTGGATCGGGTCTGGTCCTGCGCCGTACAGCACCGCCGGTCCTTGCAGCCCTCGCTACTGTACTAAAGACCTGCTAATTTAGGCACTTACGAACGGCTCGGGAAGAAGGGGAAAATGGGAGCGCACAGATGGGCCAAACTCACGTCATGTTTCAGGACCCAGGAGCTGCTTACCCGGACGGGACATGTCGTGACTGAGACACGGCAGATAAGGCTCTGAATAGGAAGAAAGGAAAGGGAAAAGAAATAGAGTCTGGTCCTGTCGTGGTAAGCATCTGCACCAACTTCATGGCCTGCTTGCTACTGCATAAAAGCACAGCTTCCTGGACCCTCCTCCGGCTACCTTGACCAGGCCCCTGCATGGCTCTGCATAGTGAGGTTCCTAAACGGTCATCGTGCCCAGCCCAGCGCGGGGCCGAGATAAGACAGCTGGCTGCTCTCTTTGGCTGTCCAGCAATTGACTTTCAGGTCGCTGGTTTTGGTTGGTTTTAGTGTGCTGCAGTGCTGCTGCAGTACCGCGTACCGCTGTAGTGCAGTCCGGGCGACATACAGAAGGTACCTGCTGCAACCGCCACAGCAACCCGTTCACACTCTCCATCTCAAGCCTCACCTCGTTCTCAAGCCACACTTGATACTTGACCCTGCAACTCACCACCACTACCACCAAATCACGACCGTTAACCACAAACGTCAGGACGCCCGTATACACCAAAATTCAATGTGTCTTTTATACGTCAACTCCAAGGCTACCCTCAATCCTTGAGCCTTTTCTTTCCGCTCGTTCCCTCTTCCTACGTGAGCCAGCCACCACGGCAGCCCTGGGTTTCATTTAGACATCGTGGCATCAACGGCCCAGCTGCTGTTTTGGTGATAGCTTCTCACACAACCACCCGCTTATATCACCCACCCTGATGCTTCCCTCGTCCTCTCCGTCATCGCCGGAGCCGTCTCCGTGGTCATCCTCAACTATGGCTTCAGGTTCCTCCTCTGGGCCGCGAAGGCCCTGCCCCACGCCATCCCAACCCGCTACCGTCCTGCCGAGAAACCCGAGGATGAGCACATTCAGATCTTGGTAGTCGGTGACATCGGCAGGAGTCCGCGCATGCAGTACCATGCCATCAGTGCCGCCAAGCATGGCAGACATGTCGACATTGTCGCATACAAGGGTTCGTCTTGATCAGTTATCTCATGCTTATCATGAGCATCACTAACGTCCGGACAGAAACTGCGAGGCATCCAGACCTCATTGGCAATCCGCGCGTCACCATGTATGCTCTCGCACCACAGCCAGAGTGGATTGCTTAGGGAACCCTGCCATTTTTATTCTCATCCCGGCCAAGGTGACGCAGCAGTTTTGGACGCTGTTCAAGACGCTCATGTACACCACACCACCAGCTCAATGGATCATTATTCAAGTAAGTCGCAGCACCTCTTGAGGGGATTCTACCCTAACATGTGCGCAGAACCCACCCTCTATCCCTACCTTCCATGTAGCCCTCTTAGTTTCCATCATTCGTGGAAGCAAGATCATAGTGGACTGGCACAACTATGGCCATACCATCCTTGCCCAGAAGACCTTGATGAAGCCCCTCGTTCCCGTGTACAGATGGTATGAGATGCGTCTAGGTCGGTACCTAGGCAACGCCAACCTGACGGTCACCGATGCCATGGCCCGTCAGCTCAAGGGTGGCCTCTATATTCTGAATGGCCCTGTCTACACTTTGCACGACCGCCCTGCTGAAATCTTCCAGCCCATCACATCTGCCAAGCAACGCAAGGAGTTTCTCTTGCGCTTGCCCGAAACCAAAAAGGATGCTCAGGACATTGTAGACGGAACCGTTCGCCTCATCGTCAGCAGCACTTCGTGGACGCCGGATGAAGACTTTGGTCTTCTCCTGGACGCCCTCGTCGCATATGCAAACCCCTCGCCATCCGCTTCAACCACTGATGTTCCGTCACCCATTATTGCGATCATCACAGGAAAAGGCCCCGAGAAGCAAAAATACATGGAAAAGATTCAGGAGCTTCAAGAAGCAAATCAACTACCAGGAATCCGCATCCACACCGCCTGGCTCTCGAACCGAGACTACGCCTCGCTACTCGCCTGCGCCGATCTAGGTATCTCACTGCACAAATCGAGCTCCGGAGTGGACCTGCCCATGAAGGTCGTCGACATGTTTGGAGCTGGTCTCCCCGTCGCAGCCTACTCTGCCTTTGAGAGCTTTGGGGAGCTAGTCAAGGAAGGCCAAAACGGCTGCGGCTTCGAGACAGCGGAGCAGCTCAACGAGATCCTCAAGAGACTGCTGGGCCTCCTGGAGACGAGCTTGCCAGGTTGAAGCAGGGCGCTATCAAGGAAGGATCGTTGCGATGGGATCATGAGTGGGATCGAGTCGTCTGGGACGTTTTGCAAAAATAAAGGCAAATAGCACGATTAAACCCAGAGACCATTCAAACGTTCACTGATGCTCGTGCGATGATTGACTTATGACCCACCGCTTTGTTGGTGGTCGACAAGGGCTGGATCAGTCGCTGGAACGCTCGAACGAGTCTAGAAACACAAGCAATCCCCGGACGCCGCCTCCATGCAGAGCTTTCCCTCGGCCCATCACGAGGCCTTCAACGTATGCCCAGACCCGGGAAACGCCTCCCTCCGCCTCCGAGGCATACGGCCACCTCCCATGCCGCCCTGCTCAATCCTCCCTAGGCTCTCCCGCACGCACTTGCGACACCGCTTCCTGAACTCCTTGTTCTTGCCCTCGCGCTCCTCGCGCAGCAGCCTGGCGGCCTCGACGTTGGCGGGGCTCTCGTCGTTTGGGCTGTGGAAGAGGCTGATGGTGCTGAGCAGGATCGTCTCCGGGGTCTGGACGGGGCTCCAGCGCTCCGAGGCAGCCTCGTAGCCGTACTGGTCCTCCTCGGGCGGGTGCAGGATGGAGATGCAGAGGACGCCGTTTTCGTAGATGTTGGGGTGGAACGGGATGGGCGATTGGAATGTGAGAGAGGGCGGCATGTGCGGGTAGGTAGGGGGAAGACGAGCCGAGCTCGAAAGTTGCCTCCTGCAGGGTCCACGGCGTTAGCTATCATGTACGCATGCTTGATATAGACACATCGTTTGGGAAAGCTGTAAAGCTGTACAGAAACAAGGCACGTGTTGGGGCAGAGGGAGCGCTCAGAGAGCACCACGGCAGACAAACGACCAAAGCTCAACATGCTAATCCCAGCATCATAGCAAATAAACCATACCTCCGTAGTACTTGCAATCATCGTTGATCATAAGCATAACCTCCCACTCGAAGATATTGGTGTCGTTGACGAGCCCGCACGAGATGCCGGGGATGTCCTTGCCGGTCTGCATCTCCTTCAGCTGGCGCTTCAGCAGCGAGGCCGCGGCCGCCGAGCTCGAAGCCATCCTGGGCGATGGGCTGGATTCGCCGGTGGGCAGTCTACCGGTAGGTGGGTAGGATTCGACGGGCGGGAACGGGGCTGGGTTTCGAGCAGCCCGCAGCGGTATGGCAGAAGTATGTATTGCAGATGCAAGTTGGGGAGGAGTACGGATGTGGTTATGGATGGTGGGGGTTTGGGAGTGGCTGGCTTTTGGTTTTGGAGAGGCCCCGCCTTACTGTGGTTATCGACAAGATACGTAGTCTAGATGGCCAGAATTCTTCTGTGGCAGAGGCATCACCGAGCAGCTCATGATATTACACTTTGTATATTGAGGCTTCTGTTTGCTTCTTTGGCATTGCCCCGACGATTTTCAAAATCTGCACTTGGCTCACCATCCATATCCAGTGCATCGCCCACCTCACACGTCCACCATACCATACAATCTCGATACAACGGAAACAGGGGTATCATATACATCTAGCCGCGACCCAAACCAACCTCTCACTTCTTGGACGTGCCGAACCCCGTGAAGCCCATCTGCGCCATCATGTCGTCCTCTTCGTGCTCGCCCTCGATGCGCACGTCCTCGCCGTACTCCGTCTTCACCTTGGCCGCCTCCTCGCGCTCCAGTCGTTTCTTCTCCGCCTCGTCCCGCCGTTTCTTGCGCTTCTCCTCCGTCTCCTTGGCCGCCTCCTCCTCGCGTATCGCCAGCCGCTCCTGCAGGCTCGTCGCCTTCTCCTTGGCCAGCTCCTCGTTGCGCCGCACGTAGAAGGCGATCCGCTCGTGCACCTCCTCGGCCGTCGCCCGCTTCACCTCCGTCGTCTGGCCCGCGTTGAGCAGATGCTGCGTCGTGTTCAGATGCTCCACGAACTGCAGGTTGTCCTTGAACGTCAGGTCGCACGACTCGCAGTAGAAACCGGCTCCGCGCCCTCGCTTGCCGACTCCGGCGCCCGCGGGCACGAGCTGCGTCTTTCCGACCTGCGCGGTGAGGTCAATTACGTTCCGGCGCGCGCTCGTGTACGTCTCGTCGCCGGTCAACGGCTTGTGGTACTTCTTGCCGGCGAGCTTCGCCTCATAGCGGGCTTTGGCCTCTTCCTTCTCCCTGGCCTCGCGTTCCTTGGCCTTGGCGGCGTACTCGTCGAGATCCCAGGTCTTTCGGAAGTCGGTGTCGCCCGCAGGCGCGCCGTACGCGCCGCCCTTTTCGAGTCAGACATGATGGGACAGGTTGTTGATGGACAAGGTCGACCAGCGTCAATGATGGAAA
Organism: Albifimbria verrucaria; assembly: GCA_020081605.1. Taxonomy (NCBI): domain Eukaryota; kingdom Fungi; phylum Ascomycota; class Sordariomycetes; order Hypocreales; family Stachybotryaceae; genus Albifimbria; species Albifimbria verrucaria. The sequence continues at coordinate 1,527,832 of JAHREC010000049.1, forward strand.
AATGACCGGGATTGGAGTTTTACTTTGCCAAATCCAGCAAGGCACACTGATGCTGGACAAGCTCCCTTATCGATGCGCTAAGATAGACCCCACCGCGGGGTACTCAATCGATGCCAGCAACTTTTTCTCGACTTTTGCGCCCCATCAACCTTCAATATGCTGTACCTCGTGGGTCTCGGACTCTCTGACGAGACGGACATTACCGTCAAGGGCCTGGAGGTGGTCAAAAAGGCCTCCAGGGTCTACCTCGAGGCTTACACGAGCATCCTCCTTGTCGATCAGTCCATCTTGGTAGGTCGCCGTCCGCCCTAGCCATCCGAGGGGCAACGCTGACTCTGAGCAGGAGGAATACTATGGAAGGTCGATAACTGTCGCGGACCGCGAGATGGTCGAGTCCAACAGTGACGAGATCCTTCGAAACGCCGAGAATGAGGATGTTGCATTCCTGGTCGTGGGAGATCCATTTGGGTAAGCTCTCATTACCAACGCGAGTCGACGTAAAACTAACCGTCATCTCAGCGCGACCACTCATACCGACCTGGTCCTACGAGCCCGCGAGCTATCGATACCCTTCAAAACCGTCCCCAACGCCTCCATCATGTCCGGCATTGGCGCCTGCGGCCTGCAGCTCTACAACTTCGGCCAGACTGTGTCCATGGTCTTCTTCACAGACTCCTGGAAGCCTTCTTCCTTCTACGACAGAATCCGCGAGAACCGCTCCATCGGTCTGCACACTCTGGTCCTTGTCGACATCAAGGTCAAGGAGCAAAGCCTGGAGAACCTCGCCAGGGGCAGACTGATCTACGAGCCCCGCGTTACATGACCGTCGGGCAGTGCGCGCAGCAGATGCTTGAAATTGAGGAGGAAAGGAAAGAGGGTGTCTATAGCAAGGACAGCCTGGCCATCGGCGCTGCCAGAGTTGGAGGAAAGACAGAAAAGTTTGTTGCGGGCACATTGGAGGAGCTGTGCTCAGCGGATGAGGAGCTCGGTCCCCCTCTACACAGCCTGGTTCTACTCGGCAGCAGGACACACGAGCTGGAGCACGATTTCGTCAGGCATTTCGCCGTGGATAAGGAGAAGTGGGACAGGCTGTGGAAGGCCGACTACGGAAAACAATAGAAACGTCGTAAATGAAACTCTCATTGTTCATTAGTCATTCTATGGTACAGAATCGTCATGCATCACCCGCCCCTTTATGCTTGAGAGCGCCACTGTTGAGCCTCAGATTCGGAAATCTCCCGCAGGCTATTGCTCTGTGCCGTCTGGCCGGTGATTGCGCCCTGCGCAATATCCGCCGCGCGGGCCAGGAAGTTCTTGGCCACCAGGGAGTAGGTGGCGGTCACAGTCTTGACCTTGATGACGCCGATGCGGGGTCGTTCTCGGAGCCGTCGTGGACGCCATCACCGAGATCACCGACCCAAGCCTTGAGAGTAGGGGTGTAGTACTTCTTGACGACGGATCGGTCCGTGATGATGGAGGCAGTGCCAGAGATGGATGCCCACTCGCCAGATGAGTTTAGGAAGGAAATGTTGATGTGGGAGTCGGCGGACAAGTCGTCGGTCTTGCCAGACTCGGTGTTGGTGTGGAACAGCAGGTCAAGGCCACCAGCCTCCTGTAATTACTATTAGTATCACCGAGATAATGCGTTTAGAAGACTACCTACAGTAGCAGTCAGAGCCATGCATCGCGAGACCAGCTTGTCCGAATCGGCCTCCTTGGTGGTCATCATGCCATACTTGCACTTGTTGATGAAGTCGACGAGGTCATTGACCTTGGTCTTGAGGTCGGGCTGCTCAGCGTTCTTCTGAGTGTAAGGATCGGCGGGCTTGTCGCCGGTCGAAGCGTTGGAGAAAGACATGATTGCTAGTTTGGGGTTGTTTGAAGGGGTATCAGGATCAGATGTGATGTTGATGGAGGTACGTTGGAGTGCATGAGTCTAGGTTCGCCGTCAAGGCTGTCTTTATACGACATGCGTGCCTGCATTTAGCTTTGGTTATGGATTACCTCATAAGCTCTTTACTACGATTTCATCATAGACGCATGTGCTTTTACGTTACGCAGCAGGTACCTACTGAGACGTTGTTGAGCTGCGCTTGTAGCTCAAAACATCATGACGTCAATCCTCCGAATCCGTTCCTGGTACTGCACATCCACTCACTTGCCCATTGCGCATCGATGAGTGGCTGCAGGCTCACTGAATCCGATGGGTTTGTTAAAATATCAGCCTTACCATCGGCTGCTCGATCATGGCATGCAACCAAGAAAGGAGGTGGTTAGGTGGCTCCTGGTCGGCCCATCCATCATAAAGCTATCGCTTCACGCTTGTGCCTCGACAGGCATACAGCTTGTCACATGTACAAAATGGGGTTACATATGATTCTGATACTCATTATACCCAATTTGAGGTGCTCTATGAATTCCCTAATCTATATTGCAGAAGCATCATGGTTACCATTCCCAAGCCAAAATACCAAGTCCACCGTTGAACAAGATGCGACGAGCATTAACAAAACACTCAAATACAACCCTTTACGTTCCGAGCTAAGAAGGGATTGCAACACCGCCCATCCTCCTTTTGCTCATTCCAAATAAAATTGAATATCCTTAATAAATCCGTATTGTGGGTTGATTATGTTGTTTTGTCGACAGCTTTTGGTCAGCCTTTAACAATCCCCGACGCCAACCGAAAGGCAAGTATTCAACAGTTGTCTGATGTCAGTACTGGGTCTCAGAACAAAAACCTGTCCATGTAGCTCAAGCGTTAACAGCGCTTTTATAACTCCGTCAAGAATACTTTTGCCCCCAGATAATCGCCTTTCGCAAAAACAGGTTCGATTTCCTGTGGAATACTCAGTATTCAAATGCCATTTCCTGGCCAAGACGTATTCGGCTCGAGCTAAATGAATCTCCTAGACCATAGCTCGTTCATGCCGTTCTGTCCCTTTTAACCAACTTTTGTCGCTATTTGTTTCTTATGTTAATGATGAGGCCGCTGGTGTCTTTTCCGGGCCAGTCTCATATGGGCCGCGTTGTGCCCTTTATTCAATGTCGAATCTGATATGAAATAAAGTGTCCATGAATTCTCACGGTTTTGGTCGCATCGTCTCAACAACCACCAGGCGGGTTCGGAAACTGGACTTCAGGGTCGTTCTGATAATTCAGTGGCAAACCATAAGCCATGTTCTGATGATCAAACAGCACAGGCTGGACAGTATAGTTCTGCTGGTAGGTTTCATCCGGCGAGATAAGGGGTGGTTGGCCCGGCATCGCCTGCGACCTTGGCGTTGAAGTCTCCGCGTATATATGAAGGCGTTGATGTTGCTGAGCCGCTATCAACATTGGCGTAGGGAGTACGTTGGGTGGCTGGGGAGTTTGGCTCTGTGAAACGGGGGTGGCAAGCTGCGCAGGTTCCCAAGGGAGGACGAGTTGGATGTCGTGACGCTGACGGCAGAGCCCTCTCGGGTGAAATCTCTAGGCATAGAGTACATCACACTTGCATTCAGACCTGACGGTCTCCTGGGTCCTATCACATTCTGAAGGGACTGGACGGCTGCCCCAGGACCGCCTGTAGCAGGAATCCCTGAGGTAGGGTAGCTGGGTGTTGCAACGGCGCCCCCTGGAGAAATTGGGTGATGGAGTCGTCGCTGATGCCGTGCTTGTTCAACAACACACGTAGCCGCCTATTCTCCTCGGCAACTTTCCGAGCAGCGCCTTGAACCTCCGCAGACGCCTCTACCCCTTGAAGCTCGCATGATCGCAGTCGTTGTTCAAGCTCATGGACGTACTCTCTTCTTCTCGCCCGTGATCTCCTTTGATTATCACGGATCCGAGCAAGATTGGCCTTGTGCTGCTAAGAAATCGTATTGGAAGCTGCTCTTTACCGCGAGATGAGGGGTGAGAGGGTCATTTCAGTGGCACTTACTGCATTGGTGGACATTTAAGCCGCTGGTTCTCACGGTTCTCGAGTAGCCAGTTGAGGAAATACATAGACAACGAGACCGGGATGCTGTTCGTTTACGAAGGGTCCTGGATGGCGTTTATGGAGATGTCTCGAACAGAATGCAAAGGGTGCGAAGGGTGCGAAGGGGGTCAATGACAATGATCAACATCAACACCGGACCCTGAAGTCACAGTGAAGATAACTCGGAACTTGACTCGGGGCTTTGACACTGTCTAGAGGATCACCCTCCGATCTAACTACGTCGAGACGGCATCAATTGGGAAGGGTCAGTGGCTGAGCCATGTCATACAACTTTCGCTACGAGGCCAAGGGTTAAGGGCAGGTAGTTGCTGAGTCAAGTGGGATCGAAAGCTTCAGACGCAGAGCTTAGGGGCAGCCGTCGGACGTTTCGGGCCAGGCCACTGAGTGCCGTGCAACCTGGCAGGCACTGACAAGAGGAGCAGCTCTCGATAAGGAGGACTGGTCCCTGCGACGGTGCGACATAGAGACACCGCTAGGAGGATATAGGTGGTGTGAGGAGGGTGGTTAGCCCCTGACCCAGCTAGTGTCCTCACGCCGGCGCGCCGCCACTGGATTTGAGGGCCTGTCTGATGCCGGGTGGTGGATAAAGATGTGGGAAACCAGATACAGGTTGTCGGTGATCAGTTGTCCCCTCAAAAGCCATCCCGTCATGGTGTAAGGTCAAACTAGTTCAAGGTGTGATTCTATGGTTTAGAGGACGGGGTTGCTTTGCTGGATAAGGTATCGATAACGTAACCATAGCTGCTGGACGGCATTCCCATGAGAGATGAAGCAATAGCTAGGCGCATGTTGATCCTGCTGCTTGATATCCGAAGCAGCCAAGCGAGGGGCTGATCGACAGCTGAGGCCCATCTTTTACCCCCGCAGTCGGTGCCGCACCGTTGGGTTCAACGTGCTGATGCCATGGCTGGAGCACACGGATGGGCTCTTGAGCCATGTCCCGTCTGCACTTCTCCAGCGTTCCATGTTGCATACGCCAAGGACTGTACCGTTGAGAGTTTCGCATCAGAACGTACCCGCGGGAACACCCTGATGCCCGACCCCGGATGCTGATTGAGGGCAATCTGTAGAAACATCCGTCGGCGCGACAGGGTCCAATACTAGGCGGTAGTCCTATGGTGGTGATACGGCCCTAGCAGCAGCTGGCGTCTCTTCGTTCAAAGTTTCCCTCACTTTAGGTCCGTGGATCCAATTTGCTCCATAGGCCAGGACACCGATCAGGATGGCGCCACCGTGCGGCGAGAAGGCCACGCACGAAGGCGTACTATCGATCAGCATGCCGTTTACACAGAGTAGCCCGTCTTCCGAAGGGCTCACATCAACAGGGCGGATGAAGGCTCAGGAACTTTGGGAGAGGGCCAAAAGCCCAAGCCACCTCTCACATCATGTCCAATTGCGCCAGAACCTAGAGAGGCGAGGAGCAATCAGACAAGCAGAGCCAGACCCTGTGACACAGTACGCCATCGACAAACAGTCTCGATGAACCAGCGCCGTCCGGCTCTCGGTAAATAAGCTCGAATCCAAAAATTTCCCCACAATGGAATTTTCGATCCGACCACATCGCCGGTCTTCTAGAAGCCTGTTTGGCACAAGGTTTGGCGTGCCGTCAGCCCAGAATCCAGCTGTAGAACAATTCGACAGCAGTGGATTATCGTGGCGCTGCTGGTCTTCTTTTTCCAACTGCACTAGCACGCTCTGCGCACCGAGGATGCTGAAGCGAGGCCGTGCTAGATGGGGAACAAGCTTCCAAGTGCGTGCGCCGCTTTCCAGCCGTCTGGTTTGAAGAAAAAAGCAAAGATTTTTCACGACCCTCCTTGGGCTGAGTTGGACACGGTTCTGTTTGCCTGTCGCCGGCAGGCATTGTTACCTGCCTGTGATAGTGATGCAGGGCAGACGGACGCATGTGCTGTAGGTAGAGATGCTCGAAATGGTTTACAGCCATGGTGAGGTCACATGAGCCACCGAAGAATCCCCGGGTAATCACTGGACTGACTACGTACGGGCTACGTCAACTAACTAGACATTACTCGCCAATTTCGACAACCACCATCTTGTCTTCGACCTCATCCTGAATCTCCCTACTATGCAATCATCCTTACGCCATATCCCACAATGTGTTACTTTCATGCTTGAGGAAGCCACGGGTTGATGATCCCAGCTTCTCCTCTTCACGTTCATGGTCGCACGACGCTCTAGAAGCACGTTCAGTCGATGGATGGCGCAGAGCCGTGCAAGGCATAGGGCATAGCTTCCATAGCATGGCGCCACCCTTCCATGACCTTTCCTTTGCTGCCCCTGGGCGGTTCCAGGCCATTGGATTTTGAAGATCCCCAAGCGCACCCTAGAACTACGCTAGAATCGAGTCAGATGCTCAACTGACCTCTAGTTTCTGATCGTGCTGGCTTTCTCAGATCCATATTCTCCGGGTGCATGACTCGGGTCCTGCGCAGAGATGCCACCGTATCCGGTCGATAACCGCGCCCTTTGTTGGCGTGACAGGTGGCTAGCCCCAGCTTTGTATTGTTGCCAAGCATCCTGCTTAGATCTTCCCGCGTCCGTACCATCTCTGGGCATGGCCATGACTGCCAGTATGTTAATAAACAAAGCACACGGCTCCTTGCCAATATCCCCCGGTGCTCGCTGACAACCGCTGGTGCTGATCACAATTGTCACCGACTCATGTGAATTATTATTCGTATTTTCTCATGACGATTTTTCATTTCTGCGCTTTTTATTTTAAAAAGACGCATCGAATTTGCCATCCGCTGATTTAGGCCCGGAACGCTTATGTTGCCTTGCTGAATGGGTGTCCTGGGTCACCTACTGACAGCTGCGAGTCGGACACCAAGAGGGTCTTGGGAGTCGGGTTTGGCTCCGGTTCTATTTTACCTAGAAATTAAGACGTCGATCCTTGGTTCGAGAACGTTGCCTATCTTGCTAATTGCCTCTGGATCAACCACATGTGACCAGCCTACAGTGAAGGCTTCTATATCGCCTTGACCGACAGTAGCCTCTTATTGAAGGGTCAACGTGATCATGCTTACTATAGCCAGAGTTCTGTGAAATGATTCAGTGCATAGCATGCAAACATGACTTTTGCGACCACCTCTATGTAAACCCGTGATGGTAAATGGGCTTGCTAATGGGTAATCAAGCAACCGCTTGACTCGGCCTGAGGTTCGTGTTGAGACTACATACTGCCTACAAGTTGGTTCTTGACTAAACTGAAAAGACAATCATACTGATTGCCGCACGAGTTGATCCCTGTTGGCAGAATGGCATGTCTAAGCACCTAAAGGATGAGACATCAACTTGTGAGACGCCTCATCCTTGTGCGCTGATCTCTCTGAGTTATACAAGTAGGCTTAATCTGTACGGATTACATGAGATGCAAATCCCAAGATGCCCAAAGCTCTCTGACCCCATGAGCTGCTCGCAAATTCACCGGCCGAGACACAAACAAGGCTGAGACTTGGTCTCAAATAACATGATTGTGTCTCTTGTTCCTGTGTCGCAAGGCTTCTCTCTTGGATAGCCTACCCTACTGTGCCGAACCACACAACCCCTGCTTCCATATTTACTGTATCAACACTGCCATGATGTGATGTCCAAGTAGACAGAAAGATCCAGAAAAGGAAGAAACCCCTGCCGCTGGTTGCCCGGCTAGGGACGTCCAAGTGGGGATGGTTGCATGACGATCCCTGCAGCCAGGTGCCGTCCCCTGTCCACGTAGCCGGTTGTCTGGGTGTTCGGGCTGGGCTCAGACCGTGGTTCCATGGGGTGATGGAGCCTTCAGTTGCACCCGAGACTCAGGCCAGCTTGGGCCAGCTCGTGTTTTACCACGTCATTACGTTTTTTCTCGGCGATCACTTTTTTATATCCCTACCTCGTATAACTCCTTTCACCATCGATAAAGGATAAAGGAGACTCTTCCCCATCCTCTGCCGGTTTACAGTACACAATTTGCCCGTCACAAAAACCTTGGTCTCGTGCTCACATCGCCATCGCCCTCTTCAACCACTTACAAAACTTCCAAGATGCCTTCTTTCAAGAGCTTCTTTGTTGCTGCTGCCCTCGGCTACTTGGCCAACGCCAAGACCATCGAGATCACTGCCACCAGCGACAACAAGTTCGACCCCGACAACGTCAAGGCTGAGAAGGGCGACATTCTCGAGTTCCACTTCGAGCCCAAGAACCACAGCGTTGTGGCCGGTGACTACCGCTACCCTTGCTCACCTTTGCAGCTGGGCTCCGGTTTCTACTCTGGCTTCATCAGCACTGACGATGACAAGGCCGTATGTTCATATCATCACCTCCAATTCACATACGACTAACAAAAACTAGGACCGTGTCTTCCGCGTCACCCTCAACGACACCGAGCCCATCGTCTTCTACTCTTCTCAAGGTGATGAGTGCTCCAAGGGCATGGTTGGTATTGTCAACCAAAACGGCAACCGCACCCTCACAGACTACCGCGACCGCGCTGCCGAGCTGAGCCGGGCTGTGACTCCTGGTACCCGCCCTTCGGAGGCGAGCTCGTTGATGAAGACGAGGCCGACGATCGCGATGACAAAGACGATGACAAGGATGATGATAAGAAGAACAGCAAGGATGGTGACAAGAACGGCGATGAGGGTATCGCCGGCACCATCCGCGTCCCAATAGTTGGTTTGCTAAGCGCCGCCGCCGCTGCATTTTTCATGATTTAGGCGTCTGATGGGAGTTTGGTGGGTTGGGTCAAGGAAATTTGATTTTGAGCGTTACGCTGTGATAATGCGTTGAAGGGTGAATGAAACCGTCACCAATAATGTTAGAATACCCGAATCCAAGTTTTAAACTGGTCTAAATGTTGTGCCGCCCCTTCATGGCGTGTTGAGAAATACATATAATCACCCATCGCGCCTTTGAACAAGCTTAGTATTACCATCACGGGAAGAAGTAAAAAAGTGCCAATGGCAAGTTGAATTGTGACGAAACTACATGTAACTATGAACTCGTTGAAATCACTAGGTTCTCCCTAGTCTGGAGGCCATTGGATCGCCAAACTCGACAATCTACCACCGGCTTCCCTTCCTCACCGAGCAAGTCATTATTGTAACCCTCACCCACCATACATCATCGTCATTAGAATCGTCACTGTCAGCTAGGGTATCTTAGCAAAGTCGAATATCGTACATGTCAACCGAGAGACCATAACACGCCTAACCCAACCCAAACCCCTACACAAAGCAAAGTTGCTGTTCCTAAAGGATTAATCGTCAATCTTAATCGTGAGGATTCTGCAAGAACTCCAGCATTGAAACGTGGTGATCGCCGCAGGCAGGGCAGAATATTTCTTCATCATCGGAAAACCAATCTGAGTCCTGGACTTCGTGGCCAGTTGCACGGCAGAATAGGCCCCATGCACGTGTCGTGTCGTCTCGCATGACGGGAATCCGTCTCCACATCAAAACATCGTCCCCGGCAAAGGGGCCTCCCTCGTCTGCAGGAGCTGGTGGAAGGGCACCCAGTCGAGGATGATTACGACCAAATGGTGGATCGTAATCAGCGTCATCGTCAAATTCAGCATCGCTGTCGTCAACTTCTGAAGTTGCTCGGACTACACGAGCCAGCCATCGCATTCCAGGAAGCGGCTGGAGATGTTTACTCTGGGCGAGGAAGCTTGCAGCACCATTAAGGTATAGTCCCTCGTCCTTAAGCAAGCCGCTCAACTCGGCAGAAGCCTTCAAACCCGACTCGTCTGCAGGCATGCCTGTCACCTGGAGCTCGTTGAGTGTGCAACCGAGTTCGTGCGAGGCAAGGTCGTGAAGTTCTGGGCCAGGATATGGCAGCAGCACGTCTGAAAAATTGACCAAGTCCAGGCGTAACGACTTGAGTGACGGCAGAAGTCTGGGTCTGGGGCTTTTGCTACCTTGAAATTTGGGTCATATGGGGCCCGAAGGGCCATGAGAAAGTCGAGAATCTGATTCCAACTGTAGCATCTGAAGCCGCCGCGGGCGAGAGGGGACTCCTTGGGCCGCAGCTGAACCCTGAGCGGGTGGTCCTTCTTCAAGGAATAATGGTAGTGGCGATGCAGCTTGTGTCTACGACGCTGGTCATCATAGTACTGCGCGATGATGCGAAAGTTGACATGCGTAATTTTGTGACGGTGCTCCGACTTGAGCTCGGCAAAGTTGCGGAGTGCCTGTGGGGATGTGAAAGTGAAGGTATTGTCCTCCCAGAGGATCTTGCTTCCCTCGACATGAATGGCTTTGCAAGTCGCGAGAAAGTGTATGGCGATCTGCTTACCACGTGGTCTCGCTTTCTCCTCCTCCGTCAGGTTTTCGGGAGTGAGTGGCCAAAGCGGGTCGATGATAGGGCGGGGGTAGTCAGGGCGAACTTGAGAATACGGAGTAGAACCTCCATGGGGAGATGAGGATGGCGTGCATTGACGGATCGCGTAGAGGGTCTTGCTTTGCCCTGGGTAGGGTCCCGGGCTGAGAGGTGGGCCCGTGCGAGGGCGACCATGAGATGCCATTCTCACGGAGGATCCGCTTGAGGCGTAGATTCTCCTCAGCAAGAGACTGGTGGGCTCTTCGGAGAGGATGTGAGTAAACCGTCTTGGCTTGGTCTTCCTTGTCTCGACACTCCCACGGGAAGACAGTCTGTGATGAGAATAAGCATGAGGCCGAAAGTCAACGGCAACCGACGGGAACTCACGGCAAACGACATGGCCGACGCACCCAGCGCAGGGCGGGCTCGGGAATTGCTTGAACGGTTTGCGCGACACTCAGGGTCTGAGACACAGAGAGGGAAGCAAATGTGCGGATCAACTGGGGAGGTGAGTGAGGTGAGGTTGAGAGAGGAGCTGTCTGGTCAAAGCGGGCGATCTGTGGTTCCTTCCCTCTAAAAGTGGGTACGCGGAAGGCACCCGAGTGGTCAAGGCAGGCACTCCGTGATTCTGGAAGGGAAGCTACCTAGTAGGTATGTAAGTCTAAACAGCAGGTTCCACCTGAACATCCACTGCTTCAGCCTGTTCGTGTCAAAAACCCAGGGTGTTTCTCGTGGAGGTTCGCTGTTGGTAAGATTGGGAGGGTTGGGTCACAAATAAGTAGTCGATTGGGCCCACGAAAGGGGCAGTAATTCCCTCTGTTGAGAAGTATGGCTGCTGCAGCCCTGCGGCTTGGTGAGGCAGGCGCCCTAACCGCTGACAAGGCCCGACGTCATTCAACCGCTTGCCCGCTTTACCCAAACTTTTACTCTGGGGTTACCATGTCCTGCCTGCCTGCCTGCCTGCCTGTCTATCTGCCTACCCTGGACTCGGCCACATATCGTAAAGCAACAGTACCTACTACTAGGTATGTAAACGAGCCTCCAGTAACTGGATGAACAAGCGTACTGTTTACCCTGGATCGAGCTCTGTTTAAGTAAATTCCAGGCCGGCAGTGTTCTTCTGTTTCGGTCACTTTCGTGTAACACAGATTCAACCATGTGCTGCCAACTGAAACATTATTCTACAAACACAGTCGACGGCCTATTTCCGTACGTATTCATGAACCATAGACTCCATTGGACTCAAACTTAAGACTACCTTTGATCTTACACTCCCACGAGCAAAGTGAAAACCATGAAATTATGAATGGAGGACTTATATCCCTATCTGCTCGATTGACCTGTTAGCAGAAAAAAATAACGCTACTCCAAGCGTTGTCGGTACCGAGCACTATATTTAGTGAGTAAACAATGCCTTGTTCTTTCGTCTATGTCTTTATCAACTTTTCTTTGTGGCTTTGCCAAAGCATGACAAGGAGCATTTTGAAAGGCCCTGGTCGCGGCAGCAAATACTTCGCACGACTTGAACCCATTCATCATTGTCTTGACAATCCCCAAGTCGAGTATCCCAAGTATCCAGTGGCTTGGTGCTCTCATGCTAATATAAAGCCAGCAAGCATGCCCCGATGAATGTAAACCACACCCTATTCTCCTCCTTCATCATTAATCGTTCGATATCGACATTCCTATACCACATACTCGCCCAGTTCTCACCACAGAAATATACCACGACCGAGTCGTTACATGTAAGTCAAGATGGAACATTTAATAACCAGCAAGCTTTATGTATATGGCTCTGGACCCTACAGCAAAGAAGCATTGCGCAGATGCTGGGTTGATTTATACAAGTATCAACCGACCACTTGCAACAAACACATATACTGCCTCAGTATGCCGAGAACCTTCGTCCCGTTGACAGAACGATATCGGGAATACATGCGACCAGAGTACATGAAACCTCCTAAGACGGCAACAGGACCGTTGGACCCGAACCCCCTCTCGACCACTTTGCAAAGTTGGTGGGTAGTGGGTTCGTGAACCACCTCAACAAAGTCAGGGCGGACTACTATGCGTGGCAGAAGCACAGATCAGTTGACCTGAGCCAAGCCGGAATCTGCCTCAACGCCATTCGACAACACTGTTGGAAGTTTCCAGATCCGGACAATGACGCGCAGTTGATTCTCCTTGAGCTCCTGCTAAGACTACCCATGGGGTTAAGACAGCATTACGCGGGAGAGAAAAATGTCAGAGCGGAGGCCCAAAGGATAGAGGATGCCCATATGGGGATGGGTGACTGGGTGTTGTCACTCCATGTGCTGGAACAGATGCTGCTTGACAAGCTTTTGTTTTCACATCGCCTTTGCCTGCCTTGCGGTGATGCTCCACCGATCAAACTTAGACCGGTGGATGAAAAGCCAGTGGAGATGCCCCTTGGTGCGCTCGTATAAGACCTTGGATTGGTTCAGACATCATAGAAATTGAATTAATAACTCCGTTTCCCAGGCCCCTGCCTGTCGTACACCGAACAGAAAGAAGTAACCGTCGTACCAAAGTAGAACATGCAGCCCAGTATATATCGTGGTTACAAAAAGTAATCTGCTACCGGCTTCTTCGCAGGCATGCCCCTCGAGTCTTGTGGCGCGGCCTGGAAGACACGGTAACGTCTTGCAGGGCCGCTCTTCGACATGGAGCCTGCCTCCATCATCACCCCACGGCCGCCGTCGCTACGGCCGACATCACCATTGCTCCTGGAGAACACACCGGTTCCGGATGCATCTTCGGACAGCTCCAATACAGCTGCAACGTTGCCGCAGCGGTAACAGTAGTTGGGGGCCGACCACACGGTCACGATGGACGCGTCAAACATCTCCTTGAAGCCCTCCATGACAAGCTGGTGGGCACGGGCGATTAGACTGAGGTCATTCCTGTGATTAAAAACCTTGACAATATCAGCTCCAAACAGGAACCCGGCTCCGCGAGGGACAATCCCCAGCCGTCAATCTCATCTGGATCTGACCAGAGGAGGTCGCACATTGCTCCCTCGTGAGGAACCTCCTGCTTCCTGTCTATCAGGCGGATCTTGTCCACTGTATCTATTAGAGGGCTAAGGCCGCCGTGGACGCACAAAACTGCACCAGCTGGGTTCCCGATGGTGCCACCGCTGGAGCCCGACGCACCAGAGCCTGGCGGACCCGTCCTGTCGGGTGGCACACCGTTGGGGCTGCGCCCTTGGTTCTGGGAGGCATCAACCGCAGGTTGATGTTGCTGTCTGGAGAAACGACTGATCATGGAGCCGTTCTGATCGCACACCTCGATTTCGGTGTCTTCGTCGACGGGCTCTTGACCAGGCGAGAGGGTATTGGAGGCGCCAAGCACGATTGCGCCGAGCGCTAGGTAGTCAAAGACGTCGCAGCAGTAGCGCCATACGTTGGCACTCCCGTACTTGCGCATGCATTCATCATAGAATCCGTAAACGGTCGTGATCTGACGTGATTCGTGGTTTCCTCTGATAAGGGTCATGCGGTCGGGATAGCGGACTTTGAGGCAGAGGAGGAGCAGGAAGGATTCAAGCGAGTAGAAGCCACGGTCGACAAAGTCGCCTGGTAAAGATGTGAGCGCATGATTGGAGAAATGAGCGAAGGCGGAGGCGCATACCCATGAAGAGGTAGTTGGTATCGGGAACATCACCGCCCACGCGGAACAGCTCCATCAAATCATGAAACTGGCCGTGAATGTCGCCGCATATCTGCAGTGCCCAAGTTTAGAGAGGAGAATAACCGTTGGGTCACACGGAAAATGCATACCGTTACAGGCGCAGTGACGGTGACCACATTTCCTTCTTCGATCAGGAGCTCTCGGGCTTTGTGGCACAGTTCGCGGACCTGAGGCTCGGGTATCGGCCTGCACGCGCGTAGCTGCGCAATCGCCCTACGGCCAGTGTTAGCAACGGAGGACAAAGACGAAGCGCAGCAGCGGAACTGACTTGTCGAGATCGCTCATGGCGCGAGGATGTGAAGTTGCAGATTGCTGGCGGCGGCGGTGGCGACGATGCGGCTGAAAGGAAGGTCGCGCTAGCGGCGCTCGCGAAGTCGGTCAAGGCAAAGTGTAGGATTATAACATGTTCGGTGCGGATTTCGTCAGTCGCGCTTCAGAGAACGAGGTCGGGGAGAAAGACGTGGCGGTCGCGTGAGGTTTGTGCGTTGGGAAATTCTCGTCGCGAGGGATGGTGAGCTCGCGAATCTGCAAGTACCAGCCAGCAGCGATGCTACGCTGCACTGTAAGTTAGTAACCAGCCCGGTACCAAGGTCCCGCGCGGTAGTGCCTTAGGTGGCGGGAGTACACAGCCTTGACCACCCTGCCCCCACCATGCTAATCTGCAGCGCGAGAGACCCAGGTTCCAGGTGCCTCTAAGGTACGTAGTGGGTGGAATTAAATATATCCGGACCGGAGCCGGCAGGTTGGTTTGCTCTGACACCTGCGTGGTGACATTAGCCAATCACAGAGCTCAAATTAAAATCTGGCCTGGTTTCCACGGCTGGTGGTTTGATCGGAATAGCCTCGTTCAATTGGCTTTTGGTAGATTTACTCGACGACGCAGCCACGAAGGTATCGCAGCCAGGTCCACCAGCGCTGGTGGAGAAAAATGTTGCGACAGCCATGTGAGTTTTGGATACATGCATCTACGTGCAGCACGTGGCTGACCATCAATTGAGCCCGGTAGAGAGCGAACCTCGGCCGGCTTCTACGCGATTCACGGGCGACGCAGAGGAGGAAACAGAGACGAGACGACGACGAAAACCAGCCCGCCATGCCACCGCGCCTTCACCCAAGGTCTTCAATGACCTCGTCATTATTCGCAACCACCGTCGCCGCTAGCTTCCTCGTCGTCGCCCTGCCACACCTGCTGCCCTGCCCCGTGCCCGCGACCAAGTACGCAGACGGCGAGATTGTCGTAGACGAGAACGGCAAGCGAAAGAGATGGAGGCGGCGCCAGACGCCCGAGGTCCAGGATGGAATAGTGCAGTTCAGCCAGAGCGCAGACGTCGACGATGAGCAACGGACCAGGAGAGAGTGTCCGGTCCCTAAGCCAGGCGGCCTGCTGGGTGAGTGGTTTGGGTTTCACAAGACTGATGGCGACATCACGAGGAAGGTCGATAGATGACCAGCAAACATAAACCAAACTCAATGTATAACACTTGTTTGAGACCAGGTTGAGGAGACCGAACAACGAACGCGTGAGACGACGCCACAGTCGCAGTGCCTTTGTGATGGGTGGCATACAACCCCAATTGTTACCGCATCGCGGTCCAGAGCCTTAGCAGTTGCGGCATATACCCTTCTTTTGAAAAGGAGAAACAGTTCTGCATGGACCCAGAATCCGCCTGGATGATGTACTAGATACGGATAGCAGGTAGGTAAATACGGATTAGACCAGATCGTTATTGTCTGTAGAGATACCCAAGTAAACGTACAGCTGCTGCGACGTTTGAAGTTTGGTGCGAATTATTGCGTCACATGTGCTCCTGCTCCTTCATTGCGGCAGGAGCAGGAGCAAGCTGATGGCGAACGGCGAATGACAAATGACTGACTGCCAACCTTTTTTTTAATCGTCCTTGTTTGAGGTGCGCATCTGAAACTCGCCATCGCATCCCTGGACTGTGCATCTCCACGCTTCTTAATTTGGACGGCTTAAGCTTAACGTTCCAACTCCGCAGTGCGATCAGCAATGTGCCATCACTCGGAAAAACCACAGCATGTTCTTGGAGATGTGCTGAATGCCGTGCTGAGGTTGCCTCTGGGATGTGCGACGGGATGCGCGTCGATCCGACGTCGGAGAATCGACAAGGGGCGGCCGTCCCTATTCCATGCCTGCACCGAGCCCCTCGGCGGCAGAAGCCCCATCATCTGTGACACGGGACACGTCCCCTGATTGGAAGGTCTGGGATGCCGACGAGATTCTCATACAGAGCCGCGTCGTAGCCACCTTGGCAGACCCCGGCAGCAAGGAGTTGGGGTTAAGCTTCTGCAAGGATCAGACGGAATCGCCTTGACTCCATCCCGGCTGTTGGGATGGCAGCCCAACACACGGACCGGCTCAGAGGTTCGGACGCTGAGTTTTCCACCCCTCGGATCGATCTTGACGGGGATGCATGGGGCATCTGGGGCATCTCACGTTTGGGACCAGATGATTCCGGTCGCATCGATGAAGCAGCCGACTCCAAGTGTGTTGATGGCAACTGTTGCCTGCGTCGACCTCGATTGCCATTGGATGCTGTCATGTTGGTAGGCTCGGTTTCATGCATGGAAGTCCATCCCATGAAGGTCCAGATGAAGCTTAACCGTCTCTTGTTTGTACCCCATGCGGACGAAGCTCTGCTTCCTCGCGAGTATATATACACAATCGACCACCTCATCTCCACTCGATTCTAGACTGCTTCAACCACCAGAGACCTGACCAACTTCTTACCTATCCTTCCTCCTGTCTTTTCTGAAGAGCTGGTCTCTGTTCTATTCGTTCCGCAGTGCGCAGCTCCATTCCTTACCTTTTTTGGACTTTTACTCTCGACTCTCTTTTTGTGTCAAACAAATTATACCCATTCACGTCACCATGAAGTCTCTTAGTGTTCTCCTTCTTACAGCCGGCCTGGCGTCGGCCATGGTTGTCCCGGCTCATGTTCCCCAGAACCGCCGGTCTATCACCGTCATTGGAGGCGCTGCACCGCTCGGTGCTGCTGTGCCTGTTGCTGAGGTCCCTGGAGCCGCCGTGCCTGAAGTGGGCAAGGAGGAGAAGGGCCCCAAGGGTCCCAAGGAAGCCGAAGCCGGAAGCCCACCGGCACCTGCTCCTCCTGCTCCTCCTGCTGCTACTCCCCTCCCCTCCCGGTGGTGAAGCTCCTCCTCCCCTCCTCATGAGTCTGGCGCTGCTCCTCCACCCCTGAGGCTGGCGCTCCTCCTCCCCTCCCCACCTGCGAACGGAACTGCCCCTCCTCCTCCTCCCGAGGTTGTCGCTCCTCCGGAGGCTACACCTCCCGAGGCCACACCCGTCGAGACCATTACCTCAGAGGTTCTTCCTGAGGCTACACCCGCCGAGACCACTACCTCGGAGGCTCTCCCTGAGGCTACTCCTGCAGAGTCCACCTCAGTAGCCCTTCCCGAAGCCACTCCTCCGGCAGCCCCAGCTCCCGGTGATGAGAATGGCAATGGTATTCCTGATGCTGAAGAGGGTGACAAGGGCAAGGATGATGGCAAGGGCAAAGACGACGGCAAGGGCCGCGATGACAACGACCGCAACAACGACCGCAACCGTGGTAACAACGGCAAGGGACGCGGTAACAACCGAGATGACCAGCAGCTTCAGCTTGACCTCGCCAAGCAGATCCAGCTTACTCTCAGCCAGCTGAACGTTGGCGGCGTCCTCGATCTCCAGGCTCTCGCTGGTGCTGGCATTGCCCAGAGCGTCTCTCTTCTCGTTCAGGTTCAGCAGGTCCAGGTCCTGCAGCAGCTGCAGCTTGTCACCCAACAGCAAGCCATTGCAATTCTCGGCGGCGGTGCCGCGGCCGAAGTTGCCAAGGGCCGTGTTGATCGTGTTGACCGTGTCCAAGGAAAGGGCCGCGGCAGAAAGAGTATGTTTACAACCCCTAGACCCCTATTCTGTCCCTAAAAGGAGCATTTCCTACTTGGTTGAATGGAATGTTTGCTGACTTTCATCTGGCAGATGATGAGCGCTCTCTCATTCGTTTCTAAAGCGAACACTCATGACTATTCTCATTCATTACTCTTACGACACAGGAAATGGTGATCGCAGCGTCTTGATGATGCGCACGCCATAGTCCCTTTACAGGTAGAGGTTTGCGGCGTACAGAGGAGAGGGTAACCTGGGATAGGTTGAAGCCGGTCACAATATGGGCTTGGGAACTGGGAATATACGGAACTTGGGTAACCATAAGAAATTGGCTTTTCAAGAAATCAATAGAAATGAAACGCCTTATCGGCTTTAATCATACAAAGAAGAAGATCTTTCACGGTGCCATGTCGGGATTGTTGAATGAATGCTTTGAGTAATCTCCTGGCATTATTCGCAATGTTTGTTGGATATTTGTCTACTGTATTCCTCTCATGGGGTATGCCACATTTGATCGCAGACCGCGTATAAGGTCGAAAACAACAGAGGGCTCCTCTTTGGCCAAGACTGTCAAGAAGTGACTCCCAGCCTCGCCCTCGATTGGCGTCCTGTTGTTTGGATGCGACATGTCTCTCTCTATTTCTTGCATACGATCTACCCCTTTCCCTGGGACGATGTTTTGTCAAGTGTCGAGCCTTTGAAGTAGAGTAATGTTAAGAAAGCCTTGGTTATTGCGCCGCCCTGGATATTACATGGTGCACCGCGCAAGACAATCACATTAATCGAGTGAAATTGCATGTTATTTCCCATCGGCGTGGGCCCGGGACCGCGTGTCCGTGTATATCGGCGGCCGGATTAGGAAATATTCTCACACACGCCGTGGAATGTGGGGCAGGCTCAGGCTCAGCTTCGGACCCCGAGAGGCTGGGTGGCCGGGGCCAGAATGTGACATTCATTCCGCAGCCTGCCGCTGCATTGGGCACCCAAAGTCCTGGTGTATGGGAGATTTGCTCTTTGTCTGCTCACGGCCTGGGGCACTCATTGTGTCGAGGACCTCGCAGGCAGGATGGCCACACGCGCTTATACTGCTGGTCACGACAATGCGTTGTCCCTCGCCGATGCTTAATGAGGGCGGGCTGGCGATAGCTTCACGCGTTACGCACTGCTCTGTGTTTTCCAACATAATATTTTCTTTCAAGATATATGCTTAGTCTTCTGAGAAAAAGATCTGCTTTCATTGGGTGCATTCCGAAGTCTTTTCGTTTTGCAAACTAGCCAAGAGCACCAACATTGACGCGCTTCCCTTACGGGAGCATGCATGCAAAGGGTAGACAGTTGGTAAACATCGCGCCGCGAGGCACTCGCTGGCATTTCGGCTACAAACAAATTGTGTGCCTACAGAGAGCCGGCAGGAGCCCTCCCAGCCAGTGTGGGGTTGGTATCTGACTCTCCAGCCATGTCCCGACGTTTTGAATGAGTCCTAATTTCCTCTCATTCCAAGCCGCACAACTGTCCGCGCCCACCGCGTTGGGTCATCTGCTGTGTTCGTTGTGGTTTCGGGTATTCGACTTATTCGACATGTAGGGCCTGTCATTATTTCGCAATCATAAATAGGCTCTGTCCGCTCTGTTTCCTGATGAAGAGAAGATCTCCAGCACACAGCTCTTCAGCCTCCTTCGCTATAAATCACATCTTCCGGAACATAGTGGCAGGGTTCATTCACTTCAATTCAAATCATACACCTCCACAGCCGGCAAGATGAAGACCGTCGCTATCGTCGCTGGCGCTCTCGCCTCCGTCGCCGCCGCCGCTCCGGCCATGGCCAAGCACGACAACGCGAAGCGCACCTTTGGCCCCTTGAGTGCTGGCCTGAACACTGGAGCCGGACTCAACAACCAGCTCAATGGTTTCCTCTTCAACCACCTGGACATCAGCTACGTTGCCAGCATCAACCCGCTCGATCTCAACAGGTTCGAGAGCCTGGGCATCAACAACCACCTTGATATTGTATCGTTCGCTCCCCTCTTCAACAGCCCGACTTTCGATCTGGGATCGCTGCTCCAGCTCCAGCAGCTGAGCACCCTCCTAGGAATTGCCAGCACTGGCATCCTGGACTCCTTCGATCTCTCCACCTTGCCTCTGGGTGGCCTGGACCTTGGACTTCTCGGCGACCCTCTTCAGGCTTTCAACCTGGGCTCTCTGCTTGACCCTTCGCTGGTGCCCCAGATTCTTCCCATCGCACAGCCTCGTAAGTAGAAAATGCTCGAACATGCTGTCGAGAACTAACATGCTGACTGGTAGTTTGTACTAGTTATTGATCCTCTTAGCCCTTCCCTGCTAGATCCTTTCGGCAGCCTCCTGGGCGGCCCTGATCCTCTCTCTGCTCTTCTTGGTGGACAACCCTCTAATCCTCTGGCTAGCCTCCTTGGCGGACAGAGCCCTGACGTGCTTGCTTCTCTTCTTGGTGGACAGAGCCCTGATGTGCTCGCCTCTCTTCTTGGCGGACAAACTGCTGATCCCCTCGCTGCTCTTCTTGGTGGCCAGAACCCTGATCCCCTCGCTGCTCTTCTCGGTGGCCAGAACCCCGACCCTCTCACTGCTCTCCTCGGCGGACAACCCACCGACCCTCTCACTGCTCTTCTCGGTGGCCAGACCCTGATCCTCTCGCTGCTCTCCTGGGCGGACAAGCTCCCGATGCACTGTCCAGCCTCCTTGGCGGAAGCCCTGATGCCCTCACCAGCCTCCTTGGTGGCAGCCCTGATGCCCTCACCAGCCTCCTTGGTGGAAGCCCTGATGCCCTCGCTACTCTCCTCGGACAGGTACCCGATGCCGTGACCAGCCTCCTCAACGGCGCTCAGCCCACCGCTCAACCCACTGGCCTTCTTTCAGGAATTGTTGGTCCTCTTACTGATCTTCTTAACCCCATCCTTGAGCCTGTCGCCTCGGCCCTCGGGCCTGTCACTACTCCTTTGGCGCCTGTCGCCGCAGCTGTCGACCCCGTGGTCGACCTTCTTGGCCTTGGTGATCTCACTTCGGCCCTGGGTCTTGGCGGCAAATAAGTCATGATGAGCATATTGCACCAGTTTAACTGCTTTAACCGATCATGGTTCCTAGGGGTTTGGAGCTAATTCTATTCTTGTTCTTCTTCAGGGGTACGGGGTTTGGGGTTTGGATCTGTGGGATAGAAAAAACATTTAATGATTCGATTGTTTCTGCCGGGGTGCTGCTGGATAATACGTTTGTCAAGGGCTTTCTTGTTTGTCAACATGGTTAGTTTGGAGTTTAGTTTCTGCCATTGGCTTAGTTATGAAAAGATGTTTTTGTCTCAAGACATTACCGCAAACTCTGGGATTCTTGTCCATCCATTTCAGTGATTACATGTGAGACATGCGTAGCTCCTAGACTTAACGAATACTCACCCGCTTCGTCTGGCTTGACTCTTCCTGACTGATTATCCATTATGACTTTGTAAGTCGGACTTACAGGAGGACACATCCGCGTCACTTTGTAAAGTGCATGACTTCCGGCAACGCACTCGAAGATGGAGGTGTACATCTAACAATGCATCTTCGGAAATCTCACTCAGAGCAGCCAAGGTTCTCGACATTTGCCCCAGGCTTATGCACATGCAAGACGGGCGGAAGGAAATAAGTGTAGATGCTGAGACATCGCCAAAAGATCACGCAATTCCAAAAGAGCACGGCGGGCGAGGCTCTACTGGCCGCGTTCCGAGGCCGGCTCCGTGTCCTATTGGACTCCTGCACGTCGGGTTTTACTGCAGCGTTGCACGGCTCCTTTGCATTCAATAAATGACAAAGCACGGCTATTGTTCCACCATTGAGGGAGGCACCAGCTACCACGGGTTGCCTTTTCATTCTTCTCGCATCGGGTGAATAGTGGCGTTATTGTGATTGGGAGGAAAGAGCAATAATTCATTTATGTTGCAGAATGAAAGCTGAAAAAGAGGTGCATTGTTGATCTTTGCTGTGTCAAGCGAGGTGGCTTCGGGCAACAGGAGCCACGATCTCGAACCTGATGTATGAGTCTTTGAACCAAATTCTCAAATTCTTACACCGTGGCACAAGGTTCGAGAACAGATGCAATAGTGCGCGCATAACCCATTCTATTTCTGTTGAGGGAGCACACTGTCAGCTTGCCCGCCTGTCATATACTTTGACTGTATTTGATACTTGGAGGCACAGTTCGCTGGTAACACACTCGTACCCAAGTTTAGTCCTGGGTTCTCGTGCTCGGAATCCCTTGAAAGAGGTCACTTCACCTTGACCATCTCACAACCAAGCCACAAGATTAGAAGATATTGTAGGCTGACAAAGACTGTTGTGAAAGGCGAAGCTGTTGGATTGGCTGGCGTGCCCAGGACACTCCAAGGGACGGTCAGATTCAGCCAACGGCTGGACGCGGAACGGTTCGTAGATCGGTCTGAACCTCACCGTCAGCTGCACACGACAGCATACTGGATATGCACGCACGTCCTAGGACTGACTGTATGCATGCACTAGGCGGATGCGACCGACCCCATTCACCGTCAAATGCCAATGCTCGCATTGAGTGAGCCCAACCTAACACAGCGCGCTAAAATGGATTCACCGGGTAGGGATGGCAGCACAGGAGACGGCTCGGACAGGGCCAGGCCCCGCCCCAAGCTGGCGATCATCCCATCTGGCGAAGGCCGCCGTCATTACCGGAGGTAGTAGGTGAGACGGCCGTCGTCATAAGCGGTCGTGTCCCCTTTTGGAGGGGCTCATCGCGATAGGCGCCAAGGGTTAATAATAATAAGGGTCTAGGTGAACCTTGAAGGCACTTAGCGTTGAGAGAGGGTCCGGCTGGTCTGGTCTGCCTCGCAATCTCGCCATCTCACCGTGGCGCGTTGAGAAGGGGCAGACGAAAGCCGCCATCAAGGACCCTTTCCTCGATAGCGACCGGGGGCGGCCATGGGGCAGAAGCCTCGGCGTACGGCGCCAGGAGTCTCCACCAGCCTGCGCCTCACACCTTGCTTGCCCGCTGTAGCTACACGTGGATTAGCAAAGCGCCCCGAAAGTACACCTGAGTTCAGCTGCTGCTCAAGCTTGAACAATGGGGTGGGTGACTTTTGATGTGACCCTTAACGGACTGAGTCTCGCCTGAGGCAAAGAAGGAGGGAGAAGGGGTAAAATGAAAGAAAAAAGAACGAAAAAGGCTGCAGTGTGGGAAAGGGGAGGGTTGCTTGCTGTGGCGGCACAGTCTGGAAGCGGGTACAAAGTTCCGAAACGTGGTGGTGGTGCATAAGGATTGGTCGAATCTGGCTCTTGAGCTTGAATTATTGGTAGCATCGTGGCATTCTTGCCGGCGATAGCTGGTGGAGCTGCGTTGTGGAGGGAGGCTTTTCTAGATTTAGGACTCTGCCTGTCGGTGATGGAAGCAAAGGGCATGATGATGGAAGAAGCTGGAAGAATCGTTTGCAGAGCTTGGTTGACTTACAGGTAGACACCTACTAGCCGTAGTACAGTACAGTGCCATCGACATTATGTTAGTTACTGAAGGTAAGGTACCTAGAAGTCGGTACCTGCCATCTGTTATGGTACAGCGTATGCCCTGCCCTGACGCACCTCAGCCAAACACATCCCGTAGCGCTAACATGACCCTTACCACACCACACCTCCTGAAGAAATAGATTCGTTGGTTCGCAATATGCATTCGATGCCAGCTCCTTCTCAATCCGAACAGCCGTCCACGAGGGGATAGACTCGTACTCTCACCGTACGAGCCTGGACTGCCCAGAAGCCTATGCCTCGGTTGCAAACGCAATTGGGCGCAAAGGGCGGCCATCATGCGTCGAGCTCCATAACGCAGATGCAGGTCAGTGGATGCGGTGGAGCAGGCAGCTTCCCGCCAGGTACAGTATTGTGCTGTACGGATACTGACCACGGCGAACGCTGGCTTGTTTCCGTTGCGTTGTTTGGCGTCGTCGTCGTCTTCCTCCCGGTGTGCTGCGGCAACCAACTACGCCATAGCTTGACTGACGTGTCGACTTAGCGAGGGCTTGTTAACGCACGGGGTTTCAACCATGGCCGGTCGTCAGGGTGGGTTGGGGAAAGCTTCGTCATCGACTATATGTGAAGGTGTGGTATTCCCAGGACTCCAGCTCCCGGATCGACCATCTCTATTAGGGACACACACTCACCCACTTTATGCAGCCCTCATGGTCACCTCACTCCCATGGCATCCAATACCATGTCCATGATGCAGTTGCTTGTTTGGTCCCTTTCCACCGACGATTTTCTCTTGGCTCTGCTTCCCCCACTGCTACCACCACACTCTCACCCACACTACTGCATGGGGTGTTGATACCCACCCACGACCCTTTCCTTCGGCACTGGGCGAAGCTTCCATGGCTGATCGTTGTGTACAGATGAACAAATGTGCCGAACTAAGGAGGACGGACCTGCGTGAAACTCAGTCACCGCTAATGGCGATCCGTCCGAGACAGCTCGTGGGACATTTCAAGCGCGGCAACTATTGGCCATCGATCACCGAGCCTTGACCAGTGAAGCTCACAATTTACAACTACAGGAACGCATTGCCTTTCTGGGCGGTGATCTGCCTCGGAGGCGTACCAGGTGAGCGTCAGACGCCAGGGCACGCAGCATCATTGGGTACCATCGCATTCGATCTAGTGACGCGGACGGGTGCATGGACGATGCTCCAGCTCTCGATGCTTATTACCCGGGGAGTGGGATGGAACAGTAGCAGTGCAACCCTACCAACGCACCCGTCCTTGCTGAGGAATGTTTGTTAAGCCATTGGCGATGGCTCTGCACCTCAGACGCCGCCGGTTAGCAAACGATAACGTTGAATAGAAACGTCTGGGCCCTGCCAGTCCTGCCCGGCACCTGAATCGCCTCGGGCGCCTCAGCCGAGATTGGATGGTTTGGCATTGAGTATTTGAGTTTAAGCGTCTACCAGCATTGTTTCTATTTTTTTTCTCGGCCTCTTTTTTATCCCGCTCGTATGCTAACGGGCCCCTCTCCAAAAAATGCGTGGCTAACGTATTTAGACCATTGACCCAATGGTCCATGGATGAACCCTCGACCATTTTCGCCTTGACGCCACCCTCTTTTTGAAGAGGCACATATTGTGAATGCCCTGGCTGCTGGAATGAATCGACGTCAAGGCGGTTTGCATGATGAAATTCGGTACCCATGTCGGATTGGCGCCAAGCTTCGTCATGGTACGGAGCAAAATGTCATAGATCCAAGCGGGCAACGCAGGGATAGAGAACCAGTTGCTTGCTTGAACCACACAAGCCAGGTTTGGAACCGCAAGAATAGAATAGAGTGTGTCTTCAAGCATAATGCAAAATATTCAGCCACAGACAGCACTGCGTCAGGCCCATTGCTTAGCCTCGTGTGCTGCACTTCCCTTCTGGCCTTGCCGTTAACTGTCGCCTGCAATCTAGATCGCGCTATTCGGCTCAAAGGCGTCTTGCTTTTCAACATTCTGTCAAAGAAGCGTCCATTATCGCCGGTAGATGGCAGAAGCTACCGACCAGGTGGCTCGAGTCCAGCCACGGCTCATGGCGAGATTGAAGCCGGACGTTTATGACCTGTTCTCTTTTTCTTATTTTCTGTTTCACAAAGAATGCAAAAACAATAGACTCAGAGTGGTAGGGGTCTGAGATGCTCCCGTCACACTCGAGCGTTGAGATGTACTTTCTGGGAGAGAGAACCGGATGTTGTACCTCCCAGACGAGATGGCCTTTTTCCCTGGTGTCTTCCATTATTCTTCTCTTCCTTCTTCTCTACCTTCAATTCCCTTTTGAATTACCAATACCAGGTTGAGGCATCTAGTAGACCCTCACTCATCAAAACATGTCCTGATCAGGCCAACGTGTTTCAACTACAGATTGCGTAGTTCAATTTTTAGATTGTTTTTTCGGCTTCTCTTACTGATGATGCCAGCCATGCTCCTGCAGTGGCCATCTCAGATATCGGAGGGACAAGGGACGGACCCAGCCTCGAACGTCTCTCCCTCACGCCCCTGTTCCCACGCCCTCATCATCGTGGCCATCTACCGGCCGGCGACGAATTGCTCGCTGAGAAGGGTTGATTGATGATGGCGGTGGCTCCCAAGCTCGGACGATAGACCGGGGCGAGGACCCCTCCCTTTCCACCACCCCCTCCCTCTCCCCTCCCCTGGGGCCAGAGACAAGCCCTCCTGTTCCAGCGCCGACGACTCAGCCTTATTTATTTCGCACCTTGGCCAGAGCCAAGCCTCTCCCTGACCGGACCTTCTCTGATCCCCACTTGGCTTTCTCGTGTTGGGTCTCGGGCCGGATGTGAGTGGCAGGAGTATCCTGTACTATGTACAGCGATGGGCACCCACAGCCAGACAGGAAATGCAGTACGGGATACGGCGGCAGACCAAGCCCGGGTCGATGGAGCTCGGATACACCGCTCCATACCGTACCCGTGCTTGTCTGTGTCTGCATCTGCACATGGCGAATATATATATCCATCACACGACAACCTGCCCCATCTTTCCCTCCCCCAAATCTACCATTCTTTCCACACCTCGTCTTGGCGTTGCGTGCTTTACGACCTTTCTCTCTACGCCGTCTCGAGTGTGTCCGCATCTTCTCTATTCACAGTCTCTCTCGTATTTAATTACATTGAGCCGTGCTCCAGAACCGCCCGCTCTTTGACACCTGCTCGCGTGATCGTTCCCCTAGTGTCTTCGGATCGCCCTTCAAAGAGGACCTTACCTATCCCATCACCATTCGTCGAAGCCATTAGCTTCGCAGCTTTGGAAGAAAAGAAGAAAAAAAGAAGAAAAAGGAGGGAATTGAAAAAAAGGAACCTAATCGGCTGGTCCGCGCACGCAGGAACAAACAAAAACCCTCGGATTCAGAAACCGCCAGTAATTCCCACGCCAAAGAAAGACAAAAATTACACGAGAGCAAACAAAGCCAAAAGCGGGAACCAGCAGGCCAAAATATGAACAGCTGGCCGTCCTCTCCTATTCCTGCACTGAGTATTGGAAGCTTCGTAGAGTCCCTGTCCCGCCAGTCTCAACATGCGTCGAGACAACCATAAGCTGGCCAAGCGCCTCGATCTCAGCGAGGATGCTGACGACGCTGCCTACTTCACCTACCGTCCTCTGTCCAACCTGCCCACGCCGCCCCCGAGCTCCCGAGACTCGCGCGCGTCCAGCACCACTCCCGAGGACGGAGAATTGGTGAAGCCCATGTATCTTGGTACGAAGCCGCTCGAATCGCTTTGTGTCTTGGAGTTGCTCTGCTAACGTCATTCCCGCAGGCCCGGCCATACATCTCGTCAACCTCATTCCCTCGTCCGCCTCCCTTGCCACCCCTTCAGTTTCACGCGTCCAGGCCCTCCTCACACGCGCCGATCTACCTCTCGAGACCGTCGCCCTCGCCGTCTGCATCCTCGACAGCCTCGATGCCAAGTTTGCGCGCAAGTGGCGTCTGTCCTGCCCGCTCCGCTGCACCAGCACTCCCTCCTCCAATAAACGCCATACACTCCCTCAGCACCTTCGCTCCTCCTGGAGTTTGGGCTGCAGCAACAGCAGCAGCAGCTTCACATCGATTCGGTCTGCCCCGAGCTCATCGTCCTCGCTGCCCTCGTCATCGCCGTCAAGTTCCTCGAGGACCCCCAGGCGCCCACCCAACACTACTGCGAGGCCTGGGGCCAGGGAATGTGGACGCACGAGCAGCTGAACATGACGGAGCGCTGCATCATGGAGAGCCTCAACTACCGCATCATGCCCCTATGCAACGAGGACTGTCTCACCGACGCCATGGTCGACATGCAGCTGGCAGCTCAGCAGCCGTACCTCGATGTTCGCCAGCCCTCCACTCCAGACAGCGCCCTGGCGACAGCCCGTGTGGCTTCATGCCCACCCACTGCCGCTCCAAGACGATGAGCTCGGGCAAGGCCACCCTAGGCCTGGCCAACACCCTGACCCCAGCGGAGTCTCCTGGCGCGGACATGTCCTGCACAGCAACCCCCGTGGCGGTCGTGAACTCGGCCTGCTACTTTGATGACGAAGCGGCAGCATAAACAAGGCGTTGTTCATACGGTTTTGATCTTTTCACGACGATTGATTCCCCAAAAGCATCTTGTACGGCGTTTGGCGGTTTGAAAATAGGGTTGTTTTTTCGCCCTTCTGAGCAAGTGTGTTCTATCATGACGGATTTCCACCTGCCTTTGCATATGCGTTTCTATATCGCTTGCGAGCGTTCTTCGACTGCATCTTTACTTCTGCCCGGCCGACCACCCAAGGGGTGCGGCAGTATCTAGTCACCACGGGAGCAGCATGTGGAACAAACGGGACACCGGCTTGCTCTCCTCTTCTACTAGTAATACCTGGCCACGTTGTGGGAAATCTGCATTGGAAAGTGGAGGATAGCACGCACATATTCGTTTTGATAGGCACCATGGACTCGGCGTTTTTTTCTTTTTCTTTCTGGATTACTTCTATCTTGCTTTCTTCTCTTGGCCTTGCGAGTCGGCAGGGACAGATTTGTTAACACTTTTTCTAATTATGGGAAAGGGACTGGGAATTGGGGCATTGGGGCGGGCATATTTGGCACTGGATTCGCAACACATACCCTCGTGTTTAGTATATCTTTGCTAATTCACATTTCTCACTTCGTGGTCTTGGACAACCCCTATGAGGGATCCTTGACCCATTTTCATACTGCTCTTGACTTCTCCGTAACTGCAAAAGTGATGTCTTACGAATCGTGATTATGGGCTCAGCCTCTCCAGCGTCCACTGCTTTTCCTTTCCATCCTGCCCATCCACCAGCTCGTACACGAACCTGTCGTGCAGTCTGCTCTCCCTGCCCTGCCAGAACTCTACTCTGTCCGGGATGATCCGTAGGCCGCCCCAGAACTCGGGCACGGGAATCTGGTCTGTTCCCTCGAACCGCTCCTCCACCTCCTTCACCCACCCCTCGAGCTGCTCACGTCCGTCGTCGCCGTCCGCACCGCTCGGCTTCAACACCGCGCTCTGCCGACTCGCCCACGCGCCGAGCCGGCTGCCACGCACGCGCGTGTCAAAGTAAGCCTGGCTCTCCTCACGCGTGTGTCGCGCCGTTGAACCTTCGACGCGCACCTGTCGCTGGAGCGGCTCCCACCAGAAGCACAGGCTAGCGCGTGGGTTGCTCGCCAGGTCAGCGGCCTTGCGGGACGTCCCAAGGTTGGTGTAGATGACGAAATAGCCGTCATTGGCAAGCTCCTTGAGATAGACCATGCGCGACGAGACTCGGCCCGAGGGAGCTGCGCGGTGGACAAGGTGCATGTCTCCGGATGCGGCACTAGCTCTGACGACTGCGCATGAGAGAACCACGCGTGGAACTGCTTGACCGGCGAGGTTGGGTCCAGGTCGCTCCGGCTCAGCTTGCCGCGCGTAAACTGCTCCGCCTGACCATGAGCCTGTGAGCCGGCTGGCGCAACTATCATCAAGGTCAGCGCTACCACCAAGTCCCAAAGCCGTTCATCCGATCTCGGGAGGGGCTGGATTCCATACAGATGAGCTTCGATGGATCCGGAGCTGAGTGTAAAGCCATCCTTGCAGTTGCGACGAAAGGCCTTACAAGAGACTGACGCATTTACAAGGCCAATCAATACCTAAAGCGTGGGCGAGGTATGCCGATCTTTGTTCAACGGTATTTATGCTGCTGCTGGGGAGGGTTTTTGATGATGACATCAAAAGGTGAATCGAATCAGCCCAGAAGCTCTGGTGATGGTGGGGTGTTTGCAAGTACCAGAACAGGCAATCTGGTGGGGCAAACCGCCAATCAAAAGCCACATTGAGCCACCTTCAAGTCACCAAGTACAGCGAAGAGAAGAGGAAAGCTATGAAAGCGTATTTGAAGAGGTAGATTATACAGTAAACTCTGTTGTAGTTTTAATATAAATGCAGTATCTCATTAACTTTCTTAGAACAGTAGTTAAAGATAACCGCTAGGTAAACCTGTTCCGTGGTAGAGACAAAAGTCAACCACGCTCACAAATACACGATACATACACATAATACACATACACATAACACACACACACAGAACGTACGTAACGTATATTATAATATACACAGATATACAGATATAATCTAAATCAACCAAACGCCGGGATATCGTGATCTCATAACCGGCATACGCCCCTCATTCACATAACAAAGCGTCACAGAGGTTTCATGACCATATACGCAATTGACGCCAACCCAAACCCTTACCAAAAATCATTACTTATCACGACTTTTCATGTACGATATATACTCAGGCACTTGTAACGTTCTCTAATGAGCCGTGGCCGGTTTAAAAACTCAAATCTTTCCCTCCTCTACAAGCCAGACATGACCAAAGCAAGCAACGCCATGCGGCAGTACAGGCCATAACGCATCTAGAGTCATTGTTAATAAATTGTACGGCAAGATCGCGGTTGGGGAGCTTCCTTACCTGTCGGAAATATGCCGCACGCTGGTCAAAGTCCACCTCCTCAGCCACCTCCTCGTTCCTAGGCAGAGGGTGCAAAACAACCATAGAGCTCTTCGCGTGCTTCAGAGCAGAGTTGTCCACCCTGTACGAGTTCTTCACCCGCTCGTATTCCTCCACAGATGGGAAGCGTTCCTTTTGAACGCGAGTGCAGTACAACACATCGCTGCGAGCGAGAATCTCGGGCGTCAGCGTCTCGGATTCGCACAGCAGCTGGCCGGAGGCGGCCAAGCGATCCCTAATCTCCGAAGGCAGTGAAAGATCCTTGGGAGCAACCAGCTGCACCTGCACCTGGTAGTGCTGCAGCAGAGTGACAAGGGAGTGAACAGTTCTGCCATACAGGAGATCACCCAAAAGGTGATGGTTAGTCCCTGAACAGTACCAAGCTCCTCTCGGATGGTGAACAGGTCCAGGAAGGCCTGCGTGGGGTGCTCCTTGCTGCCGTTTCCGCCGTTGATAACGGGAACGGGGCTGAACTTGTCGACGACATCAACCGAGCTCTCGTCGGGGTGTCGCAGAACAATCGCATCTCCGTAGCAGCCCAGGGTTCGAAGCGTGTCGGCCAGCGACTCACCCTTCTGAACCGACGAGTGAGAGGTGGCAATGGGGATCACACGTCCACCCAGGCGCTGCATGGCAGCATCGAACGACGCCGATGTTCTGGTGGAGGGCTCGTAGAACAGAGTGCACAGGACTCGGCCGCGCAAAACGTTCAAAACACCTTCGCGCTGGACTCCAAGTCGCATCTCCTGGGCAACCGTGAAGAGCAAGTGCAGATCGGCCCTGGAGTACTGCTTGACCGAAAGCACGTGTGATTTGCTGAAGGCCGAAGGGCGCGAAAGAAGCTGCTGGAGAGACGAGCTGACCAGGGGCTGAACCTGCAGCGGCAGGGCAAGCTCGTCCAGCGGTGCGGTACCGCGCGCAGATGAGAACAGACCTGCGGCAGTTCCAAGGCTCTCAACACCACGAAGCTGGCTCAGGGTCTTAGGAGCAATCAAGGATGACTGCTGCTTGGCTGAAGGGCTCTCGGTCGCCTGAGCGATCGAGGATGTGGTAGGCTTCATGGTAGGAGACATAGGAGGGAGGATATGAGAAGACATATCCTTGCCCTGTGGTGGCACCGAGAGAACGTCGCCGTCCAGGCACACGGTGGTGTCCTGGAAGATGACACGCTGAACGGATCCTCGCATCTTTCGTCCCTCAAAGGAGTCCAGTGAGTGCCAGGAGCCACCACATAAGGTCGGTCAACCTCCACCTCGACGGTCGTACCCAGCTGCTCATGGAGCTCAAAGATCTCAATGGGGTTGGTGTACAGACGAGCCTTGATGTCATCAATTGTCAGCTTGCCCTCAGTGACAGAAGTAAGCAGCAGCGGAAGAGCCTCCGCAATGCCTGTGGAAGGATCAGCCTTGTGGCCAAGGGCAGTAGCAAGCTGGTAAGGAATGCTTCCAATGGAGAAGATGTCGATGGTGGACATGTGCTCCCACAGCGCCTTCTGGTCAGCCTCAGTGGGCAGTCGGTCGAACTCAGGGAAGTCCTTCTGCGACAGGTACAAAGAGTAGATGGAGACATCGCAGGTCACCTGCAGACCCTTCTCCTTGCTAAGGGCGATCAAACGGATATCGTCCTTGGTGGTGACCGACGTAACGT
Organism: Albifimbria verrucaria; assembly: GCA_020081605.1. NCBI lineage: Eukaryota > Fungi > Ascomycota > Sordariomycetes > Hypocreales > Stachybotryaceae > Albifimbria > Albifimbria verrucaria. The sequence continues at coordinate 1,559,910 of JAHREC010000049.1, forward strand.
GGATACGTCGGTTGTGCAGGCTAGCCAGCAGCAGAATAGAGGCAAGATCCGTGAGCTTAGCATCTGTGACGATGGGCTTGTGAGCAGGCCAGGCATCGAAGTGAGCAGTGACCGCTGCAACCTTGCTGATGTTGCCAGACAGGTGGTTGAAGGGAATGACCAGTGAGCCAACTTCGCCAGTGACAGCGCTGATCTGGTCGGCGTTGTCAGATGTGGCTGCGATGGAGAAGTTGTAATCGCAGTGGCTTCCACCCTTGCTGTTCTGCTGAGCAGCCTTGAGGGTGATAGCATCAGTGATAGCACCATCCACTCCCAGGGGCATGATACGGATCATGCTGAAGCCGGAGGAAATGGACGACTTGGTGACGGTCTGCAGGTCATTGCTGCCAGAAGACACAATGCCGGGGACAAAGGCCGCGACGTTGATGAGGCCGGGGAGAACGACGGTGCGGTGGCTAGTCTGGTAGTCACGCTTGGAGACATCAAGATCAAATCGGCGGGCAATGGCTTCGATGAGGATCTTGGCATTCTTGACGTTGGTCACCAGGGGAATCTGGTAGTCAACAGCCATACGTCGAGTTTGGTATCCCTTACTCATGTAGTTGGCAGGACGGCGGTACTTGTTGTTCGAAGGCAAGTTGATGTACAGATCAATGGTGTTCTTGGCCAGATGCTGAGTGAGAGAGAACTCGGACTCCTTGTCTTCATCACTGCCCAGAACCTCAAGGTACTGAACGGGAATGCCGTGCTCCTGAAGGAAATCGGCAGTACCGGCAGTAGCGAAAAGCTTGTATCCAATGCGCTGCAGCTTCTGGACAGAGGGAGCATCTCCTTCTTGTCCTTGTAAGAACCAATGGACAAAAGAATGTTGGCCTTGGGGACCTTGAAGCCGGTAGACAGAAGAGCCTTCAAGTAGGCTTCATTCTTATCGACGCCGAAGCAAGCAACCTCACCGGTGGAAGCCATCTCTACACCGAGAACAGGATCGGCACCGGAAAGACGCGAGAAACTGAACTGGGGCACCTTGACACCAACACAGTTAGGTGGGAGGTCGGTGGGAGGATACTCCTGGAATGGCTGGCCCATGATAGCCTTGGTGGCCATTTCGATAAGATCAACACCCATAGTCTTCGAGACGAAGGGAATGAACGAGATGCACGGACGTTACACTCAATGACCTTGATGTCGTTATCCTTGGCGATGAACTGAATGTTGAAGGGACCGGTGACGTTGAGAGCGGCACCAATCTTTCGCGTGGCTTCCTCAATTCGATGGATGGTAGTCTTCTCGAGATCCTGAGGAGGGAGGATAAGAGTGGCATCACCGGAGTGGACACCGGCATTCTCGACGTGCTCAGAGATGAAGTGGCCAACAACTGTACCATTCAGAGCAACAGCATCCATCTCGATCTCCTTGGCATTTTCAATGTACTTGGTGATGACAACTGGGTGCTCGCGGGAGACCTCAGCAGCCTGTGCAAGGTAGGATTCCAGGTCCTTCTCGGAGTAGACAGTGTTCATGGCAGCACCAGACAGCACGTACGAAGGTCGCACAAGCACTGGGTAGGTAACCTTGTTGCAGAATGCCTGAGCTTCCTCGAAGCTGGTAAGCTCCTTCCAGGTCGGCTGGTCAACTCCGATGCGGTCAAGCATACGGGAGAACTTGTATCGGTTCTCGGCAGTGTCAATCATTTCGGGCGAGGTACCCAAAACCTTGACACCAGCACGGTGGAGGGGCAGTGCAATGTTGTTAGGGGTCTGTCCACCCATAGCACCAAGAACACCACTGGCGCTCTCGAGCTGGTAGATGTCCAACACCGTCTCGAGGTTAATGTTCTCGAAATACAGCTTGTCCGCTTCATCGTAATCAGTTGACACAGTCTCCGGATTGTACTTTTGGGAGATATGTCAGCAAGGCACTTGTTAGGAGTTCAAACAGACAAAATAGCAGAGATGAAAGAAGGAAGGTGTTACGAATAAGTGAGACACAAAACTTACGTTAACCATGATAGTCTTGAAGCCGGTTGCTCTGAGGGTTCGAATAGCACGAACAGAGCACCAATCGAACTCGACGGACGAACCAATTCGGTAGACACCAGATCCCAGAACCATGACACCGTGGTCCTGGAAGTCCACATCGTGCTCGCTGGCATTGTAGGTCAGGTAAAGGTAGTTGGTGAATGCAGGGAACTCAGCAGCAACAGTATCAATCTGCTTCACGAAAGGCTGGATGCCTGCATCGAGTCGGAGACGTCGGACGGCCATCTCGTTCGAGCTCCAGTACTTAGCGAGCTGACGATCAGAGAAACCCAGCCTCTTGGCCTGCAGCAGGATTGCCGGGGACTTGGCAATGTCGCTGGTGGTGTAGTTGGTCATTTGTTTGGAGAAGTTGCTAAGTCCCTTGAGCTTGCGGAGGAACCACTTGTCAATCTTGGTGAGCTCCCAAATCTTGTCGACAGTGTAACCCTCGTGCATAGCATTGGCGATGGCAAACAGACGCTGGTCGGAAGGTGTCTGCAGCTCATCGTCGATGCTCATCAGAGCCTTGGTCTCGTTGAAACCGAGGTTGTGGAAGTCAATGGCTCGGATGGCCTTCTGAATGGCTTCTTCGAAGGATCTGCCAATGCTCATCACCTCACCAACACTCTTCATGGAAGAGCCCAGCTGGGTGGAGACACGAGTGAACTTCTTCAAGTCCCATCTGGGCATCTTGACGACGACGTAATCCAGAGAGGGCTCGAAGCAGGCACAAGTGGACTTGGTGACTGAGTTAGAAATCTCCTTAAGAGGGATTCCAAGACCGAGCTTAGCTGCGATGAAGGCAAGAGGGTAGCCGGTGGCCTTGGAAGCCAAGGCAGAGGATCGCGACAGACGAGCGTTAACCTCGATAATGCAGTACTCCTGGAGAAGGGGTTAAGAGCGTACTGAATGTTGCACTCTCCGACCACACCGAGATGTCGAATGACATTGACGGCAGTGGTACGCAGCATGTTGTAGTCCTCATCGGACAGCGTCTGGGAAGGAGCAACGACGATGGAATCACCAGTGTGAATACCGAGAGGGTCGAAGTTCTCCATGTTGCAGACAGTGATACAGTTGTCCTGGGCATCACGAACGACCTCATACTCAATCTCCTTCCAGCCCTTCATACTGCGCTCAATAAGAACCTGGGGACTGGCGGCGAAAGCCTTGTTGCAGAGGTCCAGCAACTCTTGTTCATTGTTGGCGAAACCACTGCCCAGGCCACCAAGGGCATAGGCAGCACGAACAATGACAGGGAAGCCAATATCCTTGACAGCGTGCATGGCCTCATCAATGTTCATTGCTGAGGCGGACTTGGCGCACTTCTCGCCAATGGAGTCCATGCTGCGGGCAAAGAGCTCACGATCCTCAGTAGTGATAATGGTGTCAATAGGAGTACCAAGGACCTTGACTCCAAGGGCCTCGAACTCGTCCTTGAGCTGGATACCGACCTGCAGGGCAGTCTGGCCACCAAAGGTGCAGTAGATGGCGTCGGGGCGCTCATACTGAATGACCTTGCGAACGAAGTCTGCGTTGACGGGAAGGAAGTAAACCTTATCCGCCAGACCCTTGGATGTTTGGATAGTGGCGATGTTGGGGTTGATGAGGACAGTGTAGATACCTTCCTCCTTCAAGGCCTTGATGGCCTGGCTACCGGAGTAATCGAACTCACCAGCCTGGCCAATGCTCAGACCACCGCTTCCGAGAACAAGAACCTTCTTGACAGAGACGCGAGGGTTGAGTCTCTCGTTTTCCTCGATGGTGCCGCCGGGAAGTGGACGGGAGCCTGCAGCATAGCAGGGTTCTCCGCGCAGTTGGCAATGGTGTTGATGAAAACATCAAAGAGGTACTCGGTATCGCGAGGACCAGGAGTGCTCTCAGGATGGAACTGAACACTGAAGTAGGGCTTGTCAACGTGCATGATACCCTCGTTGCTTCCATCGTTGGCGTTGACGAAGAGCTCCTTCCAGCCCTCGGGCAGGCTCTGAGCATCGACGGCGAAACCGTGGTTCTGGGAGGTGATGTGACACTTGCCAGTGACCAAGCTGGTACAGGGAATGTTGTGACCACGGTTACCAAACTTCATCTTGGAGGTCTTGGCACCAGAGGCTCGGGCCAGAAGCTGGTGGCCCAGGCAAATACCGAAGACAGGGGTCTTGTTCTTCTCCATGGCAGCGGTGATGTTCTTCACGGTGGTGTCGAGCATGGCCGGGTCACCAGGACCGTTGGAGATGAAGAGACCATCGTACTCATCACCAGCCTCGCGGATCAGATCATGGTCCCAGGGGCAGACCAAGACCTCAACACCGCGCTTGAGGAAGCACCTCAGCTGATTATACTTCATACCAACATCAACGCACAGTACACGGATCGTTCGGCCAGACGGGTGCTTGCGAGCGACGGACACGGGGGCTTATACAGCTTAGGGGCCTTAATGGAGACTACACGGGTATAAGCATACCTTCAGACACGGAACTATGGGAAGAGAGGGACTCACCCTGTGCCACGAGGTTTTGCTCATTGGGGTTGGACCAATCAATTGGTTCGAATTGCTCGAGGGAGGCGGCGCCCTGAGCATTGTCTACAACGCCGTTGGCCGTGCCGTTGGCCAGCAGGCGGTTCTCCAGCCTCATCTTGCCAAGCATGCTGCCTTCTTGGCGGAGCCTCTTGGTCAGGGCCCTGGTGTCGACGCCGTACATGGCGGGGACACCCTGCTCCTTGAGCCAAGTGCCGAGGGAGGAGGTGGCGAGGAAGTGTGAGTAGTCCTCGCCGCAGTACGAGGCGGTGACCAGACCAGCGATGTGGATCTGGGACGACTCGAAGTGGGCGGGAAGGTCGCCGAGGAGCTCGTCCATGGTCTCCCGCGAGGGGACACCATAGTTGCCGACGAGAGGAAAGGTGATGACGAGGATTTGACCTCGGTATGAAGGGTCAGTCACCGACTCGGGGTACCCCACCATGCCCGTCTGGAAGACGAGCTCGCCAGCAATGCTCTTCTGAGCACCGAAGCTGTAGCCCTGGAACGAGGAACCGTCCTGGAGCTCGAGGCACATGAGGCCATCATCCTCGGCATCAGCCAGGCGGGCGACCGCCGGGGGCTGGGGGTAGACAGACATTGTCGTAGCCCGTGTGGTGAGCTTCGATTATGATTTTTGGGTATGACGATGAATAAAAAAAAATTGGCGGGGCAGTGGGAGGGAAGCACTGACTGCCTAGGGGTGAGGAGGGAGGCCGATTCGGCGACAATGGCAAGAAAACCCAGTGAGAGTTTCTAAAGCCTGATCAACAACTACCGCGAGATCATCTGCCAGAAAAAACGAAGGTGCTATGTCTTCCGAATCCTCGCGGCACTCGAGGGTTTGGAGAGATAGAAGAAGAGAAAAGAAAAAGTCGAGCAGCGAGCGTCGCGGGAGTCTTAACCTTTTCTCTGCTTCTGCCACTAGGTTGGTACTTAGTTTTTTTTCTCCCTCAAGGTTCCCCACCTTAGCCTTGCATAGATGTAGCCGGTACGCGCAGATGTACCCTCAATACGCCACAGCCTCTTGTATCGTGACAAGACATGTGCATTCGTCTTGCAGAGTGTGAAAGTGGTTAGACCATGTGTTAAATGTGAAGATCTTTTCTCCAGATCTTTTCTTTTCTTGATGGAAGCAGAGCTGCTACCACGTCTGCCAAGCACGTAGCTATAAAAAAGGACTGCGAACAGTGATCAGTAAGAATAAGAATCGATGAGTAGTAGAATGAATGTATTCAGATTGAATAAGAGTGGTAACAGATTTAAATCAGAACAGTATTTGGATAAAACAAGAATATAATTGTAATAAACCTATCAGCACCCCGGCTGAATGCTGTAGCTGTCCTGTTGTTGTCTGTTGAGCCCATTGACCCCAGGTTTATAACTACTTCTACAGAAGAGTGTGGACAACATGATGTTTTTATGTAACTCCATGAGACCTACTTGGCTTCATGCGGCAGTTGACACTTGCTTGCCAAGTGGCAAGCCGGCCACTCTTCTCTTCACTCCTACACCTTCACATGCGAATTGAGGATGCTGTTTACGCCGCGGGAACTTTATCACCACGCTCAAATCTCATCAGCTAATGGGTTCAAAACTCAATTCCATCGGCCGCTATCATCAGCTTTATAGGTCACTATTTCTTCTATTTGTCTGATCATCGGTTTCTACAGCATGAGGCTGGTTTATAAGATATCGTACAAAACTAGTATACAGACTCGCAGCGTTACCTGCCTCCATACGGCCATGCGAGAAACAGGGTCAAACCAGTTTGCGGGACCTTCAAACATGCTGAAAGAGTCTCTGGCATGTTTGTGTGTCCTCCTAAAGGACCCGAAGATGGCAGCATCCGCACTCTCTTACCATCCAGAAGCTGCCAGGACCCGAGGGGTTACACTGAGAAGTCAAATCGGAAACTCCCAATGCGTCATGTCTTCATTCCATATTTTCAGACCACGAGTATTGCACTAGGGTCATTTGGATGGCCCTGGAATATTTTACCAAACGACTGAAGCATGGAATCAAAGCCAAGAAATTTCTACAAGATATCTATCCCGGATGGGATCACACTAAGCATCGGATCCCCGGGTCATTAATTCAACATGAAAGTTGGCCTAATCAGGGTACTAGAAGGAGAATTGGGATGTACCAGATATTGTAGAAGAAGTCACCGGTATCTTGGACCCTTGTAGTGCCCCAGTGACGAGTCCTCTGAAGCGAAGGCGGTTGACAGCTGATACGTTCTCATCAATCCCACCGCTCCCATCGTCAAGCACAAATTTCTCCGGCTTGACATCACCCTCCTTATCTGACTCTACACAACTGCTAGCTTTCAGGAGAGGGGCCCAAAGCACTCCCATTGGAGGACCCCTATAAAGACTGTTCACAAACTATCTCGTTCTCTTCCATCAACAGGGAATCTGCTGAGCAAACCAGGGAAGAAAGCCAACGAAGGAATGCCCTCGTTAGAATCAAACCCCATTCATATGGAAGTAGATCGCGGAAATAGGACTCCGGGGTGTTCATAGCCTCCTGATGTCTAAGAATTTACGACAAGTGGTTAACTATGTTGTTGATATGAACCGGAATGAGCCGTCCTATCAAGACTTTGCCGAATAAAGAGCTACAAACTGCGATAAAAGTCTAAAAGACTCAGTACCAGAGGAATACCCAGGAGATAAGAAACATTCTTGTTAAGGTGGAACAATTGAGGGGATGAGGAGGGATATCCAGCACCCCAAGGAGTAACATCTGGACTTGAATCAAGAAGTAAAAGAATGTAATCCCGCAAGAAATATTAGAAGTTAACCAAGAAAATACCAGAGAGGTCTTAAAAGAAAACCAGAATACTGTTCTACACTTATTCTAATCATGTATTTTTATTCTTATTAAATCCATAAGCTTTTACTCTGTCTGGTTGTCTTTTGCAGTCTCCCATTTCTTCGCTTCCTGCTTCAGATCCGATTGGAAACACTCGTTGGTCGATCAAGTACTAAAATGGCTAGAAGTGGTGCGAATTCTAATAATGTCCCTCGATTTTTTCTCTTGCTCTTTTTTTTTTCTCTCTCTTCGGTCCCACCTTAGCCTTGCGTAAGTGCAGCAGGTACATGCAGATTAGCGGTGATTGTACCGCAGCCTTTTGTATCGTAGCGTCAAAATGCCGGCTAACCTTGCCCCATTGGTCAATGGCGCTCTGGAGCTCACCAATCTCAGGGCTCGGCTGGGGTTTGGTTCCAGGACGCTGCATTGCATGAGGCAAGGCCAAGAGGGGCGCGGAGGTGGAGATGCTCTCTCCAACGCAGCCTGTGATTCCCGAGTTCAGACTCTGGGGCTGGAAGGGCACACGGTGAAGAACCTGCGGTCAGTGCTGATCCTGAGGCAGTGGCATGCGGGAATGGGGAGAATAGCGACAATGGGGGTTTTCATATTGGAAACTGCTTGGTTAGAGAAGACTCAACAGCTTCAAAACACTTATCAACACATAGAAAAGCTCTGCTACCAACGACAGTCAAACTCTTCATGAAACCAGTTCATGCTCGCAGGTTGACAACCACTTTTTGCCACGGAGCCACCCCACCTTTCCGAATCCGCTCGCCGATATGGGAGAAGGACATGCGAGGCCAGGCTAAATAAAAAAAACAGGGACCACAAGACGCGAATATCAGAAACAAAACCCTTCTGCTTGTACGAACTTAACTCGACCTAAATACCAATATACGAGAATAAATCCATACCCATAAAAGCACCGATGCCAATCAGTTTAACAAACAACAAGCTATTACTTATTGAATTGTCAAATCAACGAATCCACATAACCCTACACTATGAGCGTTGCCGTCCTCTACTCCTGCTTACCGCTCAATGACTTAGCCGAATCGATCAATCACCTGTCCTACGTACATCTCACAACAAACCTAACACCGTCGCCAGCCGAGACTACTGCACAATTAGACTAGACGGCATTCAAGTGGCTCGGCAATGGTAGTACGCACAGTGTGAAATGCCGACAACCCATGTTTAAGATGTAGTATATAAAACAACGTGAATCAAACCCGTCGCTCAACATACAGTGACGCATTATGACTTTTTCCTTTCAACCACATGAAACTCCCGCCAGTATCCCAAGCCATTGAACGTTTAAACTCATCTACGCCACAAATACACCGTCCTTCCTGCGGAGCAGTCACCGGCTATAACGGCAGCCCGCCCTGGTTCATCGGAGGGGCCGGCATGTTGGGCATCTGAGGCGTCTTCTGCGCCGAAGGGCTAGCCTGGTTCATCGGGGTGTGCCCGGGTTTCTGTGGCGCCGCGGGGACGCGGTAGGCCGGTTCTTTCTTTGGGTCGAAGCCTGGGAACTCCGCTTGCAGCCTCAGATACAGGTCCTTGATGACCTTGTCTCGCTTAGCTCTGTCCGTCTGCGGGTCGACGTTGGCATCCGCGCCTTCTATGGCGAGGGGCTGGCTTCTAAGCTTGATGGATAAGTTGAGCGGAGGAGCGCTAAGGTACAACGGGCACGGAGGCACCTTGACCTCGGGTTTCCGGTCGGCAAGTGCCGCCATGTAGGAGAGGTTGGACTGTAGCCGTCGCATGCATCTGAGCGTGATGTTAATAACCGCGTTTCTTTCTCAAATCGAAAACAAGCACTCACTGTAGGTAGTCTTGCTGCAACGCATTCTCTTCCTCTGTTGGTTTTCTGTCCCCGCGGGCATCTCAGACGCCGCCAATTCCTTCTTGATCTCCTGCTGAGTAGTCTGAATCTGTATCGACTCATACAGCAGCTCGTGGTTAATATCCAACAGCAGCGCAAACCGCTCCTTCTCGCGAGATTCTGTGCCTGGGCTAAGCGGCGTTGCGGTCACAGCTCCGTTAGCCTGTGGACCTTGATTTGTAGGGAAGGTAGGCGTCTGCGGAGTAGCAACACCCGTCGACTGTGGCTGGGCATTGGTCGGGGTCTGGCTTTGGGAAGGAGGTTGAGGCGTCGAGAATTGGTGATGCTGTTGCGGAGGGAGCTGGTTTGCGGGTGTGCCTTGCGCCGCGATTGGAGGACGTTGAGGGGTGCTGACTTGGCCCATAGCCTGGGCCATTTGCTGAGATTGCATGCGCTGTTGTTGTTGGTGTTGCTGCTGCTGTAGTTGCTGCTGCTGCTGTTGTGGTTGCTGAGGCTGGTGTTGCTGTTGATGCTGCTGGGGTTGCTGAGGTTGCTGCTGCTGCTGCTGTTGTTGTTGCTGCTGCTGTTGCTGCTGCATCATCTGGTGCTGATGGGGAGGCATGGCTTGTGCCATCGCCTGGTTCATAGGGAAGCCTTGCATTCCACCCTGCATCATGTAGTTGTTCGGCACGAAGCCTTGAGGGCCGGCCGAAGAAGGGAGGACCTGGCCATACGGCGCGCCGGCGAACTGTTGAGGGTAACCTGCCACTATAGAAAGGTCAGCGGTCTGGGTTCAAGATGTACGCAATCGCTGCGCAACTATTACTCAGATCTTTCAACGTTGACGGCCATAGATCCCAACAAGAGAATACCGACGTGAAAGGCAAGCGGGTCGACTTACTCTGACCATTAGGTCCCATGTTTGGCATGCCAGCATTAGGCATCATGCCAGCGGGCGCGCCCTGCATCATCTGAGGGTTTGCGCCGGGTCCAAAGGCGCCTTGGGGCGCCATGCCGGCGAATTGCTGCTGGTTGTACATGACCTGCTGCTGTTGCTGCTGCTGGCCAGGCTGGCCGCCGGGCTGCTGAGGGCCCGGGCTGTTGAAGTTGGGCGCGGCGTTGCCGAACCCGTAGCCGGCGTTGTACATGATGGGCAGATCGGAGGGAGGGAGGTCTCGGCGACGAGCAGCGGCGGCCGGGGATCCGTGGAGGGCGGCGGACGCGCACAGCGTGGTTTCGGCTCGGCGGCGGTTCAGGTCGCAGGCGTCGCGTTCGTGGCAGGGGTGGCGACGGGGCGGAGGAGGGAAGACACGCAGGCGTTGGAGAAGGAGGACGCCAGGGCAGGCAATGGAGCTTTGGTGTCGGGGTCAGAGACTGGGGTTAGTTCGAGCAGCGAGCGAAAGGTGATGTTTGATGTGGGGCGGGAGACACAGATGCTATCCTCAGGAACGCGCGCCAAGTCGGGCAATCAAAACGCAGCTGTGGCACGCCCGCTGCAGAGGTGCGGTGCGTCGCGAAGGTGTGTGACGGGCTAGCCGCTCCCGCGCTGTGTCTGGGAGGCTGCTGCTTGGGGTACGGGACGTGTCAAGTGACGATGGAAAAGCCCAACAAGCTGGATTGATTACTGTCGTTCGCAAAGGAGACGCGCTGCACCACAAGGGCAGCCCCAGTAAAAAAAAGTACAGGTACAGTAACTCGCTGACACCAAAGTGGTCAGGTACAGGAGTGCACTTGCAGTGACCACGGATGCATCTACTGTAGTAGTGGACTTGAAGCCAACACAATTGCACAAACTTCCACAAGAACCGCCAGGCACTATTCTATTAAAACCTCGCCATCAGGTTACACAATATTGGCACGCGCTGGGCCTGTCAAGTTCTGTCACATTGACTTGTGTGGAATCCGCATTGACCGTTTTGTAGGGCAAAGGGTACTTGCCTCGGCAGGCAGTCGTCAAACCACAGGCTGGCCCAATCAGGTCCGGTCTCTGCCAAACTTCAAGCAACCGGCCGAGACCGACCGAATCTGTGCATCTGCACGCTTGGACATGGTCGTGGTCAAATCAGACGGCAAAACCGGGATTGCAAAGGCAACGGGCCTCAGACTCTGTGTGATTGTCAGAAACAGAAACTCGGCAGGGGATGAATTTGCTCCGAGGCTGGGTCCATGGACCTGGGTGAGCACACGTCTGCTTCAGAGGGCCAATGCTGGGAATGCCTATTTGGGAAAGTATTCGAGACGCCTCGAGACAAAAAGCAGCTGGCGTCATGCGCATGGCTGGGTCACATGCGTCTGCTTTTCTTTTGCTTCGACCATCCGTGGGTTAAGACACCATGTTGGTGCAGGGCCGGGGAGTCTGTGTGTCGGCCGGCTGCCGGAAGGAGCATAACGGCCGAAGATATAGATCAAAGTGCTATCAACATGCCATGACATGACGGCGGTGTAGGTAATACATTTCGGTTTCAGTGTAAGCAAAGTTCGGTAACCACGGGCCTTCGCTTAACATCTCTAGATGTCATATCCGAACCAAGTGGTAGCAATAAGATAAGAACCACAAGCACCTATAGGTGAGAATAAGAATCGATAGATGTTAAAGGTATGCTCGAACAAGGTAATCATATAATCTGAATGAGTATCTAAATACATTGTCATATTTTTCTATGATTTTTCTAAAAGGTTTCTGGTTTTTAAATGATTCATCTTCTTAGAGAAAGTCCAAGGTCTACTTCTGCAATAGGTATGCTACCTCCCTCTTTTGCCTACTACATGCCCTGTAGAAGCCGTAGTTACATTGCCGGCTAAGTTCTCATAACACTTTGCGTTTCGGTGTTATGCAACACTTTCTTCATGGTGAATGCGAAGCATATTGCCAGCAAGTGAGAAGTAGAATTACACGGACTAGAGGATGGATAAGACGGAGCAAGAACTGATAAGGCTAGGAATGGAATTGGAACAGAATACTAATACGAACTGGATTAAAATCTAATGATATTCTGTATTATTGCAAACATTCATTCATACTAATTCGAGCCGTGGAGAGTCACATTCGAAAATCCTCAAATCCAAGTCATCTACAGTCCGTCCTTTCTTCACTCGTCACTTGTCCCCCATGTAACCGGCATTTATAATACCATATCGCCTATATCAGTGGGTTCCCGCAGCAGCATGAATGGCCAACCACGGCGCGCGCCAATAATATGCTCGAGCCTGAGCAAAACTTCGTCGGGACCCACACTGAATCCCGTTCGACTCACTGGCTCCGCTCTCGGTGCCGGCCAGCTTGTCTCGATCCCGGAACCACTACATATATCTCACATAGGCCTCACTCTGAGACTCGAGCTATTGTCGTAATACCGCTAGATTCCGAGCCGCCGCAATGTCTCCCTTTAATCTTGAGACGTGTGCCCGTCCCAATATTCTCTCGCTGCAGCCCTACCGCTGTGCTCGTGAGTGAGTTTCCCTTCTTGTCCCCGCCGGCCCTTGAGACCGATGCTGAACCCCCTCCTTAGCGACTACAAGGACGATGGCACAAATGTCCTACTAGATGCCAATGAGAACGCCTTCGGGCCCTCGCTTCCCGAGGTCTTCCCTCGGTCTCCTCTGCCGATGGTCCGTCCATTGATCTCCTCGGCCTGCACCGGTACCCAGACCCTCATCAGGCAGACCTGAAGAAGCTCCTCTGCCGTCTGCGTAACACCCACGCTCACTCCCAGGGTGTTCTCGGTCCCGAGCATCTGTTCGTCGGCGTCGGCAGCGACGAGGCCATCGATGGCCTGCTGCGGTGCTTCTGTATCCCTGCCCGTGACCGCATTCTCACTTGCCCCCTACTTACGGCATGTACGCCGTCTCTGCCCAGGTCAACGATGTTTCCATTGTCAAGGTTCCTCTGCTCCCCGCGCCGGATTTTGCCCTCGATGTCCCCGCCATCATGAACGCTCTGTCCAACGAGCCCAACATCAAGCTCGTGTACCTCTGCTCTCCCGGCAACCCCACCGGCTCGTTGCTGGCCAAGTCAGACGTTGAGAAGATCCTCGCACACCCTACCTGGAACGGCATTGTGGTTCTCGACGAGGCTTACATCGACTTCGCCCCGAAGACGCCTCCCTTGCCGAGCTGGTCACCGAGTATCCCAACCTCGTCGTCATGCAGACCCTCTCCAAGGCCTTTGGCATGGCCGGCATCCGACTCGGTGTTGCCTTCGCCGCCCCTCCCGTCGCCCAGCTCCTCAACAACCTCAAGGCCCCTTACAACATCTCTACTCCCACCAGCACCCTAGCGAGCCACGCCGTGGGGAGAAGGGCTTGGCCGTCATGCGCGAGAACCGCACCAAGATCCTGCAGCAGCGCGATCGTCTACTAGAGGAGCTTCCGAAGATTCCCGGTGTCGGTAGACTAAGAGGTGGCACAACTAGCAATTTCCTGCTTTACGAGATGCTCGACGCGCAAGGAAACCCCGACAACAAGGTCGCGTTGGCCGTCTACGAAAAGCTTGCAGAGGCAAAGGGTGTTGTGGTTCGGTTCAGGGGCAAGGAGCACGGCTGCCTGGGATGCCTCCGCATCACCGTTGGAACTGAAGACGAGGTCACGAGGTTCCTCGACTCATTACGGAACACCCTGGCCGAGGTCCGAAACTCAGGATCACCAGCAGACAACTCAGAAGAAGAAAAGAAAGAGCAACAAGCGAGTGGGATCGTGGCATAGAGAAAAGAAATATAGATAAATTAAATTGAATTGTAATAAGTTCGTCAACTCGAATACGCTTTCCAAGCTTAATGCTCCAAATATACCTTATGATGAAATTCTATCCAAGTCTATGGCTAGATATGTATTTTTAGTTTTTGATATCTTAAAATGATCGTCGGACACGGCGAGCCTGTGCAGGTACGAATCGTGCCTTTTCCTTCGACTCTTCCTTCTTGGCTGGGGCATCGCGGTAGGGGTTCACCGGCTTCCAGTCCGTGTTCCTCACCACCTTAATATCGGCGCCAGCCAGAGGCGCGGGGGCATTGTGGACCAGGAGGCCTTGGATGGTCTCCAGTGCGCTCATCTGTTGTCCGAGACCGACAATGCCGTCGTGCTTGCCGACCCACCACTTCAGACCACAGGTGTTGCCGTTGTCACCGCCACTGCAGCTCACGGCGGCAGCCTCGGCAGATGCATGGAGATATTCCTCGACCTTGGGACGAAGCGAGGACTGCATCACAGTTGACTGCCACATGAATCGAGCAAGCTGTCCCTTGTGGGTGGTCATGTCGACTGAGCACTTGTCATGAGGCTCGCAACCACCCTCGTAGAGGACGTTCTTGTACTGGTCGTTGGGACCGAAGAACCATGCGGCGCCCTCCAGCAGTTTCTCGGCACGCTCAGCCCACTTGGCATCACCAGTGTGGTTGGCCATGACAGCGGCACCGTGCAGGAAGACTCCGCTGGTGTAGGTGTAGGCCTGGGGGCTGACATCCTTGCAGTTCTTGGCAGCGGAAGCACCATCGTAGACGTGGTACCAGTTGTTGTCGATCAGGCCAGTGTCCCAGGTCCAGTCCCAGACCTTCTCGGCCCACTCCAGGTAGGTGTTGTTGCCAGTGGCGCGGGCCATGCGGGCGGCAATCTGGAAGAAGCCACCGTTGCTGATGGTGTTCTTGTAGTTCAGGCCGTTGGGGTTCGACTCGTAGATCTGCCACAGCAGACCACCGCCGCAGTGTGTTGTGTTCCAGCGTCCAGCCAACGAGTTGAAAACGTTGGCACCAATGTCCAGCCAGGAGGGATGGACTCGTCAGGCTGAGGGAAGTTGCGCTCTGCAGCCGAGATGACGGCGGATCCCCAGAAGAAAAGGTCGTCGTTACCCTCCTCGAAGGCATGCTCCTCAGGCATGTAGTCATGGTTGGGGCCGGTGTTGGTTGGCGCCAGAAGAGCCTCAATCACAACATCGTTGTAGCTCGGATCCTCTGTGTAGTGGTAGTAGTCCAACATGGCACCCCACAATGAACCTGCCACCCACCAGTAGTAGGGTTCCTGAAGATCTCCGGTGTCCTAAGACTGGTCAGCGGTGAATTGACTTTAAGAACTATACAACGTACAATAGCTGCTTCGGAGACGTTGCCCTTGTAGTAAGTCATGGTGTCGTGAGCAAGAGTAGCGGCGACATTGCGAATAGAGTCTGCGAGTGCTTGTTAGCTCCCGTCGTCTGCTGTCGTTTCAGACGCACATACATTCGCTCTTGATATCCAGGTCCTTTGGTGCTAGGATGGCGGCGCCGGTGGCCACCGTCTGGACGCTCTTGTAGAACTTCATTTTCCAATCTTTCAAGTCGACAGTATGTTCAATTGGCTCGAGGTATATAGTGTTGTATGTACACGACAGGAGACGTGTTTAGTGTTTTGAATGCAGCGAGTGTCTTATTAACGAGTGTGACGAAAGGGCAAACGTCCAGAGCGTCTGCAGCAAAAGAATGGCAAGTTTCAGCAATTAGAGACGGGTATCTGGGGTCGTTACGAAGAGACGAGTGTGCCTTGCGTGTCTACCCAAACCCAACGAAGAGAAAGTATGATAAGAAAACAGCACACAAAATGGACACAAGGAAACAACGAAGGTAAAGAAAAGGAAAGACGCTGTTTTGTGGAGGAAATTGGGAAGCTGACAGGTTCAGGAGAAAACTCCCCGAAGAGAGGGTGGGTTATACATATAAACGGCTCGCATAGCTCACGCACAGGCACGGTCCTGAAAGGGCCAAAAGAAGCAGGTTGAACAGGGGCGCTGTCGAGCCAGCATGGCCCCGGTCCCCGCACTGGACAGTGGACGATCCATAGGTCTGTATCCAAAGATAACTTCTGTCAGGGGTTGTGGGAGGCTGCGCGCCTGCTACCCTGTCATGTCTATCCGCGTCAGCAGAACCCAATCCAGACACGGCCAACGGTAGAGGGGAACGGACTGGATGACAGGCGCACAGCCGTCAAACTGAACAGAGTGGAGGATTCGTCCCTGTGTCCCCCGACCGCGCGCCAAAGAAGCCCAAGGCAAGGCAAGTCATGCGCTTCAGGTTCCATCCAGGGGCCGTATTGGGGACGAGATGGCGAATGGGCGAGCCACGGCAGATCGGCGTAGCCCAGAATGGGCAAAGGTGGGTAGAAGAGCTGCGCCTGGTCCGGGGTTGCAGCCCAGGGATTGGCTGTCAGACGCCCAGCAATAGCAACATTGCCTGAAACATGAAACCAGTCGACTGCGACTTTGATTTACTTAGTAACAAGGAACCGGGATAGGTAGGTGAGTGAATTGCTTTCAGTCAGGCTCGACGGTGGAAGTGGTGATAGCCTGTTGATGTTGTTGTTGTTGTTACTGGCGCTGCTGCTGCTACTGCCGCCGTCGTCGTTGCAGCAGACACGTGAAGGATGAAGAAGTTACTAAGCCTATTTGGCTCAACGCTGCCGTATACGGACAGCAAAGGTCGGATGAGGTGCATCAATGGCTCTCCATCCTTCTTCAACTCTTCATCTGCACAAACGCGTTGTGCAGTGCTTGCTACACGTCCGGTCCCCGTCCTCCATCGTGCACACTATACATCATACCAGAGTGCTATCACCGTCTACCAGCTAGACGGAGGCTTAGAACAAGTGGCAGCGCTATGCCACGCCATCACGAGCACTAGCCCCTTTCCAACCCGGAAGCCTCACTCTTCTCCGTCTCTTCGCATTGATGACCTCCCGCCGCCGTTTACTCTATCCCGTGCACCCGTAAAAGATCGGCTCATGGCTGACATCATGCACAGTCATATTGATGCCGCAACAGCAGCCCACTAGTTTGTTTTCTAAATAACCAGGTGAAACTCCAACCTCGCATACAGTGCCCATATCGCTCCAGACCAAACGCCTTTAATGCTCATCGCAAATCGTCATGGGTATAACTCCGCCAAACGCTTCCCAGAGGTGCTCGAAAAAAACAAAACCACATCACCGCCATTGATTGTTGGTTAATCCCAAGCAATGCGATGCTGACGCTGACCATATTCGCCTCGTCAGCACATTGGCCCGTGCCTGAGTGCTTTTACCATCGTCCTCGCAGGGGCTGTTCCAGATGCTGTGCCGGTACCACTTCCACAGCCGGCATATGTGCCGTTCGGCCGCAGCTGCTGGTCATTATACTAGCATGGTGACGACAACTACGCTCGATGCCGTGGCCAACAAGATCCATAAGCCATGGGCTCTTGCACTCGAGTTGGCACCTCCCTCGTCCGGATCAGGAACTCGTGGTATAAAATTGCCCGTCGCCGTTGCGCCAAGGTCGCCTCTCGTCGCGGTAGGCGTTTCCGTCAACGTCAATACGCCCCATTGCACCTGAGAGCCCGTAAGTGTTTTCGTCCAGCGTACCTCGGTAGGGCCGGTGTGGTACGCATTCGTGTACCCGGCCCTATAGCTGGAGTATCCTGAACATGTCGCCGCCGTCCGACCTGCCAGCTGGCACCCTAGTTCAGCGATGCTAAGACTTATGTCAGCTGTTATTTCTCGATGGCTTGATCGTTCAAGCAATGTGACGTACTATGTTGATGTGTATGTGCCATGGAAATGGACCGTGCCTGGACCTTCAACGACCACGAAAGGGAATTCGAGGGAAATGTCGCAAACGGGCGGCTGTTGATCGGGACAAAAATGGTGTACGTTGTTTCGCTTGCGGCTGTGTTCTGTAGGTCCACGAGGTCAGCCGATCGGTTTCACGCAACGCAAAGTCGAGGAGTAGGCCATACAACGTCGAGAATACTGCCGCGTACGATCGACCACGACTCTTTGTCGTAGTAAGGCAGGTAGAAAGGTGCTGTGGTCGGGGCCGGAGGCTCGTCGCGTCGCTCGGGCAAACAGGCAGCGGGAAGAGCCAGCAGCGCCAGCAGAGAGAAGGTCCTCATAAACATTCCTAGGAATTTTCTGAGAGACCAGCGGCAGGGCAGAGCCGGGTGGTCCCGGCCAGGGCGTATGGAGCAGGCTCAGAAACGCAGTCGGACAATGGGCTATAGACGTGGCATCGGCTTGCTGGTGTTCACCTGCGCAGGTGTGAGAGGAAGTCGTGCAAAATGAACAGGCGAACCATCTGGCCGTCGAGGGAAACGCAGGGTGAGGAGATGGGTGGGTGGGCAGGCGAGCAAAGGAGAGGGAGCATCTGCCTCAAATGCGCGAGGGTTGCTTATGTCGTAGACGGGCCTGCGCTACCCCAAAGCCAAAGTTACCGATGCCAAGGCTGGGCAGTCGCTGGGAGAGGCGAAAAGGAGGACGTCTGGACTCTCACGGACGGGTTTTGAGGAGGCGCCAAGGCCCCAGTCAGACCTGGAGTTGATCTACTTTGCCTGTCGCATTCTGCTCCTCTTCTCCTCGGGATATAGCCTGAGCCAAGACCGCAAAGCCCAATTGGTGACTAGGACTAACGACCACCGGGGGAACACGCAGTGCCAAGACGTTGCGTGGGAACGCCAAGACTTGGCCGTCGAGAGACTCAGGTAAGCCCATGTCGGCTCCGTTGTACCAGCGCATCGTCGGAAGACGGCAGAAAAGGGACGTCAAGGCCCCGTCAAAGCGAAGGAGGCTCCGCCGGGCCGTTAGGATTCAAGACGCGCATGGTGGACGGGTGCTTGTCGGATGGTGGGCTGAGGGAAAAGGCCAGGTACGAGGGCCATGGCATGGCATGGGGAATAAGGTAGCAGATAAGCTTGTCTACCTTGCTAGGCCGCTTGAGACATTTGGCAATTTCTGAGAATGATCCTCCTCGACTTGGCAAGCTGCCAAGCTGCCCTGAGCTCTAGGCTCTGGCGCGCGAACCGTAGCAGGTACCTTGACCTTGCAAGCAGTGGCTTTGTGGGAACGCAAGCCCAGTAATACCCGCCTCGTCCGCCCATCTTTCTGGATACACAGAAGCACTGTAGGCATTGATATTAGGGTTGGCCTTATCTAAGGTAAGGTAGTACGTATAAGGTGGGTGCGTCGAGGTAAATACCTGGACACCTGTTAGGTTAGAGGTAGGTAGGTGGATACGTACCTAAAGCGCTCTGTACCTCTCAGCAAATAACAACAATCATAAATAAAATGACAAAGGAGGGCTGCAATTGAACAAGACCTTGCATTCCCAGACAAGAAGTGCTCTTCAAAACCCCTGAAAGAAGAACATGTCGATTCACAGAATAATATAAAGTCATACGCTCCTTGCTTGAGAAGAAGAAGATACCTGCGTGGTTGTCTCTAGACTTGCAAGTAAAATCAATCACCTGCTGGCGACGTGCTGCACAGCCTGTGCATCCACTAAAACACCTCTAACCTGCTCCGAGCTAACGGTAATACCAACTTACCCATTCCAGGGCCCACTCGGCGGGACCAAAACTTCCCATCTCGTGATACGAGCCAAGACAAGCCTACAGCGTCTTGCCTTAGCACCTGAGCATTATACTGTACTGTACGTTAGTATACAAGCATTGTGTGATCTTTCCGTTACCTACAACGAACCCACAGCGACCCTGAGCAACGGAATCCTCCGCCTCCACATCCCGAAATCCCACATTGGGAAAACCAGCGGTTCCAGCTAATGCATTAGCAGCGGAGTCACAAATCATTTTCCCACAGGCAAGAGTGCATTTCTGGGTCTTGGCCTGGCTGGTTCAACTGGTGACCGCTTCATCAGCTCGCAGACCATCACTACCTCAAGCCTGGCTGACAATGAGACAAGTGACAGGTTCGTGTGGCTGGCTCCTTGGCCCCCGTCATAGGCCTCATGTTCAACATTCATAGTTGCCTTGTGCCTGGCCATCGAACACACACACCACTGTGGCCAAAATAGTCAGTTAGCGCCCAGCCATACCTTGTCCTTTGATTCAGGCGTGGGCACTGCGGGCCAAGCTGAAGCAGACAACAAGACGCATTGTGAATCAACAACCGACACGTTTGTTTAAACAGCACATCGTTGCTGTCGCCGGGCATTAACATTAGCGGGTTTGTGACAATGGTGCTTCATTCTCCGTGAGAATTCTGCGCAGAGCCGGGGCCTGTTCTAACGTTATAGGCTGGCTGCACTTTTGCAATTGCCGTAAACGCCGACCGGGGCCGCAAATTTGCGAAATTGGATGCCGCATATTCTCGTGCCGAAGCCAATGAAAAGTGCTCCCACACAAATCCTTCGCCACGGGTGCTGTCGTAGAGCACACAGGTTTGGCAGGCCACTGTCGTGTCGGTAAGGAGCTTCGTCACGCTTGCATACGGTCCAGTCAGACCTCGGTGAGGCGATGCTGTTATTGCAGAAGGACGTGTGATGCCAAACGGGCCTACTATGTACTCACAATTGCGCACATCTAGGGCCCCTCGGCATGCGATGCTCACTCCGGATGAACTCACTGACTGGCCTGCGGCTGCATGCGGCGTTGCACAATATCGGGCGGCTGCTCACCTTAACTTGGGGCAAGCCAGAGCTGGGATTGGTGAGTCGCAGAGATCAACGGCTGTCTGTGCATTGAGCTTGACCTCATCTCAAGGCGCCACCAAATCCCTGCAGCCCCTGGAGACCCACGTCCGCGTCGGCTAGTGTGTAATGTCCAATACACCATATATGCTTGAACAAGTGCCGCAGCCTTTCTCTCCCTTCTTCTTTTCCGTGCGTGCGTGACAGGCTTCATCTCGACGAATTGCCCGAGTTCCTCTCTCACCTCCAGTCATTCCTTTGATTAACCTCAGTCATTCCTTTGAACCCGCGCATTCTCTCACACGCCCACGTTAGTCCACCCGACCAAACTAATACCATCATCACCATCAATCATCATCACAATGGCTCGCTCTCTTGCTGTCCTCGCCCTTGCCGGTGCCGTCATGGCCCAGTCCACCGTCGACCTCCTCAACCCTTTCGCCGACTCGCAGAAGCTCGACGCTACCGTTATTGGAGCTGAGGCTACCATCACCACCTATGTCCTCAACTGTCCTACGAATGCGGCTGAGGATGAGTGTGGTATGCCCTATGGCGGCATGACCATTTCCCAGGGCCCTTCGACCTGGGCTATGGGACTCAGCGTCAGCGCGGAGGATAGCATCTAGTAAGTCTGCGTTGATGTAATGTTTCCTACCCACCGGCCTGGTTCTGACCGTGGCTCTTCGATAAACAGCGCCCAGACCGCCGATTGCAAGCTCAACTCCGCCAAGGATGAGGCTGTCTGCAACGCCTCCGTTTACGAGTCCTATGACAGCTCGGTCACGTCCACTACGACCAAGGGCCTGACCATGGACTACAAGACCCTGATGTTCCCCGTCACCGTCGTCTCCACTGGCTCGGTTGATGCCCCAAGACCACCGCCGCAGAGCCCCAGTCCACTTCTGCTTCTCCTGCCAGCACCGAGACCGAATCCGTCGCCTCTAGCGCCGAGACTGAGTCTGCCGCCTCCAGCACCTCCGCCCAGACCACACTGGCTACCAAGACTTCTTCAAACTCCGAGTCGACTCCCGAGTCTACTACTTCCGAGTCCGAGGAGCCTACCTCCAGCCCCCAGCCGGCGCTGCTGGTCGTATGGCTCCCCAGAACCTGGTTCTGGCCGGAGCCGCTGCCATCATCGGCGGTATCATGATGCTGTAAATGGCATAACATCACCAGAAACTGTCAATTCAATATAATACAGCTCTTGGATATATCTACTGGTCTCAAATGTGCTAGTCTCAGAAATGCGTGATATGTTGTGTCAGCTAGTTGCGTATTGCCATATGAAATTAGCATGAGTGAGCCATGTCTCACACCCACGCAGCTTTCCTGGGAAACCATGTAATGAATCACTCAGATCCTTTTCCGGCATGATCAGGCAATATCCTCCATGGTCATACACACTGCGGCTTTGTTCGTTGTAGCTGGCTGCATTTCATGCGGCGATGAGCTCTGAAAATGGGCGCTAAAAAGGTCAGGGATAGCACGGTGACTCCTCGAGTCATGAGACTTTCGGTGGATATTCAACTAATCATGACCACGTAAGGGCCGTTATCAGGAATGGTCCTCTCTTCCGTCCAGCCAGCTGGTGCAATTAACACATCGCATCGCCTATGGACAGTCATCAGTAAACGTTCAAAGTATAAGAAACGAGCGCAGCGAAGTGGTACTGACCTTGGCGTTAATGCGTTGGCGGCAATATTTGCACTTCTTAGTATGCTTGATGATAGGATCGTGCGACAGTAGCTGGTAGATGTGTGCCAACCCGTAGAGAGCCACGCCGACCATCATGAATGATACAAGCTGGTAGATGAACATCTAGGATTGAGCCAGTAGGAGTAACGTGTAACTATGCTCGATGTTCTCATGCTTTGGGCCAAGACTTACCCCATAAGCCAAGACTACGGCGCCATCGTCCTGTGCGATGTGAAGGGTAGTGTAACCCGTAGAGGCGTTGTAATTAGGCCCGGGGCGCAGCACAGCAAACTTCTCTTCGATGTTGCGGTGGAGAGGGAGGATGATAGAAATGGGAGGCATCAAGATGTCGCCGACAAATGACTTGACCATGTCCGTAAACGTGGCAGCGAGACTGTTTGAGATGGTTAGCTGCTGAGTGAGGTGAGGAATTGCACCCTGATTCAGGGGTCGCAGAGGACTCGCGATAAAACATCATAGGTCAAGGCACAAGGCCAAGTTTATGGGGTACAGACATCAAACCGAAGGCGATTTGGAGGATATTTCCCTGGAAGGCAAAGTCGATGAAGCCCTCCCAGAAGCGCTTGATTTCGCGCTGGCCTCTGCCCAGAAGCGAATCGGCCTCGCTGGGCGCTCTCTCCACGTCTCGCGGCATGTCGGGGGGCTTTGCTGTGGATTTCGCCTTGTTGTAAGAGGAAGCCGCTTCAAACCAAGACAGAGGAGGGTTTGCAAAGTGAAAATGAGGTTGTGTCGTCGCTCAACCAGCTCTCGGGGACGAAGTGAAACAAGAAGTCGAGCTGAGGCGGTTAGGTCGTCGCAGCGATTGCGGATTGGTGGGTGCCCATTCCACTGGGGATCTGATAGCTGTCTCAAAATGGAAAGTCGCTTGTTAAATTACAGGTTAATAGAGCTACAGGGGCTGGTCTGGTCATGCGCATATGCGATGACGCAGGATATAATGATTGACAGATTGGAACAGTGACGATGTGGTTTGGTTTAATTCACAGTGGCGCTGCAATCGGTTTTTGCGCAAATCCGAATAACCAAAAATTGAACAGCACTTACAGAACAAAAACGCGCTTGATTTTAAGAGCCACGAATGAATACTGTAAACAATGCAATGTATTTGTTGTTCGCATTAATTTGGTCGGGATGAGCCAGCCACCCTAGACCAAGCCGATTGATATAGTTCTACTCTAACAAAGAAAAATAAATCCTTCTGGTATCTTGGTGCAACAAATAAGCGCTAAAATGCAGTCTGTGGTCATTCGTTATATCCAACCCGAGTCGTTTCTTTGTAAATATTGCGTGTACCGCGCGTCATTTCTCGTATAACAATCTGGTGTGCGCCGCCACGGCGCATGGGCTAAGACTTGTCTCAGACAGCCTGCCATGGCAAAGGGTTAGATACCCTTAGTATCTCTCTTTGCTGGGGTTGTATCGCGACCGTCGACGGATGGCGAAGGGTATCTGAACAACCCACCCTATCGCGGCGCCGAGCATGAAGCCCGTGACAATCCAAGAAATGATGAGGAAGCCCCTGCCTCGCTCAGCGTTGATGCCAATTTGCTCGGCCTTGTCGTTAAGCTTGTTCAGGCCAATAGTGCCAATAACGGTGATCATGACGCTGGATAAGACGCTGCAGAGCATGCCCAGGATGGAGATTATAGCGTTGATGAGGAAGAGGCCTCGGCTGTCGGGCTTGAAGTAGGATAGAGGCCCGCAAAGCACGGACAGGGTCGTGAAGCCGAAGGTGAGCACGTATAATATGAAAAGGGCTAAGAGTAGCTTGTTGATCAGATCGAGAGTGTCCTGGATCTCGGAAGGCCAGTCAATGTCGGCGAGATTGATGTTCAAACCACCAACTCCGAGCTCCCGGTCGAGCATTTCCGTGATGTTGAAAGGTTCTGCAAGTTAAACAGTCAGACTCAGGCCCATTTCACAACATAGATGGAAAAAGTGAGAATACGTACCATTTGGCATGGTATCGCGGCAGCCGGTGATGTTCAGGCTGGGATCGGGCGCCGTAGCATTGGGATCGAAACCTCCGAAGCAGGCTGTCATGACATGCAGAGAGTACCAGTCGGATATACCCAAGCGTTCGGTAACCTCATCAATAACATCTCCGGCGATATCGTTCACAATGTCCTTGGCATCGTCCCCAATCTTGTCCAAAAGACCTTCGACGGGGTTGCTGCTGTCGTCTTCGCTGGATGTGTCGATAAGATTCTGGCCGAGGCCTGTCATGTTGATCTTCACGCAGGTCAGCAAACAGAGCCCATAGCACCGACATAGAGTAGTAGCTTCCTTACCCTAAGCACATCATAGCTCTCGAGAAAGCCCTTCTTGTGACCGGCAAACAGAGCGAGAGCAGACAGAACGCTGCTCACCGCGGTGAGGGTGAGGATGGTGAGGATGGCGATCCTCGGCGGCGAAAGGACTGACATCATACCAGGCTAGGCGATATCTATAGCCTTGAAGAATGATTGCAGAAAAACAACGATAACGAATGGACAGTGATTGTGGAGTGAATGCTGGCAATGCTGAATGAGGGCTGCGTCTACGTGGGAACAAGAACACAGGCAGATATACAGGAAAAAGCTTAATCACAGATTGGGCAGGGCTGGGCTGGGCAGAAGCAGAGCTATATACCTACAGAAAACGGACAACGCATCAGTGGAAGACATGTTGCGTGGGCTGGGCCAAGAAAGTCAAAGGTGGGAAGCACATGCATTCACTCCGAGTCAGTGTGGAGAATTGTGGCTGCAGGGACCCTGACCGCGCGTAAGGTTGGGAGAAGATCTCCTTCCACGCTCGTACCCGCGCAGGCTGGGGCCTCGATAGTCTGGTGCGATTGCGTCAACAGACAAAGCGAGGCTCGTGGCTGGGGAGGCAGTGAAGGCGGGTTCCCGGCAGGGATCGGCGGACTTGGATGGAGACGTCGAGCTCACCGCACAAAGGATTTAAGGTTGGTTTCCTTGTTCTCGTTCTTTTTCTAACTTCGAGAGAGGCGAAAATCAGGGTCCTAATCTAATGCTTAGAAGCATCATTACATATACTGTATGCACAGCCTATAAAGAAGATTGATGCGCTTCCTAGGACACAGGAAACCGCCTCGTATGAAACTTCGTTGTTGTGACGCCGTGCCTGGCCTGGCTCAGCTGGCGGCGGCCACTGACAATTTTTTAAAAATGGTGCGTCATTCATCTAGTCAGCCAGCCAGCAAGTCGAATGAATTGGGTTCTTCCTTTTTCCTCTTTTTGCAAAAAATCATCGAATGAGTGCCGGGCGGATAATGTTGCTGGATCGCCATGGACTTGCGTCATCCGGTCCAGGGTCTGGCTTTGTATCGCCCCAAAGCAGCAAAAACCGGTTCTGGCAGAATGACGGATCTCGCCGTGCACCAGGCCGGGGAAAGTGGGGCCGTCTTCCGAGCACAGCATACGGGAGTTTGGCCCGGGGATGTACTATCTAGTAATACAGCGTCTTACACGGCATGCAGTAGCACAGTCCCTGAACCGAGAAATGCAGGCATGACTTACATGCTCTTTTTTTCCTTTCTTTTCTTGTTGTGTAGCGTAACAGCCACCAGCCCGCTATGCTGTCTTTGTCCTTTATTCTTTTTTATTCCGCATGTCGCACACACACTATTGTGCCCTGTCGCGGTTGTTTGATGGAGAATTCTCCCCATCCACCCATTTCGTCTGAACCTTATCGGGCATCGTTTAGCCGCCAATGCACGGCTTGCACGCTTCCCTACGCCACCGTCATATGTGGCTGACCGGAAGATGCAGGCCTCTAATCCAGCATTGTTACTGCCGCTAAAGGCGTTGGGGTAAAAGCTGCGATGTAACCAGCGGCGTCAACAGTTAGGGTGATCCGCTGGCTTGGTTCTATGGTGGCCAGGAAAATAGCCGCTCAACCCGAAGAGTGAGGAGAATACTAGACGCTGCACCATTACGAGGCCCTATTTGAGGACCAGACCCCGACGAAATGGTTGTGAACGTTGCGGTCGAATGAAAATTTTCATGGCGGCAGCCTTCAATGCATCAACTCGCCGATGAGCGTGGCCGGCGCGATCTAAGACAGTGTCTCTCATCGCCGATGGCAGTGCACGTGCGCCGTGGGCTCCTGGGATGACCACTGCAGCCCGCCCCAGTTTGCTCACGGCTACCATGGGCTCAGTCAATGCCGGCGTTGGTGTCTTAGACAAAGACCGCAGAGGCACACACCTCGTGACACGCAATCATGCGGGGAGGGGAGAATAGACAGGGCGAGTGATGCTGGATGTCTCGGGCATTTGACACCTGCCCGTTGCAGCTGCGTCAAGAAACAATATTAAAGGGAGAAAATAAAAATAAATAGTAAAACAAACGGCTTTGGCCGGTCAAGCTCCCATTTACCGGGCTGTCTATTTGGTTTGTATTTTCTGATTTGTCTATTTTGCCCTGGAACGTCTTTTTTTCTATTTTAGAAACGGTTTGGAAAATTCCATGCTCCAGGCGCCCGCATACAAGCTTTCCCATCCTCGACCGCAGATTCGGAACCTGGTGCATGCAGGGCGCAGCGCTAGCCATGTTGCTATGTGGATAAGGATACGGTACCCAACCGGCTCTTGCCCATGGTTACTTCGCCTGCTGTACATGTGCATATGATGATCCTGTGCTTGGGGACTTGATATCAGTTGAGGGTGTCTTGCATGCTCGTGGCCATGGCGATCTCGAGGATGTGCCGCTGCCGCAAAAACTGCAGCAACGTGCTTCATGGCCTGTGCGTACCTATGCGGTGAAGAGTGCTGAAGAGCATAACGTACAGTAGCATCTGCCTCTGTGGGACACCCCTGGCGTTTAGCAGCAACAAGGGACGAAATGACCCAGCCATGACGTAGAAAATCCCACCCACCTACCCTACCTACCTCCTTAGTACCTGGAGGACCTACCCACGGACGGCCAGCTCCAGCGCTGTGCGGCCCCTACAGCTCGCTGCTGACGTGCTGTACGCAGTACTGCACATAGTACTGTAGCAGTGCTTGCGGTGCAGAGCCGAGCCGAGCAGTGCACATGTCGCTGCCCACGTGAGCGGCTCCTTTTACTGCACGACATGGGGTCCATTTCCTGCCCTTGATCGCCTGCAGCATATGCAGCCTAACTTGCTAACCTAGTCTCCTCTACGGTACTCTGTACTCTGTACTATGTACAGTTATGGGGGCCTGCTCTGCTGCCTCTCCACTCTCCTCTCCACCCCTTCTCCTCCTCCACTCACAACAAAAACCACCGGTCCGCATTGATCGCCTCATCTTGACGCTTGCGCTTCGGGCCCGGATCCTGTTGTTATTGATTTTTCCTCTCCCTCATTTCCCTCCGAACGAGGGGCCCGTGGGAACGACGCCAAGCTACCGAACCAGGCGGGGGTCTCGAAGGCAACCACACCAACATCATCATCACCATCAACCATCAACCATCAACCATCAACTATCACACCGGCGACAACCTCGTCACGAACAGCGCACTCGACCCAAGTTGCTGTCGATACCCGTAACCACGCCGTCACCGCCTTTACGATAATGACCTACGAACTCTCCTTCGTTCTCCCACGACCTTCTGCCCGCGCGTCCTGAACGCGGTCCGACATGTCATAGCTGCCAACACGCTGCTCCTTTCTTCCTCGGCTCTTTCAGATCGCCACATCCTATCCCTACATCGCCTCGAATCCTTGCGCATCACCTCTCCTATAAGACATGGCCTCGCTCGAAGCCAAAATCGTCGTCCTCGGCGCTCAGAGCGTCGGGAAAACCTCCCTCGTCATGCGCTACTGCAAGGGCACCTTCAACCCCTCCCAAATAACCTCTACCGTCGGCGCCTCCTTCTTGACCAAGAAGATTGTCGACTTTGACACTGATACCGTTGTGCGTCTTCAAATATGGGATACAGGTATGCTAGACCCTCCTTTTTCTGTGTAACCATGCTAACCCTACGCTCAGGTTCGTCATACTCGTCTTCCAGACACCCCTCGCTCGTATTTCTTATATACTAACTGCAATACTACAGCTGGTCAGGAGCGCTTCCGTTCAATATCAAGGTACATTTGCAGCAAGTATTCAGGGCGTTTGAGCAGGTTGCTGATATAAATGTCATAGGCTCTACTACCGAGGTGCAGATGCCGTCATCCTCTGCTATTCTATCGTCTCCGTAAAGAGTTTCGAAGAAATCGCCCTCTGGCTTTCAGAACTCCGAGAGAACCTACCTAACGACGTGGTGATTCATGTTGTTGGAACTAAAGCCGATATAGTTGCCCGTGACCCTCAGCGCGACAGGTTCCTTTTGAACGATGTATCGCATACGTTGCCGACAACCTCGCTCCGGGTGTTGGCGGCACGCCACCTCCTACTGCCACACCTCTCAGCGGTCCGTCGAGTTTTCCGTCCGCTCCGACTGAACCGCGCAGCCCTAGCTCCAAGCGTAGTTCCGGCTTTTGGGGTCAAGAGGTCGGCTGGGATGCCTGCCACGAAGTCAGTGCAGAGACCGGCGAGGGTATTGAAGAAGTATTCCGAGTCGTTGCTAGAAAGCTTGTCGATCGTAACCGCAAGATCCAGCAGGCACTCCTCATGGCTACGGCTACACCAAACACTCCCGGATATGAAGACGGTATGGATGGGGGTTACTTTGAGGGGATGAACGCCCGGGGCAGTTTTCGAGTTGGGCGGGATAGGAGGAGCTGGTTATTCTCTCCAAGCTTCTCTCCCGCTATTACGATAGAGCAGGCTGGTAATAACCAGAACTCGCGCCACGACGACACAGCGAAGCAAAAGCGACAGGGCTGTTGCTAACCCTACTTTAACCAAACATCAACCGGTGGTCCTACTCACCCTTTTTCGGCTCTGATGACACTTTTACTCTAGCTACAATGCCACACTATCTTCTCGGCATAGCGCGGCGTGGGGTTTCCTGCTCATAACTACGTACGGTTTCTGGATAGGTCCATTTGTTCTCCGCACTCTCGCTGGTTTCTCTTCAAGGAGTTTTTTCTTCCTTTCTTTTGGCACACAGCAAGCATTACGAGGCATGTATGCATCTACACGGACTCACACATCACGGAGGGGAGTGAGCAGGCGTTCAGGATATGGACAGGAATGAGGGGAGCATACGCGCTGAAGGACGATGCATTTGAAAGGCTCGAAGATTTTGTTACGAACGCACAATTTGGACTGGGTCAACATGGCGGGTGGCACTGTTTGCGTTTTGTCAGTTTCATGTTTTGTGTGGCTTGATTGCTTGTTGTGTATCTGGTCACGTTCACGGTGGTACACTTGATATTTCTTTGCGAGGTTTCTCAGGGGTAAAGCGAGCAGGTCTCTTTTCGCACTATTTACATTTACCCTATTCTAG
Source organism: Albifimbria verrucaria (assembly GCA_020081605.1). Taxonomy (NCBI): domain Eukaryota; kingdom Fungi; phylum Ascomycota; class Sordariomycetes; order Hypocreales; family Stachybotryaceae; genus Albifimbria; species Albifimbria verrucaria. The sequence goes on from JAHREC010000049.1 coordinate 1,589,588, forward strand.
CATGATCGTTTATATAGACCAGAATAACCAGGTTTCTGACTCATTATGCTGAACCTGCCGCTGCTTTCTTGGAAGCTACATCGTCATCCACCGACGGCAGTGCTGGGATGTCTACGCCCTGAATACGGTGCTCGAGCCCAATATAGGCATCGCTGACGACGAGAACGTCCAGCTTGCGTGCCTGACCATCCACACTCTCGGGAAGCTTGATGGTAGTCCTTGCTGAAGCGTAATGGCCCTGCTCAAGCCTCTTCCTTCCTGGAGCGCTCCATCCCACACGCTTCACCGCAATCACTTCATCCTTTGCCAAGTCGGCGACGATGACGAACCAGCTTTCCGTCTGGGCCTTGGGGAACTTGGGCGCATAGATACGGGCGTCGCGTTCGACGAGGGGTTGCGGCGCTTGATGCCAACAGTGAGCGACAGCGCGGTGACGTCGTCGACGTTGACGGCGATGTTCGGCAGGATAGATGCGGCGCGTGAGAAGCGGGACTGCTGGCTTGATGGAACGTGGAGCTTTGCGGCGAGCTGCTTGATCTGTGGCGGGGTGAGGGTAGCAATCTTGGAAAGAGGAGTGTCGTCCTTTGTCGAGCTAGGGTTGACGCCAGGAAGGATGGATACCGGAGGATCGGTAGGCCATCGTGCAGACTTGATGGTTTGAAGAAGCGTCATCATCTGCATGCAGCTAGACAACATACCCAACTCGGTCAGGACGTCAATGGACGCTTGAATAATACGGATCGCCTGATCGAGCACGCTGGTCTGATCACCAACATAATCGGTGATGGGTAGGTCGATGCGAGACATGTGCGCCTGCAGCAGGAGGAAGGCCTTCACATGAGGATCCCACATGGGCAAGCCGAATGTGTGGCCCGGGAAGGGCAGATTCGACGAGAGCGTCTCGTTGACTAGATCCTCATTGTGGCGAACGGGTAACTCATCGTACTCGGTAGCACGAGACATCCAAGATAGGACATCGACAAACTTGGCGTTGGGTTTGGCATGGCGGACAAGGTGGCGGACTGTTTTGTGCGAGAGATAGTAGTAGCTGACAATCTTGCCCAGGGGTTGAATCAACATCTCCGTTGGGGAAAACTTCAACACACTTGGACTCTGCAAGGTCGTCCAGGGCTTTGTTAACCATGTCGACCATGTACTCATTAGCTACCTCCTGCGCCGCAATAGTATTGTGTTCCTCAGCCGAGATTTCTAGGCCGTAGTATGAAGGATTCTTGTGAAGTCTTCTAAAGAAGAATGTCCACGTCAAATAATCCAGGGCGTCCTGCTTCGTAATAACAGTCTCAGCAGAAATCTCAGCGCAAAGATGGTTATCCAAGACGGTGTGCAGCGAAGACTCCACAGGGAATCCAGTATGGAGGAAATGCTTGTAAAAGTCCTTCTTCGAATCTTGAGTAAAGATACGGGCAACGCCTGAGTTGTCGAACTGCGGTCGACCCGCTCGTCCAAGCATCTGCAAAACATCCGTCAGGTCCATGTCTTTGTATCCTTCAATCTTGGCATCGTAGAACTGTGTGCCTTTGACAACGACAAGATGCGCTGGCAGGTTCACACCCCAGGCTAAGGTACTGGTAGCAACGAGGATTTGAATCTTATTGTTCAAGAAAAGCTCCTCGGCAAGCTGTCGATCCGACTCGACGAGACCGGCATGGTGCAGACCGATACCAAAGTTGATTGCTTCTTTCAGTGCGTCATCCTTGACTCTCGCCAGATTTAGCTGGAGATCATCCTCATCCATGTGGAGGAAGCGTCGAGGATTATCCTCCATGCCGCAAAAGTTGATCAGGTCCTTGGCTGTAAGCCGGGTCTGTCGACGAGATGCCACAAAGACAATGACAGGCTTGCTTGGGCTGTGGTTCTTGATGGCTAGGAAAGTCGGGCGGTTCATTGACTGCATCAACGGACAGAAGCCCCTGACTTCTGGGAAGCCATCGATGTAGAGCTCCAGGGCACTGGACGCACAGAGTGCTTGAAGTTGAACAGACCCTGTTTAACACCTAGCCAGTTTCCAAGGTCAGATGCATTGGCGCAGGCTGTAGACATGCCCAACAATCGAACGGCATTCTTGGTGGATGCACCGATGTAGTTCATTCCTGTAATGATTAGCACATAGCTATGCCACGATTAGAAATAAAAACTTACGAGAAACGATGATCTCCAGAATAGGACCACGGTCTCCAGCCAGCAGGTGGATCTCATCAATGATGACCAGGCTGACTTGTCGGACGTATCCTCTTGTTTGCCACGAACGGGAGATACCGTCCCACTTCTCAGGAGTTGTGATAATAATGTCTGCATCGGCGATTGTTCTTGTGTCTGGCGTATTATCACCAGTAAGCTCAACGAGCTTCAATCCAAGAGGCTTGGCAAGTCGTGTTCCTCAATCCTTGACACGCTCGCGTACAAGGGCCTTCATGGGGGCAATGTAAACTACCTTTGACTTTGGTCTTTCACGGAATGCCCACCACATTGCAAGCTCAGCAGCAACAGTCTTTCCACTACCGGTTGGTGATCCGAGAAGCACATTTGCAGATGTGTGGTACAGCGTGTGGAAAATTTGCGTTTGCATGGGGTTGAAGAATTGAAACGCTGCGCGTATAATTCCTCAAGACCAGGGTTCTTCAATGCGCTGATGGGGAGTGGCTGCAAGTTGAGCAACTCCGTATAGACACTCTCGGTGTCAGGTCGAATGAGATGCTGGAAAGAGACTGGCGTCACTGTCTCTGCACCAAGCCATCTATCAGAAACAGCTCGAACGTAGATTTGAGTAGGCAAGGGATCTGATAGAGGAATGGTAAAGTTGAGTTCGTGATCATCATGAAGCTTTCTCCTGTTCAGAATAAAGAACTCATGGTGGTATATCTCGGATGTTTCAGAGTTTTCGACCCAGATATAGAATGATTCCGATGTGCCGTGATACTGGTCCTTCCATTGGAAGTCAGGAATGACAAACAGCTTGATTCGCAAAACATCACGATTGAGAGGGGCAATTTCAGCCTCGACATGAACTGTAGGGAAGTTGTTTAGGATTCTGGCAATTGTCTTGCCAGCGCTCTGGTTGTGGACCAGACCTCCGATCTCAGCAGCTTCCATGTCCTTCAGCGCCTCAACGGTCAAATGCTCCTTCGCATCGAGCTGGTTTAGCACTGGCTTCGTAAGCTCGAACTGATGCAGAGGGTGCTGGAATGGCCAAATTCTTTTCTCAATCGATTTGGCCAGTGTAAGAAGCACAAGACATTGGTGGCCCCATCTGCGGTTGAGGGCGATCATGAATAGAGCCCTGCAGATACGTCCTGATTGCTGGGCGACATAGTTCATGTCGTTTGTCAGAGCAAAATCCTCGGGCTGTTGCTTGGAGATGTACGACTGCAACAGAATATTAGTCTTCGCCTGAGGCGTATCGATCCCACCATCAACATCGCAGGGGACAGCATCTTCTCTTGTCCTCAAATTGGTCAACTCCTTGGCTTCACTGTCCCTCGACTGGATATTGTCGAACTCTCCACTCATACTGATCATTTTCAAGATGTCTGCTTCGGTTGCGTGCGGCTGCATCATGGTGTTGAAGATCTCAACACTAGTGTGAAGGATGTAGTATTGACTAGCAATTCGTCCGACATCCTTGCTACGCAGCTCTTCTGTCCTTTCGTTGAAAATGATCATTTGGCATTTCTGTAACGTACGGGCCGCTTGAATGGCGAGTTGACGGCGTCGCTGAACCAGAGTTGGATCATCACGAATCTCTGCCCATTCAATACCGTAAGTCATCGGACTCCTCTGCATGCGCACAAAGAGATACGAATATCCAATCCATTGTACGGCATCTGGGATTGACGTGACTGTTCCCAAAGCAATCTCTGCATTCAAATTGTCCACAAGCTTGGTAGAAAACCTGGACTCAATCGGTCGCTGCTCGGTAACAGCACTCAGGTAGTGTGCTAGCTTGTCCTGGGTAGTGCAAATCATGCCAATACCAGTGTCCTCGAACTGCGGACGACCGGCACGACCAAAGATCTGTAGGACGTCGAGGATTCCAAGGTCCACAAACTTACCATCCTGTGCGCTGTAGACCTGGGTTCCTTTGATGACGACCGCAGCGGCGGGCAAGTTAACACCCCAGGCCAGGGTGGCAGTACAGCAAAGGACCTTGAGAACACCCTCGGCGAATAGCCGCTCCATCAAATTTCTGTCAGACCTTGCCATACCCGCATGATGAATACCGATACCCTTGGACAAAAGCTCTCGTATCTCTCTAGACTTTGACGATTTCATATCTCGCAAAGCCTGGTCGTATCCAGGGTGCCCAGCCGGGTCTAGAAGGTCTGTGCAGAATGCTTCCATAGCCTTTTCGTGAATCATCTTTGCGGTCAGCATGGTATCTCTGCGGGAGTGAACAAACACCATGACCTGGTGATCGCGCTCCAGCATCTCCTTGACTTTGTCAAAAGCCACAGTGTCTAGGTTGTCTTTGGACTGCTTGCTGCCAGCCTTTCCCTGACACCGATGAAGTGTTGCTCCAGGGAACTGGACGGAAGGAGGCATCAAAGTAGAAAAGTCCAGCATATTTGTTGACTTTGAGGAAGTCTGCTACGTCAACATAGTTGGGCAAAGTGGCACTGAGGCCAATGACTCGAATTAGAGACTGGGTACTCTCGACCTGTCTCTCAGTTCGAGCCACTAGGGACTCCAAGACAGCACCACGCTCATCGTGAAGCATGTGAACTTCATCAATGATGAGCAACCTAACCTTCTGGACAAGTTCAGTGTCTCCAGTGCCTTTTCTGGTCACAACATCCCACTTCTCTGGGGTGGTGACGATGATTTGAGTCTGGACGATCTCAGCCTTGGTAAGCTGCATGTCTCCTGTGTACTCTCGACACTTGATACCCAGCCATGCAAGACGCTTGCCTAGCTTCTCCGTGACTTCAGCGGCAAGAGCCTTCATCGGGGCAACGTAGACAATCTTGAAGTCATCAATATTGACCGCAAACTCGTTTGCATCTGGCTGCTCGATTGGGTTTGGAAAGACGTTTAGACCAATAGTATGAAGAATGGTTAGCATAGCAGCATCCGTTTTACCCTATAAAGATCAGCATCGTACGTGAATGAAAGCTTTGAGGAAAACGTACAGCACCAGTAGGAGCACAGATAAGCATGTTTTCGTTTGTTTTATACGCAACAGGGAACACCAAGCTCTGCATACGGTTGAGAGTCTTATACCCCTTGAAGGTGTTACGGCATAGACCATCTAATTCCGAAATCCTGACGAGCCTCTCGCCAGGGCCGAGAGTACCCTTCCTACCCGCAGGGATAGAGTACTCTTCATATTTGTCAAATTGCAAATGCTCACTGCCAGAGGGCAAGCCATATTTGTTACCCGTATAGCTCAGGCTGTTGCCGGCGGCGTAAGACCTATAGACGTGGGGATACTGCGGCTCCTTCAGCTGACTGGGCGCGAGGGTGGCTGTTTTGTGCTCAAGGTCCCTGGCACGGAGGGCCTCCTCTCGCTGGGCTCTGGTCAAAAGACGGCGGCCTGACTGCTCTTCTTGGTGGCTCTGTGCGGAGACGGCAGAGACGATCTCGTCTTTGTTGGTCAGCACTTCGATGATGAAATCGAAATCATCGAACCCCACCAAGTCCGTCAGCTGCGACTGCAGCTCATCTTCTGGACGTCCGGAGGTGAGGACACTAACGAGCTGAGTTTGGAAAACATCAAGGACGAGGCCATTTTTGTATGCAATATCGGCACACTTGCTGGAAAACCATTCAGCTCCATGGCCTACAGAGGCGGTGGCGAGCAGGTCAGCCTCGGCGGAGTCACTGCTGTAATCGTCTTCGCCATCGTCAGAGATAAAGTCCCAGACATCTTGACCGCTGGTTCCGGACGAGTAGCCTTCAAAGTCGCTACCATCGATATCATCTCCGTCTAGCATGGCCTTTCACGGCCCAGTTTGAGCTCGGCCAGGGCGGCCTGCATGGCAGTAAACTGCTCACGCCATTGTGCCTCAGCGGAAGAGAGGTTGTCCGAGGCCATGTTGCGAATCAGGAATAAGGCGCACGAGGTGTTTATACTGTTCTGTCGTAGGCGAGATGAGGAGCAGCCGGGCAAAGGTTCTTTTAATCAGCTTCGGATAGCTTCAAAGAACCGTATGTTGTGTGTAAGTTGTCAAGCTTTGGGGTTAAAAGCTTAGCTTAATAGCTAAGCATCAAAGGTACCGTACAATGTTGACTGTTCAAGTCGAGTCATACCGCTTTGACTCGACAATGGTACGCGCCACTGAAACATGGGTTCTCCACAGCCATGCACCATGTACCGGCCGCATGTACAGAGGTATGTTTGGCCAGTAACAGGGCGATGGATGGGATGCTCAGGCTGCTGTGCCGCACCTAAGGCGCCCCCAACCCACTATATTTGGGCGATACCGCTCGTCATGTGGGTACACAATGCGCTGGAGGGCCCCGGCTTTTTACCTTGCTGGGCAAAGAATCTGGCAGCCTGCCCTGTGCCTTGGCCAGCCGTCATTGGCAGAGGGGCATGTGATGGACCGCCCGAGCGTCTGATAGGAACGTCGCAACTATGCATGCATCTCGACCTGTCCTTGCGTAGACCGTACACTTTCCACATTTCATACCCACGATCCCTTTAAATTCCCAGTTCCCGCACGCCTGACCGGGAATCGCTGCGAACCCACAATCGAATCCGCGACCGCAATCAATCCACGTCATTCATCATGAAGCTGCACTACGTTGGTGTACGTCCGCAGGCCATCCCGCCCGCCCCTCCTTCACCGATCCCGCCACCAAAAGGTTGACCAAAGCTCCCCGTCTTCAATAGATCATCCGCAACGAGAACAAGCCCGCGCACGAGATTTGCGCCGAGAAGGAGCTTAGCGCATACTCCCGCTTCACCCGTAACAAGTCTGTTCTCTCCCGCGCCCCCGTGCTTGACGACCGCCTCCTGACGAGAACCAACCAGCTATGGCGAGTTCATGACCCTATTCGCGAAGACGGTCGCCGAGCGCACCCGCCCGGGCCAGCGACAGGACGTCGAAGAGCAAGGTAACAACCTCCCTTGGTGTCGGCCTATCGACCTGCTGTAGCCGCCGGCTTACATTGCGAGGCAAACAGATTACACCTTCCACGCCTACGGCCGCTCCGAGGGCATCTGCGGAATCATCATCTCTGATCACCAGTACCCCGGCCTCGTCGCCCACCAGCTGCTCAGCAAGGTTGTCGACGAGTTCCTGACCAAGCACCCCTGCTCCTCTTGGGCCACCGGCGAGCCCCAGCTGTCCTTCCCGAGCTCCGCGAGTACCTCACCAAGTACCAGGACCCTCAGCAGGCCGACAGCATCATGAAGATTCAGAAGGAGCTCGATGAGACCAAGATTGTGCTGCACAAGACCATCGAGAGCGTTCTGCAGCGTGGTGAGAAGATCGACGACCTAGTGGCCAAGAGTGATGGCCTTAGCGCACAGAGCAAGATGTTTTACCGTACGTTTCCACTGTCAACGATTTCAACGTGGCTTATGCTAACTTTTGACCTTTGCAGAACAAGCCAAGAAGCAGAACTCTTGCTGTGTGTTGATGTAGCTGCACCCTTGATGTTTGGCGTTGGACGTGCTTTTAATTCAGCAGACGGAGGTTGCCGTGACTTGGAGACAGTCACTTATTTCATATACACCAACCAAACCACCCTTGGGTCGAATTTGAGTCAAATCATGCTTAAATAACACTACATGTTAAGGTTTTATCCTGTGTTTGCCCTAAAAAATATACCATGAAATAAACCCAGCCGAGTTTCCATTCTTTCCAGACCATGACGCCTTTGCTACCGTCCGTCCGTTGTGAATTTTCCTCCTGTGGTATCGCTCCAGTCTCTACCATCAAGGTGAGATTCATATGATGACAAAGGAAATCATTGTATGCATCCATCCTGGTTGCATTCATAAACGGCTCATCGCCATGTCGATGAGCCCCCTAAAAGTAGGCGCCTCAAAGCGCAAATGAGTGTTGAGAAGTGAAAACTATAATGCTCAGAGAGCTGGGGTGGCTCATTGGAGGCATCTAGATGTCCTCAACAATGCCCCGTGAACTTTTCCGGTGCATTGCCCGTCCGGTAACGTCCTCGCCCTTGGGATGAATGACGGTAGGGGTCGAGCCTTTCCTACCTACGGTGATCATCGTCGATATACCGACACCATTTGGACTGGCATCCTTCCTGCCTCGTACACTCTTCACTGGTCTCAGCATGGTTCTCTGCTGTCGGGAGACACTGATTTGCCGAGCAATCGAGATCTCAACCGCGTTCTGCATAGCCCTATCTTCCTCGGTGTCTAGCTCGACAGGGGGCTCGTAGGGGCAGTTTTAACAGGTGATGTCGAGGGTGGTGGCATCGACCTGGGAACAGAGCTCGCTGGCGTGTAGGAGCTTGTGGTGGGTGGAGGAGACATAGTCTGCCAGGTAGACTCCTAGAGATCGTTGCCGATCTTGTCTGTGCCTGCTCCTCTGGGCCCTGCTCAATGTGTTTTGGTGACTCAACCAGCATTGTCTTCGGTGACAGCGTTTGCGGGGATTGCTTGTTAAACCTGGAGACCAATCGAGGATGCTCCTTTGGCACCACAACGGATTTTGAAACAACATCAGATTGTTCAGGTTGACGGTCCACCGGAGGCTTCGGTAACACCCTCTCCACAGGCTGTGCGACTGCGTAGGAGGACTCACGAGCAGGAGAAGGGAGCACAGCAGGCGAGGTTCGCGATCGTGCACTTGGAGTTAACGCACGGATTTCTCCATTTCTGACGGGAGTAGCGGGAATATGTTAAAGGATGGGGTTCTTGCTGGCTGTGGAGATGTTGCTCTTCGTATCCGCGGCCACTCGTCAGCCGGTAATAAGTTTTCCTCTGCTCTAACTTCAGGCTTCTCCTCCTTTGGTTTGGGCAGGAGATCGTCTCTGGTCGTCTTCACCCTGTCCAGTGTCGCCTGTCTTCGAGCCAATAGCGAGGAAGATGACTGGGGATTGAGCACGTTGCCAAACATGACACTATACCGTTCCATCTCAACGCTGGGGATCTCAACATCAAGGAAAGGTCCACCAGGCAAGTTGAGCCTCGACGCTGAGATGATATCGATAGATGCAGGTACCGGTCGTGCGTCCTGTCGGGGTTCAGGCCGGGGCTCAGGTCGGAGCTCGGGGCGGATCTCTGGGACTGGTGGTTTCTGCAGTCGCGAAACCGTGGGCCTGCGTCTCAAAGACTTCCTCCTTTTTGGTTCCTCTTGAGTGAAATTGCTCCCTGGGCCGTAGCTGGGGTTTCTGGGGGTGGCGATACCAGGCTTTGTGCTTGGGAAGGCAGTTGGGGAATGTTTGCCGAGCCTGGTTGCGAATTGGCTTCGTTGCCTTTTCCTCGCTTGGATTTCGATCTACCAAAGAAGCCCCATTTCCTGGTTTTCGTTTTTGACTGAGCATCATCGTGCGACTCGTGCATTTCCAGTGAGGTGGCTGATACTGTGTTGTGCATGGTGACCGATGCCAGTGATTGGGGTTGTGTCCACGGCGGATGGGCCGGGCTACCTAATGCCATGCCAATTGCAATGACCCCGGTTCCTCCACTTTCGTCCATGGATTCCGGTGTTGACGTTCGAACCGTCGTAACACCCCGAAGCGAATCGTTGTTAGGGCTCGAATCCGGTGTCGGGATACGGCCTCGAATAGGTATATGATAGGATTTGTAGTTGGCCCTGTCAAACTGCCTGGTGGGTAACGCCATGTCGTCTCGCGACATTCGCTTATCGTAATTATGCATTTCGCCATACATCCCGTAACTCTTACTCGCTATGGACATATCATCCCTCGACATCCGTTTATCGAAGGCCGGCTTCTCAAACGGTTGTCCATACTGTCTGTTTGTCAACATCATGTCGTCTCGTGACATGCGCTTATCGAAGTTGGGCATTCTCGGAGGTTGACCAAAGCCGAGTCCACGGCCCGGTCTTTCGACCATGGTTGACGACCGGGTTCGTGAGGCCATGGAGCGCAGTCGAATCTGGTGCTGCCTCAATCCATCCGTAAAAGATGCGGAGGGCGAGTGGGCATGCGGTGAGGGCCGGCCTGATTTAAGAGGACTACCAACATCTTTCCTCGTCCAACGTTGCTCTGACACATATCCCGGCTCATTATAGACACGCAAGGCAGGGTAACCAGGCTTGCTAGGGTATCTGGCCGCAGCCATTTCCTCGTTAGTGCGGACCCCGCCAGGCCTCGGGAGATGCATGGGGAAGGATCTGGAGATGAGGAAATGATGATAAACCCTGCAGGCTTAGCCCAGGAACGATGCCGGTACCCAGGAACAAGTCAAATCAACATTCGGGAAACGGGTGCAACGGCTGCAGTAGCTGGACCGGGGTGGCGTTTCGGACAGGATGAAAGGGTGAGTAGAAAGAATAGCCTGCTGAGGGGGTTCGTAAGATGGCGATCTACAGAAGACAGACCGCCACAACAGCAAACATCGGGTGACGCGAGCAGGTTGATCACCGCAGCATGTTCCCTGCTACGCTCATATTGCGAAAGGGAAAGATGACGCACACGAGCGGGAGTGCGCATGGCGTCGTATTGTATGAGAAATGAAGGCCTTCAAAACATTATCTCGGCCTTGATATGAGCCCGTCACCCCACTCCGGGAGACTAGTTGGAGGTGCTTGATTCGTGATGGGTTCCATCTTGTTTCCAGTCTTGATACAGCATTGCAGCATGTTGTCCAGCAGACCCAACGGTGTTAGGGAAGGTGTAGCAGACGTGCTGGTGGCGCTCGTTTGAGGTTGATGGGTGCAGGCAGTCCGCCTGTGATCGAATATTGCCAAGCGTCACTCCGGGGCGTGGGTGACCCTGTAATCTCAGGGATGCAGATGGTGGACCAGGGGTGGTTTCGTGCTACCAGGGACCACCCCACACGCCGCCGGCCTGGTGTTGCTTGTGAGGTGAAGACGGTCTTGAATGGGTGGGAATCTGCCATGCGCAGATGGGATCAAGGCATCGAGTCCACCAATGAGACGAGGACGCAACTGTTTTCTCATTTTGAACTCGGTCACGAGTCTCGACTTTGGTCGACGACAGGGGAAGCATGGAGATGGCCAAGAGTGATGAACCGATGTGGTTGATGGATGGACTGTAGGTTAAAATTGCCGGTACTCAGGTACCTTATCTTACTCAAGTGTGTTTCAAGGCTTACCTCAGCGGGCAGACTGCAGCCCAGGTGGATATAAACTTGCTCTCTTTGATTAAACGACTAGGCAGCGTAATACCGCGATAAATTGCATTATTTCGGATACTGAACAAGACGCAGGCCAAGTCGGGCCCGGATACTGCGCTGTCTGCGCTCCGAGGCCGGTAGGGCAGCGTCCCGCCTCTGCCAGTAATCTGCTGGCCTCTTGACGGCGCCTCTGGCCAAATGCAGTAAATAGTGCGCCGTTTGGTGCCAAACAGCCTACCTTAATCTGCAGCAGGCGCCGGTGTCGTCCCTAACAAAGCCGGTCTGTCTCGGATTTTCACAAGAGCGAGTAGATCAGGCTGACGTCGTCGTCTGGAAATCTTCTGGAACCAGGGTTGATTATTGAGGACCGCGCACGGTGTCCGGACAGGTCCCGTCACCCTTGGCGGCTTTTGGGTACATAGTACAGCACTGAAAATACCCTCCACGTAAGACCAAGCTCATTAATTCTCCGGGGCCCTCTGTCTTTGTTTCTGATCCGTCAGCTTGGGCGCCTGTTTATAAATTTGGACATCAGTGGATCTAAGGCAGATCCCACGATCCCTCCAGCTTACGATCCTGCCGTCTGCTGTACATAGGTCGTAGTGCGGTGCTCTCCTGTGCTGCCCCGGCGCCGGTACTGGCATCGCTTACTCCTCGTTGTGGCTTTGCATTTTTATTTAGGCGCCGAGGGCCTATCTTTACAGCGGCGCAGCGGCTACCCGGAGATGAGCGCGACCACTGCAGCGGACTAGATATGCACGGATTTCCTGGGCTATTCGGCTTCGAAAGAACAAGTGCGCGCGGCTTTGCAGTGGTTAGGAATTAGTGTCCTTAAATCAAGGAATTGTAGCGGGCCCTTTTGATCAAAATTAGCGCTCGACGTAGGCTCTCTGCAGGGAAATTCGACATTTCATACATGCTCGAACCAGTGCAAGCCTACACACCTACCTAGATTCAGAGGCTAAACGGTGCTACTGTTTGGGAATCTCCTGTCATGATTCAAGCCAGGTACTGTAAATGGCGGTATACTGTCCCAGGGTCTAGCTTGGTGTGTGAAACCAGTCGGCTTCTGGTGTAGTGGTGGGCCTGAGAAAGATTGCCTTCATATAAGATTCTGTCAAGTCTCTCTCAACACGAGAAAGCTATTAGTGAAAGCTATTAGTTTCGTGACGATGCTGAGCCCGTAAGGCTGGAGGAGACTAACTAGTCCTGTTAACTACGTAGTGCTGAATGCGACTTGACATCAGAAACAAAGTGCACAACAACCATGAGACTAAATGTGACCATAGCCCCAGCCTCTAGATAAAGCAAGAATCTCCAGGCTGTATTTATCAATCAATAATGGCCCAGCTCAGCTCCTCCTATAGAAACCTTGGGGAAGGCAGGGCACCTAATGTGAGGTGAGGTAAGGTCGGTAAGGTGAGCTGAGGCTACGAGACTAAGGTGGGAGCTACCTATCCACTAGCCACATAGCTAAGGTCGGGTAGTTATACAGCTTGGCTCTTTGGGAGAAATCGAAACTGAGCTTCACGGTCGCCAGCTAGCCCGGCAATTCATGTCTGCATTTCACAATCGACGCATGTCGTTGCAAATGCATGGGACATGTCTGACACATGGTCTGAAGATGCAGCCTGCAGATCGACTGAAGCGGAGCCGAGTTAAGTAATCCAAGGCCACCCACCGCCTTACCATTTCTTTTCCTCCATGTACCTTGCCGTCACAAGCCAGAGCAAGCAAAGTACCCCTCCCTTGAAAATGTGCGGCGGGGACCTCTGAGGCTCTCCTGGCACAGCATTGGCTGGTGCCCAGAGGTGCAACCTTAAGCGTCGGAGGGCAGCGGCAGCGCAATCACAACATCGACAACTCACAGACTTCGTCACTGACCGAGCTCTGATATCGCATCCTCCCACGCCGACGTCAAACCTGCTACCGCTCACTCCTCCCTCCCTCTCCCGTGTCCTTTCACTCGAACCCTAGCTCCTCTCCTCCCCACAACCACAGCCCATCATGTCCTGGCAAGGTTGGTTTTCCCCTTCCTGTAACCCCACCTGACGCAGGCAGAGAAGCTGACAATGGTGCTTTTTAACAGCTTACGTCGACTCGAGGTAAACACCACAAGCACTGCGGGCGATCCCACTCGAACCACTGCACATTGCTAACGCTCGCACAGCCTTGTTGGCACCGGCCACGTCGATAAGGGCGCCATCATCAGCGCTGCGGGAGATAGTTCCTGGGCTGCTTCACCCGACTTCCAGGTACGAAACGGGCTACCAGCCAAATTTTTGAACCGCCCACACCGTTCCCGAGAGGATGCTGACCTCAATAATTAGCTCAAGCCCGAGGAGATGAAGGCTATCGCCGACATTGTCGGTGGCAACGAGGCCGCCAAGGACAAGGCCTTCGCCGAGGGTCTCTACATTGCTGGCAGCCGCTACGTCATGGCCAGGGCTGATGGCCGGAGTATCTACGCTCGTCAGGGTCGTCTCGGCGTCGCTGTCGCCAAGACCAAGCAGGCCATCGTCGTTGGCCACCACGGCGAGACTCAGGTTGCCGGAAACACCACTTCGACCGTCGAGGGCCTGGCCGACTACCTGATCGGTGCTGGATACTAAATGTGGGCATCGGACCATTTCTCCGTATAGTTCGGAAGGACGACAGAGTATACTCGGTTGGCAAACGTCTGGGAAGCTAGGCAACACTTCTACATAGCCTGACCTTTGTTTAAAGGAGAGCTGCCAGCGCGGGCATTGAGCCAGAGGCGCCGTTAAAACGTAACGTGTTCTATTCGAGCAATCATACTTATATAAGTGTCTTTTTATGGTGCCAAAATAACAGCCCCTGCGTCTCTGATGATAGGACCATGCTGCTACAAATCTTGATCTTGACATTGACAGCCCAAACTCCAACAGCAAACTGGAGCTGCTTGGAGGTATCATAGCTCAACTCAGCCAATGTACACATCGTGTGGTGTTGTACAAGGGGTATAATTCCACCTCCGAAAACACGGTTGAAAACGCCATTCCCTCTTTTCGTCTATGCCTCCGTAAACTCCGGTCCCGGAAAGCCGGTAACATGGCTACAAATCTGATGTTCGTGCTTGAAAACCGCTGTCACAACTCAGACGGGAAGCTCGGCGTTTCGCCGTCCCAGACCAATCCTGTCGACAATGACGCCAATGTACGGCCCGACGACAGGAGACCACGCGCGAAGCCAGCAATTGTGCCTAAGAAATCGCCAAAAAGAACAGCGATGCCGTATGCTTCCACTATGAACCCGATGAATGTCCATTTTAGGAGGATCAGCGTCAGTCCTGCGAAGAACGCTGCAGTACCCTTTGCTTTTTGTTTTCGAGCGAAGAAGAGCAGTGTCTTCTGAGGTCCGATAATGATCGTTAAGCCGATGAGGAAGAGGATCTAATGCCGGGCTATTGTCAGCTTGCGAGCGCATCGTTTCGGAGTTGGCTTGAAGAACGAACATTTCCCATCGCAAGCCTAGGAGAGAAACGTCAGTAAGGCCAAGAATTTCATTGATGCTTATGATTAGAGGACATACATAGCTCGGTCAAAGAACAGCATCACTCCTCCAATGAGGAAGAAACCTCCTGCAAGTGCAAATACTGTCAGTCTCTGGATCGCTATGCGCCGGGGCTTGCGCAAGGCGTTGACGTACCACCGGAGCAGAAGACCACTCCGATCTCTATCAAACATGTCAGCGCCTGTAACCTCGAAGCCGATCAAGGCCCGTGCGCGGCGGCTCTACTGGGAAACCGCTCGCGTGAGGCCATGATGTGAACGTACTCTGCGAATCAGACATCCACATCGACATCTTGGCGGCTTATTGGTTGCGTTGGTATTGTTGATTTAGGTGGGAGAGCTCCAGCGTCGTCGTGGGACAGATGGCGTTGTTGTGGGAGCAATTGGCGGCGCAACTTGTGTCAAAACGTGTTCTGTTCGTCTGGAGCTTGCTCGGTTTCGTGGCACTCGAATCCAGGGGCTTGTAAGCTGAGGCAACAGCAAAATGTCACTTAGGGACACCATACCTACAAGGGCTGACCAACTGGAAAGGTGGTCTGGGATGTACCTTTTCCTTCCAGCTAGAGGCGAGAGGTGATTGGCTACCGCTAGCCACCCAGGGCAGCTTAAAATTCGCGACCAACTGGCAGGTACCGTTTAAATTCTTCTTCCTCACAATATGTTTACGGAGCACACCTCAAACTTTGCGGCAGAACTGATATATGTTCGCTACATGATAAAACCCGCTATACTTGCTTACAATTTCTTAATCCAGATCTTGTTCAAGCAAATAGATTGTGGCTTTGGTAGGTCGCATAGCTGCCGTGAAGCTCGAGAGCGCCCCAAGGAACAAGAACTACGTTCTATACTTGACAACCTAACAATCCTATTATTCGAATTCGCCAAACTCCTACGCCTAATGCTTCCCAGATATCCCAACCCATTCCCTAAATCACATGCCGCGACGGCCAAGCATTTTCGCTTTGGCAACTGAGACACGTCCTCCCATACGTTCTCGGTAATCTGTCGACCTAGGCAGAGAACAGAATCCTTGATCACGATTAAGCCGGAGCGTCATCTGCCATCCCTTCGTCGAGAGGCAAAGGGTGCATAGTTGAAGCTTGACTTTGTTGGTCGGACATATCGCTGTGTTGACTCGAACGTAGTGTGTCGTAGCTTGAGCTGTATAAATGATCCCTCACTTCAGCACTGTATGAGCTCCACGAGCCTCAAGGAATTGCTCGGCGGCGCCTTGTGGCAGTGTCCTAATCAAGCCAAAGACCTCCTTGTTGTGGTATCGGAGTCGTGTTTTGGGATCGACGTACGGCGCCGGAAGGCCGGTGATGTCGCAGTAGTGCTTTGAATGTGCCAGCGACGGCGCGGACTCTATGTTTGTGTACGTGGCATTCGGCGCCGACACGCCGCCGCCAGGTGGCTTCAGGGTCTTCTCCAACACGAGCTTGGACAGGCTTCGCGATGCCTGGGCGAGGTTCGGTTGCAGACTGCCAGTGCTGCTGTTGGCTGGCGTGGAGCTACCGCTGGTGGACAGCCCGTCGTCCCCTGCCGGAGTGACATCGCCGCTGATGTCTTGAGGTGTCGCCAATGCCGATGCCTCTTTCCTAGACGCGTCGCCTACGATGGCCTTGAGGTTCTTGTTACGTCGTTGATTCGGTCGCCAATGAGCATTGCGGAAGTTCTTGTGGATGGAATGTATGTCGAGCTGCTCAATCAGCTGCTGGTGCGCAATCTGCGCTTCGGTTGGGGCCGCCATCTTGTCTGGTGGAGTCCTCGAGACAGAAGGTGTTTTTGTGACGCAGTGTTTCTTCTTTGACCGACTGGAGAAGGATTTATGATGTTGGCATCAGATGCAGCAGAGTTGCGTTGCGTTGGGGCTGGTGCTGGCCAGTTGTAGCAAGGCTAAGAAAAAGTACGTAGAGATGGGAAACAAGAGCTCCAGGTCCAAGTGGCTGTGCCTCATAGCGCCACAGGTGTGTCACTCTCTCACCACAACAACCCCTCTACCCTTGGACCCCAGGACAAAACGCAAACAAGACGAGTATACTGTCTTGTCTTGATCAGCTATCGAGAATGGTAAGACTCACCCGCCCTTTTTATTTGTCTTGTATGGCTGATACCCCTGCTTTGCTTAGGAGAGTCCCCATGAGCATCAGCAGAATCTTCTGCTTTCGCGTATAATCACCAATGTCGTACGTGCAAAGACTTGAGTGTCAGGCGATAGAACCACTCCTCTAACTTGTCCAAGGAGAAACTCAATGAAGCCGTTGCAGTTATGAACAAAAGCCTCCAGGTAATATCTTCTGTTGGATTATTGTACCAAAACTGGACTAATGATGGGGGCTGTAGGACATCAACATTCAAAATATGAACGTTGAACTGGTGGCTCAGATGTTCAAGAACTACCAATCCAACGTCCTATTCCACCTAGAAGGTACGTCCTGGTTAATGGCAGGGGCTCTTAATCATTATAATAACGCTTTCTATAGCAACCGATAATTTGAAACCACCTTCGTAGATCAGGGCAAGTTAGGTAGTTGGGTCGTGAATATCTGTATCTAGGCAGAGCTTAGGTTGATGTGTCGGGGACAATGAAGGATACTATGAATTGATGAACCGGTAATTGAATAAATTTCGCCTTGTCCTTCTAGCTCTGTATACGTGATTGAAAACTTCAAGAGTAAAAGATATCGCATCTTTTGTACATCGTACGTGTCTTTTAATCTCATGGCGCGTTGATTCGCCGCAATCCGTCTTGTAGAGTGACATCCGAAGGGCCCACCATCAATCGTGTTGAGCAACCTTGAAGGTACCTTAATTGAGAGGTGACACAAGCTATCAGCCTCGCAGCCTCGCATTGGTCTCAAACCTCACCAACAACCACCCTTTCAAAAAACACCGTCGCAACGCTGCCAATTGACGGCGCGTTCCTTGCCACAACATTCGCCTCATCCTCGCCATGACCTCCTAATACCTATCCATCCCCGACTTTCCGCGACGCCCATCATGGCCCCTTCCGCCATCGATCAACCGGCCGCTGCGCCGCCAAACACCAAGACCTACCCGCCAGCCAAGATCTTCCCTGTCAAGGAGACACGCTTCGAAAAGTTCATCGAGCCTGAAAACAAGGGCTATAAACGTGCCCTCGAGCAGCCCGGTAGCGCTGCGCTTGTCATCGACAATGGTATAGCTTCGCGGTATGTCCGTCTTTTGCTTGTGCAGCCAGCTTACTTGTTGTGCCAGGCTCTTCCGCAGTTCGGGCCGGATGGTCCTTTGAATCGAAGCCGCGCTTCAGCATCCCTCCGATTATGTCCAAGTATCGCGACCGTAAGCTTGGCAAAACATTCTCCTTCGCAGGCTACGACTGCTATGCAGACACTACCGCGCGAGGCCACATTCGAAACGCCTTCGAGGCTGGAACTGGCATCGTCAGCAATTGGGATGCCATGGAGCATGTCCTAGACTACATCTTTCTGAAGCTAGGACTCAACGAAGCCGACGGCTCCATTGATGTACCCGTCGTCATGACTGAGGCCGTCGCCAACCTTCCTTACTCGAGGAAATGTACGGTTGCATCTTACCAAGTCAGCCCATGTGGCGTAGCTAACCTAATTCATAGCCATGACCGAGATTTTGTTCGAATGCTACGGAGCGCCTTCGCTGGCGTACGGAATCGACTCGCTCTTCTCCTACCGCCACAACAAGGGTAATACCGGCCTTGTTGTCTCGTCCTCATACACCTCGACCCACGTAATTCCGGTCTACAATTCGAAGGCTATGCTTGCTCAAGCAATTAGGCTCAACTGGGGAGGCTACCATGCAGCCGATTACCTGCTAAAGTTGATTCGACTCAAGTACCCTGCGTTCACGGGAAAGCTGAACATCTCTCAAGCCGAGCACATGCTCCGAGAGCACTGTAGCGTGGCTAAGGATTACGATGCCGAGATCAAAGACTATCTTGACTGGACAGGTCTGGAGGACCGCGACATAGTCATTCAATACCCCTACACCGAAGAAGTGATTATCCAAAAGAGCGAGGAGGAGCTTGCTCGCATAGCAGAGCGCAAGAAAGAGAGCGGTCGCCGACTTCAGGAACAAGCTGCCAAGATGCGTCTCGAGAAGCTAATGAAGAAAGAACAAGATTTGGAGTACTATAAAGACCTCCAAAATAAGCTCGTGGATGAGACCAAGAAGGAGACGCGGCGTCTACTGGACAGCAATGACATCAAAGACGAGGCTCAGTTAGACAAGATCGTCAGAGAGCTTGAGAAATCCATCAAGAAGGCCCGTACCAAGGATGTCGGTGGTGATCCCGAGGAAGAGCAGGAACAGCCGAACTTTGATCTGCTTGACATCCCCGACGATCAGTTGGATGAAACACAGCTGAAGCAAAAGCGTCAGCAGCGGTTGCTCAAGTCGAACCACGATGCTCGTGCCCGTGCCAAGGCTGAGAAGGAGGCTGAGAAGGCCCGCATCGCTGAAGAGGAGAGGCTTGATCGCGAACGCCGAGAGAACGATTTGGAGGATTGGCTGGAAGAAAAGCGACAAGCCCGCCTGAAAACTTTGCAGAAGATGAAGGAGCGTGAGCGTCTGAAGCAGGATCTCGGTAACCGTAAATCTCTTGCATCACAAATCCGAATGAAGAGCATCGCCAACCTTGCCTCGGACAATCCTACCAAGAAGCGCCGCCGTGGAGGCGATGATGATACATTTGGCGCTGATGATGATGATTGGGGTGTGTATCGACAGATTGCAGTAGGAGAGAACAGCGACGACGAGCAGGAGGAGGAGGATCTCATGTCAAATCTTAAGACGCTCGAAGAAGATCTGCTCAAGTACGACCCTGACTTCGACTACGAGCACACCCATGAGGCCCAGTCTGACTGGTCCAAATCACTACTTCATGCCTTCGCCCGAGGACCGCGACCCTTCGACCCCTCATCGCAGGCCGAGCTGAACCAGATCCACCTCAATGTCGAGCGCATCCGCGTACCAGAGGTCGTGTTCCGTCCTTCCATCGCTGGTGTCGATCAAGCCGGCGTTGTTGAGATTGCTGGCGACATTTTGACTCAACGCCTCGCCGGCCTACCGAACCGCGACGATTTCCTGCGCGACATCTTCCTCACTGGTGGTAACACCCTCTTCAAGAACTTTGACGAGCGCATGCGCGACGGCCTCCGGGCCCTGCTGCCCGCAGATGCACCGCTCGTCGTGCGCCGCGCCGAGGACGCGCTGCTGGATGCTTGGAAGGGCGCGGCTGGCTGGGTTGGCTCCGCTGGGTGGAAGGCGGCCAAGATCTCAAGAGAAGAGTACCAAGAAAAGGGACCGGAGTATATCAAGGTGAGCATAACCCCTACGCCGATCAACGATCAGTACGATTTCTGTGTTCCTCATTTACTGACAACTCGACTTTTGCTTCACAGGAGCACGACATGGGCAATTCATATGCTTGAACATCTTTCGCGGGATGCTAGGAGTTGGTGCAATAGAAAGTCCAAATGCATGGGTGTGGTTGGGTTTTGTCTGCCTGAATCTTACGCTGTCGTTTTTTTCTCCGTATATAGCAGAGCACCTCCTTTAATCGAGATTGCGCCAGAAGTAACAAGTTTCGGAGAAGATGTTCAGACGTTGGGAAGCACAGGCACGATGAATAGTCACTCAATTGACACAGGACAGAGGGCCCGCAAAGGGTAATGATCGTAGTCACTTAAGACGCTATCATGAAAATAAGTGACTTTTACCCATAGATACGCCAGTCATATCTAATCTGCATACGCGACCTGCAGGTACAGCCGTTCATGCAGTGGCCGACAAGGTCCTCCGACTTGGAGGGAAAAGAGGGCTCGGGTCAGGATAAGAAAAAAGGGTACAAGAATATCTCGGTAAGTAAACATAAAGGAGCTGCCGCCCGAAACGCCGACGATCATCTGATCGGTCTGTAAACTGAACAACACGTCCGCCAACCCGTAACGCCTGTTTCCTTAAACAACTTCTTTGTCAGCGTAATAGCCACGCGCCGCAGCCTACACTGCCGGAGGCTGTCCGACACCATCCTCAGGCTGCAACTGCCTGTTGATCTCGTCTGCTGTCCGGGTGTCCTCGGCGCCTTGGGGGACTTGTAAGCCGCGTTGGCATATTGTTGCCGCTCGGCCATCTGCTCCTGGGCAGCCAGCCCAGCAACAGCTTGGGCGACAGCTTCCAGAGGGGTACCAACACCAGCACCGCTGGGAACGTTCTCAGGGCCACTTGTGGGTGGGACCGAGGCAGATGGTGGCTGAGAGAGGTTGACGTTGGGAGGTGGTTGCGGAAACTCGCCTTGAGCATCCAGCAGTCGGGATTGGAGGTGAATGACGTATTCGCGTAGCGCATAATTCTCCGACTGCAGCGTCTTAAAGGACTGTTCCATCTCCATGAAGTCGCGGACTTGCTGCTCAAGCTTCTTAATGTAGCCCTCCTTACGTTGGCGGAATGCTCTCTGATCCTACGCGTTAGCAATACCCATCACGATTCGTTGGCTATCCCACTACTCACCTGAGCAGCTCGGTTCTGCGCGGCGCGCTTTGATTGCGACAGCTCGCGCTTTGCTTTTCGTCCATCGTTGGTGATGTCCTCCATCGGCGAAGTAGCCGACAGAGCTGGAGCTATGTTCGGGTTTGACGGGCCAGGCACGGAAGGTCCCGGGCTGTGGCCTGAGGGTGGTGCAATCGGCATCATCTTGGCGAGAAGAGCAGGATTGGGGCCAGGACGAGCGCGAAGATCGGGGTGAATATGAGCGTCAGCCTCGTGTTTGGCTCCTAATGCGCGTTGAACGTCTGGTGAAGCGATAGAAATGGGGTCGTGGCCATTCGAAGCTGAAGGTGCCGACGGAGGAGGGTGAGAAGGTTGCGTAGGTGTGCCAACTGAGTCGCGTGAGCTCGAGGCAGCTGAGGCCGACGACGGATCGACGTCGTGGTCTTTGAGCAGCTCAAGCTGGGCGCGCAATTGCTGGTCTAAGATAACGGCGACGAGATCATGTCAGCGAGGTGCGCAAGGCTAGTATACTTGGCAGCAGCGCAACAGATTCCGGGAACGGATGCGGAATGCGTTGCGCGATTATGGGCAAACGGGCAAAGAGAATGAGTGTGCAATGCGAAAGAGACGCGAGCGACAAGAGTATGGCCAACAACAGAAGCTCGAGAGGAAGCGGCTGTATGTGATTATGTTATGCTTAGGGACAGAGCTGCGCCGAGTAAGATGGACAACACCGCGCGCGCTCTCTCTCAAGAGGAGGGGGCAAGGCGGGCTAAAGGACAAATGCTGGGCAAAGGCAAAGCGAACTAGGGAAAGGAAACAGTGGGAAAGAAATGGCAAAGGAAGCTTCATCTACTCACCTTGGGAGCTGGCGCCGGATGTCGAGGTCTGCATTGCTCTCGAGTCTGGGGACGGGTCTGACTCAGCATTCAAAATGACGAGGGACGGACTGGATTACTACCACCAGGGCGCTCACTCGCTGACTTGGAAGAAAGAAGCGCGACGAGAGGTGCGTGCCTGGGATGGTCTGGGATTATGTAACCCGGTCGAAACGCAGCGCTGAGTGGGGTGGAAATTGGAGAGGCTGGGGGTCAAGAAGCAAAAGGATTGGAGCGAGGGAGGAAGAAGTGGGCGGTTTGTGGGTTTGGCTGTGTTGCCTCAGATGGTCGGTGTATCTGCACAGTGCGAGCTCGCGCACAAGCCGCCCCCAACCTTGACCAGCTTGGGAAGAAAGATGCCGAATTGGGGAATATGCGTGCGCTGCCGAGGACACGCCTGCCACGAGTGAAAAAGTACCTGATTAGGCAGCTGTATGGAACTCCGTATCCCCGTCTAGAGTGCAACATGTATCTGCTCTTGGTACTAGGTAGGTAGGTAGGTACCTCCTAGGCAATCTTGTAACTCGCGGTGTGTATGTACGTCTCGTGCAAAAGGGCGTGACTAGGTACCTACTTAGGTATTTACCGAGTCGACTCGGCTGTTGTTCTGCACAATCTAGCTCACTCGCGTCATCGGGGCCAGTCGCCGAGAGACTGGGGCCATGTCTTGGAAGGTACGGGAGATGTGCTCGGGGCCTGATTACTGAACTTTTGTGGTTTCCTGTGGTAAAGACTATTGTTCCAAGGTTCGGCCACGGGCAGTTCCCCGTGCTCCGTCCTTGTAGTCTGCTATGTCGTCCTTCGGCGCCTATCGCTTCGTGGTTCGGTATTTCTTATCACCGGCGCATAGTCCTCGTCAAGCTTGGATTCTGGTATACTGTTATGATCCGGAGTTATGGTTTGTCAGCACCGAACATGATCTCCGCAAGGAGGACAATGGGGGTGGTGGTTTGTATGCCCAATGCGGAAAGCCCATGTCAATTGAAACCAATGGCAGCCTGCTGATCCCTGAGCAGGCACAAGGTAAAGCCACTTAGCCACCTCTGATCCATTCCCTTAAGTAAGCATGCAGTATATTATGTAAGCCTCTGTTTTGTCCTATGTAGCCGCACAGTTTCCCTTGCGTATTAACTGTGTTACTCATTATCCTACCAACTTCATCCACTTCCACGGAAGCGATGGTGTTTAGGTTCGGATAATTTGCAAGCAGGCAAGTTTGACTTTGCTTTTTAATGAGACATTGCTTTCAAATGCAGCAATTGGTGCAATTCTCCCAAACAACATGTTCGGGCTTCAACGTTACCAGCCGTTGCATGGTACTCCCTAGCGGTTGGGCACGCGTCCAGTGACGTGGTGCGTATGGAGTAGACTACAGCAGATACCCGTCTTACATGCGGTACTTTTTCACTCTCCGACGGCCAGATCCTTGGTGGATATACCTACCGCCTTGCTGTGTGATGCTAAAGGGGACATTGGTCTGCAAACCGGCGCTTCACCGGTAACTTTGGGGCTTCTGTTGGCGACGTCGCTTCACTTTCTACCGTCTCGCACACCCTTTCGCCAGAAGCTGCAGCCTAGCAACAGGAACGAAGCATCCAACAAGCCTCGAGTTGGTCTACAGGCACCACCATGTCCAATCTCTTGCCCGCGGCCCTGTTGCGGCTGATGCTGTGTTTAAGCCCGACTCTGTTTGGGGTGGGCAAAGATTCCACATCGGTGAATACCTGCTCTGACCCCCAGGGGGCGCTTGGCTTCGTCTCGCCACGGCACCGCCCAGCGCATCATGGCAACGCATCGCGTCTTTGTTGTCTTCCCTCCTTCCCATGCGCTCGAGGAGTGGACAATGTCTCCGACGGCCCCCAGGATCTATACTTGGACACTCGGTATGCATATCCACGAGTAGAGAATGCTCCAACAACTAGTGCTTCGAAACAGCCAATCTTGGCCCCGTATGTACATTGGTGTTGCCCGTCATGCTTACGAGGTGCTTTAGACTGCTGTAGGCTTGCTTGCTTGCATATCACAACCTCTACCCTCCGCTAAAACTCCTCGGATCGCTTAGAGATACTTGTGTCCAGCTGAAGTATACCTGGTTTATTACTCGCGTCTCTATACTGTAGCTCTTGAGTTGTAACCTCCCTTGTTCGAAGGCGTGGTCTCAAGTAGCACCAACTCGTCGTTTGATTTGAACATGGGGTATCGTTAGAGTACTACTCTAACTGCCCGAGGCTAGTCTAGTGAATACCAGTTGGCATTGGAATAGCTACAGCTTCATGAGATACCCAACCCCGGTTTATTTGCTGACGCACTGCCGTCCCGTTCATCGCGCGAATCCCGCGGAAGAGACCGTTAGTGCCACAACGTGCAGACTTTGGCCAAATCCTACATGCTAATGTGCTAGACGGCAGAGCGCAGGCCAATAATTCCGAAGGCTCCGAAGCAATCACCTGCTGGCAGTGGAGCTGACGTAGGACAGGCTTTGTGAATCACGGTGACCTTCTGGGACATTCAAGGATTCTGTCGTATTGTCTGCATGTTTATCTTTGTAGTATGGGCCTTCTTACAGTACGTCGTAGCGGCGATCCTTCTTGATTATTGCTACCCATCCGGGCTATGCGAAGGCTTGGTCGTGTACGCGTCCAGTATGTTCTCAGCATAAAGTTAAGGGAATATTTGAAGTCCCGACGCACAACCCTTGTGTGTTTCCAGGGTGCCGGTGATAACTCATTATTGGTCATTTTACGAGGTCGAGCTACTTGATTATTCCTGTGTGTTTTCGGTCGGCATATTGAGGAAAACCAAACGTAAACCCAATGCATTGATCTCTGACCAACCCACGTTGGTTTCGTGGAAAGCAGAAAGGGTGACGATACAGAATACAGACCACCATCAAACCAACGAAACAAGATCCCCTGTATCTACATGAAACCACAAACTTACTGAATGAACCCCGAATGATCTTAAAACAATGGTTCATGGAACAGATATGATGATCCCACACAAACATGGAACGAATGGTATAGGGTAGGTATATCACATGGACCTACAATTCTAACAAACCCGCATCACTTCACGGATTTCAGTGCTTTCAACCACACGCATCTCGAAACCCCGATAATGTCGCGTCTGCTCAGACCGCTCCAGCGCCAGGTCCCACGTAGATACTATTCGTCCACGATGCAGCCACGTTTCTCTCCCGGAACCGATGAGGTCACCATGTCGTCGCAGCTCCAGCCACTACTCTCAACCTCTGGAGGGCGTTGGACCTTGACATCGGAGGGTGAGGCTCTGGAGCGCAGCTTTAAATTCAAGACATTCGCAAAGACGTGGGTACGTGATACGGCGTCCGGCCTTCTCCCAAGTCATGAATGTATAACTGCAGCATGAATTGGCCTGAGCTGATCTGAGATTAGGATTTCATGACGGCAGTGTCGTTACAGTGTAAACTGAAGAACCACCATCCTGAGTGGTCCAATGTAAGCCTTCCAAGCTACAATCTATATCACGAATGCTCACGGAAGTGACTAGGTATACAACACCACATTCATCCGTTGGACTACCCACAACCCACAGGGCCTCTCTGATAAGGATGTCAGTATGGCGGCCGTCTGTGACGCGCTTGCTAAAGACTTCGGCGAGCTGGACCTGAACCTGTGGCCTGCGCCGCACGGAGTCTTGCCGACTCGGCCAAGGCTTCTGCTGGAGGGATTGCTGCACCCCTAAGAAATGAGGCCAGCCTTCAGGAGTTGGTGATATATCTAAGTGTATAGAAGCCTCCTATGCTTTACGCAGTCGGATGCACTCGAGGAAACCCGAAGTATCGTCAACAAGCACTTGGCAATCGAATGATTTTGTAATTATGTAAACCCATGTAAGATACGAGAAAATATTGATTATCTCTCACAATTTCCAGATCACCAGGCGCAGATATATATTTTGTAGTCAATGTGCCATTTTGAATATGCCGTCGTGTTTAAGATACCTAGTCGAAATTGGACCACGAGCTCATATATACGAAGCATTTTCACACGTGAGAGGGTTAAGGACAGCGGTCGCTCGGAATGAATGATGATTGCAGGGCATTAATTATATATCTGAAGCCACCTATGGGCCGGTACTTGTATATATGTACAGAAATCTTAAAAATGCTCGATTCGTGTCGCATCTCCCAGAACGCCGTGGAAACCTGTGTGGAAACCGTAGCCTTAGCCGTCTCTAGACTCTATCAATGGACTGTCTATACGGTAACCGCTGGCGATATCCAGCCTTCAGTGCCGGTTGGCGTGATCGTTACTCCAAGCCAACGAGAGGCCGCAAAATCGCACTGCGAACCATAGTTTTAAATTACTGTGCCTTCTTGGCCTTGATCTGAGCGAGCTTCTTCTCGCGTCTCCTCTTGTGGGCCTCGGCACCAGCCTCAGTGTCAAGGCAGTAGTCCCACCAGCGGAAGCTGGAGGCATAGTTGCCAATGAACTTCTCGTGGTGAACGTCGTGGTGGTTGGCGCCAGCCCAGACAGGGAGGAAGTTGTGCAGGCTCCAGGGGAAGTCGTAGCCGCTGTGAGCATCGATGGCCTGGAACAGGCGGAGGACGATCCAGGTGTACATGGTGAAGAGGTGGAGCTCACCAGTGATACCAAGCAGCAGGATGGGAGAGCCGACGGTGCCAATGCCGAGCAGCATGGTCTCGATGGGGGAGGCGTACTCAGCGGCAAGACCGAAAGGCGCAGAGTAAGTGTGGTGCATCTTGTGGATGGCCTTGTAAAGAGGGCCGTAGTGCAGGGCCCTGTGGAACCAGTAGTGCCAAGCATCCTCCATGACGAAGAGAACAGCGATCTGCAGGGCCATCTTCCAGAAGGGAGGGAAGGGCACGCCGTAGTCGAGGCCGAAGTAGGTGGCGATGGGGTGGAAGAACCAAATCTGAGGAAGCTCGACGGTGAAGTGGCTGATGAGGACGATGGCGGCACAATCCCACTGCTCCTTGAGGGTGGGGATCTTCTGCTTCTGGATCTTGTACTGGTGGAAGTAGGGGATCTTGTCCATGATCATGAAAGGAAGGGCGCGGCCGAAGTAGACGGTCTCGTGCATGATGAAGCTCATGAGGCCAGTCGCAAGAGTATCATTCTGCATCCACATGTACCAAGCCTAATGAGATTGGGTTAGTAAACGTCGAATTTGAGAGAGTGTTGTCGCGACAGAACGTTGCGGTGTAGGGAGGAGGACGTACAGCCCAGAGGCGCTCGAGGATGTTGAGGTTGACATTGTACTTGGAAACCTCGTCGAAGACGGTGAAGTAGTCCTGGGTCTGGTTGAGACCTTGGAAGGTCGCGTTACTGCAACGACGCAAAGATTAGCATTTATGTTGAGCCAGGGCGATAAGGGGATGAAGGCACTCACACCGCGTCCATGGTTAAATTAGGAAGATTGGTAGCGCAATGTAGGAGGAAGAGAAGAGGAAATGAAAGGGAGAAGGAAAGAAGACAACCCAGAGAATACCGCAAAAGGCAGGCGATACGCTCGGAAGCAGCACTGGCACCTGGGGGAGATGAGGCTGCTGGAGGTGGTTGTTGAGGCTAAGATAGAGGAAAGATGGAGGGGGCACCAAAAGGTTTTATCATGGAATTTCGCAACTGGCGAAGTTTTGGCTCAAGTTCAGGGGATGGCAGGGGAGACGGAGGTGCCTGGCCAATGCGCTGCAGCGGAGTCCCACTGGGTCCCTGGGCTTGGTGCGGGAGGGAGGCGACCTTCGATCAGTTCCAGAAAATGGAAATGAGCCCACCAGAAAAATGGAACTCCTGTCTTCCGGGATGTAAAAAAGAGAAGAGGACGGATTTACGAAAGGGGTGCACGCCACAGCGGCATCATCGAGGGCCCACTGGTTTGTATCTATATACTTGATAAGGTAGATACATAAAATATTGGTTGCTGTCTTGTGCAATTGACCTCATTGTGCACTCACTGTGCACCTTGGAGATGGGGATGATCGATGTCAGGCGACGCGGAAGTGCCATGAGCCGGATCCGTGCCGGTACGAGTACGGGGATGGGCAATGCAGGAACAGATCAGATAAAGTACACGCCCGATTGCACTACAATGCTAGGGTGCATGGACGCTAGCGCGGTACTTGAAGATGCTCTGAAAAAGTGGGCAGAGTTGAGTATTGTGCTATCAAACGTGGGCCCCACTGAGATCATGCTTGTACCGCCCTGATAGAGTGGCAATCCTCCTACTCCCAACAAACAATTATACGACACTTCTTTACTGACCAGAATAATCCGACAGTAGTTTTTTATAGGTCTGTCTCTGCGCTGTGTCTTCGGCTCAATTGCAACAGAAATACATCTTTTCTTGTATCGTGCTTGTTTACAATTTTCGACATCAATTTCCTTTCCCCATCTGCTAATTTGCCAGCTGCAGTCCCCGATCATGGGTCCGTGTACCCTCCAGCACCACCCCAGTGGTGCAGTTGGTACGTACACTGAACACACCTATGGGCAAGCGCCCAGGCCTCGGGCTGCCTGCCACATGCTATCGTTATCGTATGCGAACCCGAGTACGAGGGCGTTATCGCATTGATCATCAACGTTCTCCATCTCAGTTCCTTGAGCAGAAAGAAGCAAACATGCCACCATCATCCGACTAAGGTATCAACGAATAGCGCATTGGCTGCCCTGTTTGCCAAGTCCACATTTCTGCTCCTTGCACGCTTGGTGCCCATGCTGCGGCCATTGCCACTGCCATTCTTGCCGAGCTAGTCTTGTTGCTGACCTTTGTTGTTGATTTTCTTGCGGATTTTTGACTGATTATTTTATTTAATTTTTTTCACTTTTCGCCGCAATTCGGCCAAGCCACGGTATCTTGCGGCCCGCAGCCTCGTGCTTGCTTGCCTCTGTGTTGCCCGGTTAAGCAAGGCTCCATCCAGCACAGCCATACCATACCGCACCTCGAGCTCCATCTTTTGTCCAGCTTCCCAAAGCTCCAAAGCTCTCCAAGCTCACCCCCAGAGCTCCAGGTCATGATCGGCCCAGGCTCCGGCACTTCCTGACGCTGCCTACCTGCCCAACATGTCGCTTGTCGCCGAGTTAGTGCATCCCTCTCTTCCTCGCCCCAATTCCCGCTTCCCTTTGCCGCTGACCAACCCGTCCCGTTCCATCCTTTGGTGCATTGGCATTGCTGACGTCGACATCCTTCCGCAGTCACGTGCGTCGTCTCGATGCATACCTGGACCGCCTGCCCGTTCTCTTGGACGGCGTTTCCGAGGACGGTGGCTCAGATGTAGGCGACGATGAGCATGGCTTCAACGTTGCCGAGGCTCTCTCTTCTCCAAGACTGGACAACCTGCTTCACATCGTGCGCTCCCTGAGCACAGCGTCGTCCTCCCATGGCTTAGTCTCGGCCAACCGCATCAAGTTCCTCCTCTCGCAGTCCGGCATCCCTCCGCTGCGGCCCACGACGTTGACGCTGTTGCCAAGAGCGCCTATGAAACCGAGATCGAGTGGCTCCTGGTCGGCAAGGCCACCATCCAAACCTACGGCCTCATCCTCAACACCCTGCTTGATCGCATCATCCCGCTTAGTGACGACATCTGGTACTGGGACGATGTCCTGAGCTCCTACACATACAGCAGCCTCTACACAGTCCAGACATCCCCGTTCGCCTCTGGGCTTGGTCCCAAGACATATACCGCGATAGCAGATCGCGCTTTCGCTCCTTGTCCCTGCGAAACGCCCCGCCGAACTCGTAGACTCTACACGATCAGGTCTCTCTCAGCAATGGTCCCAGTTCTATTCCATCGTCCGTGATAGCATTCGCGAGCGCTCCTTCGTCAACATCCAGCGTAAAGTCCTTTCTCCTGTGGCTTATTGCCGCTCCGAGGCCCGTCACAAGCAAACCCAGCTGAAAAAGCTGAGGGAGCTAACGGCAAGCGGTCTCGGCGTTCTGGTTGACGAGGGTTTGCATTTTGGCCACGACGACGACAAGCCCGAGCTAGAGGACGGACATGACCTCAAGGGTGTCGTTGAGCGAAGTGTCGCGCTCATGGATGTCGTCCTCAAGGAGGTCGGCACCTTGGACGTTACCATCCATGAATTTGAGGACCGAGTATTCGCTGGCGTAGAGGAAGACCCGGAACTCTCGGTTCATCTTGAGGACACTGCGACACATGAGCGCCCCTCCGTGCTCGCCCGCCGCTTGCTGCGTATTATTGACAAAACTCTTCCCGAGCATTACAAGGTAATGCAGGCCCTAACGTCCGAAAGTGGCCGACCCTCGCCTCTGGTTCGGTACTGGTTGCCAGCCACCATTGGCCTGCTTTCTTCCACAACGATACTACGTATACTGGTAAATCGCAAGGCAGACATTGTACAATGGCTTACTGAATTCGGCGAAACTGTACGGGACTTCTGGTTAAATTGGGTCGTAGACCCGGTTCAAAAGGTTATCAGGACTATTCGCCATGACGAGACAAGCGAAATCGCCATCATGAGCAGAGATAGTCTCAAAGCCGACCGGGAGAGTCTTGAACGCATGGTAGTTGACTTTGCTATTGACAAACCCCATTTTGCAGTAGAAGGTTCATCTCTATCCGAGGCACAGATCGTCGAGATCCGCAACAAGGTTGCGGAAGGCGATGTGACGCCTGTACTCCGCGCTTACGAAAAGGACCTTAAAAGCCCACTGCTTGGTGCCGTCAAGGGTGATCTCGTTCGATCCCTCTTAATTCAGGTACAAAAGACAAAGGTAGACTTGGAGGTAGCTATGACGGGTATTGATTCACTGCTCAAGAGCCAGGAACTTGTATTTGGCTTTGTCGGATTGACACCTGGTCTTCTTGTATCCATTGGCATGCTGCGATATGTTGGCAATATCTTCTATGGCAAGTCGGGACGAAAGCAAAGCAACAAAGCAGGCCGAGCAGTCCGAATCCTGCGAAACATTGACCGGATCCTCTCCGAGGCCAGGCCCACGGAGAACAACGTCCTGTCTTATAAGGATCACGGTCTCTTACTCTGCGAGCTTCATCTGCTCAGGAGCTACGCCAAGAAGCTAATGCCTCGTAACATAGAGAAGGAATTCTTGGAAGATTTGGAGGACCTGGCTAATGGCCGTGGCATCCAGGTACAGGCTAGGGCCCTGGAGAGGATACGATGGGCCTACGCCCGGTGGTTGAAGTAAAGAGATAAAGAAACGTGGAGGAATAAGTCAATCGTTGGCTGTATGATATTCTTTTCAACGCATGCATGGATCGGGAAATAACAAAAAGCTGCATTCACCCTACACGCGAAGCTCCCTATACAAACGGGCTTCTGGAGGCATGGACGGGTCGGGCGTTAGTCATACTCTACAATATATACTCACGGGCAATACCAGTCATTATCATATATGTAATCCATGTGCCTGAATCGCGTGACGCGCTGTGCTAAAGATATTTGGGCAAGGATCACTGAATGCGGGCCACAGGATCGACAATGCTGAGTAACAACCATCCTTTACATATCCTGATCACGAGTATGGATTGGTGAGCACCATGAAAAAACGTGGACTATCGTAATTTTTTCATTGAATTTTGGGCAAATCTAAGGGTATTCCATGAGTGGTCGGGTGCGATTCTTAGATTTCCTCGAGTTTATCCCGGGCCGCCTGGTATATTTTGGCTGTGAGCAATCCATAGTATACATGGATAAATCCCATCCTCGTTAAGCAGCCTCCTATATGTGCTTCTTAACCCCTGGTTTTGTCAGTAAGTTCTCCTATCATTTCTTCGTGGTCTCCTCTCATGCCAGAAGCTTCATTACATCTGCCATTCTGGTATCCTTGGCCTTCTTTCGCTTGCCGCCCTTTTCCTGGAAAGCTTTGTTGACCAGATCGCGCTTCTCCTGCTGGATGTCCAGGACTCGCTCCTCCACGCTGCCCTCCATGACCATGCGCCAAACTGTTGTCTCTCGGGTCTGGCCGAGGCGGTGGACGCGGTCGATAGCCTGATCTTCGATAGCCGGAGCCCACCCTAGTGCAACGGTCAGTATGGCCTTTTAATTCTAAGTTGTAAGGGATAGAGTGTCTCACAGCTATCGGACAAAATGACAGTGTCAGCAGAGGCCAAATTCAAGCCAACACTGCAGACTGCTAAGCTAGCCAGAAGCACACGAGTTTCGGGATCATGGTCCAGATCGTGCACAGCTTGATCACGCTTGGTGGTGTTCATGCTGCCATCGATGCGGCTATACTTTATCCCAGCACTGTCCAGCTGGTTCTGCACAATATTGAGAAAGGACGTCCATTGTGAGAAGATGACCACCTTGGAACCAGATTTCTTCAGTGTCGCTTGGATAATCTGCATCATGGCTTCTGTCTTCGAGCTTTGCGTCTCCATATCAAAATTATCATCTGCTTGGCCTTCCGGGGCCGGCTCAAGGAGTGCATCCTGCGTTAGTGGGTTGCGGCACATGGGGCACTTGTGCTGAATGTCAATAGCCTTGGCGATGCAGTTACGACAAAAGACGTGTTTGCAGTTGGTAATAACAGGCCCGGTAGGGTGTCGTAGCAGATGGCGCAGTCCTCTTGGTTCTCAATATATAGGCGTAGTGCTTCCTGCAAGAGGGCTCTGTTTTTTCATTGAGTATAACAACGTCCTGGTCTTCAAGCAGCTTCAGGAGATCGTCGATTCGTTGTTTACACAAGGTCCAATGGTTACAGCTAGGAAAATTAGTAGATGCCGTCTTTAGCGGAAACAGGTCGGTTTCTCTCACGTTTGTCTGAGTCGAAGGAGGCGCTCCAACACGCCTATGAAGCGCCCCTTCTGGCCCTTGTTGGATTTAGCTTGATACTCCTCAAGCAATCCTCGTGCTTCTGACCTGTCAAGCAATGAACAACGATTCGTCGCATATGGTGAGAATATACAAGCACTTACATTAATGCATCATACTTTCGTTTTTCATCAGGACGGAACGTTATCCGGTGGAGATATTCCGTCTTGGCAGGGAGTTTAAGGTCCACGAACTTCATATCCTTTCTTCTTCGGAGACAGATATCATGCATGAGGGACTGTAATAGTGCCTCCGCATCCTTGTTTCCTGAAGCCAGATTTCGAGTGATCTTGAGATCGAATACCTCTGGCTGTTCTATGCCACCAGTAATACGCAAGAACTTGACCAGAGATTGTAGATCCTTAACGGAGTTCACGCTGCTGCAATCAGTAATCGTGTTTGGTGATCGACTATATCGAATTCTGACTCACATTGGCGTTCCCGTCAGCACCCAGCGAGACTTTGCCTTGATTTCGCAAGCTGCCATGGCGACCTTGGTCTTTGCGTTGCGGATTGTGTGACCTTCATCAAGAACTACTCGTCGCCATTCTTTTGACTGACTGAGAAGGGCCTTGTTGACACCAGCATCCCGCTCCCTGGCAAGCCGGCCGTAGCTTGTTATAACAACGTCGTATTGCATGAGCTCATCCGCGCTCATTTTCTTGTCTCCATGATATATGAGAACACTGGGCAATTTATCAGCCTTGACGTGGCGTCGGATTTGCTGATCCCAGTTGCTCATGACACTGACAGGTGCTACAATGAGCGTAGAACCTGGTCCACCAGTGAGAACCAGGCTGATAACTTGGAGTGTCTTCCCCAGGCCCATATCATCTGCTAGAATTCCGCCGGAGAGAAGTTTAGGGGAGATGACATGACAAATTGAGACGCGACATTCCAGAATCGTCCGCTGCTGTCCCGCTTCCAAAGCTGGACAACATCGTCCGTTCCTTTCCTAGGTGGTTGCGGCGCCTCTTGTGCTATCATCCAAGCAAGACCCTGCCATACCAAATGAGATTAGACAACCAGTCAACCGATGGGAGTTGGCAAAGTACGTACCTGACGTTGGTAAGGCAGTAATGACGACTTTAGCTGAGACGGTTGGTCAGCGAATGGCATCTTTGATAGCATTGTTTCATCGACAGCCAAGGTTTTTATGACGCCGTTCTCTCTCCTGGTGTCAATGGTTTCGCTGGTCTGCAATATTTCCTCCAAAGACTGCCCTGGCTCCTCTTGGAACTGAACGCCAGAGCCCAGCCCAACAGTAGTTCCGCCGTTCTTCAACTCCATGAGACTTCTCCGCGCCTCAGCCTCTTTCTTAGTCTGCTTCAGCTGCGTAGCTTTCAGGAGTTTGTCATTTTTCAAGGCCTTCTCCAGCCTTTCTCTCTCTTTAGGGTCACTCGGGCCAAAGAATTGTAAATTAATAGGACAGTCAAAGTGACCCTTTGTGCCTGTGATGTGGGCTTCAAGTGAGATCTCACCACGGTCCTACGTATAATCAGTCAGTAGTGACGTGAAATTGGAAGTTGCCAGACGCCCGTACCATGTATGGCGCAATCTTCTCGACCACTTTGCGAGGCAGATGGCCGATCTGTTCAGACAAGACATTGTCAACTCGGATAGCGTTGGAATCATACTATCGTCTGAAATCAGCCACTGAAAGGATACAATTATTGGTTATATGTTCATGTACCTGATTGTTGGGTTCTCTGCGACACAAGACGACCTCACCAGGCGATGCAAAGCCATTGTAATATCGGACTCCTACAATTTTGCCATCTTCTGTGTGTGAGCTGATAGACCAAGCCTATAAGGGGTTTGATTAACAAACCTAGGGACCCGTAGAATTCTTTAGACGGCCCTTCATCCTCTTGAGTAAGATCAAGATGTTCGGGTTCAACGGCTGAGCTCTGTGGTGCACTTGTGTTATACACACTGGTACCACCAATTCCAGTTGATGTGGGGACTTTGAGAGCTGGAACTCCATGCACATGGTGAGCTGCATTTGATGCTACTCGTTTGGATGGTCCGTTTGTATCGACTTCATCATCTTCGGTCAGGTCAATAACCTCACGGGAGCGTTTGGCACGACGAGGCATGACGATATGGAGTTTTCATGAAAAGGTGCAGAGTGCAGAGTGCAAAGTAGAACGCCTAGTTCAGATCACCGATTCTGCGCGATAGTGATTCATGGGCATTAATTGAAAGACATGATCAACCATAGGAGTTGGTGGTTCTCCAGGTGGGAGGTGGTAGAATCGCTTGTCACCAGGACTTGGTATGAGCAAGGTACAAACGCGTAGTAGACGCGTGATCAGGTGTGCTTTTTCTGAACCTCGAAATCGAGAATAATTTGGAGGTACCTCTCTAGGTACGCAGCAATAATGAGATTTCTTTTCCCACAGGCCAAGTAAACATGTACCATGCGTTCTACTGCAAGTGACGTTGAGATAGCTCTATATAGGATCGAAAAACCTAGATTAAGTATCGAACAGTCTTATTTAGCAACCAGAAGCTCCCCACCTGGCGCAGTGAGACACACGAGCGAGATGATGTCTATAGGTACTGTAGAGTGGTGGATGCTGTGACGTAGACAAAGGTACAAGAGCCGGGTACCTATTGTGGCGTACTTTATGCAATTTATGCAAGGTATTTTATGCAGCGGCTCGAAAGGCGGCAGCGGCAATAAACTGCGGCTGTCGGCCCCCAAACCTTCACTCACTGAGGGCGGTTCTCTTTTGGGACTAGGCAAAATCACGCCATCGATGGCATGCCATATGTCAGGACTCTTAAAAGCAACGACACCTGTTTCCACTTCCTTCACCACTTTTACCCCATTCCTGGCTTGATTGAAGCTCTCGTGGGATTCAATGACACTGGGCGGTTCGGTTGATACCAAGATTTGCTATATTCGATCGCTCAAACGGGACATCTGCTCCTAGGTCATATCTGCGCTACAATTTCGTCTCCATCAACAACAAAAGAACCAAGGATCCAAGGAATACAAATGGAATATCAGACAAGGCTTCGTTACTTCGTGGCCGGGACGCTAGCGTGTCCCTCTCTTCACCTCACTTGAGCAGCCTGCCGTATGCCGAGTAGTAGCTGCATCCTGGCACATGGCTTCGCTTGCCCGATTTCTCATCGAAGATATGACAGCCCTGTCGAGCGACATTGGGAGGAGTATATACTAAACCCGCTTCTGTCAGCCTTGAGACAAGTGTCTTGAGTTTACCAACGTCACTTACGATGAAGGGAGACAGCGAAGTCGCTTCCCTGTTGGACACCCGATGAAGCCCGAGCTCATCGGCCATGTACGCCACTGCATTCTCAGGGTATGTCTTTTCAGAGATGACCTTCATTGGGCCCTGCTCATCTTCCTTGGGAAAGGAATATCGGGTCTCCGTTAGATTTCCCTTGAGGATTTTCATCAAGCAGTGGGCGTTGCCGTGGTCGTGTATCGGGCTACCTTTACCAGGAGACCAGACTAGAACCAGCTGCATGCATGGTCAGCGACACGAGTTGATTGTATCAGTCACCGATGTTCATACCAAGTTACTCTTCCCATTACCCTCGTCGACCAGATTTCTAGTGTACCCACGACTCTTGTCCCCGAACGCATATTTACTCCACTGGTTATCGGAGCTATCGTAACCTTCCATCAGCCGGCTGAGGAAGTTGACGTCGATATCGTCAGAGGTCAACCCGAGGACGGACCAAGCGCTTCCTTCAATGCCAACACCAGCTCGTCGAATTGATTCGGTGGGGCAACAACGACGTCCTTGCCGCCGAGGCGGCCGCCGAAGTTGATAGCATGGGAGTATGTGTCGAGGGCCATGGTCACGAGTGCTCGAGGTTATTCTCGGGTGTGATAAGACTTCAGATGTGGTGGACAGAACGCCTTGATATAGGAGATTTGGGATACAGACACTGTCGATTGCGGGGTGCGAAATGTCTTACCATCGGTCACTTTACTCAGTCACCTGAGTTGGCTTAACATGCTGCGGAATACACCGGTGTCGGATTGTGGGTCACCTATCAAAACAGCGTCCTATGGGTCAATCTCTGTTGGTGGCTCATTTATTCGGATTTAGCGGCAATGCGCCGTTCCGATTATCACGAAATCGATTCGTCCCCACCCGCTAGTCGACAGGTAAAATGGCCGGTTTACCATTTCATCAGGATTTTAATGGCTTGCGTTCCTCAGAAGCACACCGCAGCATGTTTGCCGACGTGGAATCAATTGTGGCCGACGCTTGGGAAAACTTGCGATGGGGTGTTGCACTGATCCTTGAGCCCCGCCCTGCAAAGACTGGTGCGACATCACATCCGCAACAGCGGTCTAGTGCATGGCCGAATTCGCAATGATCGATACTCCCTACATCGAGGCAGCATACCTACCGGACTTCTCGATAAACAGTTCTGATGACATCAGATTACAGCTGTGTGATGTGATGAGATTCAGATCTGATAATCCCCGACTTCTTTGCCCCTGACTGAGATTTGTCTTTCCTTACGTTGGAAGATAACCTCTACATCCATCCGCATTCCATGCCAAGCTGCATACAGGTGTAACCAAGGATCACACACCGATTGTAGCCTTCTTAAACCGCGTCTCACAGGAGAATGTGGAAAGAGTCGTGTTTCCGCATGTTTGGTTCAGACACCTGATATGTATTTTCCTTTTGTCGTAAGCACATGCACTGTGGTGCATTGCTCGCCTTCTACATGTGGACGCTGTCTCCTCTTTGTGATGTATATCCCGGGTTATCCGCGGCCTCCGCTCGTCCTTGAACATGGGATCGCCATTTTTTTGTTGGATGGTGGCGTAAATCAAGGGGCCCAAGACGAGCCTGCAATGCAACTGACCGCCCTCTCCTCAAAAGATATGAGTATGTGCGGCCAACCGACCCCTAAGTAGTCCATGTCATACCTCATTTCCATAGACAGAGCACGAGGCGGT
The DNA here is from genome assembly GCA_020081605.1 of Albifimbria verrucaria. Classification (NCBI taxonomy): domain Eukaryota; kingdom Fungi; phylum Ascomycota; class Sordariomycetes; order Hypocreales; family Stachybotryaceae; genus Albifimbria; species Albifimbria verrucaria. The sequence continues at coordinate 1,627,528 of JAHREC010000049.1, forward strand.
TCAATAGTTAAATCAATGACCCAATATGTTTATGATTATGTGGATTGAGACTAGGCCTCCTTTGATCACCAGTCTTGGCATTGCGGCTTTCTGATGTATTGCCTATCAAAACCAACAGGATTTTGATAGTCAACTATATTCATTACTGTCGCAGAAGAAGGTTCAGCCAAAGTGCTAGCTATCATATATATTGGACGTAGATATACCTCCAGATGTTAAACACATCACTCGTAGGTATTGGGCACCTTCTACCGGTCCATAGAATAAGGTGCGCGTCTGTAGGGTAATCAGAATGCACCAAATATTTGGCTGAGATAGAACCCCTACACGAGTATGGCGAAATAGAAAAGAAAGAAAACATCCGAAATATGATGTGTTGAAAGAAGAAGAATAATCACGAGGAGCCAGAGTATCCGTGTAGAGATTGATTATATACAGCCCCCATTCGGACTTTGGGAACCGTTGCTGGGTTCACAACTGAATTGAATACCTACTAGCAGGTAGGTCAGCATGTGCTAAAAGTATTCCCATCGAGCACTAACACCAGGACCCCGCAATAAGTTTTCATTGTCCGCGGGGCAAAATTGCGAATCTCAACCTGCACCCACCCCATGTCAATTACAACTTAACCAAAGCATTCGCAAGGCCCAGCGACCAAGATGCTGACAGTCAACCAGTTGTTGGAGTCCAGGCTGTTACCGGCCTGGCATGGTCAGTACCTGTACGCGCGCCTCGTTTTGCCGCCCCGCTGACAGAAGCCTAGGTCTTGTTGAACTTTGGCATCTCCATCGCACGCCCATCCTCCTCGTTGTCGCCTTGTCTCTGCTCGGTGTCCGGACATATTTACACCTTACCGAGGAAAAGACGGACCTGGTAGCGCTTCCAAAAGCGTTCAAGAAGAATGTCGGACCCGAGCCTTCGAAAGAGCAGAGTGTTCGCGAACCGAACGAAAAGAAAAGTGTTAAATCGAATGCCCCACGGAGAATACAGGGTGGCTTGACAAAGTCACCCTCGACGGATGGCGCAGAAAAGGAATCCACATACGAGCGGTTGAAGATTCTCGTGTTCTTCTCCTCTGTGACCACGAAGACCGAGAAGATCGCCCAAGAATTCATCCCATTACTTGGGAAATCCGTAGAGCGTCTAGCTCAAGAGACGGGCCGTCAATTCCTCGAACCGGAATTGCGCGATCTCACAGAGATTGATTTTGAAGATTACTTTGTCTCGCCGCCGAAGTTTGGTGATGACGTTGGGATCTTCTACCTCTTTCTCCTTCCAAGCTACAACATCGACACGATTAATGACACATTCCTGCAGCACCTGCAAGAGACACACTACGATTTCAGGATTGATACTGCGCCTTTATCCTCGTTGCTAGGATTCTCGGTATTTGGGTTTGGCGATAAGGAGGGATGGCCTGACGAGGCAGAAGGATTCTGCTTCCAAGCTAAGGAGGTGGATAAGTGGATGGCCAAACTGACTGCTCGCAAGCGAGCATATCCTGTTGGAATGGGGACATGAAAAGCGATCACGCAGAGAGGTTCAAGGAATGGGCTGAAGGTGTCATTGACACTGTAGGCCATATTGCGCGTACCGGTAGTCTCGGAGAGGGCGTCCCTGGCAGTGGTGCTCCTGTGGAAAGCGACGACGAGGACGTAGCGGACGAGGACGACGGAGAAGTCGTTTTCGATGATGAGCAGGTGCCGATCAAGAAGCGCCAATCCAAAACAAAGGATCTGGAAGATGTTGAAGATTTAGGCCGAATCATTCGGTCCACTGCAAATGGTGACCAGCCTGGAGGAAAGAAAGCGCCCTTGGCTGTGGATTTTACAACATACAAGTCACCGGTCAAGCGGAAGGAGTATGCCATCAAAGAGATGGTGGCAAAGGACTCCCCAACATACGCTGCTCTTACCAAGCAAGGCTACTCCATTGTCGGTTCTCACTCGGGTGTTAAGATTTGCCGCTGGACCAAGTCTGCATTGCGTGGTCGAGGTAGTTGTTACAAGTACTCACTCTATGGTATCAACTCTCACCAATGTATGGAGACGACGCCTTCACTGTCCTGCTCAAACAAATGTGTCTTCTGCTGGAGACACGGAACGAACCCCGTGGGAACCACTTGGCGGTGGGTTGTCGATCCTCCCGATATGATCTTTGATGGAGTTAAGGAAAACCACTACAAAAGATTAAGATGCTGAAGGGTATGCCTGGTGTTCGCGCGGAACGTTTCAGCGAAGCCATGCAGATCAGACATTGCGCATTGTCACTCGTTGGCGAGCCAATCTTCTACCCCTATATCAATGAGTTCTTGGCTCTTCTGCACAAGGAACGCATTTCATCTTTCCTAGTGTGCAATGCGCAGCACCCAGACCAACTCGCGGCGCTGAAAGCCGTTACACAACTATACGTCTCGATCGACGCATCCAACAGAGAAAGTCTGCGAAAGATCGATAGACCCTTGCATCGAGACTTTTGGGAGAGGTTCCAAAGATGCCTTGATATCCTTCGGGAGAAGCGTTTCCGCCATCGAACGGTATATCGCCTAACACTCGTTAAGGGGTTCAATGTAGAGGAGGAGGTTGACGGCTATGCGCAGCTTGTTGAGCGTGGTCTTCCTTGCTTCGTGGAAGTGAAAGGTGTCACATTCTGCGGCACATCCACATCTTCTAATGCGGGATTGAGAATGACAAACGTGCCATTTTATTGGGAGGTGTGCGAGTTTGTCAAGGCGCTCGAAAAGAGGCTTCAAGAGAAGGGCTTGAAGTACGGCATTGCTGCGGAACACGCCCACAGCTGCTGCATCCTGATTGCCAGTGAGCGATTTAGGGTCAATGATAAGTGGCATACTCACATTGACTACAAGCGGTTCTTTGAGCTGCTTGAGGAAAGAGGCCCTGATGGTGACTGGACGCCTGAAGACTATATGGGCCCGCCCACTCCGGAATGGGCTCTTTGGGGTAATGGAGGATTCGATCCTAGAGATGACAGAGTGGACAGAAAGGGTCAGAAGATTGAGCGTGTTGTGGTACGCGAACAACCACCTGAGGAATATTAGTCTGCTTGTTGGTAGTTAACATGTGACGGCGTTGTGAGTTGATGTCCAAGCTGGGCCGTTGCAAATGGACTTATGGGACTTATGGTTTAGACAAAATAACACTTCTTCCACTACGCAACCATGGGAAACTGCATTAAATCATCATGTATTACGATAGTGCTTAGACATATTCATGCTCCATAGCAGTCTCGTTTGCCGTACATTGTTTACACAAGCCCCAACGGGTGGTTGGAAGCTACGATTATGATACATTGAAGGCCGCAGGTCTCCAGTTGTTGAGCGCAGATGCTCATCCAGCCTAATGTGACCCTGGGGTCTCATTTCCCAGCGCGATTTTGGCCGAGCGCAGCGGCAAGGCCCCGTTGACGAGTATGATTGGCTTAATCGAGGCCGACGTTAGGGATGTCGGACAGGTTGATGCCGGAGCTTGCGCGGATGTCCAGAGACGAGTCGTAGGCAATCATTTCGGCCAGGGCGTCTAATACAGGCTAGAGCACGTGGTTAGCGCAGTAACAAGGAGCGGAAGCAGCTTCGCAATCTTACCTTGGGCATGGCGCTGTCGTACAGCTGGATGAGGTCGCCAGGAGAGGGTGCACCTTCAGGCACTTGTACAGACCCAGGGCGGACTCGACGGCCCTCGAGGCTATGGCAACGGGGTCAGTATATGTGTGGTGGTCATCATGGGGGTTTATGGCAGCCGTACGATCTGAGCTGAGCATCTCGCCAATGGCCATCTGCTCCTTGAAGTAGGCCTCACGCTCCTCAAGCCCAGTAGGGAATCCCTCGTCCTTGGCGTCATCGACCTGTGCGTGGATAGCAGCTCGGTGCTGCTTCGTCGACATCTCAGCCTCCTCCTTCTCGACACGAGCCTGGCGGCGCTCGTTTCTCCTGAGGTTGCGGCGGAACTCGGGCTCAGAGCGGCGCTTGTAGTCGAAGTAGACGGCGTAAGCTAAACAAGAAGGCGGATTGTCAATATTCATCGCGAGCCGACAATGGATGGGATTCGCAAAGCTCACCAGCAACGGCGGCCGCGGCCGTAGCAATTGATGCCGTCACGAGAGTGGAGGACTGAACCATCTTGAATGATCGAAGAGGAATAAAAGTGTTCAAAGAAGAATTCTTGAAAGAAAAAGAGCGCAGAGATGGGCCACAAGCTGCAGCAAGATAATTACGAGTGTAGTCTTGAAGAAAGCGCCGAGGGCGAGCTGTAAGCCTAAGTCGGACTATGGTCGAAGACCAATTTTTGAGAGCCTATCCGGACATGGGTCGTTGCTATGAGGTAAGGTAGAGCTCGGAAGATCTTAGACGCGCGCCCAGTCCGGACGGAAGAACATCGGCGTGGGCGGCTCCTCTGCAGAGCCAGCTGTGCGGTACCTACCAAGGCCAAGTAATCCGTACGTACCTGGTACATGGTACCTGATACCTGATACCTGCCTGTGCTGTGCTGTGCTGTGCTGTGTTCCAAGGGTGCGTCTACCGCGCCTCTTCAGACACCATCTACCTCAAGCTGCTACAGCACGACGCTGAACACCTTGGTGCCTTTCAATGTGTGAAACGGCATTGCTGTAGTACTTTCTTTTACATCTGCCTTCGACGTGGCAAGAAACTAGGCAAACAACCCTGATCCTGCTCTGGTAAACAGCTATCCGTCCAGTATCACCCCAACTGCTGCTCCTTGACCAGTTCCAAGCAGGGCGCCAGCCGAACAGCCATTCGCCATGTCCGAGGAACGCAGCAAGATATCCCTCCGAGTCGGGCCTAAGAGGAAGAACCGGGCTGCTGCGAGCGCTCCCAAGAAGATCTCTGCTCCTATACTACAGCAAGATGGATCTTCCCGAGGAGGTGCTGACATGGCTGACCCAGCTATGCGGCAACCCTCACGCCCGCCCATATCGGTTGGCGGCAAGGTGAGCTTTGATTTCCCAAGCTGAGAGACTGCGGCTCATTTCTGTAGACTTCGGACCTGGTCAAGCGACGGTATTCAACGCGATTCAACAATCTACCCAACAGCTACGACGCCGGTCAGCCACCCTCCCTGCCCTGCCGCCGATGCCTTCCTTGGATAAATACGATCAGCGGGACCGACGACCGCCTCCATCGCGAGGAGGTGCTGCCCCGACCGTAGATGTTCAGGCTCTGCGAGATCCAAACCTTGTCCCGGACCAATACGCCGCCAGCGTGCTCAGCGATGCGACGGAGGACCAGATTCGCGAGTATGAAGAGTCGTTGCGGAAGTTGAAGCGCCGTGCTTCGGCAGACCTGCAACAGAACCTAATGCAGAACCGAACGCAATTCATAAAGATCAGCAAGGAGGCAGAGAAGCTCAAAGAGGAAATGAGGGCGCTGCGTTCCTTGATGTCGGAGCTGAAGGTCAACACAACTGCCTTGAGATCAGCCTCCATGAGGGAGATGATAATGCCGGCCTCCCGGGACAGGTTCCTACAGGCTTGAGCAAGCGAGACAAGCGGAGTTCGGTCGCTGATAGGAGCGCGCTCTGGAACTCGCAGATGCAAGCATTGTACAAGAACGTCGAGGGTCGCAGAAATTCCTCCCCAATTCGTCTGGTCGTCATGTCATCCAGAATGCTGGGCAGTGGATCGAGCTGGACAACGCCACGTATAAATCACGACGGGCAATGCAGATCTTCTTACTGAATGATCACATTCTTATCGCTTCACGTAAGAAGCGAAAGGCTGATGGCTCTAACGGGGACTCGAGAAGCCAGCCATCCAAGCTCGTCGCGGACCGATGTTGGCCACTCCTCGATATCGAAGTAGTTGACATGGCTGGAACTGGAGAATCATCTGGCGGCCGAACCAAGCTAGCTGATGCTATCATGATTCGCGGGGTGGTCAGGAGTCTTTCATCTACCGAACTGAGAAGCCCCAAGATGCTGAAAAGAAGGCGCTGATTCTCAACGTGCGCAAGGCTGTTGAGGAGCTTCGCAAGAGTTTGCGTTCCGAAATGGAGGCTAACAACAAAGCCAAGGAAACGATCAACTACTTTGCGTCCAGAGATCCTGGACTGCTACAAAATACAGAGCTACTTGAGACTTTATCCGACGTCAAAGACATGCTCATCGAGGTGGATGGCAAGCAGCAAAACTTGCGCTGGGTCGAGAGTCAGATGGACGAGCTCGACATCGATATTGCGCTCCAGGATTTCGAGCCAGCTGTCTCGCGCGTAGAGAAGCTTAAAGGTCTCGCAAGAGGCCTGAAGAACAACGCGGTTGCTCAGGACTTCATCAACTTCAAGATTGAGGAGCGCTGTGCTAGGTTGGCTGGCATGGTGATTCGCGAGCTACAGGAGACGCACAATGAACGGAGCAAGACACAGCGCAAGGTAAGCTGGCTCACGAGACTGGGCTTTGAGGACAGGGCCAGAGAAGCCTACCTTGCGGCTCGCAGTGAGATTATCCGCAAGAGAGCCAGGTAAGTTTCAGCTTGAATTTGTGATTAGTGACGCAGAGGACTGACCCGCACGACAGGCAATGCACATTCCAAGGTGACCTACACCTCTATATCTGGCAGTTGTCTTTGGTCTACTTTATGATCATCCACAACACGGTCCAATGCTTCCAGGGATGTTTCCTCCACCAATGATGAGTGCGTGCGTCAAGTGGGCGAAGGAGGAGGTAGAAGCATTCAACGTGATACTGGCACGCCAGCTTAGCAGCACAGATCGTGGCGGGCAAGTCTGGACGCAGTGTATGGACAGGGCCAAGGAGCACGCCAAATTTCTTTCCGACGTTGGACTCGACTTCACAAACCTGGTGGGTAGAGATTTGGACAATGCCTCGATGCCGAGCTCTCAGGGACCAATTGGGCTAGGGGTAGCATGAGAATGATTTGAGATGAGGATGATTCTGTGAACGAGGGGACGAGTTTTGTTATTTTTCTTGTTAGCAAGCCATGTAGCTTCGAATACTACCTGTGGTGCAAAAAGACCCATTTATGTTCACATCTATTATCAAGTGCTGCTAAAGAAAACAACAATAACAGCGAAATTAAAAATGACGTGAAAGTGCTGTGGGTAAGAAGAAAAAGGAGGTACATGCAAATACAGACAGCCAGGGCAGGTATTGGGTGTTTATGTCGAGCAGTTGTGTGAGTTGAGCGACATGTCACATTCCAAAGCTCGCCCAAAGAGATCGAATTCGCTTTTCTCGTCAACATTTCCCGCCTGCACTTTGTGATACTGAAGATTTAGTATGTTTCAGACGGCAGGCCATCTGGTGATTACTTGTGCTAGATTATCTGAGCCCACGACGCAGTGGCTGAAGGCAAAGGAGGGAGGGATAAGGGATGTAGGGGGACATGATGTGGGCCAAGCCGCTGGAAGCAGGTGGTAGCAATAAGCAGCAACAAGCAGCCACATGGCAGGGAAGCCGGCGGAGGGCCAAGTACCTATACCTTGGGTGCTGAGCTGAGCTGTGCTGTGGTGCGCTCCCCCTCCCAGCCCACTGCCTGCACCTGGAGATTAAGCGAGCAATCTTTATTACGGGAGAGGCTAACTGACGCCTGCGTCTCGTCTCCCCAAACACCATCAACGCACCCAAACGAGCCCAACTCATCGTCGACCGCGCGCGCCAGCCCCTTAGAAGCGACAGGAGCTCCTTCAGTACCGACGACGATTCCCCTTCCCCATCGATCTACCGCTGCCCGCCATCGTAATCTCTTTCTCCCCTCGAGGCTGCTGCCCGCCGTTCTGAACCTTCGTCCCTGATACCCCACCGCCCGTCCGCAACCTAATCATCGTCGCAACGTCATTTACCTCGCCCATTGACGCCTCGCCCACAAACCTGCTCCTCCCGAATCACGCTTCTCGCCGACATCATGGATACCAATATGGAGGATGTGGGGAGGGTCCCGACCGATGTATCGCCCGTTCAGAACGAGCCTGCCACCATCCCCACGCTGGACGGCTGGATCGAGAGCTTGATGAAGTGCAAGCAGCTGTCTGAGGCTGACGTCCAGAGACTGTGCGACAAGGTGAGCCGCTCCGAATCGACACGCACCCGAAGGCGATGCTGCTGGTAGCTGGCGGGATGCAGCCCTCCTGCAAGCACCGCGCATCCTCCACCTTGTCGGCCTGCTCTGACGACTTGACTGTCCTTCATTTTGCCCTCGCGTGACCCGTCCTGAATGGCTTGCTGACTCTGAGTACAGGCGCGTGAGGTTTTGCAGGAAGAGTCCAATGTGCAGCCTGTGGTATGTTTCTCATCGCTCTCTCCCGGTAGCCGGGTTGACGCTGACCTTGGCCGTCTAGAAATGCCCAGTTACTGTCTGTGGTGATATCCACGGTCAATTCCATGATCTCATGGAGCTCTTCAAGATCGGTGGTCCTAACCCCGACACCAACTACCTCTTCATGGGTACGCTTCAGCCAGACTTTTGTGATGGCAAGGCCGTCGATGCTCGATGCTAACACGCATCCCAGGTGACTACGTTGATCGAGGCTACTACTCAGTCGAGACCGTCACTCTCCTAGTTGCCCTCAAGATCCGATACCCCAACGCATCACCATCCTTCGAGGCAACCACGAGTCCCGGCAGATCACACAGGTCTACGGCTTCTACGATGAGTGTCTCCGCAAGTACGGCAACGCCAACGTCTGGAAGTACTTTACCGATCTCTTCGATTACCTCCCCTGACTGCCTTGATCGATAACCAGATCTTCTGTCTCCACGGTGGTCTGTCTCCTAGCATCGATACTCTGGACAACATCAGAGCCCTGGACCGTATCCAGGAAGTTCCCCATGAGGGACCCATGTGCGACCTTCTGTGGTCCGACCCCGACGATCGCTGCGGCTGGGGAATCTCGCCTCGAGGTGCCGGTTATACCTTCGGACAAGACATCTCAGAGGCCTTCAACCACAACAACGGTCTGACGTTGATTGCTCGTGCGCATCAACTTGTGATGGAGGGTTACAACTGGTCTCAAGACCGAAATGTAGTCACAATCTTCTCCGGTATGATGACCCTTGAACAGACGGCGAAGCATGACAAAGGCTGACAAATGCTGCAGCACCAAACTACTGCTACCGATGCGGCAACCAAGCAGCCATAATGGAGATTGATGAGCACTTGAAATACACATTGTAAGGAAACATACTTATGACCCGAGGCCGAAACATTACTGACGATGATTAGCCTGCAATTCGACCCTTGCCCTAGAGCAGGCGAGCCGATGGTTTCGAGGCGTATGTATCCCTACTCCACAACCGTTCTACGAAATACTGACTTGAACAGGAACTCCTGACTACTTCCTCTAATCATTTGGTCAATGTTTGCCTCTGATGAAACGCTTCTTGCTGGAATGGCACCACAAAGGCCGGAAGAGTACCGATTGGAATCACCGAGGTGGGATCTTATGCATGTACAGATAATCCTACTTCTTGCTTCCAATGAAGAGGGTCACAGCACACGGCCGCGGCTTGGTAGTTTCCAATGGGACGAGCTCATCTCGTACAGTAGTAGAGGGGTGTCTGAGTGGGCGGGTAGAACCGTCACAACCGTCTCTTCATGTACGCATATTAGAGTCAGCCACGCAAAGAGATTCGCGTCGTTTCAAACACCACATGTGTCTCATAATGATCAGATTTGTGCCGGCTAACTTGACGAAGGAAGGTTTCAGCAGACACTAACTGACAAGCTTACTGAATCTAGCACAGGATCGAGCGCAGCGATGCTTATTGGTCATGATCATTATTATTTAACTATACGAGAAGAGTATCTAATGAATTCGGAGTAGGGCTTTTCACTCGACGCCTTGGGCACGGTGATCCCATGTATGGTAACCAGTGAACCTTCTAATAGAAAACAATCGCACCTTATGCATAATGCCATCCGCTACCACTTGCGTGTGCTTAGTTTATCATCTGGTAATGTCTATTCGTAACACAACTCCACCGACACGACTGATCAGTGCCTTCTAATTGACGGCACGATTCTCGAGCTCATTCTGAGCGTTTGATTCCCACTCCTGCTCCTGTTGGCGGTCCTCATCTGTCTGGTCGCCCTTGGGGAGCGACTCCTCGTCTGTGGCAACAGGACCCTTTTCAAGGCTTGCGCTGCCAGAATAGTGGCCAGGCCCGCTGCTACCATCGGGGATGTGGAATCGACGATCGAAGCGGGAGAGTGCGTAGGTGAAGACAACAACAAGCTCGATGCCGAAGTTGATGCAGTAGAACAAGGCCTTGTGATGGAACCACTCGGGCTGGGTTATCGGGCGCTTCATGAACAGGATACCTGCACGGAAGCTGGCACCAAAAGCAAGCAGTACGGCGGTGAACAGCACGAGCCTGACCTTGGTGCGCATACTGCCGTGGCCGAACTTTTCGATTGATGTCTCGCGGGGAGGAGGATGGTGACGAGAGTAATGGGGAGAGGGAGGAAAGAGAGAATGGCCATGAACGTGACGGAAGTGAGCTGGACATCGCGCAGCTGAGACTTGATGTGGGCGTCGAGAGTGTAAGCGTTGTAGACGATGGCGACGATGACCATGACTAGGCAGACGACGACACAAGCGTAGAGAAAGCGAAAGGCGATGCTAACGGGCTTGCTCCAGCCAATGTGTGGGTGATAGGCGCGTAGAATGCGCTGGGCAAATATTAGGTTGGCGATGAAGAGGAGAAGCACGCCGGCATTGGTGAGGATGGCTGTAGCGAGAGCGATGCGGACGTTGTGAGGGTAACAGGCCCAGACGATACGCATTATGTTGGCACTGATACGGGCCATAGAGAAACCGAAGAAGACACCGGACAGGATGAACTTGTGGCCACGGCGACGGTTGACCTGAAGAATAGTCATGTTCAGGGCGGCGCTGATAGCGAAGAGGAAGATGAGAACGGCGCTGATGGGGACGTCGACGGTGGTGGTGGGAAGGCCACCGAGCTGGGCATCGCGAGATGCATATGGAGGGCCCTATTGGTTGAGAAAGGAGAGTGTAAGTGATTTGTTTCTCAGAACTTGGAGATGTTTCAAGAAGACGGGTGTATACGAACCTGTAATTGGCCCTGCTGGGCTTGGTTAGGAACTGACATGGCTACAGAATCTCGCAACGACGTGGAAGATTGCGGCTAAACGTGGGCATGAAGATGATGATTTGTTTCAAGGCGATGGCTGAGACAGAACAATAGGATTGTCTATCAAAGCTAAAAGGAGCTGTGGTTGGAAGTCGCGATGTGATCTCTTGGCAGACAAGCCATGGCATGACATGGTATGACAATGCGGAAGACACGATATATAAGATCTAGAATGGCCCACGCTCGAAACCTAGGCAAAACCCAGAAATCAAGCTTGATTATGGAACGGAGGTCCAAGGGTCGGTTCACCAGCGGACATGACGCCGCCGCGAGGCCGGGACAGGGTGTAGAGCGGGAACTCTCACATAGGTCACGGACTATGAAGCTCGAACTCGAACCAATAGCACGACGCACAGGCAGATGAGACGGGAAACGCGGCATAGTGCGGCGCCGGGGGTGGTCGGTGGTCGGAGCTTATGAGGCGCGAGATGCTGCTCCTTTGGTCTTTAGTGTGCTTCTCGCGGGTGTGGTGTGCAATGGCTCGGATATAAGGAGCCAGTAGATCTGCGACCGAGCCTAGCTTCCAGGGCTTCCTAGATGAAGGCTCGGTCATCTCTAACGTTATACACGTATTACCCGGGTTTGTCAGTAGATGAGTCACCTACGGTGGTTCGTTCTCTCGGAGACATGTCTATCTGATGAGTTCCGCACTCCGCTAGGATTGATTATACATCTCCGCCTCTCTCGTCAACTATCATCCTTCGTTTTCGTCAGCCCGACACCCAATCGCAAAGATGGGTGTTCCGAGTCCCGCTCTAGGAGTGCGACCGACGCATAACCCATTACCTAGCCCTCGACCAGCATGCGCACCTGGCACTTTGGTTGAAGGCCAAATCCAATTCTTGCCGTACAGTTCAGTAACAAGATAACGTTAGATATTCTATGGGTGTTGCTATGCGCTGTAGCATTAACGTCTGGATCTCGATAGCCGTTGACCCGGGTCTCAGGCGGCTTAGCCTAGCTACCTATCTAGGCAACTATGACAATGGGTAGGTGTTTGAGAGGCGAGACAGACTCCGACACTATGCATGAGAGGTGTCGAGTCGCAAACACAAACCCCCACAACGCTCTACAACAGGGCACCACCTAAACACCGTTGCTAGCACACGGATATTGCAAGACCCTTGGGCCTGGCCCTGACCTAAGCTGCGGCGTGAGAAAATGTTCGGCCGAGTCAGGAAGGCAAAGACAGGTGCGCGCATTCCAGAGCATGATTAACGCTGGTGGAAAATCCATCCCAAGACAACTAATGATGGCCCACTTGAGACGGGCTTCCTTTTCCCATGTGCTCGATAGTGTGTGTCCTTTGCAGCGCTAAATAAGCCCAAGTTGAGGGCATCCGTTTGTCACTAATAAGTCCAGGCCACGTCAACCCACCATGTATCCTGCACCGTAGTGACCAACAGGATGGTGTGCCATGCCTGATAGCGATCCATGACTTGCGAAAAGCATGCCCCAAGCAAGGTTTATACGGTAGAGGGAGCAACATTGAAAATAGTAAACAACCTTTCCATGGCTCACATTCAGACACATAGCGTGCTACGCAGTGGTAGGTGAACGGCCGGAGTTTTGAGGACCCGCACGGCGCTTCCTTGAATCGCGGCGCAGGGTCTCAAGCTAGAGCACCGGCTATGACGAAAAACGTAGGCGATCTAGACGCCTGGATGAGAAGAAGTAGACTGGTCTTGGCCACCCGGTTGTACCGACGCTACGGGATCATTGGACGTCAGCGGTAGCTTGCTTTTTCGTTAGCAATGTGAGCTACCTTAGCAAGATGAACGTGAGGTATGGTTCGTCCTAGAGTGTAAAAGGTAGTGAGATCCAGGATTCTGGTCGACTTAATCATGTCACTCTCGTTAGCAGAGCGGGTTTATGTCTTGGTTGACCACACAAAAGGAAGGTTTATGCAGCCGAGAGATTGATGGACATGCAGGGCGTCGCGTTGGGTGGGTGGCCATGAGACCAAGATCCGAGACACCATAGCGATCGATTAATTAATCAATCAATCGTACAAAGAGAGATCGCAACTAGAGCCGCGATAGACGTAGTGCAAACCAGAGAAGTCTAATAGATGGCATTTATGGTTGCCAGATATATGCCAGGGAGAGTAGCATGGCCTGGCATGGGGAAGTATAATAGATGAGGAGTTCACGCCATGGCGAGAAAAAGGAAGTAAAATAAATGAGCTGCTGACGTCGAGCGACACCAACGGCAAGTGTTTGACAGCGCTAATACTGCCATCCAGCCACCGGCCGAACCACTCGCCTATGCGAAAGGAAGCGGTCCGAGCACAAGCACAAAGCAAGCCTGTTGGGTTGTGAGCTAACGCTGGGTTCACGGGGTCTGGCGACGATCAAGCGGCACAAGACGGCATGAGGGCGATTGTGATGCAAGTGGAATAAGGCGAAGATAGAGGAGAAAAAAGGGTGGTGCATGTAATACCAGACCTTGGCTTGCAATCCGTGGTTGCTGTACCGTATCTCTATTTGGCCGAATGACGATTTTCAAGCGTGGTTGGAACATAACTATACCTACCTACCTACCTACCTAATCTGGGTACGGAGTATTAATTACAGGTACCAACCGTTGGGACATGCATGGCATTTATGATGGCTTCTGCACAAAACACAACAGAGAACCACGACACGACGTGATGCTCAAAACGGAGGGGGCCTGCTGCAAGGGACAAGCCCAACCTGGCCAAGTACCCGCAGGATCCCTGCTCCTCCAAAATTGCGTTGCTGCAGCCGAACGACAGCCTAAAGGGCAGGACAAGTACCTCACGCAGCGAGCGTTGGTGGCCGAGGTACTTAGCCCATGGGCCCTACTGACTGGCCTCCAGCGCAACACGACCGACAGGACCTACCTAAGCAGGGGAAAGCCACTCCGAAGCTAAGGCGCCGGCAGACGCTAAAACCACCCGACCCTTGCTGATTCGAATGGGTGGGAACCGTTGCTTGTTTTTTTGTGCTCCTTCTGCTCTGCTCGTTCTTTTCTCGCTTGTCTTGTTTCTGAAAAGACTCGAGGACATTACTCATGCGCGTGGGTACACGGGATTTTTTCTCTTGGGCTTGGCTTGGCTTGGCTTGGCTTTACCTTGTCTGGACTGCGTGAGTAGCAGTTAATCCGTATTTGATGCTACACTGGTGCTGGGTGCTGGGTGCTGGGTACTGGCGCTGATGCCATGCGCTACGTACCCTCCATCGCTTTTTCTCATTTTCCCATTTGGGTGTATGGCTTGCTGTGCTTTGTGTCCAGGCACAAATCCCAAGTGCTCGGGTCTTGATTGACTGACTGGCTGACTGATTGATTGATTGATTCACCCTCCCTCTCGCTGTCTCTTCTGTTCCTCAGATCAGCTGTAATAACTGCCAATCACCCGCGCCCAGAAAAAACTAGCTGCCAAAATTTGGCCATTTGACCTCGCTGCACATCCATTGACCGACTGAATCAGATCTTGGGTTATATGCATGGCTTGAGAGGTGGTGTGGTGTGGTGTGCACAGCACCATGCACCACCGCCGCCGTCTGATCTCAAGTCTTCCCGCACCCCGTCCCCATCCATCACCCATTCATCCATCCATCTATCCATCCACATCCACTCGTCCATCGAAGCTCATGGGCCTCTCCGTTGCCCGTCCAAAGCGGATCCCGCGCTTCCAGCTTAGATCCCTGTCCACTTCACCTCCCCATTCCCCACCCCAACCTGGACCTGGCCCTCTCGTCTCCCCTAATCAATACTAACCCACGAGTATCGCGAGCGCTAACACGCCCAAATTTGCCGACTGGCAGGGCTCCCTGCGCGCTTCTCGTTTCACCTCGACTCTGTCTGTCTGCTGTCTCTCGCCTCTCTCCTCCCCGTTCTTCACTCTCGCGAGCCTTGCCTTAGCACAGCGAGCCAACCCCAGAGCCAGGCCAAGTCAAGCCAGCGTCGTCAACGCCAGCACGCTCGGCCGCTGCATCGCAAAGGCTCAGCTACGCCCCGTTCCCTTCTTCTCCCCAAGGTTGTTTACCTGAAAAACAACCTCATCGGCTGGCTTGCGTCCAACCTCTCCTTGAACCGAAACGTCGACGCCAACCTTGACAGTCTCGATTTCGACAGCCAACATCGACGCCAAACGTCAACGCCCGGCCTCTCCTTCTCTCGTTGACCGCTCACCTTCCTTCTCGCCATCACAGTCTCTCCTTGCTTCGACTTATTTCTATCCTTCTGTCTCTCCCTAATCAGACCTCCCCGTGTCTTACCTCAAGCTGGCCACGCTTGGTTTCCCGACTCTCATTACACCTTTGTCTCATCGCCTAACCGCGTCGCTCCTTGTCCCATCGCGTTGGATGTCAGCAAAAGCTTGGTTCTAATTCATGACCATCACTTGAGAGGTTCCATCCTTCTTTTTGGTTACGGCGTCCAATTCGACGAGCATTGAAGCATTACTCCGCCACCTCGAATCGTCCCGAGCATTAATCAACACGCGCGCTCGAGCGTATCGGCTCCAACGTCCCATGATCAGCGAGCATTAATTGGCGGGCTCTTTACTGTTTTCTTCCTCGACGACGCATCTTTACCCTGGTCGGATTTCAAGCTCAAAATCGAAAGCCAGCCTAGTCTCATTTGTGGCCTCGGTCAAACTCGTAAGGCGTTGCCGGCTTCCTGCATGGCCGTGCTGTCTTCGCCTCGTCACAGACGCCAAACGAGGGCACGAGCCCATCGGTCCGTCATGGAGAGAGCCATCCTAGCGCTGCTCGCGGTCTCGCCGGCTCTTGTGGCTGCGCAGGCTTCGGGTGAGTGTATATCACTGCAAGGCTCTACCGCCTGCTCGGCCTTTCAGTCAGCTTCCATTTCTACCAGCCAGCAATTGATTGATCTCTTGTATGTATTGACCCCTTACAGTGACGCGCCATGTCAAGCTTATCAATTTTCTTAGCTCGTTTTTGCGATTTGTATCGGACCGGGCTTCTTTCGACGAACAGCTGTCGTCGTACGTTAGGACAACTTATCTGCAGGAAAAGTAAGTGGAGCTGCGTTTGACGTTGACCGAACCTTGGACTTATCAATCCCCAGGTTTCAAAACACATTCCAGTGTGGAAATGTGAACTTCAATGGATCCGATGAACTTTATCCCCGCTTCACAACCTCAGTCCTCTGCAATGCCATCATCCAAAATTCAGTTGATGCTTGCAATCTTTCCACCGAAAACTCGCGACCTCTCTGCGCCGATTCATGTGCCGACTTCGCCCAGAGTGAAGCGTATCTCACAGCCGACGACAGTCTATGCTCCAACCCCGAGGCGACCTCGGCAATTTGATTCGAGCCGATTTCATCAATTGTCAATTACCCGATGGATCCCTATCGACGAGTTCCTGCATCTCCGGCATAAAAAATGAACCCGACAACTGTGGTTTCGCTGCCAGCACCATTGGTTTCTGCTCGTACTGTGCCGAGGGAGGTACCAACTCAACCGACACATGCTGCTACAACTCCAATGCAGAGCAGCGTTGCGAGGGGTCAAGCTCCCTACCATCACTCAAACTATCTCCCTCAGCACGGTGACAGCATCGCCAAGCCCAACGGAATCTGCCAGTGGCGATGGTAGCACAGACAAGGGCCGTGATGATGGAGGCAGCGACGGTCTGAGTGGAGGAGCCATTGCTGGCATTGTCATCGGTGCTCTTGCTGGAGTCGCCATCCTCGCCGCCCTGCTGTTTTTCTGCTTCAGAAGGATGCGACGAAGGCCCGGTAGTCAGCAAGGCAGTATTTTCAACCAGCCTTCGCCGGCAAGGCAAGGGGCCCCTATGTCCCAGCCAAAAGAAAGTGGATCGCAGGTCGCGCCCCAGGGATATGAAGTTCTTCCAGGAGGACGCGTTGCCCGCATGTCTGCACTGGAAGGACATTCGGGTGACAGCCACCACCACGGTTCAGCTATGGCTGCCGGAGCCGTTGGGGCTGGAGCTGGCTACATGGCGGGGCGACGTAAGGGCGGTGATCGCTCTTCCTCAGAGGACTATGCCTATACCCCGGTCATGGATAATCGTTCTGGCCTGGGCCACGGTCCTCCCGCTACTTCTAGGAGAAACGGTTCGCTCTCCAGCAATTCCATGTTTGGAAGCTCCGTGCCGCAATCGCCCACGAGTGCCGGAGATTTCTCCTCCCTCAGGCCGTAGCAAGCCAACAATCAGAACAACTACCATTTTTCAAGGACTATTATTCCCAGGACGACATTCACCCAGGCGATCGAGTCGCTGTTCTTTGGGCATACCAGCCGCGCGCACCGGATGAGTTTGCATTGGAGCGTGGCGACATGCTCAAGGTTGTGGGCATCTGGGACGATGGATGGGCAACCGGTATTTTGTCCGATGAACGCGTTGAGGAATGGGAATTGCGCCGGCAGGCACAGAGGGACAGCGGCGTGTCCAATGCATCTGGCCGCCGTGACGAGTCTCCAGTCGCTTCTGGCGAGATCAAGGCATTCCCATTGGTTTGTGTCTGCCTCCCAGAGCACTGGAGGAAGACGATCGAAGGCGACGGCTCGACCGACGTCGGTTCCAGCAGCCAACATGGTCACTCAACGATCCTGTGAAGCCATTCCTGAATCAGCTTACCACGATTGTCTTGAATATGCCATTTGATCGCGCCTGACTGAAGACACATGGGCTACGACGTTTTGTGTTTCAATCGCTCTTCGGTGTAATATCAGACTTATCGCCGCACCGATGTTCCAGGACCGAATAGAAACTGTCTGTTGCCCATGTTTCTAGAAGGCGATATTGGCGGCCTCGACGGAACAGAAATCGACTACGCTGTTGCACATAATTGCATTGTTGGAACTGCGCCTCGACTTTTCCGAATAAAGAGTCCAACGCTCTTTGCCTCGAATACTACATTTCTCTTCATTCGACTAATGATGGCACAATGCCAGCAAGCCTCTGGCTACTGCTGTGCTTCAAAATCTACAGCCACCGCGACTACTGCGCGGACCGTTTTACGACATGAACGCCCAACGAATTTCATAATGCACCATCCTCATTCTCACCCATGCTTTGTCATTTTATATACCCAGTGTGGCGACCCGGGAGGTTTGATAGAGGGCAAGCCTTTAGACAGATAATTCTGCCAATCATGAAACTCTGCCACCGCTAGAGGTGACAAGTTGCCGGCTGGCACAGTCTGGAGGCTGGGAGGGGTTGACTTGGAAGATTCACTTACATATTCATTCGCCATTATGGCAATACTTATGACGCTATACTTAACATTAGTCCTCTACGGAGGAGACCTAGCTCCTATTTACTTTATCTTAGTTATTAGAAAAGACGTCTTAGCACCCACCTTACTAGTCCCGTCAAGTGTTGAAAGTGAATTGATGATGTATTGTTCGATTTGTTAATTTATCTAGACAAATATGTCTACATAAGCCTCCTGAGGCATACTTCAGTTTATCTAGTACCAAGTACGCAGTGTGAAACGGAAAGCAGTAATGCGATCTAATAGCTAACGTATATCGTATAGGTCATCCAGGGCTTTTCGCCGACATGTAGGTAGATGTAGTGTGCCATCGTGTAGATCACGACTTAGAATACACCGCCACCGAGGATAAAGAGGCGTTCCTCCTCCTTCTTAACCCATTGGATAATCTTATTGGCCCTTGGGTTATTGCCGTCCTGGATAAGTTGGGGCCGGCAATGCAGTAGAACTCGAAGATTGGAGTGATCCAAGCTAGCGATGTGCACTCGTCCCCGATGCAATGTTGGACCTTCAGATGTGCGTTCTTAGCGTGTACCGAAGCGTGCAGGCTGTGGTAGACGGACATGAGGCGCCGCCGCTCGACGACGTCGGCAAAGGCAGGTGCCAGGAAGACATGCAGAACTGCACGTTGGGACGAGACTTGTATAAGAAGTGGCTGATCTGGCTACCGGGAACGACATCGGGGATTTTGGGGCGGCCGAGGCGAGAGGCATCACGGATGATGCTCAGGCTCCCATTTTTGGCGAGTTGCTGTGCTACGCTATCTCGCATCTGCTTCAAGTCATAGAAGCTCTCGCGATCCGCACTGATAAGGATCATGGCAATCTCCTCATCTGTGGAATGCCCCTGCGCAGCGGCTGGTGCGGTAGCCTGTTCGCCGCTGACGCCTTCGAAAAAGCTTACATACATGTAGAGGTAGCCCTGGTTGTTGAAAGCTGGTAGACACAAGGGAATCCAGTTTTCGCCGCCGCCGGCTTTAATGCCATCTGATTCAAATAGCATGTTGAATATGAGCTGGAGGTCGCTGGGGTGGAGCGAGTGACGGCGCGGGCGTATCACGCTCACGAGCTTTCCACCGGCCACGATGAGGCCGTAGAGCAGCTTGTCGGTCCTCAGCTTGAGAAACGTGTTGTTGATAGAGGCGCGGTGGGACTTGCGGAGCTTGAGACACTCCAGCGAGCCTAATAGCGCGGAAGCCGAGCCCTTGGTGAAGTTGTCCGCGAGTGAGGACAGCAGCGACTCCGTCCCTTGAAGGGGCTTGCGGAGATCGGTGGATGGCCGGTGGACAAAGATGTTGCGAAGGGTGGGTAGCGTCAGGGTGGATAATATCTGCATGTACAGAGCCTCTAGCTGAGCGCGCAACTGTGTGTCGCTCTCGCCCAGCTTGCTGATGGCCACGAAGTACAGCGGTCCCTGTATGGAGATGATAAAGCGCGTATCTCCGGCGGAGAAGGCGTGGAGAGGATTCTTTGCTCCTTCGAAGAAAGAGATGATTGTTTGAATAACGCCGATGGAGGAGTTGATGAGGCTCAGATCGCCGTGTCGGCTCCAGATGGGCTTGCCTGCCGACGACAGAATCATGTAGTGCTTGAGCTTGGACTTCCAGACCGCCAGTTTCTCGTCGTCGTTGAACTGCTCGCCCGTGTCCTCGGGGAGGGCGTCGAATTCGATATCGAAGTCGGCGAGGCGGTCTTGAGACCGGTGCCGGGGCTTCTCGAAGGGTTTCATGGTCGCCGATTGCGACCGTAGCAGGTTCCAGGCGGGGCTGCGCCGGTTGAACTCGCCAGCGAGGAGGCTCGCCATGTCGCCCGCAGGTCGCATCGTCGGGGCGAAGCTCATGACGCTCGCCGCATCGTCGGCCTGGGTATCGGCGAGGCTCGGCCGTCGGCTGGGCGTGGCATGGCCGCTCCTGGAGGGGTGGACACGGCTCGTGGATCGGACGAGGTGAAGGTGCCGCGGAGCCATCAGGGAAGGACAGCGTCTGGATGTCTATTGGGGTGATGGCGGTAGTGGCCGGGGCCTGTAGCGGATTGGAGTCGGGAGAGACGGCCGTGGATGGCCGAGGCGGCAACGGCGGTCGTCGCTCCTCATCCGGAGGAGGTGGTGTCTCCGGAGCCATTGTGGTGTAGTAGACGGAGGCGTTGCATCTCAGCGTGACCGTGACTCAGTCGAGCAGGTTTGGGGAGAGGCAAATGATCCCTATAAGTACGTGATGTCCTCCGCAGGTGCTAGTGGCTCCAACCCTGCCATCGTCTAGTCGTCCGAGTGTCGAGGCATGTTGACGTGGTGAGGTCATATCCAAAACCATGGTTGGTTGGCGAGAGAGGCCTCATCAACGTCCGAGAGGTACGTACCTCGGGGCCCTGTAGGATGTACCACTATAAGTTAGTATGTAGGTTGGTAGGATGAGGGGCGGCCCCAGTGCTGTCCTGTGCTGTGGCTGCGGTGGCTGTTGTGCTAAAAATTGCCTGGTATGGTGGTAAGAGGTGCCTAGCCCAGGTACACTGTACTCCGTACTGGAGGTACGTCCCTAGGTACGTCCCTCCCTTTGAGGCTGGTTTCTTCGAGCCACCCACCCCACCAATCACACCACTAGGTACCTGGCCAAAACGGCCACGTCCCTGCTGACGTCCCTTGATGGCTGGAGCCAAGCGTGGGACAGGCTACAGTGCCATTTACTCCAGGTGCATGTGCCTAGCATCTCGATGGCCTCGCGCTCTCCCATTGCGCCCACCACATAGCCCGCGAGCCCGGCTGAAAGCGATGGTTTACGATTCACGAGCCCGACGAGTTATGCCCACCTGCCATTCACTCGCCCTGCTCAACCACAACCATGGCGCTTGATCCCGGATCGGGTCGACGGTCGGTCTCCCCGATAGCTCGGGACGAGACTCGCCCATTCCCAGGCAGTGGAGGAACCAACTCGGTGGAGGTGCGCGATGATTGCGAATGCAGCACCGACTTTGGAGCTTGCGCTGACTTTGACTTGCTTGACCAGAGGAGACCCCGGCAAAGGACAAGGTATTCCGTCGATATGCCTCCGGAGTGGACAGAGTGCTGTCGCTCTTCGATACCACGTTGGAGGAGTGGGCGGATTATATATCATTCCTCAATAAACTTCTAAAGGTTCGATATGCGATGTTACAAGCTTGCGGCTGCAGAAAAGCTCGTTCTAACCCTTCCTGCTCAGGCACTTCAAGCTCGACCTTCGACTATTACAACGATACCTTCAAGGGCCACGGTTGCGAAACGACTGGCGCAGTGTCTTAACCCTGCCCTACCCTCCGGAGTACATCAGAAGGCCTTGGAGGTGTACCAATATGTGTTCACAGTCATTGGCAAAGATGGACTATCGCGGGATCTTCCACTTTACTTGCCCGGCCTTGCGCCCACGCTCTCCTTCGCTTCGCTCTCCGTCCGGTCACCCTACCTCGACCTGCTGGAGCACCACTTTCTCGCAGTGGACCCGCGATCTCTCCGCCCTGCTATGAGATCGATCATTCTGGCGCTTCTGCCTGGCTTGGAGGACGAGACGAGCGAGGACTTTGACCGGACTCTACGTCTTGTTGCTGGCTTTAAGGAGGCTATCCGACCAGCCGGGAGCGAGGAGCTTACGGAACAGCACTCCTCGGGTGACGATTACTTTTGGCAATGCTTCTTCCTCGCTTCGATAACAAGTCACAGCCGTCGGTCAGGGGCATTGGCGTATTTGGTGCGGTATCTCCCTGTGTTGGAGCCCAAACGAAATGACAGCTCCCCAAAGACGGAAGACGACGACCAAGCTTCATTGAAAAAGAAGATTTCACTTATAATAACATCCCCGAACCTGGTCTTCTGGTCAGATGCTTTGCTAGCGGCTTAGGGGATGAGCAACTGCTGATCCAGCGCGGGTTTCTGGACTTGCTTGTCACACACCTGCCCTTGGACTGCGACGTTCTACAAACCAGAGTGAAGCCTGGAGACCTAGAAATCCTGCTAAAGGCCGCCGCCGGGGTAGTCACGAGGCGTGATATGAGTTTGAACAGGCGTCTGTGGGCATGGCTTCTGGGACCGGAACCGACCACAGCTGACGACAAGAACGGGGCTGAATCTAATGAACCACAACTAAACTACTTGAATTCTAAAACCAGCTATTTCGAAGAATATGGCCTGCAGCCGTTGACGAAAGCTCTGTTGGACCTAATACGGGGTACAGCCAACTCCAGTGCATCTGAGAGGGCTCGTCCTTTCAGAATTTGCCTGTCCTTGATGGATAGATGGGAGATTGGCGGACTAATCGTCCCGGAGGTCTTTCTTCCTGTTATTGAGAGCGTGCGTCGTTTCCAAAACGAGACATCCTCAAAACCCGAATATACAGATGTACTGCGAAGCGCGAGCGTCTTCTTCGATGGCATAGAAAGCGGTCTTATTTACGGTGAACTTGTAGGGCTGCTAGCTCAAGCAATGGGCCCAGGAGCTCTCTCTGTTGACAGCCGCATTGACAAGCTGAACCTCGTCAACTTTATCCTGACCAACTTCAATGTCCGTGAAGAAGAAATGATTACTATCCATGCCCCGCTTGCCTGTCTAGCAGCTCTGGCCATGCTGGAAGACTCGAGAAGCCGTCAGCCCGCAGGAAACTCGTTTAGCAGACTGTCAGAGCAAGTTCTTGATATCGCCACGGCGCTGTTGGATCTTGTACCAGAGCGCACGTTTCGAGAAGACAATGGTAAACAAAAGAAAGATGCCTCAAAGCAGTTGCCCAATATGGAGGTTCTGAAGAAAATCAAAGATTTCTATGTGACCGAACAGGGCAACATTGAAGCTTCGCCGCCTCCTTTCAACTCATTGGAGTTTGGGCTACTACTTTTGCAGAAAGCTGTCAACTTCATCTGCGATGATGACAGTTCCAACTCTCTGGGAGACTGGGGCATTCGTGTCAGGCTATTAAGCCTGGCTCTAGTCAAAACCCCTACAGCATACTATCTGGACACTCAACGTCTGCTGGCTTTTATACAGCATCAACTAGCACAGCAAGACCAACTTCCCTTTCTCAATTCTCGTCCATCATCCATCTTGCCACACAGCTCTACAGCACTGAGAGAATCGAGTTGGCTGACCTATCTGCACTTGTCCCGCCCTTGGTCCGACATGCATGGTCTTACCTGTCTGCATCCGAGCCCCGGTACCACGTCGAATCTGTTCGTTGCCTCTGGCAGCTACAGACCGCTCTCTCAGCATTGAACCGCGATATCGAAGCCGCTATTTCAGCTATTCTCGTGGATTCGGGTATTGGTTCAAGCGCAAACTGCAGCGCCGCTGATATTGGGCGTACCTTTGGTGTCCTTTGGTCACATACCCTTCAAGATAACCAGTCAGATCGTCGTGGTTCGAAGACACCCTTGTTTGAGCAAAAGTTCATATTCAGACTCTCGGGGATGGACAACTACGAGCTCATGTTGACACAGCCTCTCTTCCTTGTCTTGGACGCACTAATTGATGATACTACTCAACTGCATATGGCTGTGAAGTCTTGGCTTAGTAGCATGGTGGGCATAGACAGGTATGGGTGAACATTACACATGGTCAATTCACGCTAACCAAAGTACAGACTCCTTCTCGTGTTTGTGAACAAATTATCAGGCCTACCTTTCCTCAAGGACACCGCTAGTAGTGGCGCCAATAACGTGATACTGGGAGAGCCGCTTATATTCTCTGAGGACGATGATCTTGACCTATGCCTGTACTACCTACGTACTCTCCATCATGTTCTTCGCTACTCCGGGACTGTCTCTTGGGCCGTCCTAGCCTCAAAGCACCTTCTCATCTCGGGCAGCGAAGTTCAAATAAGTTGTATGTTTGTCCCGTTTCATTCTTAATGAGTCTATTGCTTACACGTACTTAGCGACTGGGGAGGAAAACGAAATGGTGCTTCAAGAATTCTTCGTCCGGATATGCATGCGATGCGTCACAGCAGACTTACCGCCAACAGCGAGCAAAGAGCTGGTTGCTAGAGCTTCACACCTCTGCCGCTTTGCACTTACTACTTTGCATCAGTTCTTCCTGAGCCAATATGCTGGCTCGCTGTCCGGCCTCCACTTCGAGGAAGTGCTCCTTAACAGGCTTCATAAGTCAATCGATGGGCCAGACCCTACATTCAGATTCTGTTACTGGATGTTGTGTATGACTGCCTTCGGCTCAGAGACACACCTCCCGTAGAGCTACCAACATCACCAGGTTTTGAGAAAAAGACATTCGGTGCTGAAAGCGCACACACTACCAGGCAATCTCTAACTTTGAGTGATGCGAGACCGTCTGTCTCCCCACCACCGCCACAGCTGCTGAAATGTTTGCAAGCTGGCTTGAGCTCACCCAACAGCCGCCCCGTATTGGACAATTGGATTGCATTCTTCACCGAATGTCTACCTTTCTACTCGGACTCTGTTTTCCAGGTCCTCATTCCGCTGGTTGAGACTTTGTGCAAACAGGTTGGATCAACATTTTCAAACCTACGTGACACGTTCCTTGGAAAGTCTCAACCTCTGGCAGGAGATGCTGCCGTCCCGGAATCGACATTGATCCACTTACTTAACGGTCTTGAGCAGGTGCTCGCTCGGGCTCACGACCAGCTCTTGGAAGAAGAGGCTCGCGCGCAACTCATGAAGGGCCCTGATCAACCTCAGTCACTCTTTGGAAGCATGGTGTCGGGCGTTTTCCAAGCCGATGCCCCTCATTCACGCAGTGCCACAGCCAACGACCGTCTGACCGTTCATCTGGCCTTCCAAGATGCGGTTCGCATATGCTTTAAGATCTGGTCGTGGGGCCAGGGAGAAGAGGCAAAGGCGCAGGATCCCACATCATTGGCGTCTTTTGGCTACACCTCTCTTAGGATGCGTAACCGTGCAAGACGACTTCTTGAGCATCTCTTCACCGCAGAGACGCTGGAGTGCCTTGAAACAATTATTGATGCTTGGAGGAGCTCAAAGAGCGCCACGGATCGCTCCAATGTGTTCAAATTCCTCTCTTCCCTAGACGCTTCTCGACCAAGGCATACAATGCCAGCGCTCTTCAATGCTATCTATAGCCGAGCAAACCCTGCTGCTCTAGAACCATCAAGGAAGTCAACAATGACGATTTCTTTGCAAGACTCTGATCTCGTCGTTTTCCTGGTCGAGTATGCTCGTTCGCTGGACGATGATGCGATGGATGAGATCTGGCAGGACTGCATGACCTTCCTGAAGGACTTATTAAGCAACCCGTTCCCTCATAGGCACACCCTACCGAGTCTCTTGGAATTCGCCGCTATTCTTGGTGAGAAGGTCGACAACACGAACTTTGGAGAGCAGAGACGGATGCGCAGGGAATTGGGAGTAAGTAAGAAGTCGCCTATCCAGACAACCATTACTAACTTGAAACTAGGACGTCTTCCTCCGCCTCCTTACTGCTCTCTTCACTGCAAGACCTATCACCTTTGCTGAGCCGGCAACGTCGAACGGGCCGTCTGAGAAAGCCTCTAAGGGAGACCTCAGCCGTAGAACCACACTCGGCGGTGCCGGTGACGGAGCCGATGATGTAGTATACATATTGGCGTCCATCGTGCCAATTCTGTCAAAGATCCTCCTCGAGCCCGACCGTGTCCTCTCTGCAGCTAACACCATCTCGTCGAATGTGATCGGGCCGACTGTCCGCTCAAAGTCGTTTCCGGACACCGTCACAAGGAGCACGATGAAGCTCTTCCACGAGCTGACCAGGCTGCAGAACAACCAAAAGACATGGAAGAAGGACGTCGGGGAAGCCTTCAACGACCCTAGGTTCTTTGGTATGGACTTGTCGCTTGTCAAGGACGACTGGCTTCCGCTGCTGAGCCAGTGGATTCTGGCCGACAAGGAAAAAATGCCGGATATAGTCGGCCGCATCAACGCGCCAACCACGGCTGGCATCGTGTTCGGTGTGGGAGCAACATCAGCACGCCTGGAAGCGGACCGAAGGACCCAGCTCTCTCTACGACGGATTGCTACGTTGATTCTCGCGTCCGCCGAGGACACATTCGTAAGCGACCTGGGTGTAATTTCTGATAAGCTGGTCGAGCTTTTAGCCGCAACCTCGACCTCGTCCCCGTCATCCACAACCAGAGCAGATGTGTACATGGTTGTGCGTGCCCTTGTTCTAAAGACCAGCGCCATCCACCTTGCCCCGTTATGGCCTGTGGTCAATGCTGAGCTGCACGCTGCCATCTCGTCCGTCGCGGCTCCAGACCACAGCTCCCTGTCCGACGTCTACACGAACGCGTCAGTGCTCCAGGCTTGCAAGCTCCTGGACTTGCTCATCTGCGTGGCGCCAGATGACTTCCAGCTGCACGAATGGCTGTTCATCACCGACACTATCGACGCCGTTTATCGCTCATCGTCGATCCAGTCAGTGGCCCTGGTCGATGAGCTGTCCGAAGAGCTGGGCAATGTGACGCTGCAATCGACGCACCAGGCGGAGTCGGTGGCACACCTCGTAGCCTCAAGCTCGCAAAGGCGTCCGCTTCTGGGGCGGGCGGCATAAGCGACGACGTCAGCATCGAGCGCAGGGACGAGCTCGTCGCGAAGGTCCTGCGGCCCTTCTTTGGACAGCTGAGCATCTTTGCATTCGAGTCCACGTACGCAATGGGGACCCTGGAGTGGGATACATGCGCGCAGGCATTGCTAAAGGACGTGTTTGACGAGCGGAGCATCGTCAGGGCTCTGTAAGTAGTAGGAGGTGTGGTTAGGGATCTGTCCCCTCAAGGGTGTGCGCTCACGAGCCCATACATAGAGGTGGGGTGGTTATAGATTTCTTCCTTGATGGCGATCTTGGCTGTGGGTTCATCTCATGCATCGGTGTAGACAGCGTGTTGCAGCAAGTAGAAGCAAAGAATGAGACAGGGCACACACCCCGTCACAACAGCATTGCCAGTCTAGTACCTCCAGCGTCTCGTTTATGTCACAACGTGGAGCCTTGCTCCGTAATGTTTACGTATGTGCACCTTGTGTCGCGTTTCTGTAGGCTTCACTGACGAGCCATAAAATTCAAACACGTCGGTTCCTGGGCGAGCTCAAGATATTGGTCTGTCACTCTGAAGTTGTAGGTCTCGTGGAGTGGCAAGTTGACAGTAATAGCATGTACCATTCCAATACCAGGCACAAGACGCTCCCACACGATCAATTGATCCAATTCAACCCCAATAATGCCCCATTGGGATATCTCATCTAGCTCCCAATGCCACCGAGTATCATCTCCGAAATGAGCAAATGTGCGCCCGACTCATAACGGATCTAGGTGACGATCCACCTTGGAGACAACGTAAACCGTTCAGCTTTGTTGAAACGCAATTTGTGCATTTCTGCCCATCCTGGAAGGCATGGTTACAAAGACTTTGCTTGTGGTGTAACTCACAAAGCCCGAGGTGCATAGTAAGGCTGAAGGTGGAGATGTTCCTCGTCTGTTGGGGCTGAATTGAGCATAGTTGATTCCAAATAGTGTCGGGATTACACAACATCGGCCCAATAGCATCGGAGGAGAAAGGCGATTTGGGGGCCTTGTCTCACAAATCTGTCATTTCTCAATCCTTTTCATCGTTGGGAATCTTGTGGAAAATCTCAGTCCATCATAATCTATACCTGTTCTGCAAGGGCAACCTGCAATATCGGCCATGTCCACAAAGGATCACGGAATACAACCGAATGAGAGTAACAAAGACATTTCCAAGCTGAGATCTAAGCTTCGCTCTCCCAGTACAAGGCTTGTGTCACTTGCCATGTGACCTCATTTGAGGTCAGGGTCGGCAGAGACGCCCGTGTGATGAGAGACACCACTCCTCTTCTCATGATGATTCATTCATATCCATTCCATACACCCATTCCCATTCATACCCATTTCGCTTCTCATAATCAATGCTCTCAGATGATAACTGGTCCGGCGACTAAGGGCATCGAGCCTAACACGCGCTGAACGGCAATCTCATAGTACTCCCTGTCCATAACGGCGCCGTAGAATACACACCGGACAATCTTCTTAAACTCGCGTTTTAACGATACCAAGATATTGGGGTTCAAAAGCAAGGTCGGGGGAAGCGGCTTGCGAGGTCGAACCAGGCCTGAACGGGTGTGATCTCAACATCAGGATTGGTCAATGACAAGGCCAAACCATGAAGTGTAGCTAGGTTAATGCCCTGGCCAGCCCACTGCAAAGTAGGCGGTCTCTCTGGCTGGGTGTTGAAATTGTCAAGCTCCGAGAAGATAGATTGAGGCGCCTGCGCCATGCAGTAGGCGCTGGCCATGAGTGTATGGCCAAGAGCACCTTCTAGCATTTCTTCCTGATCTATCATGTGGTCCTCTGAGAAATGATCCCAGCAGACGTGCTCGAGCCTACATGGGTAGTTAGAAACTAGCTGTCAGTGCGTCTGCACTTGCTTCAGACCCCAAGAGGAGTCGAAGCTTCGGGGTTTGGGTTACGTAAACTTACGCGAGAATGAAGTTGACAGCCATCTGCTCTTGGGCAGGTGAGAGCTGGTGAATATCAGGCTCGCTACCAGCCGAGCTCGCAGCACTGAAGCTACTGGACCCGGAGGAGGCGGAGCTAACGTTGAAGCACGGCGTTCCCAATGTCTCGTCGACGCTTAACGTAACCGTGAGGGCCTCAAGGTCGATGTTGCCAAATAGCTCGCCAGTCGGTTGGGGAATAGCGGCACCAGCATTCTCTTCCAGGTTCTGCGCCTCAAATTGCATGCGCATATGCTCCGGGTCCGTTTCTGACGTGAAGGATGGCTGAGTGGCCAGGGGTGGCTGCTGGCCCTGCTGTTGCATCAGAGAGTCTTCTTGCTGATGTGGCTGCTGAACTGTCCATTGCGTCGCCTGCGACACGACATGGCTGGCGCCTGCCTGCCTCAACTTCTCCTTAAAGGCTTCGTTCTCTTTGCTCAGTAGTTGCGATTGGTGCTCGGCGCGAGTAATGAGTTCTCTGTACTGAGCAACGTCCTCCTCTAGCTTTCTAATGTACTCGGCTTTGCGTTGACGGTGTTGTATCTGGGCCTTGCGAACTTGAGCACGGCGGACTTGGGCCTTGTCCACACAGGCATTCGGGTCTGTTGAGGCATCGCTGCTATCTTTGGGTGCTGCATTTCGCTTAGCCCGAATTTCTTTGCCCTTTGAGCAAGGAGAGAAGCGTGTGAAGATGCCCATGAGGAGGAAAATGAAAGGCTTCTGCTTTGAGGAAAGAAAAGGGAAGATATTAAATGGGAAAGATGAGTGGCAATCTCAAATTTGGAAATGATCTTGATGAGTTCCCACTCGGGATGACTGGGCACTCTAGAACCAGCTGGGCTATTGGAGTAGAATAAGAGGAGCAATCCATTGCCCGTGCCCGAAGTAGGGGTGGGTGAAAGGAGACATGTATGTACTTGAAGATGCCCTGTATGGAATCAAAGGGCGCCACACGGTGTAGTGTCCGGGCATGCCATGCGGAACACCGAAACGGAATGACAAATCCGGGTAAGTGGGCGGTCTGAACGGATCGCGCCGTTAGAAGCCCAGCACCTTCGTGGGGGATGAATAATGAGACAAGGGCAACGGAGGCTCCATCTTTTCATGCCAGGTACGGATAATGGATATGTAAGAGGTGGGTGTAGGTAAGGATGAACAAAGTAAGTATCGCTCAACTTGTCTGACACGTGAGAAGGGAGATGACGCAAAGGCTAGGTAGGCGGAGAGCTTTTGGCAGGAACGATGTTGAATCATTAGACGGCAGGAGCCCAAATCGGATGGAATATGAGAAAACGAGAGAAAAAGGAAACAAGAGAAAAGAAATTGGAACAAGAGAAAGAAGGAAAAAACCACAAAAGGAACCAAAGCAAAGCAAACGGAGCATGTATACTCTGTACAGCGCCAAGCATCGCAACAACATGGAGGTACCAGAGCCGCATCCTGGCACCGGAACAAAAGGAACTGGCTCTTACAGGTGCTGTCCTGCTTCACTTCAGGGCTCGTGTTAGTCACAAACGCGATCTGCGAGCCCTTGTCCTTCTGCTTGCCCTCCTTCCAGAACGACTCAAACGTCGGCCGCGCTGCATCCTGCTCGGCCATGTCTGTCTGCCCCGGAGTTTGCGCTTCGCCTGCAGAGCCCGAGGGAGGGGCCAAACGTAGCCGGTCTGCTGGGTCGAGATCCTCGCTTTCTTTTCCTTTTCCCCTTGACGCTTGACGGGCACGTAGAAATCAAACTTGTCAGCTGCAAGTCAAATGTTACTTGCCTGCCCGAGACACACACACGCACACACGCACATATGCCCCCATGCAAGTGGTAGGCCGAGCGGGGACCAGCAGGGAAGATGGCGACAGAGAGCCAAGGCGTGCGCTGCGCAGCGATAAGGCTGTGAGTAAAGGCCGAAGGCGGGCGGGTTACCGCTATCTCGGTCGCGTGGACAGGTCGCTACGACCACGAACAGGGCCTTCTGGGTGCGCAGGAGGTCCCGAAAATCGAATCTAGCAGCTCTGTTGGTGAGAATCCAAAAGAGTGTGCAAGGACGGTTTTTTTGGCGCGCGGTCCGGGATGTGTGTGTGTTGCTGTGCCGGCTGATCGGGGTAAAGAGGCGAGGATTACATACATGTCTCCTTGTCCAGCAATGTATCCGAATTTGGCCATGCCTAAACTACCGACTCATCAAGGTCCCTCTGCCGCCTCCTCCTCCTTACCTTGTCACACCGATCAATCGGGCCCATTGTGGACACTTTCCAAACATCGCTTTCAAAGAACCAGGTGCGAGAACGGTATGGATTCAAGATGGATCTCTTTACACGGCACTTGCATGCATTCATCGTCAAAACGACACACAAGCGGAAATTCCAACAGCTCAGGCGCTGCGCTACCCATAAACAGCAGCCTTTCTCCTTTGGATATCTCGGGATTGGTATCATAGATTTGGAACATTTCAATTCGTAACTGCATCTATGTTTAAAAACATTTCATGCGTTCGTAGTACTTTTGTATACCGGTCCTTGTCCAAACTCCTCGCTCATGCCATGCATGTGTAACGCCAAATCAAAGTCCAGAAAATACCATGCGGAGAAACATTCATCATCAGCTCGCGAAATCCCGCCTTTACTCGCCATCTTCACCCTCGCTATCCGTCGCGGTTCCTTCTTCGAGCTCGTCGTCTCCATCCTCATCATCCATATCATCGCTGTCATCCTCGTCTTCGGCATTCAGGCCTGGCACTGCTTTCCAGTGCACGTAATCCCCACCAGCCAGCGCTTACTGATCGGTAATTGGTATGGATCAAACGGAAAGTAAGGGTCGAGCTGATGGAAGCTCTCGTCCTGTCCCTCGTACCCTGCGTCTCGTAGAGCACCGCCGGTCGAGTAGGTTGATGACAGGAACTGAGTGAGGCGGACACGCTTGTTGCTCTCCACCAAAGGATACACGTACATGAAGTTGAGCCGGTGGGCTAGCCGTGAAAACTCCTCCACGATGACCGGTGCACAGACTTTGAGAGGATTCAGCTTGCCAAAAATGTGGATCGAGAGGTCTTTCCTAGATGTTCCAATCCACTCCAGGTCTTGACCAATGTATGATGCTGGGTCCTCTGGGTCAACCACCTCGGGTGCCGAGAGCACCAAGTCTTGCCAACGGAAGCAGAAAATGTACAGGGTCGCTTGAAGCAGGCTGTAATACGGGTGGAATCGCTTGAGGTCCGGGCCACGGCAAATGGGCTCGTACTTCTTGCGATATTGCTCCAAGTGGTGGATGAGTAGCAGGAAAATGGTGCGCACCAGACTACGAGGAACGTGCGCTCCACGTGCGACAAAGCTTGCTAGGTAAGCGGCAGCCGCTTGCTTGAGCACGTTGGGCGTGTTGCCCTGGAAGGCTGTCGCAATCAGTTGACCACAAAACGCATCGGTAAGGCGCTCGTGTAATTGCGCAAAGTGGAAGATGAGAAACTGGGTGTGTCTCGACTTGTAGGTTGGCAAAACCATGTGGTCAAACTCGCGGAGAATGGTGGTGAAGACGTCGAAAGCTTTATCCGAGCCCGGATTCAGGAAATGCGGTGTGTACACCTTGAAGAGGGTGTCTAGAACGGCATCCATTTTCTCGACGCTCTCTTTGACGGTCTTGATCCTAGCCGCTTCCTCGTCAAAATCGGGATCGTCGCTATCAACCGACTCGTTGTCGCTTTCGTCCAGCTCGTCGTCTTCCCAGTCTGAAGGTTCCCGAGCTGTCTCCCGTAGCGCGTACATCACCGCTGTCGTGACGTCGTCATCCATGTCTTCCAAGTCCACCTGCATTTGTGAATCTATCTTAACGACACGATTAAGTATTAGATCAAAGACCTCGTCTTGCAGGTCCGCAACATATTCCTTTACTCGCAGGATATTGTGTATATATGCCATGTGGGTTCGTAAAGATTCGTCCGGGAACGGAAATTTGGTGTTGAGGAGGTTTTCCAATACTGCTCGAGCAGCAGGGAACATCTGGATCAGATACTGGAGGGAAGAATGTAGCCGATCCCGCATTGTCTCGCGGCTGATTTCAGGGAAGTCGGGAACGGACCACGCCGATGGACGGCTATCGTAAAACTTCTCTACCATCATGCCGAGGACAGGCATAAGGTAGGAGCCCTGCGCGCTTACCAAAGCGGCAAGGAAGTGCGTAAAGACCTTAACAAACTTCTCGTCGCGGCCGAGCCAGGAGCACTTCAATATCGTCCTCACAAGCCCATTGCATTCCTTGTCCTTCAAGATGGGAATGCAGCTCGTCAAAGCCATGACATAAACTTGCAACTCATGGGGCTTCAGGGTATCGTCCTCTTCCCCAACGACAGGAGGTAGGTATCGCTGTTTATCGTTTGCGAACAACTCCTTTAGCGTGTCGTACTGTCCATCATTGCCACGCAAATGATCCTCCAAGGCGGACCGCACTTCTATCTTGACCTCCTCCATCGTACGCCCGCCAACTTCGTATGTGACGTTTCGAATATCGTCGAACAAGACCTTGCGTCGTTTGCTCGGGTTTTCTATGGGGTCGGCTTCGTCGTCATCCTGAGCCTTCCTCCTCCCAAGCACGGAAGCGGGTTTCAGGATGGACTTGATCAGGGTAACGCTCTTTGTAACGGTACCAGACAACGTCTTGGCCATCGGAGTAGTAAATGGCCGCATGGGGTCGGTTGATGACAGCTCCGTTGCTGTATGGTAGATGCAAAAATTCGGTAGGTGGCGTGACGGTGGCGGCGTCGCTCAGACAACAACTCGACTTCACAGATTAAGGTACGAGCATAGGCTTCTTAATGCACTGCGATAGAGGCAAGCTGCAGGCTCTCATGTTCAAAGCGCTCGCAAAATGGATGTATTGACGACTTCGAGCGGCGGGCTGAGAGTCGTCAAAGGAGGAGTCCCACGAAGGTTGGCAGATGTGGGAGGGTAAACGATGATGGTGGTGGTCAAGGCGGGCGGCTCAGGCAACAGGCGTATTCTGTAACCGCCAGTGCTGTTTTTTTTCCTTTCGTTTTAGTGCCAATAGATATTTTTTGCTAGAAGTGGGGTCCAACACGTGCCTATTTTCTGAAGTGCGTTAAGACGTTCAAGCTTAGTAAGGTTTTCTATTGCATCAATTGGTCACTTTCTCGGGTCTCTTCACTCGCTGATGGAGCTCGCCTCCACTCCAGCGTTAGAGCGTATTAATCAACTTCCTACCTACGTAATAGCAACTTTTTTTACGGAAGAGATCAATTAGATCACTAGCAAAGAAGATTTTCCAATATCATTCATCGAGTCTAGCAATACATATCTTTAGGTGCAAGCAAATACAAGACACTACTCTACTCCCAAATCTCATCTATGCTCTAATCGTGGCCTCTTGGTTGGTTCCATTTCTGCTTACAGCCAACTCCCACCAACGTACGCCCTTCAAATGTCGATGCAGAATACCCATACCGAATACGCTGGCTCCTCGTTATCTGTGAGATATCAATAGAGTCCAAGGACCCCACCTCGGCGGGTACACGTATGAACTTAGAGCCTCGTACCGTATCATTGTTGAAGTATACACAAGCACCTCTGGTCCATCTGAAAGACACCTGAAGATGATGCTCAGGAGCCCAGCAACGAAAATTACGGTGCAAGAAGATAGTGCAAGAGAATCCCATAGATTCAGCACCGAATATACCAAAGTGGGATTAATTGTTTCTGCCCGCGCTGTCGCGTTTGGCTCCAGTAGGGACCTGTCCGCTAATGTAATCCCTATGTCGTAGTTACTCAATACAAGATACGTACCTATTTTCTAACTGTGAGAGGCGAAGACTAAACTCGCACTCGTAAGTATGATTGAAGAAGTCGCTTTGTGCCGGAAGCCGGTTGTTTGTAAGGGACGGGTCATTGAAGTATCTAAGAGCTAAGTCGTCTTTCAGGCCGTCAGAGAGCGACGCTTCCCGGCAAGCTCTTAGATAAATGGAAAAATGTTCGCGGGAAAAATAGCTAAGATATATCTTCACATAGGTGAGTTCGGAAAGAAGGTCTTTATGCCATGATAGTGCTGTCAAGTAGGTACGATGAAATACCCCGGCGATACTCAATGCATAACTCAATGTACTTCTGCTTTACATCGCAGTAAGCGACTACGATTCGACTTCGAGACCATCTGTATCTGTGGCTGCTTGTGACACCTTGAAAGAGAGGCCTTTTCGAGTCAGCTTCTATTCTGGTTACGTTAGCCAACCAACCCGGACTGTTGAAGCACCAGGGTGTCTGTTACTCTTCAAAATGCTTCTCCCAGGTATGACTTCGAATGTCAAATATACCAACCAGTACTCATCAACAAATCCATCAAGAGCGATAATCCACGCAAATTGGGTCATGTTTCGGACTGCCTGAACTCCCTGCCATGTACTGTTACCTCCATCTGGATCTCTAGGACGCTTGCCATCGAGAACTTTCCTCCACGTTCATCAATGGGAAGTGGCATCGTATAAGTATAGTAATCAAAAATGGGAAAGTTTGAGCATGGAATATCAATGTAGGCTGATTCGAAGAGAGTGGTTGTGCTACCAATTTGTATGTCACTGGTTGGTACACTGGCAAGGACAGAATACGTCTCCTGACGGGGAGCTGCAACCACCTCTCACCATACCCCTGAATCATAACAGTTCTGTGATAAGAACGGGATCTTGATGTTGCCCCAAGAACCCATGGACTCTTATCTTGTGTTTTCTGGTAACAAAAATAGCGCTATGAGCATGGTAGGAAAGACGCCAAGTCGACCTCTTTATCCATTCCCTGCTCAGAACCACTTAACCATATGTCTGCTAGGCCTATTTTCTGGGTTGTATCCTGGCATGTAATACTTGCCGTGGTCCTGAGAGGCTCGAAGTGAGACCGAAGTATGCGGAGGATAGATTGAGCGCCAAGTGGTGATATACAAACCAAGATGAAGCCTAGGCACTGGATTTGCAGATATTAACATGCGTCACGAAAGTTTCTCCAAGCGTTCAGCTTCCAAGCAGCTGTTCAAGGTAAGCTAGAATTTCTCCTTGTTCTGACATCCAACGTGCCATCTGATACACCAGACGGGGCCTTACCTTAGTTGAGGTCTCACTATTTGGCAACAGCATAAGGGATTGGAAATCGGCATGACCTTCTGAATGAAAACTGATAAATCATTCAACTGAAGGCTTTTTCAGTAAACAATAAACACACGAATAAAAAGATGACAAGGGTGAATGCCAAACTAGACAAAATATCAAGCGCCTGTTAAGCGCCTGTTAATAGTGGCTGTAACCTCTTATATCTCTCCTTTCCCGAATCCCCATGCGATATGACCATTGTCTGTGCCGTAAACTGCAACATTGTGTGCATGAAGCTGAAATACTTATATCTTACAGTTCGCCTCCTGCGCCACGAAGAGACACTCTACGTCTAATCAGTTTAGACCCCAATTAGGAGGAAGCGAGCTTATGAAGTGTAGTAATAGTGGATATGGTGGCACCGGATATGGTATTGAAGGATCGATCGATTTCTATAATTACCATACCAGCACCAATTCGGTTGTCATTGTTACTTGTGTTGTAAAAACACAAAGGAACGTGAACGAAAGGCCGGTAATGAATGAGTAATAAAGGGAGCATCACAACATGGTCAGTATTTTGAGGATCGATATTTTCAGTACTAATAGATCAAGATTGTTGAACTTCTGTATCTTGTGCCAAGACTGGGATCACATGCGTCCCAATCGGCCTGCATTCCGTATCCCCAGCAAGCGCCCAATTGCATTGCTGCAAATGTACGTCTGCTACGTGGATCGACTGAAGTGAAGTAATACCAATAAAGGAGTCTATCATCAAGATTGCCCCTGAAATCCATGAACCGAGATTCTTCCTTCGCGCCGTCAAACCCAGGATATCATTTACACCCATAGCTAGCGCGGTCAAATAGCCCATTTGCGAGAGCCCACACGTCGATAGTTGTACACACTGAACACTTCTCCGTCCAGGCTGTCACCGGTATCACGCAATCTGGAAGAAGGCGCATCACCAAGGCCTCGGCGGGGAAACCGTTCTACGACCAGGGTGTGGCTCTCCGGTTTTCTTGACGTGTCCGTGAGCTTCGGTCCCGTAGCTTAGTAGCCTTCACCAGCGGCAGCCCCGTTATGGCCGGCTTGCGAACCGTACATGTAGTTTGGATCCGTGCCGCCCTCGACGTTGTTGGAGCCCTCTGCAGGCGGGTATTCTGCAACAGGAGCGCCGGCATCGGCCTTTTCACCTGGCATCATCGAGTTGGTCCAGCCACTGTTTTCCATGACACGATCCCGGTTGGACTGGTTTTGTTGCTGCGACGTATATTAGCCTACACATCTTCGAAAACATGTGCGGTATCTCGGAGGGCTTACCTCGCGGTATTTCGACAAGTAGACCTTCAAGGCTTCAGAGTAGTTCTCGAACCCAAGCGAGGTCATGGCAAACAGGATATCCTCGCCGTTAACAGTCTTTCGCTTTTCCTGCTGGCACTTCTCGGAGGCTGTCCTCACATCGTCAGCACACTGTAAGCCCATGCAAACGCCAGTACATGACAGGCTGTTTGAGATCGAAAAGCAGCCAGTGCGTCCCAAGAGGTATGGTAAACAACAGCGCCAGTTTTCCCATGATGACTTACCTTCACTAGTAATGAAGGAAATGAACTCGCTGACGCACTCTTGCATGCATTCCTTAGCCTCCTTTGCAATCTTAGCATTGTCAGGCAAGGCATTCTTCATAATGCGAGCAACTGGAGCAAAGTTTCGAATGTTAGCATCAAACTCGTCAACTTTATCGCCTTTAGAAGATGTCGACGAGCCAGGCGCGGCGCAAGAAGCATCCACCAAGGCCAAGGACGAATCGTCAACCATGGCTAGATCAGCTATGCGAGGCTACTGAGACGAGTAACGCGCCTCAACTCGACGAACAAATCACGAAGGGCCCAGCGACGGGGGCAGACGAGGATGAGAGCACATACCATTGGCTATGGGCAACCACCTATCCTGCTCCTTGACCCCTCAAATTCGTAGCCCGCAAGCTCAGTCGACTGTGGGTCTTGCTGTTCATTCATTTGTCCTTCGTCGTCGGGTGACTGTGCACCATGGTCGACATCCTTTGGAGGAGATTGGGGGAGTCGGACATATTTGGCTACCTGCAGCGGCTGCTAGCGTCCCTAGTTGATCCGCGCACGGGTTGGTACAGCTGGGGTCTGGCGATGATGTGTTCACCTTGGCCACGTCGCAGATAGTAGGGCTAGCAAGGTTTTGGGTGGCGGGTTCCAGCTGCAGAAATGCGTCAGCCGGTTCCTGACCTGATCGCGCTCGCGCCGGCCGTCCCTGGCCCGGGGCTTCGGAGCTACCTATGACGCCTTTGCTCCAGGCTCCCTCTGATGGGAAGACGCGAGGGTGGGTAGGGAGGGTGCGCGGGAGCCCGATGGGAGTGGATAGGCAGAGGCAGAGGCAGACATAGAGGCAGAGGGAGGGAGGGACGAGGAGGAGGGTGGGCCCGCGACTGCAGCAATCCACGGGTCCGTCACTACCTACCTAACCGTATGCGCCGACTGGATATTTCCAGGCAATGGAGGTATTGGCAAGGTAAAGTCGACCGGGGCGTGTGCAGAACACAACGGTCCAGATATCCGTCTGGATTCTGCGGGCGGGAATAGAGACTAGGCGCTAAGCCGCGACTTGTTGACCGGCACACGGGAATGCGCTGGGCTGCAACGAGGCTGCGGAAGAGGTGCCTTGCGCTGGACTCGGGAGAGCGCAGACGGGAGGCGTCGCGCTTGTCGACGGTACGGAGGACTGGGAGTGCGACTGTGGTCGGTGTTACACGAAGGTGCCGGGCGTTGATGGGCTGGCCGCTGGCTGTCAATCCGCGTCAGTCAGTATACGGCCTTTGGCAGACAAGGGTGGCAGACAAGGGAAACAGAACAAGAGCCAAGCACGGAGCGAGGGAGGGGCGTCTCGGGATTCGCGCTGGTTCCTCACTTACATTCGGGCTTGAGAAGAGGGTGTCTGAGGTGTCTGTCGCCGCAGCTAGTTGCATGAGGCAAGGTAGCAGGTGGAGAGCGAAGACGGACGTGGGGTAGCTATTCTTGCAGGATGCGAGGATGAAGCCCAACGTGCGGTCAACAATGAGCGGGCTGGGATGGGATGTCATCAGCGAAAACAACAATGGGGCGGGAACCTGGGGAGACGAAATGGGCCCAAGCTCCCATGTTCCATCCGGGCAGGTAGATACTTTGCCAAGGTAGCTGAGCTAAGGGGTACAGGTGGGTACAGGCCAGGTATGGCAATAAACCTGCTTGAGGAAAGTACTGGGGCGTACTTCTTGACTTTAGTTACTTATTCTAGCCGCCACTATAACTGCGTTTACCTCCAACTTCCATCTTCTGTTACCAGAGTTGTAGCTGCTCCATTACTACAGTGCTAACCTCCGACTTGTGACTTTAATACACAAGACGGGAACCTACAGGTTACCCCATGTTCAAAGGTACAAGCTCTGGTCAGGGTTGTTCAATCGTCCTGCGGACTGCAGAGGTGTACATCTAAGCCCAATGCAACTTATGCACAGTTTATAGTGCATGCCGACTTTGATATTGACGGACCATGGGGGTTAGAACAAGCGGGTTCTCAGCAACGAGGCGGTGTGTCTGAACGCAAGTCTACTAGCAGGATTCAGGCCTTCTAAACACGAGTTTAATCCTTGCTCCGGCCGCAAAAGGTAAAGAGAACAGGTAAAACATGGCGAAGCGGACTTGGCTCTTCACACCCTTCTGGGGCTCGAGGGGATGCAATGCTCTGAATGAGTTGCTGCAACACCGGGGATGTGCTGCGACCTGTCCCGCTAGCCCAACTGGCGAGTAGAAACACTGCCCAATGCAATGGTACCGGGATGGTGGGTGATGGCAGCGCATTATTTGACAATGGCTCATCCTCGAGAACAGTTGACGGACATGATTAGCCCGGTGTGGTGGGCCTGCTTGTCGTCACTTCTCATGTCGGAGGCTCTAAGTCAACCAAGCCTAAACTCCTCCCCAGAGCCTTAACCATGCAGTTGCTTGCGCGCAAGGTAGCCAATTAGGCTACGATTATATCTATGCCATGCCAACGTCTAGCTTGACGGCATGGGATTGAACGTGGCTTGGCCATTCCGTTCCGTTCCATTCCATAATCTTGTGTGGTTAGAGTGAATTATAGACCAAGCATGATTTCGTTGATACGTCTGACCGACCCAGACTCTTTTCAACCAGGGAATCACTCGTCCCCCGAATGCGCCACTCTATGCCCAACTAAGGCCTTTAGAAATTGGTTTGGTTTGTAAGAATGCAACCCTATGTTATCCCTCGCGTATACGGGATCCCATACGCGCAGCAGATTATATTGCCGGCTTGCGTTGCCGCGGGCCTGGCAGTGAATCCCAGTCTGACGTGAGTTGAATTCGGAAGCAGAATGTGAATCCTTGCGCACGTCGCATCGCCTCATACGCAATAATTTCCAACGCACGTGCATGAGGGCATATTCACGAAGAACTGACCGGTTACGATGCCACTCAACATACTAACATGAAGATGCCTATCAAACTACTGCCTGGTCTCTGCATTATGTTCATCCCTTGTCTTCATGTCGAAGTGGCCTCTAATGTGTAAATCTCACCACAGTATTCTCACAAACGAAATTATTCACAGCGAGACAAATTTCTTAATCTACGCACCTGTCAATCAAACAGACATGCATGCATGCAGTCAAGCCTCGTCAACCGGTCATGGCAGCCTTGGGGTTGTGCGTCGTCGGGCATTGAGGCGCGACCAACTGCCAGGCTGCATTGCGTCCAATTGTACAACGCATACACACCACCTCGAGATTGCCCCGCGCCAGGCTGCCCTGCATCATCATCATCCTTTTGGAAAGCCCTTCAGAAGCCGTGATTGTCGCCGCGGAAACGGCCCGTAGAGGAGTACATGGGAGGGTAAGAGTGCATCGTGGTGGCTTTCAGAGCAAGCGTCCATGTGGCAAAGATACTTACCATATCAGCACCTTGCTAACGAGGATCTCAAAACACATGAAGATGATCCTCAATCACCATGACGTGGTGCTTCGGCCTTGTGAAGAAGCAGAACCGAGTTGGGACAGGAGGTTTCTTGAGTATTGTTTTTGAATTGCTCTCATGAACTCATTGCTGCACTACCTGGACATTATTCTTCTTCTGTTTGGTGGGTCAGTCAAAACCTGTCGATGAGCATCGGGGTTAGGCGTTCACATACCTTCCACTTATCCAGCTCGTCTTGTTTCGATTTGTATTGCTTGACAAGGTCATCAAGCACCTTCTTGAGGCCGTCCTGGTTTGTCTTCACAGCAGGGACGACCTCTTGGACCGATCCTCTCCACGAGCACGCCGTTTATGAGGCGGAAACACTTGCGGTCTCCCGGTAGGGGCTCAAGAGTCTCCAGCACCAACCTGCAAGGAAATATCAGTAAGCTCTTTGAGTAAGGCAACAGAAATTTTCACAATGAGGTCAAGCCTCAATATCTGGGAATGCGCCGCTCATACGTCGGCTCAAAAGTGAAGGCATATAGAGTAACCCAAGGATCTGGCCACTTACTTGTGCTCTTCTGCCTCCTGCTCGATATCGCCAATCTTCTGAGCTATTTGTTGCAACGTGTTCTTGTAGTTGCTGTACATAACCTGGAGATCTGGACGGAATATCAGTGAGCAATCCATGCTTTACGAAGGTGGC
Organism: Albifimbria verrucaria; assembly: GCA_020081605.1. NCBI lineage: Eukaryota > Fungi > Ascomycota > Sordariomycetes > Hypocreales > Stachybotryaceae > Albifimbria > Albifimbria verrucaria. The sequence continues at coordinate 1,669,142 of JAHREC010000049.1, forward strand.
ATGTGTGCCCTTACCCTGCTGCTTCTTAGCAGGTACCTGAGCTTGGGAAGCCATGATGCCGGACTGCCACTGAGGGTCAAGGGTTATCCGATCGTAACAGGCGCACAGGGAGATGTAGTTCCCTCGCGTATGGCGGAGGAAGTGGTTGATGCTCAACAGCTAAGCAATGAGCCTGAGGAGGAGAATGAGTGCGGATACCTGTTGTAGCGGCTGCAGGTACCCTCACTGCGCTGTTGCTGCCAAAAATACCTTGAATCAGAGCACCGGAATCTTTCAGTGTGGGGCTGATAAGGCAAGGTCACAGCCAAAAATCGAAGGCTTTAGTTCCGTAGATCCGCCGCTACTTGCAATTGGTCTTCTGGCGCCGAAGCGGTTCAATTTCAGTATCGAACGACGTTTGGTAGACTTGAAGAAGTATACAACCGTAACGAAAATGCATCCCCATCTGCATACCAAGAACGCACTGGGTATCTATCACCCTCCAGCATTCTCTTCGGCCCTTCCGCTGACTTGATTAACTACACAGCCTGCTCAGAGGTGATCGCCGCCCTCGAAGAGTGCCACGCCAAGGGCTTCCTCCACAAGGCCTCCGGAGGCTGCAATGATGCCAAAGAGAGAGTGAATCAGTGCCTGCGCGAGGAGCGCGCCAAGGTGCAAGCCGAGAACAGAGCCGCGGCCCGAGCCAAAGGGACCGAATCAAGAATCTCGAGAAGGAGTTGGGCATGTAAGGACCAACGTCCCAGGATGGCGATACTACCCATTACCGACTGTACTTTCGATGCGCACGGGTCATATATGTATATCATGGCGTTGTAGCGGGTGGGCATTCTGGTTTGGTTTGGTTTGGTCACGATAGGCCATGTACGATATACGAATAATCAACGAAACCACTACAACATCAAGCATGGTGGGCTAGGAGGAAACTGCACGCTTGCACATTCAAACAGAAAATTATGTCCGATTATGTGTTACTAGTTGCGACGGACATCCCTAACCATTTAAAGATTCTGTCGGAAAGCATTGCCAAAGGTAAAGAGTCCGAAGGTGGACAGGAGACTCAGGACAACAGGAACAGGCTTCCTGAGGCGGATGGCGCGGGGAATGGATGCGCCTCCAAGAATGATGGAAGCAAGCAGGCTCAGCTCGACGCCATAGGGCTGGCGGTTCTGCTGGCGGTAGCCGCCCAGGAGGTCTAGGTGTACGCTCGTTAGTTCAATGTTCATCAGAATGATTCGCAGTGGCTATGCGACAGAGGTAGAGGGTCACGTACAGAGGATACCAACGGCGGAACCGGCAATGAGCGAAGGAACAGATTTGCCCTTGATGTATCCCATAAGACCGCCACCAGCAGTCAGGGCCCCCAGGATGAAGGAAACATTCTCAAGTTGTTGGTTGGCCGCCTGGCAACATGTCAGTTACAGACTCTTGTATAGCGTCGACGGGCGCGCCGGCCCAGCGTAGCATACCATCTTGTCAGCGCTGGTACGGTTCAATCGGTATTGGATTTCTTTTCCTTTCGTCGTAGTCACGGGCGATGCGATGCTGCGCTTGTTATGACAGAGCTCCCTCAGCAGAGTATGTAATGTCGTATTAAGCTCCGAGCTGCCTTGGTGGGTGGTCAATGGGCCGTCTGACGATATGGTGGGTCCCTCGCACCCCAGAATTCGAGGTACCTGCCACCCAGCCAATCAACATGCATTTTGGAGCTTTCGTGGCCATTGTCCTCCAAAGCTCACTGTAGGTGGAGGGACCGCTGCTTGAACACTGGCATCACCAGCACCTCCACGATACAAACGTCTCCCAACGATAGGCGTCGCCGACCCAGCAAACCCGCCAAGGACTTTCCCACCGCCCGGTCGTCACAATGGCAAAGAAGAACGCCAACGCCCGCGAGACGGCCCCCGCGCTCGCAACGACGACCTCAGCTGCTCCTGCGACCCCAGTAGCCTCCGCGCCAAAGCCAGCTGCTCCCGTTACCACCCCAATCCAGCCAAAGCCTCTGCCTGTTAAGACCGGAGCGGCAAACTGGGACCAAGTCCTTCAGAATGTTTACAACTACTACATCAAGGAGACGCCGCAGCGTACCAAGCTGATTGACGCCTTCCTCGCCTTCCTTGCCGTTGTCGGCGGCCTGCAGTTCCTGTACTGCATTCTGGCTGGTAACTACGTACGTCTTGCTTTGGGGTTGGGTCATGAACCAAGATCAAGATGATTCTGACAAGTTAAACAGCCATTCAACGCCTTCCTGTCCGGTTTCTGTGCCACAGTTGGACAGTTCGTCCTGACAAGTAGGTGGTCGCCTGGGCTCTCAGCACCTGTCTCATACTGACATTTGACAGTTTCCCTACGCATCCAATCAACCGAGGCCAACAAGAGCGAGTTTCCTTCGGTATCACCAGAGCGGTATGAGCGAGCATCTTGCCAAATTTCCACCTCCTACCGCGTTGCTAACAGGCGCCCTTCTAGAGCATTTGCCGATTACGTATTCTGCAGCCTTATCCTCCACTTCTTCTGCGTCAACTTCATAAACTGAACTGGGCGCTTGCGCGGTTTGCTGTGGGCAGTGGGACAGGGCATCTGTCAAGGCCAGGGTGTCCGTTGTATCATACGCAGTGGTCATAGGGAGCATCCACAAAAGAAACGGAGGGGCTTTCTGAAGCACTATATCTGGGAGATCGACTGGGGCTTTCTCTACAACATGAATCTTCTACCACAATCTAGCTCCTTACGCCGTCTCTATCCAGCTTTTGGCGGGCCTCCAGTTGTTTTGGGTGGTGGCGGCACGTCTGAGCCTTTGCCCTTTGGTGCATTGTCCAGCTCCCGGCTCTTTTGCTCTTCCTCCTTGAAATAGTCGTCCATCAGCGCATTCGGGCCATGTCCACGTTTCTCCTTCTTCTTCCCGCCCCTTGTAGGTCCAGCGGTAGGAGCTGAATCGACCAACTGTGCCGGTACTAGATAGTCTCCGCCTGCGGGTGGGGGTGTAGCAGTTGCGGAGGGTATAAAGACATTGTCGCTCTTCTCATTCACGTCTCCGTCAAACATCATCTCGCCCGGTGCGTTGACTGGCTCACTTAGCGGCGCTGGCAGCCGGTGTAGCGCTCCGTATCCTAAAACACACCCAAGAGCTCCCTCACCGCCCCAGTCGCGGGTCGGTTGTATCGTGACTTCTCTAGTGACATTGTATTCGTTGTTGTAAACGTATAATCTCAACGGCCTGCCGATGTGATCTTCGACCAGCTCACCCAAGGCGCCTTCGCCGTGAAGCACACCTTCCGGGCTGCCGAGAATGTAATCGCTGTAGGGAAGTAGTGCGGCGTTGTCGGCAGGTGATTTCGGTGCGACGTCAAGAACATGCCAGATGTTCGCTGCGATGGAGATTGGTGTATACTGGAGTGAGAGGCCAAGCGACGCAGTGTCCGCCGGTACAGGCACATGCATCTCTCGTGTACGTTGACCCTACATGGTTTCATTAGTTATCGCCCGCTTGGTCGTACCTCGAGTCGAGGTTCATGGGAGCAATAGTACCTTCGCATTCCATAGGCCTAGTGTAACTGTTCCGCCAGCGCAGTTGCGCACTTCCTGTCCGAACAGGGCTGGGTCTGGGTTATCCTGCTCTAGTATTAGATTGGCTAGGCATAGGTCGCTGCGTCGGAGCGGCTCACAATTGGTCTTCCATTGATCCCTACAATAAAATCGAACCAGGGCTCGATCGCCAGCTCGAGGTTGGTGTTTCTCAAGACTTGGAACCCAAAGGAGCCAAAGTCCTGGTTGCGCTGCTGCGGGACGTCGCCATCAAGGCGAGAAATAAACCGATTCAATGCATTAAACATGGCTGAAGCTATGTATCTGGTTGCACCTTTCCCTCAAAGTCATGCGGTGGATATATGCGAGGGACGGCTGGATTGGTGGTGCCTGTGAGAGTGTCGTATCGATTGTAGCTGTGGAGGAGCTTCACAAGGTACCACCTCATCGCAAGCTGGCCCCAGCCTAGCCTTGCAGTCTGGTCTCGAGTGCCAAGACACTAGTCATTCTGCACCAATCAATATGCGTGCTCTGTCTCGCAGCCTTGTCTATCGATAAGGACTTATCTTCAAGGTACTGACTGCTCAAGCCAAGAGCCTCGGAAAGTACAATCGTCTTGCAGGTTGCACCGCTTCTTCAACCTCCTCGTTTTGAAATGGCACTCCGCTAACATTTTGATCGAGAATTTTTCTTTGAATCATGATACCAAAACAGTTTGAGAGTATAATCCGTATCTGGGCATCACCTTGACCATGAAATCTCAACGCTTCACCATCGAGCCGGCTGAACAGCTTCCGTTGACAGAGGAATGCCACCATTATCAAGGCAAACATGAGGTGCCCTGGGATATACAAAAGTATCTTCTCTCATATCATATCGGCTTTGGTCACTTTCACTCACAAAGCCTCTTTCAGGTACTTTTCCCAAAGGTATTCCATCTTCTCTCTATACGACGAGGGAGTGTGTATGACCGATGATGGCTGGTTTGGTGTCACACCCGAACCAGTAGCCAAGTATGATACTTTCTCCTCCTCCGGCTCTTATTTGCGTGGGTCTAATATCGTTCCCTTAGCCAAGTCGCTGTGGACATCTTCAGCTCTTCCACTGGGAAAACAACCATTATTGATACCTTCGCGGGATCGGGGGCAACTCAATTGCATTTGCGCTGTCTTCGCGTTGGGAACGAATCATTTCTATCGAACGTGATACCGCCACTCTTGCGTGTGCCCAAAACAATGCGAGCATCTATGGTGTAGAGCCCGGCACCATCACCTGGGTGAACGGTGACAGTTTTGAGTACCTAGACATGGCGATCAACCACCCAGAGAAGCTACATCCACATCTCAGAATCGACCCAGATTCGACTGTGGTTTTCGCTAGCCCACCTTGGGGTGGCCCTGGTTATAGGACCGATGAAGTCTTCGACTTAACCACCATGCAACCTTACAACATTACTCAGTTGTATGATGCATACAAACGAATGGACCATGCTCTATTTCTGCCTCGGACTAGCGACATTCGTCAAGTCGCAAAATTAGCTCCTAAAGAGCAAAAGATCGAGGTCGTTCAATACTGTATGGAGGGTGCAAGCAAAGCCATGGTGGCTTACATTCCAGGCATTTCGAGCCACGAATAATGCTACGTGAGTTGATGATCCGTATTCAAGCCTGATCAAGATTTGGTTTAGCTAGTCTATTTCATGTGTGCGTTATTAGAGGTTCATGAATAAATGGTTTCAACATGCCGCCAATAGCGCTTATAGGATACGAATGTTCCTCAAATATAGACCAACAATTCCCGTGCAGGCGTACTCTTTTTTTTCTTCTCTTTGTTACTTCAAGCTTAGTCTTACCATTGGCGATACCCGTGTATCTTGTTCAAGGGCTATGCTCAGGCTTGGTGAATAAGTTGGTTATGATGTGAGCTCCAGCCCGTCACTCCTCGGTTTGTGATTATAATAGAAGCCTTTAAGTCGCTCTCTCCCACAAGATTGTTCAAGCTTTGGCAGCAAAACATTTGCTCCCAGGTTTTGGTCTATTTTATTATAATTTTGTTTGAAAAAACTGCAAATAATAACTCCATATATTTGTACGGAATGTTATATAATTGCAAGGCTGCGGCCTGCTGCGCCAAAATGTCTACCGCTTGATGCACAATGATGCGATTCAGGACTACGGTAGACACCACTACAAAGCATATATAATCTATTCCGTCGCATAGCCTATTTGCCTTGATTCCGGTACTTGCTATCGTATCCTCCTTTCGCTTCAATGAAAGGTTCATTTACCACCAATTTACCTTGGCGAATCGCTTTCGAGCGGGCATCGCCCTCAGATTTAGCTTTCGCCCTGGCGGCCTGAAGAGCTTTGATGCTATCGTTAATGATGTCAATATGCACGCTTAATGGAAGCTGTATGGGCGTGTTGGTGTGGTTCTTGAGCTCATCAAACCGCCTCTTTAGTTCATTCAGGCCAGCACGGAACTCTGTTAACTCGAGGAGAAGCCTTTCATGAACTAAAATGCTCACTGCAAGCTGCGTTTCCACCTTTCCAAGTGTATTGATGTGTTTCTCGCGATTCCTATCCCATACGCTGCTGCCAGCAACCAAAGTCCAAAGCTGCTGGAGGGAGTGGGCTGGGTATATTGTAAATCGTTCATCTCTTGCGAGGTGTAATGACTGATATCTGCCAGGTATCCCTACTATACTTGAGTAGCTTAAGTGTGGCTTCGGCTTCATCAATACGCTCTCCGACGACCTGAGAAGCGTCCGAGATGTGTCCAATATACCGAGCAAAGACTGTGCTCTCCTTCAATGGAGGGGGCGATAAGAGCCAAGAGATAATCGACGTGAACGAGAATTGAATTTGCTGACTCTGTGATTTTTCCATTTCACGCAATCGAATTAAGGTCCAATAATTAATGCTGATAACTCTGGTGGAAAGAGAATGGCAACGGATGTGAAAGTCTGTGACACTGCCTATCGTTTCTACAGTGTTGTCAATGTAGCCGTCGAATAATGGGAGAAGATCGTCACGATGCTTCAGTTCGGAGTACTTGACGTTAGCACGCAACTGACGCATGACCAACTCAGAGCGCACAAGTTCGTGATTGATGCCAGCCGTCTGGACACTATACTCTAGCACTTGCAGTGTTCTACCCTGCACGCGCATGAGATCCTCCACCGTCGAGGTCAAGGCCTCTGACGTCTCATTGCCTGTAGTCACAGGCGCCGTTGAGTGGGCACCAGGATGGCGCAAGTGTATGGAAACCTGGAATACGGCACAGGGGTACTGAACCCAGAGGATGATAGACCGAACAATTAGGGTAAATCCATTGTACTCCAGGGATGGTGCAAAGAGGTGAGATGATGGCGTTGGCTGAGTATGCAACCATGTCCGTGAGAATGACACAAGCTCCAAGCAGAATGCAAATGGCCATGCAGGCAGCCACTACGCTGGCCAGTGGTGTTCTTACGTAGTGAACAGCAAGTCGGTTGACGTCGAACAGCCAGACAGCAGCATCGTACACAATCGTTCCCAGGAAATTGATCAAGTAGTGGACCTTTCCCATGGTGGTCAGCTGGTCCCTCTGTCTGTCGGCATGAGATGGTGACAGCTCCGTGTCGGTACTGTTTTCCGTCTCTTCATCTGTTTCGGAAAAGGACAGCTGTTTTCTCATCTCTCTCGCTGCGTAGCCCAGCTCTGTGTGTTTCTGGTCTTTTGTGTCATCGTCAAAGTCGCTGAAGTCGTCTTCTTCTTCGTCTTGGCTTTGGCCTTCTTCTGCCTCCTTCTCTTCTATGGCGAATTCAACAGGAGATAGGCATTCTTCTGGCTCATCGGTGTCATGAGCTGAATTAACCGATTTTTCCTTCTCCATTACCTGGCTGTATCGCTGGTCCCTGGTGGTTGAGATAGTTGGGGGTTGATTGTGTTCCTCTTGTCGTGGAGTACTTCCCATATCGCCTGCGGATGAGGTTCCTCTTCTACTTCTTCTGGTCTCATGGTAAGTTGCGGCTGTAGAAGTTGTCTCGAGCAACTCGGTGTCGGCCATGCTCTGAACTCGAGATCCTCTTTTTTCACTTGCTGATGAGCCTCGTCGTGTCGTTTGCCTCGCCATGTTGTCACAGGAGCCGCTTGCAGCTCGAGGAAAACACGGACGTCCTTGTCGGTGACGGTTTGCTGTAGTGTAGTATGTAGTTTCTGATGAATTGGAGAGATTCGTCTTCAGCGCTCGGCCTAAGCCAAACTGGAGAGGAATGAATGGTGTGAGATGAAGAGAACGGGGGACTGTATGGACAGCACAGCACTAGAATGAATCAAGTAGCTCCTGTTGAGAGGGATACTGAGTCAAATACTTTTGAAGTGAAAGGAGAACAAAAGACAGAGGGCGTTCGAACTGGTGTATTTATAAGAGACTGTGCCATAGAGATTCACCTGCTTTGGACCGCATCCGCGCAGCTATCCGGTCAGGCTGGTCTGTGTCCGTGTGCTACCGTAGAGTACATATATGTATATACATTACTGTACATTCAAGTCAATCAAGTGAATGTAGACCATGTTGTTTGCCCGTGCGTTGAGAACAAAAGAAATGCACATGGCCAGAGCTCAAGCGTCCGTCTGGAGAGGATGGATGAAGCTTCTCCAAAGACCGACTTGCCAGGTGGACTTACACCGTTCTTTTGACAACTCTTTCTCCAGCTCTTATATACAGTACGCATTAAGACGAGCCAAAACATTCAAATTACTAGTGATAGCCATGCAATGTTCATGTTGCAACATGCTTGAGATCAATAAACCTCCTGTCGGCTCGCGTTTGTGTTGGAGGGTTGGACGGTTGACGGTGAACATGCCCTGAAATGATGAAGGACCTAGTTGGAGCGAAGTGCAGATATCTCAACCGGCGATGGACAAAATATTGAGAAATAAACGATTAAAAATGTAAGGGATTTATGATAACATAGAAGGTAACAAACTACAGAAATTATATGTTTTTCCGAAGCTTTTTTTTTTTTTTTTCATAACCATGGACCTCGTATCCTGTTAGAGATCGCAAGGAGGCGGCACTTTTATTCTCCCATGGTAGCAACAAATTTTCTTGAAAACATCGCTCTGTTGGATTCCACTACATTTATTGCTGGAAGCCTTCGTTTGTGACTGAAAGAGACGTTGGAGATGTTGACATCAGTACAGTTTGTACAGATTCTATGCACTGTGATTTTGCCTGCCAATTTTTTGACTTGATGAGGGAATCATTGGGTCTGCACTGGAGACTACACTATGTGACCCATCGTCCACCATAGCAATTTTCACTAAAACAAAATCGACGTCTTGCGCTCGCTGCACCACGGTCTCAACATGGCAAAGGATAAAAAGAAAAACTCGGACGCTAAGAAAGCCAAGAAGGTCGGCTTCACCTACACACTCTCTGATGATGCCTGATTATGAGCGACTGACACCCTCGGTAGGCTGAGAAGGCGGCCAAGCAGGCCAGCAAAGGCGACAAAAGGCCAAGACCAAGGCTGCCAAGATCGAGGGCAGTGACGCCGAAGATGTTGATCTGGACGCTGTCTTGGAGGAATACCGTCGTCAGCAAGAGCAGTTTCTCCAGATCACCGAGACTGTGTGTGACGCCCCGCCCAAGGCTCGGGCTGCGTCCACATTTCTCGCTTCACCCCACGACAGCAACTCTCTGCTGCTGTTTGGCGGTGAATATTTCAACGGCTCCCTTGCCCAGTTCTACAATGACCTGAACATTTACAACATCAGCCGCGACGAGTGGCGCTGCGTTACCTCTCCAAATGCTCCCTCCCAAGGTCAGGCCACGCATGGACGAGGGCCTCCAACCCCAACTTTGTCTACCTTTTCGGTGGCGAGTTTTCATCTCCAAAGCAGGGTACCTTCCATCACTACTCGGATTTTTGGAGGCTTGAGCCAGGTATCCGGGAGTGGTCCAAGATTGAGGTCAAGGGCAAGGACAAGAGTCCCCTGCTCGAAGTGGCCATCGAATGACTTACTGGAAACAATACATCATCCTGTTCGGCGGTTTCCAGGACACCTCAAACCAGACAAGATACTTGGCAGATTTGTGGATATTTGACACGATCAACTACGTGTGGCACTCACCAGCCCTGCCCCAGGCTCAACTGAAGCCTGATGCCCGTTCCTCTTTCACATTCCTGCCCCACGAGCAGGGAGCGGTGCTTTATGGAGGATACTCACGTGTAAAGGCTACAGTTGAGTCAAGCAGAAGGGTGGCAAGGGCGTGACTCAGGCCCAGAGGAACGTCTTGATCCCCAAGGTTCATGAAGACTGTTTCTTCCTGCGCATGTCCCAACCTGCCGATGACTCGAACCCTAACACGCCTCCCACGGTTCGGTGGGAGAAGAGGAAGAAGCCGGCCAACACACCCGCTCCATCGCGTGCCGGAGCAACCATGAGCTGGCACAAGGGTCGTGGCATCATGTTTGGCGGTGTCCACGATGTAGAGCAGAGCGAAGATGGCATGGACAGCGAGTTTTTAATCAGCTTTTTGCGTGGAACATTGAGCGCAACCGTTTTATGCCTCTTGCCTTGCGAAAGCCACGGCAGCAGAAGAAGGTCGCTGTAGAGCAGCAGCGTGGAGGCCGCCGCGGTCGTGCTCAGGCGAACGAGGAGGAGCTTCTCCGTCAGCTGGCTGCGCTGGAGACCGGCAAGTCGATCGAAGATGCTGACGGCATCGAGCTGGAGAAGAAGGCCGAGGAGGTCGATGAGGAGGCTAACCCGGTGCGAGAGATGCCGGTCAGCATGGAGCCTCCACATGTAAGGTTTAACGCCCAGCTCGCCGTGCAGGATGATGTACTCTATATCTATGGCGGCACGTTTGAAAAGGGTGATCGAGAGTTTACATTCGACGACTTGTATGCCATCGATCTTGGCAAGCTGGACGGATGTAAAGAAATCCACAACCGTCCTGTTGATGACTGGATTGTAAGCACACACCTATTCCCTAGAACTAGACAAGACACTAACACGGAGCTACAGGAGTCCGAGGATGAGGAGGATGAGGAAGACGATGAGGATGAAGACGATGAGGGCGACGAGGACGAGGATGAAGAAATGGAGGAGAGTCAGTCCACTGAACAGCTACACACGCCTAGCAAGCGGAAGAAGGCACGCGATGAAGTATCTGAGGCTTCTGCAGAGTCGCCTACTACTCCCACCTCGACCGAAGAGGAGGATGAGACTGAGACGGCTGCCACATCTGTGGATGACGGCCTGCCTCACCCTCGTGTAAGTTCTGCCCCCTCTCCTCTTTTCAGTCATCGTCAGCGCACAGTTTCTAATAAGCGTTTCTATTTAGCCATTCGAGTCTCGACGCGAGTTCTTCGTCCGCACATCAGCCGAGTGGCAGGAGATCCTCATGACGAGCCTCCGGTGGAAGAACATCCAGCCAGAGTCGCTGACGATCAAGGAGATCAAGGCCAAGGCGTTCGAGCTGAGCGAAGAGAAGTGGTGGGACTGCCGCGAGGAAATCACGGCGCTGGAGGAGGAGCAGGAGGCGGCTGGTATCCAAGAGGTGGTCAGCCTGGCGGAGCGAGGCGATGCCAGTGCGGGAGGCGCAAGGAGGAGGTAATTATATGCGAAGATGTAGGAATGTCAGAGCACCAGTCTTACGAGGGCAACATATTACATGGCATATACACAGCTTTGGATATCATCTTGCAAGAACTTCAATATAAAATCTACTCTTGCCTCATCAGTCATCCCTCATATCTGCCTCACTAATGCCACACGTCGTTACAGCGCCGCCCCTTCCATGCAAACCCGAGACCTGTCATATACACCGCGATGCTTCCTCCAAGATCGCTCAAAACTCCAAATCCTACGGCTGCTTAGCCATCGGGGGTACTCCTGTCCATCGCGCTCGACCTTGGGCTCGCAAGTGCAGCGCTCCTCCGCGGGGATGTTGTCCATGACCATAGCGATGTGGGCGCCACAACCCCACCATGTGGACTTTTCTACAGCGAATGCGCAAAAGAGCGCAGCATGTGAGCTCGCTGGTATTGCACAATACGGGGCTTCGGGAGGTTCAAGATGTGCTTTCTTGAGGGAGGTTGACTCACTGCAAGTATCGCAAGCTGCCTTTCTGCACATGATGATGAGTAGGGGCTTAGTAAAGTGGTTCGAGTATGGCGAGGCAAGTAATGATACAGAAGCGCAGTGCTATTTGGTTGGCTTTGCGCTCTTGGGTTGCTCTGGATGAAGGAGTATCAGATGATGCAAGGTAGAAATTGCATTTACCTTATCAGCGTTTCTTAGTCTTGCCTTTGGGGTCAATCGATACGTTATGTGACGCATCAGTACTGGTGGCCGGTGTGGGTCAACCTACTTCGATCCACGGTCAATCTCCTAGCTATGGGCTGCAAGATGGGGATCAGGAACAATTAAATGGTTGCATATTTCGACTATCCGCTGCTCTTACTTTGATTTGTTGGTGCGCCCGCTTCCGACGAGATAGGCTGGTCATGCAACTCGAGTATGTTCATCAAACTTCGTGTTATAGCTACATAGAAAACGTATGAAGATGGCTAAATCAACGTTGTGGCTCCATGAATGCACCAATATGACTGTCCATACGAACAGGCCGCCTATGAATCAAGTGTGGCAATCTTGCGTCTTCCTCAAGTCTGCTCCGTCATAGCTCGCCTCCGTCGTCTGGCTTTTCCTTTCGCCTCTTCTTGGCAGCCTCCTCGCTCTCGACGAGGGAGCGGATCAGGTTGACGGCTAGCTCTCTGCCTCGTGCAACTGCTGCCTCCGTGGCGTCCGCTGGGACGTGGAAGAATATGACCTTTCTGGGGCGCTGTTCCTTGTAGAGCTGGGAGAGCGAGGAGTAGTATATAAAATCGCAGAGATACCTGCCGGGGTCGTCTGAGATGCGGAGGTCTAGATCCTTCTGTGGATTACGAATTGTATTCCCTTTGTTAGCCAGTTCTCTTGAAGGATTATGGAGGAGGGTTGCCGCTCCAGACTTACCGCGCTGTGCTGCTGCCAACGTGACCAAACATCGGGCACGTCCAGATCTGTCTCCAGCTCATCTGGTAGTCCAAACCAAGGCCAGTTTGGGCCATGTCGTGTCTCGTCATCGCCAAACTCATCTTCGAGCTTTTCGCCATCCACATCAGGGGCGAAGTATCCGGTACGGTGGGCACGGCGCTCGATCTGGTAGATGGACCCCGGCGCAGCCATGCCGATATGGATCATGATATCTGGTCTCTTGGTGGGCCGTTGGCCATCGTCGTCGCCATTTCCATCCTCCGTCGGCTCCCACAGCTTCGGAACAAGGCTCCTCACGACCTTGTAGTTGACGCGAATTGGCTCCGGGTACACCTGGATGCGCACCTCAGGAATGTCGGCGGCGGCTTGCCTCGAGCCCGGGTCCTTGGCCCGCAAGGGAGGCAGATGCGAAGGTAGCCCTCGAGCAATCTCCACGACGGGTTAACGGGGTAATTCTCCCTAAAGGGCTGCGCATCGTGGTCTTAGCATTCGAAACCCGACGGACGGGGCCATGTAAGCCGAGGAGGTGAAGTAAGACATAAGACATTCGAAAGGCAATACTCACACCAAAGCCGGTGACGAACACGGTGACCTCGTCTCGTGAATCAACTTGCGAACCCATTGTTCTGAAAGCCACGGCCTCGCAGCTTTGCGAGACAGTCGATGTGGATATGTGCTGGAAAGCAATGTTGGAAGGGACCTGCTCGCGGGGAAGATGATGGGTATCCCTCATAGCATCTTACCCCACACGCTACCCCGACCCTCAAGGTACCGCCAACAAATCTCGTACACCAGCGTGTTGTCCAGGCAAACTTTACCCGCCCATGGCTTCACTGCGTTGGGCAGATGCAAGCCTTAGGCTTTTGCTATGATCCTTCGGATATGCACGGCAGAGTGGTTGGGATGTTGGGCCAACAGCGTCCCTTTGCATCATGGGCGGGGTTGGTTACCCTGGACCTCGAATGATATCCGTGATGTTTGTCACCGCACGAAGGAGAGTGTGTCCCATGGGCATGGGTATGTGTGTGTGTCTTCTGCTTCTACTGCTGCTGCTGCTGCTGCTGCTCGGCCCTGGTGTTCTTCTCTGCACCCTCGGCCGTGGGAGTCATCAATCGACTCCACGCCATTACCTCATCCCCAATGTTCGTGGATCCGCATCGGCCAGGTAGCGAGTCCGCTCGAAGTTTAGCACAGCGGGATTCGGACCAAAACTCCCTTGGTAGTTAATCGTGTGCTCGCTGTTTTGTCTCCCGTTGGAAGGCGATGGACACTAGCCTGGATCTGGAGGCTCCGTCCCGATCCTGCGGAATTTCCACCTACAGGCCCCTCCGATTATTGGGAATGGCATCTCAACCGTTGCACTTCTGACCGCGAACAAGTGTGTAGAGTTGACCGAAGAGTCATTCGGCCATTCCGTAACACGGTTTTCTTCTTTAATCCTTAAAACTCGTCCTTTTCTACAACTAGGTTGTGACCTACCTCCCCAGTCATTCATCCCAGTACAGAAATCACTCACTTCCACCGCCAAAAGCCCAAGCCTAACCTATACCTAGAATCTGATTATCAAGATTCAATATGGGATCGCAAACAGAAAACGCCTCGGCGCCTATCCAGGTGTCCTTTGACGGTTTCCTGTTCGACATGGATGGTACTATCATTGATTCAACGCCCGCCATCGTCAAGCACTGGCATGAGTGAGCATCCCCTATTTTCATTACACACTGAACATGGGCTAACGACCATCGCTCTCCATAGAATTGGAAACGAGATTGGTGTTGATGGAGCAGTCATTCTAGAAACGTCGCATGGTCGACGAAGTATAGACGTTCTAAAGATCCTTGCCCCGGAGAAAGCAAACTGGGAGTGTAAGTATATCCCCACGCCCACTTTTCCAGGATCATAACCTAGAGACACCAAGCTGACAGACGGCAGATGTTCGCCACATGGAAGGTCTGATGCCTAAGCTGTACGGACAGGATGCCGTCGAAGTTCCCGGCGCCAGGTCTCTTCTCGATGCCCTAGTCTCCCGCGGCAGCCCCTGGGCCATCGTAACCTCTGGCTCAGAGCCCCTTGTCACCGGCTGGCTCAACGTTCTCAAGCTCGCCACCCCGAGCACCTTGTGACTGCTGAGTCTGTAAAGAACGGTAAGCCCGACCCGACCTGCTACCTCATAGGCCGCGCCAAACTCGGCCTCGAAGACACTTCAAAGCAGATCCTCGTCCTCGAGGACAGTCCTGCCGGCATCCAGGCCGGCAAGGATGCAGGCTGCAAGGTCCTCGGCCTTGTGACGAGCCACACGCTGGAACAAGTCGTCGCCGCCGGTCCAGACTGGGTGGTCAAGGACCTGGACTCGGTGAAGGTTGTCGGACATGAGAACGGCAAGATAACTCTTGAGATCTCCAACGTACTGGGGAAGAGTTCATGATAGAAAGGCAGGATTGCCTGGGAAGCTATAAATTAGACTGTCAACTTTTATCGTTTATAGAGTGTTATTCAGAAAACAATGCTTCATGGGGACTCGACGCTGCATTGCATCTTCCGCAAACAAGCGGAGCCTATAACACCGACCTGCTTGTCTCATGTAAGAACGAGTATGACCCGGCAGCCTCTGAGCACTCCCTCTTAGTTCCAAAGAATATCAGTTTTTCCCCTCTGGCTGAGATTTGTCAGACGGAGGGTTCTCTCCGCACACCAAGAGCTCTTTTCCAAGTCTCAGATTAGGCTGGCCATGCACTTGCGATGAACATTTCGCTTCGTTTAAGACAGTTCAAATGGCTTAGGCAACAGACAACACATGAATGCAGGGCTATGCATGTCTTGGCCGCAAGTACCGCCATGTTGGTCAGGTGCAAGAAACCCGCCCCAAGTTTGCGAGCCACTAGGCGCGGGTCGAGACAATTCTCTCTACGCCGGGTCTACACCTCGTGTGAAACATTCCCAATGGCAATGGCTTTTGTTAAACAGTCTCTTGTCCTCTTCGCACGGAGATTTACCGCCACTAACCTATACGAGGAGAACCGTAAGCTTTGCCATCTTCTGGCGTATGCGGAGTAATCGCATCTCGATCGGACTTTCGTCATACGATATGCGTGCATCTGCAATCCTACTAAAGTATCTACCAAGGATTAGGGCGTGCAGGAAAAATAACACCACCGGACAGCAGGACGCTGTTACACTTCATCACACGACAGCTCGGATATTGATGTAACACGTCATACCCAGAATTAGCACACGCAGGTACGAGAGACAAAACATACGCAGACGACAGAGGTCATTGGTGTTTCACTGCAGCACTCGTCTTCGCCTTAGCAACTGCCGAGAAAAAGCAGGTTTGGAGGCAGCTGTCAACAAGGCAATGACGAGCACGCTGCCCGCATTTTGTGATGCAATGCAATGCATCTCTTGTCCTTGGCTTCACCCCAGGACTGAACCGAAATCAAGTCAATGCAAGATGCAAGGCCTGGGGGCTGGCGGACCATGAAATGGCTTTTTACGCCATTGGCGTCCCAACCAGACAAGAAGAGAAGAATGGGTGAGCTGTTGCATCCTCCACCCATTAAAATGCGAAAAGGCAACGTTCCATGGATGGCGATGGTAGGATGAATATGATACGCAAGGCCCAAGCTTCATCACGATGGAGAGAAAACTTGATCAGTCTGGCCGCCAGAATGACGATGAAGAACCAAAGAGGGCTGGATAGGAGGCCTGCCGTGAACGTTCGTACAAAGGGGACGCCAACATTTCCGAGGACCTCTCCGTTCCCAACTGATTCATTACGTTCTTCCATCTTGTCGTCAAGCCACGCAGAAGGATAATTCAGCCATCAGCAACCATGACGATAAGGTGCAGATGCTTGCTGCAGCAATATGGGAGGCGGGCAGGCTCAGCATGGGTATGTTCCTGGCTCCCCGTCAATAATCATAACGGCATGCCGGCTCACAACCGCAACGGGCGTATAAATGTGATAGGAGGACACAAGGCGAGCGAGACCATTGGTAGGCAGGCGTTGCCCTCCCTGAACGACAGAGGGGAGGAGTGCATGTGACTATCGTGAACCCAGGGTCGGCAGAAAAGCCGTGACGGCAGCCAGGGAAATGAGGCAGAAGCCGGCAAATTGCGGCGCAAGTTTGGCTGCAGCTATCGTGACCCAGCCAGCTGGAGCGGGCCCCTCGTCTGAAGTGGTCTTCCGTGAGCGCTTCGCTGGCGCCATGTCTGCCCCTGAAGGCTGCGTGCAAGCCCCTCAACGCCCACTCAAGCATCAGCCCGGATGTGGCGAACGATGTGACATGCGCAGGCACAGGTGACGTCTGACTCGAGGAGATTGCCGGGCTGCGTGTCAATATTTTCTTTTCTGGCTTGCTTATACCTTGTTTCTCGCATGATGGGGAAGGGGTGGGTGTGAGAGGCTGCATTGGGCGAGACGCCGGGCTCATGGCTGGCGGTAGGGCACAGGCTAGGATGTCTGCTCGGGATTGAGGCTCAATCGCGAGCGAACAGGCCCATCTGGCCGCAAGCGATGGTGGCGCAAGACAATGCGTTGAGCAACCGAGATGGACGCACGGATGCGTGGATGTTGAAGTGGAGGTTTCAATATTGAGGAAGATAGGGCACGCGTGGTGTTTGATACCTACGTTGATTGATTGAGGCAAGGCAAGCCATGGACAGCCCTGATTTGCTGGCGACTGCAGCTTTTCAGGCGTGCAAGTACCGTGACCGCTCTCTTCCAGCCAGTGAGGAGAGGCTGATGGTTGATGGCTTATGTAAAGGTGCAGCCTGCATCTGTACGTACCAGGTACCAGGTAACACTTCATTTCTTGGCCTCGGAAGAAGAAACTCAACTGTGGATATGGCAAATGATTTTCTTACGATTATTTTCAGGTAGGACGTAATAAATCACGAATTGCAATATCCGAAACCCATCGTAGCCCCAGACCGCTATTCCAGCCAAAGCGCATCCGGCCGGAAGAAGAAAAAAAGAAAGAAAAAGGCACCAGAGCCGGAAGCTTGGACTCATCACTAAGGGGACGTACCCGAGGTAGAGACAAGCGCAGCACATACTTACGCTTACCTACCTACCTACTGACTTACCTACCTACTTACCTACCTACATATCCACCACGCTATCTTGCTGACGGCGTGGGCCCTCTGGCAAGGTAGCAAGAATGAGAAGCTTCTTTTAGGTGGCACAGCCTGCCGCAATCTTGGGCCCGCGAAACATCTCGACCCCGGCGACTTAACGCACGTATTATGATGGTACCTGCGCGGCCGACGGGACCAAGTACTGTACCTTAGCAAAAACCCTCACAGCAACGACAACAAACAAATAAACAACCGACGACGTCAATATCGGACGTTGTGTAAATTACCGTGGCGCGCAACCCGATCTATTGAACGGCGCAATCGCCATATTGGCGTCTAAAAGTGGATGGTGAATTGCCATGTGTCGCCGAGGAATGCTGCTCAACAGGAGACCCCACAGCCCTTTGGCTATCCTGTCCTTGTCCCGTTAACCTTGACGGTTGCATGCTTTGGGGGCTTCCGACGCGATCTTGGTGGCTTCCGCAAGGCTACAAGGCTTGTTGCGACGAGGAGGAGCCACCAAACCACCCAGACCCATCGCACACGTGGCCGTCCGGGACCGACTGGAGCTAATCTCACCCGTGCCCCTGGCCCTTGTTCCCCATTTCTCAACTTTGACGTACCCCCCTCCTCTGCGAAGGAGAGTTAAGGCTACTTACCTATTTTAAAGCCAAATTTAGTGCACCACTGCGAAAAGACACCTCTCTAGCTCGTGTTATCGTTGTCAATGTTCAGGTGCCTTTCTTTGTCTGCCCATCTAAGGTTTTGCCGTTGGCCTAGCTCCGTAACGTGCTGGTCGATTTGGTTGCCAGCCTGCTATAACGCCTGAACTGTACAACTGCCATAAATACGCCAGTGCGCCTCGTGCAAATATGATGCACTCTAAATAGCTATTCTCTGGCTGAATAATTGGCAAGCAAGGTTTCATACACCCCAATAATGGGCATGAGGTGATGCTTAATGGGGCAAGCCTCGCGCCGCCTCTGGTGATGCATGCACCACCGGAATCACAGGGTGGCACCTCAGATGCAGGGGAACAGGGTCAGCGCACCGCTACCCTTCCCGCGCGAGCGAGGAAACAGTCCAGAAAGTGTGTGATGGAAAAGTAATTTAGCACTAGCACAGCTACTCTCCGTCGTGGTGGGCAAGGGATCCCTGTCTAGACAAGCCGAGCTGGGGTTGGGGCGGCGATGCTCGCTTGGTGTCGATCAGGTAGGTCTGTTGGGTCGACCCACAATGTAGTAGTATTTGGTTCTTCCGGAGCAATCCGACGGGCTCTAGAAGAACATTTTTCGAAGCTGAACACAACGAGGCCGGGATGCGATGCTGCACTGTCGAGTCAGTCACCATCTGAGACTGCAGCTGCCCGTTGAGCAGCGTCGGGTGTGTGGAGAGCTGTGGACTGTACGCGTGCGAGCAGAAGAGAGACAGCACCACCGCACCCTCTCTGGATCGATGCTACCCAATCCTGCCGGTGCCTTGGTTTTGGCTCTTTGCTGTACTTCGTCGCGCGCCCAGATAGAGCGCCGGGAATCTTCAGCAAGGCCCTGCCTTGGACCAACGGGAAAGTGTACCCTTGTTCCTATCCGTGGGGGTGTGTGTGTACGTGCGTGCGTGTGCGTGTATGTATGCTCAAGATGTTCAAGGTCCGTCTCTCAGAGAGCTGAAGCAGCTCGGGCGCCTTGCCCACCATGGGACGGCCCTCTCAAATCGCCCACTCCATCTCCACACGTCAACCAAGCGGTTGGAAACGCCGTCGCCATTACAGATGCGCTACCCTATTCTCGTACGATGTCAAGAAGCTTGGCTCGTAAATCGTCGAATAGGAGGTCTGCCAGAGAGTTGGGACGAAGCTTTGGTAAAAGGAGAACAATTTAAACAAACATCCAGCATGTGCAAGTGGCTAAGAGCTTAGTGCCGCCGGCCGGTCGGCGCCATACAGTAGCTCTTCCCAGATACCTGGGCCCGATTGACGGAGGGCAAGACGGAGGGCAGGACGGAGGGACCATCTACATTGGACCAAAAGCAAACCGTCGCACTTGGCGTTGGCTCTGGGCGCCGCTGCCCGGACCAGCTGCGATCTAGAGCCTGGTGTTGACGTTGAGGCGAGCAGACTGAAAGTATGCGTGCGACTGGACGGAGGGAGTGGGAGGGGCTAGGCGCGGAGGCAGCCGACGCTTGAATGTGGTCACGAGAATGATGATGACTTGCCTAGAGATCAACAGGTCCAGTGCCTGGTCGCTTGCGATTGCCGACGTTGCAGTCGAGCTCCTTTGGTCACGCTGCAGCCCGTCAAAGCCTGTTCTGGCATCATGGGCTTCCACGTTGGGAAATGCAATAAGCTTTGCGTTGCCTATTCGGGGCGCGAGAGTAATCTGTAGTGCTGAAGCCTCCGAGCCTCGCTTCTGCTCCCTCCACTTCCAGACTCCAAGCAATGTCCCGCTGAGAAAACCTCCGGAGCCCAATCACAACGGGCAACGACTGCCGCAAAGCTTAACCCCTTAGAATCTCGTGGCCCTTGCTTTTTTTTCTCCGTTGCAGCGTCGCGTTGCCATGCCTCGTGGGCGCCTAACACGCGACTGGGAAGGGAAGAAAACAGTTCACTCTCCACTGGCTTGACCGTTTCCATCCGCCTCGTGGCCTGACTTTGCGGTCTAGATTGCCCCTCTCAACGTCCCTGTGCCGCGCGGCGAAGAGCGCATACCAGAACCTCGCGGGAGCCGTCGAGTGAATAAGGAAGGTGATTCGTTGGCCTACGGGCCTTTACCCGAGACCGATCAAGACGGTCCTGTCCCCTGCTAGGGCTTCTGCTGCGTTTGAGCAGTGAGCGAGGAGATGACAGACACAAGACTGCCTATTCCTAATTGCTGGAAGATCCCCACCACACTAAGATCTCCCCAGAATGATCGACCGCAAAATTTCCGAATATGCCTCAACAACCAACTTTGCGTGCTAGGCTCGCCTAGATCCGTCATGCTACGCCCCGGAACCAAGAAAAAACCACTTGGCCGTGAGTCTCTCAGACGTCCTAACCGTATACCTGGAACGCGCTACGCCATGTGTATTCAAGCGACGTGCGATGGCGGTGGAGGACGTCTTTGCGCGGACTCCTCTGCTTAGTTCCCTTCGCGACATGCCCACCTGCATTCCCAGTCCAGCACTGCTCCGGTGACGGTGATGGTGGCAAAATGTACTCCCTCCCTCGACGGGGATGCTCCCGGCACCCATCATACTATGTAGGATGACCCGGCCCGTCCGTCGTCACCGAGGAAGCGCCTCCCACCCCCTCAGAGGATGGGTGCCTTGAGGTGCTCGCCAAAGTTACCTACCGCTGGTTTGCCTCATTCCTGTCTGGGCAAGTAGCCTAGCGTATGCTTGTCTCACTTTTCGGCGCATGCTGCTGCAGCATGGTGCGATGCTAACTGATTTTGTCGCTTCCAGGAGCCTATTTGGCTCACCCAGCGATACAATAAATCCGTGCACGATACCGAGCCATCTTTGCTCAGGTGGTGAGCGACCGGCCCTTGTTACCGTTCTGGCCCCTAATACTACCAGGGTCGCGAATGCTGAAAGGCATTTCATGTTTGGGGTGATCTACAAGATCTACCATGATGATCACTCGGGTCTTAGCGCATCCGCCGAATCGTCCATTCTCGACCCAGTCTTCGGTTCGACAGCTAGGAAGGCGCACAGTGCACTCAGTGTCAGTGTTGACGCAACGCAGCGTCTAGCGCCCCAGGGATCAACCTCGCAACCACTTTTCAGCACCAGCCCACCAGGGGCATCAGCATCTCACTTCCAGACCACCTGGGCATCTGCATCCTCTGCCGGACCCCTGTTGGCCAGTTCTTGTGCCCAAAGCGTGCAGTATTGGATGATGCCATGTACATCGTGAAAACCAAGGCTCAAGCGCTGAGGGTGCCGGCGCTATGTCATCATCACAGCTTAGCGTACGCAGGGCACAGCGAGTTGCAATGGTCATCACCTCAGCTGCCCCATCCTGCCCATGTCCAAGAGAACGTGGAAGGGCTGGCGGTAGCAGAGCCGGTGGCGCTGGCGCTCGATGCGGTCAAGGATGAAGCAGATTAGACTCGACTCACCCGCTTCCTTCCCCTGTATCCTCCTCCCTTTTCCGTGAATGATCTCAACCTCTATCAGGAGCCATGTCATTAATACAACCGAGCCCTCGGACCTGCAGGAAGCTAATATTGGGCGATGCCCATACTACTCACGATACCTGGATGAAAGTGCTGATATCCAGCTATCATAATCATGTGTCAACAGAGTTACCGCGGCAAGCCACGTCGCTGTCAAATAATGGTACTGGGTGCGCTTCCGTTTCCCGCACCGTAATTATCAGCCAGCCCAAATCATGTGTGGCCATGCCTTTCACAGCCAGCTGTCAGATGTGTACCCACAGGACGAATTGCGCGGCAATAGAAGTAGGCCAAAACCGTTACCGCCCGCTATCGTACAGATTACACCAGCCCCTTTCATGGTATCTCATATCCTGCCATGGACCAATTTTAATCCATATGCCAAAAACCCACCCCTCCGGTCGCGCTGGGAGGTTACCAGCAAATAGACAGGTAGTGAACGATTGGGAATCCCGAGAGAAAAGTTGGTGGCTGCCGTGCAGCAACTACCCGCTGCAGACAATTACCCAGGAAGAGATTCGCCTTCCATTGTGACCCATTGGGGGCGTTCAATCCCAATATGGAGGTACATCCTTTCGCTTGCAGACGAAGTACACATAAAATTGTTCTGGACAACCCGCACCGGCGTGCCGAAGGGTTGTTGGCGGGCAACGTTCTGCCACGTGGGGTGGGTGTCGCGGAGCAAGAGACGCATTGGGTAGCTTGACCGTTAATTATGCCTGTTGCTCGTGCGCTGTCCATTTACGTAGGCGAGAATGGTGATACCCTCTCGCGAATTTGGATCGTGCATTATGGGATGATTCGAGACTCACAGCCGAATCCACTTATTCAGGCGGCCTCGGTGTTCTTCCGCATGCGACGCGAGCGAGCGAGGCTCTAGCGACTGACATCGGAGTTTTTATTGCGATCTCCTGGGGCTGTTTGCCATCGGAATTTTTTGTGATTTTTTCGGGAGGCAGTTGGGCTTTGGCATGTTGTGATTTTTATCGTGATATTTACCATTTGCCACTGATATCCTATCAATGCACTATTTGCAGAGCCATCGGCATAATAAATTCCTGGATGCCTATTTTCGTTGAACCATAAGGGATGCATTGCGGCCATCTTCCACGACACCCTCTCTTGTCGAAATGGCCCCATTCAAGCATAGGGGTAGGCTCAGCTGTAGTCAAATGCCCTGGGCTGAAGATGCTCCCTCTCGTCAAAAGACACGAGGCATCGGTTAGTCAGGTCTGACTGCGATGTCAAGTCCCGACAAGGGCACTAACATGCGTAGCATGTCCAATCACAAGGGCTCGTGTCTCCGTCAATGGAGTCTACCACATTCGGCCCCACCAGGCAAGCGTCCGTCTGAATCGGGACGCTGGGCCTGCTGCGTGTCAGGGGCTGTGCACAGATTGATTGGGCGCAAAGATGCAGACGAGCCCAAAGAGGAATTCGCTGCGTCGTTGCGGTGGAGCTGGACACGGTTGGAATTGGTGAGGTTGGGTGGTAGGCGGCAGTAAGAAACGGCGTTGCCGAAAACATATGCGTCCGTCAGCTTGTCGGTCGATTGAGACAGCATCAACCAGGCTGAGCAGCCAAAGGCCGAAATCAACAATTGTTCACCGTCGTGCACAGGCATCGAGCAGGATAGGATGCATCTGCCCCTCCCCTTCTAGGTATGCCTGCAACTGTTCCGCAGGCGAATGCACAGGAGATGACCCCATTTCAGATGCAGCATGTACTGTTAAGGAGGTATCTTTCTTCATCAGGTGGTGCGTCTGTCAACAGTGTTCCAATGCCAGGGGCGACGGATACGCTGATTCAGGACAGGTCCAGTCCCCGCCAAGGCAAGGATTTTGTGCGCGCGGGCTGATGAACGGCACCTAATTGATCATGAGAGTCCCTCCATGATATGTGGAGAACAACCCGGAGCGTGCATTCCAGGGGTCCTCTCTTGAGAAGAGCCGAGTCTCGCTATCAAGGCTAGTCTAGGAAGCAGAGCTGAACGTTTCATGTCTTTGGCCGACGGATCCAGAATCTTGGACCAGCTACGGAGTATGTGTAGGTCGTCCCTTTCTTTGGAAGACGACGAAAAACAAGAAACGGTGCCAGACAGATCGAGCTAGTCTGGAAGCTGTAGTATCTAGACTGAACGCGGAGAATTCCTTGAAGCGTGGCACGGCAGCTTCGGGGCTGGCGCACGGCATGCTACTCTGTGGCCCTGTCAGTCGTATTTAACTCTGCGTCACAATGGCAAGGGACGTGGTCAAGCGAGTGTCGGGAGAATCGCGCCGTCTGTTAGCTTCACACGTTGCCCACCCACTGTTGCGTAGGCCTGCACACTGACGGCATCTGTCATCGGAATGCAGAAACAAGGTCCAGGTTGGGAGGTCAGACGACAGATGGCCCTCGGGAGATGGAGGTTGCGCAAGCGACAACCATTCTCCACGTACTGACATGAGAAGCAGTACTAGACAGCGGGACAAAAGGGCCGCTGCAACGTGATGCAGAAGCATTGCAGGTGGGAAAAGTGGGAGAGGCAGCAAATCGCAAGGTAAAGATACCCTGCAATGCATGGTGTACTAGAATAGACGACATACCCTACCTAAGAGGAGGCAAGGTGGATAAGAGAGCAACCAAAAGAGGCCGCCTTGCGAGACGAACGAGGCTCGCTGCTGTCTGTATTGTACCCTATAGATCGTGGTGTGGAAATTCTAGACACTTGCTTTGAAATCTTACTGCCATGCTGCTTACTTGCTCGTCGGGTAACATTGTGGAAGCACAGAGCCAATACTAATTTCCTTTGTCTGTGACGTTCCGGATCAGGTGTTTTCGTTTACGTGCACCATACGTAGTGAGGCAGCACAGGGCAGAGGTTTGGTTCAACAAGTAGTTAGGCTATCCTCTGCTGTGTATGTTGAGACCAACTCAAGGCAGGGTTCCCGAGACCCTTGAGTCGTTCTTGTTGCAAGCGCTGTGCTGGTAGGGGCACCTTGGTAGACCTGATGCATCGAAGTGCGATGGTATAGGTGGCCCTGGCTTGGCGCTGTATGAAAGCGTTCTCAGTGGTCTCCCGTACGCTGCTAGAATACCTCCTCCTTGCGGAGCTCGCACTAAACAGGGGACAGACTGGCTACTGTGGAGGCTTTGTGAGGTCACGCCATCCAGTGCATCAGAGAGAGCGAGTGGTGGAGAGTCCTCCTTTCCAGGGCTCTACTTGAGATGCAGTTTGCGGCCCCTTGGCCCTCTGCCCCCTAGATGCAGCCGGGGAGCCTTCCAATGGCTAGGGACCCCAGCTCGACCGGGCCCTTTTCCCACGAGGGCCATGTGCCATTCTTGTGCATTGAAGACCAGGGTGCTACTGGCCACTTGGACGGGGATTGAACCGAGCTTTTTCGAGGGCGTCAAGGCCGGCAGTCCGTGTAAGTCTGGTCATTTTTGGTGTGAGCTGCTGTAACCCAAAAGGCGCTTCTAGGCTCGTAGGCGACAGCTTTAAGGTCGTGGTATGTTTTTTTAGCTTCAATATTGAGAGTGCATTTCTTCGAATGTCTGGTGGACTCGGTCACCACTCTAGACATTTCGACTCACTTTGCTATCGAACCCCTTGTCTCTCCCCTACGTCGTGAAGCTCGGCGTGCTGCCCTTTGCTCGACTCCCCGCTCTCTTGTCGGCTGTCCTGCACTACCCTCCACGCTCATCTCGTTTGCTGCTGACCTCCACTCCAGGGGTTGTACTGAGAGGTGACGTGAACAGAGTGGGCCCGAACCCACATGGACAGAGACAGCGAGATGGGCTACTGTGCAGAAAATAGAGTGCTTGGTCGATAACGACGCTGAGGATCTGTTGACGGCCGAACAGGCGGGATCAGCGAATGGGGCGTTCCGCTACGGGATCCGGTCAGCTTAGGCCACTGGAGGGGAACGCACATGTCTTCTCACTTACATGCGACTGACAGACAACCTCTCTGTCGTCTCTGAGCCTTGCAGCGAACCCGCCGCCCTAGGCCTTTGCACTGCGACGTAGGGTCAGCCAGGAACGGGTACTAGGTCGACCACGGTACTCTCCGTAAGGTAGCCTCCACGCACGACGTGCAGCACACCGGACGCAAGTAAAAGTCCGAGGAAGGGGGTCAGGAAAGCAAACAGGGGCGGCCAAGTCTCCTTCTGCTCGCCTGAAAGGGTGAGTGGGACCTAGAGGCTTCGACAAACGCGGTAAGTGCGAAGCCGAGATGCCTTACCTAAGGTACCTTCCCTTGTCCGCCAGGCGGTACCTCCAAACCACCGTGGTCTGGTTCGCATACAAGCGGATACAGTACCATCCGTACTCGCCCGCCAGGCGTCCAAGGTGGCACCGCAGACGTGCTGTACCTCAGCTGGCCGTACCCATGCCCGCCGCTTCGGTTCCATGGCCCCACCTTGCAACCTCGACTGAGCAAATCCCAGCACCCAGCCTAGACTTCACCCCCACCACCCTCCCTCCCACGTTCTCTGTCTTCGCGCCCTCACGCTCGCTCGCCCATACGGGGTGGTGGCCTCTGCACTGTCTTTCTGCTGTCGCACCTCAGATCTCCTTCTTCGTCTCTATCCTGTATGGGCGCTCCTCCGTACGTACTGTGTGTGTGTGAGTGATGCCGATTCAAACGCTCCACCCTTGGCACTGACGCTGCCCACGGGCAAATGGCCGCACTTCCCAGAGAAGCCCTAGCCATCGTGTACCCTCCGGCTTCTCCTGGATTGTTTGCCCTGCTCGCTTGCTCTGGCAATCCGATCTTGCACTCTCTGCCTTTCTCACCCCTTCCAGCGAGGGAGCAGCGGGCCCATTTCGTCTAGGGAACTTCATGGCGACATGACCCTACGCCAGATGGACATGGCGCCGCCACCCACCACCCTCCGCTAGGCTGCATCTAGCACACCCTCCACTGGCTTGGGTGCTTGCGCTGCCGCTGCGCTCCGCTTAGCCGCCACTACCCTTGGGCCACCCACTGCCCACCGGCCGGCCGACTGTGGCCTAACGGGTTCTGGACGAGGGAGAGACGGTTGACGAAGAAACAGGAACTGGCCAAAGGAAGGGAGAGTCAGGCAGTCCCTACGTCTCCATTTCACCATCCAGATGGGACATTCTGCTCTCACCAAAAGTGGCAGCCATTGAGTCAGATCGTCCGATCGGGATCGCTTCTCACGGCTCCCAATGGGACATTTCAGGAAGCAAAGCACCGTCTATCGCCCTAACGCTCCCGCGTATCACACACACGATCTCCGATGCTCCACACTAAAAAGAAGTTGAAGTTATCTCATTGACCTGAGGTACCTTGGCTGCGGAGCCCTGGATGTACCCACCAGCTTTTTGGAGGCTTGTAGGCTAAGGTAGGCACGCAGAGGCAAGGTAACCAGCCATGATCCCTCGCACAAGGCCCAGGGGTCTGGTCTAGCCTGACTGCGCTTCCGTCACCCCGGTCTGCATAGTGAACCCACACGCCATCTCACAGACCACAATGACGGGTCGACGCGCTTGGTAGTCCATCCGTCAAGCCCTTTCCCTTGTTAAGCACCTTGAGGGGACTGTGCTGCAAATCCCGTCCTCGTTACTCCCTCGTCCCTCCAACCCTTCATCTACCTCCCACGCCCCTCTAGTTAAGTCGACCTTGGTTCCCTCCGACCCTTTGCTTCTTGGTTATATCCTACTCTTCATCCAGGAAGATCTTCCCCTCTGCAAACCACGTTTTCCGAGGGTAGACTTCAGTGATAATCTGTTTCACCTTACACCCTTTCTCGTTTCCTTCCAATACGTCTAACCATCTGCTCGACCTTCCCCTTCTTGTGGAACCAACTCGTCCAGAAAGCCAATCGAGAACCAATCTTTGGGCATTTTAAGAAGAAACACAAATCCTCACTACACCCGATATCCAATTCCACCTCCTTCCACTCGTTCTTCAACGCCGCCACTCGTTTTCCAAGAGCCTGTCCTCGGATCTGCTTCATTCGCCCATCAACGTTCCATAACCTATGCATATCTGCGCCTGAGCCACTCATTCTATCATTGTTGCTACTACCAAAAGCTTCAGGTCCCACATACACTATTAGGCGCCCTCCCCTCTTTCCATCCATCTTAAGGCTTGTGCTTTAACGAAAGATGGAGCCTTTCACTCAATCACAGTGGCCGGCATGGGCATACTCCGGGCTTGATCCCTTCAGCTATAACCAAATGCAAGCCTATCCCACATATCTCGCCGACTCCATTGAGGCCGCATACCAGTCCCACCAACAACATTTGGTTCACCACCACCAAATGTCTAGGACGACAGAATCGAAACCCCGCCTGTCGAAGGAAGAGGTGGAGATCCTCGAGGCTGAGTTCCAAAAGAACCACAAGCCGAACAGCAGTACTAAGAAGGCTCTTGCGGAGTCTATGAGAGTTGACAATGCTCGAATCAACGTACTGAACCCTTTTCACCCCATCTCTTGATCTGACTAACGGAGTTTCAGAATTGGTTCCAAAACAGACGTGCTAGAGAGAAGAAGGAAAACAACATCCGGGCCTACGAAGCTAGGCAGAAACTCGAGAAGGAAAAGATGGGTGCAGCCTCAGAATCTGTGTCCGGTGACGAGACCCAGCACGATTTTGTTGCCTCCAGCGCACCATTCCCCGATCCGCAGAAGCCACACATGGCGAAGACGTTCTCAGAGTCCTCCCCAGCAAGCTCAACCTCTGATAGCCAAAGTGAGACTGGACCTAGCATGGGCGAGGAACAGGATTGCTCCTCATCTCAAATCTCTGTATCTGGTCATCCCACAGATGAGTTGGCCTCATCCGACGGCGAAGGTCTTTCGCCAAAGCTTGAGCAACAGTCGAGCCATGGCACTCAGTTGGGTGGCTACCTCGAGGGTCCAGCATCCATGTCAGCCTTGCAAGCTTCAGACATTCCGCTTCAGACTTTCGGATCATTAGAGGCTCTTCAAAACAAGGGTTCGGAGTACCTTCTGGACTCTTACCAGCCCTTTATTGGAGACGATGGATCTGAGGATCTTAGCCAGTCCTTCCCAACACCAACTTTCTCTGCTGGACAAGCGTTCCTCAACAATTCGTTGCTGCAGAACACTATCGATCTGCAGGAGTCGATTGAACAAGAGGATGAGTTCTCTTCTGAATCAGACCTCGGTGCTGCCATGCAACTGAAAACCCCTCCAGTTATGGACATCGCTTCCCGTCGGAACCGCAGACCGCCACCACTGTCCATCAATGGCTCGCGAAGCTATTCTTACAACGTCCCTAAAACAGCAGTGGACCTGTCCAAGCGAGGTCAATACGGCAACACTATGCGCCGCGTTGCATCTGTGAACGGAATGGTGCGAATTGCCAAGCCCTCTTCTGGAACACCCCGAAGTCCCTTCACTGAGCGCAAGGCCGAGGGACTGTTGCAGCTGAACCGATCGCCCAACATGAATGGGCCAAAGGCTCCATTGCTCCACCAACGCCCAACACTCCAATTGTTTCCGCGCACCTGAGTGTCGAGGATGCTGTCGCTTCTGCGGGGCTCTCTCTCAATGAAAAGGCTCCGTTCTCCAACATGGTTGTCCAGGATCCAACTCTGCGAACACCACCCACAACACCTGGCATCATGGATCATCTCTTCAATATGAATGCTGCGTATGAATCATCACTGTCTGATGAGCCACTGGCTACGCCGGGTCTCGGACGTTTCCCGGAGAGTTCGAGATTCCCGACACCTCAACTGCAGTTCCTGGCTACCTCGCAAATGACTGCACCAGTCAGCCCGACACCCTCTCTACGCTCCTAACATGGGTCCGGCTTACTTCGGATATGCCGGGGTAATGCCGAGTACAACTGGTCGGAGGCAACTACATCGGCCAGGTCCTCGCCAGGTCAGAATTCGCAGCGAATGCAGTTCATGAACATGACAGCCTCCAACTTCTCATGAGGCGAGAATGCGAGTGGTCATCACACGCATCTACTTGCTATGCATCATTTCCATCATTTGTCGTTTTTGATGAGATTAGCGTTGCTCTTGATACGGTTTACTGCACGTGCTGCTATGCCCTGCATTTTATAGCGATGTTTTACTCGACGGTAGGCCTCTGGGCCTTGTATACTAAGCAACAGAATTTACTCATGTCTACGGGAAATCAATGAAGAAAAAAGGTGGATGTAGGTGGTCCTCTGCTTTCCTGAAAGGGCCGGTTGGGGGCATGAAAAGGTGGTGTTACTCAAGGCCAGGCATGCTACGGTATAATGTAATTGGATGGCCACCTTGTTTAGGTGGACGGGGCGTACCGGAATGGGAGCGAAGCGAATGCCTTGGGTTGTTGTATGAGAAAGAACAAGACTTGCCAACTTATTTTGGTTGCATCTACAGTACGGAATACAGTAGTACACGAATATCACAGAAATGCCAGACCAAGCTGTAACATGTTCCGGTGATTATAAGTTGCTCATGTGAAAGAAGGAGGACAGAGTTGGTATAAGGACAGTCACAATGCCTCCCTTGCCTACCTCAGAGTATCTGCATGGCCATGGTGGGAATGTGAGAAGGAGTCGACGACGAGGTAAACTTCGCCGCTGGGGCAGTGCGAGCCCAACACCATGATTTTGCCAAGAAGCCGAGGGAGGGGGAGCAGCGGTGATCCCTGGGCAACGGCGGGGAACACCTCCCGGCTTATCTTGTGGTGGCTGCCTCGATTTGAACAATTGTAGAGAGATAACCCGAGCCCTCGCGATCAAAGTGGCGTCGGGGTGAAGCGGCATTGCAGCGTCCATGGGGTCTCGCCCATGGCTCGTGGTGGTGGTGTTGGTGTTGGTGTTGGTGAGCAAGGGGACAACAACGAACTACACTTACACGCCTCCGAGCGCCAGACGCGGGCGTTCGACACGGAATTGGTCCCCTAATCCCACCTCTGCTGACCCTTGGGCTTGCTCACTTCCACTACGTAAGGATGTCGGCCCAGACTTAGCGCTACGGTCAAGAGGCGTCCGGAAGTCCCAGGTCCAAGGCAGCCAGAACCCGTTCCACGCCACCATTCCAGTTCCCTCAGAGCAAGGTTTCCACAGGGTTGACGCCAGCGGAAGGGAACCCAAAGCCACTTGGAAAGGGCTCCACGTTGGGCAGCCTTCTAGGCTGTCTCATACAGGCTGGCGGCGAAGAATCCAAGAAGCCGGTAGCGAAGGACCGGAAATTCGGTAACTCAAGGTTTTCCTATCAACGGGTGCGAGGTGTGGATTAGAGTACTGGAATGTAAAAGGACCCCGAACATGAGCTTTCAACGTCACAGTGATGGCTAAAGATAGCCGTAGTACCGTACGTAAAACGAAGAATACCTACGTATTCAGGTAGGTAGATAATTCGTGAGCAAAGTGTGTCAGTAAAGTCGGGGCCCAAGAAACCTGGGTTCAGGTCGGGGTTCAGGTTTGGGCCTAAGCATATCCCCAGGCCCGGCTCTTGTCTTCGCCTTCATCCGTCGGGGGTGACTTTGCGCTTTTGGGGCGATTGGCACACCCAACAAACCCAGGCGAGACCCAAAAGAGAATGAGACGGATTGCTTTGGGGGATCGCTGTGCTGATCTGGTGGCCATCAGTGAGCTAAATGACGGCCATATCCGTGGTACAAGCCCAAAGCAGTAAGCAAGTACCCGGGTGAAGCCCAGACCAAGGCCGATCATTTACCAGGTTGAGTTCAGCTTTCAACTACACAACACCGGGGCACTTTTGCGGTGCACGCAGGTACAGCGCCATGGTGGGATCAGAAGGAAGTACAGGGCATCGAGGATCAAGAAGGATGGAGAGAAGCATTGGGTTTATGCTTAGCATGTGTCTCGGCCGAAGCCAGTTCCCACGGCCAATTCGGCACTACGGCACTGAGTGTACCGTACCATCGGAGCCGCAGGTTCACTTTCTTGGGTGTCCCCCAATCGAGATGGGTGACGGCACTGTACTGTACGGATCTTCCAGTCAAGGGTACAGAGGGCGATCACAAGCGCGGGTTTAACAGAGCTCCTGGGGAATTTTTGGTCAAGGCCGCCAGTTCCGCAGCGTGGAGACAAGGCGGACGGGCGATGGCGGATCCGCACGCGGGGCTGCGGGGCAAGATTTGCAAAATATCCCGGGTCGACGACGTCAATTGACCTGAAGCAAGCTCATGATGCAGTACGGTACAGCGCAGTGCAGTTGCAATACTTGGCTTTAATCCCACCTCGGTCCGAACTGTACTGTCATCAAGCTTTTTATGCTTGTGCATTACATTTAGCTTGGTGCACATGGAAGAGGGTGGCCATTTAACCTACAGACTTACAGTTGGGCCGGCATCAAATGGACTGGAGTTGGGGATGGACAGACTGAAGCTACGCGATAATTTTTAATAAGCTTTAAGAACGTGATGCAGTGTGAAGCTCTGATTGCATGCCTAGTCCAAAGGAGCTGACCGATGTTGAAATCAGGAGTCGCGTCTGTTTGGCGTGTTTGTTTACCCGTCCGTCTCTATTGCACTTACAAAGACGATGACAGAATCAGCAGAATAACCAATGTGATGTGAATGATGTAAGTGGTGTGGGCGTGTGCGTGTCTAATTGACATGGCTTTAATGTGGCTGGTGGCAGCAGCGGGGCTCGCCTCAGCCACACCATGTATACGGAGCACTCTGGCCCATTTCGTCACCACCGCGCATTTACGCGTCTGGAAAAACCGACCCACATGAACTTTTTGTGGCACATGCTGCTGGCTTCACGACAGTATGCCTGCATCTTCGATATCGGCCAAGTATATATCAACAATAATTCATTCGCCCAAACAGACTTGCTTGCATCTTATGTGTTAGAACACTATACTTCAGAATCATGTCACGCATCGGATGACCTGCTCTCTTCGTTCATGTCCTCTTCCGCTGTGCTCGACGCAGACGCGTCGCGTCCACAGTCTGGTATCCTCACGCCGAGCTCAGAAGGCAGTTTGAACCGTCACGATGCTGTCGTCAACCCAGAGAGTCGCAAGAGGAAGCGGGCTGACTCTGTTGCTCTTGAGCACCTCCTAAGGCCCTCGATTGCCATCAAGGTGGGCTTTCACTTCCTCAATCTTGCCGTGAAAGGGCGCCTAACGATTCATTTCTCGCTAGCCCCATCCTCCCAACCTGCAAATCCAGCCTCGTATATTGCAACCCTTGATGCTGCTTCCTCGAAAATACCTCTCACTCTCATCGATCGATTTCGGCACCGGCGTCTCAGACTTCTCCGGCCGTCTGGTGGAATCTCATATCAAAATTCTAGACTTGGAGAGCCGAGTGGGCTCAGCTTCAAGCGTGCTTATTGCACGGTACGACGTGAAAGGGACCGTGTTCGCTCTCGAGAGATATGACGGTGGACAAGGCCTGTACATGGCATGCCAGATCGGTGACTGGGTCGACCTGCAAAGTCTGAAGCAGCATGCTTTCGCCGTTTCGCACGACCGTATACAGCCTATCAAATTGGAAACCATCGACCGCCCTCTATCCACAGCAATCATCACCCCTCATCTGCACAAAGAGCAGAAAAGAAACAAGCCGCCATTGAGGCTATACAGTCGCTTGTCAAGAAGCGAGCTAGGTCCGAGTCAGTTTCTCTCTTCAACGAACTGCCTAGGTTGGATAGTATAGCAGACCGAGAAGAGCCGCTCCCTAAATTGCCGTCATCTGATAGCTGCGCTGTCCCACAAGTACATACAACTGAAGCCGTGCCACCCCATGCTCAGCTTCCGGTGGTGAGCACAGAGAACCTCCCCGATGAGCCTCAACAATCGGCGGAGGCCTTATTTGACAACATCCGAGTGCAATACTTTGAAGCACTCTATAAGTCGATGGTAGGCTCTATCATAACTTCTATTTCTGTCCATGGTTGACTCGTCTAGGGTTCATTGGCATATTTCGCGAAAGGCCCCTATCACGAGCTCGCTCTGCTTTCCACTTGGACTTGGAGGCAAACCTAGACATGGCTGATCTGGTTGACTTCTTGAAAAGTCTGATATTGACGACAGTCCAGATTGACCAGAAATATCGCCAGACTGTACCGGACATTGTGGGAAAAATGAAGACTGATGTTGAAAGCTCTGATGAAGGACGGAAGCGGAAGCGAAAATCGAAGAAGATGAAGCTTGGGAAAGACGGCCTCTATCCAACTGAAGACGAGCATATACGTGCATGGTGGACTGCTAACCAGCCTGATCTCAAGGACGGGGAAGCAACTATCACGGCTGCCTCCATCAGATCACATACGTCTCTCCTTCGAACTCGAGAGACGCAGTTACAAATGATTCTGATCCTAGAGATCCTGGC
Source organism: Albifimbria verrucaria (assembly GCA_020081605.1). Taxonomy (NCBI): domain Eukaryota; kingdom Fungi; phylum Ascomycota; class Sordariomycetes; order Hypocreales; family Stachybotryaceae; genus Albifimbria; species Albifimbria verrucaria. Next base: position 1,703,225 of record JAHREC010000049.1, read on the forward strand.
TCTGGAGCCCTCAAAGCGGCCGAAGAAACCCAGGAGACGAACCTCCCAACGCTTCCTGGAGTGGAGGAATCACAAGAATCTTCTACTCCTGTGCCCTCGAAACGACGAAACAAGCACAACCTCCCTGTTCTCCTCGAAGTACATGCTGACCGTCTAACCATTTGGCAATCGATTGCCACTGATGAACAACTCATTTTGGAAGACTCCTAAGCAGCAAACATGTCTTTTGAAAGCCAGACCCAGCAAAAGCCATCGTCGGAGCCTCTGAAGGACTTTTGTGTAGATGTAATTCTACCATTGTACGTAACAAAATCTAGCCATATACTTCCTTACACCGACTAATGAAACTCTTAGCTTCTCTGCTCGCTTACCGACTGTCTGCGACGCTATAAACCGCAAGCTGGGAGGTCCAGTCATTGCTCCTTCGTCAAAACTGAAGTCACGAAGCCGTCACTCAAGCAAGCGTGAACAAAAGCCTGGCACGGCAGCAAAGCGTCCATCACTGCCAAATGCGCCGCGGACTTTGCAACGGGCTCTATCAACAGAGCAGCAACATCGTCGGAGTATTTCAAGAGGCCTGAGTAACATGATCGCACTCATGCGATCGGCGACATCTACGACAATCCCAAGCTTCAAGCGCGAAGGAGTGAATCATTTACAGCAAGAACTATGTCTGGTGGTGATCAACCAGAGCCCGACACTCGTTCCCTAGTACGGAGCAACACTATCGCTGGCGTAGAGGATGCGAAGGCCAGGAAGAAAGCCATGGTCGAGGCGGAGCTGAAAGATGCTATATCTGCATTGAGAAAGCCTAACAGAGATGTGGTTGGCAAAGCATTGGCGGAAGCTGCTGAGCGCCGGGCTACCACAAGCTCATCAGCTAAGAGTGAGTCGATTCTATTCTGCTGTGATGTCTGAAGCCGCCTACTAACCCACGCTATAGAAATCAAGAAGCCTGTGCGCGTCACCTCCTCAACAATTCAAGTTAAGGCTACTCCAACGAATAGACGGTTCAAGGACATGTTAGGCATGCCCACTGCAGGGGTGACGAGTGTTCCATCAGTCGGCATGGAGGAAGTTATTCCGCCTTCAAGTGTTGGAACACTGGTGCCATCGACAGTTTCCCGACGAAGCCACTGGGATGTTGCACCAAGAAACACCTCGCCATCAAGGGAAGCGATAGAAAGCACACCCATGAAGCCGTTGAAATACTCAAACGTATCTCAACAAGCCGTGGGATTGGAATCTGCAATACCGATGTCGTCCCCAGCGATGGATAGAACTTGGATATCCCCGATCGTCTTCCACGGTCAACAAGCCCCGTTGCACCGCTCAGGCGGCTTGATTTTTCTGCTTCTCGGAGCACCATGGTGCAGGAAAGTCCTGTTAAGGCCTCTGCATTGGAACGGATGCCTCCCCACACCAGCGCTCCGCAAGAGTCGAAAGGGAGGAAATGTCAATATATCAGAAATTGGGTTGGGATGATGACTTGGATGACTTGTTATGAAGCCCAGATACGGGAATCTGGAGCAAGGGAGTGCATTGGCGTCAGCGCATTTGAACTAAGTCTACACTTTTGAAGGGCGACATGGGCAACGATAGCATGGGCGGCGTTGATATGAATTTGCATTGATCTGTCTAGGTAATGCTGTTGATGGAACAGCAATTGGGGGCTGTATGAAGTTCATCATCCGCTATGTAGCTATAGATTGTACCATAACTGTGGGCAATTCTCTGATATCCACGTGTTCCTGTGATGCTAGGTCCACCACACGAATGGCCTCTACTCCAACGAGGCCCTCCTGCAAAGCCATAAACTGCAACTCAACAACGTGACAGGCACCCGAGGCCAGGGGCCCTACTCTTGTATCTGCACTTAAACAAATGACGTCGGGTGAGTCCACGAGCGAGGCCCTCTGCATTGCATGTAACACATTTTCATCTACGAATGCATCTGCAATCTCTGTTTCTCCCCGCCGCCTGGATGCGGTGGAAGGGGTCGCATAGGACGCACCTCATTTCGTCGGCGCTTTGGAATGGCAACAAGAGCAAGCTTTCGAGGGGTCGAGAATTACTATCGGCTGAGCGGTTGACGATGTAGACCGTCCAAGAAAAGATATCGCCTAGGCGGATTGGCTCTTTAGGGCCGGTGAACGACATGGTAATTCCAAGATCCGGAATATTTGTCTCGGTGTTAGCTGTGGCCGCCTCAAGAGCGGGAAGAGCATCGGGGCGAGTCAGAGAAGGGATTTGAGTGGGGTAACGGCTTGAGGGCCACTGATGGATAGTTGTGATGGGCGATGCGAGCGTTGGATGCCGGATCCAGCTGCTGGTCCGAAACCTGGGTTTACAGGCGTGGTGAAGTCGAGCATTGTGGTCCATGACATGTTGAGACGAGGTGTGCAGACGTCCGGCGTAACCTGGACAGAGGCAGAGATGGAGATGTCAAGTTCTCTGGTAGGGTTCTTGGGCGTGACATCGAGTTCGTGAGGTTTGATGTGGTAGAGGAATGTTATGTGATCATGAGAGACGCACGCTAGAGGAAGCTTCATGGCCGCATCATCATTCAGGTTGAAGATGGTGCAGTCTGGAACCGAAAGATCAATCTTGTCAAGAAGAACCTCGCAATCGACGTGGGGCGTGAAGTCTACTTCAAGTAGGGCAACGATAGAAGAGCTGGCAGGGGCTGTATTCGGGCGAGAGAAGCGTATCCGTGTGTGGACGACAGCAAATATGGTCAGCTGCAACTGCTGTCGTGCCCTGAGATGCCTAATGTGATCTTGTTGCTGCGTCACCGGAGCCACCCTCGACACACGCAGCGCTGAGAGTCGAGGCTTGACTCCGTGCAAGGCCGGGTCGTTGCCAAAGGATTCGAGGAGGTTCAGCCCGGCAGGCAACCCGCTATGGAGATAGCCGCTTCCTCTGGGGTTGAGCTCGGCCGTGACCTCTGGCTTGAGGCCGGCAAAGGCGGAAAAGACGACAGACGGGTTGACAAGTCGTACGCGAGGACGGGATAACGATACCGGGACTTTCCACACGGCGTAAATATGATGGGCTGGCTCATCCCTGATTCGCTGGTCTGCTCATCCACGATGAGTAGGGGAGCTCCGACATCCTGCACGTTTCCCACAAAGATAGTGTCGCTAACGGCTGCGCTGTTTCTATCGGGAGGGCTGCTATTCACGATTTGAGCCTCCAACGAAATCACCAATCGGCTCAGATGAGACCGGAAAATGGGCTCTTCCAGCCATGGCGATTTCAATATGAGTAGAACATCGACGGTTTCATCTACCGACCGCATTAGCTTCCTCGATGGAACCCCTCATGCTCAATGAGACTCGTATACATACCGAAAAAGAGGAAGTCTCGCTGGGGTATCGACTCAATGGAGTTCTCGCCGTCCTCGATCCTCTTTAGAGCGGCTTCAAGTTTCACATCTGTCTCTGCAGGCACACAGTAGGTCAAGTATGCCTGGTCGGCGAAGACGGTACTTGGGTCCTGGTCTATGCTAGGACCAGACAGCTCATCTGGCGCCACTGCATCGTCCTTGTGCATCTTTCCTCAAGAGTCATCTGCTGCCACTGCAACAGATATTGATGGGATCCAAGTTTAGGACGGGCTTGTCCATCTCCTGACAATCGTCGTCTGGGTTGACAATCCAGGGTGCAGGGAAGTAGCTCCCCGCCAAGCGCTGGTGTGAGGTACATGCCAAAAGGTACCTTGTCAAAGAGCCAGAGCCACTGGCAGCTACAGCCAAACTTGCTTAGTTCCGCTTAGATGCATAGGTAAGCATTTAACGCGATCTGGGTCCTTGCCTTTCCAAAAATATGCCATTTGCAAAATCACTACCAGGCCTCACACGAGACAAAGCTGGAGCCTGCACGTTTGCTCGCCGCCGCCAGCACCAGCAACCCCGGAGCGCATCTCCACACGGCGCCGGCCCAATCGCATAGAGGTGACTTAGCAGAGGCAGCGTCTCGAAGCAATACGCGACGACACGATGAACGGTTTCGGAAGCCCGTATGGCCAAGCGCCTTCGGCCTGGCAGGAGCACCAAACGCCAGACGGACGAGCCTACTACTACAACAGCGCCACCAAGGTTACGCAATGGACGAAGCCGGAGGACTTGATGACGCCTGCTGAGGTAGGGAACCCTTGAATTGTTGCATTGTTGCATAGCTGTAGAACACTAACGGCTAACATTGTTCCTTCTCCAGCGCGCTCTAGCCAACCAACCCTGGAAAGAATACACTGCCGAGGGAGGACGGAAGTACTGGTATAATACCGAAACAAAGCAGAGCTCATGGGAAATGCCCGATGCGTACAAGGCCGCCCTAGGTGCCTCCGCGCCAGCCAGCTCGATTCCTCAGAACCCACACTTGCCTGCTGGTCCTGCTAATGGAGCATACGACCAACAGCGTGATTATCGCGACCGGGATCGTGAGCGCGACCGTGACCGTGACCGAGACCGAGACAGAGACCGTGACCGCGATCGTGACCGTGATCGCGATCTTATCCCCGAGTCGCGCCATCTCGCCTACCCTACCGACCCGAAGGTCCAGGCTTTTGTGCCAGCGACTAATGACCCTGAATACGCTACTCCCGAGGAAGCGGAGGCAGCCTTTACAAAGCTGCTAAAGCGAGGCGGAGTCCAACCGGACTGGACATGGGAGCAGGCCATTCGTGCCGTTGCTAAAGACCCGCAATTCCGAGCAATCAAGAACCCAAAGGACAGAAGGCTTGCTTTCGAGAAGTACTGCCAGGACATGATCGTCCAAGACAAAGAGCGTGCGAAAGAAAGGCTAACTAAGCTGCGTACTGATTTTGAAACAATGCTCAAGCGACACCCCGAGATCACCCATTATACTCGTTGGAAAACCGCTCGCCCTATGATTGAGGGTGAGACCATCTTCCGTTCCACCAATGACGAGAACGAAAGGCGGCAGTTGTTCGAGGAGTACATCATCGGACTCAACAAGGCACATAATGAGCGACGAACCACTATGCGCAAGACAGCCATGGATGGTCTGATTGAACTCCTACCCAAGCTGAACCTGGAGCCATACACTCGCTGGTCTGATGCCCAAGACATCATCTCATCGACCACACCTTTTCAGAATGACGAGAAGTATAAGACTCTCAGCCAGTTCGATATCCTGACCGCTTTTCAAAATCACATGAAGGCTTTAGAGCGTGCATTCAACGACTCCAAGCAAGAGGAGAAGAATAAGAAGTTCCGCAAGGAACGCAAGAACAGGGATGCTTTCAGAACACTCTTGGACGAGCTTCGCCGAGACGGAAAGATTAACGCGGGCAGCAAGTGGAGCCAAATCCTACCTTTATTTGAAAAAGACGAACGATACACCAATATGGCTGGCCAGGGCGGTTCAACCCCCAAGAACTCTTCTGGGATGTTGTGGAAGAGGAGGAGCGCAGCCTTCGAGTTCCCAGAAATGATGTTCTCGATGTTCTTGAAGTGAGACCTTCCTTTTAGTCCCCACCGAGATTTGTGTTTGCTAACATTGGCGTAGGACAAGCGGTTTGAGTTAACTCCCACAACTGATTTGGAGGAATTTCTGACCTTGATGAACGATGACCGGCGTACTGCTAACATTGATCGTGATATTCTTAAAATCATTTTTGAACGAGTAAGTCCTTAATTACGGCCCTACTGATATTTGACTAACGAAGTTCAGCTCCGAGAAAAACGTGCCGCAAAGCGCGATGATGATAGACAGCCTGATCGTCATCAGCGCCGTGCCATTGATGATCTCCGTACCTTCATTAAGCGTCTTGATCCACCAGTCACTGTCAGTGACACATATGACAAGGTACGACCACGCCTACTCAAATCAGAGGAATTCCAAGCCGTCTCTTCCGAAGATTTCCGCCGAAGTGCCTTTGATAAGCACATCCGGCGCCTTCGAGAGAAGGACGAGGAAGCAGAACGAAGCCACAAGCGTCGTGATCACGGCTCAAGTGAGCATGACCTGCACCGTCGCGAGAGGGACCGTTCCCGAGGTGAACGATCACACCGTGGTAGTGGACGCAGCGCAAGACGAAGTCGTACCCCAGAGATAGACCCCTATGAGGCGGATAGACGCAAGGCAATTGCGGAGCGAGAGCGTAACCACCGAAAATCAACCATGGCAGAGAACTTATTGACCACGGAGCGCGGCCGGTTGTCGCCACCACCACCGCGCCGGGAGAGAGAACGTGAGCGGGACCGGGACCGCGAGCGTGACAGGGATCGTGAACGCGACCGCGACCGTGATCGTGAACGTGACAGAGATTATGATCGCCGACCCCGTCCACGACGTGACGACGACGCTTATTACGATCGTGAACGGAGAGATAGAGAGGAAGAGCGTGAGCGGTTGTATCGCCGTCGCATTGACCGAGGATCATATGACGAACTGCCTTATGGGGACGAACGTCCATCAGCACCTCGACGTCGTCGTCCTGAAGAGGAAGATGACTACACCCGCAAAGACTCCAGAGACTCGAAGGTACACCTACCTATAGACCACCAACACCGTCTTCTTTTTAAGAACATTTTACTAACAAACCTTGACAGAGGGTCAAAAGAGATCGCACCCTGAACGCACTCCACAACAAGAGGCACCTCGTGCTAAGTCTCCAGAGCCTCCTGCTGCCCGGGACGTACGCAGTGGTAGTGAAGAGGGGAAATTGAAGAAGAGGAATGAGCGTCTTCGATCCCCGGTCTCGAAGATACAGGATTTTGCACCTGGTCCAACTGGTCATCGGTCATCATCCCCTAGTACGTACTGGCAGAGCCCTCCTCACATGGACAGCGCTGGGCATGATGACTCCTCTGAGTACAGGCGTCCGTTTTTGGAATACCGATTTCTTCATCTTCGAGAAAGGGGGCCACGACACAAGCACTTTGCCTGCGATTTCACTATTCAAATCCGTCCAGGTGGTGTGCGCGAACCCTTTCACGTAGCTAGTATGTGCCTTTTCCCTCATATTATAATTTCCTGATGATGCGGAGTAGGGCCACACATTGAGAGCAGCATTAAACCAAGTGAGGATTTTGATATGCAATAACCATTCCCATCGGACAAGGTGTCTTTTTGGTGGCGTCAAGTACGATTGCTATTTCCTAGTTACAAAAAGATAAAATAAATAAAAATGACGGCAGTCATCCTGCTTGATCCATTGTCCCTCAATCTACGAAGGTGGCTCCAGACGTTGCGACACACGCAGTATGCAAGCTGAATGCCGCAAGACATGGTGCATCGCATCGCCCAATGAGCTGCAGCTCTTCGTAGGACCAGACAACAGGGATAGACTGCCGTCGCCGTGGTTATTCTTCAGGTTCCGCCTCGTCCGCATCAGCTCCCTCCTCTTGGCTCAAACATGGGCCATGAGTGCCACCCTTACACTTTCCAAGCGAGATTACATTTTGAACGCCTTCAACGCCGCGATATGCATCATGAGGTTCTGGTGAAAAATTGCCCTTATTGCCCTCTTCAGCTCTTATCGACTCCAGTCTCCTCCAGGAAGAACTATGGGGATTCATTATTAGCATCAACAACAAATAATGGTGTCTTAGTATATCAAGGAAACTTACGTAGTTGCCGCTCATCTTCTGCTCCTGGTCGAGCTGAGAACCCAGCTTGTTGATACGAGGGCGGTAGTTGGTGGGGTCACGACGGAATGTGACATCGAGGTTCTTCAGGAAGCTGTTGCAGCCAGTAAGGAGTGACTCGGGCTTGTTGGCGTGAGCGTCGATACCAGGCTGTCCGTCGAAGACAATGACACGGTCGGCCAGATAAGTGGCCATGATGAAATCGTGCTCGACGACGAAGGCGGTCTTCTTGGAGTGCATGATGAATCGCTTGATGACACGGGAAGCAATGATACGCTGCTCGGAATCCAGGTAGGCCGAAGGCTCGTCAATGAGGTAGATATCGGCGGGCATGCCCAGCGAGAGGACAATGGCAACACGCTGCAATTCACCACCGGACAGGTTCTTGACTTCCTGGTCAATGAAGTCATCGAGCTTCAGGGGCTTGACGACATCGGTCTGGAACTGGGGCGACAGGAAGGCCTGCTTGATCTTCTTGAAGAAGAGCTGGCGGACGGTACCGTCGAACTTGGGGGTGATGGTCTGGGGCTTCATGCTGATCTTCATCTCAGGGACGCTGCCCTTGCTGTCGGGCTTGAGAGCACCGGCCAAGAGACGACAGAAGGTGGTCTTGCCAGTTCCGTTCTCACCCATCATGACAATAATCTCGGAGTCAGTGAAGTCACCGCTGTCAATGCGCAGCTTGAAGTTGCCCAGCTGCTTCTCCATCCTGGGGTACTTGAAAGCGCGGGACTTGTCGATGGCGAATTCGTCAGTGGTCTCGGCGATACGGAAAGTAAGCGACTCATCACGGAATCGCAAGTTCTCGGTAGGGATGTGACCGTCGAGGAAGATGTTGATACCCTCACGGACGGAGTAGGGAAGGGTCACAACACCGTAAACGGCAGGCTGACCGTACAGCACGCAGATGTAGTCAGAGAGGTAGTCGAGAACAGACAAATCGTGCTCGACGACAATGACGTAGTCGTCATCACGGAGCAACGAGCGAATGATCTGGGCAGCGCTCAATCTTTGCTTGACATCGAGGTAGGACGAAGGCTCGTCGAACATGTAGACGTCGGCCTTCTGGACGCAAACGGTACCAATGGCGAAACGCTGAAGCTCACCACCAGAAAGATGACCAATGTCACGGTCCATAATATGGTTGAGCTCGAGGACATCGGCGACCTTCTTGGCAGTCTTCAAGGTGTCTCGGCTCTCGATAAGGTGGCGGACACTTCTGTCGGTGCCACGGACAGCCTTGGGAATCTGATCAACGTACTGAGGCTTGACAACAGCCTTGAGATCGTCCTCCAGAAGCTTGGTGAAGTAGTCTAGGGTGAGATTAGCGAGCGTATTCCTGTATAAGAAATCCTTGTCTCTTACTCTGCAACTCAGAGCCACGGAAGTACTTGATAACGTCCTCCCAGTCGGGAGGGTTATCGTGACGACCCAAGTTAGGCTTGAGCTTTCCGGAGAGAATTTTCAGAGCAGTACTCTTGCCAATACCGTTGGTTCCGACAAGACCGAGGACCTGGCCAGGTCGAGGCATGGGAAGACAGTGGAGCTTGAAGCTGTTGGGGCCATATCGATGGGTAACCTGGCTCTCAAGGTTGGTGGGCAGGTTGATGATGGTGATGGCATCGAAGGGGCACTTCTTGGGGCAGATACCGCAACCGATACAGAGCGACTCGGAGATGAAGGCCAGACGCGACTCGGGGAGACCTCAATGCAGAGCTTGCCGCTGCGAACGACGGGGCACGACTTCTTGCATTCTTGACGACACTTGCGAGGACGGCACTGGAAAGAAAGGCCTGGTCAATATCTAACATGGCTGGGATGGTGGGGCTATGAGGGGTCGCGGGGCAGCTCGACATACTTTGTCGTCGTTGACGATGGCGATACTATAGAAGCCCAGGTATTAGCGGCGCGCTCGAAAAGAAAAGAAAAAAGAGAGAAAGTCGTGAGATGTTCCAAGATGCCTGGACAGAGCTATCGTATACGTACCGGGTGAGCTTGTCCGACATTGTTGCGAGTTGTGGTGTCTTTGTCAATCTAGGGTAGTTTGGTCCAGGGAAGCTGCAGGTTCTTGGGAGTAATAAAATTAAGCTCGAGGACAACCAAGAACGAAGAGCCTCGCGTAGTGGAAGAGACCAAGGTCTACAATGTCGCGCGTGGATTCTGCGTCCCGTCAAGGAGAGGAGGGGCAGTGGAAAAAAGATCACGGAGAAAAAAGATGGTGTTGTGGTAAGGTGGGATTAGCAGATTTACATAATACCCAAGGTACAAAGGCCAGGTATAGATGGATTTGGTGCGGGTGGTCATCGATTTTTCGCGCCCTCTGAATCGTCAGTCTGGCGGGGCAGGGCAATTCGGCAACGCTAACTTTTCGAAAGCAAGGCAAGGCAACGTGAGGCAAGGCGGGGAGCCCACTGTAATGTTGCCTAGGAGGTAGGTACCTCGAGTAGTAGGCCTTAACGTGACAAGGAGCCCAACCTGGGCACCTGTAGGTGATGGCCCACTCAGGCCATCATACCCATATCAATATGCGGAGCAATAAAAACAATAAACAGCTCTATCTAACATGTAGGATATATATTAACGATCTGGGTTTCATCGTGCCGCATGGCGAGAACTGTCTTCATCAAGCTTCGTTTCATGTTTTTCTGCATGCATATAAGAGTTGGCTCTACAGAGTACATGCGATACAGTTTCCAGCGCTGTACCACCAACTAAGGGACTCATAGCAAGTTTTGCTTTGAGTCAACTCTGAGTCATTTTATAGAAAAACCTAAACCCGACTTCTGGAATCAGAGGCAAAACCAGAACATGTTTACTATCCGCCACATGATTTTTTTTTTTTTCTCAACCAAAGGCTATTCCCGGTTCTGTAAGGCGGTATTGGGAAGTCCGCTGCCTGTGTAGGTAAGGTAGTTACTAGGTAGGATGGTAGTCAGGCAACAAGTGGGAAGACATGGCTAACATGCTCTGACATGTCACAACGAGTTTACTCCTAACCTATGATGAGTAACCACGACTCATTCAAAATGCTTTACCTCATTGTTGTACAATGCCTACATGATGCTGGTTGTTCTGAGAGCCCCTCGTCTTAGTTCAAGGACCGACAGCATGTTAACAACAGCGGTGATTCAGTGCTTCGAGTGTAACTGCAGTCCCGTCAAGCATTCACAATCAGTATGTCTTGCGATTGCCTAATCATATCATCCACTCAGTTTGCCCATTCTCAAGGTCAGAGGAGAGGAGAGGAGAGGACAAGACAGGAGGTTTCACGTGACCCGCACGTCCCATAAGGTAAGCAGATCTTACTGGCCAGCCACCAGACGGACCAATCAGAGAACTCTAAATATCGAACTGTGGAACCTGCCCAAGTCACCCACGGCCGGTGCCTTCGGGGACCCTTTGGCCTGCCCCGGACAAGTAAGTGCAGGTCGTCCAATTCTTCCCTACCGTATTCCTGCCTCTCCACCCACCCGTGCATTTTTGTGACATTTCCGCCGTCTCTTCCCATAGAACCTCATCCTCGCACCCCCGGGCCACCCAACGCTACCGCCTAGACGCGCTTCGCGACACGTCCATTCTTTCTTTCGGATGCTGCGAGCTGCCTCGGAGTCATTCATTAATGACTTGTAAGTCGCTGTTGCCCCCTTCCCTTGCATTGCCGCCGCCTATCCGTCACCTTGCCATCCTTCATCAACCGGCCATCTCCTTGTCCCGTTGCATCCAATTCCGGGCCGGGACTGCCATTATCGAGGCCGGATCTACATCTATTCGATGATGTTCGATGGTAGCTGATGCGGTGGACGCGTTCGTTCCCTCTCTGCCCGATGCGCTGCCGCGTCGCCTTCTCAATGGCATTTTCAATCCCCAGCCTCATCATCTTACACCAGCTCGTGTACTGTCCTGATGGCCATTTGCTTCACTATTCGGCATTCTTCGAGATTACCGTTACGCGTTTAACGATCGCGGGAACTCGCTCATTCACCTCTTACCTTCCTCAGACCGCGTTGAGCCAATGCTTCTTGCTAACAAGTCGTTGTCGTCTCTAGCAGGCAGCCTCTCCGAGCCTCATCATGATGTCCACCCCAGTCGCAGGGGCCACTTCGAACGGGCACCTGTCGCCGGATGTTTCAATGGAGTCGCCAGTGGTAGAGAATGCATCTCTGAGTGACAGCGATGCCTCAAACCGAGCCGACCGTCGTGCCAACGAACCTTCACCGACGCCATCCTATGAGAGAAACGACATCTCAAATAATAATCACGATGATGAGCACATGTCTGAGAGTGATGCTCCGTCGCCTGACAATGTATCAGAGGATGCCGATTTCGCTATGCAAGATAGCCCCCTCCCACAACGATGACGACGAAGACGACGATTTAGACAACCGTGCCAGCTCTACCGACTCAAACCGAGCCGCAAAGCGCAAAGCACCTGTAGAGGAGGATGAGTTCATCAAAGCCAATCCGGAATTATATGGTCTTCGTAGAAGTGTATGCCTTTGAAAAATTTTCTCTCTCACCGCCTCGTGTCGCTGCTAACATGATACTGCTCAGACTCGGCCCCGAGAACAGAGAAAGCTTGTAAGTCATCGCTTGTAAGCGTCTCCTATATGGAACTAATTGGCCCTTGCTCTTCAGGTCGAATCCGATGATTCCGACTCTGATGTCGCACCCACAAACCGTCGAAATGCTAAGCGACGCCGTGTCGAGGCCTCAGGTGCTTGTAAGTTGCCGCCATTACGGTTCGCACATACCCACAATCGTCTAACATACACTCCCAAGCTTCGAAACGAGGCACGCCGGCACTTCAGCCCTCCCCAACGATTCTGATTCCGATTCCGATACATACGGAGGCGCACGTGCGAAGAGCCTGCAGAAAAAGGCACGCCTGCAACGTGAGGCCCAGCCTTCCGTGGCTCTTGCAGAGAAACGATGGTCAAGTCGTCGCGCAGCCCAGCAAGTGCAGCAAGGTGCTTACGAAGAGAGCGATTTTGAAGACGAGGAAGACGAGGAGGTCGAGGATGCGTCTGCATACTACGTTGCTGATTATGTTGACGACTCACCGTACATAGAGAAGGTTGTGCGGCACCGGCTCAAGGATGGCCTGGAACTCACATATGATGCTACTCGGTATGACTTCGAGTACTTCATCAAGTGGCAGGGCAAATCCCACATGCACGATACTTGGGAGACAATCGAGGGTCTTCGTAATGTTCGTGGCTTTCGCAAGGTTGAAAATTACCACCGGAAGTTTGTTGAACAGGAACTCGACATCCGATTTGGTTATGACATCCCTCCCGAAACTAAGGAGCAATTCTTCCTGGACCGAGAGCGAGATGAAGAAGCTTTCGAAGACTATACCAAGGTTGAGAGGGTCGTCGCCGTAAGAGACGGTGATGATGAACCGGAGTACTTCGTCAAATGGAAAGGTCTCACATATGATGAATCCACCTGGGAGGCAGCATCTGAAATCAGCGGAGAATTTCAAGACAAGATTGACCAATATCTTGATCGAGCATCCAGATCCTGGCAGTCTGATCGCAAGGAATCAAACCCTCAAACACGATCCCGGATGGTCAAGCTCGAGAAACAACCCGACTACATCACAGGTGGAGAGCTTCGTTCATTCCAGCTTCGAGGTCTCAACTTCCTGTGTTTGAACTGGACCAGGTCTAATAATGTCATTCTTGCTGACGAGATGGGTCTCGGCAAGACAGTCCAGACTGTGTCGTTCCTCAGCTGGCTTCGCAATGATCGTCGGCAAGAAGGCCCTTCGCTTGTCGTGGCCCCTCTTAGTGTCATTCCTGCGTGGTGCGATACCTTCAATACCTGGTCTCCTGATATCAACTATGTTGTATATCTCGGTCCTGAGGATGCACGAAATATCATCCGAGAGCACGAGCTAATTGTTGATGGCAACCCCAAGAAGCCAAAGTTCAACGTCCTCGTTACCTCATACGAGTTCATCCTGCAAGACTGGCAATTTCTCCAGACAATCAAGTGGCAGACTCTTGCTGTCGATGAGGCCCACCGTCTCAAGAACAGTGAATCCCAGCTCTACGCCCGACTTCTAGGGTTTGGCATCCCGTGCAAAATTCTCATTACAGGAACACCAATTCAAAATAACTTGGCCGAGCTGTCTGCACTGCTCGATTTTCTTAATCCCGGAAAGGTCAATATTGACGAGGACTTGGACTCTTTGTCTGCAGCAGATGCTCAAGAGAAGCTACAAGAACTACATAAAGCCATCGCACCCTACATTCTTCGACGAACCAAGGAAACGGTTGAGTCAGACCTCCCGCCTAAAACAGAGAAAATCATTCGTGTCGAGCTTTCCGACGTACAGCTTGAGTACTACAAAAATATCCTTACACGAAACTACACCGCTTTGTGTGATGCTACCAATGGACACAAAAACTCCTTGCTCAACATTATGATGGAACTAAAGAAGGTTAGCAACCATCCATATATGTTTGCGGGTGTTGAGGAGAGGGTTTTAGCCGGAAGCATACGGCGCGAGGATCAAATCAAGGGCTTAATTGCAAGCAGTGGCAAGATGATGCTGCTGGACCAGCTGCTTTCAAAACTGAAGAAGGACGGCCATCGTGTTCTTATCTTCAGTCAGATGGTAAAAATGCTTGATATTCTCGGCGACTACCTTTCGCTTAGGGGTTACAAGTTTCAACGGCTAGACGGAACAATTGCTGCCGGCCCAAGACGTATGGCGATTAACCACTTCAACGCAGAAGACAGCGACGACTTTTGTTTCCTTCTCTCTACTCGTGCTGGTGGACTTGGCATCAACCTTATGACCGCTGACACCGTCGTCATCTTCGACTCGGATTGGAACCCCCAGGCTGATTTGCAGGCCATGGCTCGAGCTCACCGTATCGGACAGAAGAAGCCTGTGAACATCTACCGCCTAGTTTCCAAGGAGACAGTGGAAGAAGAGGTTTTGGAACGAGCACGAAACAAGCTACTTCTTGAATATCTCACCATCCAAGCTGGCGTCACCGATGATGGCAAGGCTGCTTTCAAGGAGGAACTGAAGAAGAAGGGTCTTAAGGTCGACGGGCCCACTTCATCCGAAGACATTCAGATGGTTCTGAAGATGCGTTCATCGAAGATGTTTGAACAAAGCGGCAACCAGGAACGTCTTGAGCAACTCGACATTGACTCTATTCTTGAAAATGCTGAAGTCACCAAGACGAAGGTGGATGACAAAATCAACCTCAGTAGTGGTGGCATTGACTGGGACAATTTCATGCAAATCACGGATGTCAAGGTTGACGATATCAATCTTGATTGGGACCAAATTATTCCCGCCGAAAAGCTAGCCGAGATCAAGCTGGAAGAAGAGAAGAAGCAACATGACGACTATTTGGCCCAGGTGGCTGCGGAGAGTGCCCTCGGAGGGCCACTATTAAGAGCCGTAACAGGGAGACTGACCGAGCTGATCGGTTGAAGAAACGACAGCGAGAGCAGCAGCAGGAAGAAGAGGAGCGTCGTGCTCTCATGTCCGACCCGAAACGGCCCCTGAACGACAAGGAACAAAGAAACCTCATCAAGGCATTCTTCAAATTTGGCTCTATGGATGATCGCGCTGAGGATATAATCAAGGATGCTAAATTGGAAGAGAGAGATGTTGATTTTGTCAAGTCAGTGCTGAACGACTTCATCAAAGTTGCTGAACAAGCTGTGGAAGAGAACAATAGCAAACTTGCGGACGAAGAGAAGAAAATGGGCAAGACCCTGACAAAGAAAGACAAGAAGGCTGTTCTCATCGATTTTGGCGAACTGAAGAAAGTCAACGCCGAGACAGCGATAGAACGACCACGGCAGTTGCAGCTCCTTAGGCAAGCCATCAAAAGCCAATCTGATTGGAAGTCCTTCCGTCTCCCAGATGCGACGAAAGCTGCCAACTACAGCTGTCCCTGGGGCGCGAAGGAGGATGCCATGCTGCTAGTGGGCATTGATAAGCACGGGTTTGGCGCATGGGTACAGATTCGAGACGACCCCGATCTTGACATGGCCGATAAGCTATTTTTGGAAGAGCACCGCGTCGGTAAAAGGAAGAGAGAAGCAAGGGCAATGACAAGATGAAGGCACCTGGTGCAGTTCATCTTGTTCGTCGCTCTGAATATCTTCTCTCTGTGCTACAGTCTAAACACTCTGGCGATCGCTCCGTACAGCGTACCGTGGAGAACCACCATCGAAACAACAAGAAGGGTCACCTAGCCAATGGTCAGCGAGGCAGTGTCAGTGGATCGCCATTGTCACAGCCAAAGAAGCACCGTGACAGAGACCGCGATTCCGGCCACGGCGAACTTCAGCGCTCCCGTAGCCATGCTGATGAGCGTGGTACGCCTCGACCGGAGTACAAGCGAAAGCATGCCTCTCACGAAGGCAACCGTAGTCCTAAGCACCGCCGAGCTGACGAGGCTCGTCGGTCCAGCAAGCAAATGGACGACCGTGACCGATCCGAAAAGCGCCGAAACCGTGACGATGATGACCGCCGGTATGATAGACATCGCTCCCGCGACGAGCATGGCAGGAGGGAGGACCGTCGTGATGAGAGGCGCGACGACCGCCGTGACGACCGACGGGATGACCGACGGGACGATCGCCATGCCGACCGTGACCGAGATGCCGGTGCTAGGCATCAGGATGAGCGCAGAGCGAAGGCGCTTCGACGACTGGATGAGCTGCGACGCATTGGAGACAACAAGGATCAGAGAGATAAAGATAACGACGCCATGATCTGGTTCTTGTTGAAGCCTGTTCGAGAGAACTTTGAAAAGATCCTGTCCACCACCAAAGAGAAGGTCAAGTCGAGCAAGGAGCGTGCTGCCATCTTCGCTGTGGAGCTTGTAGTGATTGGAACCTTTCTCGACGAGAAGCTGGCTGCGACTGCCGCTGACGAAGGGCTGAAGAACAACTTCTGGTAAGTCAACTGCGAGAGAGAGGTGGCGAGGGTCGTAGACGAGGCAGCATGCTAACATGTGTTCACAGGGACTTTTGGCAGCTCTGTGGCCGGTTGACGACACAAGCAAGAGCGTGACTGGCAAAAGACTGAGCAACATGTACCGAACTCTTCATGCTCGAAACAGCGGGCCAAGTGCACGATCGGGAGGGACCAACGGCGCTTGAGGACTGGAGGGCTTAAGGCGGCGGCGATACGACTAGGATTTACAATGGGAGAGTAAAGAGGCCAGGTCGGGTATTGCGGTGGACGACTGGCCATTTCCTGTTCTGTCTTGTTGCATCTTCATGGCGTTTGTGTTGCATAGTTTGGCATTACTTTCTTGTGGCGTGGATCTTCGTCGGAAACAACATACCCGGAATTTGCATGGTACAGGAGACTCGAGCGGAACAGGAGTTAGCTGCAGCCGGGATTGATTGATTAAGAAGTCTATTCCCGTCTCTTGTGTTGTACTTTTCTCTTTTCTCTTCTCTTCTCTTGTTTTCTTTTCTTTTCTACTTCTTTTTGCTGCCTAGAGATAGCCTGGCTGCGTGTATCAATGGGCTGGCGGGCCTTTATCTTCCTGCTTCATTTATCGATTCTACCCAACTTACCAGGGAGATGGGAAGCTCCGAGCTAGCTTGTGCGTCCGGCGCAGGATTCAAAACGTGCGGAATGAGCTCGGAGGCGGAATCAGAAGGATGACAGGCGCCTCAGACTACGATGGGTGTTCGTCTGTATAGAATGCAAGTTGAACGGGCAAACAAAGGAGGCGCAGGGCAAGCAGAATTTTAAGCCGGCTGGGGGCAAAGAGGACTATGTTCCCTAATGTACCTATGGGAGACGTAGAGTGGATAATTATGATGATGATGAATAGAGCAACACGAAGCCGTAGCCGCTTATCTGCAGATTACGAGGCCAACTTGTTAGTCACCCGTGCCGCTGTCATGCTCCTCCGGGCTTCACGGAGAGGCTTCACGGAGAGGTGAGGATGAGGCTCAAGCCAGGCTTGTGAGTTGGCGTTAGCATGCGTCTTTTCTGCTGCGAGCCGGTTTGCTCTGCCTCGGGCAGAGATGTGATGAGTGCTGGGAGATGACGACGGGCAGAAGGGGCTTACCAGCCCCATGTATCGCTGCCTAAAGCTAAGCTCGACTAGATGCGGCGGAGATGGAGAAGAAGGAGAAGAAGGAGCTAGAAGCACATGAGCGTTTAGAATGATGAGGTTTGGAGGGGCTGGGTTATGTTGCGTTGGCAGGGAGGACGATTGGGAGTTGGGAGGTTGTGATGTGGTTGACCATGTGTGTCAGTCAGTCAGTCAGTCAGGTAGCGAGTGGTGATATATGTAAATGACTTGGCTGTCTGTCTCAGTCCCCTGTGTGTCCCAACACGTGCCAATGTACCTTGTGCTCTTTCCACGACCGGATACGCCGTGCACTTCCCACCACCGAGCGTGAGCATCGGTGAATACGACAGCAAAGAGATATAGTGTGATGACGGTAAGGGGAAATCTCTGCCGCAGCGTCAGATGACGGCGCTTCCTCTGCCGACCCCTAGTAGTGCTGAGCTGGGTTCCGCATTCTGCATCAGCCTCGCTCGGCTCCAGCCAGAGCCCGGGGCGAGATGCTGTACAATGCGAGGTGAGTTAGCAAAAAGGAGCGAGTACTTCGGGTAACAGCCCACGTGCCAGCGTGGCTTGTAGCGCCTAGAGAACCCCAAGAGGGAGAAGGGGGAGAAAATGTGCCTTGTGAACACGCCTGACGGTGCTTGTTACAAGGTACCTAACCCGTCACACGTTACTGCAGCGCCACTGTTGGGAGGGCTTTTTCTTTCTTTTTCTTTTATTTATTTAATTTTATTCTTCTTCTTCTTCTCTGGCTTCCTATTAGAGGGCTCTACCAAGCACAGCCACCCAGGCGCCAGACCACCAAGACAGGAAGTACTAGCGGTTACTGTGCATCTGCGCTGAGTGTGAAGATGACATGGGGGCGTTGCAGAGCTGGACACTAACTAGCCGCAGGACCCTGAAAAAAGCAATAAATCTCGAGGAAAATACATCCATCATTTAATGCCCATACCCATACCCATACCCATACCCATCTGCTCCTGGCTCCTGCTCCTGTGATGCGCGTACCTGACCATCCCGCTCTCAGGTACATGTGCACTTGTTCACGGTGACTCAAGTACATCCGGCTCTGCGCCACCGGTACTTGGTCCTTCCCGGGCTTGGCCGTTTTAACCGCATTCTGACAAAGTACGACTTATCGTCAACTTGGGGCACTTCCTTTCTTCCTTCAACCATCCATCCTACTACATATTGGCCCCTTCCCCCTCCCATCGTCATCGCCATTATCGTTATTCCTTCTTTCTCTTAGTGTCATCTGTCCTGCCTACAGCCCTGTTGCGGTTCCGTCGTCTTTACTTAATCCAACAATCTCACTCTCGGTTTCTAATAGGAACTCTTCGCATATATCTCGCCTCAGGGACAAACTAGACAGCACATCTCACACCCACATCTCACCTCAGAAGAAAACCATCATACTATACTACACCAACTCACCTAAATCTCAACCTTATAAACACTATCTTCCATAGGGCTCACAAGATGACAGCCCCGGCGCCCCCTATCAACGGGAGCGCACCATCGCCGAGCTGGCCGTCCTGCGCGCCTGTGTCATCACAAAGAGGGTTCTCGCCGCTGTTGATGAAATCTCCAAGACGGATTCCTCCCCGGTCACCATTGCCGATTTTGCCGCTCAGGCCCTCATCATCAGCGCCATCCGTCACGTATTCCCCACGATGGCTTCGTCGGCGAGGAGGACGCCTCAGCTCTCCGCGCCGACCCCGCTCTTACGGACCGTGTCTACGACCTCGTGTGCTCCGTGCGCGCTCTGGCCGGTGCTGGCGGCATCTCGCCCGAGGTTGCCGCCATCCCCGGTCCTTCCTCCACAGAGGAGATGATTGCAATGATCGACATGGGAGCCAGCGGTGAGGGTGGACGATCTGGCCGCTTTGGGTCATGGACCCTGTCGATGGCACGAGGGCCTTCCTTCGCGGCGAGCAGTATGCCGTGTCCTTGGCCCTCGTCGAGGATGGCCACGAGCTAGTCGGTGTTCTAGGCTGCCCCAACGTGAAGCTCACCAAGGCGGGCAGGATAGAGGAGTCGAGCGTCGACACCGAGGGTCTGGGTGTCTTGCTGACCGCTGTCCGGGGTCAAGGGTCCACCATCCGCCATGTCACATCTTCCGGTAGCCTGACGGCAGCCCGCAGGCTGGATCGGTTAAAACCCCTGCCCGAATGGAGGATTTGCATCTCGTCGACTGCCTGCAAAGTAAAGCGTACCGCCACGATATCGTCCAAGATGTCACCGAACACCTGGGCGCACAGTATCCCGGCACCGAAGTCTGGTCCTCCCACGTGAGGTACGCCGCCCTCATCATCGGCGGCGGTGACTTTCAGCTACGCGTGCCCGCCACCGCCAAGACGAGGATGTGTCTGTGGGACCACGCCGGGGCGCAGCTCATCTTCACCGAGCTAGGCGGCAAGATCACAGACCTGGACGGGAAGCCGATAGACTTTGGCGCAGGCAGGGACCTGAACCTGAACCGGGGCATGGTTGCGGCCAAGGAAGACATACACGGCACGGTTTTAGCATTGGTTAGGGAACTCTTGGGTGAACAAGCGCTGCATTGACATGACATGATATGATATGATAGACATAAAGAGACATGACTCATTATTACACCACCTCTTCCTTGGGTGGCTGCTTCTTCCTCATTCGTCCCATGCTTTCAAATGCAACTCTGCTGAAGCTCCAACTTGACCCTTCTCGTGGTAGATTGGGCGGCCTACCCCGAGCCCCCTCGTGGTGGGAAGTCATGGTGCTCACTCGTCTGTTGATCTCTGTGAGCCTCCTCAATGTGGCCCGCTTCTCCATTTGCATGTGCATCGCTCTTTGTTTGCTCTTGAGAGCCGCTGAGGTATAGCCCAGCTTCTTATTGCGTAAGCCCATTCGCTCCTCGATGAAGACCCAAATCAGGCTACCGAATACGCCCAGAGCGGTACGTATCCAGTTGCTAAACGCCAGGGCTAGTGATATGACAGTGACACAGGCGGAAAATGAAACTAAATGCGCAGTATGTCAGCAAGCCATACACGATACACAGCCAACAATCAGGGGAGGGTAGCCACATACTCATCCAAGTCAACTGCACTCTCAAGTCCATATCGCCGTCTGTACTAAACTCCCTCGCATTCATTCCGAATACGCTAGTCATGAAGGATAGTGGAAGCTGCGGAGCGAGCATTAGCGTGAATCTCCAAGAGTCAGTGTCGAAATCGCCTTACAAAGAATATAGTGACAACTGTGAAGACGACGATAGATCGGCCTTGAAGCACCGATTCGTCAGCGCGTGCAATAGCGGCTTTGGCTTCGATGATGTTTGCCTGCTGTTGTTTCATGTCGAGTAGTTCACGGAGCTAAAAAAAACCAGGGAAGCGTCGGTTAGATACTGATATTTGCAGGTGTAGAGTGAGACGTGGATCTGGGTATTTACCTGGGTTCTCGTTTTAGTTTGAAGCTCTTCCATGCTTTTGAGCTCATCTCTCCGCTGCTGCATATCAGCAGTGAGCCCAGCTAACCGATCCAAAGCCCTGTGTTGCTTTGTTGTTGCTTTTCCTCCGCGTCCTCTGCTGAATCATCCTTTTGCGAAGACAGAGCACGCCAATTGACGAGCCGTAGGTCTTTTTCGAGATCATTCATGACCGTCATTTGTTGTGCGAAGATGCCTTGCAAAATTTGTAGCTCATCAATGACCTGTTGAGCCTCAACCAGAGTTGCCCACTCAAATCCAATGTTTAGCGACCTGCGGACCATCTGCTCTGCGATCTCCAGCCTATCAACGGTCATCTTACTGACTGCATTTCCAAAGTCCTCATATGCAGATGTTTTCTTCTCAGCCTGTATGTTTGTCAGTCATTCGTCCACTTGGCTTCATGTGGGCTCGGGTTGAAGGAAACATAGACGCACAATATTGGAAATGGCAGAGCTGAAGAGATCTACTACTTCGGGACGTTGATCCAGGGGGTAGTTCGATCAAAGAACACTTTCGAGCATTCATCGATAATGATGAAGGCCATGTCGTAAACGGAGTTGATCTGGTCATTACCTAAATCACCTAAACGATCTCGTATTCCTCGATGAACAGCAGAGGGATCGGGCTTGTTGCGGCCCCATCTACGAGGGAAGCTGCTGATGACAGTGTCTGAAGCATTTGTTAGTGTATCGGATATAGAATAGGGATTCATAGCAGAAAGAAAATATAGCGCATACTGTCATCTAATATCCACAGCCATAACTGGTCGACCATGATAAGTCGGGCAGCCGATTCTGGATCATCTGACTGGCTGCGCGTCAATCGACATACTACCTGATCGCTGTCTCTTCGCGTAGTATCAGTGGCAGTCCAATAATAGTACTGCTCAAGAGTACGTCGCATGTGTAGAGGTGGATCCTCAAACAAATGATCCTCGATCAGTCTTCCATCGGCAGCTTCGTCGATAATCTGGTACAGCTTGGCAACATGCCAAATGTATTTGGCCAGAGGACTCTGGGGTCTCCAGGATGTGCGCCCTTAGTATCCGTATCATATGCGGTCTGAGGTCGTGCAGGGTCCATAGATTCAAGTCTGGCAATATCAACTATCTTGCCCTTGATACGGCTGGTGCTCGCTCTCCTGAGTCTTTCCGCATGTTCATTCCGAGATTTTGCGACCTGAATGAATTGTGACATCCTATGCAGGCGTTTCTCTACTTCCCAATGCAAGAAGGGCATCTAGACGACGTTCCTTGGTTAGCCAAGGGCAAGTTCAGGGAGGAGGGCTAATGGAATAGGAATCCTTACGAATAGTGCGATATCCCTACCCGGAGGCTTTTTCGAAGTTGATCCACTAGAGGATGTCGGAACTGATGGTAGTGAGGCACAACGTGCACCCATCTGACGAGAATGAGAGGGCAAGTGAGGGCCGCCTCGTTGATGACCTCGCCATAAGTCGTATCTCAAAAGGCGCTGGGCGTTAGATCTCACGTTCAGAACACGCTTACCATCGAACTCGACATTATCCTCGCCATAGTACCTAGAAATCGCATCCTAGAAGAGCTTAGTATGGGCTAGGATAAGGGTTGCCTCATCGCGTCGGCTTTTGCGGATCGGATGGGAAGACTAACCTCTACCCATTTCATGCTGTTAGCTGGTAGGTGGAAGTAGCGGAATTGCTTAGATTCGGTGTCCCGCTTCAAAGGTGTATCGGCTTTGTTGTAAAGCAGTTGCTGCATGGATATCTTTTGATGAGGAACTTGCCGTGAACCAGCGGATGGCTCACAGTAACACCACCCTTACCCTCTTCCCAAGCAATGAGCCAGCCGTTATAGCCATAATTGGGTTCCCGGGGTTGTCCTCGCTAGTCTCCGGACCAGACTCGAGGTCGAGCACGTAGCTATCTGGAGCCATGTCATCTTGCCAGATTGGGTAGTCCTTGTCGCGCCACCGCTGGACCATGCGAAGGATGTTGCGGTTGCGGCTCCGCCTGGCATCCTCTCCGTTCCTGTCAATGTCCTTCTGCACTCTGGCCAGCTCGTCGGCTGCACGCCTGTGGGCCAAATCCCTCCATCGGGTGCGGGAGTCTTCCAGAAGAGCCACGAGTGGAAGACGGTCTTTTGGAGAGATGCGGTAATCCTTGAAGTGGTCACGGAAGTACCTGATGCGACGGATTTCTTTACGGATCTGCTCTTGATCCGAAGGCTTGAGGCGATTGTATAACGCCTCTCTTTTGGCGTACCTCACATGAAGATAATCGGCCCATAGATCCAGAGGCGGCTCGAGGTTCTTGCGAAGGTCGTCGACGTTATACACTTCGCGGTACTTCTGCGGCGTAGGGTTTGCGCCGTCCATGCCGGCTGGAGTCGAGCAAAAGTAGAAGCGATATGGAAACCCTCGGCCTCTCACCAACAACCACACAAGACACCTAAAGCGCGGGTGTCGCTCTCCATTCGCGTAGCTATGCCACAGCAGTTGAAAGGAACAGAAGAGGCAACAGGAATTGACAAGGCTAGGCTGCGAGGACTTGCGGATCCTAAACGAAAGAAGAAAAAGAGATAGAATGCAAGTGGAAAAATAAAGAGGCAGGACCCCAATCTGAATTGGGACCAGAAATCCCCATCCCAGACCAGACAGCGCAGAACATGACAGGGGTGCAGGTGCGGTGGTGCGGTGGGGGTGGGAAGGCGCGAACGAACAGAAGAACGCCTCTTGCTACGTTCTTTTTGTGTTCTTTGGGGCGACCCGCCTGCCCTCGATCCACGTCCGTAAAGAGATATTGTCGAGTACCTGCTCTTCCATCTCACCTTACCCTGCGTGGGTATCGCTTCTCTGCAGAAAGCTACGCATGTACCTCGGGTTCGTTTGCATCATGATGCCTTGCAGGTATCGACCAGCAATTCGACGTGGGCTTTTCTCGTTGGGTCCTCCACATTTCCCTTCCCTTCTCTTCCCTTCCCCTCCCTCCCCTACAGCTGGGGCGGCTCAGCGTCCATGTCCACGGGCAATTTGTGGCTGCAGATGGCTGCAGGCAATTGAGCAATCCCGCCTCGCGGCTGCCGCTCGTTGTATTACGCACATGACAGCGAAGCGTGAGAAAACAAGGATTCGCCTTTAAGCATAGCCCTCGTAGGAATGGTGTGCAGCTTACCAACAGCACAGAACCCAACGGCACAGGGAAGGGCTTGCTGTGCTCTTTCGGCCTCTACGGGTAGTCTAGACTACACCATCTCTTAGCTCTGTCTCTAGGAAGGCTTAGCATCCAACGACCCCGGTCGGTCCCGCAAGCTTGAACGAGCAGCCAAATAGCCTTAAATGGACCTCGCATGGTCTTTTGGTGGGGACTTATGGGCTGCTGCTGGAGCCAGCGTGAGAGCTACTGCACCCGAGGATGCTTGTCTACCCACTAAAGTGCTTAAGTATGCCATTCGTTACTGGATACAGGTCTCGCCATGCCTATCACGGGTGGGTATACAGACAGAGACTTGGCTTTGCCCTCCGTACCACGGAGTACATCCTGTCAATTGATTGCGCCTTGGTCTACAATGTGAACCTCCAAAAACTAAATACATAACAGTTACATGAGGCTGCTGCGGCCTCCAATCTCCATGCTGCCCTGCCCGTCCTTGAGCTGGCCGCTTCTTCCAACCACGAACTCTCTATAAATGCGCTGCAGCCTGGATTTCTCGTCCGAGCTAATGCTGGCTCGTGTGTTGCCCAGAGCCTTGGTCAAGTGCGTCCATCCAATCACCACCTCTGTTTGCTCCTCGACGCCGCCTCGTCTCTGTCTTCTGCTTGCGCGCCCCTGTGAGCTTGCTTGGCCTTCTTGCGCGCCATCTTGATCTGCTCCAGCTTGGCCAGTATCGTTGCGTTTTCCATCACTGACGCTGATTTGCTCTGCGCGATTGCTTTGTCAGACGAGGTAGCCTCGCTGCCGTAGCGGAATTGCACAAAGCTAGGAACGCTGCCTGTGCCGTGGCTGTCGACTCCGTTAGGGCGTCGTGGGCCAGCTGCGGGACCAACGTCGAGCACGTCGTGAATGGCTTCCAACTGCGCGTTAGACACAAGCGCCTGAAGATCTGCTCCAGAAAAGCCCTCGGTTTGTCGAGAAATGTCCATCAACGCTTCGTCCGATCGAGTGAGCTCCTCCGATAGCCTGACCTTCTTGAACAATGCCTTGAGAATGTCAAGTCTGTCATCAGCCGAAGGTAGGTCGCAAAGTAAAGATTTGTCCAATCGACCTGGTCGTAACAAGGCAGGATCAATAAGGTCTGGCCGTGATGTCGCTGCCAGTACATAAACCCCTGACAGTCCCTCTGCACCATCCATTTGGGTAAGGAGCTGATTGACTACTCGATCCGTGACACCCGTTGAGTCGTGGCCTCTCTTGGGTGCTATCGAGTCGAACTCATCGAAAAAGAGCACGCACGGCTTTGCCGCCTGTGCTCGGTCGAACAGGTCACGTACACTCTTCTCAGATGCACCAATATACTTGTTCAGAATTTCAGGACCCTTCACGCTAATGAAGTTGAGGCCACATTCTCCCGCCACGGCGCTGGCCAGCAGTGTCTTGCCACATCCAGGATAACCGTAGAGTAACAGTCCAGAACGTAGCCTCAATGGACACTGCGCAAAAATCGGGGCATACTTGGTGGGATACTGTAGAGTTTCCAGCAGTACGCGCCTGGTCTCCATCAGCCCACCAATTGCGCTGAAGGTTGTCGTAGAGCTCTGAAGCGAGACGTTACGGAGACTTGCTGGAGTGAAGCCCTCCAAGGCTTTGTCAAAATCCGCGCGGCGAAGATGAACTGGCTCGGTGTCGTGATCGGACACTGAGGAGCTGAGGGTGCGCACAATCGCCTCGTTCTTTGCCCTTGACACGAGGACCACCAAGTCCCCAGGCATGTATCCGTCTGTTGATCCCGCGATATCGAGGAAGTCAAGATCCGAATCAAGAACAAAGCCCGTTTCTTGGTTTCGTCGATGCTCTCGGCTAGTCTGGCTCGCACCATCCATCCAGGCGCCACTGTCGCCAGCCGTGCTACCATCTGCAGTAGGTGGTCTACTGCTTTCGCTGCCTTGCTCCTGTGCTTCGCCGATAATGATCGCATCCTGCTTTGCGATTGCCTCCATGACTCTCCTCCTGGCTTCCTTATCTGGCGCTTTCAAGTCGACAATTTCTTGAGCAACATGTCCACTAACCACGACATTGTTGATAGAGTCTTTCCCTCTGCTGTGGCTAACAGGACAACCCCGCTCTCCCTTGTGCAGTATTGCTTGACGATGGAGCAGAGACACTCGCTAATCTGTCGGCTTCTGTCGTTGTCATTGCCAACTTGCAGCTCGGTCTCAGCTGGGCATAGCTTGTCTAGGTCATCAAGGATAACGACAGCCTTGCCACCCAGTCTTGCACCCCAACTGGCGGACATGAAAGTTCGTTCCAAAGACTCTTTGATTGTAGATACTCGCGTTTCATCGTTCACCAACTTTCGACAGGGTAGGTACGCCGTATGGAAGAGGTAGTCCTCACGAAGCTTCTGCGCCAGGTATTTGACTACGGACGTCTTTCCCGATCCCATAGCACCCGTTAGTAGAACTGATGACATATTGGCGAGTTGGCCTTGCAGAGATTCCAGAAGCTTATCGACTCTGACCAGCAATGCATTGTGGGTTGGTATCACGTCGATCAAGTCAGAGGAATTCGAGATCCATGCCGGCCGTGGAGTGGGTGCTTGGAAGTCAATGGGTATCTTTGAATCCAAACCCAGCATCCATGATGCGTCTTTAGCGAGATCGTTCGAAGCGAAGTCAGTACTGTACTCAAATTTGATGATGCCACCCTCCCAGCCCTGAGGGCACTCGAGGCCATTCCAGACGCCTATTACGGAGCCATCCGTAAGAGGTCCTTGCAAAATGTTCCCAGAACCATTCGAGCCCGTATATATGTGCTTAAATTGTTTTGTCGCCTCTTCTTTTTCGGCTTTGGACTCGCTGCCGAAACGGAGTCCTTCAACACCTTTGGAGCTGACAGCAAAGGGAATATCTTGACTCGGCGCACAGAGCCATTAGGTAACTGTTGTGGTGCAGCCTGTATCTTGACGATACCGCCAATATGACCCACTGAGCCAAGCGCGGTCGAAAGAGCGGGTGATAGTGCGACAGATTGGCCGTTTGGAGGATCGTCCCAAGGTCTCAGATGAGCAATGAGTTTGCTAGAAGCCAATGAGGGCCCTGGAGCAGTTCCGTCTTCTGGTTGAGTGGTCTGGAGACCGGTGGGCCGGATTATGTCTACTGCAACATAATTGATGCCCCTCCAGGTGTTCGTGAGAAGTCGTTCCCGATCTATCCAAACGCTGAGATCGTGCTCTGGAGTGCTTTCGTCAAACCAATCCGCAACAGAAGCCCTGTCTAGTCCTCGCAAGAACATAACCGGCCTCCGCTCCTCCTTTGTGCTTCGTCTGCGCGCTGTACTAGCCGCGCTGCGCTTCGATTTGGCAGTGCTTGTGACGCTGCCGTGGTCTCCAGTTCCGACAGAACTCTTTGCCCTTGTCTTGGGCGCTACAATCACCTCGGCATTCGGCGAGAGCTTGACAAATGAGATCTCTGGCGACGGTGCCGGATCAATTGAAGTTATTTTGACGTTCGCAGTCGATGTTGGCGAAAGATGGAGTGTCAATGGATGGGGAGACACAGCAGATCCGTCAGGCAGTATGTGCCCCGGGTTAGGTAGCGCCCGTATCTGTGACTGCATGTTTATCTCGAGGAAAGTCGCATGCAACTCGATGATCTCCCAGTCGTCCGCGGTCAAGGGCTCGATGTTTATCGTATGCGCCAGCGGCGGGTCAACATGGATGGTGGCCATGACCTTCTGGCCCTCCGACAACTCCAGCATGCCTGCCAAGGTGGCATCTATTTCTACAGCCTGAGCGTCTTGGTCGCGCGAAAGGCCTCTTCCTCCCGTTGTACCGTCTCGACCGATAGGGCCTGCAGCCCGTCTCTTGCTCGGCATGCCAGTCCATCCTAGGTATACGGAGCGCTGTTGACCTTTTGTTGTCGCCTGGCCGGCCGAGGCGGAACGGAAGCTGAGCTCCACGACGACATTCTGAGCAGGCTATAGAAGACTCGTCAGAACCACTCGAGAGCCAGCAGTAGTAGTGGGGAGCTTACAGTGTTGATGTTGACCAGTAAGGAAACGAGACTTGGTGGAAGGTTCACCAAGCAGCTCTTGAGGTGTACCAAAGAGAGCTCGGCAGGAATTGACTGCGCATTCTTTCTTGAAGCCATTGCGAAACCTGTGGAATGTTCAAGACAGGTTGCAGGCAGATGCGTCGGCAGTGCCAGGCCAGAGGGGAGTGAGTTGACGGGCCTTAGATGCTAGTCGATGTTGGAGCTTCCGGCTTTGGATTGCTCACACAGCCGAGGTCAACCACACGTGCAGCACCCTGGGCGGGACGGTACTTACAAAAGTGGGCACCCTGGCCCGAGGCTCAAGTCTCACACTTCAGCCACACAGCGGACGTGGGGTGGACGAGTTTAATGGATTTTCAAGCCACCGTGGCTGAACGCCTGACGCGACGCGAAAAGACGCGTCTTTCTTTGTGCACGCATTGCATAAGGTACCTCCTATGTAACAAGAGGGACAGAATCAAACCCCTGCCCGTTTCCCAGCCCACCAATTTGTGTTGTCACAACTGTCGCAACGCCGCGCATCGCACAACGGCCATACTTTTGCTCGGACGCCGCCCGTTCTTGCACGCCTCAACCGGCCATAGCGAGTCGCTCTGAATCAAGACTGCACAAGACTTCGTCACCATGGCGCTTCGCGAGTTCAAAGCTCCCGTAAATTACGAGAGCCAACAAAGTCTGTTTACCTGATGCCATCTAACTTGCCTCGACTGACCCCATGAAGATGCGTTCCAGTCGTTTCTCAAGGACTTCAAGACGTCCCCAGAACAGACCATCACGACTGCAATGGGCAACATTACCATCGACGAGGATGACCTGAGCGACGAGTATGATTTTATGGACGAGGACGAGCAGGCTGGCCAGCGCCGCCGCCAGGACAAGGAGCGTCAGAAGACACCACAATACAAGTACAAGAAGCTGCTGCAACAACTGGCGGATCGAGAAATCGACGAGATGAGAATTGATCTGGATGATTTGGCAGCGGTAGGCCAGCTAACAACACGTCCTCGTCTGGGCAAATGCTGATAAACGTCACAGTGGGAGAACCAAACCGGCGAAGAGAGCTTAAAGCTTGTTGAGTCTATTGAAATGAATACGAAGCATTACGTAGAGATTATGTCGAGGGCGGTTGATGGAGCTATGCCCCAGCCTAGCACAGATGTCACGTTGGTCACCCAACGCCAGCTTCTCAACTACTGCTGACCATCTACATTAGGTTCAAAGACGATGTCCTGGATGTCTTGATGGCGAGGCGCCAAGCTCGTAACCGCGAGCTTCAGGAAGCCGCTGAGCGAGATCCTACCGCCGCTGAGGACAAGTTCCCTGCAGAGCTCATCCGACGATACACTCTTGTCTTCAAGCCCCGTTCCGGCTCTCAGGACCACCCCGCAAAGGCTATGGCTGTCAGGCATGTTCGAGGCGAGCACCTCGGTCATCTCATCACTGTTCGAGCAATTGCGACTCGTGTTACGGATGTGAAGCCGATCGTCCAGGTCAGCGCGTATACTTGCGATCGATGTGGTTGCGAGATCTTCCAACCTGTATCTGACAGACAATACGGCCCCTTGACCATGTGCCCTTCATCAGACTGCAGCAAGAACCAAGCCAATGGTCAGCTGAACCCATCCACCCGTGCATCTAAGTTCTTGCCTTTCCAGGAGGTCAAGGTTCAGGAACTGGCGGAGCAGGTGCCCATCGGTCAGATCCCTCGCAGTCTTACAGTTCTCTGTTATGGAAGCCTGGTTCGACAGGTCAACCCTGGTGATGTCGTCGACATCTCCGGCATCTTCCTTCCTACACCTTACACGGGTTTCAAGGCGATCAAGGCCGGCCTTTTGACAGACACATACCTTGAGGCACACCACATTGTGCAGCACAAGAAGGCCTACAGCGAAATGATCGTTGACCCCTGCTGGTGCGAAGAATCGACAAGTACCGCCAGACTGGACAAGTCTACGAGCTCCTGGCCAAGTCCATTGCTCCTGAAATCTTTGGTCATCTTGATGTGAAGAAGGCTTTGCTGCTGCTTCTTATCGGCGGTGTGACCAAGGAAATGGGTGACGGCATGAAGATTCGTGGTGACATTAACATCTGCTTGATGGGTGATCCTGGTGTTGCCAAATCACAGCTGCTGAAGTATATCTCCAAGGTTGCGCCTCGAGGTGTCTATACCTCCGGCCGAGGAAGCAGTGGTGTTGGTCTCACTGCTGCCGTCATGCGTGACCCTGTCACAGATGAAATGGTTCTCGAGGGCGGTGCTCTCGTTCTCGCTGATAACGGTATCTGCTGTATCGATGAATTCGACAAGATGGACGATAATGACCGTACTGCCATCCACGAAGTCATGGAGCAACAGACCATCTCCATCTCCAAGGCCGGCATTTCTACCACGCTCAATGCCCGCACCTCCATTCTTGCCGCCGCCAATCCTATCTATGGACGCTACAACCCACGCATCTCCCTGTCGAAAACATCAACCTGCCTGCAGCTCTTCTGTCTCGTTTCGATATTCTCTTCCTGCTTCTTGATACCCCTACCCGCGAAACTGATGAGCAGCTGGCAAAGCACGTTGCGTTTGTGCACATGAACAACCGCCATCCCGATATTGGCACCGATAACGTGGTGTTTACCCCCACGAGGTTCGCTCGTACGTTGCCCAGGCCCGTACATACCGTCCTGTCGTTCCCGAGGCGGTATCAGAATATATGATCAAGACATACGTACGCATGCGAGACCAGCAACAGCGCGCCGAGAAGAGGGGCAAGCAGTTCACGCACACCACCCCTCGTACGCTTCTTGGTGTTATCCGTCTTGCTCAAGCTCTTGCCCGTCTGCGTTTCAGCAACGAGGTGTCTCAAGATGATGTCGACGAGGCGCTCCGCTTGGTTGAGGCCAGCAAGGAGAGCTTGAACGCTGACCAAGGCACCAGCCGCCGCGGTCTGAACGCCAGCAGCAGAATCTTCAACCTCGTCAAGGCTCTGGCTGATTCTGGCGCCTGCCGCGCGGATGACGTGGAAGAGGATGACGAGCTGGGCGTAGAGCTGAGCATGAGGAAGGTCAAGGAGCGCGTGATTGCCAAGGGTTTCACCGAAGATCAATGGCTGAACGCCTTGGAGGAATACGCTCTTCTCGACGTAAGTGCTACAATTTCCCTTCATGTATTCATTTATATACTAATATTCCATCACAGGTCTGGCAAACCGCTGGCAACGGTACGAGATTGGTGTTCATCACAACCGAGACCAACGATCTGGAAGATGGCATGGATGTTTAGACCAAAATTTACGTGCAACATTGAATGATTTCGGTAGGGGTGTAATAACCTTGGGCGTTCAGGGACACATGATTAGGGCATTATGAAAGTGTTGTAGATGAAAGAATTTCTTAGCCAGAGTTCAGCAGGAGCATTGCTCAGCGACTTACGAGGTGAAATATGCGTGAGTGGTGTGTTCATAAACTAAATGCAAATGGCTGTTGCAGCCTCGAGACTCGGATGTGCTTTTGAATGGGATATGTATTCCACAGTTACAGGTATATAATACAAGACCCTACTATATCTTCACAGATCAAAACAGGTAATTTACATCCTCATGGTCATGAGGGCCACTCTCTCCATCTCACCCACAATTCCGTGTCCTCCAAGCGCCCACTTCTCGGACACGTTGCGCCAGTCGATGACACCCCTGGCCAGCCCGCTCGCACCCCAGTACTCCATGAGAGCTCTGCCCTCATCCTTGAAACACCCTCCACACGGAGAACATAGCTGTTCTTGAGGGCATCGTACACCCGGCTGTCGTACTTGCGCTCGTAGGGGTCCGGCTTCGGGACTTCACGGCCAGCCTGGCCGGCCTCAAGCTGCGAGAGGACGAGCTGCTGCGACACTGGGTAGAGCGCGTTACTCTCGGAGGTAGCAGCGATGATGCCGCCACCGTTGGGAAGCTTTGACTTGCCCGAGAGAGCATCGACGAACGTGCGGACGAGGCTGAGCTCGTGCGCATGAACCTGCTTGTAAGACGGGTCTCGGTACTCGCTCATCTTGTTGATATGCGCCAGGCCATCAAGGCCGAACAGAACGGGGGTCGGCCAGGGAGAGTCAGCTCGGTCCAGAACGCGTTGAGCGTTGGCCACGCGTATTCGCTTTCCTTGCAGCTCAAGAGCAATTCTGAGAGGGTAGCGCCCTGCTTGAGGCCAGTAAGGCGAGACCAGTCCTTCTCCACCTTCAGTTGGCCAAGCACGTCCTTATTAGCCTTGTGGATGCTCTGTATCAGCTTGAGGCAGTAGGCCGGCTGGGAGAACTGCATAGGATCGGTGTCGGGGATGGGGCTGTAATCCGTGTTTCCGTTGGTGAGATCCTGGCCTGCAATAACGTTAGCCGTGTTCGAAAATAATGCAGGCTGTGCTGTAACTTACCCTCGGGAATGTGAATGACTACCCATTTGTTGAGGAGAGCGTATGACATGGCCTGCAGCAACAGCATGCTCTTTCCTGAATTCCGGCTTCCGGTCAACACACACTTGAGCGTCTTCTTGCTGCTGCTCGATTCCTGCAGCTTCTTCATCAGAGCGACAGTCTCCTCACGGACGAGGAAGTGCGGCCGCCGGAAAAGACCCCATGTCTGAGTTGTCTTGAAAGCCTCGAGGGCTCTCAGCTGGTCCACGATCTGATCGGGCAAGCTGACGACGGTGCATGCATTCTCTGGGTTCGACAAAGTGTCGGCCTCGAGCGTGGCGAGGCCCTCGACGGGCAAAGCGCTGTTGTTGCTAAGCTGGATTCGCTTTCGGAAAGCCTTGCGTTCGCCGGGGTTGGGCTTCTTCGTGGAGACGATCTGCGTCTTCTTCTTGAAGGACTTCTTGATCTGCTTGGGAAGATCTCTGCGACTCTTTACGGCAGGGGAGCGACCGCCGCGAGCGTGCTGCTGGTAGAGAAGGACGCCGTCGAGAGAAGGATGGGCTGGAGGCGAGATGTGACTGAGACATTCGGCCTCACGAGGCAGCGCAGAGACTGCGCGGAAGCCATTGTATAAAAGACGAATTGGAAGGTCCCGTATATGAAGCCGCTACAGTCGCATTGGAGCCGATTGAGTTAGCGGTCGGCTGTCCTCTGGGTTGTCCCAAACGCGAAGGCTTGGAGCTGGGCTGCGGAAAATTGTCGACGACTTTGACACGGCTTTTCGTACTAGGGAGCTCTACAAGGGACAGCGCGGCTCTCATTGGTCAGCCAGCCAAGACACGGAAAAAAGGCAGGGACCATTGATCCGGTATAAGTCCACTATCTTTTATCTCTTATCGGGTGGACTTTTTGGAGGGAAAAATAATCTACATACGAATCTCAAGCAGTAACATCACGACGGCGCTTGTCGAGATACTTTCCTTGCGCACATTAGTCTTTCTTTGTTTTTTACTTAAGACCATACACCGGACAACAATTTCAAGATGGCTGCATCGGTTTCCAAACCCAAGCTCCCTGTCATCGTCGAGAAGCCGACTCCTACACCTTTGACCTCGGCCTTCTCCTCGCTGAGGACCCCAACCCCGTCACTCTCAACCGCGATTCCCTGGAGCAGTCCCTGGCCGAGATCGCTCGCGATGGCGCTCAGTCCTCATCAACCAGCTCCTCACGACCTGCCCCTGACCTCCACCAAGGACGGCGTCCTGCTCACCCTGCCCCAGCCCGCGACCGCACTACCCCGCGAGAAGCCTCTGCCGCAGGCCAAGCCACCAACCAAGTGGGAGCGCTTCGCCGAGAAGAAGGGCATCAAGGCCAAGACGAGGAGCAGCGCAGGAACCTGGCCTACGACGAGGAGTCCGGCGAGTGGAAGAGGAAGTGGGGCTACAAGGGCCTGAACAAGAAGGGCGAAGACGACTGGCTGGTCGAGGTGGACATGAAGAAGGAGCAGGAGAGAAAGGAGGGCACCAGCATCCGTGGCGACGGCCGAAGGGAGAGGAAAGAGAGGATCAGGCGCAACGAGAGGAAGATGCGAAAGAACGCCAAGGATGCGATGCTCAACTCTGGAAAGAAGGCCTAAGATGTCAATATTGTTACACACCGTGTTACGGGCTCAGTCAACTTGTGAGGAGGAGCATGGCTAAGGCGTTCCGGTTTATGGCGTTCAAAAACTGGTTTGAATTCGGGCTTGAGGTTGTTTCTAATGGACGAGATGCGTTTCGTTCTCTTCCACCTCTTGCAATCCACTACTTTGCGCTACCTTCACCCACGTTTCCAATACGCTCCAACTCGTGATTAAATCCATGCACATATCTCCGTTACTGTACACTCTCCGGTTCGCAGCACCATCTCTTTGCTTGCATCTCAATAAAACGTAATGCGTGCCCACATACCTCCCCTTGCTCCCAGGACACTCTCTTTGAAAGCGCCCACGACAACTCTTCTGAAAAAGAGTCCAAGTAAAGTGATCGTCAGTGCTGAACTCATGTCCATGGCAAAAAGGCCTTTGACGAGCGCAGAAATGCTCAAGTCAAGCGGCATACTGCCTTCATATTTTGACGAAATCGAAATACTTTTCAGCTTCCCGCACCGCAATAACTACTGCGCCTAGGGGTATTCGAAACTGCAGACATCGCTGGCTTGCACTCATGATATGAATAGATCGCTCCGGCTATTGGCGAATGGCTTTTTCCTCATCAACAACGGACCTGTAAAAGGACAAAACAATGCAGAGGTCGAGCCAAATGGAACGAGTGCGGCGGGCTTTTGATGTTCATCGCCAGCGGCGCGCATTCGGTACGCTTCACGTCGCCATGCTGTGCATAGTGAAGCTGTTATAATAGATCAATTCTCAACATCGTTGATCAACAACGAGCTTGATAGCAAAAGAAATTCGTTCTTCATAGACCCAAAGGTGACAGTGGCTTAATGGGTGATAGCGGTCGAAGACCATCCGGCAGCTCACGGTCACCGTTGAAGCCATACTTGGCTGCACCCTTCCTTGCCCCAGCCGCAGTGCTCGCATCTAGAAGTGCCGCGGGCTTCTTTTAGGGGTAACCTTCGCGTCGCCGCCGTTGGAATCCGATTGCTTTGCGCGATCAGTCTGCCGGTTAAGGCCCGTTTGAGGTGCACTATCGACTGGACTTGGGCGGTCCTGTTGCTTGCCATCAGACGGCGAATCGCGAGAATCCGGTTTTGAGATTTGAGGGGTTGTTGCGGCTCAGTCAACCCGCGTGGCGGCGGTTGCGCAAAGAGAGTGTACTCTTCCTCGATATATTTGGCTTCATTTTTGCAGCCCTGCCAGCACTCCCGCCAGTCACAGACGAGGAATTTGAAGCAGAATGCGTCGATCTTCATGCAGGGCTGAAAGCAAATGCACAGGTTCCTAAAGTCCATCTTGTTCTTATCGGAGTGGGCAAGGAGCAGGCTGAGATGGCATGTGATGGCGAAAAGAAGATAGTATTTGAAAGGTGAAAGCTTCGACAGCTCGTCGATGAGCATTTGCGGTACCTTCTCAGCGCCGCTGCATTCTCTGGCGATGCGTTCCTGGGCCTCCTTGGGAAATAGCTCGTCAGGCAGCTCTCGAAGCCATGCCTTAAGCATAGATCCAATGATATTGATGTCGTATAAGTCGTTTTCTTCAAATAAATTCACATCGTATTCTGCACTCTCGTTAGCCTTCTCGTGGGGGCAGCTTTATCTGGCATCAGTGGACATACGCTCATCGAACTTTCTTTGCCACTTCTTAACTTGTGGTCCACTTCCTGGCACACGGTAAAGTCCTTCAACATCGCAGCCTTTATAGTTGAGATAGTCAATAGCTCTCCATGGGAAAGCTGGCATCCAAAACTCCGTCTTGTCCCTTGACTGTTCCAACCGCTTTGAGATTCGGGTCAATCGAGTCTGCTCCACCAGGGGCAGGTTGATGACCTTCAAGACATAGTGTTCGTCGTCAACAACAGGCTCCTTCTCCACGACAGGTGCACTTCGTGTACTCTTGCCGAAGAAGCCCTTACTGAAAATGCCAGCGGCCCTTGTCGACGAATCCCGTAAGCCACTCAGAAAAGTCGACCCACCGCCGTTCTCTCTTAAAGATGATGGCTGAGTCCTGTATTCTTTTCACGGTGATGCACATCGCGGTTCCCTTCTCGAGAGGGCGCTCGATCTTCGGACCGGTTGCGGTATGTTGAACCCATCATTTCCCGAAAGGACCGATCTTGGGCGACCGGCGCCGTCCTTGGCGGTGCAGAAGTTGCGTGAAGATCGGGATTACTGCTTGAAGGATTTGAGGGCGGCAGGGGAGGTGCGCCTCGTTAGGACTGCCGTTGTCTCTCTCCCTCTCCCTTTCCCTCTCCTTGTCCCGCATTGATTTTGTCCGGCCCAATATGCCAAAGGGCTTCGGCTTGTTTTTCTTTGCAGATGATGGGGTACCAACGGGTTCTCGGTCACCGGCGGAAGACTGCGAAATATCGGTTCGTGACGAGGCTGAAGTCGCGATTTTCAGGGGCGGGTGTTCTGTACCAGTCGGAGCGGGGGTTCTGCATAGAGACATGGCGGTTAACTTCAGTTTGCGCAAGCCACCACGCACAATGAAACCAAGTAAATGTTTTCAGGCCAAAGAAGCGAAAGAAGACTGGTGCTGGGAGTGAAGAGCGCAGCACGCGCAAGCGCGGGTTCTGGGGAGGGGCTTCAAAGAATTTGGTCTTACCTCCTTTCTTGGTGGTGGACAGATCGTCACTGTCGTTTGACGAAATCGGCTCGGGCTCTTGCTGTTGCGGAGGAGGTTCGTTCAAGTGGTTGGAGGACTTGGACGCCTTGCTGAAGTGGAAGAAACCTCCTTTGTTGATTTCTTGCCAGTCTCGTTCGGTGGTTGATGTGCCTGGGCGGTGGTGCTAACGGTAGCGGTATTGGCGCTGGTGGTAGTGTCTATGGAGGGGCCAGATGGCGGCTCTAGGGCCGTAGTGATGGAAGGGTAGGCTTGATGCTGTGCGTCAGGGTCGTGGAGGTCGCGATTGGGCAACGAGGGGCGACGAGCGTGGTGCTGGACGAGGTCGGGAGACCTCCTTGGGGTGAGTCGGGCACTCAAGGGAGGTGAGCGTGGGGATCTGGGAGATTTGGAGTTTGAGTTGGCAAGCGACAGGCCTGAGTGCGGCGTTTCAGCAGTTGCAGCGGTCGGCGGGTCGTCATCGTGGCCCGAGGCATTGGAACCAGCCAGCATCAGTGGCTGTGGTGCGGGTTTGCGTCCCATCTTGCTTTCCCCTAGGCGCCAACGAATAAACGTCGGGCGAGATAGCGGTTGTTTCGTGCTCTGCCGCAGGACCGGCGGCCAGGTCTCAAAATGCGGGCTGTGTGCCTTAGCCCTCGTGGTGAGCTTACGGGGAAGGGCTTTGGCTTCAATCAAGCCCAGGACTTAGGCTCAGGGGAACGAGCAGACGAACGAACGAACGAGCAGGCGAGCGAACAGGCGAGCGTTGAGTTGACAGGCCGGACTGGGCTGGGGCCACTGCGACAAATGCAAAGCGCCGCGGGTAGCGGAAGGGGAGGAGTGCAGTCGCTTGACCCTTGGCCCTTGGAAAGCGTCCCGTGCGCTGGTGGTACTGCACTCTTGCGAGCAGGTGTTTGAAAACGATGGTGATGAGGGAGAGGGAGTGGGGAGGGACGAGACGCCGTCTTCCTCATCTGCTTTTCCCTGTAAGAGAGAAGAAAGGCTGAGCGTCGACGGAGAGATTGACGAAAGGACCGGAGCTGGCACGTCCGATGGATGTGGTGCTTCTTTGTTGGATCGATGGATGTTGGAGGGTCCTAGCGAAAGACGTGGATGGGTACGCTGTACTGTGCTGTGCTGTGCTGTGTTGTGCTGCGCCGTATGTACAGTACTGGACCGAACCACAGTACTGGCTTTGAAAAGGGTCGCCAGCTTGGCACTAACTACAGTGTTGTCCTGTACAGTACAAGGCAAAGGCAAAGGCAAGGCAGGGATAAAATAGGTGAAAGAGCGAGAGCGTGCATGGTACAGTAATAGGTCAGGTAGGTCATTCGTAGATGGATGGATGACATTCTGGTAAATACGACAAAGAAAAGCCCGGGCTTATTCGAGAGAAAAAACCAGAGAGGAAAAAAAGGCCAGCAGCTTACATGCGCCTCCTCCTCTTCCTCCTCCGTCTGCCTCCCACCGTTACATTGCCTACAGCGCCTGTACGGTACAGGTACAGTAGTATAGCTAGGTATTGCGCGACGATGGATGAGCGCGAGCTCCTGTTCCTGCTCCTCCTTCCCTCCTCTCAACTGTCCATCTGCTGGTTCGCCGAATGGGGCCATCCTCTTGTTTGCTTGTTCTAATGTGTAGATGAACCCCTGCACGTCTTCCCTCCCCAAACTTGTTTGTGGTTTAATCCCTACCAGTCAGTCCCTGCCTGTGCCTTAATAACATGTACGGATATTATCCGCAAACACCTGCATTACTGAGGGTCCCTCCGACGCACACGCAGCAAAGCCAAGCACACGCGCACCCGCATCCGCACTTCAGGGGTTGCCAGGTGCTGGGGTGCCTTTGCAGCTACGGCACTTGATTCCTACCACGTTGCACTATTCCGTGCCAGCAAGCCACCTTTTGCTCTCCGCCAGACACACGTCGCTCGTTATCCTCTTCCTAGTTCTAGTAGCTTGGCCCGGTACTGGGGCGCTCGCCATGTCACGGACAACATCTGAAACGGCCTGTCGCACTACGGAGCACTAGCCTCTCTCCAACGCTGTCCTGGTCGCCAACCAGGAATGTGAGTGGCGCCTTCAGGGGTGATGCTTTACTTCTTTCTTAGCTCCAGCGATCTATCAGCCCACAGGCTAAGATGTCGCCAACGGGTTTTGTGGGGTCGCTCATTAGTTGGGGGCTATTTTCTTGTCCTTTTCTCTTTCTCTCTTTTTTTTCTCTTTTCTTTTCCGGTTCCCTGGTCTGGTTGATTGTTCTCCTTGTACACTGTGGAGTATTGG
Source organism: Albifimbria verrucaria (assembly GCA_020081605.1). NCBI lineage: Eukaryota > Fungi > Ascomycota > Sordariomycetes > Hypocreales > Stachybotryaceae > Albifimbria > Albifimbria verrucaria. Next base: position 1,742,507 of record JAHREC010000049.1, read on the forward strand.
GTATAGCGTTAGGCAAGGCTGTCCTGAAGCGCCGAGGGCAGACGGGAGGAGAGCCTCTGATGGCACTTCCCGGGCGTACCTAGCACATCCTATTATGAGGCTTGTTATATCCTTGCAAATGTGGCACTTGCATTTGGTGACTTCTACTAAGAAATATTTGTCTGTTGCCGGCCGTACGCTTACCCTCATTGCTGGGTTGGATGAATATCATGCCGGAAAAGAAAAGGCGAAAACATGGATGACGAACTGGTCCCCTGCCGAATCATCAGACCAGCAGTTGATCGTTCAAAACATCATGTAAGCACTGGGGCGCTCCCAGGCTGCTCGGGGCCATTGTGAAACCGTGAGCTGCGTGACTTGCCAGCAATTGATGCCATGACCCTCCATGCGCGCGTAAGCTGCATCGTTGATGTTTCTTCACCCAAGACATGGCCTTCCGATGACGCACCACGCCGGATGTTGTACGTGAGCCATTGATCATGCATCTATCCAGTTCCGTCGACACTGGCAGCCATTTCCGTCTTTTTCATATGATTTAATGATGCGTGCCTGTCAGAACGGTATCCCCTGTTGCCATGTGGCTCAGCCATTCAATAGCGCCGGCATCCACCCCTGGGCGGTCTCGCAGTGGTTCCTTTTGGAACATCATGAGCCTTCGATGGATTCTTCTCCAGTTCGCCACTATTCTCCGCGGACAGACGAGTCAGGCCCAACCGAGCTCTACCCGCTCCGCTTCGGCGGCCTGGCGGTGATGCACGCCTTTGAAACAATCTTTTAGACACGGCCCGTTAAGACCTATCCGGAAGAACCATGTGTCATTGGTGTCTCTGCATGGCATGGCACGGCGCTTCCCGGTTCTGTACTCGAACTCCCATTTATATGCAGCTCGCTGAGAACGACGCAATATCTTGTAGGGCATAAAATGGGAGGCTAAAAGCAGTGCCATTTCGTGGTAGCGACATTTGTCATGAAGTCGTAACCTGTTCCTGACCCGGGCTTTAGTGTGTCTTTAGTCCAGGGTCCACGCGACGGCCATCTCAACCCAACGCTTCTCCCGTCTCGTATCGGAACGACACAGTTTTACCGTAATTAGCAGCTTAGATGCTGGCCGCTCCTCTCGTTGGTCCAGACATCATCGCCTACATATTTCCAGCGGCCCGATCGAAGATCCTTCGGAAAGAAACACCATGTCTCCATCTCTCGCCCCAAAAATAAAGCTGAATGCAACTCACATGCGCGCAAGCGAGGAGTTGCTAAGGATGCTGGATGGCTTGATCTTATGGCATGATGTGCAAGCCACCCTGTTACTCAGAAGCTGTGGGACCATCTTCACGCCAAGGTGCTATGGCGTATAATTGCTGATTCTGGATTCTCCTCACTTCCATTCATTAGTACAATAAAACTCCTACGAGATAATGTTGAAATCATCAAGTGTGGTAGTTGAGAGCCTAGATAAACATGATGGTATGTCTAGCGGCAGATTCGTGGTCCAACTTGTAATTCTTGTGACTTATCTCCTTCCAGGCAACCCAGCAGTTCGGGAGTAGGTATTGGACGACGTGGGTTACGTAATCTTTGACTCCCAACTCGACGTCTTGAATCCACGATGATGTGCCAACTAAATGTTCTTGTTAAGGCTTCACTTCTCTAAAATTTCATAATGTCTCAAAACAACGACTCATCAACGGACCTACAGCTTTTCACGGATGCCCACGTGAAATACATACAGAGCCTAGACACAAGAAAGGATCAGGTCGACTATTGGCTTACAGAGCATTTGCGGCTCAATGGCGTTTACTGGGGTCTGACTGCACTTCACCTGCTTGGCCGACCCGATGCTCTGCCTCGTCAAGAAACGATTGATTTTGTACTTTCTTGTCAACATGAGAGCGGTGGGTTTGGAGCAGCTCCTGGCCACGATGCTCACATGCTTTCCACCGTCAGCGCTGTACAGATTTTAGCCATGGTTGATGCCTTCGATGAATTGGAGACTCGAGGAAAGGGCAAGGCACAGGTTGGCAAATGTAAGCGCCTATTGAATCTCTCAGCCACGCTCATGTCCGGCTAATGAATCGACTAGTCATCGCAGACCTACAAGACAAAGAGACAGGAACCTTTCACGGGGATGAGTGGGGGAGGAAGACACACGCTTCTTGTATGGTGCCTTGAATGCTTTATCTCTCCTCGGCCTTCTTTCGCTGGTTGATATCGACAAAGCCGTTGCCCACGTTGTGGCTTGCGCAAATTTTGATGGAGGCTATGGAGTCAGACCTGGTGCTGAATCACATTCCGGCCAAGTTCTCACCTGTGTCGCTGCGCTTGCCATTGCCGGCCGCCTGGATCTTATTGACAAAGATAAGTTGGGACGTTGGCTGAGTGAGAGGCAAACACCAGGAGGAGGTCTCAACGGCAGACCAGAGAAAAAGAGGATGTTTGTTACAGTTGGTGGGTTTTTAGCAGCATCCACATTATTGGCCGTGCTCACTGGATCGATCAATCGGCATTGGCCCGTTTTATTCTGTCAAGTCAAGATCCCGCTACGGGTGGAATCTCGGACAGGCCTGGCGACATGGTTGACGTCTGGCACACTTGCTTCGGCATCGCAGGGCTTAGTCTTCTAGGCTACCCTGGGACGGAGGCTGTTGACCCGGTATATTGCATGCCGAAAGTCGTTATCGAGCGGGTGTTGGGGAAGCGAACCTGATATGCTCCCAATAATAATTATTATTATATGATATAGAGCCCAGGTTGCCCTAGTCCGCGTTGTTGGGCGATCTGTGATGCACAGGGTGAATGAGCAAATCATTGCACATAGAGTCACGCCCGTACGGTATCCAAGGGACTGGAGATGAAAATCAAGAAGATGAAAAACATGATAAAGAAATAACTCTCAAACTAGCGCTTCCCTAATTTAATGGATAACTTTTCTGACTCCAGCCTGCAGTCATCATCACTCGGGACTTCTGCAAGATCGCTTCACCAACCTGGGCCTACCAGAACTAAAAAGATATATACTCACTATAGACAGACATTGAACCAGACATCTCGTGCTATGCAGAAGTCTACTGCCTCATCTTGCATCGTATTGAGCTATCTGGGCTATCAAATTACTTAATTGGTGTTCATGCGCCTGTGGAACGGAATGGCTGGTTATTTCTGGCTTGAAGAACCATCCCATACCTCTTTCATTCGGATTAGATGAGACTAAATACCTACCACAATGGACACTTACTACAAATATAGGTGCCAGCTCAACCGATCAGATACCCTTCTGATATTGGATGGGCTTACAGCTGCCCAAGGAGTTGCTTCAGTGACGTATTCTCATTGGTCTAAGCGAGAATCGTTATCTAAAGGGGCAGCACCCGTACCTTCCCTTCATTTAGTACCTACGTAGTTCCTATCTAGGCTTCTTTCCTTCCAAATCAGACACTTTGACTCGCGTTGAGGTAGCGAAGTACCATGTCTCCTGGGTCTTCACCTACAACGGCAGTCCTGTGATTGTGGGGAGGGGAACAGAATAGCAAGGTCATTTGGTCTTTCTCTTCTTCATCATCCCAACACGTTTTTCGTCTGACCCTGTTTTGTTCATGCTAAATCTCAGCCTACCTAGACCAAGACCTTTCGAAGGGTAGGGCAACCGCGTTTGGCAGTTTCCGTGGCTCGACGACTACACCATGTTTCGGTTTTGGGAAGCAGAGAATCTCATGCCCGAGTATGGCCCCTTGTGTCGATGGCAAGAGAATCCTCTTTCCATGGTGGCATCACGGGTGAACCTTCCGTCTCCTTGGACCTTCCCCATCGAGGTACGTTCATAGACGTCTCCTGTTCATGGCATCTCCTGCACTTGACCATGCCCACTCCTCTTCCTTTTCATTCCGCTCCCACTTGGTCTCACGAGTTGCTCTTTTCCCAACACCGGCCTTTGCTCGTTCACTGTCGCCCTACCCTAGCACTGTGCTTCAATTGCCTTGTCGCTCCTTTCCCAGGCACAGCATAGTGACTTTCTGCCCATTGCTGCAAATTTACCACGCATGGTACGGCCAATCTCAATGACATCTCCTTTGTTATTTTACATTCTTCTGCGCCTTTTAATCTGTGAAAATGACTGACATGTTCAACACAGGCCATGGCTTCTATCTCCATACCGGCAACCGCTGCTCTGACGACTGCCAATAGAAGTATTCCTCTTCTTTGCAGCGTCTGTCCGGATACCCCAAACTTCTCCGACGTCTCTCACTTGCTCACTCATATCGCATCCAAGGGCCATCTGCATCATGAAACTCAGACAAGACTCAAGTCCCATCAAGACCTCTCTGCTTCGCTGGCTCTCCAGCGGTACGAAATTTGGTACAAAGAACACGGGATTGAGGCCCTTCTCGTTGATAGACTTAAAGCGAAGCAAGTCAAGGAAGCTGCGAGACGTAAACGGACGAGACCAAGCGCTCCTATCGTGCCGGTAAAGGTCGGTCTACTTCATCTTCTTTACTATTCGGGGTCACTGACGCGTCGAAAGCCACTAAAAAGAAAGGCAAAGAGACCAAGCGATGCTACCCTTACTGAACCAGTCATTAAAACGGAAGATGACGGGCTCCCAGACCTTTCTGAATTACCACGTCAGCTTTGCTCGCCGGATAATGACACGGAAGATATATTCGCAACCGGCGATGCGCTATCCTTGAAAGGACAGGTCTGGCCGGGTATGGGTAAAATGGACCTTGCCAATGAGGAAATGAAACGGACTCGCAACCAGAGAAAACCGAAATCCGTTATCGACAAGATGAGGAGAACTTCCGAGGGTATCGAGCCAAATCAGGTCGTCATGACCTCTGAGTTGGAGATAGAAAGAATTAAGGACGTGTACGATGAGGCTTCATCACCAATACCCGGCCAAGAAGAAGCTGTATGACGGTCTGTCCTTTCTTCATCTCAGCTAACATTTGGTATTAACAGACTCCTCCTCGTCGGGTGGCTAAACCAAAGCGCAAGAGATCAGAGCCACTGTCCGAAATTTCTGTGAATGTGCAGAGAGGAGCAGCGGGTCTTAATTCTCGCAAGCACAATTCTCGTTTTACTAAAGGGACCAAACGGAGTCCTGATAGTGAAATTGAAGATGAATCTTCTTTGGGTTTTCAAGTGCATGGGGTTCGCATCAGAATGGACGGAAGTTGTTCCATGACAACAATGCCATCCCATGTAAGTGGATAGCAGAGCAACCCAGGTATAAGCTAACAGCATCAGCTCCTTTCGACGATTGTGTCTACACGAGCCCAAGACATAGGGAACACAAGTTTGCTCGCCTCAATGTTGAACGAATCTGGACAGATACTTACATTCATAGATTTGACATTCGAGAACCCATGAACATGGCGGCCCTGAATCCAATCTCCCATCCCAATATCGGCTCGCCAAGTATGAACTCAAGAAACAACCATGGGCACGTCTCTGGAAGAGAGCCTCATCGTGAGAGGTGCCAAGGCCAATTCTTTGCTGGTCGTGGGGTTTAGGTAAGGGGCCTTTTGTTTGCCATTTTAATCATAGTTACTCATTGACTTCATTAGGCCCATTTGAACACGTCGATACTTCGCTTTCATTCAGTGAAAATCCTGTTTACAACACTTCCGTGCGAATCCCCAAATTTCGACTTCTTCTTTCAGCAACCCAAACCACGAAGCCTTCCGTGTACCCTCCACTGGCCATGGCCAAATCAAACAGGAGGATTACGCCTGTTCTTTTGGAGAAAACTCTGGCCTGAATCCAACTCAGTCCTATTTGCACATATCCAGCAATCCGCTACTATCTCAGGATCAAACATTTCTTGACCCATTTGGGCAACCAACCTCTACCCAGCCCCTGAATTGCTTGGGTTTTACCCCATCAACCGCGTCCACGGCCGCAAGTACACCCAGGATCACAGTCAGAGGTTGGATTTGTTTTCTCATAACGATCCTCAACTAGGGGATGCCAAGTGTAAGACCCTTGGCCGATCTGGCTCTACGGAGAAGAAAGACCCTGACTACAACCTGGTAGCAGTCTGGGGGCGAGAAGGAACCGAAAACGCTCTTGGGCTTCCAGAAGATCTCAGCCCTGACCGTATCGACTTGTAATCATCCTCTTTCCCGGCGATCAATATCATGAACTCGGGAACTTGTCATACAAACTCCGACATGTGTTATTGCATATTGGTCGTCTATGCCAGGCTTGAGTCAGCTTCTCTTACAACCTGGTAGGCAAATTTGTTTTCTTTCTTTATGGGCGATTCTCTCTCAACTTCATTTGTTTGGGTGTACATCGTTTTATCATCGATACCTGGGGCAACTTACCGGACGAACGCTTTCTGTGCCATAGTGGTGGCCAGCTCCGCATCCTGCACAAGCATACGGAAGGCCTAACGCAGGAGATAGAAAGGTGAAAGTAACTTTAAATGCTCATCCTATCTGGTTCCGGCAACATTCAAGCTGCGGCAATGCATTCACCTGCTGGGACCTTTTTCCGAGAAGCCTTCGTCTTATACGGTTTGATGGAGTGCATTGGCGAGTCAAAGGACGGGTCTGCATTGCGTCGGGGACAAAAGGGTTTTAAAATCCTTGGGGTGTTTGCTAGGGTTCCATATTCGTATGCAGGTTGAAGGGAGCATTGGGAGTACATCTATGGCAAGACTTGGTGGGACGTGACAATTCATATAAATTTCACTGGCATGTCTCGCCAGACAAGCCGGTCCAACTATAATACATGGTTATTGACTTTTGCACCACATCCTACTCAACACCTGTCATGAACGTCCCCTTGAATTACAGTTGCTCAATTCCAGCAACCAGGTGGTCCAACTGGTCGCTGTCTCCGCTCATTATGTTACCCAATAAACTCGAAACACCATTCAAGCGTCGTCTCCTCATGTCCAATTCCATCTGCGCAGACTTCTCTGCTGCAATATCAATGACCTTTCGGGGAATCCGAGCGAGGCGGGCGACGTTCAGGCCATATGACCGATGAGCGACTCCTCTCCTACTTCGTACAAAAGGTGATCTCCTCCTCACCATCCGAGTTCTTATCAGCCTTGAATTTCATGTGGACATTCGTCACACCGTCGAGGCCATCGACTACTCGTGCCAGGTTCTGGTAATGCGTGATAAAGAGGGTGAGGCAACGAGTCTCGGTGACGACGTGCTGCAACACGGCCTGCGCAATGGCGGCACCATCATGGGTGCTTGTACCACGACCTAGCTCATCAAGAATGACAAGGCTACGAGGAGTCGCGGAGCGGAGGATTCGGGCGGTCTCAGAAACTTCGACCATAAAGGTGGACTCACCCGCGAATAGATTGTCCTTGGCGCCAGTTCGAGTATGGATGGCGTCACAGAGTGTGAGAGTCAGTGAGTCGGCGGGCACGAAGGAGCCGATCTGAGCTAGGAGAACGATGAGGGCTAGAGCTCGAACAAAGGACGACTTGCCGCCCATGTTAGGCCCAGTGATTAAGTGGGCTAGGGAGAAGGATGTGCCAGCGTGGTAGAGAATGGGATATAGCCACCATCGAGGGTGTGTTCGGCGATAGGGTGGCGACCTTGAGAAATGGAGATGGAGGGTTCGGCGGTTGACGGGAGGAAGGTTGGCTTTGTGTAGCCAGGCTGGGAAGCAACTTTGGAGAGGGATAGAAGGCAGTCCAGCGTAGCCAGGGCGGAGACAGCGTCTCGGAGTGGCTGATAATCGGCCGAGATGGACGCAAGCAGGTCTTTGAATGCCTTGTCACAGGCAGCAGCGAGTGCCTCACGATGCTGGTCACGCTCGCCTATCATCCGTAGGACCTCGGGCGTGTGGAATCGCGACACTTTCTTCGTACCGGAAATTTTGCTCCATGAGGCCGGAACATGCTTAATATCGGTGTTGGGAACTTCGATGAGAAACTCAATTCCGGCCACGGTCACATATTCGACGTTCTTCTTCTTGATCTTCTGGGCAGCAACTGCGCGATGGCTATCAAGCTCTTGTTGCACATGGGCAATCCCAAACTGATGCTCTTCGATATCCTCTGTCTGGTATTCTTCACGAAAGAAACCATATTTGTCGTCCTTGCGAGCGGCTTCGAGATTGATTCTTTCTAGGTAAGAAACCACAGAGTCAAGGATTCGGGGTATGGCACATATGGCATCGGTAAGAAGTGGGGAGGTGAAAGATGTGTTCGAGGCTGATGTAACCGTCGAATATTGCGTGGCGATTTTCTGCAATGTCTGCAGCACAGACAAGAGCTCGGGGCGTGTGCATTTACCGTAATAGATGCGGATAAGACTACGCTCCAAGTCGGTCTTGGTGGTAGCGAGGAGGGTTTCCAGCTGATTGACGGGTGCTGTTGACTGCTTGTCAACAAGTTCCTGTACGGCAGCCAAGCGATCCTGTAAGAGTGTAGCATCGAGCAAGGGTCGCCCGACCCATTTGCGAAGCAATCGTTGGCCAAAACGTGTCATGGTTTTGTCGAGAGCCCAGAAGAGGCTACCCTTTTCCGAATGGTCTGTCGAGTTACGGTATACTTCTAGACTCTCCAAAGTCGTTCCAGTGATGAGCATTTGTGAACGAGTGCTGAAGCTTTGGAAATACTTTGTGAGATCAAATATGTGTTCCAAGCCATAATCCTTCAAGTGGTTGATCATGGCGGATAGACAGATGGTGACGGCCTCGGGAGTTTGAGCACCTTGTCAAGCAGAGCACTTGCCGTCTCATTCTGCGACGCATTCTTGAGTTTGTCGGCATAAAACTGCGTGACATGCGAATAGGCTTCGGCAGCCATGGTCTTACTCTTGGCTACGCGTTCCACTCGACTTCGGTCACCGAACACGTTGGTGCTGCTTCCGGACAGATGCTGTATGAGTTTTTCGGTGCCTTTAGTGAGTTCGCCTACTATGAGGAATTCGCAAGGAGAAATATGAAGTAGCCGGGTCTCGATCTCGCTGCGCATGAAGCCGTCTTCAAAACTGTCATAAATGATATCTCCCGTACCAGGTTGGACAGCGAGGATTCCCACATCCACCTTCTCGTCAGTACCCCATCCATGGGACTTGGACTCGGTTATGCAAAGAAGGTAGCCACCAGCCGGTGAGCCTGCTGCAGTATCTTGGTCCAATTCTCCGTTCTCATCGATATACGTGCCTTTAGTATAGAGATTGGTGAGCTTGCGAATGAACGGTGTGTTGCGATTATCGCCAGCCTTTTTGAGGGCAGCTGTCTCGATTTGTCGAACGACGCCGACTTTGTGGCCGGCGGCTACCAGGCGTTTTGCATGGACGGGTAGTCGATGGACAGGAATGCTGGCAGAGGCAAAGCGATCGAGGTGGGCTTCGGAGGGGTCTAGAATTTGGTCAGCGTGAGGCCAAGCGAACGGCTGTTAGGATACGTACGCTCATCATATCGCATCTTTCCTGGTATGCAGACAATACTCAGCTCTTTGGCAGCTATACGAGCATCCTCTCCAAAGAAGCGAAACTTATAACCGACCTCGACAATCAGTATGGTATCAAGGTGCTTTCTCTTGATGTCTAGGAATTGCAGCTCCATTGGGGTCAGTTTGCCCGTCTTGGAGCCCTTCTTCTTTGTTTTCGATGGTGCTGGAGCTTCTTCCTCCTCGCCATCATTATCTTGATCATCGTCTTCGGCGGTTGGTGTATCCTCCTGCTGCCCTCGCCGGCGCCATGCCATGGCGTCTGGGTGGCCTAGCTTCTTCACGAATCGCCTGTGTAGATCTTCAAGTCTTTTTTCTCTTTGCGGCATCTACTTCGGTTTCTCCATCACTGGTAACGGTTTGTTGAGTGTTATTTTCATCATATCGATATCGTTCCGCTCGAGCTGATGCAGATGCCGATGCCGATGATGTCTTGCCATTTTGGTTGGCGTCACCGGATGCCGAGCCGGTGGGAAAGAAACCGCTCTTGGCTTCGTCGACTACATCTTTTCTGGGTTTCTTTGCTGCTTTCTCGAGCCCTTGGTTGCCGTTGTCGGTGTCTTCCTGAAGAGGTCGCTTCTGGGACGGCGAGCCTTGGCTGGTCGATGCTTCAGCTTGGGATGACTTTGCAGCAGTGCCAGTGGACTTGGGCTGGAAGAAAGAAGTCAATGACTTCTGCTTCATAGCAGCGGGCCTGCCGGACGAGGTCATCTTGTTATTGTCATGGGCCGGATGCGTTCTGCAGCGGTTTGTGGAGGTTGCTCAATGGCAGCCAAAGAGCATCTACGTAATTGAGCCGAAGCCATATTTCCAAGTCGCGTCTTTCTTGACGCGTTGAGAGGTACCTCCTCGAAGTACCTCCCACATGGTATGGCAGTACCTCTCGATTGTGGTAGGTCCACTCTCCGCTGAACCCCATGGAGCTTGTACCTCATTAAGCTGTTCCGATTCGTTCATCTTGACTGGAGCTTTGAGGAAGTACCCAGGTAGCTTTACCTTAACCAACCCGCCCGTAAGAAGTACCTCGTTCATGGTAAAACGCGGTGCCTCGGTACGAACATACAAGGTCAACCAACCTCACTAGACCATCGTCATATCTTTTGTTTGTTCACCTCTTTTTCCTTGTCATATTACCAATTGACCCCTGTCAAATATCGAACCCACCAACGCAGAGGTAGAGTCATGAACGGATCAGATGCCCAAACAGCCTTGGGGCTTGAGACTTCAGGAACGGGGAAGAATTAAGCGCCCTAGGGAATTCCCGTCACTTGCCGGCCCACTGATGGTTAGTTCCAAGGTCCAAAACATCCCCGTCCACAACACCTGCACACACTCGAGGCTCGTCACACCATGGCACCAGACACCAGCAACATGCACCTAGCTTTTGGGCCCAAGTGGGTGTCCAGGGCAGAGACTCACGCAGCGTCGTATGCTGCCCCCGAGGGACAGCCTCTATCTCCTGCACGCGTGCTTGGCTTGCACAGGCCGGCGCTTCGGTCTTGGCTCGACAGGCTATTTGGCAAGCCGGCGCTTACACGACATGAAGTTGCCCAGCCTTGCGGCCAATCATCAAGCTCGCCAAATCCCTGTGGCAGCTTCGGCACCATGCGGCCCCCAGGGCCACCATCGTCTGCGACGCCCATGCCGTCCAACCCTCCATGAGACGACCCATGTCCGTCTGTTTCTCCAAGTCCCGCCTAAGCTCCACCATCCACCCCGGTCCACGTACGTCCACGTCCATTCCTGGCCCACGGACACTGGATGAGGCATTCAAGTTATTCGTTTGTTGCTTGCCGCCCAGGTTGAGGAGAAGCTCCTCTGCGTACGTGTCTGGGCTGTGCTAGTGTCCCAGCGAGCCAGTCGCCTTTCTCCTTATTTCAGTCTCGGCCCGTCGACCAGCTTCCCTTTGCACCCCTTTTACAATCTGCAATACCCAAGCTTCCCGTCATTGATCTGTCGGGACGAGGCCCATTCTGCGGCCAGCGGTAGTTCGCAGCCCCGCCACCCCAACTACATCTCGCCCCTCCCCTCCTACCTCAGCTCACCCCTCCTATCTGATATCAGGCTGCGACCATCTACCTACCAACTGCTTCAACACATGCATTGGTGAGGTATTCTCCTGTCGCGGCCAGTCCAGCACTCGTCTTCCAAGAACAGACATCTCTTGGCTCATCGCGCATCGCCGAGACCTCCATCTCCATCGCAACTCGAGCTCGAGTCCGACCAAATAAGGAAGCGAGCAATATGGAGCGCAGTCGTGGCGTTCCAGACCAGGAGCTGTTCCTCAGCAGGCCTGGTCCGGCCGAAGGTGAAGACAGTCCAACAGTCGAACCTCTGCGCATATTCAAACCTCAGAGCCCAGTTCCTTTCGACGGAGCAGGCTCTTCGTCTTCATCAGCCTTCCGATATCCTGCGCCACCCTCTGCGTCATCTACGCCGTCAAACCGGAAGCCGTCCTTCCCTTTGCCTCCGGGTGCTTCTAGCTCTGCCGCACCGCTGCCTTTCCCCGATGACGACGAAGTCCGGAGACCATCGCCTGTTACTCGCTACGGTTCTGCGTACAATGATATGACGCCGCGTCTTGACACCAGCCCTGTTGAGAAGAAGCCCGGTCTGGCTGAGCGAAGGGGGCAGTACCGAAACCTATTCATTCTCCATCTAGCCCAGATGCCGACTCTGGCTTGTTTGCGCGGCCTCTGCAGCAGGAGCAGCCGCGCCCGGGTTCTTCGACTGCAAACTACCCGCAACTCCAGCAGAAAACTTACTACCCACCTCCGGGCGGCAGCTCCGCCGCACCTGCGCCTGGACCTTCTCTTCACGACCATCTGAAGCCGAATGAGCATGGCGTCAATCGCTTCGCATCTACAGCGTCTGTGTCCACAACGAAAGCAAGTCGAGGTTCCCACCACCACCCGAAACACCAATTGTTGAGCCTGGCAACATTCCTGGTGGCGGCATCGAAGCTCGTTATGCTGCATCGGGGATCTCAGGAACAGCGACGCTGACTAGCCTCCAAGCTCAACAAGCTCAAAGCGCAGCAGCAACCCAGAGAATGGCTCAGTACGGAAACCAGCCCCTCAACCACAACGGCCGTGGACTCCAACTGAGACTCCAGGTCAGGCGCCGTCTGGACCTCCGACCGTCTACCAAGGAATCAACGCCGTGTCCAGCCCTCCAGCACACCAGACAACTTTCAGTCCACCACCCCAGCAGCCCCTCAAGGACAATCTCAGGAGCAAGGCAACGGGCCGGTGCAGGCCAGCGTTCTCGAGCAGGACTTTCAACGGCTGAGCACCAAAACCCCTCCTCCAGCTTACTCCAGTGTCAACCCTGGTGGCTCTTCGGGATATCCGAACGAGAAGCAACGACCGCAGCAAGCAGGGCAGGCTGGGCAGGCCGGACAAACTGGGCAGGCTGGGCAAGCTGCCTCCGCTATTCCACCGGCTGCTGCTGCCGCCAGCACTTCTTCTCCTGCGAAGAAGGCTTCTGCAGCTGCAAGCACCACCATTGCTGCCGGGCTAGCCTCCCTGCTCTTCAGCACCCAGGTCATCCGGCTTTCGCCAATGAGCCTCGACCTGAGCAGAATGGACAGAGCTCCCAAGCCGTGCCGCCAACGCCATCAATCCAGGTGCCTAACCCTACCTCTCCCCGCCATTACCGGAAGGCTGGATAGCCCATCTGGACCAGAACTCGGGGCAGTACTATTATATCCATCTCGCTACTCAAGCCACTCAGTGGGAGTTCCCCAAAGGACCGAACCCAATTCAGCATGAACAAGCTCCGCTCTCGCCCACCGCATCAACCTACGGAAACCCGCTGGCATCGCCCATGTTTGGCAAACAGTCCTTGGCATCTCCCTCTTTCCTCCGCACACTCCCGGTTATGCAGAGAGCATCATGAGCGTTGCAGCTTCACAAACCCCTAGTGCCGCTGGGTTTACAGGTCCACCACCTAGTGCTGGTGTTGATATGTACAGAATTCAACCGACTAACGGAGTTTACTTTGGGCCTTATTTGCGATATGTGAATATGGATCTTGAAAGGGGTATGTGGCATGGTAGCATCCTCATCGTTACGGATGCACCACAACCCCTACTATTCATCTTCATCTAAGTCAAGACTTATCACCAAACCCGAGGCAGCTTCAACCACACGTCATTTACACGCATCAGCGATGGAGCTTCTACAAGTACAGCCTTGAGCTTCAAATGGGTGAGAATGGCACTGAGCGATGGACTTATGCCGTAACTTCGCATTTGGGCTGCACAAGATACGAATTTGTTGTTGCTGGAAGGCATGAGACTGGCTGGCGGTTCATCGCACATTCTGGTAATGACTTTGCCACAGCCACCTCTCAAAATGAACGAGCCAGATTAGGCGGAGTGGGATTCATGTGGAAGGATGTGCTCCAGAAGAATGTTGAGTGCGGTGGTTTTCACGTTCAACTCGGCCTCGGCGATCAAATCTACGGTGACCGACTGTGGAAGGAGGTGCCCCTTTAAAACAGTGGCTGGCTTTGAGCGGTAGGGAGAATAAGAAAAACGTGCAATGGACAGCTCGCCACGAGGAAGACGTCTCACACGCCTACTTTCACTACTACACCAGCCATTTTGATCAGCCATTCTTGAGAGAAGCTTTTGCTCAGATTCCTCATATTCTTCAAATCGACGATCATGACATGTAAGTACAATCTTTCACTATCGCGAGGAGAAACGTTTGCTGACATTGGCACAGCTTTGATGGCTATGGTTCCTATCCTGAATACATGCAATCTTCACCAATTTTCAAGAATATCGGACGAGTTGCAACGGACATGTATCTGCTCTTCCAGCATCATACCACAGTAGAGATCATGCGCAACGTTAGTACAGATCACGATATCTTCACCATTACCGGTACCGGCTGGCATTTTGTCAAATTCTTGGGTCCTGCTTTGGCAGTGATCGGGCCTGATTGTCGATCAGAGCGGTCACAAGCACGCGTGATGGCTGGACCGACGTATCAAGGCATATTCCCCAAGGTTGCAACATTACCGCCAAGTGTTCAGCATGTTGTCTGGATGATTTCTGTGCCTTTAGTTTATCCTCGCCTAGATGCTGTGGAGAGTATTGCGAACACCGTAGCAGCAGGCAAGAAGGCCGTCAACACAACATACAATATTCTGGGTAAGGTGACAAGTTCGGTAGCGGGGGTCGTTGGTGGCAAGGAGGTTGTCGCACAAGGCTTCTCCCAGGTAAAGAAAGCGGTCGGCAAGACAGGCTTGATGGGCAACGTCCTCAACCAATTTGGAGAGCTCGATATCCAGGAGGTTCTCAAGGACTTGTGGACACACGATACGAAAGATCTAGAGAGGACGTACTTGATCCGGACCCTCCAGGGTATCTCTCAGCAGAAGGGCATTCGCATGACATTCCTTTCGGGAGGTAAGTTGAGCCCAAGAAGCAAACAGGCTTCGTGGTATATACCATGCACTCAATACTGACACGATTTGCAGATGTCAACGCCGCCGGTGCTGGCCTGGTCCACGATCCTACCCACCCTGGCGATCACAAAACCATGTATCAGATCATTACATCGTCTATCGTGGCGGCACCTCAGAGCAACTACGTATTGAAATTGTTGCACAACCAGAAGACGCTATACGTACCGCAGAACGGCCACAAGTCGAACCATGAGGTTTCCGACACCAAGGAGGACATGATGGAGATCTTCCACACCGATGCCAGTGGGTCTACTCGCGAGCTCAAGAAACTCATGGGCAGGAGGAACTACGCTACATTTGTGGCATATGATCACGAAGCTCTCGCTCAGACGCAAGCAGGCTTTGCACCCAACCCCGCGTTGAACCAGCAACAGCAACAAGGTCTATCGAAGCTCAGCCTGGCCGTAGACTTCGTCGTGCAAGGAGATGGTGCGTACACAGCCACGACCAAGTATGGGCCGGTAATCGTTCCACACTTGGAATTTGGCAGGTGAGAGAGATTAGCAACATGGACTACGGCAGCATTGGGGTAGGAGCGATTTGCAGGAGAATTGATCTTTTTTTTGTATATACATTGCTGAGATACCTTGACTGTTTGTTTGTTCAAATGACGAGTCGATGCACATTGTCACCATATTTACTTTGTGATTCAAGTACTCATCTGTCGATGAGGTAGAATATTACCAACCTGAATAGGGCCTGCCAAGGATCAAGAAGTTGTAGGCTTGAAAATCAGCTTCTTTGTACTTCTCACGAAGCAAACGACCAAGATGATAAAGCATACATCATTAATTTAAGACGCTTGTCGTGACATCAACCGATCTAACATGTGAGGATTTGTACCATTCAATTCGCTAAATCGGGTAGCATACCCCGATTACCTCTCGCCTTTAATCACTTCTATCCCTCAAAGATCAAACAACTCCTTTACAATGCGCATGGTATCGTCCGGGTTCTTGACAGAGTGGCCAACGGTACGAGGGTCGTTGTAGATCTCCCAGTCATTGCCGCCTTCGAAGGTCTTGTCACCGAAAAAGTGGATGGTCTTGTATGCGATGCCGCCGGGCTTCTTTGCTTCGTTCTCGAGGATTTGCAGGCAGTAGGTCTTGTCCCAGCCAGTGGGGAAGACGTCGAAAGAGATCTGGCCACCGATGGAGAAGCTATTATAGGCTACGTTAGCTAAAATCTCTTTGAGACCGGTTGCTGAGTGCTGGGACGGGAAGAGCTTCGCAGAAGCAGAGATCAAGGGATGGCGCGGGATGAGCACATACGTAAGGCCTAGATGGCCGAATCGCTCCTTGAGCTTGCTGACAAACGTCTCGCGGACCTTGGCGGTCTTGTCGTAGGCCTCGAAGTCGAGACGCTCCTGGGTAGAGGCGTTACGGCCGATGGGGCTGACGTTGATCATGCCATTGCGGAACTCGATGAAGGTGCCGCGCTTGACAGGGATATCGAGGTCGGCAATATAGTGGAGGCAGAAGTTGGCGAGCTCCTTGTATTGGTCTTCGCCGATCCACTTGATGAAGCTGTTGGATGGAAGGGCCTGGCCAAGCTTGAAAGCAGTCAGGCCATTCTCGGCGAAGGCAAAGTCGAAGAGGGTGGTGACAGGAACGCCGGCGGGCTGGCCCAGCTGCTCCTCCTGCTTGATGAGGTTAGAGCCGCCGACGAAGCCGATGGCGCACTTGTCGCGGAGAGCCTTGAGAAGAGCCAGCATCTCAGGAGTGGCAGACTAGGTAGGTAATTTGTCGTTAGCATACTGAATCGCATCTGTAGGGACGCGGGGAGTGTTGTTGGGAGAGCTTGGAGCTTCGAGCTAGGAGCTTCGAGCTGATGGCTGGATGGGGATTTGGTGCAATTGAAAGCAGACAATAGGTGTGTGAGAGATTGAGGATATGAGGATATACCTGGCGAGCTAGACTCAAAGTGCCATCGACGTCGAAGAGGCAGATGGTGTCCTTGAGGGACGGGCGTCGAGAGGAGCGAACTGATGGGGCTGGACATCCATGGTGGGCGGTTGCGGGTACAAGATGGAAAGCAATGCGACAATGGGGTATCTGGAGTGGTAGAAAGAGGCAGAAGAAGCCGGATGAGAAGAGAAGAAGAGCAGGCGGGAGAGAGAGAGGGGGCAAGGTGGAATGGAGAGGTAAAGCGAGGTGAAGTGAGGTGAGAGAAGGGAAGTGGAAGGTCGAGCGGGACAGCAGAATGGCGGGGCGGTCAGTCAGTCAATAAGTCTGGATTTGGAGCAGGTGGGATGGACGGGTGGGTGGATGTAGGCGGTTGGCCTATGGATTGGCAGGCAGCTGCAGTACCTTAAGTACCTTTCCACCCCTTGCATCCAACCTCAACTCAACTCAACTCAATTCGTTTCATTTCAATTCTATTCTATTCAACCGTGTCCATTCGGTTACGACTGACGTGTTGTTGAGGCTGTGCTCCGCGAATGTCTTATATCGCAGTGATGTGGCATCAACGATCCTTGCAGCTATCGAGAAAATAACACATGTCCCAATTCGCGGCATGTCACTGCGCATTCTCACTTACACGTGCGCCAATGTACACGATTCGGTGGGAGCTAGGACTCGTCGAATGCTGAGCAGCTTACAACGGGCAGCTGAGCCAGTACCAGGTCTCATTGCCCACAGCTCGTACAAATTCTTTTATACCTTGCCTTGCCTTGCCTTGCCTTGCCTTGCCTTGCATCACGTACAGGTACCTTGCCTGCAGATGCAGATGCAGTGCCCCCAATGAAGGAAAGGAAGGGGTCTCGTATGGCAGGGTAATTCTTCTTCAGGAAGTGCCTTGAGCTACCCCTCCATGGCAACCCCACCATCGACCAGCAACAATCTCCATCTTCATCTTCATCCCCATCCCATCATCAATCACTCACTCATTCACTGACTCACTCACTAAGCCTCGGTATGTGCCTGTGTTTTGTTTTGTTTTGTTTTGTTTTGTTTTGTTTCGTTTGGTTTCATCTCCTTTCTTTTCATAGGTACCTATCATTTTTCCTAGGTACTCCACGTATCTAATACAAATGGCTGAGCTATGCAAGATATCTAGACAACACGGCAATGCATATGCTTCACTCGCGCAGAATGTCAGGTATCCCTCCTCCATCTACCAACTCGAAATCAAATATTTAATCCAAACAGTATCGTCGTGTTCCCAGGGCTGGCATCGCCCCATATACAAGTTACCCTCATCCCAATCTCCCCAACAACCTATATCTCTCCCCAGGCTCCCGTCATCTCGACAATCACGTTGATGATCGTGCTCACCCCCAGAGCGTGATCGTTGCCCACCCAATCTTTCGGCTTAATACCCATTTATTCGCCGGCACAGCAACTAGTAGGCCCACCAGCGTCACCATGAGCGTGATTGCTGAGATAACCAGGGTCCCGCTGACTTGTGCCCGGAACGGCTCGTATACGATGGGTTGGTCGGGGTGTTTGTGATGGTGATGGTTCGCCTTTGTACCATCACCAGCAAACCACCAATGCCGATACCAAGTAGAATATTAAGCATTGGACCGCCGAAGCAAGCAGATCTATTGTCATTCATGTTAGCAGCTGTTTCAACTCGACATCACCACCAAGTGGCCGTTCATCGCCTCGACTTACAAAGCCATAACAGGGTAACCCAGACGCGCAACTGTAATGTCGGCAACCAAGTCGCCAATGCTATTGCCCGCCGCGAAAATCGTGAGTCCAAGCAGCGCATCTGAGATGCCCAGGACCACTCCGAATGTCTTGAGCACTCCGACAACCTCGCCCGCAATGGTGGAAATCCAGGCAATGCTGATAACAAAGCCCAAAAAGCAGAGCAAGTACTGGTATTTTGGCCGCTTGTGCTCAGTTGTCAGCGCCATCAATGCCAGCAGCGCGATCAGCGACCCCAGTAACGTCCAAAGGATCATGATGACAAGTGCTTTGCCGGGCCTTTCCCAGTCTTCTGACATATTTGCCCAGAGGATCACCACGGCAAATAAAGGCCCCGTGAACACCTGCAAGAACACAAGCCACCTATTCCACACGGGACCGTCATCATTCGCATTGCTCACTGACTGCATATCCGAAGCTGGCTTCACAACGGCTGGGATCGACATCCCGTTTTCCCGTCCCCGAATTTCTACAGCCGTCTCTTGCGAGTCCGTAGCCTCTAATCGTGGCGGTCTGTTAAAATCCTCCGATGCCCTTTGACTGCTGCTGCTGCGACTTTGAGTGCGTCGGCGGTATCGTTGCCATTCTGATTCTGGTTCCATTGCTGTGGGTTCCATCGATACAGCAGCGGCCGCATGGCCCAAACTTGGATGTTCAGGACCATCTATCATGGTATCGGCCAAGGATGTGCCTTCGGTCGTCTCCGATTCGACAACAGGCAGTGTGATAACTAGCAGAAAGATACTCGGCACCGATATAATGCTGACAAACTTGTCCCAGTATGCCTTCTCTTTCCATCCCTGGAGCGTAGGGAAAAGTGTAGTAAGCAGCACATGTGGCGCCGGTAGAATCGAGTATGGCCACCAACTGACCGGCCGCGGCTGTTCCATGGGGACTTGTAAATCAGCAAAATGACCGCTATCCTGCCGAGGCAGTCCAGGTGGCAGCAGAAACTCCGCCCTTTCTGATTGCACATTCGGCGTCATTACCAATGGAGAGTCTGTGTATGCTGGAAAGGGGACATTGGTGGCGACCGCTCGCTGTAACTGCTTCGCCGACTCGGGATTTCTAGATGCAGCCCTCCGTCCGTCGCTCGCACGTCTGGAGAAGCATCAGATGCATCCGCTGGGGGCCGGCCTGCAATGTCGGTGGAGGCGCGAGATTTCCACCGATTGTGTATGATGGCGCCGGGCTGGGAGTTCTGGGATCTGCAGGAACAAGCGGTTGGGGTAGCGATAGGTTAGATCCCGCTCTATTCCGCCGGCTGTCGGCAGCACGGGCGTGTCCGGGCGATACAGGCATACTTCCAGATGATAGGGCGCGTTCTCTGCCGGCCGTGTGCCCTTCCATGACCCCAACAGAGTAATGACTCGGGGCCCTTAGTCCATAGGTAGTTGTTTCACTTCGTGCTCGAGCGTGGCGAGGAAGCACAGCCTCAGAATAGCTTCGGCCTGGGATTTGAGAAAGCTGTAGGTTGCTTTCACGTTGTAGGTGTGCCAAGGCAGACCTGAACTCGAGGGCACCAACCAAACTGGGTCGGATGGGCGTGATCGTGTTGCTGCGTCTGCCGCGCGTTCGCAAGACTCGCATACTGCTCGCGACCTCGGCAGCTATCAGTTTGTTGTGCTCAACATTGGTTTCGTCCTCATCCTCGTCATCGTCGCGAGTGGTAACCGCCATCTCATCAGCACGGCCTTCCTCAAGCTCTGCCGGACGGCCTCCACCTCAAGTCTCGGGCCAGCTTCTAGGGCGGAGAAATCGCTTGTCGATGTTCTTGACGAGGATCGATCGTGAGCAGCATCTATATCGTCAGGGTCGTCTCGGTAAGGCTCTCCGGCCAGTTCTTCGCCGGTGTGGCTGTTGGTTCCGTAGACGTGACTCCGCGCCTCGCCCTCACGACGCAAGCGTGTTCTCCTCCTTGTCGTATACCAATGCCAGCACACGACTGTCATCACGTAGACAACATAGTATCCGATCATGACGCAGCATTCCCATAGGTGTAGGTTTCCATCTATCAAGAATACCATGGTGAAGCAAACCGCAACAATAAAGAAGCAGATGTCCCTGGCATATGTCCTCTTATCCACTTTGAACTCTCGCACCAGGGCCATTGATCCGGCGACGACGCCAGTGATGAAGCTGGCAGCACCGATTAGCTCGCCGTAAGCCATGCTCGCGCTGTTGGACCCCATGGCAGCGAAGGTGCTGAAAACGTCGGGTGAGCCATTGCCGAAGGCGAGAAAAGTGACACCCGCCAGACTCTCGCTCAAGCCCAGGATCGTCGCGATAGTGCTGAGGTTGACGCTAAAGAAATCACTCGCGGCGATGCCTATGGTGGTGAAGAGCATGCCCAACCAAGCGACAAGGATAATGAAGGCCAAGACCTGCGCGCTGTGCAGGTCGCAATAGTAGAGCGTCAAATATGGGATGAGGCCGGCGTCTTCCTCCACGCAATACTGCCTGACAAAGGCGCACTGGTCTTTGGCGCCGTGCACCTCGCGGCACTCGTGCCTCTCCTTGCGCTTCAGGATGGAGAGCTGGTCAGGCGCGCTTGGTTGGGCATGCCTGGTCTGCGCGAGGAACGAGTAGGCCGTTAGAAGCGAGATCATCAGCACGGTAACGTAAAGGGGCGCGAGCTCAGCCGAGCCCCGGATATTGGTCGCGCCCATGGTTTCTATGCGATTGTGTGCGATGGCCTGCAGTCATGCTCTCGCTGTCGTTTTTCGTGAGGTCGACCTGGATGAGGCTGTGGTGAAACCGCGATTCAACGAAACATTGCTAGATATACAAGGAAGAATTCGAACCCATGTGACGGGTTATGATACTAACAACAGGCCTGGGGCCAGATGTGCCAGCGCATGAGTTAGAAGACGTCGTGGTGCAGTGTCGCGACGGGCAATGTCGAGGATTCAGCCACGGGTACGTCACCAAAAGGTCACCCGGGTCACCCAGGCCACCCAGGCCTTTCCTTTCTTTGCCCCCAGAGGCAACCCTGGTTCAGACGAAAGCTTGTCTTGCGTGGCTGTGCAAAGTGCTTTATTTGATTAGATAAGGCACCAGGTACCCCCGTTTCCGTTCAGGTCAGCTTGGCTTGCTTGGTCAGGCACCGGGTACCTTATGTACCTTGACCTTAACCTCCCCCACCACCACCACCACCCAGGCCCGTCCAATGAAACGTCGCACTGTTGGGGCACTTTATTTTGTTTACTTTGCTCCCCAGTTGCAGGGGCCAACAACACTCGTCAAGCGACGCGACCAGGCTTGGGCCAAAGCAACCGCCATCCATCACGTTCACGAGTGCGCAACTCCCCGCCGTCGACATGCCGCGTGTTGCTCAAGTCCCGCGCCCCTCCGGCGTCAGATCGACCTCCGGCTCCATGGCTGCCTCGCCATTCAAGGCATCGCCGGTCAAGTAAGTCGTCCCCAGCCCGTGGCCAGCCCCTCCACTCTGCTCTGGGGCTGGCCCAGATGAAGGATGCTCATACCTGTTTCAGAATACCCTCAACGACGATGCCGTCGAGAAGGGCAAGCGCCTGAATTCACGAAAAGCCCTTCAGGAGAAGCAAATCAACGAGATCAAGGCCGCGGCCACCCCGCGCAAAGCAAGCGTCAGGCTGGAGGACCTCGAGAATGCGTCGCCCGGGTCCGACCCGCGGACCCCTCGCAAAGGCCGTTCCGGAGACTTGGCCGATGACGATGTTGTTGTCGGGGCGCGGCGGTTACGCCTATGAAGCGTGTCCCCATCCTAGCCAACTTTGAAGAGTGGATGAAGATGGCCACCGACAACAAGATCAATGCGACAAACTCGTGGAACTTTGCCCTCATCGACTATTTCCACGACATGTCTTTGCTGAAGGAGGGCGACGGCGTCAACTTTCAGAAGGCCAGCTGCACCCTCGATGGCTGTGTCAAGATTTACACCAACCGAGTCGACAGTGTCGCTACCGAGACGGGCAAACTGCTAAGCGGTCTGGCTGACAGCAACAACCTTAAGAAGAAAGAGAGGGAGGGTGAGGAAGGTGAAGAGAGTGAGGAAGAGCTCGACGAAGACGGCAACGTGAAGACAAAGACTAAGAAGAAGGTGAGCATCCTACAAGACATTCCGTATATATATCTTTGTGCGAAGGGACTAACCGATTACCAGACCCAGAGATCGTCCGAAGCCACATTGGCCCCATCATTCAACTCATTACAATTAAAGAAGTTTGAGCTCGAATTCGCCGTTGATCCATTATTCAAGAAGGCATCGGCCGATTTTGACGAAGGTGGTGCTAAAGGATTGTTGTTAAATCATCTCATGATCGATTCCCAAGGACGCATCGTTTTCGACAGCAGCGACGACGCCGCGGATGAACCTCAATTAAAAGATAACGCTAAAGATGGCGAGGAAGGAGAGGAGGCTGACGCTGAGAATGAAGGGCTCTCCCGGATCCAAGAGGAGCCACAAGAAGACCAAAAGCCAGTCGAGGAAGATGATCAAGCAGATGTTGAGATTGACCTCACTAGCCTGAGACAGAGATTCCTTCCTGATTTGAATGTGTTGGATGAACTTGACGTCTGCCCGTCGTTGAAGAACTTCGACCTTGGAAGCCAGTCCGGAACGATGGATATTCCTTTCCTCAAGGCCCCAGAAGATTGGAGACAAGACCAGGATAAGGATAAGAGCTCAGGCGCTCTTGGAGACAAATCTGGCATGTTCATCGACGATGATGCGCCCCTGGATTCGATGACGATGACCTGGGTCTGGGCACTTTTGACTTGGGTGGAGACGTCGCCTTCGGAGAGGGTGGTGAGGCATGGGCTCGCGAGGCAGCTCTCGAGCCGCAAATGCGTGTCTTTGATGCGGGTCTTGGTGACGAGGGTATTGAGGGCGAGGGCCTCGATGATAATGGAGAGTACGTCGTCAGCATGACTAAGGCACAACAAGCCGACAAGATGCACGAAGACATTTTGGGTTTCTTTGACCAGGCCTTGCAGAAGAACTGGGCTAGTGCAGAACATTGGAGGATTCGGAAGGTCAAGGATGTCAACAAGCCGGTCGGTGAGACAAAGAAGCGAAAGGAAAAGGAACCGTTCCAGATCGACTTTGCTTCGCCATTAGACCCGACTCTTGCGGATACCATCTTCACACAGGCGTCTAGCAACTCGGCTATCTCCATGCCCAAGAAGGACTGGCTGTCTAAGTCTCGCAATCTTCTTCCTGATGACAAGCACTTCAACTCAAAATCTTTACTGAAGCTCTTCCTGAAGCCAAAGGCCCGACTGGGCAGCCGCCGCCGGACAGATTTTGGTAACCGCGGCGTCTTTGGCAACGCTGGCCAAGAAAACCAACCCGAAGGCGAGATGGACGAGGCTTTCTGGGCTCAGCAAAAGGCACCCATGCACGAGACGGAGGATACTGCGCTACCGGGAGGTGACTACGATGCCAACTTCTTCCAGGATGATGGCCTACCTTTCCAGGGCGATGATGGCGACGACGATGATATGGAGTTTGCTGACGCTCGTGAGCACTTTTCTCCCGTAGTGGAGGGCGAGGGTGGGGTGACAGAAACCGGCGGCATCACCAGGCTGCTCGGTGGTGACACGGTGACGAATACAATGACCGGTGCCTTTGGTACGACGCTGGTTACGCAGACTAGACGTGTTCGTCCGGAATACGTGCAGTACGCGCGAGTAGCGAAGAAGGTTGACGTGAGACGTCTCAAAGAGGAGATCTGGAAGGGCATGGACTTGGACAGCCTAGAGGTGAGTACAATCTTTCTACATACAGCGGACCAAAGCAGCAATCTATTGCTGGAGTCTCGCACAGGCAATCGCCAACATCCCCTTCATTCTTCCGTGCTAACCATATCCCGCAGAAACCCGCCGACCAAGACGCAGCTCCAGAGGCCAAGGCCGAGGAACCACTCAAGTTCACCTCGGTCATGAACGACCTGCAGACAGTATACCCCAAGCCCATCATGGACGACATCTCCACGTCGTTCTGCTTCATCTGCCTACTCCATCTGGCCAACGAAAAGGGCCTCGTGATCGAGAAGACGCCGGACCTGATGGAGCTCGACATCCGCAAGGACTGGACCGCCGAAATTCCCGAGGGCGGCGGCGAGTGAAGGTAGACCAGGGATAGGGTCGGATCAGTGAGGAGCTCTATTATGTTTAGGAGGGGTTGAGTTGAAGAGGCAGCGGAATTAGCCGTGAGAGTTGGACCGACGATGACAACTGCATGTGATGATAAATAATGTGGAATGACAAGTTAGGGCACATATTGAGGAATGATATAAGAAAGTTGATCAGCTACAACTTGCTAAGAACGAGCGTGCCATAGACACTCTCTGATTTCACACATTCTCCTTGTCTGTCTGTATTATCTTGAGATGAGTTCTTCGGCATGAAGGTCATGATGGAAACATGTCTGCTTCGCTAGCTTTGACAAGTAACCGACATTGTAATACCAATCACCCTCTAATGCGACTACGAAGGACATCACCACTTCTAATTTGAACGGTACGACTAATAAAGGTGAAAGAATCATTTTGTCTTGATACTACCAGTTGTGACAGCATGCACAATCTGGGGTTCCAACCCGTAGTTTTGCCCTACGGAGATGCTGCCCACAATCACTCTAATACGTACACTCCTCTCTTTCACTCATGCATGCAACTGACAAGAATCCCACTGGTAAACAATTTCAAAACTTGCTTTCCCTATCCACTCGCCTCCCCATGCATCAAAAAAGAGCATTTTCTATTCACAAAAGTCGTCAAGATACGCATTGTCGTTTCGCAAATCGATTAAAAGTGCACACAGATACACTGAAACAAGCTGAGGAATGCTTGTCGGCGCCATAAGACCAAAATTGACGCCAGCCTCCGTATTCCAAGTTGAGGCAACATGAAGAAAGTTCAAAACCTCCAAAGTTATCCATATTTTTCGGGATGAGAAGAAGGGCCGTGAAAACAAGCTGACTATATCGTGGACTAGCATATATACGGCGGCATTGGTGGTAGATTTGAGTGTCATTAAGTCGTTTAGATAAATGGTGTAAGTAATTCCCAATCAAAGACGTTGGGGAAACCGCAGGTGTGTTAGAGTGGTAGGCAGGGCTGTTGATGTGTTTAATTCGCGAGGTCATCCACTGTTTTCTCCGCTATCCACGGTCATGACGGCCGACAATCTCGCCAGCCCTGAGCAAAGCGTCCATGCCTCCAAATTGTTCTTTACTGCCGACAGCTTCGGCCCTTGGTGGTGCATCGTTCATCGTCATCACGACATCGCCGTCTCCGGAAACCTCTGTCTTCATATTATGGAAGGCTGATGAACCGGATTGGAAGCCTTGCAAACATCCCAAGTTAGTTAACGCCATGACAAATCTCACACTTCGGTAGAAGGAGTTGTACCGTAACCCTGGGCCCACTGAGGTGTCCCAAGGCCGGCTTCCCTTGCTCTGGCGGGCTTCCCGCCCCTCCTATCGATGATGCAGGGCTAGTTTCGTACGTTGTCGGGGTGGCAGTCGGCACACCACGGCCGGACAATAAGGCATGGATTGGCAACGGTCCTTCCCTGGTCCGCGACTGAAGCTGACTGCAGAACTACCTGAAGTATTACTGCCGCTGGAAGAGGGCTCGTGACGAAGGAGAGGCGTTAATATCTGCTGTCGACTTGGCGGAGCATCGGGAACTCGCCGCCGCTGGTTGGCTGCTACAAATCCGGTAGAGAAGTTGTTACTTTCCATTGTCGAGGGTCCTGGGGCGCCCATGCTATCGCCGTCCAGCATATCCGATAAGGATGGCAAATGCGTAGTTCCGGCATCGCTACTTCTTCCATATTCTCTCCAAGATGGCTGCTGACGCACATGGCCGTGAACCTTGGCATCAAAGTGGGTTGTCCTTGGTGAGGGACCAGGCTCTTCGAAGGAATTTCGATGTGACATGGGGTTGGCGCAGTTGACGAATGGTGGGATTCCGTTAGAGACGCCGTCGAATTGCCCCTTCGCTGCCGTGTTGCTGGAGGTTCGCAGCTAGCTCGTAGTTTCTCGCTTCCACTACCATTACCACTCGCTGTCGAAGTGCTCCCACCAGGTGTCGCACTGCTGCTGGTACTACTGTGGCGTAACCTTCCTGGCTCCAATTTGGCACGCTTAGTCGAATCTTGAACTGGAACACATGGCTCTGATCAGCGCGCTAAA
Source organism: Albifimbria verrucaria (assembly GCA_020081605.1). Classification (NCBI taxonomy): domain Eukaryota; kingdom Fungi; phylum Ascomycota; class Sordariomycetes; order Hypocreales; family Stachybotryaceae; genus Albifimbria; species Albifimbria verrucaria. Next base: position 1,769,259 of record JAHREC010000049.1, read on the forward strand.
ACAATGTTAAGAAAAAATCAATACGAACCTTGACTCTGCTTCGCTTGCCTTTCCTTGAAGTCGTGTAGATACTGTGCATATCTTCGGAACTCAGGTGTCTTTTTGTACTCAGCCAAGTCTCTATGGTATTTATCTTTGGCGGCGTTGGCTTGGCTTTCGTATATTTCCTTTTCGGCAGGATCCAGGTTCTGCCAATGTTCACCAACAAGTTTTGCAATCTCTGTAAAGGTCAGGTTTTGACTTTTTAAATCCTCTCGCATTTCTGGGTATGTTAGCATGTAGGGCTTAGCGATGGTGCAGTCGGAGGTTGGTCTTACTGTTTGAGAATAAAACATAAGCGGACGGGGACGCTCTGGGGCATTTTCATCGGGCTATTCAAAAGGTTAGAATTACACGTGAGATTATGTTGCCTTGAAGTCATTATACCTTTGGATGTCGGCGATACTTTCGTTTGGCAGCACCGCCATTGGCATCCTGGTTTGGTTCCGGTCGAGGTGGTTCCGGTCGAGCACCAACCTCCTGTTTCCTCTCCTCTGAAGGCTGCCTTACTGGGGAAGGTAAGGAGACACCAGGAGCAATCCCCTTGCATTGGCAATACGCCTTTGTAGTTTCTGTGGCATCTGTTAGCAACCCGCATCCCAATCAGAAGGTAAGGTATCCTCTTACCCTGCGATGACCAAGCTTCACGCCAAGTGCATCTCTGTATATTTGTTAGCATTACCTTCAAGAGGAGTCGAGGGGTTCGGCTTACAAATCTGATTCTTGGATATCGAGAATCGTATCCCATGCATCGAAACCTTGGTCGAGGAATGCGTCGAGGTACTGGGTCAGACCCAGCTCCCGAAGATAGTCTCAAGATCTTGCGTCATCCAGGCGGCGTCAAGCTGATGCTTTCGAGGAAGCTAAGGGGGCGAGAATGCCAGCATGGGCTTGGGAGGGGACAGTGGGTGAAATCGATAGTCTTCTATCCACGTGAGTTGACAATGGGTTGTCAAGTTGCAATGAGCTTAGGTAGTACAGAGCAGCGGAAGCTCAACGACAGAAGAGACTTTTGCCTCTGGAAGCTGAGTCGTCGCCCGTGCGCCGTCAAGAATCGGTTACAGGCGACCAAATAGATATCGTAAATAAGATAGATTCTTCCAAGAGGTTACTGGGGATCGATTTAAGACGTAGTTCGGGCGCCGTTGACTGCCGGCAGTGACAGTGTGATGAGTTGTGAAGTGAGGTAAAATGTTTTCGAATGACTGAGGAGCTATTCTCCAGTCAGTGTCCGGCGGCGATGAGATGTGTTGAAAAAACAGGTGGATGAAGAAAAATGTGTAAGAGTGAATAAAATGAAGCAGCTGGCATTGATTAGATAGTTTTAGACTTTAGGCACGAGTCGGCTGCAACTGGTGGCTGTGGGCGGAAGAGAAGCTTATGACGTACAAAAGTATGTGCATGTACATTACGGAAGAATTTCCGGAATATGGGGCTTGGGGAAAGGGGCAAACCCATAAAGAAAGAGAATGGGCCCAAGGTAGGCCAAGACCGGGATGGGGAAGGTAGCAAACAAGCATGCGGATGGGCACTTACAAAGGGAAGCCTAGTCGAGCGCGGAAAGAGAAAGAAACTGAGATGATCGATCGAGAAGCACGATGAAATCAGCGTAAGATGTCAGGCGTAGGAGTGAGTGAGACCGCGGGTCTGGCATTCGGTGGTGGACAGGTGGGAAGGTTGGAGACACAAGCTCAAGGCGCAGATACCAACACACCCCTAGGGTCTGGTGAGCACCGATCTCTCGATTGCCCTGAGGGACCAGCTGTTTTTGCGGGCCAGGGTCAGGCCAGACCAGGTCAGGCCAGGCCAGGCAAAAGCGAAAATCAGACAAGCGGTTAGCCAGGAAGATCGTCAGACGTCGCCAGAGCCTGCAGACGAGGGACGGAGCTTGAAGAAGAGAACAAGAAGGAGGCGGCGGTTCGAGGTGAGGCAGATGGAGGAGGGTGCTGAAGCGTGGCTGCCGGGGAGGAGGAGGAGCAGGATGCGGTGCGATGCGATGCGATGCAACGAGGTGGTTGCGTGATGTCGAAAGACGAGTGACCTTAAGGGTTTGAAGATGGCGCTCGAAGGTCGAGCGTGAAGAGTATGTCGAACTTTTGGTGCCGGGCGTGGGACGGGAGCAGGATGGAGGCAATGTGTGAGGCCTCGTCGGTTTGGATGAAGCGCTGCGAAGCCAAGGCGCTGCAATTTGACCACGAGCTGACGGGGTGGTGTAAGTGTTTCACACAGCAGCGAGGCTGTCCGGAGTAATTAGAATGAAGAGGAAACGGTGGGGAGACGGTGATGAGGAAGACGCTGCGAGGGCCCAGAGGGAAGGGAAGTTGTGGGGAGGATGAGAGGAGGAGGTTGTGAGGGCGCACTTGAGGAAAGGTGAAGCCAGAAGCCAATATGCAAACAACGGCGATGCCAGCGAGTGGTGGTCGAAAAGGCAAAGGCCCAGTCCAGTCCAGCGCAGCGCAGTTGAGGTGTGTGGAGGGCTTAGCAGGGAGGGCGAGAGAATGAAATAATTACTGGGGCCTCTGCCTGTGGATGGACAAAGCAATTGGGTTGGGAAAAGAGAGGCAGGCACAGACAGATGAGGTAAAAGACAAGGTAAAAGGTCAGGCCAAGATAAATGACAAGAGTGAGTGAGGTCAGGCAAGGAACATGTAGCTAAATGTACCCAGCCCAAGAGGGACTAGAGCCACCAAAGGTGTCACTAAGGTACCCGTACCTGCACCATGAGGAAGATGGGATAGGTCAAGCACACAGACAGGGATGCAAGAGAGTGGAGGGAGGGCGTGTGCGTCTAGACGTTTCTGCTCTTCCCCCTTCCCCATTCTTCTTCTTCCAAGACTTCAAGATCCAGAGCTTGTTCGCTCGGCACTAGGCTGGCATGGTAGCGGGCGGAGTGACGGCTTTGCTCGAGCAGAAGTGGTTTCGCTGAAGATGCCCCATCCTATGCCATGCCGTAGCTGCAAGCCGAATGCTAGTGCGCTCTCACGGTGAACGGTTTGACGAAAGAGACGCCCCCGTTTCCGTTTGAGTCCACGCTTCAGATGAGCCGGTTCTCGCTTGGGTTGGCGTCGAGAGGCAGCCGACGCAACGTCGACGCTTGCACGCCCCGGGATTGGCCAGCTACGTGTGTGCTGTTTTGCCCAAGAGAGGCACAAACAAAAGGTCAACCCAGCAGGATCGCAGGCAAGCAATCAATCTCAAGCTAGAGCCTGGGGGAGGGGATGGGGATGACGGCTGAGCAGGGACAACCTGAGGACCGGTGTAAAGAAATGATGTCAGGGCATCAAGCAAGCCCATTCGCGATGGAACCGGGGGTTCGAAGACCACGACGACTGCTTACTCCACCGTTGTGCGGGAATGCAAGCACGGGCAGCTCTATGGGTAAAGGGGTTGAGGCATACTGTCCCTATGTGCCACGACGAGCGAGCGAGATGAGCTTGGATGAGAAAAGCCCATACCTCTCGGGACGGGAAGCATCGCATCTGACGAGAAACAGCGAGAAAGAGTCGAAAGTGTGCTCATTATGAGGCCAGCCGTGGGGAGGGGAGGGCAGGGCGGGCAGTGGCCAGCAGCGAGTATGCCATACCGCATTCCTCCGTACCGTGGTCTCGCATTTCCAACCACGGCCTTTGAATCGAAACAGGCAACGCCCCGTACGGCAGAGGCAGAATATGTGGCCGGGCAACTTCTAAAGACGACCGGTATTGTGAATGGCACGGCACGGCAGTCGTTTGGTGAGGAGACAAAACACTGATACGGTGGATTGAAATCCAAACCAATCCCGGAGGGTTTGGCGTCACGACTTGGTTACAGCGGGAAGGGTAGCATACGCATGTCCATGTGCGGGATGCAGAACCAACTCGATGATACAGGCCAAATCCCGATGACGGGAACTGGGACCATGGATGTGATTCGACAGCTGGTCGCGGGTGCAAAGGCCGGGCCAGGCCAATGGCAGGCGTCTCCGTCGGGAGGTGGGTGTGTGCGTGCGAGAGGATGGAAAGGCAAAGGGGAAGGAGGGAGGTGGGAGGGAGATGGAGAGATGTGTGCCTATACAGATGTGTGAGCGAGTGTTTCGCGGGCAATGGAGGATGGATTAGTGAGGAGGAGAAGGAGAAGGGAGGGCATTCGCACGAAGAGGAGGAGGAGAAAGCAGCGTGATTGGCAGAGGACGAGAATCAGAAAGTACTTTGCGGTACCTCCCGGTGTCGAGAAAGACGAAGACAAAGGACCGTGTTGCTGGTGGGAAATGCTAGGCCTTGCAAGATCTCGATGTCCACCACACCCAGTTCGCCGTCTTGGCCGCCCAGGGAAGAGCACGAGCACGAGGGAAAAAGCATGATTGTTGGGGTGGGTGGGCGGTTTACGCCTGTAGTGATGGTGGTGGTGGATGCAGGTGCTTGTGCTTGTGCTTGTACATCTTCCATGTCGAAGAACCGGACCGGGGAGGGGCCTTGTGTGAGAAGCGCCCACCCCACCGGCGTGCCCGCAACGGGTTCCTGATCGCTCTCGATGTCCAGAGATGGCCAGACGTTGCTGCTCTGGTACGAATCGGGTTTTTGGCTCGTGGATCGCTTCCTGATGGCTTCGCATCGCACCGCCAACCCGCACACTGCATCCAATCCCATCCCCAACCAACCATCCATCCATCCCATCCCATGCCATCTCTTTTGCTTTGCTCTCTCTCCATCCCTCCCTCTCTCTCACTCGCTCGCTCCATCCCCGGAACATGGGCGAACGTGGGCGGGCCACGAACCACATGCTGGCTTACCTGCCTGGTTAGCTGGCTGGCAGGCTAACGGTGCGGCCGCCGCCGCCAATCCTTTCTCGTCATGCCCATTTGTATTTTTTAGTTGTTGTTTTTTTTCCTTCTCTGGTCCAAGCAGGAAGCTTTTTGCTTCTCGTCATTGCTGTCTTGTCTGCCTGCGCTAGCCGCATGTTGCTTGTTGATTTCACCTAACCCGTATGCACACCAAAGTCAATCACTCACCCCCAGTCCCCTCTGCACTTTCAACGACAGGCCAGCCAGTAAGTCTGCGCCTAGGGCGTTGTAGAACATCCTTGGGTCCGGCTTATCACAAGCTGGTTCGCGGCTGTAAACTCGTTTTCCTATTCGATGCAGATTCGATGCAAACTCAATGCAAAGGGGGATATGTCACCTGTCTAGGATGTCGAACCGCTTGGACAATAACACCGTTCCCATTGCTCAGCGCGGTGATCCCTCGTGCTGCACTGCACCCTCTCCTTAGCGAGGCAGAGATTGACAGTAGAAACGCACGATCCAGGACAAAATGGCTTCAACTCACATGCTCCGTTACCCCTTCTCCTAGCCATGACGTTTCCTCCCAACCAATATCAGCGATGCCCTTGCTCATACCGCCAGACATGGGGGTGAGCCTGGACCAGTTCCTACTCGCGCGATGATGTCGATAGCGTTGGTGCCAGCGGCAACCCATGATGCTATAGGTGGCGATCAATTCCTCTTTGAGCTGCGGTCCGAGGTTGAAAGAATGGAACCAGTGACGGCACAAGGCTGAGGGAGAGATCCTAGAGGGGGCCAGTAATGACATGCATTGGGTCTTGTCAAGTTTGTGGTCTCGATGGCGTCGCAGAGACAGAGATCGAGCCAGGGGATCAGCCATCGTGCTAGGCGTAGCGGGTTCGCGTTGTGTTGCGATGGTCTTTGCCAGACTAACTTCAACTCCGTGTCCGGCATTGGCATGACCACGGTCGTCGTCAGAAACGGAGCCGCGATAACCCAGCTCCACCTGCCTACCTGCTCGTCCTCCCTCCGCCCATCCCATCCAAAACTGCCTCGTCATACCGTCAGCCGAGGGCAGGCTGGCTTGGAGAGAAAATGGAGGGAGGGGAGTGGACTAGCAGAGATCGGCCATGATCAAAGCAATGCCTATCGAGAAATCAGCCGTGGTCTATTCTGGGAATCTCGATCTCACTGTGTTGGCCAAAACAGCGTTTTCAAAACCTAAAATGGGTTTATCACACAATCCCCACTCGCCAAAGCCCATGCCGTGGTGTGCCATGCCGTGCCATGCCATGCCTTGCCTTGCCATGGTCGGTCCAGGTGGGTTGCGTCTGCTGTCCATTCCCAGGCACACACCCTTTCGCTCGAGAGCGCCCCACTATGACCACAAGCTTTGTCCACGCCATTTGACTGTTGCAGCTAAGAAATGCTGCGTTGTGCAGGGCCAGACCAGACCAGACCAGACCTGGTCAGTCTGCTGCGAATGGTCGAGCCGGGCGAGGCTACGAGCGGGACACCGGTGGATGCACAAGAAGCGCCGTCTGTCGGCCGTTGTTTCTTCCGCCCAGGTCCAACGTCATAAGCTGCTCTGGTGTCCCATTTGCATTTGCCTACCCTGTACCATCGAGATCGTCAATTTGCATTGGAGTGTGAATGGCCTCAGTGGTTGAATCGCCCGATGGACTGCTTCTGTCGGTCAGCCGTCGGCCAGTTAATCTCCAGGGATCCAAGCGACCTTTCCTCGTTGAACGTGCCTCACCCCATCCATCCAATTGTATCTTGCCCTTCCTCGATTTAATCAACTCTGATGCAGTACAGTAGTACACCGAGTCCAAGAATTGGGTGGGCTATGCCCCACCCCGGTTCTTCATCCCCAGACGATTGCACGTTCAGGACTCGTGAGAATAGGTCAGCATATTGACCTCCGGGCTGGCAAAAGCAGGCGACGAAAGCTCTGGGAGGAAGGGTCTAGACCACGAGACCTGCATGGGGTGCGGCCACTTCGTTATTCCAATCGTACTAACGTACGCAAGCCATGATCACGATGTGCATCTCGGGACTAAAGAGTACCCCGAGTTGACAAGCGTGTATACGTCGGCGGCGACGCGTGTGCGGGGTGCAAGGAGCTTGATCGAGTGGCCATGGAGGAAACGGGCCAGGGACCGTGCACGAGGAGCTACCAGTGGTGAGATTTCGACCAACAAGCGTGCATATCCAACAGCTTGCCATGTAAATGCTGGACGAGGCTACCAACAATATCAGGTCTATGAGATGGCAGGGATGGTAAAGTAATCAGCGATATCTTAAAACAGCATGATCTTTTTCTTTTCTTTTTCTATTCTTCTTTTTCTAAAAAAAAAAAAAAAAACCAATACAACACCATTATGGGAAAGCACGGTGATTTTTATTATTATTTACACATCCGGTAATATAATTTGTTTGGGATTAGTCTTCGTATAGGATCCCAGATGTCGATGATTTGCGGTCCTTTTCGGTTACCCGCTTAAACGCCCCCAGCTCATGACAAGGTGCCAATGATCAGAGTCGCGAACGAAGTGGGCTCATGGCTGGCTGAATCGGGCGCTTCTCAGGAACGGGGAAACGAGTTGATCCAGATTGATCGCGATGATGGAAGTTCGCCACTTTGCATGCAATAAGGGTCTGCAGAGATGGTACGATGTCTTGGAGGCGAAGGGATGGTGAGGCGGATAGAGGCTCCTGAACCTAGCGGGTAAGGTAAGCAAAGGTAAAAACGCAAGGCTAGTGAAGCTGGCGGAACACGAGCCAGGGCTGTTGCTGTAAGTGTGGAACGGTGCCATGTAAAATCTGCAATGGCGCCGGATTGTAGGTTGCTCCAGGGTCTGAAACGGACAGCAAATAATGTCGCAGGCCTAATGCACCAGCGCCCCATTGCTGGTGACACTGGCTTGACTGGGTTCCATCCATATTGGGACGGCTTGTTGGCTAGTGTGATGGATGTTGAGAGGAAATGCCATTTCGGCAGCCTGCACTTTGCCCATATTCCCATTCCCCACCATGCACAATTGGTCAAAAACGCACAAGGAAAGAAAAGCGCATCTGCACAGAAAGGAAAGGGGGCGCAAAGCTTCAAGCCTCCGTCTCGTCTCTCGCCGCGACGGCCAGGCCCCTTGCCATGCTGCCTTGCCATGCTGGAGAAGTCGACGTCAAAGTTGAAACGCCCTTTCATGGATGTAGGCAAGTTGGGGACGGGAGGAGGAGGAGGAGGAGGAGGAGCCTCGCAAAAGCGGTGCATGTGTGTGTGCATCATCAGCTGGAGGTTCCTCCGGCCAGCAGCGTCAGTGGGAAGCCCATGCGACCTGACCTCACGATGGTCCGCATCCTGCCATTCTTGACGACATCCAACTCGTCATTGATAGACAGGATAGGGAGTGTATCTGCTGGTACCCGCTGCAAGTATCATGGCCCCAGTCATGTGAGCGAGCCAACTTGATCAATCAATCCATCATTCATTCATTCATTCCACTTCCTAGCATCCACCCCCAAGCCATCCACGACTCATCGTCTCGAACACCTTCAAGCATCATAGCCTCTAACAGTATCTTGCCATCATGACTTGATATGTTCGCCTCTCCCTTCTACACGCCCGCCTCGTCCCCATTAAGTTGATCTGGCTTCGTCGGACCTTTATCCCCGCCTGCCTCCCCACATCCCCAGCCCAATCCCTTGTCCTTGGCCTCCCACCTCTACGTACTATGCAGTATCTCTCAACCTCGCTCTCCGTCCTCATCTCCAGACCCCTTTAGAGGGTGAGAAGAAAAGATCTCCAGATTCATCTTGCCACACCCCTCAGGTATCATCCTGCGGTGTGACGTCCCACCCTTTCTCTACGCTCACACACGCGACACCAGAGGGCTCCTCATTTTATTTTTCTCTCCTTTACACCCCCACCTTCTGAAGGCAAAGCTCACAGGCGAGGTTCTAGGCCCTGGGACCACCAAACGCTCGATACTCCGCTTCGTTCTTCGGTACCCTGCGCTATCGAAAAGTCCCGACTTTACCCTTGCTCTCAACATCGACAATTGCCTACTTTCCCATTCAACCACAGCCGTCACGCGCAGTTCTCACCGCAAGACCGCCTCTTTCCAGTGCCTACTCGCTGTCACTCGCGCAGAGCTCAAGCTGCCGCCGAGCAAGCTCACCTCCGGAGGCCACCATGTCTCCCTCGCAGCAACCGCCGCCTCCTCCTTCCCATTCGTCTTCCAAGCCCGACGACGCGGCCGACTTAGCTCAAGTATGTTTCCCTTTTCCGCGGACCCTGCACTGGACCCCTATTTCACTTCCCCTTCCCTGCCTGAGCCCCGTTCTTACCATCTACGCGGTGCCGCCGGACGACTTGTCCGAGTCACACTCCGCCAACCAACCTTGCTGTGGTTGCGTGGCCTGCTCTTTCAACCTGCTCAGCCCTACTCTCAGAGAATCTAGGCCTAGACTCTTCCCCAAACTCATTCTCCGTCTGTGACCGTAGCTGACCGCTGTTCTAGGCCTACAAGGACCTTGTCAGGTATTGTCGCTTTCCTTTCATGCACAAACACCCACTTGCCGGAACCCTTGACCTACCTGTCCCCTCATCACCCCATCCTTACATGCCCGCTCAATCGGGCCATTCCATCTCTCCCGAGACTCCGGTCAAGTGTTCACTGTCTCGCTTTGACTTGGCCCTGCAAGCGCACCGCCTACTATCGGTGACTACGTGCATCGTGATTGGAGTCTTTGCTCGTATGCCTCTGGCTAGATGTCATGCGCGTCGGCACTGCCGCCTCTAGCAGTTGGGGGCTCTATTACAGTTTCGACTTGTTGCGTCCGCCCTTGCTGGATCGTGCCGGCTCAACTGAACTCAGCCGTGTCCTCTCACTACGCCGCCCACTAGACCCCTACTGGTGTCTCACTGGCTGATGCGTCAGTCACCGATGTTGCTGTGCAGCTTACATGTCCCTTCTCGTTTCTCGGCATGACCGTTGTCCTATCCCGCCTAAAGTCACGGGCCCATATTGGATCACATATTTTCTGTGTTGTTTTTTCCCAGCTGTGCTTCGTCTGCCTTATGCTCCCTTTGTCATGCACCCCTAATTACACAATTTCGCCTGCCTTCCCCAAAATTCCTCTTCTCTGAACCAACTGGCTAACCATAAAATCATCCGTCGGTATAGAGGAGAGCAGGCCGCTACTGCCCTCGAAGCTAACCTGACAAATCTGGAGAGCAAACTGGATGCGTTGCTCGCGGCTTTCGAATCTGCCGAGGCTAAAAGACCGAGGACAAGCCCTCAGATGGGAAAAAGCCTGAGAAAGCCACTGGCTCCCAGCCGTAGCCGGCTCGGTGGGCGTCGTTTTGGTGTGCTACCAGCTGTTTAGTATTTAACGGCTCATACTGTGTCTCGACGTAATTGGGCCTGAACTTCGAACATGATGTAGATGAAGTGTGCATTGCCATACCAATTAGGTGTGCAACAGGTCGTTATGTTATTTATTAGAGTAATACGTTGTTTTCAGTGGTACTCTGACGGGGTGTGAATGCCATTAGATTCTCAGTCCTACTTCGTCTGACGAATTTGTTGGAATCTATCATAAAGGCAATCCAAACATGCACGCATTTAACTTCAGCGATTAGAAGAGGCCATTACCAAGAACCATATATATGAGTCGGGAAAAACTTGAATCATATCTTGTACCTAATGTCTCCTGGTATCGCTAGATAAACATCTTGCATCAATACTGGCGGCCTCTCGCGGCCTCATCATGCTTGATTCCTCCCAGACACCCTCCTCTTTCCTGCCCTGAAAATCAGGTCTCGACCTCGATAGCCAGAGTAGGATCAGTAGTGGCAAGGAGACAAGGACAGAAGGCGACGTGAGAAAAAAACAGATAAATGAAAAGAGAAAACAACTACCCGCAAAACACCCTGATCTGCCCTCTGTCATGCCATTTCCTTCAAGCGTGCCCAAGCTATAAAGGGAAAAGAAAGAAACACAAAGAGATAAGACCTAAAACATAAACCGCCGAATCCCCCAAAATAGACCTCAAAGTCAGGAATACGACGTGGAAGACATCGCAAATACCGTCGCCGTCCCCTAAAGGGAGGGGAAGATAGGGTAACGGACAATAAGGAGCACATATAACGCCAAAAGTTAGAAACAAAACCAGCCCTCCAATGGAGTAAAGTATGTAAAGCTAGAGGATGATCGGGATAGCTGTATGGGAAGAACTGCCCATGTCTCCCCACGCGATGCCTCGCAGATCGACCTGCTTAGATTCCATAACTATATATCAATGTAACACTGCGATCTTCTGGAAGGGAAGCTCGCGTCGTCGTTCTGGAAGCGATATACCGGCAACAGAATGAGGCCGCTCAATTCGCTGTCCGATGTGGTATCGAGGTAAACGATGTTTCCAGCATCATCCAAATGGAAGCTCCACAAGATTGTCCATGGCGATGAAGTGTCGCCAGCATACTCTTCCCATAGCATTATTCCCATAGGACTTCATAGCAATATAATGGATAAAAGCGCCATACACCGCAAGTTGCATTGAAGAGTTCCATCGATTCAATGCCCAGATATGCATGTCAATTTCATGGCCTTGTCTTCTCAGGAAGAGGCAGTATAATGTTGCATCACGTCATGCTTAACTCGACATACTTCGCATGTCGGCAAGGTCTTGACGGGCTCTGATCATGGGATCGTCTTCGTCTGCAGTGATGAGTGCGGGACTTGCCAGGCTGGTGCCGGTCATAGGCTCCCGAGTAGTAAACGATCGGCCCTCGAGTCCAGGTCGGAGCATGCCATAAGGCCCTTCCTTGTGGCTGGAAGATTTGGCGAAAGCTTGCGAGGCAAGCTCACGTTGGCGAGTCTTCTCAAGAAGCGGACCCCAAGGGTTGCGCACTTGAGAATGGTTTGAATCAAGTGGTTCGGCTGCAATGGCTTCGACAAGTACTCGTCCATCTGGGCCTGAATGCACTTCTCTCGGTCGCCCATCATAGCGTGAGCAGTCAGTGCGATGATAGGAGTCCTATGAGCACCCTTGCCTTGCTCGTATTCTCGAATCTTGCGTGTTGCTTCGAATCCACCCTGTATGTAATATTAGCAAGAGCATTATAACATGGGCAAAAGACAAGTGCCTTACCATAATAGGCATTTGGACATCCATCAGGATGACGTCGAATTTCTTTGCCTTTACAGCCTCCACAGCTTCCCATCCGTTGCCGACAACAGTAACCACATGGTGATACTTCTCCAGAATCTTGACGGCAAGCTTTTGGTTGACCGTGTTATCTTCTGCGAGCAAAATCTCAAATGATTTGGAATTGTCGGCAAGCGACGGCGTAGCCCTGTTTTCGAGCGCTGGTATCATTCCGTTGCCCAAGTCGATAAGCTTGCAAGGGGTGGTCATATACGACGTGATGCCGAGATCGAGGCACGACTTCAGGTTAACGTGCACAACAGGAGCCAGGAGGACGATTGGAAGGTACTTGAAATCGTCCACGGCCCTCAGCCTCCTAGCAGTCTCAATCGAGTCCACAAGAATAGCATCGTAAGACAGGGCACTACCGGCCTTGAGACGAGCAAGAGCTGTACTGTTCTCGGAATCCACCACCACAGGATGCAGGCCCATGGTCTCGAGCATCTCCCGGATCTGGATGCCAGAGCTGGACTGGGCTTTGTCGACGAAGAGAACCTGGTGGCCGCGGTATGGCTGGAGTTGTTTTTCAATAGTCTCAGTATCGCCTTCTGCCAGTTTAACACGGCAAGTGAAGTGAAACTCGCTGCCTTTTCCAGACTCGCTGTTGACCCATAGATCACCACCCATGAGATTGACGAGGCGCTTCGAGATGGACAGTCCCAGTCCGGTGCCACCAAACTTGCGTGTCATGGAACCATCAGCTTGGCGGAACGTGTCGAAGATGAGATCCAATTTGTCCTTGGCAATGCCGATACCGGTGTCTTCCACAACAAACTCGACGGCATACTCGCCCGGACCCATATGTGGCTGCTCTGCGCTCTCCTGATGGTCAAGCTTACCTCGCCGTGCTCAGTAAACTTGATAGCATTTCCGACAAGATTGAGGATAATCTGTCTGAGACGGAAAGAATCACCAATGACATGATCCGGTACTGAACTGTCAACCTTATAGGTCAGGTCTAAGAACTTTTCGTTGGCCTTGACGGCAAGCGTCTTGAGGGCGTTGAAGACCGTTCCTCGCAGTGTATATGGTATCTCCTCAATAGACATCTTCTTTGCCTCAATCTTGGACAAGTCAAGAATATCATCGATGATGGTGAGCAAACTGTTCGCTAGGTCATTGACAATATTCAACATCTCCCGTTGATACTGCGTCAAATCCGTGTCCAGCGTCAGTTGAGTCATTCCTATGATACCGTTCATGGGAGTACGGATCTCGTGCGACATGTTTGCCAAGAACTCTGACTTGGTCTGGTTGGCTTGTTCGGCAGCAGCTCGCGCCTGGGTATTCCTGTGGATACTGTCTCGGAGATTTGATATCATCTGATTGATCTTACGCTTGAGTTCGTCCATTTCCCAGAAGCCTCAACATCAACCAGCTTCGTAAAATCTCCATCCGTTGCCAAATTAGTAATGTCAGAGAAAGCACGCACTTGTGTCGTCTGGGAGTATGGTTAGTAGAAGCTCTTGCATCGCTGGCCAGTGATGGAGGAAAGCTTACCAAATTGCTTGCCATTGTATTGACATCGGTGGTAATTTCTTTCCACCGACCCTTCAAACCGGCAACATCTGCTTGCGCACCCATCTTGCCGTCCACTCCGACGTCCTTAGCAACACGTTGCACCTCGTAGCAGAAGCTGGATAAACGTCCCACCATGTTATTGATAGTCTCTTTCAAGACCTTCATTTCACCATTGGCTTCGACGTCAATGGTTTGACTCATGTCACCATTCGCAATAGCTTGCGTGACGGCAGAAATACTTCTGACTTGGACTGTAAGATTCGAAGCCATGGTGTTGACGTTTTCGGTGAGATCTTTCCATTTGCCTTCGACATTGGCGACCTGGGCCTGGCCACCAAGCGTACCATCTGTACCGACTTCTCGAGCGACTTTGCTGACCTCCACTGCAAAGGTGCCCAGGCGATCTACCATCTGATTGATTGTGTTCTTCATCTCCAAGATCTCACCCTTGACTTCGACGCCGATCTTCTTCGTCAAGTCACCTCGAGCGACGGCCGTCGTGACCTCGGCGATTTCTCGCACTTGCGTAGTTAAGTTCATAGCCATGCCGTTGACATTTTCCGTCAGGTCCCTCCAGGTGCCTTCGACATCGTGGACGGTGGCCTGACCACCGAGGCGACCCTCCGTGCCGACCTCCCTAGCAATCTTTGTTACTTCACGGGCGAATTGCTGCAGCTGGTCAACCATGGAGTTGATGGTGGACTTGAGCTCGAAAATCTCGCCGCGGCAGTCGGCCTGAACCTTCTGCGTGAGGTCTCCCTTGGCGACAGCCGTGGTGACCTTGATAATGTCGCGCACCTGGGTCGTCAAATTGTTGGCCATGGCATTTACGTTAACTGTAAGATCGTTCCACATGCCCTGCACTCCCCAACGTCTGCCTGCCCACCTAATATACCTTCTGTGCCGACGTCTCTTGCGACACGTGTTACTTCGGATGCAAATGTTCGTAATTGATCAACCATGGTGTTGATGGTCTGTTGTAACTGTAAAATCTCGCCTCTTGCAGGTCGTTCAATCTTTTGGGTCAAATCACCGTGGGCGACGGCAGTCGTCACAGAAGCAATTTCGCGCACTAAATTCATGAGCATGTTAGAGCACGCACATACAAAACAGGGGCATGATGCTGCAGCTTCAAATTACCTTGATCAGTCAAGTTCTGTGCCATGACGTTTACTGGATATTAAAGTCAGCAAATTTTGCATGTAGACAGAGCAGAGGGGCTCGATTGCGACAATACCGTTATCTGTAAGCTCTTTCCATACACCATCCACACCGCCGATGCGGGCCTGTCCACCGAGGAGGCCTTCCGTGCCGACCTCACGGGCGACTCGGGATACCTCACTGGCGAAAGTCTGGAGCTGATCCACCATCTCGTTGATGGTGCGTTTGAACGTGGTGATTTCCGGGTCCATTTCTACCGTATTCATGCGAACCTTCATGGTCAAATCGCCGCGGGCGACGGCGGTGACGATGGCACCGATCTCTCGGAGGGCCTTCTGGAAGGCCTCGTTGGCCTTTGATGCTTCCATAGCTCCTCTCTAGCGTAGCGACACGCTCTTGTTCGAGGACCTGAAGGGCGCGTTCTTGTAGTTCTTTCTGCTCGAGCAGTTGGGCGTTGACGCCGGCGAGCTCTTGACGCTGGCTGTCTAGAAGTTTGGACTGGTCGTCCACGTGGTCCCGCAGTCCTTCCAGCGCTTCCTTGGTCAGCTGGCGGGGAAATGATTGAGACTGGCCGAGCTACCTTGATGAGCCGGGGATGCGAGCCGTGGGCGGTGAGCAGCCGCACGGCTGGCTGACGAAGACGAGGTGACACCACCGTCATCGCCAAAAATGGACTCGTTAATCTCGTTGGGAGTCTCGGGGAGGAGAGAGGTTGTGGAGGCTCGGCTCTCGAGGCGCGAAACGCGGAGGGCGAGCTTCTGAAGTTCGGCCTCGAGATTCCTCTTGGCGGGGTCTCGCGACCGGGCAGCTTGATCTTGGAGCCGAGCTCTGCGTGAATCGAAGTGGGTGACTTGTTGTCGACGGCGAGGGAGGCGACGACTTCGGCAGCCGCAGCCAAAGCAGAATCGTCGACCATTCTGCCAGGCGATGAGACTGCTCAGCCGCAGTCAAGGGCTCTAAGAAGATGGCAAGTAAACGCGGGGCGGGAGGGAGTCAAGGACGATGGTAGAAGGAATCCGGAGATGTCTTCTCGAAGGGAGCAGGATGTAGCAGCGAGTGGCCGGGGTTTGAACGAGACGCAGGAACGGGATTGGGGATGGCGAGGCTCCTGGTTCACACTGGATTTGGCTGGACAAGGGGGTTCGTCGACCAACGAGAGGGTGAGGAGGGGTTTGTACCGAGCTCGACCCAAATAAGCGAGTAAAGATCAACAGCACGTACGCGGCGGCGGATGCAGCATTATTCGGCCGTCCAGATATCGACGATGGGGAAGGGGAAGACGGCAACGACACCAGCAAGCCCAACCGAAAATGCAATGCTGAGGGCCCGGTGTTGTAGCAATCAGCCTTGGAGGTGTCAACCAAAAAGATGGAGGGATGGCCAAAGGAGGGATGTCTGCTGGCTGGCTATAGCGAAGCGACTACTAGGGTAGGGGCGAGAGAGGAGGAGGGGGCGGATAAGGGAAAGGAAGGGCTGGTGGGAATTAAAAAAAGAAAGAAAGATACCTCACAAACAGGCGAACAACAGGAATTAGTGGATGTACCTGAGCATCATGTTAAGACTCGGTCACGGTGCTTTGCCTTATGGAGACCAGTTGAAGTACCTGATCCTCTTTTTCCCACCCTTCGACCTCTGCCTTTTTCCTACTCTCTCCTTTACCTGTCCGTCCTAATGAATAAGTGGAGGGGTGGTTGGATAGTCGTCTAGGGCCGGACAAGATAAGGCGGGCACAACACAACACAACAGCTGGGCTCGCTCTATTCAACACACTACGGGATAGGCGCCTGTCGTGATTTACAGCGCCATTAATGGAGCTGCTCTACTGTTAGACGGACGTTGCTGGTACCGTTGCACCGTACAGTGGGAGCTTGGCCGACCGGGACGGTCCATTTACTCCGCATCAGAGCAGGGGTGTGGAGAGTTGTAGGGGGTTTCACGGTGGCGGGAGGAAAGCAAGCCAGGCGAACGAGGGAGAAAAGGCAAGGAGAAGAGGTGGTGGTCGAGACCCGCTCCGACGATTAAGCACATACTGAGAAGGCGGGCGAGAGAAAGGGAGAGAGAGCTGTCAATTGACGGGGACAAAGAACAAGGACAGGACACAGCGGCCGACCGGTACGGCCACGCAGTCCTCAATCACATCGAGATCTTTGGCCAGTCTTCCTCCGGCCCATGCAAGTTTAAGTCCGAAAGAGGCTCGGCGACGATGGCAATGAACAAGAATTACGGTAGCACCACACAGTGGTCATGCCAATGCCGTCTGCAAATTGGATCAGGGCGGTGGGAGAGGGAGGAGGGGGCAAGCCATGGGACAACGGAGTGATTGGTCAAGAGAATGAGGCGTTGACGCTGTCCCCATGCGATGCAGAACCCGAGCGGCAGAAGCGAGCTAAGAACATGCCACTCGTCTTATGGATAGCTCACAACTCAAGGCAGAGGGGCTGTTGGTAGGTTCCTCCTCTTACTTTTGTTTCTTTTATCGTTTGCTTTAAGAGCTGGAACCTACATGAAGGCACGAAGGTGTTTACTGTTTTCGCAAGGTAAGGCGCTTGATATCGCACTCACATTTGTTAACCATTGTGTTCGTATGACCGTTGTAGGTACTAGTAGTTGATGCGAATAGTTACGGTACCGGTACCTGCCTACTTTAGGTATTCTTGCAATTACCTCAATACCTTATCGACCTTTCGTAGATGGTAAACTACCAAGGTACCTACCTAACTCAAGCCAATACCTGACCTGACCTGTTCTGAAAAGACTACGTACCTCAGCCTAATCTTCGACCATCCAAAACAAGTACCTACCTACCTACTATCGACTGTACCTACCTTACCTTAGTAGCCATGATTTTAGCACGTCCATTACTGCAGTTGGCTATCTGACCTCGAGGAAACACCATGACCTCGTGGCTTGTTGCTACGTACGATATCACAGCCCAGCGTTTTACGCGACGGAAGTGGCCTCCGATCTGCATTGATGCTGGCCTTTGAAATCACATCACACGGTCCATGCCCCGTCGTCCTCCCCACACTTGCTTCCTCTTTCCGTACCCTGCATACTGCACGTGGGGTCTTTTTCCTGCGTCTCCGAACCGGGCCTTTGACAGACAGCACTGTGCTTTTCCCTCCTCAACCTCAAGGAACCCCCATGCCTTTGCCGTGACTTGTCACAACCCAACCAAGAAGGTTCCAGCAAATCACGAAGAGCCAAGAGACCATGGTAGACTAAACAATTGGCTGGGGTTCTCGGCCACCTGCCAGTGGTGTATGGGTTCACCGGTTCCCTTCATTCGCCTGGCGTTGCTGACTGCTTAGCTACCCTACGCTATAGCACAACCGGCCGAGCATGGTATGCTGCGCCTACCTCGCTAGGGCTCTTAGGTTGCTGTTGCTGGCTGTTCCTGGGTAACAGGAGGCGATCTCTCTGACGCGATGGCAGCTACCAGAATACAAGAAAAAAAAAGAACCCCAAGTCATGAAGCTTCAGCCCCGAGTATCCAGACCATAACCCCTTTTCCTCCCAGCTCAAAATTATTGATCGACGGACGCTAAAGCTAACTCGCAAGGACGAGAAAGAACTTCGCGCCAGATCTTGCCCTATCTCACGGTAGTGGCTGTCCTTGGCGCCTCCGGTCAAGCGAACTTTTTCGGCTACTCGAACCTCTTCACCATGCTTCAGGAAACGGCCAAAGGCCGTTTCGGTGTGAGGAAAGAAGGCGTGACGGCATGGCATACCCGCCAAGCGACCCGGCCGCAAGAGGCGACATCTACCCCTTTCTGCTAGCGGCGTTCCGCCTGGCTCAGTAGTGTCAGGTTTCTTTCTGACCCAAGCTTGGGATTTTAGTGAGATTACACTTCGGGTCCAGGCCAAGGCAAGCCATCGTCAAATTCCAATGCACATGGCAGACGTATCGTTGACAACGGAAGAAACGTCAGCCAACGAGGCGCACTTAGCCTCACCCGCTTCGAGCCGAAGCATATATCCCTGAAGAATGCAACTACACTGCAAACGCGCCGGGAGGTGGCTTCAACCGATGAAATCGCGATGAGAGCCTGCAAAGCCGTTTCACAGCCAGAAAGGCTCTGGCCCCTTACGTTCGTTCCCTCCCACGTCCCAAGCCCCAGGTGAGCTCTCTACATGCGCAATCTACGCCACCCCCTTCTGCAATGCATGTTGGGTTGCAGCGCCAAAATACCAGTGCTGGACCGGTCCAAGTCACCATTTCTGTCATCAACAATTAATGAATGACTTCGGTGGCCCGTCAGTGAGGGGTGGGCTGCTGTGATATGTTGCATCCACCCTGCCTTAGGACGGTTGTCTCGCTCCTCTGTTTTGCCTGCCGCACGGTTGTACCACCTAAATTGAGATGGAAATTCGCTGTCGTTGTTGATTGTTGTGATTCTCTCACCTCGGAGATGCTGTTTTAATATGGCCAGCGGGACACCAAGCAGCGGCGCTCTGCCACTTTCATACGGTGGCTTTATTTCGATAAGCAACGCATGACGGATGGGGTTCATGCTAATTTTCATGTAGCCTGGCGCGGTGCGGTTCAAGCCATCGTCTCGTATTACAGGAGTTCTGCCGAAACCCGGGACTCGGGGCGAGGGAGAGGATTCTTCGGGTTGGCAAAGGAACCCTAAACCTCAAACATGCCGCTGCCCGAACCGCATCCTGATGGTGCGATATGGACTCAACAGCTTGCATGTTTATTGTCGATCCTCTGCCTCCCAGGGAGATGCTCGAGAGGTCTCCTGTTGGTCTTGGAGGGGAGCACAGACCACAAGACAAGAACTCGGTTTAGGAAGCTGATCAACTCGATCAAGATCAGGGGACCCTGAACCACCCACCACCTTTGCCTTCTTGTCAAGACACCCCAGCCGCTGACGTCACCGAGCGGTCTGACAAGTCGCAGCCAATGAGGCCCAAGTGAGGCGCCTCATCCGTAGACTACGGCGCCTTAAATCGCTGTTAGCTGCTCATATCCCAGAATTCCCATATCAGGCTACCATCTGGCGGCAATCGTCCGAAAAGGACTGGTACGATACAGTGCAGGGGTATACTGTACGGGAACTCGGCCATTAATGGGTTGCCTACCACCCTGAGAGGGTGCCTACAGAGCCATCAACTGCTCCTCTTTATGGATGCTCCCACCTTTTTGAAGGCTTAGCGGAGGAATACCCTGGGCTCAACGGCGTCTGATTTGTCCTTTATCCATAAGCGCGACTCGCAGCCAGGTGGATGTGCCCGGATGCCAAGAACGACCGGTGTCCATTTCGCCCAGCACCCTACGATCCTCCTCCCCAATTGTCCGAGCTTGGTATTGTACGGCCATCGCCACCGTCTGAGGGCTCCTGTACAGCAGCTGCGCTGCGCTATGCTGCAATAGAACCCTGCCAAAGAAACTCATCTGCCTATGCAACTACCGTGTGCTCCGCCTCACCGTATCATTGGTTCGGACGACGATCCTCCTGCAGTGTAGATCGCCCAGCATGCTCGTGTTTCAAAGCGACGGATATCTCCATTTCGTCTTTTTGTCATCCTCATATCCTAGCTCGGCCCAGGATAGGCTCACCGGGCTAGGGTCGTCTTCGAATGCTGCGTCCCAGTGCCGTATTTGGGATATGAATTCGCTGGGCGCATAAGTTGAGGCATGAGACTACGATACGAACCGCCCCGCAACTAGCATGCAGAGGAACAAAGGCCGCTTATACAAGAAATGGGATCAAATCAAGAGCGTGGCAATTATCCATGACTAGAAAAAGTTCTCCGCAACTTTTCCCACTCTTTCTTGTTTCGCCTTCGACAATTCCCATTGTCTTGACATCGTCTCATATGTGCGCACTAGGCTCGCCCATGCCAAGCCGTGATATTTCCACACGACTCAGGGTCCTGGCATCGGTCGACAGCACATGTCTGCGCACAGAGCTCCTAAGAGAGGGAGGAATTTCCCTTTCCTCTTCGAGTTCCCTCTTCTGGAAAACCGCAAGGCGCGAAGAGGAGAACAAGAACCACAAATTCGCAAGAAGGGAAAGGTTGGAAGCGGAAAATGCCCTTTCCTTGTGGGCCTTTCGAGTCGTGTCTCAACGGCGCAAGCGCAGCGTCCCACTTCTTTTTCTCGTCGAAGCAGCATCTGCCCTGTAGTCTTCCGGAAGAGCAAATGAGAAGCCATCTTGGCCTTGTCCTCGGCCTGGCCGACTTTTTTTTTCAGGGTCCGTTTGGCCCACTGGATCAGACCCTTTCCTGTACAGTTACGGTGAGCCTTGTCACACAGCCTCGATGCTAAACTCCCTGGACGGGCCAGCTAGACGATCAGCGCAGGTTCTGATTCGCTTCCTTGCCCGCCCACCCGGCGGCTCGTCGTGGGCTCTGCGTGCGTTCCTTGTCTTCGTCCAGTGCCTTTGCGCATCAGCATCAGTATGTGACGCGGGTCGAGATGGGAATCTAGCATCACCCTCGCCGGTGGCCGTCATCAGGGCTAGGGACCCACACGCTTGGTGGGTTCTGCCACGAGATCTCCAGTCCATCTGAAACCACGGCGTAAAAAAGGGCTGCCAACCTCGGCTGGGTTCGCATGGGTGTCCCCGGCTCACCGAAGAGGAGTCCGTTTTCTTTGACGCTAATTCAATTTCATGCGCTACATTCTAGAATACTTCTCAGACGCTGCCCAGATGGCCCTCTGCGAGCCCATCCCGTGAGCTTGGCTTCCTCAGGGTACATGTTGCTTATGCGGGTATCTCATGCCCTCACACCTCTTCATTTGCATCCTCCAAGCTAATCAATACTGGCTCATGCAGACAACCCCATTAGCTAAGCCTACCGTAAAATGCGAGTTCCTTCGTGATATCCATCCAACATATCCAGCTGCGTAATCCTCCATCGTAGACATTCTCAACGCCTAGGCAAAGGCATCGGAGGCGCGTTCAGGTTCTTCCTCGGGATGCTCCTGCTCGCGTTCCACCCTTGAGATACACTGTTCTTAACGATGAGCGCTGCCGCCGCTGTAGCCGCCTGCCGCTCCTTCTGCCGGTGTCTCTCCTTGAGGTAGTTGGCAGCCTCTGGCCGCATGCGCAGAATTCGTAATATCATGTCATCGCTAGGATCGGCCTGGGCCTCTCGTCGCTTCGCCTCCTTGGCTTTGCGCATCGTGCCCAGGTTACGACTCATCATGATGCTCTTGCCGCGCCTGATCGTGCCCATGCTGGCAAAGGCGCCCGCGCCTCCTAGATTAGCACCGAGCGACGATTGCCCACCCCGCGCCCTTGCTGTTGCGGCTGGCCATGCTGCATCAACGCCTGCTGGGCACGCTGCGCCGTAGCCGCTGCCATGCGCTCCGACTCCCGGATCAGGTTGTTAGTCTCCTCGAAGTAGAAGAAGTTGAGCGAGGCCAGGTCGTGCCACTTAGGCGACTTCAACACCTCTGCGCGAACTCCCAGCTGCTCTCCGGATTGCTCGTCCTTGGCGTTGAAGAAGTTAAAGAGCATTTCGAGCCAGTGATACACAATATCAAGCTCCTTGCGTGTAAGTGGCTTCTGGGTTGAGGGCTTCTCGGACAGAGGCGGCACCAGCAGGTTCTCGATCGTGATCAGGACCTCCTTCCAAAGCCTAGTCATGACAGCGATCATGGTGGCATCTGTCAGTGTTTGTTTCATAATGGCGAAGTTTTCGTCAAAGTATTGGAACAGAGGAGCCAGGGCACCCTCGATTTGGCTTGGAGTCACGACAACCGCTGTAGATGTTCGTTTCTTCCAAAGACTCGTGACTGAAGCCCCTATTCCGCCCATTCCCAATAGGCTCCGTAGTGTTTCATGGGACAGTGTTGCGTTGATTTGAGCGGTAAGCTATGGTAGTGTCAGTAAGCTGTAATGGAAGAGTTTCGTCAGGGGTAGCTGCAAGACACATACCTTGTCTGTAACCTTTCGGACCATGTCTCTCTCAGTTCGCTTGAGGTGACGGAAAGCCTTGCCGAAATGGAACTGGATATCATCACGTTCTCCCTCCATGCTTACTCTGATCAGTAAACGACCTTGGGAGTCCAAGTCGAGCCAAAACTCTCGTGGCAGATAGTCACTGAAATGCACCGGATCCAGTTTCAACGACGTTCGGCCAACATAATCGTGGTCTCCAAATGTATCATAGTCCCAGATTGTCGCAATCACATTGACTGCTCCTTGAACGGTGATGTCAAATGATTCGTCCCATCGTGGACACAACGATCGGTAGATAATGCGTGTCTTGTGAAGGCGCTTCTGATACTCATCACCAAAGACAACATAAGGATCGCTAAAGCCGCTGGCATCACACGCTTTGAGATCCTCGGCCTCGATCACCTTGATTGTGAAGGTGTACTTGTTGGGCTTGCGAGACTTCTTTTTGGGGCCGTCAATCTTCTCAAGCAACGCAGCACAGAGATCGGAGTTCATGTTCTTTTCGAGTTTGTCGAGCTCTTGCATGGCATATTCGATATTGTTCAATTTGACGAAAGACTTCATGTCAAGTTAGCACACGGTAATGTTTTCAACTGATTCAAACGCAGTATACTAACCTCAGGGTAAAACTGGAAGGGCTCCAGCTTCTCCTTGTTGTTCCATGCGTCCTTTGCATATTGCATCCACTTCTCTTGTGTTGTTCTTGTGTGGGCAGCTGCGTCTCGGCAGATGGCCTGTCCATCTCCTTGGCAAATCGTTGATCGACGATCTCGCAGTACTTACCAATACCTGCAGAGAAGCTGCGAGCCAAGGCAGTCATGAAACGGGCATGATGTTCAGGGTTGTCCCAGCCTAGTTGGGACACTTGATCAACCGTCTGGTTGAATAGCATGAAAAGATCGATAATGGACACACTATGACGCTCAGAGTCGAGTGGAATCTGTTCAGGGCTTTCGGTGCGGACTTGGAACTGATCTTGCTTGATGGCCTGCTCGACAAACTCGTCCATCCGCGACTCAGCAGCACGGATCCAGCGCCAGACAAAGTCAACCAGAAGATCTTCAATACTAAAGACGAATCTGCGGTCTGGTAACGACTCCTCATGTATGCGCCGGATTTCAACCATTTCCTTGTAAAGATCGAAGCCATCCTGGATGTCAATCTCGGTTTCCCTCTCTTGTGCCGTTTGCATGATTGCCTGGATGATCGCATTTGCATCTTCCTCAAAGCTAGGGAAGACTTCTTCGACTAGGATAGCAAAAGGGTCAATACCTTTGATGACAGATGAGTTCTTGTAGCGCTTCTTAATCCTGTCACATAGCTTGATGACTGATTTTCCTAGCTTTACGACATGACCAAATTCCCAGTCTTCTCTGTGTGCCGGAATCTCTTTCTCCATGTACTGGCGGTATGTATCGGCTGCTCTCTGGCGAAGTCCCTGCGTCAGGTGCTCGGCGAATTCACTATCTGCCTCCGATCGAGCAGAAAACCGAGGGTCATTTTCGATATGATTCTCGAGAATAAACATAACAGGGCCAATCTTTGGCGGCTTGGTGTCGTAGCACTTCTCCATCAGGTTATAAAGCTCCCTCAGGAGCGCGTCATGCAACGTGTGAAGGGAGCTCTGGTAGACGGCAAAATCATGAATGGTCCATCGGCTAGGGTCGATCTCTGAGAGAGGCGTGTTGTATTGATGAATATGGGGGTTTCTTGA
The DNA here is from genome assembly GCA_020081605.1 of Albifimbria verrucaria. NCBI lineage: Eukaryota > Fungi > Ascomycota > Sordariomycetes > Hypocreales > Stachybotryaceae > Albifimbria > Albifimbria verrucaria. The sequence continues at coordinate 1,793,590 of JAHREC010000049.1, forward strand.
CTTCTGGCAGCGGAGTTTTGACAAAATCAAAAACTGCATCCAACTCTTCTGGAACCAACTCTTGGTCGAGGAATTTGCGAGCAGCAACTTCCAACAGAGCAATCAGTCGGCTGGCCTGTGGTAGGCGCCAGCGAACGCAAAGCTCGGTTAGCAGGTCCATAGACCGTCGAGACAACGGCTGATAATCAACATTGGGATCAGCGTGAAGCTGATCAAAAGTCATTGCATGTTGAAGTATATACTTGTAGAAGGCTCTTGGATTGGGGGTATAAAGGTGTAGATAGTTTCCTCCACTGCTCTAATTGTGCTGGGTTCGCTAGGATTCATCGAGGCCATGATAGCGGAGGGATCGATATTATAAGCATTGTCGCCAGAATCGGCCAAAGCTCTGCTAAAGTCAGCCCATGCTTGATCCTTGACCAGCAGAGAAGTTGGTCGGTTGGGCAACGCCGACCGATCTGAAGCATCAGCCGGGTTTTTGCCAGTTCAGGTCTGGCTGTCATGATGTCCAACAGCATCTGGGAAAGATGCTGCGCTTCTGACTTCTTCCACTCGAGAAAGGCATCTTCTACGTCAAAATCTTGGCTTCCCAATGCGCCAGGTCGATTCGAACTCAACCTTAGCTGATAGGCCTTGAGGTCTTTGAGAGCCGCTTCTTCGTTCCAATTGTTACGGTTCTCGTTAATTTCAGCTTGGACATCGGATAAACTCAAACCAAAGATCTCAGCGACAACTTGTACCATGGGCATATCCTTGACCTCATGGCTCAAAGGCACAATTACCTCCACGGTAGCGCCTGTGCCATCAGAACCACTCGCGACCAAGTTTTGATCGTTTGTGAGTAGCTTGCTCTCCAATGAATGCAGCCTGGACATGAGTTCTGCCCTGTCCTTGTCGTGGCCGTGATCACGGAGGACATTAGCCGTAAGGCGCACGAACAGGGCCAGATGACGGTCCGGGAGGAACTTCCACGAGTCATCCTCAGGAGCCCGCCCTTTTGCGCGGCTTTGGTAGCCGCTGAATAAAAGATGAGGACGAGGGGCTCGAATTTCCTTTCCTTATCGATGGACTTGCGGAAATTGCTCTCGGAGAAGGCAGTGTATGCTTCTGCGAAACTCCTCTTGACGGCTGGATCGTTGAAGCCGGGTAGGCGCTCGCTGCCTCTCACAACACGGCCGACGCGGTCAAGCAGCGGGGCAGCGAAGTTGTGAGGCAGCTTCAGGCTGGTTGAGCTGCCAGACACATACTCCTGGACCAGTTGGCCGACGCTTGTATGAGATCGTGGGGTGGTTTCTTGGCGGGAACATATTGCTTGCGCTTGGTCTTGGGCTGCAACAGGTAGTGGAGGTAGGCGGTGCGGAGTGCGAAGCTTCGGGCTTCCTCGTGCTCGACCACGATATTCGTAGGGCGCATCGACGTTCGGCGGCTGCCGACGTCGACGCTTCGGTTGACGCGGCGTCTAGACTGCCATGACTGGCGCGACGCCGTGGACATGTCGACGTCTCGATGCGGGGGTGTGATGATGTTTAGCTGGCCAAGTGATGCCCAAAAGTGCGGCATGGAGGCGGGACCATGACCAGCCCAAGCTCGCTCGAACGGGGGTTGTAGGATGGGTCGACGAGCACAGCGAGACGGGATTCGGATGAGCTGTGTTGGCGAATTTGCGAGAGGTTGAGAGGCGAGACAGAGACAGAAAGCGGCCGGCGCAAGGGAGCGTATGGCAAAGGTGGAATTATTATGGCTGAGAATGCGTTGTCTCATGGACATTAATTTACAGTGCTGGGCGACGTACGCAAAAGGCGGGAAGTGACCATGGTGGCTGCGCACACGCACGGGCACTAAGTCCCTTTGCGTCTCACAGGTGGGAGGGTCCAGACGTCATCCAGTTGCACCAAGAAAAATGCTGTAACAGAGAGGCTTACCGCCCTGGAGAGAAGCCCTGACTCGCTGAGGGGCCATTGGATGGCGGTTGTTTGGAGATTTCCAGAATCGACAAGCCCATTTCTTCCTTGATCGCATTGTATTGCGGGGTGAGCGCTGCGGCTGGTAATCTATGGCTGTTTGTTTTGTATCCTGCATCTTGTCACTAACAGACACCTCCCTCCTCCTGCTTGCTTGCAGACATGTACATCATGTCACTTCGATACTACCTTAGTACTACTACTGCACCTACGTGCCTTTCCTTATCTGTAGCCAGGGGTTGATGATGACGATGCGAAACAGTTCGTAAAACCAAAGCCCACGACCGCCACTGCCTAGGCACCTACCTACTAACCTATTTGCCTCAGCACCTATCTTACCTGAGGCAAGGCAAAGAAGCCAAGGCCAGCCAAGGTGGGCGAGTTGAGCAGTCTGCTTGGTATAACAGCTGCTGGAAATAGTTTGGGTCACAAGACGCCGTCTGACCCAACACAGTCATTTTCCATGTTTGGCCAACCCCTAAATCAGAAATTCCGTAAGCAGCCATAAATACCCATCGTATTCTTGTTCACTGCCAAGCTGGGTAGGCTCGTGGGCTTCCGTCACGGGGCACATCGAGACCGTGATGGAAATCGGAAGCCTGCAGGCCCAAAGAGGTAGTGAGGTGAACCAACCGTTCCCGTCCCCTAGGGATTTACTCCTTAGACCCTGCACCTGAAGCACAACACACTGTTGGCTCCGCTCTATGTCCAAAAGGAAACATCTCGCCGACAGCCAGGCCAGGCCTCGGCAGAGAGAGGAGGGGGACCCTGAACCGCCGTCCCTGCAGTATCCCATCGGCACCCATACACTCTAATTGATGCACGTAAAGCTTGTCCTGATTACTGTTACCTTGTCACTTGGTGCACGGCGACGCAAAGGAATCAAAACAGTCACTCCTGCACAGATCATCTAAGCATGGCAGCGAAGGAGAGAAGAGATTGGCGATACGACCAGTTCTCGTTTTTGTGCAACGTGCCTCTAGGCCAACCCCTCCCCGCCGTTGGTCGTATATTGCGAGCAACATTTGGCGCATGGCCTGGCGGATGCAGGTTCAAATGAGACAATCAGTCTAGTGCGCTCTACGAAATGAACACGACAACGTTTGCATAACCGACACAAGCGACGCAGTCAATCAACCGAAAAATCATGATTTAGCGCTGGTACCGGTAGAGTTCAAGGTCCCGCCTCCTAAAATAGGAGGCGGTGGCGCCCACCAGACAACGTTGGAAGAGATCCGAGAGATGGACGGGCAGGTTTTTGGCTCCAATCACCTGTCGTGTCCTCATGGATCGCTGTCATTACTTTGCGACGGGCCCCAACGTCACTCGTACCCCCTTTCCTAGCTCCATCCGCCCGCTTTGCGTCTTGCAGCTAAATGGACTGGGTACTGAAGCACGGTGTGCAGGTTGACGCACCGCTCGCTGGTGACGGGCTTCTCGCCTGCTTTGTCCATCGTCGTCGTCGTGGGAGGAGGGCCTCTTGACGAACTGGCCGCGGATATGCTCCGACTGGCTTACTCCGTGGCGCAGGCTTGAGTTGAGGGATGCTGCCAATGACCCCTTCTTCCCTTGCTGCTGCATGACGTTGCGGCCAGTCACGCTAGGTTGCCGACTTGGAGCACAAGCTCATGCGAGCTTCATTGATGTCTAATAACGCCTTGTCATGTGCTGGGGAGGGAGGAGGCTTAGGAGGAACAGTGAACCTGTCAAGGGATGAGTCCGTGCAGGGCAGAGAGATCCTTTGCTGTTTGGTGCTAAATGTAAGTGTAGAATGAGTGAGTAAGTGACCTTTCAGGCTGATCAACATGGAGGTAACTCAACTTACAGTAGGTACCTGAGATTGCAGTACTGTACCCTTGGGGAACCTGCCCCGCAGGCAGCTCTCCACCCATAGCCCTGTATCATGCTCGTAAATCTCAGTGCGCGCGTGGTCTTTTTGGCAGGCAGGCAGACACTGCGTCCTTTGCTGTGCCTTGCCTTACTTACCTTACCTGACCTTGCCTTGCCTCTTTCCCGCGCTTGATCGCAGCCCTCTCTCTCGTCTCGTCTTGCATCGCAACCGGCCTCTTTTTCCCTGGTCCCTCCCCTTCTTAGCCCTCCCTTCCCTTCTCTTCTGCTTCTTCCCTCTGCTGCCATTTTTCCATGAACAACTTAGCCCGTACATTTACCCATCGCCGCTTCGAAACGAGCGTCCAGCTCTCGCGGGTCACCCAGGTCGCTTCAGCGGCACCGCCCTGAAGTGAAGCCCCGCGCCGCCTCCCCAGTTTATCCATCGATCTGTCTTTGGCTGTCTCTTACTACCCCATCCTCACCATTCCAGTGGCCTCGCCATGGGCAACGTTAGTAGTAGGCCCGATGACGGGGCAGCTCTCTATCTCAGAGATCAGAATCGCTGTTCGTCCCTCCTTGGTCCCTCCCTCCTCCATGCTCCCTTCGTTCTTTGAACTGATCGCGCGCGCCACCCATAGTAACGATATCCTCCCTCTCCGTCACCAGCCCGCGCAAGCGCACCACTATCAACATCTTTCCCAATGCATACCCAGCAAGCAGGTTATCGGCGTCTCGGCCAATGGGCGAGACGTCCAACATAGAATACATCCAGGTCCGCTACCACCAACGTCTTCCCTCTCCCTCGTTGGATCGACGCTGACCCTGCAACCAGGACCCCGAGTTGAGCAATCCGAATGGCGCCCCCAACTTCCTCCTCAAGCTCGTAAACGACGACGAGCTCATCTTTACGTTCACATTCATACTCCGGCAGTCTTCGTCTGCCAACCCTGGCTCCGCCGAATCGCAACCCGCATCTCTGGATACCAACATTTCCGGTCTCACATACGTATACGCTTCCACGCCTCGAGAGGTTGAGAATTTGGTTACGCGCGAGTTTCATGCCAACCCGAACCTGCACAAGAATGCAAATGTTGAGCTTGTCGGCGATTATGGAACAGGTGGCAGTCCGTCAGTTTCTTTCGAATGGACTTGGAAGTGGAAGCCGCCAAAGAGCCAGGAAGACAAGGGTGGAGGCTGGAGGAATTCTTGCAGTGTATGGCACTATGCAGCGCCTTGTTTGTCTGTTCCTGCTAACACACGGGTCAGTTTGTCGAGTACGATTCTCGAGCTCATCGGCTCAACACTCTTGCAAGCTTCTCTTATTGGGTTGCCAGTATGCTCGATACCCTGCCCAACCGTCGAGGTAATGACTAACAACTGTAATAGATGTGCCGCCGCCTTTGAGTAACCCAAGCTCGCCGTCTCCTACGTTCCTCCTTGCTTCGCCTCCGAAAATCCGTGTCGCCTCAGCCACATCAGTTGATTCTAGAATTACTGCCGATTACGAAGAGCCTATATCGCCTCTGCCTGTTCCTCAGGAATCTACTGTCGCCATTGTATCTAGTCCACCCAAGGAGCCAGTCAAGGTTGACCTGCAATGCCCCAAACCAGGCGATGACACTACTGTCGCGGAGGATGGTCCAGTTTTTAGGGCCACCCTGAAGGCTTTGGAGCAAAAGACTGGCAACATGCGCACACAGATGAAGAAGGTCCTGAAGAGAGCTGAACAGGCCCATACCGCACAAATCGAGGCGAATGACGCCTTCAACGCTTTCGTCGAGGCACTTCGGGAAGCTTCTTCCACAAACGCCAATGCCATACAGCCTGCCATGGAGCATTATTTTGACAAGATTGCGAGAGAGATTCTAGCATACGAGCGGCAGAACGTGTCCAACTTGCAAAAATCATTATCGACCCGGTCACTAAACTTTATCAACTCGATATCAAACAGGCCGAGTACAAGAAGCGAGATTTTGAGGAAGAAAGCAAAGACTACTATGCTTTCGTATCACGATATCTGGGCCAGCGACAAGACTCGGTCAAGGCTAAGAAGCTCGCTGAGAGTGATTCTAAATATCAGAGCAAGCGTCGAAATTTCGAGCTCAAACGATTTGATTATTCAAGCTTCGTCCAAGATCTTCATGGAGGCCGCAAGGAGCAAGAAGTCCTCTCTCACCTAACTAAATATGCCGAGTCGCAAACCAAATCTTTCCTCTCGACGGCTAAGAGAGTAGGAGAATTCCTTCCCCAGCTAGAAGCTCTTTCGGCCGAAGTACAGGAAGCCGATAAGGAGTATCAGTACCAGAGGCGGGAACGAGAAGAGAAGAGACGATTGCTCGAAAAGAGCAACGTCCCTTATGTTGAGCCAGAGCAGGCTAGTCTGACCAGCTCTGCACCTCTGGCGCCAAGTATAAATGGAAACGCCAGTAACAGCTCTGATACGGACCTAGGCCGAGCTGATAGCACAGGTTCACAGCTCAAGGGCACCGCACCAAGCAGCGGCATCGTTGGCGGGGCAGGTCCTACTTCAGAACTCTCAAGGCCACCTGGCAGCTTGGGACAGTCTTCTTTGGGTAGTCCAGCACAAGGAGCAAAATTCAAAGGAATTCGTGATTTAGAAGAGCGCGACCCGTCACAAAGTAACGTCACACAGCGAAAAGAAGGTCTGTTGTGGTCTTTGAATCGTCCTGGTGGGCATGTAGACCCCGAAATCTTAACAAGCAAGGCTGGCATAAGTAAGGACGCTTCGAATAGTATTGGATCGCTCTTCGCTAACGATTTTCTAGGTTTTGGATTGTGCTAGATCAAGGAAAATTGTCAGAATACAGCAACTGGAAACAGAAGCTTGATCTTCACATGGATCCAATTGATCTCCGCATGGCCTCGGTTCGCGAAGCAAGGAATGCCGAGCGACGGTTTTGTTTCGAAGTCATTACTCCCAACTATAAGCGCGTGTACCAGGCAACTTCCGAGGAAGACATGAATAGCTGGATTGTTGCCATCAATAATGCCTTGCAAAGTGCCATGGAGGGCCGAGCATTTAAGGATAAGCCGGACGACGCCAGGACAACTGGAGAATCATTTAGCAAAAGAGACATCGGCTCGATTCTGACTGGAAAGACACTGTCTCTTGGGCACAGCGCTCAGAACCCACATGCCAACTCCGGCAGCGGCATGCCTACTCGTAGGATCACAGTTGGTGCCCGGCCAAGTGCGGTCCGCACTTCAAGTTCAGGCTATGATGAGAACCCGGACAGGCTATTACAGACGGTCCGGAACAACGACCAGGGTAACTGCTGGTGTGCTGATTGCGGCTCGGGCTCCAAGGTAGAGTGGGTTTCCATCAATCTCGGGATCATCTTATGCATCGAATGTAGCGGTATTCATCGCTCTCTGGGTACACACATCAGCAAAGTGCGGTCTTTGACACTTGACATCAAATCATTCACGATCGATATCGTCGAGCTTCTCCTCCTTATCGGCAACAGGGTATCAAACATGGTATGGGAGTCCAAACTGGACCCCAACCACAAGCCTGGCCCGCAGGCGACTCGTGAGCAACGGCTCAGGTTCATCACAGCCAAGTATGTGGAGAGGGCTTATGTTGAGCCTCTGTCTCCAACGCTGTCGAGGTACGCCACAGCAGACGAGACTTTGTTGGCTGCGATCAAGAAGAACGAGATCCAGCAAGTACTCTACGCCTTGGCGTTGAGGGCGAATCCGAATGTTACGGACAAGATGAGAGGTACCCATGCAGTTTGGTTAGCCCTAGCGGCGGCCGACCCGGCTGCTCCATCGCAGGGACCCGGGCAAACCCCATCCGAAGCTGAAGTTAAGGTGGTCCCGTTCCCCGTGGCAGAGTTGCTTGTGCAGAACGGCGCCGAGATACCGTCAACTCTCCCAGCATTCCCACTGGGGAGACTGGCACAACTTTATGTGGAGCAGAAACGAGGCAAGATCACCGGCGTTTCCACCGATTTAGTACCGTCACTGCCGTACAACACGAGCCCAAACGACAAGCTACAGCGTGAGAAGGACGCGCGGTTACAGAAGCGGGTCAGCGCAGGTGGCAGACTGGCGAAGTCGCCTATTCCCGAGAGATAGGAGCCTAACATCTAGGAACGTTTGGCAGGCTTCACGCTCTGCTACCACCCGTATCAGATACCCAGGCTGAAGAGCGTCGAAATGGAGAGCAGTGATGATGCATGCTATTGATGATAACGATTGTTTCGGAAACGTGGTGGCAAGATGTTTAAGCAACATGGACGGCGTTCAAGATGGCGCTTCTAGGGATGGTACAGATTCACGATAAACTTGGTCTGGATAGTAGCGGTGGTATTTTCTATACAAACATGGGATTGTGGGAGCACGGGGAAGCGTATTTGCCTAGGCTGGGAGCAGGCATTATTGGAAAGGTATTGAATGTTGCGTATGGAATAGGTAGTCAATAATGCTAATGCCACGACACGGTTGTGAGCTGCGTTGCTTTGCGAGTTTATCTGCTTACAAACACGTGAGGGCATGTGTGAGAGTATCTGTGAGAGTATCCATAATGGGGTATCCGTGCGGTGCCTACGTCACAGAAAGAGAGAGAGAGAGAAAGAGAATCGTTGGATTAGCGTCTACTCCGAAGTGGTGGCAAACAGAACTGGCTGACTCGGGAGCCTCAAGGCATGGGCCTCAGCGGGAGTCAGCCGGCGTCAGAATGGAAGGATATCCTGATACGACTACAGAAATGACGAAGCAAGAGCGGTCGTGGGCAAAGTCAGGGTTACTGCCCGTCCCATGACGCATATTTGGCGTGCCGTCTGCTCATGATGGGGATCGGGAAGCATGACTCAAAGTGTGGCTGGTGAAGGCCATGTGTGAGGCCTCGATGAGAAGTCACCTGAGCTGGGGAGGGTTACGATGGCCCTGATCCGTCCCGCTATACTATAGTAGAGAGAGGCAGCCCGAGCTTTCCTGCTGTATGATATTTGGTGGGTGGCTAGAAGGGGTTTGTGCGTGATGCTAGTAGCTGTAGTTTTTTAATTATCACGATATTGACAAGGCATTCTCGTGGCCGGATATTGTCGACCTGTTACTTGGATACCTTACATTGGGGGCTTGACGAGAGCGAAGAGAGAGAGAGAGGATGTCGTGGTACGGAGGGTCTACCTTGCCTCCGGCTCGCAGGAACAAGGGCTCCCAGGTACCTGTACCACCGCAAGAGCCGCGTCCTTAACATTAGTAACACAGCCATTCAAGATGCCTGCTCGAGCACCGCCCCACTAGCCCCAATGACCCCGGTCAGCTCTGCAGCCTTGGACGGCGTGAACGACATCACGCCGGACTAAACTTGAGCTCCATCCATGTCCGTTCATCATCCTATTTCCTGTCCTGTTCAGTATAATTCTCGCCCACGCAGACTCCGCGCTCATTCTGTGATTCACGCCTGCATTCACTACCCGTTCGCCAATCTTGGCACAGCTTCTGCTTCCAGGCCGCCGTCCCTCCGACGACATGGCACCTCGCAACGAGAAAAGCCAATTGAAGCGACCCAGGGTAAATCTTGTCACACCGGCCGCCCCATCGCCTTCGTCACTCCAGCTAACCGCTTCCCATAGGGCTCTTTGCCTGACGATGAGACTGACCTGAAGAAACCGCGTCGCTCCGAGCGCTTGTCTCACGGTGGACCCGACAAAACTCCCGTCTCACACAAGCAGCATCTCCCGTCACCAGTGACCAACCTCGCAACCGAAGACTCGAGCGAGCAGTACAAAGAGCCCACCGCTACACCACCCAGGGGCAACTCAGAGGAGCCCACCCCCGTAAGACGGATGAGGCCTTCTCCCAAGGCCAGGTGCTATCCTCGCCACCTCAGGACACTCAACCTCTCAGCCAGTACGTCGACCGACACCCTGCCGTCTCCGAGGAAGTGGAGGACGAGGTCAAGGAAGGCGTCTGGGGATACTTGGTACCTCTCGAGCCCAAGTACGGCGACAAGCCCGTCGTCCTCAAGAGGCGCAGCGCTTGCCCTCTCCCAGAGACGGTTGCCGCGACAGACACAGGAAAGGAGTCACACAAGGACAAGGACAAGGCCAAGCCCGCCCCTGTCAAGGATGAAGATGCCTATGAACGATCCAAGATCAAGGGCGTCGCCTCAGGAGGTTACTTGATCGGGCGCCACCCAGAGTGCGGTAAGCGGTGCCATTCTACATACCAGCGTGTGCCGGCCAGGCTGACAATTTGAAGACATCCAGGTCAATGATGGCATTGTATCCAACAGGCATTGTCTCATTTTCAACGAGAATAAGGGTACAGACTCGGTTGCGATCGTAGAGGATCTGTCGAGTAACGGCACATACGTCAACGAGGCCATTGTGGGGCGGAACCAACGGCGCGAGCTCGAGGACCAGGACGAGATTGCGGTTCACGGCAAGGCTCGGTTCATCTTTAGGTACCCCAAAGCCGACACACCAGCGGATTCCTGCAGCAGTACACGCTTCTAGAGAAGCTGGGAAAAGGCCACTTCGCAGAAGTTTACTTGTGCGTGGAGAAGTCATCCGGTCAACGCTATGCAGTCAAGATCTTTACGAAACATCCCGGCATGGAGGAGCGCTCCAAGACGGAAGGTCTGCAACAAGAGATTGGCGTTTTGATGAGTGTGAGCCATCCGAACGTGCTTTGCTTGAAGGATACGTTCAATGAGCGAGACCGTGTCTACCTGGTGCTGGAGCTGGCACCCGAGGGTGAACTGTTCAACTACATCGTCACAAAGCAGAAACTGAGCGAGGACGAATGTCGCAAGCTCTTCGTCCAGCTGTTCCAGGGCGTCAAATACTTGGTAAGTCAACTAGGCTGATCTGCAGCCCCATCGTTTGATTGCGCTGGGCGATTAATTAATGCCTGGTTTGTAGCATGAGCGCAACATTGTCCATCGTGACATCAAACCAGAGAACATTCTTATGGTGGACAAGGATCTGCATGTCAAACTTGCAGATTTTGGCCTAGCCAAGATTATCGGAGAAGAGTCGTTCACCACGACACTCTGCGGCACGCCTAGCTACGTCGCGCCCGAGATCTTGGCTGATTCGAAGCAACGCAAGTACACCAAGGCCGTGGACGTCTGGTCGCTCGGCGTGGTGCTGTACATTTGCCTTTGCGGCTTTCCGCCGTTCTCGGACGAGCTGTACTCTCGTGATTTCCCTTCACACTCTCTCAACAGATCAAAAGCGGCCGGTTTGACTACCCTTCGCCTTACTGGGACTCGGTTGGCGACCCTGCACGTAAGTCTTGACATATCTTTTGGGTTTTACTTGACAACCTGAATGTCCCTCCACCCTCCACCCTCCATTGCTGTCGTGTCTTGAAGGCTGGTGTACATTTGCTAATTTCAACTAGTTGATTTGATTGACTCCATGCTGGTGGTTGATCCAGAGCGACGATTCACGATAGACCAATGCTTAGCACACCCGTGGCTTTCACAGACCACGGTTTCTGTTAATGACAGCACTTGCGGACTTGTCGGAGGCATTGCTGGGCTGGAAGTCCACCGCAGAGCCCCGGTGCGGGAGAGGACTCTCCTCTCCTCTCTCAACTCAGTTTCGGTGACAGCTCAAGTCCCCATTGGCGAGAACAGAAGCCCCGTCAAGGTATGGTCCAAGAACAAGAGCCGTGCTACCAACACTCGGAAGGAGGTGGGCCCCGCCAGTGAGCGAGCGCCTGCGGAGTTCATTGAAATGGGCGGCAAAGGTGATCAGGAACTATTTGCGAATGACGACTCGAGCATCTATCCTTCGGCCGAAGCAACAAAGATTAAGACCAAAGGGAAATAGACCAGACATATGATTGAGAGTTGGGACGAGGGAACGGCAACAACACGGGCCATGTTTCAGATGTGTTGACTTGTACTTTTTGTTTGCATGTGTTGCGATTTTATCCACGGCTGGTTACAAGTTCAGTTTGGTGCTGGTAGCGAGGGGCTGGCCTTATTGATAAAGGAGGACAATTTACGGATTTGGGTTATGGTAGTTTCAAGGACATGGTGTTGCAGCGACTGCACACTGGTTTCATATGGCCTACGGGTTCTTTTTTCAAGATATTTTATAGTCGTTCTTGACGATGTCATAGTGCACCAGATGTGAACTTGACTAGGCAGTTAGTTAGTGGACGACGGCCGAAAAAAATAAAGGCACAATCTGATTTCTTAGGTTTTTTTTTTTTTCTAAAAAAAAAAATCTGTATATAATTATTAAACCAACAGAAAATAGCACTCGAGCAAAAGCATTTATATAAAAAGTCTTTATAAAGCTCACTTATAAGAGCCGCCTGTATCTACTAGGTACAGAATTGATTTTAATGATTAATTAATTATCCGAAATATTCCTCATTTTCACCACTATTTCCACTTTAAAGTGCCCTTTCCGTATTTCGCATGGCAAACTGACTGCACGTGCCTGGTCACATGTTCTTCCCTCCGTCACCGCCCTCGCTTAGCCCCGCCAAATCTGCCGTTATTGTGTGGCAGAAGCCCCACCAGGGCTACTGGCATCGACCCAACACCACAGATTGTGCTCACCGAAGTCGAAGTCTCAGACGATCCCTCCCCCCTTCTCTCCGCGCCGACAATCTCCAGAACGCCTCTCCACCCGCCAAATTAGGAGAGTTCAGTTACCAGGCGCCCAGCCTTCGATCGAGAGCCCAAAATGGCCGCCACTAAGAAGAACCCTGTGCAGCCCCAGCTCCTCTTCGTCGATGGATCTTTCGAGGAGCTGGCCGCCGAGATGGCCGATTACCTGAAGGCAGAGGATGCCAAGCAGTTGCTGGCCAAGGGCGACCAAGCGCCCAAGGAGGAGGTCCTGTCGAAGCTGGTTGCCGCGTCCCAGGCTCTGTCCACCGTTTCCGAGAAGGAATACACCGCTGCCTCGAACCTCATGATCCACCTGGTTCTCCAGGCCGCCGACCCCAAGAAGTATCTGCAGAGCCTTTGCAGCACCTTCTCAAAGCCCCTCGCCAACTCGCCCGTCCACGGACCGGGTCTCTCGCTCAACGCCCTTACCACCGTCTTCAACCTGCTCGACGCCTCCGACCCCGTCCGAGCCCGAGTTTTCATGGAGATCCTCAAGGTCGTCAAGACCCACGGCATGTACGACAGCCTGCGCCCTTACATGGACAAGGTTGCTACCTGGATAGAGGACTGGGAGGAGGTCGGTGAGGATTACCAGAGGAAGCTGTACGAGGAGGTTGCTGAGGTTGCGCTGGACGCGGACGAGCAAGAGTAAGTGCCACCCGCCACCCTCTCGGTCTGCAATACAGAATCAATGCTGGAAAAATTTTTGGCACTGGTTTTTGAGACTTGTCATTGTCTCTGTCTCTTGCTTTTATTGCTTTTCCCTGTTATATAATTTTTTCTTGGTGCTAACACTACCAATTTAGGCAAGGCTATGAGTACATCCTCAAGGCTCTGCGCTCCTTTGATGCTGATGACAAGGAGGACATCTCTTCTGAAGATGCCCAGCGACTCTCCCTCCGTGCTGTTAAGATGGCGCTCCTCTCCAACACTCACTTCCTCTTCCAAGACCTCCGCGCTATCCCCACCGTTCAGGCTCTGAGCGACTCCCACCCTGTGTACTCTCAACTCCTCGATATCTTCGCCGAGCAGGATCTTGAGGACTACAACGATTTCAACGATGAGCACAAGGGTTGGGTTGAGCAGCAGAAGCTTGACCACGATAAGCTGCACCGCAAGATGCGCCTCCTGACCTTTGCCAGCCTAGCGGCTGCCACCCCAGCCGGGAGCTCGAGTACACCAAGATCATCAAGGCTCTCCAGATCCCTGAGGAGGAGGTTGAGCGATGGGTCATCGATGTGATCCGTGCCGGCCTGGTTGAGGGCAAGCTGTCGCAGCAGCGCGGCATGTTCCTCGTCCACAAGGTCACCTACCGTGTGTTCGGCCAGAAGCAGTACCAGGAGCTCTCTGCCCGTGTGAACCACTGGCGCACAACCCTCCAGAGTGTCAGGGACGTCCTGCGCCAGGAGCAGGCCAACGCCAAGGCCCAGAAGGAGCGCGAGGTGCAGGAGCTCGAGCGCAAGCTGGCCAACGCTGGCATGGGTGGCCAGAGCGGCCAGGAAACCAGGGACGACGCCAGCAGCGCGAGCGTACGGATAATGACGACTAGATCAGGGAAACGATACATAGCGAAGGAAGGGACTACTAAAATTGGAGGAGTTGCTTCTGATAGCGCCAAGACCATGTGTGGAGGGTTTTTTGATACCGCTTTTTGTGTTTTTAGTACATCGTTGGGGGACATGATCTCACGAACGAAGGTTGCGAAATGGCGTCGCCGGTTTAGCATCAGGGACCCTGCTTCCAGCATGAAGAGGAGCGGGAGGACGAGCTCTCAAACATAGAGTAACGAAATGAACCAGCTTCAAAATGTTTCGCGCGCGGGACGCCTGGCTCCCTCTCCTGGCTTGTATCATACCACGGCGTGTAGATCAATGTACTCGAGGATGAAACCGTGGGCATGGTAGCATATTCAGTAATTGTATTGTAACTGCAGCGGTGGTCTACTTGAAAACTATTGAAACCAAACTCAAGGCAATAAAAGAAGCCCCGCTGTCCACCGCATCAACGTCGTCTAATTATGATATCCTTCTATAGAGCTTAAGCATGTAGGAAACAGTTCAGGTTGCACAGTGGAAACGACAGTTCGCCCACGTCTTCCTCTAGAAGTCGGCGCCGAGTCTCTCGGTGAGGTGCTTCTGGGTGGTCTTGAAGACGTCGGCGGGAGCAGGGGTGGCGTCAATCTTGACGACCTTGCCCTGCTTCTCGAACTCGTCCACGACAGGCATGCTCGTCTCGATGAAGGTCTTGAAGCGCTTGCGGATGCTCTCGGCGTTGTCGTCGGAGCGGCCGCTGGTCTTGCCACGCTCCAGCAGGCGGCTCTCCATGACCTCCTCGGGGCAGTCGAAGAAGAGGACGAGCTTGGCGGGGCAGACGCTCTCTTCGAACTTGTGAGCCTGGTCGAGCTTACGGGGAAGCCATCGATAAGGAAGCGGCCCTTCTTGGAGCCACTCTTCTCGAGGGCCTCGGTCATGGCGTTCTCGAGGAGCTGAATGGTCACCTCCATGGGAACAATAAGGCCGTTCTTGATGTAGTCGCGGATGAGGTCACCGAACTGGGAACCGGGGCGCTCCTGCTCAGCACGCAGCAGGTCGCCGGCAGAAAGATGAATGAAGCCATGCTCGGAGACGAGTCTGGCGCACTGGGTTCCCTTGCCGGCACCGGGACCACCGAGGACGAAAAGAACGGTGACGTTGTCGGGGAGAAGGCCGGGACGGGCTTAGCTGGCGCGGCGAGCTCGCCCGCAGACTGGGGTTTGTCGACAGCGGGAGCCATCTCTGGTGAAGGAGAAGGTTAGTCAATTGGTTGACTCCAGGAGGATAGAGGGAACTCGTTGTTCGAGATGGTTGACATGGCATCGTCACAGATGGCTAGCCAGCCAGAGAGGTATTTATACCACTTGGTGAAAGGGAGGAGGGGCAGGGGTGATGATCTCACCTATGCGACGCTTCACCAGCTGGGTGTAGCCAAAAGTTCCCAGACCGACAATGACAAGGAAGGGCCAGAATTTAATCTGGTTGGTGTTGCGAGGGGCTGCGAAGAGATGAAGCGGTGCTGGCGGAAAGGCTTGCTCACAAAAGGAGAAGACGGCGCGACGGTCGAATGACGATTGAAGCGGGCGGCGAGTCGGCGCCAGGAGCTGGAGAAGGCTGTACGGGAGGCCATCTTGGCTAGTGGGGGTTCAGGGTGCTGTAATTTAGTGGTGTAGCAGGGGTGTCTCAGGAAGGGATAGGGGGCCCAATATGCCACCAGGATGTCAATTGAGAGACTTCAATTGAGAGTTCCAGGAGAAAAAAATATGATGCAAGATGCGGTAGAATTACAACGAGGTAAATGACAATGAGAAGCAGAAAGGAGGGTAGAGGAAAGCTTATTCAAGAGAGTGTTATGGCGCTAAGCCGTGATATCAATAGGTCCGCCGTTGTAGCGGCGGGAGAGAAGAAGAATGGAGAGGGTGATAAGGAAAAGGTCGAGATGTTGGGAGATGGACTGGTTGGCCCTGGAGAAGCTGGATGATCGGAAGCAGCTATCATGAGTATTTGCGCTGAACGCGGTGTCACGTGCATGGAATGAGCTTAAGCCTAAGTCAGGGATGAAATTGGTTAACTTACCCTGTAATTACATCGTTTTGGGCTGGTCGAGCCCCTTGACTTGACTTGTGGGCTCGGTAGAGGTGACGCAGTGGTAAGCGTGAAGCGCAATTGGAGTACATGGAACAAAAACATCGACGTCTTTTGCTAGATCGATGGTTCGTGTAACTCAGGTGGGCATACATGATAACCAAAGTGGGTGAGGCCGAGGCTCGCATTTACACGCATGCGTCGGCTTGGGTCTACACTTGAGCCTGTCTTATACGGCCTAACGATGTCAATGACTACGGAATTCTCATATGTTGACCTCCAATGCATTTCCTTGTCCAGCACACGGACACGTAAGCCCTCTGGTTGACATACGTACGCACAAGAGCGGAACTGTACAGTACATGTCTACGCGCCCAGGCATATCCGTGGCTTGGCAGCAAGTGGTTGTGGTGGCTTGTTGGATTCATCTTGTCCCAGCCTCCTCCAATTCGGGCTCCTTCCCCATGTTTATATCGGCAGCTCCTGCCCACCCCACTTGCCAATCGAGGTTCCCTCCCATGTCTCTAACTAACAATACGTAGTTTCAACGTTTCTGCATCTCCAAGGCTTCTCTTCTGCTTCAAATATCATGGCGACTACGCCTCCACGACAGGTCACTACTGCGGCAGTGCCCCGACACCTTCAACTCATCATAAACAGCGCAAAGCTTATTGGTCCGAGGATGCTTGGTGGTGTAAGCTTCCCGGTCTCCCTTGGATCGACCAGACCGTATCATTGATCCGCCCATATATTGACGTAATACGTAGGCTGCTGTGACCCCCAAGAAGAACTTCCATGCTGAAGACCACAAGCGACACACCCAACAAAGGGAGGTTCTTTTGGTCCTGCCCAGCGAATAAACGCTGTGGATTCTTCCTCTGGGAAGACAACCCCGAGGCCCACCAAGCAGCCCAGGAATTGCAGCAACCGAAAACGCCCACTCTTGGTCAGCGCAAGCTCACTTCTTTGGCTACTCTGTCACTCGAAAGCAACGAATGAGTGAGCGGGACGCCATTGAATCCGAAACAAACTCTGAAAGCACTGGCGACGAGGATCCCAACTCGAGCCAAGAAGCACACAAAACCACCATGGGACCACAGTTCAAGTCTACCAAGAGGAAGCAAGATGACCTCGACGACGACTTCTTTGATGAACTCAGCCCCGAGGAGGTAAAAAACTGGAGACTATCATGGACAAGAAGACTACATATCGCAGTGACAACGTATCACGCGACCCCTACAGAACCCCGGAGACCACCCGAACAGTCGACATGACTGGTGGTTTTCCCACACCCTCTGTAACAAGAACCTTGTTCCCGGATGCTGCTGCGAAGAGACAAAAGACCGTCTCTTTTGAACAATCTTCAGCCTCTTGTACGATGTCTCCAGCAAGCACACCCGGTGCAAAGCACATCCATGCCCAGCCTACCAGCAGTCCCAGCGAGGATGAATGGGACGTGACTCAAAAGGTTATGGATCTGTTGAAGCACCATAATCTTGAATCATCAGTGCTCGCCTCAGTACAGGACGTGCTGGAAACATCCGTTCGCAAAACCGCAGGTATTATCAAGGGCAGGGCGACAGCTCGTGTCGCACTTAAACAGAGGGATGAGAAAATTGCCCAACTTCAGAACCGTGTAGCAGCCTTGGAAAATAAGGAGAAAATGCTGAAAGACCAGTTGGATCATGCCAACGACAAGGTAACACAGGCTAAAGCAAAGGTAAGGCAAGTCTACGAGGTCTATGATGCCATGTAAATCTGTCATGTTTCTATCATTGTGCTTATCTCATACGGAGCAGAAAGCAATGTGAACATGCACAAAGGCATCATCAAACCAAAACAGCAAAGGACAGGATTGGAAGAGGTACAACAAAAGCCTTGTTACCCTATAACACTGCTCACGCCCCAGATCATGGCGTCCACGGCTTCAGCATCGTGTCCTTCATCATCAGCTGATGTCTTCCTAATGAGCCGTTTGGCCGTATTGGCCACTGCATAGCCGTTGCCAACCTTTTCCAACTGGTCCAGCCTCGCTCCGCATGCTGCCAGATCGTCCTGTCGCCATCTACCGCCGTGGAACGGAAAACACTTCCATGCTCACCCAGCCCGACCAGCCCGTGCGGGTGACAGCATCTATAACCGAAAGTATGGGCAGATAGCCGCCCTTTTCGAAAGGGAACAGCCGTGCGTTGCGACTCCACGCCATCTTGGGGTTCTGGCAGTCAGCCATCCAAGGATGACCCTCAGTGAGACGCGGGCTCATAAATTCACCATCTGCTACTTGCAAGAATGATACGCTGCGGCTGGGGATAGTCTCGACAAGTCTCGCCAGAGATTCATTCAGTCTCTTCTCCCTTTCGGTTTCATTCCGCAGGGGTCTGAGGGATCGGCGAATTCGTCGCCGCAGATATTGAAGGTGTCGACAAGAAAACCTATTTCAGACGATTTCCCTGTGCGAGCCACAGCCTCCCAAGCTTGCAACCAGCTTTGCGTATGGGCTCCAAAACACAGGTTTTCATAGGCAATGCGGATTTTGTAAGGTCGAGCAAGCTCCATCAGGTCCGTTAGATCCCGGGCAATGACATTGAGGTCGCCTGTGTGGGTTTCTGCGTTCGCCTGGATTGTTGCCGGGACACCAATGAACTCCGCAGCCAGCTCTCGAGCAACCAGAAGCCAAATCTTGAACTCATCCAGACGTTGTTTGCGCACTTCTGGATCGATCAAACCATCAAAGTTGCGGAATGGCTGGACCGAGACAACGCTGAGACCTAGCTGATCGCATAGTTGTCGTATCCTTTGAGATGCCATGACGACATGAGGGATTCTATCTGGAGTACTAGATGTGTCGCTCTCTCCCTGGAGGGTCTGAGCGTAGGCCTCAAGATCATCCCAGAACAACTCGACTCCCTGAAACCCTGAAAGAGAGGCAGCCTCGAGCTTTTTCGTCAAGGAATGAACACCGGGCTTTCCCAGTGACATGGTCGCAATAGAAGGAAGGAAACACTGCTTAAGAGCATCACCCTTATGAGGAGCACCCTGTTCTTCGATGCTCGTTACGACCATTGACGCTGTATTTGGGGAGGCGCTTGGATAGAAATGAATCTGTATCAAGTTGAGGTACAGAAATGGGGTTGAGGTATTCAGGTAATCGTAGTTATGGCCGCTGTGGAACTGTCAAATGCAAATGATTGTCAGATGAAGTGCTGAGGAGAGGTCTGAAGCTGAACTTGAATACACGATAGCACATGTATTTATAATGCACCTGCCATTAGGTAGAAGCCAGGTTTGCCAGCTGGTAACCCAAGGAAACATGGCAAATGAGTAAAACGACAAAGATATTCTACGCATCACTTATTCACAGCTGGCAAAGCCGGCGATTCAAGCAAATGATTGCTACTAAATTAGGACATGGCAAGTGCCACGGTCAGTAAGAATCCGAAGCACTTATCACGATTGCGTATCGGGGATGACGGGAGGACTAGACGGATGCAGCCCCTAGCCATGGGGTGCCTGGTTTTATTTGGTTCTTCCGCCCCTTCTATCTACAAACATAACACATTCTAGAACAATAGAACAGCAACAGGAACAGGAACAGACCCCACGGTCTGTGAAGACCCGCCCCACGATGTACAGACCGGCTCGTCGAATCCGGTTTCCGGCATGAATGGCAAACCCCATCCCGAAAGCAGTGAACCCGTGTGGCAAGCAGGTTGGTATCTGTGGCCAGCTGTGGTTTGCTGCCGTTCTTCTCCTTTCCCTTCACGGCATGGATGGTCCCTGGAAGCCATCCAAGAGCATAACACATACGCGGCTGAAGTTTGCGTTGGCCTTCGGGGGACAGGAGCACCTGGAAACAATTGCAACAATCATGACAAGCAATATCACAAATATACGGCAACCAGAAAATTGAACATGGAAAAGTTTTAATTTACTACCACATTTCCAAGACTACGAAGAGTCAGCCTGGGTTTTTTACTTGGCTCAGACGCTATCCTCCCCATCGTCTGCCTCCGTAACCTAAAACCAGACCACTGGATATCAAACAAACACATACACCGAGCCTTCAGTATTCTTCTGCAGACCCGTATTCCACCCAAAACATTTCGGCCGTTGAACATCTATAAATGGGGCCAGCTTAATTTGTTTATGTTTAGTATACACGCTTGAAGGGGCACAGCCTTGCACTCGTTCTCGTCCAGGGTGGTGCTGATGACACGGCGGTAGCTCAGGTCGACCTTGCCGTGGGGCTGCTTCTGGAAGCTGAGGGTGTGCTTCATCCAGTTCTCGTCGTCACGGTCGGGGTAGTCCTCGCGGGCGTGGGCACCACGAGACTCCTTGCGGGCGGCGGCGGAGGTAGCGGTTTGGGTACTGTAAGGTTTGGGTTAGTTCAAAGTCAATGGAGATAGTGGGAGATGAGGGAGGTTGAGGGTTTAACGCGGGGTGCAGGATAGGGTTCTACTTACGCGCAAGTGAGCAAGTTCCTCAACTCAAGGGTCTCCACCAAGTCGCTGTTCCAGATCATGCTGCGGTCCTTGATGCCGACCTGGTCGAAGGTCTGGTCGATCTCAATCATCTTGCGGACACCCTCGTCCAAGCTCTCCTGGGTACGGAAGACGCTGACATCAGTCTGCATGGCCTTCTGCATGGCCAGGCGGATCTCAGCGGTGCTCTTGGGGCCATCCGAAGTGCGGACCTTGTCGAGGACCTCGATGTGATCAGCACCAGCATCAGCAGCCATGGGCTTCAGCTTGTCGCCAGGGTTGAAGTTGTCACGGATGGTGTGCGAAACAGCACGACCAAAGACAACCAGATCCAGGAGAGAGTTGGCACCCAGACGGTTAGCACCGTGGACAGACACGCAAGCGGCCTCACCGCAGGCGTAGAGACCGGGGACGACCTGGTCCTGACCGTTCTCGTCGACAGTGAGAACCTCACCAGTGTAGCGGGTAGGGATACCACCCATGTTGTAGTGGACGGTGGGCAGGACAGGGATGGGCTGCTTTCGGACGTCGACACCGGCGAAGATACCGGCGGTCTCAGAGATACCGGGAAGACGCTCGGCCAGGATCTCAGCGGGCAGGTGGCTCAGCTGCAGGTAGATGTGGTCCTTCTCGGCACCAACACCACGGCCCTCGCGGATCTCCATGGTCATGGATCGGGAAACGACGTCTCGGGAGGCAAGATCCTTGGCGGTAGGGGCGTAACGCTCCATGAAACGCTCACCCTGGGAGTTGAGGAGGTAACCACCCTCACCACGAGCACCCTCGGTGATCAGGCAGCCAGCACCGTAGATACCAGTAGGGTGGAACTGAACGAACTCGAGATCCTGATTGGGGAGACCAGCACGAGCAACCATGGCCATACCGTCACCAGTGCAAGTGTGAGCGGAAGTGCAGCTGAAGTAGGCTCGGCCGTATCCACCGGTAGCAAGGACAGTGTGGTTAGCGAGGAAACGGTGCAGAGTACCGTCCTCCTGGTTGTAAGCCAGGACACCACGGCACTCACCGTCCTGCATGATCAGGTCGAGGGCGAAGTACTCAATGAAGTAGTTGGTGTTGTGGCGGAGAGACTGGCCGTAGAGAGTGTGGAGAAGGGCGTGACCGGTTCGATCGGCGGCGGCGCAGCATCGGTAGGCCTGGCCACCCTTGCCGTACTTCTGGGACTGACCACCGAAAGCTCGCTGGTAACTAAGAAAGGATGGTATGTCAGCGGTGGTGGTTCTGTCTGATCGAGGTGCGCGGTTTCTTACATCTTGCCATCCTCAGTACGAGAGAAGGGGCAGCCGTAGTGCTCAAGCTCGATAATGGAGGCGGGAGCCTCACGGGTCATGTAGTGAATAGCATCCTGATCACCCAGCCAGTCGGAACCCTTGACGGTGTCGTACATGTGCCATCGCCAGTCGTCCTCGTGCATGTTACCGAGAGCGGCGTTGATACCACCCTGGGCAGCGACAGTGTGACTTCGGGTAGGGAAGAGCTTGGAGATACAGGCGGTGTTGAAGCCAGCCTCGGCGAGACCGAAGGCGGCACGGAGACCAGAGCCACCAGCACCTACGACGAGGGCATCGTACTCGTGGTCCTGGAGGTGAGAGCAGGGTCAGCCAATGGCTACTCGCGGCGGGAGCGGGAAAAGGAATTGTGGACGGGCAGGTTGGACGTACAATGACAGGATACTTGTTGCTAACAAAAGGCGAGGCCTCCTTAGCCCTGAGAGGGCCATTGGCGATGACTCGGGCTGGACGGCGGAACTCGGGTCAGCATTCGGACGACACATGTGATGGGGATATTTTTGGGGCGTCCGCGACTTACCGACCGATCGCGTCGAGGAGAAAGCTCTCGTCTGGTGTGTCGCAAGTCGTGAGAACTGGAGGCGTGGTCAGCAAAAGATTCTGCATTGTTTCCCTCGTCGCTGGCTTCTGGTGCCGGGCGTACCGGAAGCGGCCCGGGACGAGGCCAGACAGAAGCGAAGGGAAGAGTGCTCGGGAGAGGAAAGGCAAGACGAAGACGGGGCGAGGCAAAGGGACGAGAGGGAGCTTACCGTAGGGCCAGAGGCCAGTCTCCTTAGAGCCATAGAAGAAGCCATCTTCAGCGCAGAAGTACGAGGCCCAAGCTGCATCCACTGGAGAGGGAGGAGGGAGAAAAGGAAAGGGAGGGTGTTTTTGTGGTGATGGACGGGATGGGTTGGGAGTGGCCAATTGGTAGAAGGATGATGTTGATGACCAGTAGTGATTTTCCTGGCCTGCTCCTGCCTTGCCCCGGACCCGGTGCCAAAATACCTCGGTAATGGGTGCCCCGCCAGCCAATCACCGCCCGCCATTCGTCCCCATTGCTCCAGCAAAGAAATGTCTTGGAATTTACCGCCACGGCAGCCCGATCTTCACTGTCACCTGTAAATCCAACCCATCAGTCCATGGATGACTTCAATACAAAGTAACATTTACTAAATACGCCTGACCTCGTTGCACTACCGCCGTCACTTATCAAGCCAGTGCACTCACAGATCCCTCTCTGAACGTTCCGCTGACCACGTGTATTTCCATGGAACCCACCCAACACCAACACCAACTACAACTACTGGCTAACAATCAATCCCTCTGCTTGCCTACCTACCTAGCTAATACTGACCCACGTAACCAAACCCGCATGCATATGTATATACTTTATCGTGCCTCGAGCCTCAGGCCCAGTCATTGCTTATCTAACACGTCTTTGATTCTTTCTCCTCTCTCTCTCTCTCTCTCTCTCACTCTCTCCCTCCTATCCATAGGTACTACTTCGCAAGCCTCCAGGCGCCAATGCTTGTCAATAACATGTGTTCCCGACCCTCGCTCACTCCACTGCCCCTTCTCATTACAGCCTCGCCCCATCCATTCCACTCTAATTCGATAAAACATCCCGCAGCATAACCAAGAAGTTGTCATGCAACTTATGGACCTCGGACACAGCCGGCTTCTCCGGCTCTCCTGCCGACCGCCGGAGGCGATCCTGTCGCTTCGCTCTGCGTCGTCGCTCAGCCTCGATAGGATCCAGCTCGTCTTCTGCCTCCGCCTCTGCTTCCGACTCGGACCCGTCATCGTACGTCATGTCCTCTAGGTCGCCGCCGTCCAGGCCAAAGTCGGAAGACGAAAACCCGAGGCCTGTCGGCATCGTGTCACCGCCTGCGTGGCCCTCGGCCGCCATCTTCTGTCGTGTCTTGTCGTTGTGCCACTTCTTCCTCGCCTCTTGCCAGGCAATCAGCGAGTTGATTTCCTCCATGGCCTTGTCCTTGTCTAAAATTCCGGTGCTGACGCCGCCCTCGAAGAGCGCGTTGACATTCAGAGTGCCATTCTTGGGTCCCTTGCGCAAGAACTCCAGGATTCCCTCGATCCAGCCCATAAGCTGCGTGAACAGACCGTTGTCATGTGTGTGAACCTCGTGGACGAACTTGTAAAAGTTATGCTCGTGTCGCTGGCATAGATCAATGAAGGCCTGGACCGTCTGGTTAGGGTCGGCAGAGGCATCTTGCTCCCGGCACTTGTCAACCACCTGCGCAGATTTCGTTAGCTGTTAGCCACCCCCAGACGTAAGGGACTACGTGACATACCTTAATCATGTCATCCATGAACACGGCAAAGTCGGTCACACTGTTGTATACATTCGCCGACTTGTACACTCTGACTAGTGGTTCGTAGAAGATGGTAAACAAGTCTCGGAAAAGCTGGAGTGTGACGGGCTGTTCAATAAGCTCCAGCATCATCCTCTTATCCCGTTGTCGAGTGTAGAGCTTCAGAAGCTGCTTCATGTATGAGAACAGCTGAGCGCCTTGCTTCAACTCCTCGTCAATGTTCTCGACTGCATTGTTGAACGCAACGTAGGCATTGAACAGTCTCTGGACCTGCTCTCCCGTCAACTCAGGCTCCAGCAGCTCTGATCGTAAAATCACGACGATAATGTCCATGTTTTCTGCCTGGGCCTCCTCGCGCAGAGCTAGCCTGACGCTGTCGTCCGCATTGATGTACCGCAGCAGTTTGTCCGTGAAGATTGGCTCGTTGATCTTATCAATCAGAGCATCAATCGACTTTTGGAAACTCCTAATACCGTCGTTGAGCGTCAGAGAGAAGATTCTTTGCATGAGAGACCTGGTTCCAAACGGCTGCGCGAGGAAGATGTCTAGGATACCAGACATGACGGCGGCAGGGTTGGCGATACGGATGACGTTCTTGATGACGGAGTAAGGGATGAGAGAATGAATGCGCTTTGCTTGGGCGAACAACTCAGGAGAGTTGTCCTCCGCCAAGAAGAGATGATAGATGACAGCGGCGATCTCGATACGAAGCCATTCCGCAAACTTTCGGTATTGAATGCTCAAGTCTTGGATTGTCTCCTTCTCCTTGATCTCCTTGAAAAGCATGGTGAGTCCGTTACTGTCAACGATGTCTCGTCGGAACCTACAAGTCCATGTTAGTCACATCGAAACTATTGAGCTGAACCAACCAGAAGGTAAAACGTACTGTTCCATATACTCATCAAGCTCAGCTGCGCGTTTCCGAGCAATCTCGTAAAACTTCTTCTGCTCATCGATGCGCTTCTCGTCAATCGCCTTTCTTCTCAGTATATCATCAACATCCTCATCGGTTGGCGTGATCGGGTTACTGCTCAGGAATTCCTGCATAGCCTTGGTGTTTGCTACTTGGGGTTGTGTAGAAGCGACCGCAGGAACGACCGAAGGGAGATTCGTTGGGTCTCGCGCCAAAGAACGATGGTCTGTTCATGATATTAGATTGGTGTCATGCAGTGCAATCATTTGAATATTTACCTCTTCACCCGCTGCTTCGCCATTGGCAGGCGGAGGCGGCATACGCTTAGACCGCGACGAGATGGCCGAGCGAATTGAAGGTGCTTTGTTTGGTTCTATGGCTACGTTAGCAATGACTTATACCCCGCGCAAAAAGTGAGGGCTATGATCGTACTGATGGGTGCCAGAGTCGAAGCAGAGGTATCCGGCGTATTTGAGACACCGGTGACTTGAGACGAAGCTGACGTTATCGATGAGGCGTCAGATCCATTACCACCGCTACCGCCGCCGTACCAAGTCGAAAGGAATCCAGTGGTCGTCGTGTCCGACTTGTTCTTCTTGGGCAGCTCTGGAAGTACCCTGCCGGGCAACTCCGTTCGTAGCCTCCGGTGCAGACGCGCAAAATCGCCGTACCTTCGGCCGATGAACGTCTCGAGCTCTCCCTTCCTCTTGACGCGCAGGAGGAACTCAGCATGCTTGTGCTGGCGAATGTTGCGGCGAACAGAGGTGACGCGGACGGCAGCCACGTTGACATCCCAGCCGTTAATGTAGTTACCCTCTGGAAGGGTGTGCATCACACCAGTATCGATGGCATTGCTGTCCACGATCTCAATCTCGGAGAACCTAATACGCTCTTCAAAACCGGAAGATGTTTGGATTCCAGAGACCATCATGAGCTCCACAAGCTTGTGGGCCTTGATGGCCAGCTTCCTGCGCTTGGTTTCCTCCAGACGGTCCTCGGAAGATGAGATCTGCTTGGTCGCAAACGACTCGAGAAACTAGGGGCTCGCGGTCAGCACGGCGATGGTAGCGGGGTATAAAGCTTGGCGTACCACTTGGAGTTTGTCCTGCCAGAACTCTTTTCTCTGGCCTTGTCGAGGAAGGGAAATCACGGATATGGTGAACAAAGATGTAGCGCAGGATCAGGAGCTCCGACTCCTGGGGTGAGACTTCGCCATGTTCGGATCGGAAAGGGGCGCCGAATCGTTGCAGGGCGGTGGGAGAGTTGAGCTCGTTGATTTCGAACTTGACCTGCTTGGACAGGAGCTCGCGCTTGAGATCTAGCGGGAAAAATTAGTCAATCGACCGAGACAGCGGGCAGGTGAATGGCGGATGCTCACAATGCTCTTGCTTGCCCGTCAGCGTCTGACTGGAAGATGAGGGCGCATCGACGGTCTTGGTGCGGATGGGCAGCTGGGAGGTGTTGGTGCCATCGTGGGGCGTCTCCCCAGCTTCGACAACCATATCGGAGGAGTCGCTTCGCGGGCAGTAGGTGACCGGAGAGGAATTGTCTCAGCCTTACACTGGATTCGCGTGTTTTCTGCCAACAGAGACACAGGAAACTGACTGGATTGCGGGTTCAACAGGCACCTCGCTTGGCCTTATGTCTCTTAAAAGGAAGAGAGGGCGGACGTCACCTGGGGGCTGTTGGTGGTGGGGCTAGCAGTGGCGCGGGGTACCAGTACATGCCAAGACGGCGTCAGCAGGGCGCTGTGGCAGGGCGCTGTGGCAGGTACCTACCTGCCTGGGCTTGCTGATTCATGGGTGCTGCTAGGCTGGTAGGTACGTACGTATGTACTGTGTAGCACATAAGGTAGTAGCGCCTTGTTGGGCTGAATCTGGCAAAGTACCTCCTTCTAGCAAGGCGAACTAGCAGCGCAGCCAAGTACGTGCAGTACCAGGTACAAGCAAGTCATTCACAGGGCTCTTCTGTCTGGCTCTGGCACCTCAGCCAGCATCGTCATGATGCAACCAGGAGACGTGTAAGTCATGTTTCACTCGCTCTTTACCTACTAACCTACCAACTACCTACCTAGGTACCTATGCAGAGGTCAGTGACGCGTATGTTTGTATGGCACAGGCCTGTAAGTGTTGGCCCCCATATTGCAATGACCAGAATATTCCTCGTCATTTCACTTACATTGCACGGTACCAACTCAACTGCCTGTTGGCTGTTTTGCAGGGGCACCGAATCTTACTCAGTGCTTGCTCGCCGGTCCACTCCCAACATAAAGCCGTGCTGTGAAACGCTTCACGGACCATCACCGCCAGCAACCGCGAAATTTTCTTCCGGTCGTAGACATCGAGGGCCGCTTCTCTGACTCCAGCCACAGGTCCGGTGCCCTGTCACACCCATGTTCCATCATGTTTCCATGTTTCTCAGAGGCCCCCTTGGCGATGTAATGCCTCAGAACGGCAATCGGCACCAAGCCGAGCTCAGCCAAGGCCGAGGCGCGTCTTACACTTACTGCTTACACCGTTAGTTTAATGTCCGGCGAGGCTGATAAGAAGATTGACCCCCAGTGCCACGTAACGTCTGGTGGAACCCGCGTATAATGGCAAACTGCCATAGGGCCACCCGCCACAATTCCTCGGATATTTACGCTAATGCCACAATATTCCGTTCGGACGTTACACTCCTGGCGGCCAAGATACACCACATGCGTGTCTATCCTTACATAGTACATCCTCTACCGGTAGATGACAAGCAGAAAAGGAAAGCGTGGGTCGCAAAGTACCGACATCTTGAAGGAGCAACAGGGTATTTTGAAACCAGACAAGACAGTGTTTTTGACAAGGCCATCGACTAAGTAAGGTCAGTACTCTTATGATATTATTATGTGCCTCTGTAATCCGTAGTGCCATGCCTTATCGCATTATATACAGTACTTGCCTCGAAACAAAAGAAAGAAGAAAAAAATAACTCGACACTAAATCATGGCTCCCTTTCCCCCATTTTCCTTGTTTTGCCCCTTCCTCTTCGTCTCTTGATTCATTCACAAGAGATCAACCACTTAGATGACGTACCATGGAATCATGACTAGTAAATAGACCATACCAAGCTTCTGACCTACACGCTAGGATAACTCCCGAAAGATCTCACCCTATTATTGAAATGCCAGATAATTGGGTAGCAGTCTTAACTCAGCCTCGAGTCTTCAAACAGAGCGGTTCTTGAATGAGAAAGTCGTAGCTTGTAGTACGTTTCAGTTGTTAACTTTGCTCCTCTGTAGTGCCGTCCTGCCAGCCTGCTCTGGGATAGCAGGCCAAACGTCTCGTCGACGCATGCTCATAAAGGAGGTCTTGATAACCTTCTGGCAGGTGTCTAGAATTTGTCTCGACTGAGCCGAGTGCTCGGCTGCAGTAGTACGCTCCCGTTGTGGGGCCGGTCGGCATTCAAGGAATTCGTTACGCATGTGAAGATCGAAACATTTGGGTATCATTCGCTGGTCTGTTACATAACTGACGTTCAAGACGGTGTTACAACTCGTCAAACGCCCGCAGACGCTCGCCATCATCTCCACGCTTCTCCCATGGTAAGATCCTGCTAGATCCGGTATCATCATCCTCCAAAATCTGTCCCGGCTTCGAAGCATTGAGTAGTTCGGCAGGCGGCAGTGCCCGCCCGGCCTCGTCGGAAGCCTTCAGTCCATGATTCCACTCGGGCCCAGAACTATACCGGATGCCCAGGAAGAGGCACACCACCGCCAAGAAAACAACAGACATGATGGTCCAGATGACCCGCAGCCTCTTCCTTGTCCTCTCCTGCCACTCCTTATCCGCACGTTCCCAAGTCTCCATGCGATCTCTGACGAGGTCGATCCGTTCGCTAAGAGACTTTATCTTCGTACGCCCTCCGTGTATCCTTCCTTGAAGAGATTCGATCCGCCGTTGTTGGTTGTCGAACCTCCCAATCGCACCAAGCTGCGAAACAATATCACTTTCGAGGCCTCGTGCGCCCTTGTCGAATGTTGCGTGGATGTCTCGTGATGTCTCCGCTAGGTCCTTCAGAGCTGCTACCGTGTTCTGCAAAGTGCTCATCTTCTCTAGCACTGCAAAATAAGCGTCATCCAGACGTTTACTGGTGGTGGTTGAAAAGGTATTGAGATCGACGAGTGATTGCTTTAGCCCCTAGCCAGTAGTTGTCAGTAGGATGTCCCATGCATTCCCACAAGTATCGGGAGACTCACTCGACACGGGCGGCAGCCTTCTCTCGTTCCCGTCGAACGTCCTCCTCCCTATCCTCCCTCGGCATCGCCATGGGATCAACCTCCTGGCTCATCATGACGCTGGCGCGTCTGCTCTGGTTGGGGGTAATCAACGGTGTCACACCCTCTGAACGCGAAACATCAAGCGAGTGACGTGCTGCTGTCGCTGGATTGGCAGAGAGCGGATCTTTATCATCGTTATGACGGTCTCGACGCTGATGGTTGTGATGATGACGATGGAGCCTGACGGGCGAGGTCAGCTCGGATATGGACCGTTTGATTTGGTGCCGCCCTCCGGACCGAGACGAGAGCGCCGGTTTTGAAACCTCTAGGGGCTGTAGAGCTGACATGATGTGCGGCCGCTACGGAATGTGGGTGGTTAGTGGCTTTGACCTCTAGAACACAGGTTGGTCGAGAACAAATGAAGTCACTCCTGGAACACTGCTGGCCTGGGCCAGGCGGCTCAGCGAAGTGGGGCACCCCATGTGCTGGCAGTCCAGCATTCTCACATGTCACAGTGTAACGCAGTAAGTTGCATTGAAAGTACGTCCAGATCCAGATGCCTTACGATATCATAAATTGACCAGTCGTTTTCTTCTTCTAATCGGCGCTATAATTGTATGTTTGACTCGGCCGGAGATTAAATATGTGCCCATCAGCGGCCAGACCCCAGGGATACTGTGTCCTGAGACAATGTGAAATTCTCAGGAAACAAAACTAATTACCATCCTTCAACTTCGGCGAACATTCCCTGTCTCTCATGAGCGAACAGCGCGTCCAGGAATTTGCATGGTCCCAATGATCAAGCGTAGCCGCTGCCGTGATCAATAGCACCCATCGTCCAGGCATGGTGAGTGGAGGCCAACCTTCGCTGTCAAGGCCACAGATAGCGTCGTAAATCGTTATTTGTCCGGCAATTTCACACATTGAGTCCCTCGCTAAACTCAAGAGTTCAGCAGCTTGTTCCTCTTCTCCTTGCGCTTCAGTCGCTCAACCCGCTTGCGATGCATCTTCTCGGCCATCTTCTCGTAGCGCTCCTTCTCTTCCTGCTTCTGTCGTTTCTCGCGGATTGCCTGGATACGACGCTATGGATCATTGTCAGCCTGCTGAGTTCATAAAGCATCCCGTCATCGGGTTCTTACCTGGCGCTCCTCTTCCTTCTCCTCCTTCATCTCCTTCTCCTTAGCCTTCATTTGAGCCATCGCAGCGCGCTCGTTGGCTCGCTTCTCGAAGCTGGACAGGCCCTGGGTCGGCCTGAAGGCCTTCTTTGGCAGATGCCACTGCTTGCCTACGTGATGGTTAGTTTTGAGTGCTTCGCAGTAACGAGGAGTGGCGGTCGGCGCATACCGTTCTTGCGCATTCCAAGCGGTTTCTCAACCCGCTCAAGCACCTCCGTGCTCTTCGCCGCGTCGGTAGACATATTGCCGAGGTGATGCACAGAATCCTGCGAGGAGTATTTCTGGTGGCCGCCTGGTGCTTCCGTAACATCAACCGTCGTGAGGACCTCGATTTTTTTCTGCCATATCTTATCGTTTGCTGTGGGGGCGGTTCAAAGGCGGTGTAGCATTGGGCACGCGCATCCGCCACCTGCTTGCCTGATCTGAGATCTTGTTACCCCACATCTATTGTCTTTCAGGGTCTTCAGGGCCCACAGCCAGATAAAGGGGCAGAACGGACTGATACTATACAGTACCAGTTCACCATTGGGCTTAGGCTGATTTGACTTATAACTATCATGTCCAAAGAGAGACCTCCTGACGTATTATTCCCATCATCAAGTATTTGACATGCGCGTCGATGCAGCGATCTGTCAAACCGGTTTATATACTGTCAGCAAAGGGGATGTCAACATTGCGGGTACCAGTTTGCCAAGTGCTCGAGCAACACCACGTTTATCACTTATGGAGGAATGCAGTTGTTCTTGGAGAGTTTGCACCCGAAGGGACAAAGTAAACAGGGCCAAGAGAGTTACGTTGAGCGGGTTCAAAATAGCCAGGGCATACGGTTGTCGTCTCAGGCACAGTTGTGTGTCCAGGGTCGGTACCAGAGTCGAGAAGGCTCTCACCGTTCGAAAGGACCAAAGCGAGTGAGACTGGGCGTTTCGGGAATGCCGAAGTTGGCGTTCAGGAGAGCTGCACGCGCCATTGGATGTTTTGTTGCCTCTCCTGGACGGTGCAGCGGCAGGATTTATTCCGATCCGTGAACTACCGCTAACTTTACAGTAGCATACATGGTTTATGAAAATACATGTCCAGTTGAGAGACTGGCGATCCACCCATCGTAAATGTCAACCGCTTGGAGATCAGTGCCTCGTATTCTGGTCCCGACGTGACGGATACGGGATGGGGGCAACGAAACAAGGGAGCTGGATGAGGACCTGACACCGCCTCATTCGCAGGGATGATCTGCTCAGCCTCGCTTCCTGTTAGCTGTTCGCTCGGACCTGAAATGATGGGACAAGTGGATCGTCGAAAACCCAACGGCTAACCGCCGAACCGGATCCCGGATGAATGACGATATGGGCCACCTCTAATTACCAACGCCAAGTGGACACATTGATCATTACTGCAAATACTGTGCGTATGCGTGGGTTCCGCCTGTACTTTTTTACGCGTGGAGAACTGTTTGTGAAAATCATTTCACGGGGCACACTACTCTAGTCACAGGCACTTTGCTGTGACAAGGGGAAAGCTGACCACTGCGAGATTAGAGTGACGGACGCCAGCCAAGTTAGATGTACATACATGCCTGCAAAGAGAATGGTTCTTGGCAAGAAATTGCACTCCGAGGATCTCAAAGTCTCCATCATCTCCGTTTAGTAGGGCCGTACGGGCTTTGGTTAGTAGGCCTTGGCAAGACGTCACGATACGGAACTGCTGTGCCGTTTTGTCGCAATACCGTATTCACGCGATGTGCCGTACGAAACGAAACAGTGGTTCTTTGTGAAAGTCGTCATCACTCGGCATTGTTCCTTGTGCCATTAGCACCCATGTTATTGACCTGACGGATAAGCTCAGACAAAGGTACTGCCTTTGGCAACCTCGGCAGGGATACGGGACCTCGTTGTCGGAATTGAGCTTTACAAGGGGACGTTGGACGGCCAACCATCTGCAAGGCGACCAGGACAGTTTCTCAGCATTGGGCGTGTGAGGCGCAGCAATTATACAGCACATGAACCCAATCACGGTCGACTTGAAACAGTGTACGACAGGCGTCGTTGTGCAAATCGTTCGATGGGTGAATGATCAGGGTTGCGATCAATAGCGGAAGCCAGTCAGCCATGGCAAGATTAATCAACACCTTGGTAGCAAATGAGTGGAAACAGTCTCGTCGTGTGGCGGTCACCATGTCTGCTGGACGCCAAATGAGGAAACATGATTGCTTATTTCTCCCTCTGCTGAGCGCTCATCTCATTGCCAGAGTAGGGAAAGGCCACACATAGTGTGCAATCTCACAGCTTATGTTAGTCGCTCATGCAGTACGTGGTGTCTTCGGCCACTCAGAAATTATCTGGGAAATGAGGGCACTTTTTCATGATGGTCATCGTCGGCAAATGAGCGAAGGGGAACTCTGGCGCGCAGGCTTTTCTCGCATGAACATGCACGAGAACCAAAATATGCCACAGCTCGAGGCTGAAACATGCACCAGTGAAGGAGATCTGGGACACGACGTGCGCACCAGCCCTCACTAGAAACTGGCCAGTGAATCGTCCGCGTTTTGAAATTGGGTAACGAAATTTTCTACGATTTAGTACCAGAGACAATGGGAAAGGCTTGGGATGGAAATTGGTTGATTGATTGATCGGCCCGGGCCCCAACATGCATGTTGGACTAAGGGCACCGTAATATACGAAATAAGTAGACAGCTCAATTCCCATAGGGCGCTCCGTAATAACTCTACGACCAGTAGGCTGTAGGTACATTAGGGATGTTGCCTGCAGCTCCCTCGGGTACTAATGAAAGGAGATTTGGGAGGGAGGTACCGCTGAGTAAGGTGGCTAGGTACCCTTGGGGCAAGCCTTGGGGCCAACGTACAGCACAGTACGTCCAGCTAGTTCCTGACATTGACTTAGGTGAGTACTTCTGGGTCTGGTGATTGCGATGCGCCGGTCGATTAATGTAAGGGGGCCCGCTAATAATCGTGGGAGGAAAAATCCCATCGCATCCGTCATGTGCGGAGCGTGGGGACCCTGGCTCGTCACGCCGAGCAGGCCCGCCGACACTATTTATTGTTTGCCTTGAGAGATGGGAGGGTCCGCTTTCCGAGGCCGTGGACTATCGGTGTGGAAAAGCGCCGCTGCACCGGCAAGCGCTGTTTCCTGGCCATGTGTGTCTGTTATTTGTTGTCGTCGCCATATGTATGTACGGATTAGGTGTTGCTGCACGGAGTAGGGAGGCGGCCGATGGACCCTGGTCCCCATTGCCCGCAAATAGTCACGGGATGGGGATTTGCAGGGCAGCAGGATGCAAGCTGAGAGGAGAGTGCTGATAATGCGAAGCGAATGCTGAACAGATGTGCAGGCCAGGATTGGCACTGCAGGCACACTGGATGCTGACAAGGGGCGCACGGGCTTTGGCAAGGCCCCAAAGATGAGATGACGGGCAAATCAGATGCGTCAGCTCCGCCCAGAACATCCCCAGCGCAGATGCCAGGGCCAAGGGCTGCTGGCTCCACCCGGCGAGCCATGTACCCAGTGCCTCTCAACTCCGTTGCACATACCTCGTCGAGTTAGCCAGTACCTTGGCATTTTTCAGGCCCCGGGGCCAGCGCCAGAAGGGGACGCACGAAGCGATGTGACGGCGCAATCGAGAGCTGCATAACATAACGTAGTCTAAGTAAGTCTGTATTATTGCTCTGTCCTGTCCCGTCCACGGGGAAATGGCAGCTGGTTTAGCGTCCTCCTGGCAAGGGTCAAGCGGGTGTGTTCACGAGAGTCGACATGTGTCTCGAAACATGAGCTGTCTCCCTTCCTAGTTCCGTCATGGGCGAGTACCTTGCCTTCTTTGAGACCATTTTGCGATGCTTCCTACACGGGGACGACTCCTCGCTTCGCCGGGTTTAAGGGACTCTGGGTACTCTGTACGCTGGCTCCTAAAAAGCCCTGTCTCACCTGTTGCCTTTTCCCTCCTCGTCATCAATCAAATCACATCCCATCCCATCCCATCCTGCCAATTGCAAGGTACTATGTACGTACCTAACTGCCACACGCCGCAGTAGTACCGGTACCCGTAGATTGATGAATCTCGTGCCAAAGCGAGCAGGTAACCACGAACCGGCGCACCCAGGCCTGGCCGAACCAGGACGGTCCGTTGTTGCATGCAGGTAACTGACCTTGGTGCAGATTAGCGTTGCCTCACTCTCCTGGACTTCCGGACCCAGCAAGGGAAGGCCAATGTATTGCCAGGACGGGCGCCTATAATGCAGGTACCTGGACAACGCTGCTCTACAGTGCATCGTCCCCACTCAGCGCACTGCACGCCAGGACAATTCACTGGGGTACGTACCAGGCTAGGCCGGAACCAGACCCAGACCAGACCCAACTCAATTTTACCTTTGCTTTCCTTCGTCCAAAGGTCGTCTGGTCGTTCTTCTTCCTCCCCTCCTTCTCCATTTCGCGATCTCTTCCGAGTTCACCCTCCCAGTCTCACCACCACAACTTGGTACGATTCCAGCAACACTCAAATTCCGAGTTGTCGCTGGTCTTGACCGTCCGCTCATTATTCAGTTTTGGACCTGGCTTTGTCTTCTTCAGCATTTGCATTTAACATTTCCGCCAGGTTCGTTGCCCCCTGGTGTCCTGTCCTGCCCCGTCTGGTCTCCCATCTCTTGTCTGTGCACTTCGTCCGAAGGTGTCCATACGCTCCCCTATACGCGACTTTGTCCAACCCCAGCATTGTGCCTCTCTACCCGGAAGACATTCATCTCTGGCTGCTTTCGAATACCCTACTGACTGCTGGTTCTCTAGATTTTAATTAGGCCAAAACGACCTCGTTTCGGCCCTCTCACGATAGACTTGCATTCAAAACCATCCGAGCAGCCACACACGACCACATCACCATTGCCGGTGCCTTGCATCTCAGCCCATCTATGAACCCCTAAATCTTACAGACACAATACTCGCTTTGTTGCCGCCGCGCGGCCAGGAGGATGGCTGCCGCTTATGGCCCTGAGCCGGCCGCCACTGCGTCGACCATGGACATGCCCAGCCATTTGACCGACCACTACGAAACTGCGGACGATGCGGCCTCGATTCCACGAAACCGCGAGGCTCACCTTCCTCCGCCAAACCCGCCTTTTGTCTTCCCTGCTCGGCTAGACGCTCCATCCGCCCCTACAGTCCAACCGCGAGCAAGCGGGCGACGTCCAATGTCGGCGATCGAGCCACAGGATAAACCACAAGGCCCCATGACCATCAATCCCGATAGGCCTCGAAGGGTCGCCAGCGTGGCCCTCCCTGCCTTCAGCTTTAACCCTGGAGCATCCCTTCCGTCTGATGGCAATCCCTTGTTGCTCAGCCCTCCTACATCACCATATTCACCCAAGAATGAGCTACCCTCGCCTGTACGACCGGCTGGCCAGGGCCACAGAAGAGGTGGAAGTGAGTTTGTCGGTGGTCGTATTCGAGAAGGCAACTCTATCGCCGTAATGAGTACAAGCCCGACGAGATCGGAAAGCGGCTTTGCTGCGCCAGGCTTCCAACCGCCCAAGCGAGGACACCGTCGAGGAGTATCAAGTGCTATTTCGGTCACCGACCTGCCGACTCTGAGCCCTCCTTTGACCGGTCATTCCTCAAGGGAAGCAGTGCCCCGACTAGCCCGACAAACTTTGAGCGAACTATGGAACCCTTATCCCTGGACCCTTATACGCCAAAGCTGCCCGAGCCTGCTGATTTCCCAGAGGAGATGTTGGACACTGGGTCACCCGCCAAGACTTCTCCTACTACGGAAAGGGGATCTGAGCCATCCAAGCCTCCCAGGGCCCGCGTTGGCTTTTCCGATACC
This sequence comes from Albifimbria verrucaria, assembly GCA_020081605.1. NCBI lineage: Eukaryota > Fungi > Ascomycota > Sordariomycetes > Hypocreales > Stachybotryaceae > Albifimbria > Albifimbria verrucaria. Next base: position 1,829,872 of record JAHREC010000049.1, read on the forward strand.
TTGGAGTTCATCCCCGTCCTTTATCAATGGTGTCCAGCGATACGTCAAGTGTCGCCACAGCCCGACCAGGACATTCCGTTTCTGGAAGCATCTCTTCAATCGTGTCGGCCGCATCTCCCGGCGGACGTGAAAGCCCCGCGCCTTTATCACGGAGCCCAACTAAGGACATGGCCGAGTCGAGACCCAGCACAGCTGGGGCTATTCTCGAACGTACTCAGGAGCCTGTAGGCCTGGACACGACTAACACATCTCCAAAGCGACGAAACTCAATTCCTGCGCTTCTGGATGTCGCTGAAGCGGCAGCTGTAACACCGACGACGCCCAGTCCATCCAAGACTTTCAAGCGTTGGTCATTCTTTGGTCTTGACTCGTTTACAGCATCTGGTTCACCTGTGAAGTCGCGACCTTCGAGCTCTAGTTCATCGAGCTCTACACCTAGGGCCGTTTCTGTGGGCTCCGCATCAGAGCACGGCTCAGAATCCGCAGGGGACGTGACTGAGGACGTGTCAACCAACACAAAGAAAAGCAGCAAGAAGGACAAGAAGAAGAAGAAGTCGAAAGGATGGACTGGTTCAATTCTGCCCCGAAAGTCAAAGGGTCAGAGCAAGCAGTCCGCCGGGGCAGCTGCCCGTCCGCCAACTCCTCCAGCCCCTGCTTTGCCTGCCGAGGATGAGGATGACAACGCCGAACCTCTAGAGCCACAGAGTCCTCAGGTAACAACTCCGACCGTCACAATCACGGAATCCGCTACGCCACCAAAGCGCCGCAGGAAGACAGCACAGCTGCTATGATTGATTTGGATGCTGCGTTGGGCCCTTTCAATACTCCTCTGCCGCACAACCCTGAGTGGGAAGCAGCGCAACGTGCCGCTGGTAATACTGGCAAACGACGTCTCCACAGTGCTCAGGGACTCAAAGGCTTCAGTGGACCGGGCATGCACTACCACCGCCGTGCCGAATCTGCGCCTGATCTGCCTCCGTTTGACGCCGGTGGCTCTGGCCTTCACCGGTTTGGCAGCAGCTCTACCATGGCGGACGTGTTTGAAGAGGACGAGGAGGACGAGGAATCCGGCGCCAACAAGAACAAGGCAACCGCCCATCGTTTTGAGCTCGACAACCAATCTGATGGCGACGTTACCCTCCTGCGGCGCCACAAAAAGAGTTCTTAATCGACAATCAGGATACGCCGCTAGCTATTCGACGAAAAGGTTCAGGATTGAGTGACAAGGATCAATCTAGTGCACACTCCATACGAGTGGAACGCTCGCGGACCTCGTTGCAAGACAAGGTGATCATCGAGGAGCATTCAATCTCTCTGCCCCGCGGTGCTATCTTCCACGGCAGCACAGGTTCGGGAGATTCTGCATCACAGCCATCAATGAAGCAGGATTCGGCCCCGGTTGATGCCGCTACCCTTCAGCAATGCAACTCAGCCTCCATCCCCATCAGCCCTTACTCCATGAGCCATGCGTCATCATTCCCTTCACCACGGTCACCTGTATCAATTGACGCTCAGCGCATCTCAACGGCTCCTTCATCGATCGCCGACGAAACCAGCTTCCAGTCGCTATTGATGGGCGAGCCTGGTCCGGAAGTGAGGCTTTCGATGGATTACGACATCCCTTCGCTGACGTCAAGCAACTCGACGATGACTCGAGACAGCGCCTACACACCAAACCTGCGAACACCTCGGCCTGCCCTTCGCGAGCAACGTCCCGTGTCCGTCTCATCGGCTTTCGGGCGAAGACGATCAAGTCTTGCTAGCTTGAGCCGGCTCATCAGCAGCTCACATGGAGAGCGAAGCAAACTGTCCATGGAGGTGACACTGGACGATGACGCAGACAAACGAAGGTCCAAGACAAGCCGGACAAAGCGACTGAGCAAGCTCATGCAGTTCTGGAAGTCAAACAAGCAACCCACGTCCAGCTAAAGGACAGGCACGACTCAAGCTGTTAAGAGACAGCCTCTACGACAACCTACGAAGGGTTCACGAATGTATATGCTCATCTCATAGTACACATTTTTATCATTGCATCTTGGCCCACCATTTCGGGGAAGATTTTACCTCTTGTTAGGTCTCGTCAGTCAGATTGTTAGAGAACTACCTTGGGAAGGATATTTGGAGACGGGCAAAGGAGGGGCCGTGTAGAGGAGGGTAAGGTGATCTATTTTTTTGGCATCAAGGGGAGGCGAGCGGAATCTGAGGTATCATTCCGAATCATTTTTTGGGCGGGCGGGGTTTGGCGTTTGGCGAGGGACATGGACAGCTTTGCGATTGCATGAGCCCCATGTTATCTCACCCATTGTTTGTTCACTGTGCGGAGGAGACATTGTGGAGCGGCGCCATGGCAATGGCTTGTTTTGCTTGCGCATGTTCCCTGGTGCATCGATTTTGGGGTACCAGACTGATTAGCAGTCTTGGACGGCATTAGGTATTAGCGTAGCTCAAACTGGAAAGCAGGACACGAGAATCATGGCCACGTAAGGCTGTGTGATAATGAACAAGTGTGTGAATATTCAATTACGTGGAACCATTCCTGGTGCAATGTATCATGCTTTGATCACTTTTGGCAACTGTCTGGTGAGGTAACAATGAAATGACTGAAGCTTTATATTGGGGTAACTGGCAATCTCTTGTTGTAGTCTAAACGTAAGATTCGTGACTGTTTAACAGAAGCGTGAAAATAAAGAGCCTCAAAACATCCTATAACGCCGTCAAAGTAGTGCAGGCTTGACGCTGTCTACTGACTATCAAGTGAAGCAATGGGATAAACCAAAGGGAAGGTATAGAGAAACGCCACTTGGAAGCAGGCCGGTCCTTTAAGAGAACATCTTGGCCATGTTGCCAATGCTGCCAAGGCTGCCGAACAAATCACCACCAGAGCTGGAGGAAGACGAGCCACCGAAGTCACCGGCCATGCGGACGGCATCGTTGACGAGGCCGAAGTGATCGCCGGTGGCAGCGCGGGAGGCCATGCTGACCATGCGGTCAAGCGAAGGGGCATGCGCAAGCCGAAGCGGGCGAGCAGCGCGGTGAGGGCGCCACCGGTGACAAGCGGCATGATGACGAGGAAGAAGACCTTCCATGGGTGTCGCTTGGCGTAATGAACGAGGTTGCGGATAATCTTTTAAGCTGCTTCCAGGCGCGCTGCATGAAGCCGCCGCGCGGGGAGCGCTTGTAGTAAGAGGAGCGGTCTAGGACGTGTCAGTGAGAAGCCGTGTGGGTTGCGCAACTGGTGGGAGGAACTTACTCAGGCCGAAGAAGCTGGAGCGGCTTCCATTGCCACCAAGGCCAAAGAAGGAGGCACGGGACGAGTTGTGCTTGTGGCTATGGCTGTGGCTATGGCCGTGACCGTGACCATGACCGTGACTATGGCTGTCGCCGAAGCCGAAGATCTGCGAGATGCTGCTAGCAGCGCCGCCACGGTGACGGAGCTAGAACGGGATCGCGAGCGCGAGCGGTGCTTCTTGTGATGGTGACGGGTGCGAGATCGCGAGCGATGGCGGCGGTGGTGACCGCCCGAGACGACGGAGAGGCTGTCGGTGCCGGCGAGTGCGTCGAGGAAACCCATGGTGAGGATCTGGTGGGCGGCTTAGGCCGGATGAGCTGAAGAGAGGAATATAGTGATCTTGTGCTGCTCGAATCGCCGTCGGGTGTGTGGCGAACTGATGCGCTCCCCTCTCGCTTTTTGCGGTCAAGGAATTGCGACAGCAGGCGATGCTACACTGTCGAGCGCGCCGTGTCCGTCTTTAATTGAAGCAGTGCGGATAGCTGTCTTATCAATACGGGGCGAGGCTCCACGATAGTAAGCAAGCCACAACCAATTCAGCACAAAACGCCAGCGACGACACGGTCTGTCCCACCCGCAGCTACGACGATGCTGAGATTGCGGATTTCTCGGAGAGGGATGCTTTTGTGAATTGAGGAGGAAATCCAGGAGAAGCGTTCGCTCAGCTGGAAGACCCAGTTGCTAGGACATGCAAATGCAGGGTCGGGTGGGATGAGGTGCAGCACAAGCAAGCGAGAAAAAGGCTTCGCCAGTGCTAACCTGAGCTCAATTCAGCCAGTGAGCGCCCAGGAGGGACGGAACAGATGGGGAGGCTGGGGGGTTTCAAGCCATTTTTCCTCGCATTGTGCGCTGCTGATCCGTCCCCCATCAATCCTTCACCGTAAATTCGAGTGGCTGGATGCAAGAGGGAGGAGACAGGCTGCAGGGATTCGATGTTGCTGATTGAGACGGGGCCTTGGTGGGTGGGTTCCCGGGGTAGCTTAACGGGACGCTACGGCACGACAGAGGAGTTAGTCTGTGGATGGTTTGGCGTAGTGTTTGGTCAGGGAAGGGTTTGAATTTGAGTATTTGGTACCTATCGTATTCTGCATTGGGTGAGCATGTGCTACTCTAGGGTAGGGTCGCTATCTGGTGGAAGACAACGTCTAAGAGGTTCTCATAGTGGCATGTCGATTAACCGGATAGGGTAATAGAAGCTTTGTTTTTATCATAGGACTCTTGTTCAGTCGGTCAGGTAGGTAGTTATGAGGTTCATGTCTCGTCAGGATATTGTTTATAGATATTGCCCTGTAAATCAAGCATTTCGACAATATATTACACGTATGAATGTAAGTACACGGATCAATTGATGGGTAAGCGAGTGCGATAAGTACCCGTTTGCAACCGCTATGCATAAGAAGCGAGAAACACCATAATTGATTTAATGTATAATTGGCAGTCCCTTTGTATATATTGTTTAAAAAACAAAAAGCGAGCATCTTCAACTGAACCCAATCGTTCCTTCATGGCCTACATAGCATGTTGACGAAAAGTGCAAAAAGAAAGTATGCTAGCAATTGCACGTTTCGATCGTGCGACCTCCGGGTTATGAGCCCGGCTAATTTGGGAATTAGCTTCATGCTTGTGGAACTCGGTGGTTCAAGTAGTGACTTACCGCGCTTCCACTGCGCCAAATTGCTTTGATGCGTTGAAAACTAGGCTTAACATTTTAGTTTATATCCAGAAGCACATTCTCTCAAGCTGGCAGCCTTCGAAGCACTCTACTATCCTTCTCATGGTTGATGTGGTCCATTGTCTGAGTGGTGTCGTCACAACACATTGTGAAAACATCATTCCATGTTGCATTTATCAATTGGATGATCGTTGAATCGGATTGGGGTTTCTTTGAGTCTTCTCCGCTTCATCGATATCTAGACATTTGTGTAGAACAATACAGCATCCATCTTCACCAATTACTGCTGCCACCCAATCTGTCGCTCTCTCAAGATGCTGCACCCTGATGCTTACCTTATCCAAGATGCGGTTTCAGCAACCCCGTCCCCTGTGGCTGTCCCTCAAAGGGGCTAGCGGGGCACATTCTCCCCTGCCTGTTACTGCGGCCAATGCTGTACATTAGGGGTCAGGCAAGGCACAGGTAAACCAATGTAGCTAACCCAAAAGAGGTACCTGCACCGTAACAGGTACCCTTTGTCAGAAATCTTCGTTGCGACCTGGGCCCAAGAACCCTTGTGTTCCAGACGCTGATGGCAAAGTGGCCACGATAGATTATTTCTTTTCGTCCCTGGGTGGTCCCTTTTTCTCTTTCCCTCCTCTCGCTTCTGAACAGGTTGCAATTCGACCTCGTCCACGGAGATCGCTACGCCGGGATACTTCCCCGGACCTGACTTAGCTCATCCCAGCAGCGCTCTTTCTGGGCTACCTGAGACCACCTGGCCTCAATCGCTGTTCTGGCGGCGAGTTAGAAGTGCTATCCAGCCCAACCTCAACCGCCACCTCGCATTGTCCCGCCGTATTATGCCAGCATGAAGTTCGCGCACGTGTCCATTGGCCTCTTGGCCTTCTTGAGCCCGCTCGCTGCTGCTTGGAGCAAGGAAGGTATGCAGAAAATGGTCTCGTAGGCATGTCGGCGCAAGACATTTTCGTCAGGCATGTCTCCATCATCAGCAGCGCCACTAACCTGTCTTTTCTCAGATCGGGAAATCTTCCGCGTTCGCGATGAGATTGTTGCTCACGAGCCCAACCCCGATGCTACGTTCTACGACATCCTCGGCATCTCTAAGTCCGCCTCGCAGGACGAGATCAACAAGGCCTACCGTCTGAAGAGTCGATCGCTGCATCCCGACAAGGTCGCCCAGCAGCTCAGGGCAGACCGCGCCAAGGCCATCAAGTCCAACAAGGACGCCGGCATCAAGCCCCTACCCAGTCCGAGATCAAGGCCGCCGTCAAGAAGGCCTCGGAACGCCAGACCCGCCTCGGTCTCATTGCGCAGATCCTGCGTGGACCCGGACGTGAGCGATATGACCACTTCCTGTCCAACGGCTTCCCGCTGTGGAAGGGCACCGACTACTACTACAACCGCTACCGTCCGGGTCTGGGAACCGTCCTGGCGGGTCTGTTCATTATCGGCGGCGGAGCCATTCACTACCTCATCCTCTACATGAACTGGAAGCGACAGAAGGAGTTTGTCGAGCGCTACGTCAAGTTCGCCCGTGACAAGGCCTGGGGTGGTAACCTTGGTATCCCGATCGCCGAACCTGCCCCTGCTTCCTCCGCCGAGCCCACCGATGGCGACGATTCTGAGGCGCCGATGCCGATGAACCGCAAGCAGCGTCGCATGCAGGAGAAGGAGTCGAAGCGCGAGGGCAACAGCCGAAGCGGATCCAAGAAGCCTCGCAGAGTGGCGGCTCAGACACCGTCGTCCGACGCGGCTGCCCCTGCTGCTGGACCCACCGGCGCCCGCAAGAGGGTTGTCGCTGAGAACGGCAAGGTTCTCGTTGTTGACTCGCTCGGAGACGTCTACCTCGAGGACCAGGATGAAGAGGGCCACGTGCACGAGTTCCTCCTTGACGTGAGTTTGCCTACTTGACCGGTGACATGGGAGTCGTCTTTATCTAGTTACACAAGCTGACCATTTATAGCCGAATGAGATTGCCCAGCCCACCATCCTGGATACTGCTGTTGCCAAGGCACCTTTCTGGCTATTCAACCTTACCGTTGGTCGTTTCTTGCCCCAGAAGAACGAGGAGGAGTACGTGGATGAGGATGTTGCCGAGGATATCGACTCGGACGTCCAGCAGCCCACTCCCAACAGCGACTCGGCCGGCGAGGATTTTGAGCTGCTCGACAAGAGCACTGATTCGCTGAGCAAGGCCAAGGCGTCTGGAGCCCAGCAGGGCGGCAAGGCCACCAAGCGCAAGAACAAGAAGCGATGAGCAATGCACAGAGGACCCTTCCCTCTCTCACAGGAGCGCTTGGGTTAGCTGGGCCGCGACAGTGGTAGTCGAGGTGGAGGCAGTGTATTTGCCGGGTGGAGATGCGAAGAGATTGAAACCATACATGGTGTTTCGTCAAGCGAGGAGCGGGCCGTCATGAGTGAGGGGAGGGAGTCTGGAACGGAGTAGTTTATTAGTGACTATGAACCCTCTGCTCTGCCCTTCCCCGCTTAAGAGGGATTTAGAGAGTGCCAGGGATACCGGGGAAAAGAGGACGAAACGAAGGGCAGGAAAAAACAAAGACTATAGATATCCAGCATCTCACATAACGACCAGCCAAAACAATACACGTCATTTCTTGGATTGGCATCGAAAGTCATAGCGTAAGAAAATTAAGAAAAACCATCACATGACCCTTAGAACCGGGTCATGACCATTCGCTCAAAATGGTATTATTACGTAGGGTACTTTGGGTACGTAGTACAGTTAAGGGTTCAGAATCGCGGCGATGACGGATGGGATTTTCCTCTTCCATACTCCTCCTAGTCCTCGTCCTAGTCCTCGTCGTCCTCCTCCTTCTGGGCCCCCACTCTCGCTCATTCGACGACGCCTCCCATGGCAAATCGTGCCCTTGCATGGTGGACAGGATGACCACACGATCTCCTGCCCCTCCTGTTTCCCTCTCGTCCCGGACCAACTACTCTAAATGGAGCCAACGAGGCCACGGCCGCAGGGATGCTTAGGAAAAATGGCGCGGAGATTCTGACGACATGACCCTTTTTACTTCTGTTAGCGTGCTGTAGCCGCTTCTGCCGCACGATGTTTCGCTATGCCGTCGATAAGCTCCCAAGCGCCGGTTTGGGCGTCTCGTTTTTAGTTGTTTTAGACCAGTCTTCCTCTCGCTCTGACGTATCTCGACCTGGTTGGTTTTCTGTCACTCTTCTCACGGCCGCGGTGTCGCACTTAGGATTCATCTGTTCTTCCTCTCTCTCACCCTTGCCCTTACCCTCTCTCTCCTGCTCTCCTTATATCGTGCTCGTGAGCCTGGTACCCCAAAGAAATACGAAAGAGGGGAGGTTTCTTGAGGGCTATTCTCTTCTCTTCCTCTCTCCTCTCTGACCTTGTTCCTCTCCCTCGGTCTTCCTGCCGTCTGACATTGTTTACCTTGAAATATCCCGTGTATGCCGCCGTGATATCACTCCAAGATGTCAGTGCAGACGCAACTCAGCATGACACATGCTGCTATGCTGGTGACCCAGGTCAAGGAGGTTGAGACCGACTTACAACATCACAAAATCGAAAATGAAAAGAGGCACGCGACTGTCGTCAAGACGGTCAAGGCCGCGCTGCTTTCCATCGACAAGGTGCCTGAGTGGTACGGCGAGAACCCGTTTATCCTCTCCGGCTACCGGCCCGTCTTCGACGCCGTAACGCCGTGCTTCAGCAGCTGGTTCTACCTGCACAACCAGACTGGCAACATCTTCACCCACTTGATCCCGGGCCTGCTGTCGCTCGTGCTCAACGGTGCCTTTGGTCGTTGGTTTGGTCATCACTACCCCGACGCATCACTTGCCGACCGCGCCGTCTTCCATGTCTACCTGACGGCCTGCGCGCTGTGCTTTGGCGTCTCGGCCACCTACCACACAATGCTATGCCACTCACGCGACCTGGCCGACTTGTGGATTCGTCTCGACTACGTGAGCATATCGATCTTGATTCTTGGCTCATTCGTCCCCCAGCTTTATGTGACGTTTAATTGTGAGCCGATTCTGCTCCGCACCTATCTATTCATGGTATGTTGTGTAGTCTCATTGAGGGACACGCTCTCAACCACTGTGTAAGCGACGCTGACTGACATGAACATATAGTTCTGCACAGTGGCAGCCTTTAACATCTATTCATCGTTAAACGACCGCAACGGCTCCAAGAATTGGATCATGGCCCGCCTCGTTCCGTTTGTGTGCATGGCTTTTGGCGCGGCCATTCCCACCGTCCACGCGGCTATGCTCTTCCCATACAGTCAGCTGGTGAAGCAGTCTGGGCTCAACTACTACTACCTCGAGGCGATTCTCATGCTTATTGGGGTAGCTTTCTTAGCGGTATGCTGGCAGACTCTTAGTCGCCGTTTGAGGATAACATACTGACTGTTTCTGCCAGACAAAATTTCCAGAATGTAAATATCCTGGCAAGTTTGACTATATCGGAGCCTCTCACACGATAATGCACTGCTTCATTGTTATGGGAGCCGTGAGCCACTTGGCTGGTATCTTGACGGCATTTGACTGGAACTACAACAACCAACGATGCCCAGCGTTTATTTGAATGATGTTGTCAGAAAAGTCTCCATCCTGCCCGCGGCAGGGCTGGGCCTGTCAAGTATTGGCACATTGACAGGCATAAATATTTTATCCAAGATGCCTTTGCAACACAACCACAACCACCTCATAACACCACACTATGCCACGTCTGATTCGGAAATAAACCTTTCTGACGATCTCGGCAATATATGCGTCATGTTTCAAATGATTCTTCAAGAAGTATAAAGCGGCGAGGTGTTTATGAAGTCCAATTAGGGCCAGCTCGGGACCGCAAATTTTTTTTTTTTTTTTTTTTTAAATTTGTTTTTGCATAGAAAGCATCAGTGGATCATTACTTACTTGCAATCGCGCATTCAAAAGACATAGATGAGCCTGTAGATCAAGCGGCAAGCGCAAGACATGGATCGCAGAGGAGCAATATCCTATAAATTAAGAAATCATTGGTAACAACTCTATGATAACAAAACAATTTAAAATCGGCCTAATTTGCCACCTTTTTCGTAATCTTATTTAACCATTGCTCAATGCCATCCAGGTGAATGAAGAACAGGTGAAGGGTTTCCGGACCACTTTTGCTTACACTCATGGATCAATCCTTGGATGAGCTTCAATACTCTTGGCTCAGCGCCAAACTCTGACGTTAGACTTACCAGTCCAAGTGGATAGCAATAAAACAAGGGCCGTAAGCACCAATTAGTGGGAGTAGGAAGCGATGAATATTCGAACCAGATTCGAATAAAATAGCTAGACAACTAGAATAAACATGTGAATATATTCTTATATTTTTCGATTTATTTCCTGATTAGTAACGATTAATCTTCTTAGAGAAATGGAAGGCCTACAATCTATAGTCCTCCTTTCTCCACCACTTGGCACTGTCAGGAATTGGCTGGCACAAGCTTAATCGAGTAATGAATCAACAACATATTTTGGAACCAAAGTGGCTGAAGCTTTCTTTTGAATTGCAGCGCTTCAATAAACATGTATAAAATCAGAATGCTCGCTTCCCGTCCGAACGCCATGCCAGGTATAGATAAAAGAGACCCTACTACGCCGGAATATAACCCCAAATGTGCTCATATAGCGCGCTAGATGCCCATGCAATGCAACCCATAGACTCGTAAAGTAGCCTGTTGCGACTACTTAAAAATCTGTAAACCTCTGCTACCACAAGCAGCTCTTGTAATGCTTTTAAATGCCGAACTTCGCCCTTATACAACAGAGTAGAGCGGACGACCTGCCCCCTCCGCTCGTCGAATGAAGAGCGGCTGACTCGGGTATAGCCACGAGGACTAGCGGCCATTGCAGGGCTGACAGGTCGAACCGGCAGTGCTCCGTAGGATTGCGGGTGAAGACCTTGGGAAAGGTCAGCGACCGATGGGTAGCCGGTCACAACGTTCACGGCCGCCTGCTCGGGGCTTTTCGAATAGAATAGATGTCGTAGGCGCCAATAGCGGCGAGGATGAGGTTGAGGGCACTAACAAAACATGTCAGAAGGCAAACTCTCGGTCGAGTGACAGAAGAAGGTGGACATACGCTGCAAAGGGAGTTGCAATGACGCATACTCGGGCATAGTATCTGCCGTTGGCCTTGTTCTCAAAGGCGTTGCTGTATTGCTGTGTGGCGGCAAGGAAGATGGTAATGCCGGTGAAGACGAGAAAGAACAGCAAGTCCGTGAGGAACACGGGCAACGGCGGAATGCCTCTGTGTCCGGAATCGACAATGACGGCAACCCACTGGGGAAGTTGTAGCAGAAACCAATAGCAGCCTGATACATCACGTTAGGAAATGACCAGAAGTAGTAAACATGTGAGGGATGAACTTACAGGGACAGCGACGACTATGGCCTCAACCCATTCGAGGTTGTCCTCCTGATCGGCCGCCGCGCTGGCAGCGTTGACAATGATGACAAGACATAGAAACATGAGAAGGCCATGTATGATGAGCCTCGCCATCCAGAAGGGGCCTTTGTTTCCGAGAGTGTGAGAAACTGCCTCATGATTGCTGTGTATATCCGCGTCTAAGTGTGTCGTGGTGGTATGTTGAAGCTGATAGAGTTGGTGATATGACGAAAAAACAGAAAGTACTCCTGGGAAGCCATGCATATATGGCCAAACCCGGGCACGGAACCGGCTTACTCTATTTTTGTGGAGGCCCCTTGTATGCCAGTTGCCATAGTCCATCTCGAAGGCCATGTTGTACGATGGCTTGGCAGGGGCTGCAGTATCTGTGCATATGCTGTTCTTGAAACGTACAACTGCCCAGTGCGCGCGCCTGCGCCCAAGAGTGAAGAAAAAGGTGGCCAACAATCGGCGATTGCTGGATTCGGGAATCGAAACAGGGCTGAGCCGGGGCACAGCTGACACGACCCGTTGGGCCGGGGTTGTTGCTGCGCCTGCGTGGAGACACGTTCTAAGGAGGTAACACAAGAGCCGCATGGAATGAGGTAGCTGGAAATCCACAGTCGATATTAAAAGGAATGAAACAAAGACTGAATGCTTAGAGCGAGAGACGTTTGTCAGGATACGAGATGGCCAGTTAGACATCGAGATATCTCCGTCTTCTCATGGGGAAGTTGGAGTTTCTCATCCGGGACTCGGCCGAGAACGGACTTGTGTCTTGGGCCACGTCCTGTACTCTGTAAGCAGTATTCATTTCGACGGATCATGAACTCGTAACCGCGTCTGTTTCCTGTCCGTGTCACCCTGAGGGGTCCATCTGAGCATATTGGTTCTCGTTGCTACAGCGGTACGCTCTACGAGCCGAATACTGGGCATGGCAGGATTTGCTGCTTACTCTTTCATCTCCTGCCAGGCCAAGTGGGGACCAACCTCGCATCGCAGGCCGGCCGGCCGTGCTCTAAAGATAGCAGCCAATCAGCTCCATTAACTGTTTCTGGAACCAACGTCCACCAACTCCTTATGGAGAACTGCATCCATTTGCGGATGACAAGGACATGCACTACAATCTATTACAGCTGATCATGGATTACAGGAGTGTTATGCTCAGTGGATGCATCAGATTTTAGGTTGCTCATACAGATAGTATGTGTCGGATCTACCTCAACCTATGCAATGTCTATTGTGGGGATCGCGTCTTCTGTCCTAATTGCTCCCCAGATCCACTTACTCTCACAGTTCTGTATAAGCAAGCAAGCAATCTATCTTGGTCTACTCTCTGGCCTTTCTTTCATTAGCCTCCAGCAAATTTCACCCGGACTCTCCTCGACGAGCCTTTTTTTGAACACCTTGGCTATGTGAGTGAAGTGAACTGTCCCTTACCGACCCGGCCGACCGAAGCCCCTCAAAGCACGAGAAAACGGCTACATGCTTTCATCTGTGAAACTATCCGAATCATCCTGCCCACGCGATGGCTCATTAAAGCCACTGTAATCGATGGAAACGTTCTGAGATGCCATTCTCTGCCCTTCGTAGTAGATTGCGAAGTCGAGCGACCCACCCTCCGTCAACATCTTAATGTCGTAACACACTTGACGGAAGACTTTGCCCTTGCTGTTTGTCCATTTTGGCAGAGTAGTGAAATTTGGGACTTTGCACCATCGAATTCTGCATAGCTGCTTGACTGAGGGTGCGCAGCGAGAGGGCGGATCGTCATCCTCACAGATCACAAGCTCAGTGATGATCTCGTCCTCCGGCTTCTCAAAATCCTGATAGAACGAATGGCAAACTGGCTTCTCGCGAGTTATTTTCTCACCCTGAATTTCATTTAGCCACACGTCGATGGGGACCAGTTCAGACAAGACTTACGATGCGGAGAAACCATTCAACTTGGTCAACAGCCAAGAATTCCTGATGAATGGGACACCAGCTTTTGTCCCTTTCGTCATGTTCCGCTACGTCCCATGGAACGATGTTCATCACTGTTCCATAGCTCGCTCGGGAAATCCTGGAGTCAATTACGGATGTTGTGTTTCCGCTGCTTCGTCGTTTGATGCCATTGATCACGGCACCACGACAAATAGAAGTCCATCTAAAACCAACACAATTGTTAGTTCATCGGCGGATGTTGACAAAGAATGCCAATAAAATGCTGCGAGTACAGGGAGACTTACGGGCGATCTCCTGAGCCTTGCAGAATCTCGATCTGTCTTCCGAAAGCCCTGTCCAAATGACCATACAAGTAGCGAGACATCCCCAGCCCTCCCACCAAGATGATGTACTATTCTTACATATCAGTAGGAGGACATTTCAAGTTTCATTTGTGGCGGCATACCTTTGGCTTCTTTTTATACTGCTGTTTAACTTCTATAACCTGCTGAGTGACCAAGCCTTCTATTTTCTCTAGCGTTGGCTTGTAGATATTCACAAGATCAGATCTAGAAGGCAAATTAGCATTTTACGCCACTTCATGTCTCAATCATTTGAACAAACCGATGGAAGACGATTTCTTGTGGAACAAAATTATTCTCTGCAGTTGCGAAAGGCAGATGAAAGCGAAAGTCAATGCTGGTCGCTGAACATTCCTGTTTGATGTTCTGCTCCCAATTTTTGTTCATGATTTCTTCGACGCCCTTTCTACCAAGGCGTTGCCAATCATCACGAGCTACCTTTCTCTTCAGAATTCTCAGGAACTCTTCGTCTAGAAACATAGCGCCGCAAAGCTCACCTGAGAAATAGTTAAGCTCATTTCGAAAATATCTATCCACTGATGTACTCACCGTCGCCTCGAACACTTTCTTGAACGACTAAGGGATCAGTCTTGACGACGCTGTATGTGATAATATCCTGATTCTGTTAGTTAGAGGGTTTGAGAATTTCCAAGAATCTTCCAAGAATCTTCTACAGATTTTCTAAGGGTTTTCTATTAGGGAACACTTACAACTGTACCACCACCAGCATCACAAATGACAAAATGGTCGCCTTCCTGCATCCATTTACGTGAGATGAGGTTCTCAAATCATTAGCAAAAGGCCATACCTTAATGTCTGGACGACTTGCTATATCCTCCAGAGTAGCCAATGCTGCCGCCTCTGGCTCATTGATAAAGTTCAGCACCGTCTCACCTGCATCTCGCTCATCGAGGATCCCAGCCAAGGTGACAGCTTCTCGCATTCTGGCCTGTGCATAGGCTGGCCAGATGGCAGGCAAGGTAACAGAGATAACAAACTTGGAGTGACTGACAGCCTCCCTGCCGAGTTCACGAACCATACCTGGAAGAGTGTGCTTCCACAAGCCACGGAGAAAGTCGGCTGTGGCTTCCATAGGAGTTCTGTTCAACTGAAAGAGCTGCTCTCGAGCGCTTCGGATCTGCTGGCAAGACTGCAGCTTTGGTGGCAAATCAGTTTCATCGATCAGAAGAAGCTTGAACCACTTTACGGGAGACATGTCGGGGAGATATCATAACCCCATTTAGGCTCCTCGGATGGCTTGCCATAGCAGATGGATGAAGGTGCCTTCGCCTTATCGCTGTTTCCATGTTGGCATGCGGCCCATCTGGTTACGGTCTGTATATGACTCGGGTTCGTTGAAATCGCCCACGCGACACCTGAGAACCTGGAAACTGTCAGCTCACCATATCTTTTGCTATTATCCTCCGAGGGGCTTACGTTGTCCCAAAGTCGATGCCAACAAAGATCTTCGGGGCTTCGTGGTGTGGCATCCTGCTCCTTGCTATGGCCTTTTGGAATATCTTGGGCTTGTAGCAAGAAACCTGAGCGCGTCTCAAACAGTGAGCGAGGCAATGTATCAATGTGCTAGTGAGGATCAGAAGCTCTGCCAAGTACTGAAGTTGAAGCTGGATGGCGATGATCAAGGATGTTTCCAAAATGGAAGCTGCACAAGTTGAACTTGGAAATGGATAGAAGGGAGAAGTGTGCTGTGCTGAGTCGATAAAAAGAGATGAAGATAAACTCAGGATTGAGGTAGGCAGACAGAGACAGGTGTTGGCAGTCGAGATGAGAGATTGTTGCCAGCCAGCGCAGCTGCACGGTTTTACACACATTTATTCTCACCAAACACGAAGCCTTGAGCGAAATCCACACGCCTCCCTCTTTACATCCACCTCAATTTCTCTTTGTACTTCTGTTTCACCAACTTGGTCTCTTGCTTCATACCCCTATTGCTCACCGGTAATAACATAACAGCGCAAGATCAGAGCTCGAAAATCTCAAGCCTCGTCCGTTCCTCGAGCCACCTTCGCCACGATGCCTTCGGGACGCCTCGCTGCTAACAAGGCGAAAGCTAGCATATCCGAGCTGAAGAAAAGTGAGCTTTCAGATGGTAGCCAAGATGATGTAGTAGAAGCTTCATCTTCATCCTCCAAGAAGCAAACAAGTAAAGGGCGTAAGAAAAGCGGTGGCTCCGACGATGGCCAATACAACCCTCCAGAAGAAATGCCGCCACCAAAGCCGCGGGTGAAGAAAATTCAGATCAACAGGAAGAAACACGATCTTCAGACGGAAGATGCACCCAACAGTCAAGAGCCAGAACCAAAAAACTATGCCAAACCCGATCTACGACGGAGAAGGAGCAGTTCGTGCTCGGTTTGAAGGCTTTCACGAAAAATACGATGAAAACACTGAGAAACTCGCAAGTTGCCAGGAGAAGATACAACGGCTAGTCATGGAAGCCAAGGAAAACAAAGAGAATGCAGCCCAGATGCGACAACAATGCATTAATCTCAAGCAGCAATTTCACGAGGCCAAAGGGGCAGCGTCCGCCTTCCAGGAAACCAACAAGAAGCTCCTACAGGATCTTGACGCGAAGAGCAACAGAATTGTAGAGCTCCTACAAGAGAATAAGAAAGATATGTCTGGATACACTAAGGTCGACGACGATTACATTCAAATGACATGGAATCAGCTTTGTTTCAGCGTTTCCAACCTTGTCGCTAGAAATCTTCAAGGTAACCTTGTGGCGCCCATGGATGGATTCAGCTCGACTGAGGTCAAAGAGCTGTTCTACAAGTGTACCGACTCACCTCATCTCAGGAGCTTTCATCTTCAAGGGCACATTTGGAGAAGACTGCTCCAATGGGTATTTGCCACACAATTTGACATTTGGGCGGGGACGATGGGGAGATTGCACACGCTGTATTGCTATGAATTGATAAGTAAGCCCTCTTCAGCCTGTATCTGAAGTGTAGAGTGTTGACTCGATTTAGAGGCTTTGATCCGTGGGTCACAATCTCATGCAAAAACGAAGGGCCTGAGTATAAGCAAGGCCAAGACAGCCGCAGAACTCGACGAAGCATGGGGTAGCAACGAAGATGGCATCAGGAAGCTAGTGAACACTCTGCACAATGACGTTCGCTTGTTTATGCTGCCAGATACCTCTGCTCAATTCCTGGATGAGGCATTTGAGGTGGTGCGCAAGGCTTTGAGGCTTCACGTCATCTTCATGAAATCAAGGGCCTTCTTCAACTTATTCACACCTATAAACACAACTACACGAGCTATAACCGAAGCAGATTCAGCCGTTATGGAGGTCTTATTTAAGACTACGGCGACATCCAGAACCAGAGAATTCATCGATTTTATAGTGTCACCTGGACTAGAAAAGATTGGCAATGCTGATGGAGAGGCCTTCAACCAGCGTTCTATACTCTGCAAGGTCCGATATGTAGCTCGGGGGAAACCGTCACAATCGATAATCCGATGGCAGTGACGGATTCGGCTCCTGAAAGCATGCGACCGGCAAAAATGGGAGGGGTAAGAATGAAGATAAGAATGAATGCAACGACTCGGGAGACGAGCTTGCCGATTCTCAACAGCCAGTTCGCGAACTGAGGGGACGTCATCTTGTCAAGAAGGCGGTTCGAGATAAATGCCCACCAGATGGAAAACAAGATCATGCAATCTCAGAACGCCCCAATCGAAGAGAAAAGGGAACACAACCTAAAAACTTGCTCGGCGATGAGGAAAGGAAGGTTATCAAGTCCATTGAGGTGGATAGTTTCTCAGCATCAGCTTTCCAAGATATCCAGGATCGAACTTGCTTAGATGCAAACCGAGCCAGAGAATACGAGAGGTCGAAGAGTCTCATTACAATTGCTGCCGGAAATTCTCAGTCTGAGGGGCCTGAAGACACAGCTCGGGATGATAAGAAGTGTGGATTGAAGGAAACTCCCACCATAGACGACTCGGCGTCGGAGTCGGAGCCGGAGTCTGATACTTCAATTCCGTCGGACACTGTGGCTAAATAAGCCATCACAGGCTTCATCTTAGCTCTGCTCTGATGTACAGGATGAAGTCCTTCTGGCTTTCTTAAGCTACCATCATTGCTTTCTGGTTATGTAGTAATCCTAACCTACCGAGGGCACTTACATGTTTGTGTATCTCCATGCCTCAGCAGATGCGATGTCTGAGGCATACGGAACACTCATACTGGAGTGCTTTAGACACTTTGTGTAGTTAATTGAAGAATTCGCAAATCAATGCAGTGTTTTGGCACGCTCTTGTCACGTTGTAATCGTTCCATGTGATTCCCGTTACGACCCAGAGTCTTGTCAGAATTTAGTAGAAAAAACGTCTAGAATCATTGTTTTCTTATCTTCTTCGCCTAAATTTATTTTCAATCGTCTGTTTTTATACTTTTAATCGCTTACTCTTGGGGTTTTTATCATTTGTTCTCAGAAATTGGTTGTTTGCTGGTCAAGATATCTGCATTAACGTTACAACTTAAAGACAGGTGAATTAGTGTTCTGCCACTGTAGTGCAGTAAGATGACAGAAGTTTCACGTACCTCACGATTTCCATTCATGCAACGGGCTTTATGTATAAGAAGCCTTGAGAACTATACATCAGCTTTTATATTTATTACCTTATTACAATAAGTTTATTATATTTTGATCTGGTTATTGCTTGATATTTTGCTGATTATGCGTTGAGATATCTGCGTTAGATATGCGGAATTTCTGTCTCCCACTGTAATCGCATGGTCTTTTGAGTCTCAAATAGTTACCCTGAAGCTCCACCGAAAGTCTACCAACATGATCCATTCACCACCGTTCCCTTACCATTTCACACTTTCAATTGCCCTTGCCAGCGATATCAAAGCAGCCGCAATCCAAGTAAACCTCGGGATAGGATACCTAAATCAATTGAACCACCCCTCTTTGTCTCCAGAAAGCTGCACGACTCCGTCGCCATGACGCAATCGGAGGCTGCTGCCAGTGCAGCAGACGAGGACGACGACTACATGAACATGACTTTCGAGGATCCTACACCTGCCAAAGAAAGCTCATTTCAGCGCGCACAGCGCTTAAAGCGCGAGTCTCGCGCTCGTGGCGTTGTCAAATCAAAAGCACAACTTGCCGAAGAAGAAGAAGCCGCACGTGAAAAGGCTCTTTCAACATCCATGCTGGATGATGCGCGCGCCAAGAAAAGCAAAGGATTCGCCATGATGGCTAAGATGGGCTTCGCTGGAGGAGGCCTGGGGAAGAAGACTGATGATGGAGAGGCACCAGGTCGGACAGAACCCATCATGATCAACAAGAAGGATGATCGTGGTGGCATCGGACTGGACAGCGACAAGAAGAGGAAGCTGCGGGAGGCCGCGGAGGAGAGGGCGATCAAGACGGCAAAGCTGGATCCGGATGAGTACCGAGAGAGAGTCAGAAAAGAACGCGAGGAGGCTAGGCTTGAGAAGCAGTTCCACGCTGCCCAGCGCCTAGCCGAGAGCATGGACGACGAGCAATCAAATCATGATGCAGATGACAAGACGACCCCATCAGAAAGCGAGAACAAACCGTCTAAACCGCCTCCAATCGCGGGACGTCCTTTGAAATCAATACCCATACTCTATCGCGGTCTTGTACGGTACCGCGAAGAAAAAGAGCGTGATCGACGAATGCGCTCCGACCTAGAGCAATCACTTTCTCGACTACCCACGTACGAGAGTGACAACGAAGACGAACACGACAAGATGGCGCTTGGAAAAGTACGAACTGTGTACACTACTGCTGATGATCTAGATGAGGAGGACGAGGAGCTGGACCAGTTCAACGCGCTAGAGATTGGTGAGCGGCTCAGGCAACTACTCGTGTATCTTAGAGAAAAGCATCAATACTGCTTCTGGTGCAAGATGGCATACCCCGATAGCGAGATGGAGGGTTGTCCAGGTTTGACGGAGGAAGAGCATGACTGAGCTTGAGGGCCTGAAACAATAGCATGAAATTTTTACGCATGAGCGTTTCTGTAATTACACATCTGAACGTCTCTTTGCACAAGCATTCCTACAAGAATCATAATAACACGGGTTCTTTTTAAAAGTTGAATGTATTGGGTATGATATATAAGTCAATGTTTATACGAACAAGGACCGTCATCTAAACCAAGACGAGATATGCCCATGGTTCCAAAACAGCAGAAGAAAAAGAAGGAAGGGAATCTTGGTATCACTACGAGTGCCGGCCAAACATATACGATGAGGCAACCCAAAACAGAAAGCCAAGCGTGGGCGGTATCGTCACGCCATTTAGTACACCAAGGCATCATCAGTCTTTCCAAGCCAACATCTGCCCAGTCGTCGCTCCATTCCACATCGTTACACATCGAGTCTCGGTAGGCCGTTAAAAAGCATCCTCAAAGGGGCAGTCCACACTGTCGTGGCCGTCGCGCTCGCACACGGCGCACCACTTCTCCGGGTCCATGATACCACTCTCCTTGCCAGCAACAGGGCCGGATTCCATAGGGTTGGGCATGACCCTCACGCTTGAGGGAGTGGGAGGTTGGGGAGTCCTGGACCTGACGGGTGAGAGAGGGCTGGATGAGCGTCGTCGAGGGAGGCGACAGTTGTAGATTGCTCTTTTCCACGTTCTTGTTTGCATTGGCCTCGCCCTGGGTCTTGGCCCCTTCTGGTCCAAACACGTTCGTGCAGGTCAGAATGTCATGGCCGCCTGTCTCGCAAATCTCACACCAGAGAGTACTATTCTCCGTGGCATTTGAGTAGTTGTCGCTCTCAACCATGGTGTCCAACGTGTTGGCACGCTTGTGGGTCTGGTTCTCTCCAGTACGTGCCTCCATGGCCCGGGCCATAACAACAGTGTCGCGAGAGTCTCTGAGCGATGACCTGTTATTAGGGATAGAGCTTTGCTGAGAGCTCCTGCGCAGGGTAACAATCTCCTTCTCCAGTTCTTCCTCTCTGGTCTCCTTCTTGTCAAGGATTGACTGGAGCTCGGCCACCTGTCTCTCCAGGTTGTCTCGAGCAATCTTATTCTCGACTGCCTCGCCGTTCATCATAAAGGCGCTCATCCGCCTGGTGGGGGTTCCGGGGATAGAATCTCTGCTGAGGGAGTGAATAATGGCCTTGAGACCTCTAATTTCATCCTCTTTCTGCTCCAGCTCTTTAGAAGATACGGTACCCCCGGCACTGGCAGGAGTGGAAATCGGCTTGTCGCGCTCTCGGCGCAGCTCAGTTCGGGTCCTTTCCACCTCGCCCCGCAGGAACTCGACTTCTCCACGAGCCTCGGCCTCCCTCGACGAGCATCCTCCAGACCCTCTTCAAGCTCCTGCACGAGCTCCTCAAGTTGCTTCAGCTGGCTCGCGACAGTGTCAACGTCGAGGTTTCTTGACTCCAGCTCCCGAATGTCGGCCATCAATTCCTCTATCCGCTTCTCGTAAACGCGCTCGGTCTCAGTGCTCGCCAACTCGAGAGTGTCGATAGTGCTACGGAAATCCGCGCGGTGGGCATCAAACTCTGCGGTGAGCATGGCAATCTTCTCGTTCTTTTCGCGCAACATCTGTCGCAGCTGGTTGGAGTCTTTGTCGTCGAAGCCACCGTTCATCATCCCGGGTGCGCTGGAGTTTTCTATCAGAGTTTGGAGCTCCGTCAAGCTACCCTCCATATCCGCCAGCGTAGCGGCCTGCTCCCTGAGCTGTCGATCTCGGTCCTCGAGCTGGGCTCGAAGTCGCTCCAACTCTTCATCGTTGGAGGTGTTGGCTCGGGAAAGCGGGCGAACTTTGTTGCTAAAGGAGGAAACAGACCCGATGGATCCGTTAGTCTTTGGGTGCTGAAGACCGACGGGCGTCGCATCGTCATCAAGTCCAGAAGCCGAGCCCAGAGCTGAGGCACTGCGAGGGCCGAGACTGGGCATGCGCTCCAGCTTGGAAACCTTCTTGTTGGGGTCCCCGGCAATGCCTCGAACACTTTGCGCAAAGCGGTTGTTGGTGGGGCTGCCGTATCTCGATGGCACCTTGGCCGGTGTGCCGATCGATGGTCGAGGGCCCGGTGTCATTTGCATGCGGCGGACGGGCGAGTCTGGGCGAGGAAGCGAAGTTCTGGGACGCTTGCCCTGAGGGCTCGGCGCCCTAGCACCAGGGCCGACAGAAGCACTGAATTTGGGCAGCGCCGGAGTAGGAGGAGTGAAGTTGGTTGAGTTCTGAGTGCCGACCCTCAAGCCTCCGGAGGCGCCAGGGGTGGGCGTCATGGGATAGTTCCGAGACGCACCAAAGGACGAGTCATGGCGTACGGCTTTGGAGATGGGGAGGAAGATGCCAGCGCCAGGGACTGACGTGGAAAAGTATGAAATACTGCGAACGAGTGATGGTCAGCGCTGATAGCTTTCTCAGGCGCGAATCGGAGCATCTAAGAAGAATACGGGACAGAGGCGACAAAGGAAATCCAAAAATGCGCTTACCCATCCACATCACCGTTGTTTTTACCCCTGTTTGCGAAGTCTGAATCGAGTTCGACACCAGCAAATGTTCCTTTCTTTCCCTGGACGTTGCCGACGAAGCGGACGGTACCGAGCATTCCGCCAGGGACATCGACGAGGTCGCCGACGACGACCTCATCGGCCGTGGCCCTCCCAGGAGTACCGGGGGCATGTTGTGTATATTCTCGATCAAGGCAGCGTCAAAGGCGTAATTGTCGCTGACATCGGGGATGCTGGCGAGGGCGCTGGCGGTTAAATTGGCAAAGGAGGATTTGCGCGACAGAGCGAGACCACGAGGCGTGTATCGCGAGTGAGAGTTGTAGGCAGAGTTGAGGTTGGGCGTGGAAGCTGTGGACACGGGCTTGCGCAAGGAGCGCGACGGCGTTTGTCGACTCTGGCGAATGGTGGTGGTTGTTGTGGTGGTAACGGAGGCCATGGTGGCGCGAAGCCGTTTTGGGCTGTAAATAATTATTACACTGACTCCTTGGGTGCTACCCGGTGCTACCCTGACTGCCAATAGGCTGGGAACCTGGACCCTACACCGCACCAAGGCCTAGGCAGCGTAACTGCAATGTAAATTGGGACGAACCAGCGGGTGGACGCGGGAACGTCAGGAGAGGGAGGGCGTGGCTTTCTTGAACACGCCCCTACTTCTCAGTGGCACCCAGCTAAGGCCGTAGGTAGGGTAGCTCTCCCAGCCCAATGCGACACAACAACACAAACACAGCAAGCTACACAATTCGTCAACCACAAGAGCCCCGAGTTCGGTCGGCTCGCGCGAGGACGAGATTGCTTTGTGTGAGGTTGTCAGGGGTGGACGCAGTCCCTGGTCCAATTGGCCAGATTCGGGCGTTGCAACCGGGAGGATCAGGGTGTGCGGTTGGGCGCTGATCTGAACCACTGCCTCGAGGCTTGTGTGTGATAGTCGTAGGGTTCTGTATCAGGAGTCGCTACCAACAATGGCGGCGACGAAACACTGAATCTGAATCGACGGTGGGTAGAGTCAAATGAGCAAGCGGGTGCTTAATTAGCCAGGTAGGCCAGATATGACGATGATGGTTCCAGGTTGACCCGGACAAGGGGGCCTTGCTAGATGCTTGACGGCAAGCTGTCACCGCCTCTGTCGTCGGTTCTTCGTTTGGTTTATATATTCGAGGTACGAAACCGGTTGTCTGACTGTTGCAAACGTCGCACTCGTCGGTCGGTCTTGTTGTGATCGGAGAGTCTTTGGAGTAAAAATCACAAGCAGCGTCTCAAGCTCTGTACGAAGGAGAAAGGAACAAAGAGAATTTGCCGTTGTGAAAAATAAAGGCGGAGCTCGAGGTGGAGGAGTCGAAGGGAGCGAGAGACATTCAGTCATAAACACATCGAAGACCGGGGCTCGTGTATAACATTCAGAAACATATAATGATATAAAAGAAAAAGGGAGCGACGGCTGGTGAAAGGGTTAGCGGAGAGGCGATTGGTGGTGACAATGACAAGAAAAAAGAAGAGGAGGAGGGAGAAAAGAAAAGAGGTCGAGGTGTCTGGATGGATACATAAGTGAGTTATCCGTTTGCTGCATGCATCTCCTCCGCTGCAGCTGCGCCTATGCCGACGATGTCCTACATGTTGCCAGCTGCTGGTTCCCTGCATGAGTTCCTGTTTACATGTTCTTGTTTACACGAACCTGCATCTCTGACTTGTCCAGCTGGCTTCACCGCATCTCGACACTGCATCATACATCATTGGGCCAGGGACGCCTTGAACCCTGCAATTGACCCCGTCGCCTGGCCCACCACTCGACGGCATGCCCAACGCCCATCACCCATCACGGCACCTACCAATCGCCGCTGCGCAGACAGGGAGCTTCCCTTGCCCTGCGCATCGGTTGACGGAGATCGCAGCCAAGCCTCTTTGCCCAAGGCTCCTCCTCCTCCGCAACAGTCAGCCCTCCCTGGCGGACGGGCGCTGTCCAGGCCCTTTCTATCCTGTCTTCTGTGCAAAAGCCGGCGCATGACCTAAACCAGGGCGGCAAGCAAGAAAAAGAAATGGGAACGGGTAGAATAAGAAAGCTCTCGGCCTCCCTCCAGCTTCATAAAACCTATCCACTTGTATGCAGAGTTGGGGGCCAACTAATGCAGGTACTCATTCAGGTAGGTAAACACCAAGCTGGCTTCTTCTTTGCAGCCAACATGCTCGTTTTTCCTTGCCAACTGGCTTCCAGCCCAATGTAACGTCACTGGCCATACCTCTACTTAAGAATTGACTCGCTTGTTTTACAAACGCTACCTACACCTCTTGCTAACAGCTTCTGTCCTCTGCTGTCTGCCCTGATCAGCTGTCCGTTGCTCGCACCTACAATACATGTTCCAGCTAATGATGGTAATCTTTGGCTTGCTATCGAACAAGCCCGAATCTGCATGTCTGCATCGCACATCATGAGACTGACCATCTTCTCTCTTCCACCCTTGTACCAGATGCTCCTCAATCCACACGCCGCTGCCATATTATTTAGTAGTCTATGTACTATGGGTATCAATTCAGGTCTTAAACCGTTGGCTCAAACATGTATCATTCCGCAATCCTCATCCGCTTTTGTTTCATCAATCGCTGTGGGACTTTCTCATGTCCCAATTCGATGAACTCATTTGTCTCTCCGTAGCCAGGACCTAAGATGCTTTCACCGTGTACCACCTTCCAGACAATTTTGTTGGCTTGACCGAACAGATACCATCATCACGGTGATCAGTAATATCCATCCTCAAGGCTTTCCAGATTTCAGTCAAGCCATCGCTATTTAGTGAATATGACCGCCCGGAAGCAGTTATATTGACACCAAAATCAGTTTCTCTGTTATACCAGTGGGACGCATTTCGATCATCGATGGGCGGTAAAACATCTGGATCATCGTCTTCCAGAAGCATGTCTCAATTGCTTGTTTTCATGGCGATGGAGGGCTGTGGTCACGCTCGATGATGTCTTCACGCCCAAGCGGCCGTGTCCCATCATTTAGAACCATCGCTTCACGGTGTTGGCGGCGAAGTCTTTGCTCTTCGGCGGAATGCTCCCTCGTCCGTGGTACGTGTCGTTCACTCCCTGTCTGTTGTGACGGCCCGTCCCCGAATTCCATAATCAAAAGTCTCTCGCCGTTGTGTCGAAAGTGGTCTTTTTCGAGAAGACCGGCCTTCTCCAAGGCCCGCGTACCCTGCCGAGACTCCATAATTCGCTTCAGTATATCAACAATACGGTTGCCCTTGAGGTCTACGTAATTCTTGAAGTTGCGCCTGCGTTCCTCAGGCGTGTCGCCCCAGTCTTGCTGGACAACCCACTTCTCCACGAAGCGAGCTCTGACAAGTAGATCGACACCGTACTTATTAACCAACTCGAGGATGAACATTAGGCAGAATCGCTCGGCCATATCTCGAAGAAAATATTCGTCCCAGTGTTCGTCGTTCAAGGAAGGGCGCTCCGCATCGTACAGACTTAGTTCCAAAGACCTCACCAAGGCTGAGTACGCTTTTGGGTTATTCAGATTGGCCAATCCCTCCATTCCTGCTGCCCGTTAGATCGTATTCGCATTTCAATCATCGCCTGGCATACCAAGAGTCTGCCCCGTGAGAAGAGCGAGAGCTCGGAGGCATCGCATGCGCTCTTCATAATCCGGTCTCGTGATGCCATATAGCAAGATCTCCGTGGTCTCGGTGTCATTGATCGCTCTGTCGCAAAGTATCTTGACGGCCACTTCTCTGATAGAATAATTTGGATGGTCAATGAGCTTTGAAACTGTATCGAGCTGAAGAGCGTCCTCGGTATCTTGTGTGATGTATTGTGTTTTGGGTTCGGTCGGGGAATCTCGTTATTGTCGCGAATGATGGTCAGAGCTGTGATCATCGTAGAGACAATGCCAAAGGTGGCAAGCCCAATGGTGGCTAGGATGACCCGCTCATCCCGAGCAAAGGACAAGAAACTGCTTGTCCAGCCCATTGTGTCCAAGTTAGCAGACTATACCATGATCAATACAAGTGCAAGTTATACGTGTAGTTGAATGGTGGTGGACAATGACGAACACATGCAGCTCCCAAGGTAGGACCTCTCAGGTGCGTAAGTACTGCCATGAGACACCGCCTTTGTTTACTTCCTTTTTGGAGTAGCAATTGGGACTAGCCGGTATCAGTGCCCCGCTAATCCGCAACTCAGTTCTTATCGATATGGAACAACGTCAAAAAATTTCGTGGTAAGAGAATCTTTAATCGCCTGCAGGACACTGGTAACCGCCCAGCTACCGTTGAGATCTCGTCAGCATTGTCACCATGGCTGGCTCTCAACTCAAACGCCTCAAGGCGTCTCTGCGAGAGCAGGGTATCACTGGCCCACAGCAGAGCAAGAAACAGAAGCGCAAGCTCGCCCAGG
Source organism: Albifimbria verrucaria (assembly GCA_020081605.1). Taxonomy (NCBI): domain Eukaryota; kingdom Fungi; phylum Ascomycota; class Sordariomycetes; order Hypocreales; family Stachybotryaceae; genus Albifimbria; species Albifimbria verrucaria. Next base: position 1,856,418 of record JAHREC010000049.1, read on the forward strand.
ATGAGCGTGCCCGCAATGAAAAGCGACTTAAGAGAGGCGCAGTGCTCGAAGGCATTCGTGAACAGTTCAATCCATTCGACCTGAAACATGTCGCCAAGCCCAAATTCGAAGTGACCAGCAACCGTGCTCCTACTGGCAATGCTGCACAGGGAATTGCTGGCCGACCCGGGCAGGCAAAGGCTGCTAGCGAGGAGAAAGTGAGGGATGCTGTTCCTGACTGACCAAGTATACATCGCTAACACATTGCTCCCAGCGCCGTCAAACTCTTCTTGTTGACATGCAGCGTCGCAACAAGGTCGGAGGCATTCTTGATCGACGATTCGGCGAAGATGATCCGAATATGACACCGGAAGAGAAAATGCTGGAGCGATTCGCCAGGGAGAAGCAAAGGAGCCACAAGAACAATGCGATCTTTGATTTGGAAGATGACGACGAGCCTATGGAGGGACTTACCCACGGTGGCAAGTCCATCACATTCGACGATGGCCCGGTTGATGATTTCAATGAAGCCGATCTGGACGATGGAGAAGACAGTGACGACTCGGACCGTGGACAACAGAGATTAAAGCGACTTCGCGCCCTAGCTGCTGCGGAAAACGACAACGAGGACGGTGATGAGCCGGATCGTAAGAAGACGAAAAAGGAGGTTATGGAGGAGATTATCGCGAAGTCGAAGTTACACAAGTACGAGCGACAGGCAGCAAAGGAGGAAGATGCTGATTTGCGAGTTGAACTGGATAAGGAACTTCAAAATATCCAGAAGCTGCTCTATTCGAATCTCAATGGCAAGCGCCGAGCTGGAGAAGAGACTGGACCAGCTCAACTTGCCGGTGTTGATAGGGATGCTTTCGAGAGAAACTTCGATCTTGAAGTGAAGCGGCTAGCTCAGGATAAGAGAGCGCAGCCAAGCAACAGAACCAAGACCGAGGAAGAAGTCGCCGAAGAAGAGTCAAAGCGACTGCGAGAGCTCGAGGACAAACGACAGAGACGCATGAGGGGCGAGGAAGTCACCGACAGCGAAGATGAAGACGATACAGCCAAGAAAGGGCGCGAGGCAGATGATGAAGATATGGATGAGGACGAAGAGGATGACTTTGGTCTGGGCCAGGGTATCAAGACAAAGTCCAAAAAGCCCACAGCTGCTGAGCTCGGATTCGACGACGAAGATGATTTTGTTATTGACGATGATCTGGTTGCTAGCGGCTCTGATCTGGACCTTGACACTGACGAAGAGCTTGATGAGGACGAAGATGATGAGGATGACGAAAATGAGGACGAGGAGGATGATGACGACGAATTTACCAAAGGCCTGCTGAACGAAGAGGAGGCCAGAAATCCTATCTTCGATGAAGATTCGTCAGTAAAAGCTTCTGCGGCTGGAAAAGCGACGAACATGGGCTGCCTTTCACCTTCCCATGCCCTCAGTCGTGTGCTGAATTTGAGGCGATCACGGCTCCTTACTCTCACAAAAACCTCCCCACCATCATTCAAAGAATCCGAGCCCTATACCACCCGAAGCTCGACAGCAAGAACAAGGAGCGGCTGGCAAAGTTCTCCATGGCTTTGGTCAGTTTTGTTTCTTCTCCTTGGGATGCAGAGACATCGCCGCCTTTCTCCGTGCTCGAAAGCGTTGTGCGACACATCCACTCTCTTTCGAAGATGTTTCCCATTGAGATAGCCCAGCAGTTCCGAGTCCATATCGAAGAAGTTAGCGAGCAACGCTCTTTAGCACTTCAACCCGGCGATCTGGTCATGCTTACAGCCGTCGGGACGATCTTCCTACATCTGATCACTTCCACCAGGTGGTGACACCCTCTATGCTCACTATCGCCCGCTACCTTGGACAAAAGGTCCCACAGGTCCTGTCGGACTATGCCACAGGCACTTACTTAACTATCTTGTCGCTACAGTATCAGCAACTCTCCAAGAGGTTTGTGCCAGAGGTTATCAATTTTGCTCTCAATACCATTTGCGCATTGGCTCCTGCCGCAGCACCAAAGTCCTTGGGACGTTTCCCCTTGCACCAGCCCCTGCCAATATCCGACTTGCAAAGGCAAGCGGAGAAGCTCGAGACGGTTGACCTTTGTTGACTGCTTGGAGGGCAGTTCGGAAGGCAAGCAAGCCAAGAGCGCCAAGGTTGCCATCCTAGACACAGCGCTCCAAGTCCTGGATGCTGCCGCCGATACATGGACAGGAAAGGAAGCTTTTATTGAAACCTTCGACCAGGTACTGGATGTATCGAAGCACCTTATTGGACAAAACTGCCGGCCTCAACTACCCAAACAGCTAGTTGAGCGGGTAGAGAAGCTACAAACCAAGCTGGAGCGTATGCTCAGACTTGCCAAGATCTCGCGGCGACCACTGGAGCTCCACCACCATCGCCCATTGGCGATCAAGACATATATCCCCAAGTTCGAGGAGACGTTCGATCCAGACAAGCACTACGATCCGGACCGCGAGAGAGCCGAGCTCGCCAAACTCAAGGCCGAGCACAAGAAGGAGCGCAAGGGCGCCATGCGCGAGCTGCGCAAGGATGCCAACTTCATGGCGAGAGAGAAGTTGCGCGTCAAGAAGGCCAAGGACGAGGCCTACGAGAAGAAGTACAAGCGCCTGGTCGCAGAGATCCAGAGCGAGGAGGGCCGGGAAGCAAACGAGTACGAGAGGGAAAAGGCCGCCAGGAAGAGGGCCAGGAACAGGTAGCCATACCATTGAGCTTAGTTGTAAATGTCTCTTTAATTGGATGTGGGTTACTTTCTTCAATTGCAAAATTGATGCTCATTGCTTTTGTGACTTATGATACCACAGTAAGATGACAAAAGTTTCGCTTACCTCGGGATTTCGATTCGTATAAAGGGCTTTATTTGTATAGAGACTTGTGAACTCTATGTTGATTTGTTTTTTGTTTTTAAAAATTTTTTAATATTAGCATATTATTACAAGCTTATCACATTTCTAGCTGTTTATTGCTTGATATTTTGTTGATTATTCGTCGAGATATCTGCGCTGGATATGCGGAATTTCTGCCTCTCACTGTAGTCTATGCGCCAACAAGGTGCAGGCAGTTGGTTACCATGACTCCTGACCTTCTCCTCTAAAAGGTTCGAACTTCAATCTTTCATCATTCGTCATTCACGCTTCTATACCTCTCATCCATCAAGCTTGTTACTTATATCCACCATCATTCCCCTTTCTGCCATTTCTATTTTAACATAATAAGTCCTGTTTGCAAGATTTCATATTGCAAGTCTCTCTCCTCGAGCATTATGCCACCACCGGACGCATTTCCACATGTCGTCGTTCCAATCACCAACCAAGGACCTGTACTTCTTCATGAACCATATCGCTGGCTCCCAGCTCCGCATGTCCCAGGGAACGCCAGCTTCCATGCCCATGCTGTTCTGTTGTCCACCCCAGCAGATGAGTCCACCTATGCAAATATCATGGCACAGCTCTTCTTCGTCAAGCAGGGGAGGATCGTGACGAAGCGCCTCCAAGGCCTTCTTGCGGAAAGTTCGCCATGGCAGCACATCCTAATGCAGGTATGGACATGTTAGTTTAATAATAGTCACTGACAAGGATCCGGAGAAAGATCCGTACCAAATATGGGTGGTGACCAAAAGTGAGTTGTATGTCACAGGGCTGCAAGTCAGGGGTGAGATCGCTGAACCTTGGGCGGACAACATCTAATTGTGAAGGCTCATGGCCTACATCGAGTCCAGGACAGAAAATGCTGGCGCCATCATCTATCATAACAGCTTCTACATCGGTCATGCCTAGGGCGTAACAATTGGCAAAGATGGCACCAAACAGACCAGACTCGGCGGCATAGATCCTCGAAAGCTGCGCCGGACTCATGGGGCCTGAAGCGTGCTGGTTAATAAACAAGGCAAAACGCCGCGCTTCCAACTGCAGCCTTGTATGCGTAGGGCCCTGGCGAGGGCGTGCTGATACCCAGTTGCCATGGTCATAACTGGGAGACCTGCGAGAACTGAGGTTGGTCGCGCCCGCAGGCTCGGTAACCTGGGACTGTAGGTGCTGCAGCAACTCGACTTTCTGACTCGGAGAAAGATGACGGATGCTGTTTAGAATAGCTAGAACGCTGCTGTCTGGCGCGGCACTCGGCGTTGGTTGGCTCCTGGCGAGAGAAAGATGCTGATCGGTAGATTGAGGTTCATTTGACGGTGAAGTTGAAGCGTGACTCAAGAGGGATGGATTCACGAGGCTACTTGGGCTTGATTCAAATGACTGAGGGTCAGACGTAGAGGCATACGTCGAAGTCGGCTCTGGAGCGAGCCCATCGTCCCCTTCGTCTAATAATTGAGTGAGGAGGTCTAGTTTCTGCTTCCTCTTCTCACCTACGCTGTCAACATCAGCAGGGCCACATCAAAGTGCGGGTTTAGGGTGCAGACGGTAATTGCGCGCCGCGATGCGGTTTTGCTCTCGTCGAGCATCTAGATTCCGCCGATTGGGAGGCTTCTTCTTTTTGCGTCGTTGCTGGGAGCCATGGTAGATGGCAGCATTCAGCAGTGGCTTACATGACGTCTGTCGGTGGCCGTGAGGCTGGGTCAGGTTGGCTGATTTCAGGTGGGGGTGGGCAGGAGGCCAAGCAATGCCTTGTATTATTTCACAGTACATGCAGAGGGTCAGGCTACGAGCGATGCGTGATTACGGCTGAGTTGCAAGAATATGCAATATTTTACAAAGAGCTATTTTGTTTCCCTCGCTGGACTAAGCTATGGTTATGGAGACTCTACGTCAGCGTGATGTAGAGGGATGTCATTCTTGGCCCGCGAACCAAGAGACACACCCTGGTTGGCATCGAGTTGGTCCAATATCTCGTGAGTGAAATTGCCTCGGGGCGGCTCGCAGGATGGGTTAATACTTAATATGGAAAGGTTCAAAAGACGCTGGAGACGAGGAGAAGCTCGTGGAAAGTGCTGGCGATGACTTCGAGGTCCACGATCACGGCAATACCTGGCCAGCATCGTGTTGGTAATAATCTATGCATGATGGGGGCGTCTGCCTAAGTGCAGGTCGGATCATGAGCCGGGCTGAGATGATTTGTGATCAGTCAGACAAGTAGTTCATCGAGGTAGAAGGCAAGTGGGTGGTAGGTAACCACGGGCTGCTACTCAAATAGGGAGACAGTGGCTAGGCAGTTGTTAAAAAGGTATAAAAGAATTCCAAGAATAGGCATATAGGAGGTAGGTAGTTAATTACCTTGCCTAACTTATGTTAGTTGAACAGCAGCCTGGGTGTTCACAAAGGCAGCATGACCAGCAGCAAAGTGCACTTGCAATAACCAGCAGCGTACCGACCTACCTACGGATTATAGAGGCTGCCAATGGAGCGGTGGTTGTTAGCATTAATAATGGAGAGGGATACGTCAGGTACCGAGGTACTTTAGGTTGTGCTTTCACTTGCGCATGTCGCCGTCGGCTGGACCAAAGTGGCACCCCCAAAAGTGGACATGCAAAAGTGAAGACTCTGTTTTTTCGCCTCTGCGGCCAGAACTACAACCCCATCTTTTTTTTTTCTTCTGCTTCTTCTTTCGGAGAAGAGGTACGCGCTGTGGGTCGCATCCCCGGTTTTGTTAGGCTACGATCCAAGGCAAAGTTGGCAAGGCTCCCCGATGGGCGCCTGCATCGGCACCGGCGCTGACACAAGTCATGCACCAGCGCACCGCCACACCATCGACTTTCTTCGATTCACTTCCATGAGGCGCACGCTCGACCCTTTTGGGCGACCCTGCAGCGTCCCTTCATATCTTTCCCACGAGCCGCTTCCTCGACAGGTCAGGATTCTTTTTTCGAAACCACTTTCGTGCTCACGACGCCTCTGCACAATCTGCCCTTGTATCTGATCTGAGAGAAATTAATCGGAACCGATATTGATCGAAGAAAGATCCTGTTCCTGACACGCCGCTCCTCCTCCCTCCTCCCTCCCGTGCAAGGTCCACATCCGAAATTCACCAGCTAGCAGCAAAAGGGTAACAAGGTCCCCTACCTGTTGGTGTCCCGTCCCGGCTGGAAATTCTCTCCCACCAACAAGCCCCGCCATCCCCGAGTCGAGTCCGAGATAAAGGCAAAGGTATGCCCGCTCTTTGTTTTTTCCCACTTTGCGCAAAACACTTTCTGCGAGCTGCCCGCACGCATTCACTCTTCTCTGTACGTCCTGTCAAAACATCGCACGCCTCCAATCACACTCTCTGCTCGACTGGCTCTCTGCCTGAATCAAGCCTTTAGTTTCAGCCCTGACTAATCTCTCGCAGCCTTCTCCCTGTCGCTCTCTCGGCCGCCCTTCCCTTGAATAACACGACGACTGTTCCTTTAGGACGATTGATCGCCCCTCTTCTATTACCGCTCGCTTCATATCTTTGTCGCCAACATGGTTAAAGAAACCAAGTTTTACGACGCCCTGGGTGTACGTCTCGCCGCCCTCAAACCTCGCTTTGCGAAAAACTGCGCCTCAGATTACTGACAACCTTTCAGGTCTCTCCCACAGCCACTGAGCAGGAGCTGAAGAAGGCTTACAAGACCAGTGCTCTGAAGTACCACCCTGGTATGTCCCTCCACATCCCTCGAAACCACTACTTGGGCCTGCGTTGCTGACTATCCCACTATAGACAAGAACGCACACAACCCCAATGCCGAAGAGAAGTTCAAGGAAATTTCCCACGCCTACGAGATCCTCTCCGACCCTCAGAAGCGACAGCTGTACGACCAATATGGTGAGGCTGGCCTCGAGGGTGGTGCTGGTGGTGGCGGCATGGCTGCCGAGGACCTGTTCGCTCAGTTCTTCGGCGGCGGCAGCTTCGGAGGCATGGGCGGCATGTTTGGCGGCGGCGCAGCTAACCGCGGCCCCCAAGGCTCGCACCATCCACCACACCCACAAGGTCTCCCTCGAGGATGTCTATCGTGGCAAGATCTCTAAGCTCGCTCTGCAACGGTCCATCATCTGCCCCAAGTGCGAGGGTGTTGGTGGCAAGGAGGGTGCTGTCCGAAGGTGTACCGGCTGCGATGGTCATGGTATGAAGACCATGATGCGCCAGATGGGCCCCATGATCCAGCGTTTCCAGACCGTCTGCCCTGACTGCAACGGTGAGGGTGAGATCATCAAGGAGAAGGACCGCTGCAAGCAGTGCAACGGCAAGAAGACCATCGTCGACCGCAAGGTCCTCCACGTCCACGTCGATCGTGGTGTCCGCAACGGCACCAAGGTTGAGTTCCGAGGCGAGGGTGACCAGGCCCCAGGCGTTCAGGCTGGTGACGTTGTTTTCGAGATCGAGCAGAAGCCCCACCCCGCTTCGTCCGCAAGGAGGACGACCTTCTTTACAAGTGCGAAATTGAGCTGGTCACCGCTCTGGCTGGTGGCACCATCTACATCGAGCACCTGGACGAGCGCTGGCTGAGCGTCGAAATCCTCCCCGGCGAGGCTATTTCTCAAGGTATGTTTTGATGCGACTTGCTTATCAATGGATCCCTTACTTACGAATCGTAGATGCTGTTCGCATGATTCGTGGCCAGGGTATGCCTTCGCCCAGGCACCACGACTTCGGCAACCTGTACATTCACTTCAACGTCAAGTTCCCGAGAAGAACTGGACCAGCGACCCCGAGGCTTTCGAGGCCCTGCGAAAGCTGCTTCCTTCGCCTTCTGTCCAGAACGTCCCCCTGCCGAGGCCATGACCGAGCCTGCCGACCTGGAGGAGATGGACACCCAGTCGCAGAGCAGAGTCTTCGGCAACGGTGGTGGTATGGATGAGGATGATGAGGATGGCCACCCTGGTGGTGAGCGTGTGCAGTGCGCCTCGCAGTAAACTGAGCGCGTTAGTGCTGCGCAGCTGCCAGGGTATCCTTGCGGGAATCATGACATCCCACCCAGCCACTCGACTGCCGGAGCTTGTCCTGTACTGGATACCCTGACGGCGGGGTTAAGTTTGTTGATTCTTTCAGAAATGGGGCTATTATTAATGGGACACAGCATCGTGGACCATTTCGACAGCGCCTATATTTCTTTATACGTCTGATTGATACCAAATTGGGAGAGGAGACGTACCTCTCCTCCAGCCCATGGATGGACAATTGATGAAAGCGGATGCATGACGGGGCGGTGGACGGGAGATCATGCTTATCATGGTCGCCATTTTCAAGATGGCGGTGGATTATTCGATCTGGCCCGTTAGGCGTTTAGAGGATATAGACGATTCAATGAGTTTTTTCTGCTATACATACTAGACGTTGCTGAATGAATTCCTATCATTTCACGTATTTGCACAATTGATATCGAGCAGTGATGTTGACTTGAATGAAGTTATTATTCAATTACCAATCTGTTTACTCCTGTTCCGGGACCACATCCGGGGTTCCTTCCTCAGCTCCGGCATCTGCATCTGCATCTGCGGGTTGCTTGCGGAAGCCTTCTGTGGTGTACAAGAGGTTTCGCACAACATCCTCTGCAACCTCCGGCTCGTCGGCCTCCAGCGCGTCATCACGGACCGTCGCATCCGTGTCTACGGCGATCCGACCCTCGCCATGAGTGAGGCGGAAAACATGAAGGCTCTTTGCTTTGACACCCTCTCCTGGGTCCACAGCAGCAAGAATGGTGGGCACACCACCCTCTACCGTGGCAATGGCGAGGTTCAGGGGTTACCAGGTAATTGGATGATGCTAGGGTGGTTGAGGTTGTTGTCGGGCGTCAGCTGCCACGAGAAGATGGCTTTGATACTGGTATCACAGTTAGTATCTGCTTGTAGATTGGTGCTCAGATTACTTACCCTTCGCAAATGGCCAACACATAGGTCAATGGCCCCGACTCGGTGGGGTAAATGAGTGAGTAGAGACCAGAAACGGCGACCTTGGTCGTCTCTGGAGCGATCTCGCGTGCAAGCGCCAAGATGTTCTTTTGGAAGAGACGGTACCAGCCTTCCAGTCCCAAACAAAGAGCTCCTCATCACCGCCACCCGACACCAGTACTTCTGGCCTGTTGGCGGGAATGACCACATCGCCGATGAATTCCTTGTGACCAAGGCAGAAACCCTCGATGATGTGAGCCTGGGGATGTATCGAGACAGTCTGATATGCTCATCTCGATCAGCGGTAATAATGTATTTCCGCCCCTTGCTCTCCGCCAGCGTTACAGCTGTCAGCATCGAAACATGGCCCAGCTGGAGTGTCATGTCAAAGTTGGGGCCCTCGTTCTTCTCACCCACTTCGCTCTTGTTCTTCTCAAGCCACTTTTGCTGGTTGACCAGCGCCTCGAGGTTGCGCTTGGAGTGAACGGTCAAGGTGTTGGCGGCAATCTTGGTCTTGGCCTTGGCTGTGGCCAGTGGCGTAGAGGACTGAGGAGTGCCGGGCGCCTCAGAATGGGAGTACACGGTGCCAAGCAAGGGAAGGAGAAGACATCGCCGAATTTATCGGCACTGAGGATCTGGGCATCATGAGTTACGGTTATGGCGCTGGGGCGCTTGGGCATGGCTCTGGGGGCATAGTCAGTGATGTATCATGAATCGAGGACCAAACACCCATTACCTTTGGCTGAATTGAGTCAAACTGCCGGCTCCATCGTGGGTGAAGACCCATATAGACTTGTCGTGTCCGCTAACAGCGACGATGTGGCTTCCGTCTGCCGTGCCCGTCAAGTGCGTGATCACAGGCCGGTCAGGGACCGTAGGCTGGACTCTAGCCTCTTGCTTCTTCTTTCCCTTCTTGCTCTTGCCCTTTTCTTCAGCCGGACCGGCGCTCTCATCTACAACATCAGGGGCAGCAGAAGACTCCTTGCTGGCATCATCCGTGGCTTCTGCGACCTTCTGTCTCTTAGCTGGTGGCTCATCCGCGCTCGTTCCTTGACTGACAGCTGGCTCTGTCATTGAGACGTCTTCCTTGGCAGCTTGTTCTTCAGCGGCCGCGACAGCCTCGGCGACCTTGGCGACGTCTGGATGCTGCCATGTTGTGATGTGGCTACCATCCTTGAGGCTGAATGAATGAAGTTTACCTCCACGAGCGGCAAAGACAACGTCTCCGCAGACGTGCAGTCGGTTGTATGGAATCTTCATGCTGATCGCTAGCGTTTGCACCTTGACCCGAGCTGTCAGGGTTGGATGTAGCGGAAGATGTGTGGTGAGTTGGACGATGAGCCGTGATACTCATGCATCATATGAAAATTATCGAGCACTTTTGCCTGTCCAATTAACTAATACCAAATCCATCACCCATGGAGAGACAGCCAAAAGGCACTTTGCCGAACTGGGCACAACCACTGTCACAGAGGTACCATGTATCTATGCTTGATCTGAGCACCTAACTTCTCGAGCTGCAACACTGCAGAAATGCATCGCATTGGCGTACTTGTAATTTTTGTTCTTTTTAGTATGTCATAGGTTCTAACCTGTATTAATAACTAATGCACTTAATGCCAACAATTCGATTCCAATTGCCTCAGTTTACTACATTTCCTCCGTCAGCTTTGTTAAGTGCTCTGATAACAAGGGCGGTACCAGGCCTCGAGATAAGATACTTCTGATTTGTGGGTTATTAAGCATAGTCGAAGGTACTGTATGCCACTCACAAGTACCTCAACTCAACTGCAAAACGACAGCTTTTGCTCCACTTTTCAGCCAGCAGCTTCCGCTAGCACAAAAACGGCATAGCCCAAACAAGCCCTAGAAATTCCAACACACATTTTCGGTCTCAAATCCCGAAATCTCGCCCGTCGTCTTTTCTCGTTCACAACCTCTCCTCAACACCAACGAGATAATCATATTACCCCTGCCCTTAAATATCCTGCCTTCAGAAAAAAGAAGATATGGGGGCAGCAAGAACAAGGCCGGCTACTTCGACAAGCTGAAGAGCTTGCTCGAAGAGTATAAGTCCGTTTTCATCGTCACCGTCGACAATGTCAGCTCTCAGCAGATGCACGAGATCCGACACTCCCTGCGTGGTCAGGGTGTCGTCCTGATGGGCAAGAACACCATGGTAAGCACCTGATCGAGCCTCAATGAGCCATGCGCTCTGCTCCGGAATTGCCATGCTAACCGCGCTCGGTACAGGTTCGTCGTGCCCTCAGGACTTTCCTCATCGACTCTCCCGAGTACGAGCGTCTCCTGCCTTTCGTCAAGGGCAACGTCGGTTTCGTCTTCACCAACGCCGACCTGAAGGAGGTCCGTGACAAGATCCTGGCCAACCGTGTCGCCGCCCCTGCCCGTGCTGGTGCTCTCGCTCCCGCCGACGTCTGGGTCCCCGCTGGCAACACTGGTATGGAACCCGGCAAGACCTCTTTCTTCCAGGCTCTCGGTGTCCCCACCAAGATTGCCCGTGGTACCATTGAAATTACCACCGACCTGAAGCTCGTTGAGGCCGGTAACAAGGTCGGCCCCTCCGAGGCTACCCTGCTCAACATGCTGAACATCTCTCCCTTCACCTACGGTATGGGTATCGCCCAGGTCTACGATGAGGGTCAGGCTTTCGCTCCCGAGGTCCTCGACATCGGTGAGGAGCAGCTCCTGAAGACTCTTGGCCAGGCTATCACCACCATTGCCACCATCTCCCTGGCCATCAGCTTCCCCACTCTGCCCTCCGTCCTCCACTCTCTTGTCAACAGCTACAAGAAGGTCCTGGCCGTTGCCATTGAGACTGAGATCAGCTGGCCCGAGATTGAGGAGCTCAAGGACCGCATTGCCAACCCTGACGCCTACGCTTCCGCCGCCCCTGTCGCTGCCGCTGCTGACGCCGGTGCTGCCGCTCCTGCCGCTGAGGAGAAGAAGGAGGAGGAGGAGGAGGACTCCGATGCCGACATGGGCTTCGGTCTCTTGTATGTGCCTCCCATGTATTGCTGCCTAATAGAAATGCTAACAGCCCTCATAGCGACTAAACGATGTCAACTGTTCACGGTCCCGGGTCGTGTTTTAGGGTTTCGGTTACTGGGTTTGCGATTCATGGATCTTAAGGAAATGGTACATAGATCGCCTGCTCTTCGATTGAGCCTATGGCAGCGATCAAATCAACGACGACTGATGATGAAAACAACGAATTTCCCTTTGCTGTGCCTGTGGATTGATATGCTACCGCAATCTACCACCCACTCAACCTAAAACGTAAGTTATGATTTTTTCTTTTTCTATCCTTGGATGATTATACAAAATTTCAAGAGCTTTTTAACCCTGATATCTTCTGATGACACACAATCAACATTCTATGACACCAATTCTATTTTCATTGTTTATTGTTGCAATTATATATTGGGTATCGTTGCTAACTCATATTGAAAGGCTTTCTAGACGTGTTTCACCTACCATTGTACATGGATCCCTTCATCCACCTGCTGCCGCCTGCGGTGTTTGAGCCTCCATCATTCCATCTCCTAAAACTCGCTCGGCCATGCTAATCGCTGATGCTGGCAACCCTGCCAGCTTCGCAACTTTGAGTGCGTGACTTTGACGATTGATGCCCTTTCGTAGCTTGTGAATATACACGAATCCTCCATGCCCATCCTCTTCGATATCTGTGCAGTACATCTGCACAGCACCGCTTTCAGCGGCGCATAGTCCTTCAGCGGCCGCAAGCTCGACCACTCCGTGAAAGTGAGTTGCGAAGAGGGTGCGGCATTGGTTGACCGTGACCAAATGGTGTAGGCAGGCAAACGACACGGCCGCGCCATCTTCTGGTGTTGTTCCTCGCCCTATTTCGTCCATGATGACGAAAGAGCGTGCCGTGGCCTGCTTTAGAATATGTGCCGTCTCCAGCATCTCGACCATGAAAGTACTCTGGTCGCGGTACAAATTGTCCGCCGAGCCAACACGACTGAAGATGGCGTCCACGATGCCAATCTCTGCAAAGGATGCTGGCACATAGCATCCGACTTGTGCGAGAATGGTAATCAGGGCATTTTGTCGTAAAAACGTGCTCTTGCCGCCCATGTTTGGCCCAGTAATGAGCCAAAGACGGCCGTCGGACGGACTTCCCACGAGACAGTCGTTTTTACGAAGCTTCGCCCCTGTTCATAGAGACCTCCCTCAACCGTAGGGTGTCGACCGCCAATGATCTTGTGGCTTGTCGACATGTTGAGCTGAGGTCGAACGAGGTTCTGCGCAACGGCGAGCTTCGCAAAGGAGGTTGTGATATCCAACTCATCTAGCACGGCAGAGTTGCGGCGCAGCTTGACAAGGTTTAAGACGACGTGCTCGCGCAGTGAGTGAAAGACGCGCTGCTCCTCAGCGCGGATCTGGCACCGGACTTGGTCAAGGCGCTGGCCTAGGGATGTCCATTCTGGTAGATGAAACGACCTCGTACTGCGGCTTGATGACAAGGCCCTGTACTCCAATGTAGTCTTCATATCTTTGCCCTTGATGTGGGCAATATGGCCTAGACCAGGCGTCCAGCGAAGAGTGAGGCTGGATGCTCCAAGCCGTTCGCGTAAGGTGTCGCCTAAAGTATCCTTTTCTTCTAGCAAAGTAGCGTGCTCTGCGTGTAGTTTCTTAAGTCGTGGGCTAGCAGCGGGCTTCATAACCCATGCTTCGCTGTCCTCGGCATAGTACGCCTTGATGGAAGTAGGAGGACGACTGCGTTTCCTTTAGGTAGAACGGAGGCGTCTTCCTGCGAACCCTCGGAGCTTACAATGTCTTGCGCTAGGGCGATCATCTGGTTGGCCTCTGAGTCCTCAACCTCGTGCTGGTGGATAATGCCTTCCTCGTCTATGGCATCCTTGATGCGCCGCGCGAGCTTCAAAGGCTCCGCCAGGCTTACTCGTGACGCCAGTGAAGAGAGACAGTCTGACGCTTCAATGTCGGCTTGTGCTGCCGATGCCTCTTCAAGGAGCGCAACAATGTCTCCTGTGGCGCGAATTGTACTGGCCAGGCCGAGGAGATCATCTGCGTCGCCTCTCCCCAGAGCAAATTTTTGCACTAGGCGCTGCGAATCATGAGAGCGCCGAAGCAATTGAATGAGCGCATCGCAGAGATCTTCCGCCGCTATGAAGCGGGCTACAAGGTCTTGCCTAGCATTGATTACCTCGAGAGATGTAGAAGGCGAGCTGAGCCATTCGTTGAGCAGTCTAGCACCGCTCTTTGTGACAGTGCGCCGAATGGCATGCAACAAGCTACCCCGGAAGAAACCATCTCGAATAGTCTGCTTAATTTCTAGGGCTCTCAAGCTATTCTTATCAATATTCATAATCTGCATGTTTTCATGGCGCATTGGAGGCTGCAATTTCATGCTCATGCCCTGAAGCCGTTCCTTGACATAGGTAAGGACTAGCCCGCCAGCGAGTATTTCCTCTCCAGTGAAATTCTTGCTGGCTGCCTTGGGAATTTCTGATTCAAGCAAGGGCGTCCATTCCGACAAGGCGGTCAGCTTGCCATGAGACGAGTACGTGATAAGGTGCTTGTCCTCGGCAAGGATTGCAAATATGTCGTGATCCTGCTGTGCCTCCAAGTCTTGGTCAAGGACTACCTCGCGCGGACCAATACGCGACAGAATAGACGACAGTGATGCCAAAGTCGTCGACTGCGTGTAGAAGTGGCCTGTGGAGAGGTCAAGCCATGCCAGGCCGAGCGGTGCAGGCTCGACAGGTGGCGCTTGGGTGGCATGATCTGAAGGCACAACGTCTTTATCTGTGCTATTAGCTTGCCCAACGTGGATGGCCATGACGTAGTTATTGGCATAAGGATCCATGAAATTCTCATCAATAAGTGTTCCAGGTGTGATAATGCGGGCGACACGACGGTCATGCATCAAGCCGCCTGATTTGATCTTGTCAGCGGCATCATTGGGGAACTCCTCAGCAATGGCGACATAGCGATTCAGGTCTTGGACCAAGATCTTGAGGAAGCGATCTAACTGGAAGAAGGGGAACCCGGCCTATAGTCACCGTGTTAATGAAACATACGATAGTTCAGAGATGAAGTTGGGTTTCCCTACCATGGGTACTGGGCCAGCATTGGTCTTTTTCGAAGCTACCTTGAGGTTTAACAGGGGCCATACTCATCAGCATGCTCGAAGTACAACTCGTAGAAGCCGCCGACACGGGTCAAAAGAACACAATTGTGGAATTTCTGCATGTTCCGTCGTGCCTGGAGCACGACAGTAGGATAAGCTGGCTCATCAGGTTCTACTTGAACTGGTGGAGGAGGCGCATCTAAGGCTCCCTGGGGCAAGTCAGATAGTTTGATAGTAGTTTTGGTCTTCTTGCCCTGAAGCTGGGTGACCACCGCAAAGGATGGCCGGAGCAAGGATACGCGGCATGGAAATGCAGCAAGGCTTGAGCAAGGTAACGAGGCTAGAGGACGGCTGGGCCGTCGAGGAGGAGCAGGTATGCTGCGGAAGCCTGTTGGCCGAAGCATAAAGATTGCCGTTTCCGGAAAGCACAGGACTAGTCAAGACTGTGGGTGTGGCGAGGTGAAAGGGAGAGACGTGGCACTAGCTTCATGGAGATTTTCATGCAGGATGAGATGCTAATTGCCCGATTGTTGTCCTGGGTGCTGTGCTGTGTCGCGGTGGTGATGTGTTGGGTGTGTGGATGGGATGGTTGTTAGAAATCAAATTTAGCAACCAAACAAATTGCTTTGTTTTGGACGTGGTTGGAGGGTACCAGGCGGGCGGGTGTCGGGTACGAAGGTGTGGCGGGAGCGAAAGGGAAAGGCAAGGTACTTTGGTGCAGGCGCATGTACCAGGCTAACCAACGTATAGCAGCATACTATAGTACCTTTGGTTAGACGTCGTGTGCATGTTTGTGCATGGATGGGCTGATTGGCAAAACCTCGCCTCCTCAAAGAAACCTCAGCTGTTGGCAGCAATGAAGGACAACCAACGTCAAGGCTAGATCTGGAACTTGGGCAGCATGAACCCATCATGAGCTGGTCTTGGAGGCAGCGTGACATCAGCTCCATGCTTCTCCCAACTTGCCGGGCGTGCTGAGGTGGCCAGAGGCTAGACCTGCCAGTGTGGGCCGATGTTGCTGAGCGACTCACGCCATTCTGGATCCGCCGCCGCATCTCATCAGCAGACGGGCATCAGCCATAGGCCACCATGGCCATGCCATATGGCCTGCCTGCGCCTGGATATATCTATCTAAGGGGCACCTGCGGGGACACAGGCCAAGGGGCCGATACCGTTGCATCTGGACGTCCATCTGCTGCACTGCGACTTTCATCCCCGGCCAACCTCGCATGCAACGCCACGTTGTTCTAAAACATTAAACTGTATAAGCCAGCCGAGGCCATCCTGAGATTGATCTTGCCGACTTACTTACTTACTTACTCACTCACTTCCTTGCCTTCTCAACTGCTCGCTCTCCCCATGGCTCGCTTCATGGAGCAGCCGGCAACCCTCCCACCTACCCCTAATCCTACCGTACCCAAGTTCCCGAATCCAGAGAGCTTCTTCTTCACGGGAACCTCCACTAGACGGCCGACGCCCGTTGATCCGAGAACAAAACTCCCGAAGCAACAGGCATCTCCTCAGCTTGGAACTACACCGCCATCTCCATCAACTCCCATCACGCCGCACTTTCCGCCCTTGGCTGGTGTTCATGTAGACCCCAAGCTTTACCCTCTTGTTGCCCGCGTCGCTGCCTACTACCAGCACCGATGTGAAGCCATCGTAGGCTTTCAGCAACAGCGTTGTATGGCTTGGGCCAACATCCAACGGCAAAAGTATCTCGACATGATGCAAGGGTCAAAGTTGGTCGTGGCTTGGTATATACGAGATCGTATCCAGCGAAGGCGGCGGCACCAAAGACGCAAGTTTAACTCCGGCCTGCGAGATCGCGCTACTCAGACGAGACACACGAAACAAGATACAATCTCACACTGGGTATCACAGATCTCCGAGATCTCGGTGCCACCCGATCAGCTTCTGGCCAGTCCTATGCAGGACAAGGAAGAGGCCGAGTTCACCCTCGATCAGTGTAAGCCGCTAGACCAGGAGTCGAAGATGCTGCAAACAGCCGACGCCTTGATTAAGAGCCAGGCCAGCAAAATCGAGCTACCAGTCTTGGGCGTCTTGGACCTGAGCGAGAGCGACCGTGAAAGTGAGGGTACAAGCATCGGGAGCGATGAGGATTCTATGGATTTTGATGACACCACAGGCGAGGACATATACGATTCGGACGAAAGAGATGAAGAAATCGTGACCTCCGCCAAGGAGACGAAAGGATAATGGGTCGTGAAGGGAGGTTGCTATGGAGTATCTGGATTGGAGTTTGACTGGCGTTCATCAGGTTAAGCACCAAGGCGGTTCAAGCCCTTTTAGTGCTGAGTATAGGAGTTTTCTGGTTGCACATGTTACATGTTACATACGACCGATCTTGCACCACGAGAGATGAAATGCATCTTACCAGTATATGGTTAATTCAATATGGAATTTAAAAGCTGCAAGAAGTGCAATGTGATGCTTCTCAATTTAGTAGCAAGGTGAAGACCCCATGTTAGAGCCATAACCCCATGTCTTCAGCTCACCACATCTTGGTCTTTGGCTGCGTGTCTTGTACGCCGCAATGTCTCACCGACAAATATCCCAGTATGAGAAGTCGGCAGATCCAAGTCGCGAACAACGGTTTCAACAAGCTCAGAAGCATTCTGCCGGAACATCGCTTACGACACTTGACCTTGACCCGAGACATGAGCTTTTCGAAGCGCTGCGTGATCCATACGGGTAGCAGCATGAGACTATATCACCAGAATAACCGCGATGCGACTGTTTCTTCCATGACGACTTGGACGGGCACGAGGTCTCAAATATTGAAATCTGGTTGCGGATGATCGGCCGAAGGTGTCGAGGATGCAACTCTGCATTACGTTTCAAGGTACCTCGGGAAGAGGGCAATGGCACCTCGCGTATGCTTCCTTCCTCTTCCGTGCTTGTCATTGCAATTCTCCGCATCTTCTGGGGCCATCAGCTGCTCTTCTTCATCCTTTAGCATATACCTTTGTTTTGTTTTGTTTTTCTTATCCTTGACAACTTGCACGCACACCGACTCGGGAGTTACAGTTACTTTTGGGGTTCCTTGGTTGTCCCTTTTGTTCTTGTTTGAATTCTCTACCCTTTCATGCATACTCACCTGACATCTACAGCATCATCATGAGGTGCGTGGGTACCCAGAATCCTTTGGTCCCCTCTCATCGCACGACCTTGGGCCTTTCCTCCATCTCAACCCAGGCGATCCTCAGCTCTTCAACAGAGCGGTGGTGGTTGTTAGCGCCAGCCATCCCCGCAAGCCATCCCAAGCAATCCCCATGACGGTTCCACCCTTGCATATCATGGTGCATCCGCCCGCCTGCTTATTGGACACACGCGCACACCCCTTGGAGTCTCCGCCCGGGGAAAGCTTGGAGCTTGGAGCTCGGAGGGCTGCAGCAACACACCCAAGACACCCCTCCCTCTCCCTCCTCCACCCCGAGCTACAGTGGGCGGAGGCACCGTACCTGAGTAGTCGAGCTTACATTAACCTGCGTCACCTGGTTCCTGTCTCTGCTTCTGCATTTGCCTCTCCCTCCATCTCTCTCGCACACACGATTCCACCTTTATATACTTCAATCCCCGCTCCTTGTGGAAACGGAACAGCTCACACAAATACTTGAGCAGTGACAGCGATAGCAGCTTCGAATTGCTCCCTCATCGCCCTCTGCTTGCCCCCAGTACCTCACATCCGCCGCCCAGCATCACCAGCTTCTTCACAAGCTGCGTCGTATGTCCAATCGCTCAGCACCCCAGCACCCGGATACACCGTCAGCGCCGAAGCTATGGGGAGGCGCTGATACCAGAGCTCCGAGCTCTTACCCGGTCTTCGCCGATAAGCCTGTCGGCGTGCCCAAAGCTAGTATCCTCAAGGGCCGGATCGAGCCATTCTATAAGCCAGGGCAATACGACAAAATCAACCTGCTAGCGTACGTTCACTCATACGTCAATTGGCCGTATTTTCTCTTCCTTCGTCCGACCTGCTAATGTTCATTCCAGAAATTTGTATAATGCCACCTATTCCGGCAAGCCCCACGTCAAGTTGTTTGTATGGGATGCCCCAGGCACGGAGCGTCCCACCTTCGACGAGGCAGTTTCCAATGAGTTCAAGGAAACCAATGTTGGCGCTTCCTTTGGGCCTTCGTGGTCCACCCACTGGTTCAAGGTCATCCTGACGATACCTGACGAGATCAAAGACGAGGAGCTCATTGAGCTTCAATGGGATGCTAACAACGAAGGTCTCGTTTGGACAGAGGACGGCAAGCCCC
The DNA here is from genome assembly GCA_020081605.1 of Albifimbria verrucaria. Taxonomy (NCBI): domain Eukaryota; kingdom Fungi; phylum Ascomycota; class Sordariomycetes; order Hypocreales; family Stachybotryaceae; genus Albifimbria; species Albifimbria verrucaria. The sequence goes on from JAHREC010000049.1 coordinate 1,875,633, forward strand.
TCCAAGGACTGACAGGTGGTGGCGAGCGCATTGAGTGGATCATACCCAAGAGCTTCCGCGATGGAAAGGAGCACACCATATACATCGAGATGGCCTGCAATGGCATGTTCGGCAACGCCCCGGATGGACAAACTAGTATTGCGCCCCGGACCCGAACAGGTACTTTACCTTGGGCAAGGCCAACATTGTGGCTGTCAATGTCCCTGCCCGTGGACTCTACTTTGACATGTGGGAGCTCGGTGATGCTGCCCGAGAACTGCCCGAGAACTCTGCTGAGCAGAACCTTGCTCTTACCACGGCCATGAAAATCATCGACACATTCCAAGTCAATGACCAGGACTCCATTCTTAAATGCCGAAAGCTGGCTCAAGCGGTTGTCGGGCCTGATGTTGATTCTCACCGCGTCTACGAGGTAGGCAAAGACCCTGTCGTATTTGGCATTGGCCACTGTCACATCGACACCTGTTGGCTTTGGCCCTGGGCCGAAACAAAGCGCAAGGTCTGCCGTTCTTGGTCAAGCCAGTGTGATCTCATGGATCGATACCCTGAAGCCCAATTTGCTTGTTCGCAGGCTCAGCAATTCAAGTGGCTCAAACAGTACTACCCTGAGGCTTTCGATCGTGTCAAGAGAAAGGTCAAAGAGGGCCAGTTTCATCCTATCGGTGGCAGCTGGGTTGAGCATGACACTAATATGCCCAGCGGTGAATCGCTCGTCCGTCAGTTCTTTTACGGCCAACGATTCTTCGAGGCTGAGTTTGGCGCACGATGCCGTACCTTCTGGCTGCCTGACACCTTTGGGTATTCTAGTCAGCTGCCCCAACTTTGTCGCCTGGCCGGCATGGACCGCTTCATGACGCAGAAGCTTAGCTGGAACAACATCAACAACTTTCCCCACACTACTTTCATGTGGGTGAGTCCTGATGGCAGTCAAGTCATTTGCCACATGCCACCATCAGAAACGTATACTGCTGAAGCCAACTTTGGGGACCTGAGGAGAAGCATCACGCAGCACAAGACAATGCAAGTTGATAGCTCATCGCTATTGGTCTTTGGTAAAGGCGACGGCGGAGGTGGCCCAACATGGCAGCATTTTGAGAAGCTTCGCCGCTGCGCTGGCATCAGCAACACCCTTGGCGCCATTCCAAAGCTGAAGCTTGGTCTTAGTGTTGATGACTTCTTTGATCGACTTGCCCCGAAGGCCAGCGAATTCCCTACATGGTATGGAGAACTCTACTTCGAGCTTCACCGAGGAACCTACACTACGCAGGCCAACAACAAATACTACAACCGAGCGGCTGAAATGATGCTTCGTGACGTCGAGCAACTCGCGACATTTGCTTCTATCAAGGATAAAGCCTACAAGTACCCCACCAAAGACATCGATGATATGTGGGAGGCTGTCCTGCTTTGTCAATTCCATGACTGCCTCCCTGGCAGCTCCATCGAAATGTGCTACGATGATTCGGACAAGGTATGTTAAACTCAATGCTTGTGCTGTACATGAGATCCTTCGACTAACAGGGGCGCCAGCTTTACGCCGAGGTGTTTAAGAAGGGGAGAAACTACTGAAGGAGCTGTACAAGACTTTGGGGTTGTCAACTTCAAAGACAGACGATTCTCATGAGCAGGTTGCGGTTAACACTTTGCCGTGGCACCGCAAGGAGATTGTAGAAATCTCCCCTACTGAAGTTGCCGTGGCATGCGGTGATGGCCAAGCTCTCAAGCTCCGCAAGTTCAAAGCGCAAGACGATAAGCCTGCTGTTTCTGTCACTGAAACAGGCGAGGACCAATTCGTGCTTGAGAATGATCATCTCCGCGTTGCAGTCGAAGGAGGGTCCATCACATCACTCTACGACAAGCTTAACGACCGTGAGGTTCTTGAGAAGGGTGGTCAGGCTAACAAATTCGTGATCTTTGATGATATTCCCTATACTGGCAAGCCTGGGATGTCGAAGTGTACCATCTGGGTACACGCAGGCAGTTGGAATATGGAAAGACAAAGATTGCCGAAAAGAAACCTCACTGTGTCACCCTGGTCACCGAAATCAAGATCAGCGAACACAGCTCTTTGAAGTCATATATCACTTTGACTGCAGCGCTAAAGGGCCAGACGTCCCAGGTCGACTGCACGGCTATTGTGGATTGGCATGAAAACTCAAAGTTCCTCAAGGTCGAGTTTCCCGTCAATGTCGTCAACACCGAAGCCTCTTATGAAACAGCATACAGCATTACCAAAAGACCAACTCATTACAACACCAGTTGGGATATGGCCAAGTTTGAAGTCTGCTGCCACAAATTTGCAGACCTGTCTGAGAACACCTATGGTGTCTCCATTCTCAATGACGGTAAATATGGCTTTGCAACAGCTGGCAAATTGATGAGACTTTCATTGTTGCGTTCTCCAAAGGCTCCTGATGCCAATGCGGACATGGGACGTCACACTATCCGTTGGGCCATTCTTCCCCACAAAGGTCCTCTATCTTCTACCACTGTCAAGGCGGCATATGCATTCAACAGCCCTCTCAAGGTTGCTTCGGCTCCTTCTGTTGTTTGTGAGTCTCTCTCGAGTGCTCCTATCAAGTTGGTCAGCGATGACGGATTCGACTCGATTGTATTGGACACCGTCAAACGAGGCCATGACGACGAAGATGTCAGTCGACAAGACGGTCTTCGTGTTCAGGACGGCCATAGCGTTATTGTGCGCGTGTACGAGGCTTTGGGAGGGCACAGCCGCGCCACCATCAAGACTAGCTTTGATATTGTCAGTGTTACCAAAGCAAACATTCTTGAGGATGATCTAGAGGATGTGTCCAGCGAGAACAATCAATTCTCCATCAAGCTCAGACCATTCGAAGTTGCAACATACAAGCTTCGACTTTAGGGAAGCAAGGGGTGAGGTACGTTTGCCAAGACGTGAGGCTTGAAATCGTCTTGAGTTTCTGAACTTTGGGTATGTAAGTACGGAACAAGTTGGGATGATGTGCTCAGTAGTGCAGGCATACCATACAGACGGCGCGGGTGAAATTGGACCAGCAACTCCTTGCGAGGGGATCAATGGAGATAGGGGTTGTACAAGAAACCTGGTAGCACTTTCAAATGACAATTTTATACAAAATCGTAAGACCGTATGTCCAATGCACAGTGAATATTCTCAATGAGTATCATGAAGTTCTATAAATCCCCATTAAAGACGCCTTCAACGCCAATGCTCCAATAAATGAAATGTACCAATAACAGGTTGATTGAACCCAGGTAGAAAAAACAGACCAGGAAGAAACCACACACGGCTCTGCTATCGCACACACAAAGCTTTTCAGACTATCCTACACCCTGTCACCCTTTCCAAAAGATTTAGGACAAAACAAGTTTTACTCGGAATCCTCGGGCAGCTCCTCAATCACCTTCTCGACCATCTCGATCAGTTCGCTGATGTCGGGACGTTCGGCGGGCTCGACCTTTAGACACTGGCGAACAACCTCACGGATGGGCTCACTGATCTGGACCGTCTCGGCGGCGTTGCTCTGGGCATCAGCGGCGCGGGGCCGCATGCTGTTGGTGCGTTTGACGCCGGCAGGGCCCTCGTCAGGAAGCGCCAGTCGCCGCCGAGGACACAGAGGCTGAGGGTGCCACCAGTCTCATCGGAGCGCATCTCGAAGGGGACTTGCCGACGAGGCAGGCGTAGAGAGTGCAGCCGAGGGACCAGATGTCCGTCTTGGTGTCGATGACGGAGCCATTGCGGACGTCGAAGAGCTCGGGGCGCGGTAGGGCATGGTGGAGTGCTCGGCGGCCGTGTCCTGGATCTGCAACGCGAGAGACTGGGAGGTGACGGGGATCGGGGAGGGGGCGACGGAGCCCAGGTCCATCAGGATGGGCGCGGAGCCGGAGTCGTCAATCATGATATTACCTAGAAGGAGAATTTGGTTAGCATATGTAAGACTCAAGGACAGGGTGTGTATGCGTGTCCGTACCTGGCTTGATGTCGCGATGCGCATATGATTGTATCTTGCGGCCCTCGCTGATCTGGTTCTCAGACTCCATCAATGGCCTCTCCTGTTCGCCTTCCTCTTCCTCTTCGGTCCGCTTGCCGCGGGTCCTTCCAGCAGGGCCAGGCTGGTCTTCCTCGCGACCCATCTCCATGCGCTCGACAGGGGCACGGTACTCGTGCATGGCGCGCAGAGACTTGCAGACGCCGAGGAAGAGCACCATGAGGCGGCGCTCGGGGAAGTGTGAATGGTTGACGAGGTTGGCGTTGATCATGTCCTGCAGGTTGCCGCGACGGAAGTAGGGCAGCAGGATGTAGACGGTCTTGGTGGTCTCGTCGGCGCCGCGCTCAGTGGCCACGGCATGGTCGTAGGCGGAGATGATGGTGGGGACGTGGGCGAAGAGGCGGTAGGCGTCGACCTCACGCATGGCCTGCTGGACGGACTCGGCGCCGAAGGGGCAGCGGATCTTCTTGAGGGCGAAGAGCTCATGGGTGGACGTGTCCTCGACGAGGTAAACGTAGGAGAAGCCGCCCTTGAGGGAGATGTCAGCATGGAATAGTATAGCGACAATGCCGGCCGAATACATACCTCGCCGAGCAGGCGCTGGATCTTGAAGCTCCGGTTGTTGATCTTCAGGGTGGGCGAGCCGGGGAAGCAGTTCAGGCAGTTCCCGAAGGAGTAGAAGAGGTCGAGGAAGATTTGCGCCATGGCGAAGAGAGAAGTCACGGAGTGACAAAAATACAAGAAGCGGTCGCGATGAAGATTGAAGTCGCAGGCCTGAGCAATACCAGGGCTATGTTGTAAAACGAGGCCCAGAATCGAGTGACAGACCAGCACGGGGGAGCGGGATGCGACGAAGAGATGAGGCGAGAAGACGTCGCTCGTTCGCTGGCGCTCAATTGACAAGCACTGTGCCAAATATATTGGGGGCCCTTGGATGCGGACGGGTGAACGGAGGGGGCGGCGCAGGACGTTTTTGTTTGCTGGACGATGCTTCGTGGTTGGAGGTTTCGGGAGCAGGTAAGCCGAGCTATGCTGATCTAAGCTGGTGTGGTGTGGGTGTGGTGTGGCATGTCACGGAACGGAAGGAGCGTAACGGGAAGCCAAATAGGGTACAGATTACTTACAGTACCTTGGGTACATTGCCTACGTACTCTGTACTGTGGTACCTGCCGACATACCTGACCTCCCGCTGTAGTAGGTAAGCGCCATGCCTTACGGGCATCGAATGGGGACGCCACGTCACGCCACGCGACAAGTCCCCTGGAACGAGGACAGCGGGTGGGGCGGTGCTCGATGCTCCCTCTGCCCCCTGGTATTCGTACTGCTGCTAGACCTGTACCAGCCCCAAGACCCAATATCCCAAGCCCCAAACCACCACACCCCAGGCCCCTGGTCCCAGTCCTAGCTAGCCCCAGTCCCAGCAATTCCCTCCCCCATGCGACCCGGAATCCCCATTCTCACATTTGTGTCTAGGTAAAGTAGATAGGCGCATCGCCTGAATTAGCAAAGACACGGGTACCTAGAATCCCTTGCTGGAGCACCATGTCCTGTCGCCCGAAAGCCAGCAACTGGCCGTCTACCTCCAGTATTTTCTTGTCTATATCAGTCCCCTACCAAATATTTTTCGTAACAAACCCCAGCTCTTCCAGCGCATCCCCAATCAACAGGCTTCACGGCTAACCTCAGCTAGCACTCAGCTCGTGTCACGTGCAAGCCCCAATGACAACAGTCCTCCCTTCACCATATATCCCTAATCGGGTAACCCGCAGCTACAAGTGATTGGGAAAAAAAGACTTCAAAGTCGCGAAACTGTTATCAATAGCATGTCCTTCCATCCTCCGAACAAGTCTCAAGTATACTTATAGATGTTGGTAATTTCATCATAAGCCCACCATGTCATCCACTGGTGGCAATCGCAATGTCCTGCCTAAAGACCTGCTGGAACTCCAGCTAGGCCAGGTCGATCTGCTCATGGCCATGTACGCCTCAGACGATGCTGTATCCCTCGACGACGCCTCACTCAACCTACTCGAGCAGCTACGGGACTGGTGTGAAAGCGATGTTTCTGCTGCACCGGAATTGTCTCACTCTGCCATATCCTTGCTCTTAGCTCTCGATCTGTCCGATCAAGACAGCTCTTCGCCCTCCAGCGACTCTTTACAGCTTGACATCTCGGTCCCCGTAATACAGGACCCCCAAAACTCAAACGCAGAGGCTCCCACAGAGCCGCCCCGGCCAAGGTCAGGGTACGGCAACCATCGTGGATGAGCAAAGCAGAGGCAGCTTCCTTGACCGCCGATATTGCCCCTGGCGAAGACGTCTTAACCATAATCGAGCACATCAAAGAGGCTGCAGCTCTCCACCTATCTACCTCTCGCCAGCCCTCCCAATCTAGCGCACTGCCGAGCGAGGCATCCAAGTACGCCGATGAGCCCACCGTCCGCGTCTGGTTCTACTTCCCTCCATCAGCACACGCTCCAAGCGTGACGACATCATCAACTACGGCCCCGTCTACGGCTTGACCGGTTTCCTCCTCGCTGGGAAGCCAGGAATTCTGTGCCTCGAGGGAGGCTCACGTGCCATTGATGACTACATGAGGTTTATCAAAACGGAGAGCTGGGGAGATATACCGCCGCAGCATAAGAAAGTTAGTGAGCGCCACCGAGAGGCTGGGCCTTGCCTTAAGCGTGCATTTACAGGCATGCAGGAAATCACAGACACGGTCGGTGAGAGGCGAGGAGAGAGAGCAAACCGAAACGACATGAAAGCCTTTGAAGCGTGGCTGGTAGATAACGGACTTGGTGATGCCTTTGGGAAAATTCTTATATAGCAAACCGGCATAGTTCCGGTATGTTCTACTTTAGCCACTACTCCCTTTCCTTTCATCTGTGCTCCAACCCCAAGATATCCCTGAAAAACGTATTTCCCGTCTATGCATACACAGCAGGGTTTTTTGAGCTAGTGCTGCCCTTTAAACTACATTCCGAGGCGCTATAGTTTTGTGTAAGTTCTGACAGTGCTGCAGTGGCACTCCTTTCCCTCAAATTATGCTCAAGTCAACCTTCTTGATTCGCTTACTTCGGATCCAGTGATCCAGAGATGATGCTCGCATGCTTCCTCGTAGCAATTGCTACCAATCGCCCAAATAGGCCTTCATATTCATACAACTTTGATTCGTGTGGCATTTTCTGCCATGCTGTTTCGAGATATGGCGCTAATACGCACTTCTCGCGGCAAATCGAAAAAGAAACCAACAAAACCTCCTCTCCCCACATACTAACAGATACCAGTGATATTCCATCCCGTAGAAAGCATATACTGATGGTCTTCATAATTGCTCAAGAGAGCAGGTTCCGCAGCGAAGGACTAGCACTTGCACCGCTTGTCGGTCGGTTCTCTGGAGGGCGTGAAGCCAGTGGAACTGTAGCTACCGGAGGATCACGCGGGGGCGGAGGACCACTTCTCGAACCCGGAGGACTGCCGTGTACACCTGGATAAGGTGGTGGTCTTTGTGCATGAATACCATGTGCGAATCCATCAGCTCTAGGCGGCGGCGGAGGCGGAGGCGGCGGCGGCACACCGTTGCTCAACCCATGTGGCGGCGCTCCTGGCCCCGGAACTCCAAAATGAGGCGGTACATATGGGGTGGCGGAACAGGTCCGTTTAGGCGCCTTGGAGATGAAGGCATCCCATTGACGTAGGGCTGGGAAGGCGGCGACTGTTGGTGATTTACCAGGCCAGGCCCTGCTGGCGGCGGTCCAGACATGGTGGGAGGTCGGAGAGAGGTGAGGCTGGTCATCGGCGGGCCATTCGGAGGCGGGCCATTGAGCAGTCGGGGCGGTGATCCATGCTGACTTCCAGGCCGGTGGCTCCAGTCGTTGTATGGCCCACGACTAGGCAACGGAGCTGGTGGGTATGGTTGTGCTGGCGGGCCTGGTCGAGGCGCCACCGCATGAGCCCCATGAACCGGTGCTTGCATCGGAGGTGGCGCGGCATGAGGTGGTGCGGCATGGGGTGGTGGGTGTTGTGGCCACGCGTGTGCAGGTGGCCGTCCATCCCTATGGCCATCACGATAATCAGCCAGAGGCACCTGTGATGGACTTTGCAATGGCGGTACTGATGTAGCAATGCTCGGTTCTCCAAGTATAGGTCTTGGTCCTTCCGGAGCAGTGGCAGGTGCCCACGGACGATGTACGTTTGGTTGCGGTGTGCGGTGCGCTTTTCGACATTTGTGACACTGGAATCTTCTCTGCTCCACAAACTTCTGAGCTTCTGAGCCAATTGATCCATAATGGCCATTGGTGAGCTCCCGCTTCTGAGACTTGTCGATTGGCCACCATTTCGGGCTGACATCGATGCCACAAGTGATGCAGACCTTCTCCCCAGGCTGCTGCGCATCCGAAGCCAGATCTGCATCCTTGGTGTTGGGCGCTACTTCGGTTGTCCCGTTTGGCGCCGCTGTACTTGAAGCTGTCCCGGTCGCTGTCGCTGGTGTTGGTGCTGCTGTGGCTGTGGGCAGCAATTTCTGATGTCCGTTTTGAACTGGTGTGCCTGACATCTTCGCTGCCATCATCATCAGGTTTGCCTTTCGTACTGTGCCTGTCAATGTAAGATCCGCCTGCTTATAATTCTGTACGTAAAGCTGCAGCGCATTCAATCCAGATTCGTTGACAATATCGTGCATTCGATGGATTATGGCCTTCGTCGGGATGTGATCTTTACACCATACGGCAGCCGACATGGTCCCGCTTTCTTCGTTCACAGTCACAATATTAAATTGATCTCGCCTGGAACTCTTGACAGGGGTGATCTCGAAGCCCAAGAGATGGCCTTGCTGCCGGGCACACTCGACGTGAACTATACGCATGTAAGCTAGCGTTTCCGCAGGTTATAGGTCGGAACTTACGTGGAATACGGCATTGGTGGCAATAGACGCAAGCCCCTTCCTTTTTCTGGCAGGCCTGGCAAGTCTCGTCGTATCTTGATCGCGGGATTGAGGGAATGCCTTCTGAAGGCTCCATGACTTTGGCATTGCCAAATTTGACTTCTGGTGTCCACACTGCGCATGTTACGTGGACCCAATTGTTATCAGCCGTACGTTTCAAAGGCTCTCGAGGATTGACTGGACGATTCATGTCTTCTTGCTTCTTTCGGAAATAATCGGCTGCTTTTCGAGCTTGCTGAACCTCCATCTTCTCTCGTTCACGATCCTTTTCAGACATCTTTTTCTTGTGGTGGGTAAGCTTTGGCTGATCAATGAAATCATGCTCCGTGTGCTCCACAGGACAGAGAACACATTTGTAATGCTAAGCCATGTCAGTAAGCGCCTCACCGTGCATTCTTCGGTACAACTTACAATTGAAACCTGGGGCTTTTGTCATTGGAACACATTTCGCAGGTCCATTTAGCTTGATTACGGTTGTCCATGACCCCATAGCAGTTACGGTGCACCGTTAACCTGCATTCTCGACACGACAGGTGTTGATCTCCCAAAGGCTCCATCTGATTGCAGATGGCACAAGGGAGAGTTCGAGGCTTCGGCATATCGGGAGCAGCTGGTGCGGTATCCACAAGCTTTTCCTTCTTTTTGGATGTTGTGCCAACGCCGGAAGCACTGCCAGCGTCTGATGAGGCGGCTTCTGGCTCCTTCTCTGGTGCGCCCTTGAGCTTCTTCCGCGGCGGTTCTTGAGCAGCTGGAGTGGCTGTGCTTGCAGGGGTCGAGGCTCGGTCAGGCGTAACATAGCCCATGTCTTGAGCAGCCTGCAGTTCTCTGATAAGCTCTTCGTCTTGCTTGCGCTTCCAGGCTCGACCACTTCCTTGTCCAAGCTTTTTGTGACTTCGTCCACATCTTCCCAGCGGATAGCATAGCGTCTCCATAGCTCTGCGCAACGACGACATAGCGCGGCCACAGATTGGCTGCCCTTATCCTTGTTTGCCGGTTTGGCAGAGTTGTCGGTGACCACACCTTGAGCAGCGTTCGGTGCCCGCCTCCATTGGCGAGAATTGGTTGTAGAGCAGAACAAGCACATGAAACCCCGCTTCTTCTCGGCCGCTTTTGAAGTGTCAAAGGCAGAGTCGTCGTCATCATCGGCAACATCATCAGCGAATTTATTTGCAGCTGCCTCTGCTCGCTTGGCTTCTTTCTTGCCCTTTCTACCTGGGTAATTACCCCAAACCTGCTGGCCACGCTCCGTCTTTTTCCATGTGTAGTAATATCGAACCACCTCACCAGGGCTCAAGGTTTTGACATGTTTCATGACTAGGTGGAGTTCCGAGCCATATTTGGAGATGCCTTCTTCGAATTTCTTCTGCTCTGCTGGCAACAGGCTTGGTTCCTTGAAAATTATGCGATCTGTCTCTGCAAGATTCTCAAGTGCGCTCTTGGGGTCCAGCTTGTTCCGGTACAGAGTTTCCACTGCGATATCCTGAAGATTGGTTGAGCGCTCGGGAGGCTCAATTTCTTTGCCATGCTTTTGGCTTTGGACATGTATTCGTTGATTTTCTCTGTTGAGATGACATCAGGCGGGGAGGTTTCCATAGAAGGGTTGCCGTGCAGTTAGGATCGGACTCGTCGTGGTCCTCGCCACGCGCCACATATCCTGGAGGTTGGTCCTGGATCCATGGCGGCCTTTGACCACGGCGGGCTTTCTCAGCCTCTTGAGCTGCCATGGCCTCCTTAGACAGTTTGCCATCCTTTTGCCACCCTTTTTAATTTCTAGAGGCTTCACATATTGAACCGGCTGACCAGGCCATGCACCAACATTGGCCTGATGCCTAGGTCCTATACGGGTGCTAGCGCGAGGATAAATCCGATCATCATAGTCAAGTGCATCCTCGGGTTTGCAGTGCATGCCGAGGTAACGGTAGGGCCAGAGGCTGGCCTGGTATATCTGTTCAGCCGTCCCTTGGTGATGGCTATTGTCATCTTCAGCCGGGCTCGTGCGACCAGTGTTGATTGCCTGCGCATCTTCTTCGTCCTCATCGAGGAGCTCATCCTCTTCGACATCGTCCCCATGAGGATCGTTTACGTTGGGTGTGTGACGAGCCTCGAGCTTGCGTTCTTGGGCACGACTACAAGCCGCGCATGACCATGCAAACCCGCGAGAAGGTTTCTTCAGTAAGGGCGGCCTTACACAGTTCATATGATAGGTGTTATGACAGACGGCACAGTCAACCGAGTCATTGCTGCTGGGTGGTTAGCCAGGTGCCGTCTCGCCGTATTACTGGCAAACACAAGTGTGGATTGGCATTGCATGAGGAATTGACGTAGCCTGCACCAATTGCAAGTCTGATGGGGGCGTCGTTGAAGGAGTGGGGACAGGGGCGGGCAGATTGGGTGGGGAAGGGCGTGTGCTTAGTGAACATGGCACAGCAAGGGAAGAAGAAAGAGGAAGAGTAAAAAACAGAGAACGAGGCGAAAGAGAAAAAGGCGGCGTACCTGGCACAATAACCGCTGCATCTCTTGCAGAGCTTAACGGCGCTAGTGAGCTCCTTGCCACGCCCCTGCTCAACCAAAACGTACTTCCAGCGCTCGTCCAACACCCTCTTGACCTTTTCGGGCACGTTGACAATGGCCGTCGTGGGGATCAAATCGTAATTCTTTTGGATGTAGCGATCATACAGCTTGTCGAACCAAAAGCTGTCGGGCGTCCTGCGATACTCGTCCATGCTGTCAATTTCGACCCGATGCCGAATTTGACACTTGCCGCGCAGAGCCGTCAGGGGCTAATGTCGGAGTGCATTGTTGCAAAGACCATGCGCGTGTCGGGAGCCTTCCGCCCAATGTCCTTGGGGCGATAGTACCAGTTGATGCGCACCGCGTCTACGGGCCTTGCGCCGTCATTTTGCGAGTGCAAGAATTCCATGATGCGGCCCAGGTAGTAAGGCTCTCCGGGCGGCTCGCACACAAGGTACACATGATCTGCGATTTGGGTTAGCCCGGCCATTTCTGCTAAAATTGCGGATCTCACCCGTGGTGTTACCACCTACCATTTGGCTCCAGCACCGTGCCATCGTCGGCCACCATCCGCCCATTTTCTGGGCGGGCCTTGCAGTTGTCGAACGTGAGCATGTTTGACTCGGGCCACGCAGCTCCTGCGTTTTGCGCGCCATTTCCTGCCTTCTTGGCCGACGCGGCAGCGGCGCCAGTCTGTTGGCCCGCGGCCTTGCGTTTCCGGGAGGGCTGCACCGCGCCGGACGCCGCCTGCGTCGCCTGCGACGCATTGGTCGCACCACCGCTCACGTTCTGGTCCTTGGAGCCATTCTGCGATGGCGGCCCAGATTTGGCATCATCCGGTACTGATTTGCGAGTGCTGGCGGTGCCACGAGCTGAGTCACCGGCGCCTGTCGCGCCCGACTGTCGCGACGTCTTCTTGGGCTCAGCTTCCTTCTTGTCGTGATAGTAGTCATAGACGTCCATTTCTATGTCCTTGTCCTCGGCATAGTTGGGTCGAGGATTGCCGGTCCTGTTGCGGGAACGGGTCCCGTAAGAGTGCCCGCGTCAAACCCAGCATCCTTCCCCGAGTCATCTGGGCCGGTGGTAGTGCCCATCTGCTCACGCGCCGACTGCCCGTTTGGCTCAGCAACCGATGAATCCTGTAGTCAGTGTTAGACGCGAAGACGGCGAAAGCGGTGGAATGCGTGTAAGGGTGGACAGGATGAGAAAAAAAGAGCCCGGTATTAAATAAAAATAAAACAACGGCAGCCAGTGTTGTGCGACGGAGACAGGAAAGGCATACGTTTTGCTGTGCCATGGCACCAACAGCTCAGTCAGTCGCGCCGGAGTGAGATGAGGTGTTGGATGTGTTGAGGCATGCCCGTATGTAGTAAAGGTAGGCCAGATCGGCAGCTCTAAGGAGGCAGGTGTCCGAAGTGGAAAAGAAAGACGACCTAGATCACGGGGAGGGAGCCGCGATGAGCTGGACCGGCGGAGGAGATGATCAAGTGAGAGAGATGAGGCGATGAGAAGAAGGGTCCGGAGACATGGGAGTGGAAACGAAGGTTGGAAGGAAAAGAGTCTGTGTATGAGCGCCGGGCGAAGAGAGAAACGTTCTGGCACTGAACCCCCGAGGCGGACGGGGCAGGGGTGGCTGCCCACCCTGGGCCTCGAAGTACCGCCAGGGTACCCGCTAGCAGATGACACAACGCTGCACTGCACGCCAATGAGGCAGCCGTCAGGATCTGCGTTCCTGGAAACTTTATATGGACATGGAGGCGCACCCTTGTGCTAAATCCCGGCTACCAGTGGTACCTCGTGGATGGCCCAGCCAGGTAGGTAAGGTAGACAGACGGACAGACAGCCAGACGGACATCCTATTTCCTTTCTCTCGCCGTGGCCCGTCTAGACTCGCGCCAGTCGTGGAGCAGCATGGCATACCGATCTCAACCCGACTAGTAAGTTTGCGAGGCGTTTCCAGCACCCACACCGCACCGCACCGCATCCCAAAGTCGAGCCCCTCAAGCCCCAAGCCCCCATGTGCATATTGTGTTGCTGTTATGTGCGCATGCTCGCGCCTACTACCCAGAGCACAAATCATCGCCAGAGGGCTGCCAGGGAGGGCCGGTCTGACACAGGAGCCGGCTGTCTCTGATGGCCACGAGCCGTCGTTACCTTACGGCTAAGGCACGGACGGACGAAGCGAGGGTGGGATGTGACGGCGTGGGTGAGGTGTGGTAAGGCAGTGAGCAGAGCAGGTAAGGTAGGTCCCAGCAGATATGGTTGGTACTTTCTAAGCCATGTATTTTTCTGCACTGTCCATTACCCTCAATCACGTCCGTCCTTTCCTTGACGTCCAACATCAAGTGTCCCGTGTGCACGCCACTCGCTGCCTTGGGGACTTGTCTTTTAGAGCCTATACAGTCTAACCATTTCGTCCTCGCTCTTACTCTCATTCTGGTTCCTCCCTCATTCGATTCTCGGCCAGATCCTCCATCGACGTCGTCCCGTCGTAAGGCGGGTCTGACTGTCACCTGGTGGTTTCCGAATTCGCCGAGCAGTCAAGCATAGGCGGCGGAGTGGGAGGGAGCGCCATGTTACCGCCACTGCGAGCGAATAGGCCAAGAGGAGACCAAGGGACCCATTCGTTGCTTTTGCACTTTTACCTTGCACGCCCACGTCGTCGCCAGCCAAACCCAATATCCGTCCCACTAAGTGCCTACCTTGCCTTGCCTTGCCTCTCTCTCTTTCTCCCTCTCTGCAACCTTGCTATTGTCCCATTTCGTTCGCGGTCCCACCCACATTTGGATTTCGGTCATGGTGCTAAATCTCCAGAATCCACAGTCGACTTGGCTTTTTGACGTCTCCAGGGCTATTTTGCTCCTCTCGTGGCTATGCCCATGGCAGCCATTTTTAGTATTGATGCGCCATCGGGGTATGAAACCCGACAGCCTTTGTTGTTGAGGCTAACCTGTTCCTACCCAAGGTCTAAGTGATACGGGACAGCGACGCTCGTTGCAGATCGTGTCGACGTGGAAGAGAGAGAGCCTGGTTGGCCACCCACCCTCGGCAGCCGCGTCGTGAATGAGCCCACCCCTTCGGTCGACGCACATATCAGGTTTAACAGAAGGCTGGCTGCCTACTCGACCGACCCGTGCTTATCGGCTTTCACCGGTCATGACGATGCCTGGGTCAACCACTTTACAGCGGGTCGATCATTTCGTGATGCATCTGATGTTCGTTCACTTTATTGCCCTGCCAGGCTTGTTTTAAATCCTCCACGTAATAATTCCGAGCGTCAGGTCTCGCGATCACAGCAAACGTGACGCCCAAATTTGGCATTTTGGATGTCGAATTTAGAGAGTGAGGGCTCGCCTCAGTCACACGCTGGGTGCCTTATCTTACTACATCGCCGCTTGCCGGATTTGCCAGAAGTTCTCGGTGGGATCATGTTTGGGAAATGTCAATATTGCTCCACAGGGGAGAAAAGGAAGGGGTGTGACGCAGGGTGGCATGCATCTAATTGACTGTGCGCAAATGCAGATTATAGACATGACTCTAAAAATGTTTCACCTTTCAGATCGGTGGGATGCTGTATCGTGAGCTCTAGAATGCCGCGCTGCGCAGCTGGTTGCTGTCGCATCCTCCTCCCATCGTGGAGGATGATGCAAGCCTTGATGAGCAATTTGGGGTCGATCCCAGCCTGCTGGTGCTGCAATGATTTCCGGCGCGATCTAACGGTTCACTAAGTGCATTAGGTGGTTTGTTCAGCCAATGGTAAGTGTCCCCGCTGGCTCTGGAATGGGGTACCAAGCCAAGGCCCTACCTACATGCTGTCGACATTCATTTGTCGCTGTGTAGGCCTTGGAAATGAGCCGGTGTAGAGCCGGTCGGGTCCTTTGCGTAATGATTCTGTACGAGATCCTATATTGAAACTGTTGGGCGATTTCAGGTGCAATTGCTCCTTGCTGAGAGGCATGACTCTCCTATGATGCTTCACTTCCAGCAAAGTCACCGTCATGTGCCATCTCCGGGGTGGGCAGCCCTGCGCTATCAACATTAGCTCATTGACTTGCTGACTGTTCCAGGCTGATTGAAGGGGGCCAGGGACCTTTGATTACGACATTCAGCGCTCCTTCGTGGGCTAGCTATACGGTTGCCTACCCTAGGGCTGATGGCCGTGGTGCGATTGTTGCCTCACCGACGCAGGCATGGCCAAGAGTGATGTACGAAGAACCAGACAGAACATGACATACAAATGCAGTCAAAAATTGATTACATTGCATAAATCTGGTGCTGGCCAAGGGGTATTCGATCATGCTCCTAGGAAGTCGACCAAGTGCCGAAACACACGTAAGTGAAAAGGTACGCAGGCTCCACTTACAGTCTTTACCACCCACTGCCGTTCTCCAATTCTACGCCACGACAAGACTTTTAGCTGCGGGCATGGCACCTTTGTTTTGGCTACAAAGCTTGGATATACAGCGTATCGACAACACCACATCATTCTGTTATCCAACGAACACAGAAAGAAACCCTTTTTTTCTTTTTTTTTTTCTTTCTAAGAAATAAAATAAAATCCACAGGCACTGAACGAACGGTTAGAAAACAAGGCCAGCCATCCCAAAGTTATCACTGGCCAAAACGCACTAACTTCGTGGGTGTTCGGACCTGCCGGGATAGTGCTCATGGGTCTTCTACAAGCTCCGGGCCATGCCAACAAGGAATACAGTGGGCACGATGAAAGAAGCAGGACAGCATTCACCATTGAATAGGTACATTGGGGTTGGCACAGACAGTAATGTATGTAGTTGCTTTGGCTACCCAGGCTCTATCTGATGACGACACAATTCCCTCCAAGGCCTCCATCACCCATACAAAGGAGCCCCAAAAGTGCTGTGCTGTCTCAACAATGCCGTCAAAGGCGGCGATGACTTCTCCTGGACGCTTGCGAAGGCTACGACACCACGGCCCACCCGACCAAATTGTCCATGGTCACGCCGTCACGGAGCACTATTCAAAACTGAAAGCTGAACGACCAGGCCCCATGTTCATACATGAAAAGAAGCCAGTGAAAGCGGGGTGGGAGGTGCTATTTTTCGAGTATGGGCAAAGGCTAGAACCTTGCTGCTGTAGGCAAGTCACTAAAGATCCATCTACGCTGCTGAGAGGCTCTTGTTCACGAGAAAAACGAATTGCCAAACCAGATGGACGTTGAAGAGGGTGCAGGGTTGGCTTCGTGAGCCAATCATCACTGGCAGGGCAGGCTTCTAGCCTTCTGGCGAGCCCTTGCAGTTGGGGCTGCAGCTGGAGTCTGATGCCAGGAACACCCCGCGTTTGAGTGGTTCCCAGGACTTGCAGTGTGGCTGAGGCGCAGTCATGCTCTGTACTCTGTATGGAGTACTTTTTCCAGTCATCCATTAACCCTTCCCAAAGCCGCACAAATCTCAAGCTAGGGGTCACGTGGCATCGTGTACCTTGACTAAACCCATAACGCGAGAACCGTGACACGCTCATGACCCATCTTGGCCTGGATCTGTCCAACAACGGTTTGTTTCTAGAAAAAGCGAAAAGAGCTCACCAAAGTTGCATCTTGCATTATAGATTTGCTGACGCTTTGTCTTCCTCTTCTCCTTTTCAGCGTTTCACTCATTCCCTCTCCCCTTACAATCCCTCCTCTTTTCTTTTTACATGTAAACCACCTAATGGCCCATCATGAAAAGCATGCATGGTCTTTTGCACAAGACCAGTATGCAGGTAGCCCAGGAGCGAGCCGTAGCACTCCAACCACCCCAAATCATCGGTCATAAAAGAGCCTTGTCAAACACTGACGCCGACGAGGCTCACAAATCAGGTGCCTCCGAAAGCCGGGACTTCCTACGGATACGGAGATCTGTTAGTCTGCCAAGTCATGTTGCACGCTTGACTCCAAGTAAGATCGTGCACCTCAATGAGGCCAGTGAGGCTTCAGAATATACACAGAGGATTCATATACCCGCAACGCCTACGGCTACACAGGATCCTGAATTGGACCTCTCGCACCCAATATACCAGTTGCCGCCTCGCCTGGTTCACAACCTAAATTCACTGGGCATTAGACAGATCTATCCTTGGCAAAAAGCTGCCTGAAAGGACCTGGATTGCTAGATGGAACTTCAAACCTAGTCTATTGTGCACCCACCGGCGGTGGAAAGTCCTTAGTTGCCGATCGTAAGCTACCAAGACTGGCAGCATAGGCCATAGCCGCTAATCCGGCGCAGTGCTTATGTTGAAGAGGATATTTGCTGAGCGTGGTTCTAAAGCGCTGCTTGTTTTACCATACGTTGCTCTAGTTCAGGAGAAAGTTCGTTGGCTGCGAGCCGTGGTTGATGGGCTGAGCCTTCCAACCGATGCTCCTGAGTTTGACGACACCAATCGCATTTGGAGGCGTAGAGCCGATGAAGGTACCATACGAGTTGTAGGCTTCTTTGGAGGTGGCAAGATACGATATACCTGGGCAGACTTCGATATAGGAGTCTGCACAATTGAGAAAGTTGGCACATCATTCTACCCACCGGATTTTCGTGCCTAGCTGACCCATACCGCAGGCGAACGGTCTAATAAACGCCGCTATAGACGATTGTAGCATCTCACAATTGAGGAGTGTAGTACTGGATGAGCTGCACATGATAGATGACGACCACCGGGGTTACCTCCTTGAGTTTATAGGGACCAAATTGCTCAGTTTGGAGCAGCCGGTTCAAATCGTGGGTATGAGTGCGACTTTGCCAGTAAGTTTAAGGCCCCGGCTATGCGAGTTTTGTCTAAAGCAGGATTAGAATATGCACCTCATTGCTCAATGGCTGCGTGCGCATTCGTACGAGACTCGATATAGGCCGGTGCCTATCAAGGAACACCTAGTTAACGATGGCAAAATCTTCCCTGCGGAAATGACATCTAGTCTTGCCAAAACACCTTCACAGTCCAAGCAAATTAAGTCTTTGTTGGATCACGTGGCTCCCTCCAGACGCATATGTTCTTCAAATCATAAAGAATTTGCGGACCCCGTACTGAATGCCGTTATTGCACTTGCATACGAAACTGCTCTTGCTGGATACGGTGTGCTGGTATTCGCCGGCAGCCGAAGTTTGTGTGAATCGGATGCTCGTTTATTAAGTCGAGTTATGCCTGGGATAGACGAGCTGGATTCGTCAATGGCAGAGAAGAGATTGGATTTACTGGGTGACCTACGAAGTCTTAGCACTGGCATAGATCCTGTTTTGGAGGAAACTGTTCCGCATGGTGTTGCATTTCATCGTAGGTTTCCTCAACTTTGACCTTGATAATTCTATGGCTACTGCTAACTCTTTCCTAGACGTAAGGTCGAGCTTCTGAAATTATTGATCGGTACTAATCTTCTGAGCAACTCTATAGGCTGGATTGACAAGCGAAGAGAGAGATCTGATCGCATCGGCATATGACAAAGGAATCATACTGATTTGTGTTGCTACGTGCAGTTTGGCAGCGGGTATCAACCTGCATGTGAGCCCCAAGAACATAAATATGACTATATCTGACACTTCTTAGTCCTGCAAGGAGGGTTATCTTGCACAATGCCCGTATGGGTCGAGAGCTAGTAGGTCCTTCGATGCTGAGACAAATGAGAGGCCGTGCTGGTAGGCGAGGGAGAACGCCTATTGGAGAAACATTTCTCTGCTGCCGCGATAACGATCTTGAACAAGTTTTGGAGCTCATGCATGCAGAGCTGCCAGATGTTTCGAGTTGTCTTGAACTTGGTAACAGGCGCTTCCAGCGGTATTTGTGGCCTCACTTTTCTGAGCCGAGCTCCAAGTGCTAATCATCTTCATCTTCAGCGCTGCACTAGAAGTTATAACAACACGCTTGGCAACCAGCTCTGAATCCGTCCAGGAATATTTTTCGAATACTTTACTGAGCTGTACCCAAGACGCAGAGATAACTAACGCAGATCTTACCTCGAGCCTGGAAGAGTTACATAACTTGGGTCTGATTAGCCAGGATTCTTTCGATAACTATGAGCCAACGCAGCT
This sequence comes from Albifimbria verrucaria, assembly GCA_020081605.1. NCBI lineage: Eukaryota > Fungi > Ascomycota > Sordariomycetes > Hypocreales > Stachybotryaceae > Albifimbria > Albifimbria verrucaria. The sequence goes on from JAHREC010000049.1 coordinate 1,895,102, forward strand.
CGCCAAAGCCATAGTAGCGTCTGCACTTGACCCAGACGACGGTATCTTCATTCAGCAAGAACTTGCCCGAGCTCTTCGAGCCTTTGTCATGGATGGAGACATGCACATACTTTATACTTTCACGCCTATACAGGATTTTGGACTCAATGTAAATTGGCAAGTCTTCCGTGACGAGATGCACGGACTCGATGAGAGTGGCATAAGGGTGCTTGGGTTTCTTGGAATCAAACCAACAATAATTCTCAAATTGTAGGCCATATGAGTCTGGAAGAGAAAGAACTGTGCTGACATGTCCAAGATCACAAGGTGCTAACTTCAACGATCTCCCCAAGAGTGACAGAGAACTATCACGCGTATACCGCCGCTTTTATTTAGCGCTTCAACTGAGAGATCTATGCAATGAGATGCCGATACATGCAGTGGCTCGAAAATATGATGTACCACGAGGTGCAGTCCAGAATCTTTCCCAAACATGTCAAGGCTTCGCAGCCGGCATGATCAAGTTTTGCGAGACAATGGGTTGGGGTAAGTGCTTTAGAAGGCCTGCAAATATCCCTGTAGCTGATCACAACAGTGTAATGGCGGCTGCTTTGGACCATTTCTCCGAACGGCTGATGGCGGGCGCAAGGGCCGATCTACTTTGCTTAACAAAGGTCCTTTTATAAAAAGCAGAACGGCGTAAGTGACTACCTACCTAGAAAGATCCCAGCTGAGCCCTCATAGCCGCGTATTTTGGGAAAACGGGTTTAGAACGATTGCATCGCTAGCAAATGCTACACCTCAGGAGCTGCTCCCAATCCTAATGCAGGTGAGTTGGCCTGTACTGAATCTCGCGAACTTCACTGATCCTTGCGCAGGCCCAACCAAACAAACTGCGCCTGAAAAGCAAGGATGGCGAAAAACTCCAAGAGAAGCTGCTTGCCAAGGCTGATGTGATTGTGGCATCCGCCAATAGGCTATGGCGTAAGTCCGAGAAGCCCTTTTTATGCGCCAAGTACTGATAGCAATGATTGCCCAGAGTTAGAGATGCAACAAGAAATTGAATAGCACTATCATAGAGTCCAAGTTTAGGCACGGGACGTCACTATATTATATAACGTTGAATGAACGAACCCTGTCTTCGAAAGACATTGATTCCGACGTCTAGCGAAAAACAGTGAGCAAACAGCGCGGCTACGACAGGACCATCCATGCTTCATTTTTGACACCGTACGTTCTATTAAATGGTCCTGCCATCGCATCTCAGTGTATCCGCGATGTTGGTCGCATATGAACAAAGCAATGTCAAACATGAAACGATGATTGGAGTTCGGATACCTAATAGTGTGAATACCACATTGGCTGGCGACGCGCCGCACGCAAGCGCCCGGCATTCGCCTTTGCATATGTGCATTTGCCTTAAACCATGGTTGGCTGCCGACCTGGGTGCGTGCGGAGTGAGGTGGATGCCTGGCAAAAAGCACTTGAGCTTGAGCCTCCTAGTTATGTCGTGTCAGCCGATGCCTATCCCTGTTTGGCATCCTCGCAAGCGAGACTCAGCACAACCACACACGAGACCAGTTGTCTGTTGCCTTTCCTCAGACTTATACTAGTATTGATGATTCGCGAAGCTTATCCATGTAAAGCATTGCAAGTGAGCCTGCCAGAGCAAGACTTCAGTCAAGGAATACCGCGAGAGTGATGGATCAGAATGGGGAAAGCAGCAACAATGCAATGAATAGCGCTCCGTCAGCCTCTATTCAACCCCAGGTCGTCGTACTGAGTACCGACTTCCGTGAAGAGTTGGAAGAGGCGGAACGAGTACTAGACCCGCAAGAAGACCTTTGGTTGAGTACGGTGGATGGACGTTACTGCTCCTATCCCATCCCTGTCCGCGTTGGCGGAATGCACAACCTGCAAACGTTCTACGTATTCACTCCACACCCCAAGAGCTGCCGGCTTGGCAGGTTCTGATATGATTCCAGGTTCATCGCGACGTCCTGACAAAGTCTGAATGGTTTCGCAAAGCTCTGTTGGGCAACTTCAAGGAGGCAAAGGCGCAGGCAATTGACCTACCAGAAGAGGACCCTGCCATCTTCCATTTCATTATTGCATTTTTATATGAGAATCGCTTCGTGCCTCTCAAAACCGCCGCCTCAGCACTTGGTACGTTGCCGTACACTAAGCGCAGAATATTCTCATGCATGGAAGCTCATCTGTGGTAGCACCGGCAGTCGATAAAGGAAAAGCCCGCGAGGTTCCAGACGCCGCCGATTCAGATAGCTCTTCTTCTAGCTCCTCGTCTAGTAGCAGTGGAAGTTCCAGTAGTAGAAGTCGCTGGCGAAGGCGACGGCAGGAGAAACACCCAGGCCAGCATCGCTTCGGATGCCGATGTTCACGATGCATCAATCCTACTGTCACCCGCTGCTGGGACTGCGGTCGACCCACGCCTAGAGTCGAACCACCACCACCGCTTAATGTTAGGGTGCAGTCAACTGTTCGAGAGGCAGGAGTCCCAGGCATAAACGTTCATGTGCCTGATGCTGAAGTGCTGCAAATACCAGAGGTCCGCATCAAGGACGAGGACTTGCGTACTTGGCTAATGTCATACGAACTCAGCTTGGACGTCTATATCTGTGCCAATCGTTACCTTATGGATAACCTATGCACTGCCGTCATGCGATACTGCATCGATATGCTGGAAACGGCAGGGACAGATGCTGCGGTGCCGGAGGTTCTTCAGCTCTGCGCCAAGTTGCATGCTGGTGTTCCACAGAACGACCCATTTCTAAGCATGGTACTTGCCAGGGTTGGGTTTCTCCAACCACTGCTTTGGAAGAACGCACCGACAGAAACGAGCGACTTTTTGGTGGGCAATCCAGAGGTTGCGGCGTGCATTCTGCGGGAAATGGCTCTAAGGCGTGCACTATTGACAGGCCTAGAAGGTCTGCCTCCTATGGAGGGTGTGGTATTGAGGTGAAGAGGATAGGAATCATGGATTTGTCACAGGTGCAAGCCGTTGCCGGTTGGCTTTACTTGATCTATCTAGGGACAGAAAGATATTGACGATGGACGCTTCACGATGAAGACATGTCGCAACGGACGCATATGATTGGAGCGATGAAGCATGCATTATGGTTGGAAACAGTTCAGAACTAACGAAGATGAGATCCAGCAGGCTCTTCGCATATTCTCATTAATCAATCACATCATCACGAAGACTGAAAAGGTTTCTTATCACCTCCTCTCCCTTAGCATGTAACGCAGAGTGATACATGATGTTCGTCTCAAACACCTTGGTGCCCTTGACGAGCTTGGCCGTTTCCCTGGCAAAGTCATAGTCGACATACATGTCTTCTACATACGAGGCGGCGTAGACCGGCACCTCATTCTTACGTAGCTGCTCCTTGTCGTACAGAGCCGGCCAGGTGTCGCATTGAGCCAATATCTCGGCGACTTCTTTGAGAGGCTTGAGTCCAGGATAGGTATCGAAGTGGAACGGGAAAACCATCTCCCCAGAAAAGTACAGTGGCTTTTTGGCGGCAGATGAAGAGTTCTCAGACTTGGACGAAAGCCAGGGAAGGAGTCCACAGTCTGGCCGACTTGAAAAGCGGCCCAGTTGGAGGCTGCTCCCGGACCGTCGCAATATATAGCTTCGTGGAGAATGGCATATATGATGTTGGTATCGAAGGGGTAAAAGACTCGAGCGGAGTAAGTGCTGCGCGAGTGAGGAAGCCGAATTGGTCTAAGGACGTTTTCAGATGCAGGATAATAGCATGTACATTGCTGAAACCTCCGTGGGCACCAAAAGATATGCCTATCGTTAGCAAACGTGGAACCGTCAGCTTGCCTCCAGCAGGCAGGGGTACAGCGCCTTCAGGCTGGCTTTCAATGTAAGCAGCGATCTGTTGAACAGCCTCCACATCCTCAGGAAACTTGGCATAGTATGCCACGTTGCGGTCTATGACTCGACGCCAAGTTGCTTCATAGACCTCTTTTGCGGAGCGTCCGACTGGGGCCAGGCCACCAGTTAGGAAGGACTCGCGTAGGCCTTCCGGATGCATGGAGAGGTAGCTGAGCGAGATGAAACCGCCGTACGACTGGCCGAAGATGGACCATTTTGCCTTGGCTTCAGGCCAGCCTTCAGTCAGGCACTTGCGAACGGCCTCGCAGTCGCGTACCGTATTGTCCTGACGCATGAGCTTTAAATAATTGGCCTGGCCCTGGGCGCCGCCATCAACCATGCGGAGCATCTCTGCGGACACGGGGGTGCTGAGGCCAACGCCGCGGTGGTCGAGGTAGAGAACCTGGTAGCCGCGAGCGATAGCAGGGCGAGTCAAGGTATGGTCTTGAGGCTCACGGTTACCGAAGCCAGGTCCGCCCTCGAGGTAGACGAGGTAGGGCTTGGGCGGGGGCGGCTCGTCCTGAGGGAAGATGGGGACCTCATGCTTGGCCACCCGGCGAGCGAACAGAGTGATGGTAGCGGCGGTTGGGCTGGCATAGTCGAGAGGAACCTGGAAGAAGAACTCGGTAACGTGGAGCTGGCCTGGGAGGACGCAGCTCTTACTGCTGAGCAGCTTGGCTGGCGGAACTGGTAGTGAAGCCATGGCTGGAGGCGTCCTAACAATCATCTAGATGCGGGAGAGCTTGGCGAGGGACACGGCTCTCAAATACCCATACTCGCTGCCTTCTTGTTACGCGTGAGGTGGCGAGAAGTTGCTGGCGATATTTCCGGGTGCAAGATAAGGTACCTACCTCATCACATGCATGGGTATCCGGTAAAGTGAAGAAGGTGTGGGGGCCTGATATCTCTACATGTGGGGGAGGGATTGCTCTAGGCTGAGGGTACCGGTATTTATCAATTGCGAGACGGTCCAAAGATTGGTTCTGAAAGTGGTTTGCGGGTAACACTACATGATTGCCAAAGAAAACCTTTTCTCAAGTGCATCAAATTGAGAACATGGCAGAAGATACGGCGCAGAGGTTTGGAGGGCGCAGACGTGACGAGACAAGATCATACCTGGAGTGACTGTCCCAAACGAGGACATCGGACTTTTGCGATAATCCGGACCCGGGCCCGGCACCAGGTCACCTGCGCAACGACGCAACAACCTGGCAGCGGCCCAGGCGGATGCAGGTGGAACTTTCCCACTTGGTACCTGCTTGTTGAATTCCTCTTCAAATCTCTTCCTCCTCATTTAAACCCACCTTCACCTTTTCACACTTTTTCTTTTTCCTTTTCTTCACCACTTCCCTCCACTCTGCCTCTTCATCTTCAGCGTAGGCATGAGCCACGTCCATCTCACGCACACTCTAGCCGATGCTTTCAACGCTCTGGCTGATCAAGTGCAAGCCTTAGCCGACCACAAAACTGTCCTGGAGCACAAACTGCGCTTCGCTCACGAGCAGGTAAGCTCTTCTCACCATGTTTTGCGATTTCTCTGCCAGAAACTACACCCTCTCCTTTACCATGATGAACATCTTAGCTCTAGATCAAGAGCAGCTACACTAAGCTGCCGAGATTGACAATTTCATTCCAATTCTGACCTATGCACTTTTTCCCTTTGTGCAAAATCTCTTTCGTCATTCTGCTTCCCGAATCTTGATTTATCAGCACATGAATGCTGACCTGTGTCACCTGCACAATAGTTTCAGTCTCTGGCCGACAAATATGCTCCCGCCAACTCGGAGATAGCCGAGACGCTGGCCAAGCTTCAACTTCCGCCACACAATTCTGGTGAGCTCGACGATAATTCGACGGTGCCTCTACCTCACCGCGCTGTTCTCCAGCCTCAACATAACGTTGCTCTCATCATCCGAGACGGCCGCCGTGTAGCCAACCAGCTTACCTCCCTCGTAGACGCCAGCAAGACCACTGGTTCTAGCAGAGAGACCCTGTCCCCTGTCTTCTCGGATGAGACATCCATGGCGACTACGTTGGAGCACGACTTCACTATCGAAGGGAAGAAGGGTCATCTGCAATGCCCGTTCTCAAAATCAGCTGCCACGGACGGAAACGTCCCTGAGGTTGAGCACCAGGAGGGTATCCCAGACGGGACGCCTCATAAATCAGCCGATCCTATCTGCGCCGCCATGTATGAAGAAACAGCCTCTCAGATGGCGGCGGCGGCGGTCGCAGCAGCAGCGGCTAATGCCGCTGCCTCGAGCAAATGTCCGATTCGATACATGGATCAGCATTCGCCAGAGGAGATTGCCCACTACGTAGAAACACATAAGCACGAACTGCCGCGTAGCCATGAGGTATGCCTACGCCGGTATCAGCGCAACGAGGATGAGATACGGAAGCTCGACTCCAAGTACGGCGATCTTGTTAGCATGATTGAGGGACTGTCCCACATCCACCAACCTATGCTGCCGGAGTCGCAGCAACCACATCAACGAAGTGAAGTCGATAAGGCCTCGAATGAACGTGTTGAAAGCTGGGCAAAGATGTCAGCGCAACCACGGACCCCGAGGAGAAGGAAGAGCCAGCACTAGAGGTTGAAGATCGTGAGAGCCATTTTGATCGGCCGCTCAAGGAGGTTCGCGTGGGCGAGTCTCCCAGCCGGCCTTAGGGCATCTCGGTGCCTGTGTACGAGCCATTTAGTCATGACGACCACCAGCCTATGTCTCCACCCCCAGCCCCCGTGCGGATGACGAGCCCTGTGCGAAGAGCGCACACTCCTCCCAAGCCCAGTGGTGGCAAGTGCCCTTTGATCATACCAAGTTGTCTGCGTTTCCCAGTCTCGACCCTCCGGTGAAGCATGAGGCCAGCCAGAGTCCCCGCGCTCAGCCCATGCCTCGCGAGTCTCCGTTCGAGCAGGCACATGAACAATCTCCAACGACACCGGTTCAGCAACCGCAGCCGGCCTTCGTCAACCCTGACTTGACTAAGGGAGGCAGTGGTGCGCCGCAAATGATTTTTACAGGCCCCGTTTTTATTGGCTATCCGATGGAGCAGGCCATTCAGTTTATGAACCAGTACCGAGGGAATCAGTGATATTTCACGGTTCTGGATAATGAGTGTATGATTGCTGCTAAGCAGCGTTTAGTGATGTGGTTATTAGCGTTGGCGTTTATGGGGTACAAGGATCTCTTTTTCATTTAGCGGCCGCAACATTATTATTTCACAACCCGTACATGGCTGTCATTCTACAAGGAAGATGATCGAGAGGGAGTGCAATAATAGCACATATCAAATGTATATCCCATTATGTAACTCGCTATGAAATCATGGGTCAAGATGAAACCCTATCCTAAACATTGATACAAAGCGCCGTTTCGCCGTCACTCTAGAGAACCGTGTACACCTATGTCTTGAATCTAGTACAGCTCGACCACCAACTGCTACTAATCGAAATGCGTCGTGAACTGGGAATACTACATATGCCCGTTATTTGAAATCGTTGAGCGCCTATGTATGCTGTCTTGGGATACTGGAGAAGCCTCAGCTAGGCTACAGACGTAGATTCGAGGAAAATGGTGAGGAAAGAAGGGTAATGCCGCGGTGCAGCTTGTACCATTATGATGATGATCCTTGCAATCTTTGGTTCTGATTTCCTTTCCGTCCGTCATCGTCGTAGCTGTCCCTAGCACCACTGTCACTCTCATCGCGATACCCATCTGATTGCGTCTCCCATAGTGACATGTCATCGTCTGACATAAGAGCGGCGGCGTCTTCAGGGTCGAGCAGATCAGCATCGGCGTCAATAAACATAGACTCGCCTTGCTCAGCAGAGAGAGTCGTGGCCTCTTCGCGCGCAATCTCGGCAGCACGGGCCATGGTGCGGCGGTAGATAATGAGGCCAACGATGAGACCAACCGCACTACCAAGCAGAATACTGATGTAGTTAATGGCCTTGTCGCCAGCAGTCATCTTATCGCCCTGCTCGGCAAGAATGGCCAGACGGCTACCAATGAAGACATGCACGAGTAGTTTAGGACTGGTTTGTTTAGTTAGCTACACTATGGATGTGACTGTAGGAAAGGATCTGGGTATGGAGCGCCTTACGTTGAGAGGGCTGTAGATAGTGTGAACGCCCAGGGTGTAATAGTTGGAATCGTGGCCAAGAAACCGTTACTCAGGCTGAACGGCAGAGGGCAGAGACGAATGGCCGTGAGATAGAGGATACCCTCTCTGCGTAAGACTTGTCCCAAAGCTCGGAAGCGGTGGTCCCTGCCGACCATTCTATCAACATACTCGCTGAGCACTGTCCGACTCGCCAGGAAAGCGCCGAGGGCGCCAAGCGTGCAGGCGGACGCAACAATGGGCCAGCCCAGCGGGAATCCGAAGACGAAGCCGGCAATGGTGTTGGCGGTAGAGTAGCCGATTATGGGGGAAGGCCGTGAGAAAGATCATGGTGAAGATAATGAGCCAGCCGGCCGGGTGTTCGCGCCATGACTTGGTATGTGGTGCGAGCCATGCGAAGAAGGCATGGGAGTACATGATGGCGAGGACGAGGATAATCCAGCCAAGTATGCAGGCGCCAATGGTGAGGAGGCGTTGCAGAGGGGTCAACTTGAGAAAGGTAGCCACCATCTGGAGGCCAAGCTGATTCCACGAATGCCAGAACTGGCGCAGCGTCGCTAACGGACCGGAGGGAGCATTGTTGAAGGACGAGCCACGGCGGCGGACGTTGGAGAGACGCCTGCTACCCTGATCGTTTCGCCGTGACCAAGGAGCGGGAGAGGGAGAGGTGCGGTCAGGCGAGAGGGCCAACGCCTGAGCTGTGGATTCGTAATCGGCCGGCATCGTGGGGAGGGAGGAGAGGAGGGAGTGGGTGAGAGGGACGAGGTGGTCGGATCAAGGAAGTGCGGGTTGGAGGAGACTTGGACGGAGTGATCGGCAAGAATTGAATAGCCGAGCAACTGTAAGAAGGGAGAATTGGCAAGCTCAGTTTGCCATGTTGAAGCTCAGGCGGCTAAGGAAGTCGTTGCGTGTGGAAGAAGCGAAAAGCTGACGCTTCGGAGTCGACGGATGAGATGCGACTTTGCAGGGACCAGAGGCGCGCGAGCAAAGGACCCGAAAGTCCGATTAGACCACACCCGTGTAAATGGATGAGTATTTAATCTTATCACCAGTGCGCGGCTCCGCGTAGGTACTATAAGAAAAAAAAGAAAAACCAAGACGATGGGGAAAGCAGGTAAGAAGAAAGAAAAAAGCATAAAAGTCCCTTGGTGCAGGATAAGATAGAAGGAGGAATGGACGAGGACGGAAGGGCCTGTCAGTACCTGAAACGAAGCAAGAGCAGACAGAGGATGTACCTGTGGCTGAATGGTTGGATGACGTTGGCCCCCAAGCCAGCTGTTCCCTCCTTGGGGGCTACAAGGTAGCGGCACCACTGTGTTTCCTTACGGCAAGTCCCTCCCACACAGAGTTTCGGCTGACGGGATACTTGCATGCGGCTGGCTGGCTACATGGGAGGTACCAACGGCCACTTCCATGTGAGATGCAGCGCGCACACGAACCAACCACATCTCAGTATCCGCGCTGCGCCGCTTAAAGTTGTCGCATCCTTTTAGTGCCTCTGTCCGTCGCCGCCCCGTTCGACACATCTCGGTGATTTAAACAACCACCCTGTCTAGTGTGGTTCTTATATCAAGTACATCTTGGTTCTACCCATGTACGGATTACCGGAACCACTAACCTTGATACTGAAGAGGGACCAGCTTCCTACAGTCGTTAAGTCCAAGTGCCTGCGCCAAAGGAACGTGCTGCCCCTCGATCAGCTCCCCCAGTCAGGTCCCTGAACGCCCAAAGAGGCAATTGTCTACTACACACAGTCACTCACGCATCTTACACCGGGCCCCAGCAGTATATATAAGTAGTTTGCAGAGTAGAGAACAATGGATCTTGGACGAGATATATATATCTAGGCTACATGATCTCTTGGTCATTTTGCACCTTTTTCACTTTCTTTCTCTCTTTTCTTCTTTGAAACTTGTTGCTTGTCACCGGCGTCCACTTGGACCTTTCGGCGGATCTCGCACCAACAGCCGTACCTTGCCATCGCCAATCTCAACGCCTTGGCTTAGAATGTCGACGCTTCCGTTCTTATCCTCGCCCACCGCATCCTCTCGTGCCAACGACTTATCCCAGCTCCTTGCGTCGATGCCCAGAATGCCTCCCATATTGTTGCGGTCCCCAGGCACCGAGAACTCGCGGTGTGCATAGCGCCATTCGTTGAGGAAATTCCGGATCGCCTTGCCCACCTTATCCTTGCCGTTCTTGCTGTGGTGGCCTGTTCCTGTGATGGCATAAATAGGACGGCTATCCTTGCTATTCTCCATGAGCACCTTCTCCAGATACTCTACCGCCTCCTCTGGATGAAGCCCGTGCAGGTCAACATATACTTCCGTGCTGCTGGAGTTACTCCTGTTGCGCTCCTCATACAGCTCCCGCGCTGCTTCTCTGTGTGCCTTTCGCATGAGATCATTCTCGCTCTGGCCCCGGAGACTCAGCGCTTTGGCAGCCCTGGCATCATTACGGTTCCAGGCTTGCGCGGCGCTGGGATGATTGTTAGTTTGCTGCGATATTTTCTTCATCGAATACGTTGATCAGACACATACCTTTGGAGGAATTTATTTCGAAGTCCGCCATGCTTGATAGCCTCTTGACGTGCCTTAAGATAGGCCTTGTTGGCCCGCTCGCCAGTTTCAAGCCAGGGAATGTGTTTGGGGCTTGGGATTGCCTGCGCCGCTGCGCTGTTTTCTCCGTTCCTTGTCACAGACGTACCATTACGGCTGGGTTTCTTAGGCTCAAGCCGGGGTGAGCCAGGTGTGGGCGATGGCGACATCTTGACAATATCCGCCAGCGAGCTGAGTGCAGAGCTTTCCTTATTCGTATGGCCATGACCGCCTCGCTTTCCGTGATGCTTTTTCCCGTGTTTCACCGATGCCGATCCAAGGGATGGAAAGGCCTCGTTATCATCCAAGGCTGGCGCAGATATGTTCGTCTCTTTCCCCTGATGTCGACTACCAGGCCGTGATCTCGATCGAGGGCTTTCAGTTCCATGCAGTCCCCGCAGCCCTGGCGGTGGGGTGATGCCTATGCCGGGATAGTTCAGACCCCAGCAAAGCCACTGAGCTGTTCAGGCGTTCCAGGATGAAGCGAGGGGAACGAGTTCATGTCCTGGAGTTGAAGGCCAGCTTGCCCCTTTGAAGGTGGCGTACTGGTCCCGTCCAATGCAAGTTTGTTCATCAGCTTACTAGGATCGTGCGAGAAGATACAGGTTTCACCCGCTAGACAGTTGCCCATTACCCAGTATCTAGAAACATGTAAGTATATCGAGTTTTAAAATGCAAAGCATGACAAATGGTCAATGGAATCTGAGAAGTACTTACTTGCAAAGATGATTACTGAGGTCGTGGCTGAAACGACAATCGGCTCGGAGACATTGGCCAGTTGACATGTAAAACTTGCAGATGACTCCGGATTTTTGTTGTCCGACTGGTGTAGTTGGGCGCCCATCTGCAGACATTGATTTTCCAATGAGAACATTCTTAGGCTCCTCTAATTGTGCGGCTACGAGGGCACCGTCTTGCCCTTGGCTTTCCATGATAGATACGATTGTTGCGCTGAGGTCATAGCCGTGGTCGGCCAAGGCCGCTTCAATCTCTTCATCGGTCCTCGTTTGGCCAAGTATAGAGCGCAGCATATCGTAGGGCGACATGTCAGCTTGTTGTGCTGTCATGGAGGAGAACTCAGGTGCCGCGGCATTCAACCCGCTCGACGTCCCGACCGAGGAGGTGACGCTGACCGCATCATCGTTAACTAGCCACTCTACATTCTCGGCTTGGTAGTCTCCCAATATTTCAATAGCAGGGGTTGGGTCGCTGGCAAATTCGTAGGCGTTAAGATTCGGGCTGTGAGGAATCACTGGAGTGGCAAGTGCAAGGCGTGGAGATGCCCGTGGCGAAGAGAAAGGCGACGCGGTTGACGACTTGGCTCGGTTGAACGAAGACGGGACAAAGCCTGGAGGTGCGAGCGGGCTGACACCGAGCCGGGGGATCCCGATAGAGGGTCCCAGAACTGCGCCATGACGCTGGGGATGGTCGCCGAAGGATGTTGTGTCGGATCGGCGGAGGAGATGTTGAGGTTCCACCCCTTCGCGATACCTCCACAGGGCATCGAGGATTGCATTATCTAGAGAAGTACCGGTAAGGTTCGTTTGTGATCTAAAGAGCTCCTCTAGTTTATCCGTCTTGTCTTCATCCTCCAGGCTAACATCCTGGAGGATGGGTAAGCACATTTCATAGTGCTCTTCGGACACCATGGTGTAACGTGGCGCCGCGTTGGTAAGCGCGACGGGATTAAACAAAGAAGTGCACGCAAGCTAACGAAGACCCAAAGTATAGTGAATATTAGAGATATGAGGTATATGCGCTGCCGGCCGCGGCTATTGTCGTCAAGCTCGGGAAGGAGGCCGGGTTCGAAGTAGAGGTCGGGTCGCGCCAAGGCGAAGGGGAAAGGCCAGCTAGAGCTCCGTTAGCATTTGAGCAGCAATGCAAAAGGCAGGCCCGGCAGCGGGGCGCGTGGAACTCACGGCCAAGGGTTGCAGACCCGACACTCAAAAGGGGTGAAGGAGCGCGTAGAAACGGAGGTGTCGACGTTAGAGTGCTGAACGGCTACGGGACGATTCGCCGGATGACGGATCGCATTGCGCATATAGAGTCCCCGCAGTTAATAAGGTGACAAAGACACCGGGAGGATGGCAGAGTGCGTTCTGGAGTGTACGGTAGTAGGGGACCCTCGTCGGAGAGGGAGGGGGACGACAGGACGCTTGAGATTAAAGCAAGCCGACCCCAGCACCCGGATGGACCTGCGAGGCTATCAAGCACCGAAGAAATCGCTTCCGCTTCGTGTAGAACAACATAGAAAAAAGAAGGCCGAAAGAGAAGAAAAGGATGGAAGAAGGTTGCAGCGAGATGGGCCCCGAGCAGGGTCGTCTCCAAAGCACGGCACGGCAAGCAATGAATGGGTGCAACGCGACGTCGCACAGGCAAAGGTTGTATTAGCGTGGGGTTCCTAGGCAGCGTTGTCGCCCAGAGAGCTGAGCTACTAGTCACCTAGTGCGCGGTGCCACCAAGGCGAATGAGGTCAGGCGAGATAAAGATAGTAGACGAGAGCCCGGTCTCTGGGACTGGGAGGGTTAGGTAGCGGGTTGATGCCGTGGTCGTGCTGTAACCCACGGGCCGTGCGGGTGTTGCAGGAGCTCTCACGCTAAGTCGTCAGCATGGGCGAGGAATGATTGGCCTGGAGCCTGGACGATCCTTGGTGACGGGAGGCGATAAGCTCCCCAGTTTCAGCCGTTTAGTGCCCTTTGGTTAGTTGCGCCAAAGGTTTTGATGCTCATCAGATCTGCTTTTGTCTCTGGTAAATGGCCGATTTGCAGGGTGCTGTTGGAGGGAAGAAGGAAGAAGAAGAAAAGATAATCAGCTGAGATCAGGTGACTGCATCCCTGACGTCGAGACTGTAATACATTTCCACCTCGCATATGTATACATTACAGCACTTACCTACCACCTTACCTACCGTGCCTGTATTAAGGGTATCCGTGCAGGTACCTACCTTACCTTCTTACCTCTAGATGTGTAACATTATCTGACAGAAGGTACGTACTACTGTATTCATCCAAGTCCAAGACGCAACGTACGGGCTTATCCCTCTCATGCCCGGCCAACTACATACGAGGCGAAGCATGCATGTAAGATTGCCTGCCTACTTCTAGAGTTGGTAATTTACGAGATTACCTAGGTAGCTATCCACGCCGCCAGTACTGTACTTGTTCAACGGTTTTCGCCTCAGCGGCTTTCGTCATGGTCTTGCACTGTCAGGCCATGCCGTATTAATCAAATACGAAACAAGTTTTGACAACTATTGTTCCCACTATTCCTCTCGTGCATATCCCACTCGTATTATTCATGTCTCAAAGCGTAGCTACTGAGTGCCTGATACCCGTCGTCTTCCTGTTTGATGAATCAAGATCGAGTAATGTCAAACTTGTTCCTTTCCCAGTAAGCCAAACCACAATACCTTAAGGAATCTCATCCAAGTCATCACCACCAAAGCCGAAACTGAATCCGCCCTCATCTCCACTTGTAGTTCCCCCAACAGCTGCCTCCCACTTCCGCTTCTTCCCGTTCTTCTTGTCAAGGACATCCAAGGCACGCTCCAAAACATCAGGATATGCTTCCTTCAGCCGCTCCGTAAACAACTCGTAGGGTTTACTGACGTCTTGCCTGAACCCAGATACTTGATCCGCCTTATCCCGTAGAAAGTACAAGACTTCAGATAAGAGGTTCAGGCTTGGTGATTGGGGAACAAAGTTCTGTGTGAGGGCTATGCCATTCTCCAAGTTGACCACAAGGTGCCACCAACCACTTGGTACATGCAGAATCTCCCCAGTTTTGCAGATACCCTCGATACATTCTGGTAGCTGGCGTGCCTCTTCGTGAAACGTGAGGAGCCATTCGGCGATGCTCAGTGGGCTGGTGACTTCACTGCTGTCTTCTGATACGTAAACACCGGGCACCTGCGCGTTCGGAGGAACATGATCCAGTATTTTGATCCCTGGATCACGGCATTCCATGCACTCGTTCCGTTCGGATCCTTGTGGAAGGTTGAGCCGCTCCGCTCAGGACCGATAATCAGCCAACGGTGAGCTGGTCGCTCAGGGCCAAGCACCTCGAACAGATCAGGCCCAAAGCACTCCGGGCGCCAGTAGGCCGCACCGGGCTCACGGCCAACCTTGATACCCATCTTCTCTGCAAACTTACGGTCGAACAGATAGAGTGGGCTCTCATCCTTGTTCTTGTTCATATAGGTGCAGTAAGTGGAGAAGGTCCAATCAACCGCCTCTGCTCGGAACTCAACATCACCATACTGTTGGAGAAGCTTTTCGATGGTCCACTCAGAGCAGACAGGCCAGTCTTGAATGCATTTTGTCAGAATGAAGGGCTTCTCGGTCCACTGCTGAGCATATGCGTCATAAGACAGGTTTTCAAATCGACGTATCTCGTTGGCCTTGGGAATATTGGAAACGAAAGAGAAAGATTCACATTGCTGCAAGCAAAGGGCCGGTGTAAGACATCGGAGAAAACTGTGTGGCAATCAACCTTGACCTCTTGGTTTCCCGACAGGCCGAGAACCGTAGACCTCCATGAACCATGCCATTTGATCGGCTTGTTGCGTGTTGCCTCTGCCCTGATATTATGTTAGTCAAAAGCACGTGAGCATGTTTATGTCCTTGACTAGAAGGTGGCACATGGTTATGTGAGTCTGTGTGGAATCGATGACTCGACTTGACAGGCTTATGCAGCCTGTACATAGAGAAAGGCGAAGGATACTTACTGGAGAAACAAAGCTTTCCATAGCTCCTCGGAATAGCAGAAAGCAAAGAAGAATTTGCAGGTTGAGCCGAGATTAACTAGGCTGGATTTATCAAAGTGCTCCAAGATGATCATGAGGATCTCATCTGGAAACGCATTCCATAACCCGATAGCACGGCGAGCGTTGGGGCCATCATGGAGGTACAAGTTGCCCAGGGTTTCACACCCAACGGATGCGAAGGGATCAAATCCGAGTCCAGGCTCTGATCACGGTCCAGTGTGAGTGACTCACCGACCTTGCGAGAGAAAGAGTCATCATCAACCTGGTCAGACTCCCGCACGGCGGAGGGCATGACGGCGTTGTCTGCTGAGGCACAGGATCTAAACCCTAACGCAACCGAGAATGAATGGAATGTCTTACAAGGTTCCTGGTCAGCGACATGTCCCCGGGAGAGCGGTTACGACCAACACAAGATAAGATCACATACGGGGTCAAGATGCAGTAGCTGCAGCGCGGTGCCTGAAGATACAGTACAGGAAGAGCGGATATGTTCTAAAAAGGCACGGCTTGTTCGAGATCACATGGATAGGTAGATACTGGACACTCAGGAATACTGGGAGGCAGATCGCCTTACAACTTTTTAGTGGGATGATCTTTTTTTTTTTTGGTCTCGAAACAGCCTAAGTCAGAGAGGGGCTGCCTTGGAGTGGGAAACAAAAATTCCAGGCTTACAAGGATTACTTTTCACACGAGATTGGCAAGAAAGATTTCTTCCAATATCTCTAGCCACTTACTGTGCTGTGTGCCACCTGTCTAAGCCCCTTCAGGGATAGCATGGCAGACGCAGGTCAAGTCAGAGTGGATAGCGAACAGTGTACCTGTTCCCTATCAGATAGATGGCTGTGGGGAGAGAGCGAGAGCGAGAGAGAGGGGCGGAGGGAGGCGCAGGAGGAGCGCACAATGGCAGGCCTACGTCCCTAGTACAGAGTACAGAGTACAGTGTGTGCAATGGTCACCAATAGGTCTTTATAGCGCAGTCCATCGCTGTGACGCACCCTAACGGTCCGCGCCTGTGATTGGTCCGTCGACTGTTGAGGCAAGAGCAAAAAAAAATCTACAAGTCGTGGAACGCCCCTCCCTCCATCGAGAATTTTCCCTTTTCCTCCCACCTTCTTCACGAAGCACAACGTCGACATATAAATCGTCCCCGTCTCCTCCCAGGTTCCTGTCCGTTCTCGTACGTTAGTCGAGAGCGCAAGAATCAAGTCGAACCCGACTAATTATTTTAACGACCCTCGCAGCCTTCCACGAGAAGCCTGCGAATTTTAATTCCCGTCACCCCACGCTTTCGAACCCGTCTAGATCGAGCTGTGCTTGATCTAGATTTTTCAACCTTCACCAACCCGCAATCATGGCTACCGACAAGGGACTCGAGGACGTTCCCGAGGGTGAGTTTCCTCCTGACACCCTGATCTCGCGAAAACACCTGTTTCGCGTCATCGTGACACATTTCTCTTGCGCGCGCGGGTCATTGGGCTGGTTGGGTGCGATTTTAACTGCAAACCGATCACCGCCTCGGAGGATCGTGGCCCCTTGCCCCCTGCGATAGCCCCTCGCCTTAGCCCCCGCCCGTGCGATCTGTTCCAGCAAGACTCGGCGACTAACCAGACCTTTGCGATACAGGACAGATCGAGTCCAACTACGATGAGACCGTCGACTCCTTCGATGACATGAACCTCAAGTCGGAGCTCCTTCGTGGAGGTGAGTTTCCCAAGCCCCCTGCGCCAGTCCACGTCGCTGACATGTCCTGTCCCAGTCTACGCTTATGGTTTCGAGCGTCCCTCTGCTATCCAGCAGCGCGCTATCATGCCCGTTATCAAGGGTCACGATGTCATTGCCCAGGCTCAGTCCGGTACTGGCAAGACTGCCACCTTCTCCATCTCCGTCCTCCAGAAGATCGACCCCACTGTCAAGCAGTGCCAGGCTCTCATCCTTGCTCCTACCCGTGAGCTTGCCCAGCAGATTCAGAAGGTCGTTGTCGCCATCGGTGACTTCATGAACGTTGAGTGCCACGCCTGCATTGGCGGTACCAGCGTCCGTGATGACATGAAGGCTCTTCAGGACGGTCCTCAGGTCGTCGTTGGTACCCCTGGCCGTGTTCAGGATATGATCCAGCGCCGCTTCCTCAAGACCGATGCCATGAAGATGTTCGTCCTTGACGAGGCCGATGAAATGCTTTCCGTAAGCAATCCTCCGTACCACCCCTATTTCTTTTTGGCTACTTGCTAACACCACTTGTGTAGCGCGGTTTCACCGACCAGATCTACGACATCTTCCAGCTGCTTCCCCAGTCCACCCAGGTCGTCCTGCTGTCTGCTACCATGCCCCAGGATGTCCTTGAGGTTACCACCAGATTCATGCGCGACCCCGTCCGTATCCTGGTCAAGAAGGACGAGCTTACCCTGGAGGGTATCAAGCAGTTCTACATTGCCGTTGAGAAGGAGGAGTGGAAGCTCGACACCCTCTCTGACTTGTACGAGACTGTCACCATCACCCAGGCTGTCATCTTCTGCAACACCCGCAGAAAGGTCGACTGGCTCACCGACAAGCTCACTGCTCGTGACTTCACTGTCTCTGCCATGCACGGTGACATGGACCAGGCTCAGCGTGACCTGATCATGAAGGAGTTCCGTTCCGGCTCTTCTCGTGTCCTGATCGCCACTGATCTGCTGGCCCGTGGTATCGATGTCCAGCAGGTCTCCCTGGTCATCAACTACGACCTTCCCGCCAACCGTGAGAACTACATCCACCGTATCGGCCGTGGTGGTCGTTTCGGTCGTAAGGGTGTTGCCATCAACTTCGTCACCGCCGAGGATGTCCGCATGATGCGTGAGATCGAGCAGTTCTACAGCACCCAGATCGAGGAAATGCCCATGAACGTTGCCGACCTCATCTAAAAACATCATCTCTGATCCTGTTATCCGCGGCCCCGTCTTTTGAAGGGGCTTCGGTACGATAGCTTTGGCATCGGGGGCTGTGTTCACGGTGAAAATCGCTTGCAGTTGATAGATTCTCTTTTTCTAGAGAGCCACCCGGTGTTACTTCGACGTCGCACCTTACGGTGTCTCAGGGAGGGAGGTCGAAGCGGAAACGTGAGGAAGGGCTCGGGAGGTCTTTTCGCACCTTAATAGTTGAAAGGTGTGTTGGGGAGGCCAAAAGTAATGCAATGGTTACTACCATGCCTGAGTTGTCACGTCTGTATTTACGGAGTCACTATCATGATTCATTTTATCTTTTATCTTGCCTCAGTCCGTGACATGTGAAGTGCTAGTCTGTCCTGGTGATGCCAATGAAGCAGGTCAATCTTTGTTTACTTGATGGTAGGCCAAGGTTGGTTTCTTACTGTTACTAACATGTCCAGAGTTTCAAATCCTGCGTCAGTTGCGACGGACATTCCACAACTACCCTATAGCACAACCAGGCTATTGGGAATTATCTTTATCTTTACAAACAGTCCTGACGAGTGGTTGATTCACGTAACATTGCTGACTGAAGTTGTTATACACTTTCCTCGCTTCTATTGTAGAGAGATATTTAAGTGTGTAGCACCTAAAATAGACGCCATAGGCAGCGATAAGTAAGGACTAAAAGCCGAAGATCATGAAGTTTTAATTCAAGCACAAACATCATGCAGCCCGAATAGAAATAAAATTTTATTAATCTATGAAATGTCATTTCTTCTAGCACGCACTGGAAAGCCTTCTTAGATAAATAAAACACCTGTCTAATCTACAGTCCTCTGCATTTGTTCATCAACTCAAAGGCCGGTACGGCCAAAGTTGTCAATATATGCCTACCACTAAGCAGACAAGTTTATGGGATGAGAGTCGCCTATGAAGAGAACACCCTATTCATAAGGAGGGGATCGAAGAAAGCATCCCTCCTGGAACTTTCTGCTTATGAATTAAGTGCCAGATGCTGCATGTTGTAAACTTGCTGTGGACTTCAAACTATACTGGCCAAAATGTCATGCGCATGAGCCTTCCTATCTAATCAACACTATATCGAACGGGCAAGAGTTGGCTTATATGCTTGCGCCTAGGATGATTGTGGATGAATATCAGACATTTCACCAAAGCAAAGAGACCAAAACGATTAAAAGAGAGTCATTAGCTCATATTTGAGGCGCAAGTCTTGGTCAGACGCGCATTAGATAAATATGTACAATATAAATGGTGAAAAATCGACAAATGAAATGTTTCGAATGCTCCCAGAACGCCCGTGGTATATAGCCCGAACCAGTCTAAATCAATTAACCCCTCCCAAGAAAAGACAGCTTCACATTGGCTGCTTAGTGCGTCTGCCCAAATGATGTCTGCGTGGGAGGCGGGCTCTTCACGAACTGGCCCGCATAAGCACCAGGAATTGGCACAGCATCGTATACGGGTTCGTCCGCGGCGGCAGGGGCGTGCTGCGGAACGCTGGGTTGAGGTTGGGGCTGAGAAGGAGCAGCCTCAGTGGCAAAGGCAGCCTGGTTGATCTTGGGGGTTGCGGAGGGCGCCTTGACGGGAGGAGCCTGAAGCTTGAAGCTGGATGTCGGGGACTGGGCGAACTGGGACTGGGGCTCAACAATTTGGGCACCAGGAGTGAATGGACCCTCCTCAATATCCGACAGGTTGCGCCAGGCAGCCGGTGGGTGGCGAGGAGAAAGTGCATACTGGCTCAGGGCGGGAGACTTGGGACCGAAGCCAGGGGTGTTAGGTGCAGACTGGGAGCGGAGCTGCGCAAGGTAGAGATCAGATCGAGCACGGTCTCGTAGATCCATGGACTTGGTCAGGCGTCGCTTGGTGTAGTAGCGGTAGAAGACGACACTGTACAAGGTGATGCAGATGACTTCGACAACGACTTCGATGATGATGCAGATGAGGACCCAGTTCTGCAGGCGGCAGACCAACTTGTAATCGACCTTGTCGCCGTAGACTTGAGACCGTGTGTTGTCAACGCAGGCCCAACCCCACATGTCTTTGTTGCCTGAGCTGTTGCGAGAGTGTTGGAACAGAGCAGCGGTCACTGCCCACATGATTAAGTTGACGATGAACTATTGAAGCTGTTAGGAACCTGCATGGTTGTATGTGGTAGGATCAAAATGCTTACCCAGCCAATAGCGAACATGGTGTAGTAGGTAGAGACCTTCTCTGCTCGCTTGTGGCCTCCGCGGCAGTAGGCCAGGAAAACAAGGATGCAAGCAATGAGGGAAACGCAAGCCATGGCGAGGACAAGCTTCTGAGGCCATGTGTCGGTGTTCTTGGCCCAGGCAGGCATCTTGCTCTGGTCTGGGAGGATCTTGGTAGCGTTGAAGATGGCAAATGAGGCGGAAAGCATGGACAGGATGATGAGAGAGCAGCTGAAGCTCACGCCACGCAGAGCGAACTTGGCCATTCTGACACGGGTCTTGATTCTCTACAAACTAGTTAGTATGAATTAGGCATAGAAGTCGGGTGGTGGTTACGCACAAGGTCGCGAGCCTGTTCCTTCTCGGTATGGACCTCGCGCTTCTCCAGGATGTCTTCCTCGCGGAAGGTAGGGCTAAGAGGGTTGTTGAACTGCCTAGCAGGCGTTCCAGGCACCTTCAGGGCGCTCTTGAGGGGGTTTTGGGAGTCATTGGAACGGCGATGGATTCACGCTTGTTGATGTAACCGAAACCAATGTCGCCAGGCTGGGACTGAGCGGCGTGGGAAGTAACCGGGTCGGCAAAAGGGTTCTTAGCGTCGATGGGCGAGTGGATAGAAGTTGCTTCGGCGAAGCGTGGCGTACGAGGTCCCTTCAGTGACAGGGAGGACTCAGAGGAAGAGGAGTCAGAGGAAGCGGACCGCTGAGGAGCTAAGTTCAAAGCTGGGGTCGCTTCTTGTCGTCAGCACCTGCAAAGATATTAGTTGATTGCTCTCATATGGCTTCGTCAAGATGTAGAAGACTTCGTCGACGGACCTTGTCGAGTCATGGTGACGAGAATGTGAAGTGAGTAGAACAATAAGAATAGACCAAAGGAACAGGAATGTCAACGCAGAAGATTGTTGCTATGTCCACAGAGAAGCAACTCTGCATGTGTGTTATGAAGCACAACACAATGGAAAAGCAACAAGATGTTGAAGGGCAAATTTGGAGAGACCAGCTGTCGGGGAACAGAAGGAGAGACTTCAGCCGTCTGTCATATGAGGGAGGGCAGGAGTTTTCAGTCTGCGAGGACTGCAGGACAAGCGGCAAGCTCATTCGACGGCAGTAGACGCCGACAACCCAGAAGAGGTGGAGACGCTGCGAGGAGGAGGAACTTGGAAATGGCCTTACATGGAACGTGGGAGGGCAAGGCACGCGAGGCTCCGATAGGTGAAGACGGTCGAGTATGCACCAGTGACGGGTGATGGCAGGTTAGACGCCCGTGATGATCAAGGATTGGCGCCGCCTAGATGTGGCTCAAATGTCTATTGGCTTCGTGGGTACGATGCCAAACGGCTTCTGTCTTCGCAGGCGCCACGGGATGGTGATTGCTTTTGGGAACGACAGCCAAACTCCGAATGGTGAAACACTTTCTGTTCACAAATAAGACGGTTCAAACTTAGAACGCAACAAAGCGCTGCTCAGAGGACTCTCGAGCAAAGGTGAGGCGGGCGACGAAAGGCTGCGTGAAGGGGAGAGAAGAGATCACGGGCGAGAGAGCGGGATGCGATATGTAGGTCCCTCCTGCAACCCAGCCAAAGGTGCATTGGGAAACCACCCACCCCTCCTCCATGAGCAAAGCCTTAAACGGACTGGCAAACAGTAATCCCAGTCGCATCTCTCCCGGGCCAACCACTCAGCGGTGTTTGCATGACAGGCCCTCCCACGCAGCGTTGCATCCCGGCACAGCATTTTCTCTGCGCAGGAAACCTCAGCGCTACGCGGATTGGGGTCGGGCGGCTAGAGCCAGTAACGCATGCAGAGGCATGGAGGAAGTGGTTGGCCTGGACCCTTGTCCAGATGATAGACACCCATCGCCAGCCGCTCTGACCCCAGTCGGCGAGCCGTGATAGGCTATGGTGTGGGTGCAACCGCGGCAGGGATCCTGAAGCTTGGGGGCCAATGGGAGCATCAAGAACGGTGATGGCCATCCAGCCACCTGCAGCCGAGGGCGGCAATGCGGACCACAGGATTCGCTCCCGCTCGCAGGCCAAGCTCCGGAATGGCCCATTTGTGGTCCAGGGTTGGAAGCTGGGGAAAGACAGCTCTTCAAAGTCTGACATGCACATGTTGATGTGCGGCCAGCCTCAGCACCCAAAAGCCCTTTCCGGGGCGACGGTGCAGCACTGCCTGGTCTGCGCAAACAGGTAGCTTTGAGGATGGGCGCAGGGGCCATGGGGTTCTTCATAAAGAGGTAGGTGGTGCCCGTTTACGAAACAATGACCTGGTTGTCGTGTGCTTTGGCCGTTTGGCCTTGATGAAGGCCGTTTCAACATCTTTACCTGGTCTCCGGAACTGACTGCCACGCGGCCAAGAAAGAACGAGGCGTGATGATGGTGCTACGCATCACAGTCAGCGCTAGACGGTCTGTCTGTCCACGGTGATCTGTAAGGCGTTCTTGACGAAGCGTGTTGGAGTTTTGCCGGCATGGGATCTTCGCCTACTCCTCCTGCTGTGCGCTATCGTCCACGAGATATCGCCACCTGCTTCTCTATACGATGGACCTAAAAATGGCAATGGGATGGGAGAGGCGTCGCTGTGTGGGGAGTAGTGAGATGGATGAATCGATATTGTCGGGGAGGATGAGTTCTGGTAGCATTTTCCGTGTCGCTCAGCGCCAAGCATGCACTTTGAGCCTGCTGTCACACGCAAAACCAACAGGTCAGCCAGCTGTTTGCCCCTCCTTCACTGGACCTACAGTGGCCTCATTCCTGCCTACGTGCGGTATAACATCCCCAATATCACAGTAGCGTCGTTGGCTGAATTGGGCCGAGAACCAATACATGCACCAACAGCACCACCACCACTGCTGTACCATCCACCATGGCTGCTAATTATAGCTGCGTTCTGCGGGTTTTCTGGGACCAGGCCAGATAATCAACGCAGTCTATATTGCATCTTCAATTTGGAATCTGCAATTCAATAAACCTGCCAAGTTTTCGTGCTTGGATTTGCACATTCATCGGCTCGGCTTACCTTTGCTGGTGCTGGCTCGTCTTACCCGGCAGGCTACATCTGGCAAGCTTTCTATGTTTATTTTCCATGGGTAGCTAGCCAGCAGGTAGACGTGGCGGCTGACCAAATCCCGGGTCATTCTGAGATTCCCGGTTTACATTATCCGGAGGCAGTCAGCGTCAGATATCGGGTTCTTTCGTGTAATGCTTCCCGAGAATAAGACAGTATTGGTGTAAGGAAAAGTAGACGATGGGAGCCACCAGGAGAGAGGGCCCATTGTGGACAAGGGTAATGACCAGAAAGCCTCAAGCCGAACAGACCAAGCCAGATAGAAATTGTAAATTAGAGAATAAAACACAATATATCATTTACTTCCCATGTATCATTCACTCCGACAAGAACTACCTACCCAGACCTCAAGTTCATGTATTTAGTGCCCTGATTGCTGGTGAAAACGCTGCTTATGTCAGCTTGTTTAATGAATAACAGCACAAGTAGACGAGGCACGGCTGTAGATTTTCCTTGGGTGTGGTTTATCATATTATATCAACCTTATATAAACAAAAAATAACGTCACGCCATGAGTGGATTGTAATTTGAAACAGATAGTCAATCTTTAATCCATTAAAATTCTCCTTCTTGGAGGTATGATGGAGGTTGACGAAGTTATGGTCAGTGCTTCTTCATAGCTGCACTGCTCTGCTCTGCTGTATTTCACTTCACCAGAGCTCCCAACGAGGGGCATTCCCTTAACCGAACTGTAGCCGATGAGGGGCACCGCATCCTTATCGCCTTATCACCCCAAATAGCTTAGCGTCCGAGTCATAGTCCTGTCGATGACTGCACACGAGCAAAATTGCCAACTTGAAGGCGAAATCGTATTCTCGTTGCTTGGTGACATTGAAGACGCAGAGCAATCGCTTTCCCGGAGCCTCCACGAACCCCCGAGGACTGCTGGACTTACAGGATCCTCCTACCCATCGATAATCCGCGCCCGCTTGCCCTCTGGTAGCAAACCAGCAGATTTTGCCCCGCCTCCACCATGTCTGCCAACGGTGACCCGAGACTCGACGACATCGACTCCGAGTCCGATTCGGGCGAGTCGATCGACGCCCAGAACGACATCCACAACGATGGCGACGATGGCTTCGACGAGAAGCCTCTCAAGCCCGCTCTGAAGAAGTCGCACGCCCCTATCCCAGATCCCACCGTCCAAAGGCCACCTCTGCCCCCGCAGACCGACCCCAAGGACCTCGATGTCACCCAGCTCACTCCCCTGACGCCCGAGATTATCGCCCGCCAAGCGACCATCAACATCGGTACCATCGGTCACGTCGCTCACGGAAAGTCCACCGTCGTCAAGGCCATCTCCGGAGTCCAGACCGTTCGTTTCAAGAACGAGCTGATCCGTAACATTACCATCAAGCTGGGTTACGCCAACGCCAAGATCTACAAGTGCGATAACAACGAATGCCCTCGTCCTGGCTGCTACAGGAGTTACAAGAGCGAGAAGGAGGTCGACCCTCCGTGCGAGCGTGATGGATGCAGCGGCACCTACCGCCTGTTGCGCCACGTCTCGTAAGTCACGGCCACATATCTAGCCTCTCTTTTCCACCAATGCTAACGCTGTCCCAGCTTCGTCGATTGCCCTGGCCACGATATTCTCATGAGCACCATGTTGTCAGGTGCCGCAGTCATGGACGCTGCGCTGCTGCTGATTGCTGGCAACGAATCTTGCCCCCAGCCCCAAACCTCGGAGCATTTGGCTGCCATTGAGATTATGAAGCTCGACAAGATCATCATCCTGCAGAACAAGGTTGATCTGATGAGGGAAGAGGCTGCCCAGCAGCACTACGAATCGATCCTCAAGTTCATTCGTGGTACCGTTGCCGGAAAGTCTCCCGTTATCCCCATCTCCGCTCAGCTCAAGTTCAACATTGATGCTGTCAACGAGGCCATTGTCAACACCATCCCTGTTCCCCCAGAGATTTCAGCATGGACCCCACATGATTGTTATCCGATCTTTCGACGTCAACAAGCCCGGTGCCGAGATCGACGACCTGAAGGGTGGTGTTGCTGGTGGTAGTATCCTGCACGGTGTCGTCAAGCTTGGCGACGAGATTGAGATCCGACCCGGTATCGTCTCCCGAGACGACAACGGTGCCCTGAAGTGCACCCCATCTTCAGCCGTGTTGTCTCGCTGAACTCCGAGGCCAACGACCTGAAGTACGCTGTTCCCGGTGGTCTGATCGGTGTTGGTACTCGCATCGACCCCACCCTTTGCCGTGCCGATCGTCTTGTCGGTTTCGTCCTGGGTCTCAAGGGCCGTCTGCCCGAGATCTACAGCGAGATTGAGGTTAACTTCTACCTCCTCCGTCGTCTTCTCGGTGTCCGAACTGCCGACGGCAAGCAGGCCAAGGTTGCCAAGCTGGCCAAGAACGAAGTTATCATGGTCAACATTGGTTCCACCTCGACTGGTGCCAAGGTTGCTGCCATCAAGAACGATGCTGCTAAGCTCGTCCTGACCAGCCCTGCCTGTACCAACATTGGCGAGAAGGTTGCCCTGAGCAGACGTATCGAGAAGCATTGGCGTCTGATTGGTTGGGCCACCATCGCTGCGTAAGTTCTACCCAGGTTACTTTTATGCTATATGAAACTAATATTATTTCTAGTGGTGTTACCCTCGAGCCCAGCACGTCTTAAAGCCTGTTAAGACCAAAAATAATGCCCAAGCCGAGCATGTCTCCTGGCATCACGTTACCGCAACAACACCAATCAAAAGCCTACTCGGGGTGAACGCCCTTGGGAGGGCAATGTGAAGATTAGACAGTTGCCGCAAGACGATAAATGGTATTTAGTTGAGCGAAGGGTGTGGTTTTGTGGGGTTATTGCACATCGTGCAGGAGAGGGTACCTGGAGCGTATGTGCGCACGAATATTCCAGAGGGCCACGAGATCTCATGAAACGTAAAAGGATGCAACAGGTAGACCAAATCGGCTTGAATTATGATTATACAGCAGACGAATGGGCTATGTTCTCACCTTTCGCGCGTGCTTGACTAGATTTTCTATCACACCCTCAAATGCTTCCCTGTCTCCAATCTTTTCATCTGTCCGCTTTTGCCAATATTCCAAGACCTCCTTTGCTGTCCCTTGTATCGCTTCAAGTTTGGCCACGTGGTCCTTGAGCTCATCATTTGTCATGCCATTGAGGGCTTCATCTGTAGCCATGCACAAGTGCCTAGCTGCAACGAGATCCAGCTCCGGTTGCGGCGGCGGCCCTCTCCGCTTCTTCGAAGCACTCGGCTTGCCTTGCGTGTCTACTGAGGTTGACGACGCGTTGTTTTCGCCCTGTTTCAACCTGGAAACAGACCGAGAATCGGTGGAGGTACGTGGTGAGCCAGAAGGTAAATTCAGCGAAGGCAAAACCAGCTTCTTCTGTTTTGAGGCAGGCAGAATCTCGTCTAGATCGACGGGGACACCTAACGAGACGAGGAATAGACGCCTGGTGCGGGAGCGAATCCAATTCGGGGAGCCAGAGGAGGAGGAGCGACAAGTTGTGACCAAAGTGATGCAGAACAGGGTGTGAGGAAGATGGAGGATTCCTTGGATAGAGACGGAAAGGTAGGCACATCAAGCTCTTCTGGTGGAAATAGTGTTGCTAAGTAAGGCTCTGATTCTGACATAATGTCGTCGGAATTTAGACCATCAAAGTCGGGTATGGGCTGGAATCATGGATTAGCCAGGAGTAAATCGCAATAGGAGAAGACATCACCACTCACAAATGGTAGCATTGATTGTTGTTGATGGAACTGTGATGGGGCAGGTGGCGGGAAGTGACTGTTGAATCTTCGAAACCGTCCTCAAAGTCATCAAAATCATCGTCTTCGGCACCCTCTTCGAAGTCGTCAAAGTCATCGTCGCCGGCGTCGTCACCTTGTCGGCCAGATGCTGCGGATCGTAATGACCTTGACGACGCCTTTCTTCCAAGTTTAGGGCTCGTAGGCGCAAGGACGGCCAGGGAAGGTGGTTCATCTACGAGAACAAACTCAGAGTGTTAACGAACAAAGTTCTTAAATGATCATTCAGGATCTTGCTACGCCCGTACCAGTAGTGCTAGCGCCATCTTCACCATCGTCCTCGTCAGCCGGCTTCAACACCACGTCCGGAGCAGCGTCTGCCTCGCGTTTACTCTCAAACTCTGCAGAATGATTCTCAGGCTCGTCGCCAGGAGCCTCTTCTACCACCGTGATGGGGACGTCCGCCGGGGTCGTAGACGATGGTGGCGTTGTGTCTTGGTCAGGGATCACGGCAATCTCGTCAGGCTCAGCGTCGCCCTCTCTCTTTGGTACGCTTGAGTGCCAGGGACCTCGCCGTAGGCGGGTTCGGTGTCAACCTTCTCGACGCGTGTTTTAGGAATTGGCGAGGTGATACTGGGGCTGATGGGATATGATCGAGCATCGGTAAATTGGTCCTCGGAGTCGGATGATTCAGCTGTCAAGGCATGTTAGCGAAACAGCTCCTTTCCGTAGTGTGAGCGCTCATGTCACCAACCAAGCTGATGGGCACCGGGGTCTGCCACGTTGGTCTCCTGAGGAGGCTGAAGCTCCTCGCTAGGTGCCATGATCCTAGATTTAGGGTCGTATGACTATGGCCAAAGGCAGTCGAACTAGGGGTCGTAGAGGTGACTAGCAGTTCATCGAGGGGTTAAGGATGGAATGGATGAAAGGCGGCTGCCAAGTCAATACGCGAGGCTCAATGATGCGACTGGTCCCTGCTTTCAGCGGTCGCAAAAACAAAGGATATGTAATAATAAAACTTGCTGCGCTCAAATGCTGTGCCTTGCAGGATCATGACATGTGCAAGGCCAATTGGGTATGTAGTATGTAGGTTGAATAGACGTAATGGTATCACGTGTCGAGGAGCTAAGAAGCTGCAAATGGGTTGTTAGGTCATTTGTGTTGACTGGTACGTACCTCGAGGAAGGCTGTGGGCTTTTTGGGCCAATCATCGCGTGGGTCAAGCAGAGCAGGCTGGGCTGTCCATGAGCAGCTTCGCGCAGAAAGCTTCAAAACAGCCTTGCTCAGCGACACCAAGCCGCTCACTTTGGTTCGAATCGACCCCGTTTCAAGAATCGGACGAGGCCCGTCGACTGTAATTCTCTCGAACACAGCTTCAGCACGTCTTTGGGGCGCGGTTAATTCGTCAATCGATAAAGCCAGCGTCCGGACGCCACGATCGATATTTTTTACCCTGAAGACTCTTGCGCAAGCTACTCGCCATGTCGTTCTCCTTCAATCCGCCCGCCTCATCGGGCGCGGCTTCGAACACCACTGGCGCATCGGCTCCTGCCACAGGAGGCCTGTTTGGAAATGCGGGTGCCTCAAAGTTTTCCTTCGGGACCGCGACACCCGCCAGCAATGCAACCTCTTCTACGCCTAGCACCGGTCTGTTTGGACAAGCCGGCACCACACAGCCTGCTGCGTCCTCCAGCACCACACCTGGCTCCCAGCCTCCCGCAGCAGGCGGTCTCTTTGGAGCTGCCTCGTCGACTCCTGCAACTAGCCTATTTGGTGCGAAGCCCGCAAGCTCAACCCCCAGCTCTGCCGCCCCAGCAGGAAGCCTCTTTGGTGGTGCAACTTCAACCCTTCCTCGACTGGCAATCTTTTGGAGGCAACAGTGCCGCGGCCAGCAAGCCATCGTCGAATCTGTTTGGAGGTGCCAGTACAGGGACTCCAAGTGGCACCAGCACGGGCGCTCTCTTTGTTGTCCCGACCAATACCAGTCAAGCACAGAATACAAACACACCAGCAACTACGTCAACTGCCCCAGCTGGAGGTCTCTTTGCTTCGCAAGGAGCCTCTCTCTTCGGAAACAAGAACACCACTGCTCCATCTACCCAGGGCGCCACCTCAACAGCGCCAGCCATGACACCAGCGAAGCCCATGTTCAGCCTTGGCTCAACCACTCCCGCAGGAGCTCCGCCTCCAGATGCCTCCAAGCCGGCCGCTTCGGGCGCAGCTCAACCTGCTGGGTCTTCGGCTTTCTCCGGTCTTTTTGGACCAAAGCCTACTGGCTCGACGCCCGCCCCAACCACACAGCCTGCCACAACTCCGTCTTCAACGGCCCAGTCAGCTTCTACGGGACTCTTCGGCGGCGCGAAGCCTGCTGCTACCCAATCACCCTTCCCTTCGAGCACTACGCCAGCGACGACTTCTGCACCGGCAACATCTTCCTTGTTTGGCAAGCCCGCAGCTACCCCGGCTGCGACACCAGCCCCAGCAGCTGGCTCTGATGCTTCGAAACCGGCTGGAGGTCTGTTTGGCGGGGCAAAGCCAGCGGAGAAGCCAGCTTCGGAGGCTCAACCCGCTGCATCTAAGCCAAGCCTCTTTGGCGGTGCTGCTGCCTCGGGTGGCGACGCTGCTGCGCCTAAGCCAGGTCTCTTTGGCGGTGCTTCGGCCGCATCTACCACCGCATCTGCACCAAAGCCTTTTGGCGGTGCGGCGACAAGCACTACGACTCAGCCTGCCGCAACTACCGCCGCTGCCAATGGTACAGCCGCCGCTGGCACGGATAAGGCTCAGACGGAAAAGGATGCCGCCAAGCCCGCCTTGCCAAACGCGTTGGGCGCATCTACTGCTGGTCCTCCATCCCAGATGGCACGTCTCAAGAATAAAACAATGGAAGACATTGTCACGCGTTGGGCTTCTGACCTTTCTAGATACCAAAAGGAGTTCAAGGACCAGGCAACGCTCGTGTCCAACTGGGACAGGAGCCTCGTGGACAATGGCGAGAAGATTCAGAAGCTCTATCTTGATACCTACGAAGCCGAAAGGGCGAGCCATGAGATTGAACGTCAACTCGCTGCCGTAGAGAGCCAGCAGGATGAGCTTGAGGCCTGGCTACAGCGTTATGAGAGTGAGGTACAAGATATGTCGACTAAGCAGATGGGCCCTGGCGAGCAATTGGCAGGACCTGACCAGGAGCGCGAACAAACGTACAAGCTCGCTGAGAAGCTGACGCAGCAGCTTGAGGAGAAGTCCCGAGACCTCTCCAAGATGGTCAAAGAGATCAACGACATTTCTGGAACTCTTAGCAAGGGCGCCAAGCCTGAGGATCCTGTGAGTTGCATTCTATCCCTTCGGAATAAAAGAAGTACAAAACTAACAATGACATCAATAGCTGAGCCAGATCGTGCGTGTTCTGAACGGCCACCTGACGCAGCTGCAGTGGATCGATGCCAATGCCTCGTCTCTGCAAGCTAAGGTGGCGGCGGCGCAGAAGTCGAGCAGCAACCTCGGCAACCAGTACTCAGGACTGGAGAATGATGCGGCAGAGAGCTTCTACCGGTCGTACATGGGACGTAGGTGAGGTGGAAGTTTGGATCTTGGCTATCAATGGAGTTCAAGGACGGTATCACGGCAAGAATGAAACGAAGGTCAAGATAGTAAATCAAGTTTTCTGACATAAGACAGAAAGGGAGCTGGATTCTTCAAGCACTGAATGTGCAATGCAAATTTACTTGTACAACTAGCTTAGATTGGTGAACAAACAAGAGCTGTGGATAGCGACAGCATAACATGAGGCCATCTGCTAATCCTTGTGCCAAGATCGCGGTCTGTGCCGTAGATAGCTATGCTCTTGATCTGAACAACTCGTACACTGGAAAAGTCGGGGTGACTGACAAGGGCGCTTAGTTCTGCTCGCCGCCCTGGTTCTTGGTGATGTCGTCGCTGTGCTTCTGGTCAGTACATAGGCGCGAGAAAGGGATGTCTTGACGGCGATAGGGGAGACGAACATGTGGTCGGAGAGACGCTTGAGGTGCTCCTGCTGCTCAGCGAGCTTCTGCTTCAGCTCCAGGAGCTTCTCGTGCTCGCGTCGTCGGATGGCCATGTCCTCGCTGGCCTTCTCGCGGCGGTGGAAAGCATCACTGCGTAGGAAGAATGTGAGCGTCAATTGGCATTGAGCACGAATGCCGGTCTGAAGGAGAGGAACCGGCTTGGGAGGAGAGGGGAGCTTACCCGCCGCCGTACTTGGGGAGCGCCGACGTCGCCGTCCGCCATGGCGCGAGCGGTGGTGGTGAAGGTGGCCCGCAGGGGACGGAAGGCGGCTGTCTTGGTGAATGTGGTGCGGAGCATGATTGCGGTTTGGGGAGGTGGTGAAGAAGTGGTGCTGAAGAGATGACGTGTGAGGGATTGGATGGTTTTGTAGCGGTGGTGAGAAGTAGGTGGATGGACGGGATGGGGTGATTATGAGCTGCTTTCAGAGAGCTCTCCCCAGCAACCTACCCGACCTGCCTACCTGCCTACCTACTGACCTCTCTGCGTCATAGGTAAACGGGTACTTCCGGCCTGGCCGGCGTCATGCTGTCAAGAGTGGGTAGCGCTATAACTAACGCGTGATTGGTTCAAGCTTATGCTCGAATGAGGAAGCGAGCAAGCGAGGTACGTACCGGGTATCGGGAATGAACTCGGTGTTTGGAGAATCAGATGACAGGATGCAGATTTTTAGCACTCGCTCTTGGTCACCAATTTACAGGGCTTGCTTAGACTACTCATGCGATCGTACATAAGGTGATATTATGCAATCTTCATCTCGTGGCGTTTGAGCATCGGCTTGGGCATCATCGGCCACATCCGAGCGACGATGAGCCCAGAGTGGATATGCCGGCATGGTATTCGGAATCAGTCCACCTCGAACAGCTGGGCGTCAACCAGTTTGTTGTAGATGGTTCCCTAGAAGCGCTGAATATTCGTTGGCTAGGCATGGTAGTTTGATCTTGGATGGGTTTAGCTTGGCTGTGCGATTTTTGAGATTCACCACAGACTGACACACCTGTCAATTCAGTCTCAGATCCCAAGCACATTTTGCTCATCGAATTGACATGTGATTCTCGTATTGACTGAATGTCAACAATTGACTGGTTTGACGCTCACATGGGGATTCCCAAAACCGCTACATCAAAATGTATTGGCAAATTGTGCTCTACCAATGTGACTGACGCAGGCATTGTCTAAATGGCATTGCGATGGAGAAAGCGCTCAGCGACTCTGCATTCACACAGGTGACGGATCGTGCCCAACTTTACCATCTCGTGATGGTAGCTTGAGGCTCTGGTATAGACCCCAACTCCTGGACCAATGCCACTGGAACTTGAGCTTTCTGATATCCAAAGGGCAGCTGATTTCTCTACTGAATACAATATAGCTATCCACATTCTTTGACCTCTCCCACAACTATTGTGATTGGCTTCTCCAAGATCATCCATGTCCATCTTATCCCATGCAGCTTTTATGCTTAATACCATTAAACGAAGTTATTTAAACGGCTCAACACAAGTATAGAAGGGCTGGCTAATTTCGTCTAAAGGCCAATTCACAGGAGCCGACCACGAGAAGAAGAAGATTTTGATATTAGAGTCATGCTTGCATGTCACATCAAAGAATGCTATTCTGCTCCATAGTTTCAGGCATCTATTTGCTAACGACCACTTGCAAACAAGCTTTCTTGGTGAAAATGGCGGAGGAGGATAGGGCGCAGGGATAAACCTCGAACAGGCTGTAGCGACGTATTTCATGGTGTAACATATGCGGCTCCCCAGCAAGGACTACAGGGGTTGGGGATCAATATGATAACGATGTCGCCATACAAGGCCATTGTGTGTATCTCAATGTGTTGGCATTTCGTGTCTGCTTTGCCCATCCTAGCTTTGATCATTTAAACATAAGATAGATTAGGCGCTCCCGGATACCCCGAGTGAGTCTCTGAAGTTCTCAATATAGCGAAGGTGGCATTTCCAGTGAGAAGCGCTATATCTCTCAAAATATTTGTTACTAATGCTATCAATTGATTAGCACCTTTGCTATGTGCGCTCGTCATTCGGAAGCGTCCTCCTAAGCTTTTAACATAGCCATCATAAACGGCCAGCAAGATGGCGAAGATGCCACGTTTACACTGACATGGAAGTCTCGTCTGGACCTTGTAAATATGTGTGTATAGGAGACCAAAAATAACACTAGTGATTGGTGAACAGTGCGTAAAGTATAAGGGCATGCTGATGGTGTAAAGATACATAGGAAATATTTGCTAGATGTTACTTGATGAGGCTACTTTCACGGCTTAGATGTATAAGTTGAAACTGGATAATGAGCAGAACCCAGCCCATGGCATCTAGGAGACCAGCTAGTATCCGTTTGAGGGTTGATCTCTCATGTAAATGAGCTGGAGGAAAAGGTACCCGTACAAGGGGTTTCTGATAGAAAGGCACACACAGGGCTGCTTTCTTGAACAAGTGGTCATAGCTGTGGTGTATGCGCTTTGACATTTCTTTGTCTTCTCATTCGATCCTTATCAAACGAGGGAGATAAAAAACGGACTTTGGCTTGAATAGCACGATAGAGTAACTTGGACCATGCTAGCTTGCACGAACGTACATTACCTAATAAGGTACTCTCTCGCATTGAAGAAGTGGGAAGCTGCCAAGTTTTCCAGGCACCTAGCAAGATACATTTGACGTATCCGCCTGTTCAAGGTTAACTGAAAGGGAAAATGACGGAAAGCTCCATCGTTCGTCGGGCTGATCAATCGGGCCCTTGTGTACCTGCTGGTGGGTTACGTTAGTCGACAACTTATGGTTAGGTAGGCGTTGGTTGGGTCAACATTTCAAGGCATAGCCAGTTGACGTACGCATCCGAGTGCTTGGGACGTGGCAGCGGTGGCTGAGGTAAGCCCAGGCAAGCGAGTGTGGTGCAATGTGAAACACCGAGATAAGGTCTCCAAGGCTTCTTCTTCTACTGGCCAGGCATCTGCATCTCATTGCTGTCTCTGCAGGTTGCCGCCCCCATCGGGCTCGCGCCCATCTATCCCTTCAGCCGCTGAAGGAAGGACGGTAGGTGTGTCTGAGATTGGTCACTGGAAGGGGTTGGAGGGGTCGACAAGACACACAGATCATGCATAGCGCAGCACAGCACAGCACAGCACAGCAAATTAGAAGTGACACGAAACAAATAGAATTATCACGATGCTTTGCGCGCACACAGGACGTGACAATGCGGGACATGGAGCCAGCCGGTGGGTATGGTACGTTTCGAATAATTCGGGCTTTCCGCGACAGACGCAGGCGCTTGGGTCCGCCGTGCCGTCCATGGCTCACAGGATGCCTACCAGCAAGCGACAACAACAACAACAATAATAATAATAATCCGCGCATGGGCGAAGAGTCACACCCTTTCACTCGTGATAGGAGTGGACGTCTCCATGTCGCAGCCATCGACCTCAAGGGGAGGGAGGGGCTCCAAACCTCAAACGCCACCATGCGGCAGCCAGAGCCTTGTGACGTGATGCTCAGGGTTGGGAGGGACTCCCAGTTTTATTACTTGGTTACAGGGCAGCCCAGGCCCGGTTCCAGCGCAGCTCCTCAGTGACAACGCAGCAAAGCACGGCACACACAGGTGGCCGTGCAGCAAGGCGGCGGTACCTACAGCGTGGTAAGGCATAGCAGTCGAGCAGGTACCTCGCTCTACCTGTATCACCAAGTACCCTGGCCCGGTGGAGATCTGCCCATCGGAGGTACAGCCCAGGTACCTCGTGGCAGTGCACCCACCGCCCGCCGGTGGCCGAGCTCGGGCAGGGCGACCTCTGAGGGACCTCGGGCGGCACGTGAGACCCGTCGGAACCTCATTCCTTGCAGGGGAAACCAGAGGCGATTGGGTGCTCATTTGTATGGCCGCTGTCCCGAACCCCTTCCCAATTTCCACCCACGTTTTCGCTCATCGTCTTGACCACCATCCCAACAACCAAACTACTTCTCCTCCTTCTCTTCCCGAAACCGTGCTGCATACCACTTTTCCGAACCTCGACACATCAACAACGCCAACCCAACCTCTCTTCTTCTCGCGAACCGACCCTCACCGTCGCCTGTCTTTACCCTCCCGCAACTGCACATGTAGGTCACCTTACACCTCAGCCCACCAGCTATCGCCCTTCCCTCAACTACCTACGCCTCTCCCCTCCTCTCTGTCGTCATTGCCCAGGCGTCGCCAACCCGCCATGGCTCGCTTGTCGCGTGCGCGCCATCGCCATGGTCCATTGCCGCCTTCATCTTGTCCAATTCAGAGATGCCTTCATCTCGCCCTCGATGCGTCCTCCGCCCTCTCTTGCGACCGGCGTCGTTGTACCGTGTCGCTGTCGCACCCCACCACTGGCTTAGGGGCGGGGAGGGAGCGGGCGAGCCTCGCCGCCTGAGCATCGCCTGGCCTCCAGCTTTGCCAGGCGCACGCATCCCCATCGCTGGTGCAACAAGGCAACGTGACGGCGCTTCCCGCAGCTTGTCGTTGCTACCATTGCCAACGCACATGCCTCAGCACAGCCTTGTAACCCATCAAAACCCGAAATTCTCTTTTCTCCCTATACTTTCCCATTCTGCCACTGCACAGCTAGCCTCAACGCTCACCTTCGAGAATCATCTCTTGCTAACTCCCATTCTTCTCTCCGCAGTCAAATACCGCCACAATGGGTCACGAGGATGCCGTTTACCTTGCCAAGCTCGCCGAGCAGGCTGAGCGCTACGAGGGTAGGTGGTCGCTTTCTCAAAGCGCTTGACGCGGCGGATGCGCTAACAAGATCGCTACTATACAGAGATGGTCGACAACATGAAGATCGTCGCCTCTGAGGACCGTGATCTTACCGTTGAGGAGCGCAACCTGCTCTCTGTCGCCTACAAGAACGTCATCGGTGCCCGCCGTGCGTCCTGGAGAATAGTTACCTCTATCGAGCAGAAGGAGGAGTCCAAGGGCAACTCTTCCCAGGTCCCTCTCATCAAGGAGTACCGCCAGAAGATCGAGAACGAGCTTGCCAAGATCTGCGACGACATCCTTGACGTTCTTGACCAGCACCTGATTCCCTCTGCCAAGTCTGGCGAGTCCAAGGTTTTCTACCACAAGATGTTGGTCATCCTTTTACGTGGTCCGGCACGATCGAGAAGTTACTAACTGTCTCAATTATAGGAAGGGTGACTACCACCGCTACCTCGCTGAGTTTGCCGTTGGAGACCGTCGCAAGGACTCCGCCGACAAGTCCCTGGAGGCCTACAAGGCCGCTACCGAGGTTGCCCAGACTGAGCTGCCCCCTACCCACCCCATCCGCCTGGGTCTTGCCCTGAACTTCTCCGTCTTCTACTACGAGATCCTGAACGCTCCCGACCAGGCTTGCCACCTCGCCAAGCAGGCTTTCGACGACGCCATTGCCGGTATGTTGAAATCATTCTTTCGTCCGCTTAGTTTGACCATTTGACTAACCTATTTCCAACAGAGCTTGACACTCTCAGCGAGGAGAGCTACAAGGACTCTACCCTGATCATGCAGCTGCTCCGTGACAACCTGGTATGTTGGCCCTCAGCATTTATTCTACACGAGTCTCATGGCTGACCTTGCAATAGACCCTGTGGACCTCATCCGAGGCCGAGACCTCCGCCGCCCCCGCCGCCCAGGCTGAGGCTCCCAAGGAGTCCAGTGCTGCCGCTGACGCTCCCGCTCCTGCCGAGGAGCCCAAGGCTGCTGAGTAAGCTAGCCGGATGTATGGCAACCTTTGATCTCGTTGGTATCGGACGGGTTGGTGTCTACGGAGTGGATGGAAGACTTCGTTTTTGATCAAGAGCTTCGGCATCGTATAGGTAAACACGCGCGCAACTTAACGCTGGGGTGTTGTTCTTCCCAACGGACTGGCAAGGAGGCCTAAAGAAGAGCATTTGGAGGTTCTGCTTTTAGACTCTCATGCGTGGCCGTCTGGACAGATAAAAATACTAAAATTGCTTTCGACACCGAGTTGCATGCCCCTGTCCTATTAGGACCCAAGTGCTCATTTTCTGTTGAGGATGGACCGTAGAGTTGTTCATGTTATGCTTTATCATCGCCCGGTTTATCTTTTTCTCCTATTGAAGGCTCGTCTTCCATAACCGCAAAGTGTACTCTCAGCCACAGGCTGCAATCCAGACACCCCACCATTAACTCACCCTCATCTGCTGCCTCTTCAAGGTCGTCCTCACGAAACTGATAGCCCCGATCATTCCCACATCGACAAGACCGATACCAACTGTTGTCACTCTCATCAAACGGTAGGTCGTCCAGGTCAATATTTTCAACGCCAGTCTGAAATGGCGAATTGGTTGCTGCCCCTCCAACAGGGAACGTCGAGAAACCCGCAGACTAGCGTCGTATGTCGCGCGCTGGCTAGGCGAGGACAATACGGTAAAGGCCGTGCTTATCCGATCAACCGTGTAGGTTCCCTCAGCGGGAACCTGGGGTTGTGACTGTGCTTGCGAAGCCTTGTCTGGGTGGTTGCGCAGAAGCGCGCGGTGGTAGGCCCGTCGAATAAGTTTGGAGGGGTCGTGCTGAGAGTCAACCAGGGATGGAGTAAGGCCTAGGACATCATAATGGCTGTCCAGACCAGAAGACCCGGCCGTAAGGCCAGCCATCTTCTCACCAAGCGGACAAGACGGTAAAAATTTGTGGCGAAACGAAGGGATGGACGCAAATGCTCTATGAAAAACTTCACACAGAAAATCTACCAAGATCCAGTCCATAATGATCACGTGACGAGGATGAGCTGGATGGGCGCCCAGACGAAGGAAGATGCTCAACCAAGGTAAGAACGACATGTATCAGAACTGTTTTCAACCCTCGCAATATTTTAGAAGTCCCGAGAACTTGCTTGGCGTTATAGTTGTTTCAAGTGGCGATGCGATAATAGGATCACATATCTCGTGTTGGGAAAAGGACGTTCTACCTTTCTTCAGGACATGAGAATCTTCAGGGACGAGCAGTAAGAAATGCTCCAAATAGAACGTGAAAAATGTGCTTCGATATTCCGGTATATAGAGTTACATGGTAGATATACAATGTCGTCAGTTGAGGGTATTGCTCTCGACATTTCTGCTTTATTTCGGGAACTTGGTCCAGTTTCGCTTTCCAATCTGCCCTCGTTGTTAGCATACCGTCCGGAACTCATAGATATAAAATAGTTGCATACCCTCTTCCAGGCCCTGATGAGCTTGGGCATTTCCAGCATGGCCTGTCGTCTCTGTTCCATTCTGTAGAATCATAGTCAGCAGTCTGCACGCAGACTCCACCAGCGGAAAGAGGACATACCTGGCGATCATGTGTCGCTCGTGGATGTGACCCTTGACCTTTGTCCAACACCAGTACCCTTGACTCTCAGACCGTGCTCGACCCGATGCGCGAGGCGGTACTCGGTGCCCCTGTTGGTCTCCGGCAGCAACTCCTCCACGCCGTGCTCCCGCGCCATCTTGACAAGCTCAGCTTGACGTCGCTGCGAGAAGACGGGATCCTGCCACCTGCCGGTGACGGGGTGCTTATAGAATGCGAATGGGTTCGGTCGCTCCTCCTGGTAGGGCGTCATGGGCTGATCCTCAGAGACGATGGCGGCGGGCGGCCATCTCGCGAAGAAGCGCTGCAGCGGCGCCGGAAGGGACTTGGCCAGCTGAACGTACCGCGCCGGCGAACTCATGTTGGTCGGCGTGCTCACTACCCAGTGGCGAGGTATCAATTGCTGAGGGCGGTTCGAATTGAGCTTCGGCAGCTCATGGCATGTCGATTGGAAAGTCTTAGCTAAGAATGCAACTTTTGCGATGCTGGCGCGAGGTCACGTGGAGATAGCTACTACCATGTGTCTGGAGACAGCAAGGTACCCTTACATGGGAACCAAGGCCCTTAGGAGGAGTGAACATTTTGTATCAGTGATACAATATTAGCTTATTACAAAAAAGGAAACATGAAAATTGCATCATTTGAAAGTTGTCTTTCCCATGTTGTTAAAGTGTTATTGTCGCATTACTGTATATTATGGTCCTGCATATATCTCCTTGCCCATGCCTTGAGGCAAGGTATTCATGTTAGATACAAGAGGTACTTGGGCGCCACAGATACTCATGCATGCAACTCGATTTATGTATGTACTTTAACACTCAGTGACCATCTTATTAAAAAGCAACCGTATCTCCAAGACGGCTGCCTAGCTACCTGACGGCCATACGTGGGTTCCTAATACTAATTACCAACTTGGGGTGGCTTCTAGGCAGTTCTGCATATTTAGAAGCCTATCGTTCCTTCTGTCCTTGCATGTGGAAGCTACGATTATTGGTCAAGTAACATTAGTCATCTTGATCAAGCTCACTTCAACACACCAAGTACTCGAGACAAGCATCTTGTCGCATCACATACATCACCGCAAACAAATAATCATGCCTTTGGATGTTGAGGAGATCCTTCGGCAAAAGAAGGCCGCCGCTGCTTCCAAGCCCCGGTTCATCCCCAAGGCAGAGCGTGAGCGACTTGCCGCTGAGAAGGCTAAGGAAGAGGAAGAAAAGAAACGAAAGGCTGAAGAAGAGATTCGGAAACGCGCCGAAGACAAGCGAAAGCTGCTATCATCTGGAAGAGTTGACGACAGGGCTGCATCTCATCACAATGGCCGATCGGGCGTCCCTACTGGGCCCAGGGCCATGAACCAAGCGAACGGCTCTGGCCGCGATCGTCGAGGAGATCAACGCGAGAAGAAATCAGACAAGACGGACAAGGCAGCTGCTGATAAACGCTCAGCTGAAGACATCGAGGCGGCGCTACTGCGAGAGAGATATCTCGGTCCAGAGGTGAACCAGCACTCAAAATTCTCGGCCAAGAAGAAGCGTATGCGAACAACGGAGAGAAAGTTCAACTTTGGGTGGGATGACGAGGAGGATACCTCGCGATACGACGATCCACAATATGCGACCCAGACTGGCTCCCGTAGCTGGTCGTTAGCTGGAGTTGGTGGCGAGTTCGACGATGAGGCGGAAGAGCGAGCGCGCAAGAAGGCACGCATGATTGCGGAACGGGACAAGGAGACCGGCGAGGAGCGAGCGAGAGGGCTCATGGAGGACTTCTACAGAGCGCGTGACAAGGCGCGCGAAAGGGCCGAACGAACAGGCTTGGGAAGACACTGGTCAGAAAAGGGACTCAACGAAATGCGCGAGCGAGACTGGCGAATATTCAAGGAGGATTTCGGCATCGCCACCAAAGGAGGAGCCATACCCAATCCTATGCGCAGCTGGCAAGAGTCTGGTTTGCCACGACGACTATTAGACATTGTCGACAAGGTCGGTTACAAGGAGCCTACCCCCATCCAGCGTGCCGCCATCCCCATAGCGCTACAAGCTCGCGATCTCATCGGTGTTGCCGTCACTGGTTCCGGTAAAACGGCTGCGTTCCTCCTCCCCTTACTCGTCTACATTTCCGACCTACCCCTCTTGACGAATCGAATCGTAATGACGGCCCATATGCTCTCATTCTCGCTCCGACGCGTGAACTGGTCCAGCAGATTGAGACCGAAGCGCGCAAGTTTGCAGACCCTCTAGGCTTCCGATGTGTGAGCATTGTTGGTGGTCACTCCTTGGAAGAGCAGGCCTTTGCTTTGCGAAACGGTGCTGAGATCGTGGTCGCGACACCAGGTCGTCTGGTCGACTGTATCGAGCGGCGTTTGCTTGTTCTGGCGCAGTGCTGTTACATCATCATGGATGAAGCTGATCGCATGATCGACCTTGGTTTCGAAGAGTCTGTTAACAAGATTCTCGATGCGCTGCCTGTATCGAACGAGAAGCCCGACACGGATGATGCCGAGAATGCGCAGCTGATGAAGCGGTACCTGGGTGGTAGGGACCGCTACCGTCAAACAATGATGTACACGGCCACGATGCCGCCCCTTGTCGAGAAAATTGCCAAGAAATACCTTCGACGCCCCGCCATGGCCGTCATTGGTAACGCAGGCGAGGCCGTCGAAACAGTCGAGCAGCGCGTCGAGTTCGTTCCCGGCGAGGACCGTCGCAAGAAGCGCCTGCAAGAGATTCTATCGTCCGACGCCTTTGCGCCGCCCATTATTGTCTTCGTCAATATCAAGCGAAACTGTGATGCCGTCGCTCGCGACATCAAATCCATGGGCTGGTCCGCCGTTACCTTGCACGGTTCCAAGACCCAGGAGCAGCGAGAGGCCGCTCTTGCATCTGTTCGCTCCGGCCAGACGCAGGTCCTCGTTGCCACCGATCTGGCTGGTCGTGGTATCGATGTGCCCGACGTCTCACTCGTCGTCAACTTCAACATGGCCACCAGCATCGAGAGCTACACTCACCGTATCGGTCGTACCGGTCGTGCGGGCAAGAGCGGTGTGGCCATCACGTTCCTTGGCAACGAGGACGCGGACGTCATGTACGATCTCAAGCAGATGTTGTCGAAGAGCGCTATATCTAAGGTGCCGGACGAGCTGAAGAGGCACGAGGCTGCGCAGTCAAGGCCCGTCCGAGGAGGAGGCGCGAAGAGAGAAGAAGGAGGTGGAGGAGGTGGTGCTGGAGGTGCTGGGAAGGGCGGATGGCAGTGAGAGAGTGGGATGTAACTACTCATCAAAATACCCATGTTCAAAATAGCAGTAAAATTGTCAAACCGAATCCATTTATATTGATTCATTCCATGGCCCTATAGGCATTTTTTCATATTTCACATTTTCCGTGGCTCATGTCTCCGCAAAACATACAGGCCAGAGTCATAGCCATCTACTCTACTCAAGCTTTAGCTGCTCGAACTGTCTAATGGTCTCCTCAAAGCTCTGCATCTCCTGCCTGGCGTCAGCCAGCTTCTTCTGGTCCTGCTCCTGCACCTCCGCCGACACCTTCTCCTTGTAACCAGGGTCGACGAGGATCTTCTCCTGCTTCTGGATGCTCGACTTGGCCTTGTCCAGCTTCTTCTGCGCCTTGGTGATCTCGGCGTCGATGTCGACGCGGCCCTTGACGTGAAGGAAGACGGAAGCGGAGGTCGAGACGGGGTAGGCAACGCAGCCCGCGGGTCGGGCGGCGTTGGGCTCCAGGATCTGGATGTCCTTGACTGCCTTGCCGCTGAGAGACTTGATCGAAGAGACCTGCTCCTTGCAAGTCTTCAGCGAAGTCTCATCGAAGGCCTGGATGATGACTGTTTCATAGAATTAGCACCATTCACTGCAACAGATATCACATGCTACTTACCATCAGCCTCATCCTTGAGTGAGTACTCAGCCATGAGCGAACGAGCAGCCTTGGTGCATCCCAGCACAAGCTCGTACGCAGCCTCAGACTCGGGATCATCAAGAGCAGCCTCGTAGACAGGGTACTTGGCGACCATGATAGACTTGGTGGTGTCGTTGGGTCGTCGAGGCATTCGCTGCCACATCTCCTCGGTCAGGTAAGGCATGTAAGGGTGAATCATGGTCAAAGCCGCCTCCAGAGCAGTGTACAGGGTCTGGATAGCGGAGTTGCGCTCCTCCTCAGTACCGTCGCGGATGATGGTCTTGGAGTTCTCGATGTAAACATCGCACAGCTCACTGTACCAGTAGCGGTAGACGATGAGGGTGGACTTTGAGAATTCTCTCTCGTTGAGAGCTGCGTTGATCTCCTTGGCAGCCTCGTTCATCTTGTGAAGAATCCAGCGCTCGGCCAGAGTCTTGCCGGACTTGGGAGCCTTCTCCGCAGGCACGAAGTCGCTCGGCAAGCTGCCCAGAACGTACTTGGTAGCTTGGAACTGAAAGACTTGTTAGTCAATATTCAAGTAAACAAGGACAAGCAAACTTACGATCTTGTTGCAGAACTTTCGGTAACCGTGGATACTAACATAATTAGCATGCTGTGTTTAGCGATAATCAGATTAAACTTACACCTTGACGTCAAGGTTGATATCTGAACCACCAGTCGTGGCGTTAACCATGGTGAAACGCAGAGCATCCGCTCCGCACTGGGGAATACCATCGGGGAAGGTGGTCTTCTGGAACTTGGTAGCCTTCTGAACCTCACTAGGGTGCAGGTTGCCCTGTTGGAGCTTGCTGTGAAGATCCTCAAGCTGAATGCCATAGATGACATCCAGAGGGTCAATAACGTTGCCCAGACTCTTGCTCATCTTGCGACCTTCAGAATCGCGAACAAGAGTGTGGCAGAAGACCTCAGTGAATGGAATGCTGCCGGTCATCTTGAGGCCAAGCATGATCATTCGTGCAATCCAGAAGAACAGAATGTCCCAACCAGTCTCGAGGACGGAGGTAGGGTACAGCTTCTCCAGATCGGAAGTCTGCTTTGGCCAGCCAAGAGTGCTGAAAGGCCACAGGCCGGAAGAGAACCAGGCTGTTTCATGTGGTTAGTTAAGCTCACAAGATTTGAGATGATTTACACTTACTGTCGAGGACATCCTCATCCTGCTCAAGAGTAAAGGTCTTGCCGGGGAGAGCAGCCTTTGCCTTCTTCTCAGCCTCCTCTTGTGTCCTTCCAGCGAACCAGAGCTTCTCCTCAGGGATATCTCCAGCACCACCCTCGACTCTGGCAAAGTACACGGGGCAACGGTGTCCCCACCACAGCTGTCTGCTGATGCACCAGTCGTTGATGTCCTCGAGCCAGTGGTAGTAGTTTCGCTCGGCAGATTCAGGTCGAATCTTGACCTTGCCCTCCTTGACGACCTGGATGGCAGGCCCAGCCAACTCCTTCGTGCTCACCCACCACTGGGGCTTCAGGATAGGCTCAATGATATCCTTGGACTTATCGCACAGCGGCACCTTCATGGGGTTGTCCTTCTTGTCCACGTACAGGCCCTTCTCCTTAAGGGCGTCCTGCAGGGTGTAACGAACATCGAATCGCTTCTGTCCCTTGTAGGGGCCGGCGTTCTCGTTCATGAAACCATCATCAGTAAGGATGTTGATGAACTCAAGCCCGTGCTTCTGTCCCAGGTTGAAATCGTTAGGGTCGTGAGCGGGAGTCAGCTTGACGGCACCGGTTCCAAACTCCATCTCGACGTATTCGTCGGCAATGATGGGCAACTTCCTGCCCTCGATGAA
Organism: Albifimbria verrucaria; assembly: GCA_020081605.1. Classification (NCBI taxonomy): domain Eukaryota; kingdom Fungi; phylum Ascomycota; class Sordariomycetes; order Hypocreales; family Stachybotryaceae; genus Albifimbria; species Albifimbria verrucaria. The sequence goes on from JAHREC010000049.1 coordinate 1,939,460, forward strand.
TGGGTGGACAGCAAACTTTCCGACGAGGTGCTTGTATCGCTCATCCTTGGGGTGGACAGCAATACCAGTATCACCCAGCATGGTCTCGATACGAGTGGTGGCAACCTCGATAGTCTCATCAGAGCCTTCAATGGGGTACTTGAAGTGGACGATAACACCGAACTCAACCTTCTTCTCGTATCCAGGAACATCAAGAAGGGTTCGGCCGGACAGCTCCTTGTTGACGACCTCCAAGTTCGACAGAGCAGTGTTCAGCTTGGTGCACCAGTTGACAAGTCTGTTGGCTCGGTAGATGATGCCCTCCTCGTGAAGCTTGACGAAAGTCTCGACGACAGCTGCGGTCAGGTTGGCATCCATGGTGAAGGCCTCACGGCTCCAGTCGAAAGATCCGCCCAGGGTCTTGAGAGCGGTGTTGATTCGCTTGTGGTATTCGTCCTTCCAGTCCATAACGGTCTCAACAAACTTCTCACGTCCAAGGTCGTGTCTGGTCTTGTTCTCGCGGCGGTAAAGCATGTTCTCGACGACGCTCTGGGTGGAGATACCAGCGTGATCGCAGCCAGGGAGCCACAGAGTGGTCTTGCCCTGCATACGGTTCCATCGGATCAGAACGTCCTGCAGCGAGTCGCCAAGGGCGTGACCCATGTGCAGAGCGCCGGTAACGTTGGGAGGAGGGTGGACAATGACAAACTTGCCCTCGTCCCTGACGCTGCCATCAGCCTTGAACTCGGGCTTGAAGAAGCCCTCCTTCTCCCACCAGCTGTACCAGGCCGACTCGACGGCAATGGGGTTGTAGGCCTTGAAGTGAGGGTCTTCGAACGATCGGATGCGCTTCTTCTCACCCTCGGGAGTGTCCTCGACGTAGGCGGGCAGGGGCTCCTCCTCGGGCTTCTTCTCCTTGACCTTCTTCTCCTTGGCGGGGTTGGGCTGGCTGGCGGCGGCCTTGGCCTTCTTTGCCTCGAATTTGGCAGCCTTCTCGGCCTTCTTGCGCTCCTTCTCTACTATGAAACACAGAGTCAGTGAGGTCCCTTGGCTCCGTGTCATGCTGCACAGGGGCTACCTACACTCCTTCTCGGTCTTGACCTTGGGGGACCCTGGGCAGCGGGAGCAGCGCCAGCATCGGTGCCAGAGGCATGGGAGCCGGACTGAGCAGTGCTCGCGACGTCGGCCTTGGTCTCTTTGGCGACGGCGGGGGTTGATGGTGTTCTCCTCAACGCCCTCACTCGCCCCGACTAGAGAGACACGGTTAGCAATGGCGACGACAAGGACGACAGGGACGACAAGGACTGGTGGAGACGACGAGACATACTGTTGTTTCCTCGCCCGCTGTTGGTTGCCATGATGGCACGTGTGGTTGTCAAGGGTCGTCTGGGGAAACAGAACGCACCCGCAGCGCACGCACAGCGAGTCTAAACGTCGTGCCGGAAATCTTTTATTCTGGCTGAAGCCCGTATGAAGGAGGGGCTTCTGACGCTTGTGATCGAGAGGAAGGAAAGAGGAGGAAAAATATAGTCCTAGCGGAACAGTGGATAAGCTCCAATGGAATTATGTGAGCCCACGCTATTCTGGTCGGATGGACTCTCTTCGTTCTGACTCAGAACGGCTTTTCTGACTGAATGGTGGGGTGATTGATTAATTGATAGCGAGAATGAGGAGGGAGGGGTCCAAATTGTGGCTCGTGCCTCTTCCGTCCCGAGACAGCCCAGCTTCAGCCACATCTCGGATCATCTCAAGCCACACAGCCAGATATAGCTTTTAGGTACCTTTTCAATCTCACAGGCAAGGTACTTTAAGGTAAAGCATCTTCCTTTATCATGACATTCTCCTTCACTCCTCTGGCAACCTCTTCATCGTACATATCCATCTAACTTGAGAACATCAATATCCCACCTCATTCCTAACGCCGAATATTAATTGCAGCTTACATCTTATGGTTTAATGGCGAGTTGTTTGTCCCAGTGGGTGCTCAGAGGAGAGCATGTCGGCATCGGCTGGCGTCCATCCCTCGTAGGACATATTCCAGCAACCGTATTCCCAGTTCCACTCGATTGACATACGTCCTGCCACAAAACTCCAAGGTAGCCCAGTATGAACCCCTATATGTATCCATTGGCACGCTAAAGACCCCGTAGATTCGTCATGAAGAGCTCTTCGAGAAGCTTCAGGATCACGATGTCCTGGCCAATTCTGAAGAGCACGACGCAGCGCTGATGCTCGTCACTCCTGATCTGGTCAAACACCTTGATGATGAAAAACTCATGGGTCGTGTTGCCCAGCTGTTATCTGGCCATGTTCAAGCCCCCAAGTTTCACCTGCTTGCTGCCGTGGTCGATCACATCGCACCACAACTAGGCTCATACAAACCATTGTCTGGCATATCTATTTTGCGAGGCCACCTGGGTGAAATCCTTCCTGGATTGTGGCACGAGACTCCTCCGAGAACAAAAGAAGATGCCGACTCTGTGGCGGCATTGACATTTCAGCTTGGGCGGCCAACTGTGACGCTACCTTTGACCAGAACTACCTTCCTGAACAACCGGCCATCCACGCTTATGGCCAGCCTGTTCGAACTCAGTGGCCCTGAACCACGTCTGGTTCGACGTTTCGAGAAACATTCACAGGATGTCAAGGTTCCGTCTCTTCAGTCCGCACAATCAATCGGCGACCTTGGCCTGTACGCCCCTCTAGCTCCAGTCACACGCCCGCGTATTGTTGCCGGGAGCTTTGGTAACATTGTCAAGGCGGTTGAAGTCGATGGCGAAGTCATCCCTGCGTCCACAGAGCTTGAGGATGCCGTCAACGCCGCATACCAGCGGAACACATCCACAACACCAAAGGCGGTGGGCATCTGGGCCATGGTGGCTCCGGCCTCGTTCTTGGAGCTGAAAAAGGATGCGCTGAGCCAGGGTAGCACAGTATCGGGTTTGGCGCTGGATGAGAATGCCGACCCGAGAGAGCTCGCTCATTCTACTGCCCACGAGCTAAAGGACCTGTACGCACAAGGCGGTCGAATCTACAAAATATGTATGGATCCTGACTTTTTCTCTAAATCATTAGTGATGCTAATTAGGACTGCAGTGAGTGGCGGCGGTGGCTGGGGAGCCAAGAAGGGCTTCTTTCTCTGGATCCTCAACAGACGCACTTTTCCCTCTCGGAGGAGGAGGAAATGGAACGATTCATGCGCACAATGGAAAATGAATCTGGCTTTGCCCCTCCTGGCTCAATCATCCAATTCCTCACCTCCATAGAAGCCCCATCAGGTGAAGAGGGTGAGGCTGCACCAGCTGTAGTCTTTGGTGTTCCGGGTGACATCTACAACTCGAAGGCCTCGGCAGGAAGTGACAGTGGCTATTTCATCGAAGAACACTTCGGGGCCTTGTCAAATCATGGTATCTACATCTCTGGACCCGAATCGACTCAAGGGTCGACAAAGGCTGGTCTGGCAGAAACAAAGCTGACCGTTCCACATTCTCGTATCTACATCACGGATCAAGATTCTGATAGCTCGTCACCGCCCTGGTATTTTTGGAGCCTTGCCGATGCAGACGCGATTGCGTTGGCTGGAGAAGATGCCATCGCGAGCGCTCTTGGGGAAACATTGTAAGACTATGTACAACCATCTTGTATTTTCAAATAGGCGAGGCGCAGACGTTCTGACGGAGACGCCTGACACCTCCACTCAGATGTAATATATAATCTCGTCACAGAAATCTACCATCTATCAACCATAAGACAAACGGTTTGTGAATGATGCTTCAGCCTGTTCTCTTCCTCTTCTTTGCTAGTCCATCAGCCAACACCTCAGCAACATCTTCCACAGTCGTGCCTCTGCTTCTTTTCCCTATCTTCTCTTGGCCTAGAACTTCGTTGGCCGCAACAACCCTGTATACATCAGCTACGCCATTAAACAATTCTTTTCCCCATCCACCGTTTTCACTCATCGTAGCCGCGATCTCCTCCATCTCGTGGACCCAGCGATATGCCTTTGGCGGCATGCCAGTCACGCTCTTCTCCACCATGGCAAGGTGAGTCGGGAGGATCTGGCTCATCTCGAGCTTAAGATCATCCGCTACCCCGAGCTGATGGGCTGTCGCGAATGACTGCGTGGCCAGCGCGGTAAACCCTTTGACATGGCCGCGAAACACATCTTGAGGCCACTAGCAGCACCGATGTCGGAGGATACGGTTCGCATGTTGAGCACTGAAGCAAGGCGGTCACCATCAGGGAGTGCAGAGAGCGACCACGGCCCTGAAATGGGTATTCTCGGTCGGCTCCAATCTGAATCGCCGACACCATTCACAGAAACATTGGTGCCCGGATCAGCATCAGACTTGGGCCGAGGCGGTCCGCCAAGGATACACCCGTCAATGAAGCGGAGCGGTACTTTGGCACCCTCTAGCAAAGTGTCTAGGCGCTTAGAAGCCGAAGGAGACACTGCGTTCAAATCGGCGAAATACAGGGGTCCTTCGCGTGTTGCATCCGCCAATGCATCGATAACACGGCGAGCAATGGACTCGGCATCGCGAGGAGGGACAACCGACAGTATAACGTCACATTGCTGAACCAGTGCAACATCAGACGAAAGTCCCTCGACGCCTGCTTTATGAGCTCTTTTAATAGTATCTGAACTTATTCATGTTAGACGATGTATGCATTATACGCTGTAAGAATCTATACACACCTTCGACCTTCAATGTTCGTTGCAACCGAGAAACCGTGTGCCACAAGCAGTCTTGCCAGGCCAGCACCCATGTCTCCCATGGACAGTATGCCTACCTTGGTGGGAGTGTCTGACCCCATGTTTGCATACAGATTATCAATATCTTGTGCCAAGTTTCAAAAAGTGGTTGCTGAATGGTTTATATGAGGGGCCAAGTCCGTCGGCGAATAGCACTAATCCGGGATAAGCACTGAGGAGTAATCACGCAACCATCAACTAGTATGGCCTTGATAATCAGCACAGCGTACATCGTCATGTGTGGGCCAAGTTTGACGGCTAAACATACTCATCTCCTATAATCAAGGCCGAATATGATTCCATGCACTTCGGTCACAACAGCAAGTGCATTCGTCAAAGCTCATTTGGTATTTGAGAGGTGATACAACGAGTTGATCTGGTCTAACTGAGTCCGTCTACGGCAACATCATTGCGACCAAGCCTGAAAATGTACATAAGCAGGCATCAATGACTACTCAATCATATCGATATCATCGGCTTGAGCTGCTGGGGCAGCAGTAGCGGCGGGTTCAGGAGCATCCGTGGTAGCAGCGGCCGCAGCTGGAGCGGCGCCACTTCCTCCAAAGTAATCCTCCATTTCTGCGTCCAGTTCCTCCTGGGTCTTCTTGGAGCGAGGGTTTCCTCGAGTTCCCTCGCGGCCAGAATCTTGGCCTCTGCCACCACCCTCACGGCGCGCACCGGGACGGCGACCGCCACGCTGGCGGGGCATTGGGCTTCTCGATCGGCTGCCACCCTCTGGGATGTACCTGTCAATTCCCTTGCGGCCCGTGTCGTCCTTGTCGTACCTGCGGTGTGGTGAGAAGGAGCGAGCCCGTCTACCAGGTGCTGAGACGCGCTCTGAAAGAGGTTTACCGGGCATGACGGCTGTATCAAACGGGTTTCGCGACTGCACAAGTGATAGCCGGATTGGTTGGCCTGCAATTTACTTAGCTCAATGCAATGACGTGTTGGCAGTGATTTCATACCATTGGCGTTTGCACCATCAAACTGGCGGATTGCTTCTGTTGCGTCTGCTTTGCGCTCGTAGGTGACGAAAGCCGTACCCTCTGATCGACCAGCTCGATCATATCGCAGTTGCAGTTTGGCAACCTTTCCAATTCTCCAAAAGAGTTCCTGGAAAGCCTGTCAGCAGGTCGGATGCGCAGTCCATAGCCATTTGCAATCTACCTCAAGATCCTCCTCTGTAAGATCGTAGTGGATGTTCTCGACGCGAACCTTAGTGCCCCTCGATTCTCTACAAGAGTCGTTAGCCGGTGTCAATGAGACAGCTTAGCTTGATGCGACGGGGACAAACTGGTCGGGGACTCATCGCGACGTCGACGGGGAGCCGGGGCTCTTCGGGAGTCTGGCCAATTGTTAGCCAGGAGTCTGGATGCAGGCGAGTTGTCGTGAGACTGAACTGTTCTCTTCGTAGCGATCGTGAACCCATTCGCTGCGGGACACAAGTTAGCAAACATTGGTGCGAGATGTGGTGCGCTCATGGCTTACCTGTCTATGCTGCGAGGTTCATCCCGATAGGACTGTACGCCGAACCAAGAGGCCGGTTAGCCAAAGGCACTTCAAATCGCTAAGCCATTGCTCCTCGACGCCAAACGTGCCGAAGAATGGTCGAGGTATCGTGAAGGCGACTGAGGGGTTGAGGAGTTGAGGGTCAAAGGGAGGGTGTTCAACCTAGAGCTGGTGTCAGCCGAGAATGCGATCCAAAGGGATAAATAGGTAGGAAAGAGGAGCCCGACCTTTCTTACTCCATCTCGAGGATAGTCCTGACGCTGTTCGCGGCGGCGACCGCCACCACTTCCGCCTCCGCCTCCGCGACGGTTTCGAGAGTCGTTGCCGCGCTGGAGCAGTATTTGTTTAGCTAGAGCTCAACGGCCGGTAACGCCAATGCTAGGCAAGGCTGGGGAAGGAAAGAGGCTCACAGTATCAGCAATGATCTCGTCGAGGCCGCGATCCATCTTGTCAGCCATCGTGATGGTCTACAGGGACAAACTGAAGCCCTGTTGCAAGATGCGTTGTCGATTGGGCGAGCAAATGCGGTGAAGGTGGGATTCAATAGTGTAGAGAAGAAGTCGGTCACTGTATGATCAGTGATCTCTGATGTCGTTTCAGCCAGAAGAGGATAAGCAGCAGAATACCCTGCAGTTCAGTGCGCTTGGGAGAGAATGGGGGCGCTTGGACATGGTAGTGGCTGAGGTACATGTTGGCAGTTGCTCAGGGTCCTTCACAGTTGCACTTGCCGTTCACTTGCGAACTAAAAGTACATAGGTACCCCTTGCCTACCTTATTGCGTCGTTGCGTGGCAGACAAGGCGGGTACCGATATCCAGATCACAGGGAGGAATTTCAGATATTATTACATAGGTAACTACACCCATGAACATCAAGGCTCGGTTGGATATTCGCGCTTATTGAATTTGCCTAGATAGGTATATATCCGCCTTTGAGCAGCCCTGAGCGGAAACTGCCAGACGAATCCGGGTTTTGCAATTCGCTCTTGCTGGTCTCATACCATTCCGGCGCCGTTAATCAACTTGTCTTCCTACTACCTACCTATGTATACGCAACCAGATGTGATTGCCGGGTACCGGTACTTGGCTCCCTAGCGCGCTCAATTAGAGGGCCCTTTAGCGCAGGATAGGCCCGTTATTACGAGCGGGCTTCTGGGGGCGGCAGGTGAATCGCTGCCGAAACCGACACAGGCACCTGCTCCATTGCAAGTGCCTTGTCCCACGCAAAGGTACCGGTACCTGCCCGTCGCTCGGTACCTTGCCTGAAGGCGCCACATATTCTCTATCGCAAACCATCCTCGTCTTGTCTGTCCCCTTCTTTTTTCCGTCACTGCCATGCCATGCCCCCATCGCGTTCCCTGGCCTGCTCGGGACATCATCTAACGCTTCCTCAGTCCTGGTCCATGTGGGTGTCTCCTCTGACGCAGCATTGATCAGCTACCAGCTCAGGGATCGGCCAAGGCTCCCGTCGCTTCTGTCGCGCGCCCTTGAACTTGGCTTCAACTTTCGACCGCCTCTGCTTGACGCTCGAGCGTCACCCCAGGCTCCATGGCTCGACCCATGGGGTCAGTCCGTCTTAAGAAGACGAATCCTTTAACTCTTCTTCTCGGCGCCGGTCTTTGCATCTTCATTCTCTACTTCCTCATCTCGCCCGCAGGCCACACGGCTCCCACCAGGCCACCACCCATCAACACCGCCAACCACCACCTCTCGCCGCCCACGTCCCCGTACAAGAAGCCAACTTCGAAAGCCGGTCAGCAGCAGCTCGGACCGCCGCCCGTCAGGCGCTACAACCTCAACAAGGTCACCATCACTCCCAGACCGATCGAGAACCGCGAAAATGTCCTGATCCTGACGCCCATGGCTCGCTTTTACCAGGAGTACTGGGACAACCTCCTGAAGCTCAACTACCCCCACGAACTCATCACCCTTGGGTTCATTCTTCCCAAAACTAAGGAAGGCAGCCAGGCCACGGCCGCGCTTGAGCAGCAAATCCACAAGACCCAGAAGCACGGCCCCGAGAAGGACAGGTTCAAGAGTATCATCATCCTCCGGCAAGACTTTGAGCCTGCGCTGGAATCGCAGGACGAGGGAGAGCGACACAAGATGCAGAAACAGAAGGCGCGCCGTGAAGTGATGGCCAAGGCTCGGAATTCTCTCCTCTTCACGACGTTAGGACCGGATACGTCGTGGGTGCTGTGGTTGGACGCCGATATCATCGAGACACCGCCGACCCTGATTCAAGATCTCGCTTCTTACGACAAGCCTCTTATCACACCGAATTGCTTCCAACGCTATTACGACGATGAAAAGAAGAGCATGTCCGAGAGGCCTTATGACTACAACAGCTGGCAGGACAGCGAGATCGCGCAGCAGCTGGCGGAGAAGATGGGCCCCGATGACATTCTTCTTGAAGGATATGCCGAGATGGCCACATACCGTGCTCTCATGGCGTACATGGCTACCGACAACAGCGAGAACTTGGTAGTCCCGTTGGACGGCGTTGGAGGAACTGCGCTGCTTGTCAAGGCCGATGTTCATCGCGATGGCGCCATGTTCCCTCCATTCGCCTTCTACCACCTGATTGAGACGGAAGGATTCGCGAAGATGGCGAAACGACTTGGATGGCAGGCATGGGGCTTGCCAAACTACAAGGTACGTTAACAGACCCGCCATCTACCTAAACGGCGAGGTAATGTTCGAGGAGCGGCTGGCTAATCTTTTATTCAGGTGTACCACTATAATGAATAAGGGGCTTGCACTCGCTGCTTCTCCCGTGTTCTCCTTATCTTGTCGCGAGCGCTATGCTCATTAGCTTTGTACGCGACAGACTTTCTAGTTTTGTCCACATTTTGGCAGTCCCCGGCTAGCTGGGACAGGGGACAAGGAGCACGGCGTTCTTGAGTATAATAAAACCGTCATCCGTCATTGGCGCCTCAGAAGGGTAGGGTGGACGCAAGAGGAATAGAAGGAAGCCACTTGTGGGCCACCCGAGCAGTTGACAGCGTCTCTGCAACGTCGGCGTACACTACAGGCATTTTCACTGCATCTGAAGATGGATCAAGCGGGCCCGGCCATGCCCTGTACGATACAACGAGGGAAGAGGTGTGGCGACAGACGCAGGGCTAGACGGGCGGACGGAGACGGGATTTGGGCATGTTTGGCATAGATACGGGGTGCTTGTCGCCAGTCCACCATGAGCGGTTGTACAAGGACCGACAGGTCTTGACTTGATAGAAACATGATATTTTTGTTGCATTGCAATGCTTCAGTACGTAGTGTTTCCCAATTGGTATCTCATTCTAAGTCGTTCACGTTCGGAGGCCTTGCCTGTGCCTCGTAATCAATCTGAATGCCAAGGGCTATAAAAATCAAGTGACGATTGAACCCCATCCCCAAAACTCCCAAACAAGAGAAAAGGAAAGTGAAAAAGAGCAAGCAGACATCAGCTAGCCAAGCCCGGGGCCCCTCATGGGCCGTCATAGCGGCCATCAGCATCCGCGCACCAGAACTCGACGAGCTTGCGGGTGCCGATGACGTCCCCACCGCGCAGCAGGGCAGCAACGTCGACGTTGAGGGGCTGTCGGTCTCGGGGCAGCTGAGCAGCATGCGGACGGCGCGGACGCACTCGAGGACGCTGTAGGCGGGCGTCCAGGCCTCCTTGAGCAGGTCGAGGCAGATCTCGCCCGACTGCAGGGCGATGTTGGGGTGCACGATGGGCGTCTCGAAGCGTATCTTGGGCGGCTGCATGGGGTACGTGGGTGGGAGGTGGATGTGGAGGAGCCAACGGCCGGCTGCGAGAGGTGACGCGGGCATGTCAGCTTGCTTTGCGTCTCTTCGTTATGTAGGGGTTGAACAGAAGGGGTTCCCATATAGTAAGAAGCAAGGCAACGCGTAGAATAAGGAGGAAAAGACCTACCATCATAGCCAGACCCGATATCCCTCCCGTTGATGACAGCCTCCCACTCAAACAAGTCAGACTCGCTGGTCGGGCCGAGGCGCTCGATGCCCTTCTCCTCCTTCTGCTCGTGCCGCCACGTCTCCATCTCCTTGAGCAGCCTCTTGGCGGGGTTCCTCGACGAGCCGCTGGAGACGGCGGAGCTAGTCGGCGAACGCACACGGGACGACATCGTAGAAAGAAGTGACCTAGTCGGAGTCGAAATGCAGGATGAAGAGAGGGGGAGCCCAATGGTCGAGACAGTCGGTAAGACGACGGTGGTAAAGCCGCGTAGCAAAGCGTCGTTTTTACTCAAAGCAGCTATTCGCTCAGCTTCAATCAGCCCCAACAAGCAATACCTAACCGACGGCCAGCGGGAGTATTCGCAAAAGTTCCAAGGCTCGTTCCGGCGGACAATTGGCGATGGTCGGAGGAAGTTGCATCATGGGCCAAACCCCGATTCAACAGTGGTTAATCCGGCGCGTACGTAAGGCACCCGCCCCGATTCGGCTGTCCCAAAACGTACAGCTTCTGCCAGTGGCAGCAGGGGTCCTTCTAGGACGAAGACGGATGGAGCCGAGGCTTGGGGTAAGCTGGGTGAGAGGTACCTGAGCTAGTGGTTCTCGGTAGTAGCCACTGATGGCTTTTTTGGCATTACGAGGATGCTTGGTTAATGCTGATGGTTCCTGACTTAAGTTTTGCCATGTCTATGAATACCAATAACGAAGAAAATGACATGGGTAATTTAATCATTGGTTATGAATAACCGAGTACTGACGTGCGTCCAGTACTCTGTAAACATATTCCTTCTCTACGTATGCCTGGCCTAAGCTGCTTGCCTTATTGGGCAATTCATCTACGAAATCACATGTGATAGCTTTGGAACAAGATTAGACATCGCAACAAGGCTTTGCCTTTGAATTATGCAAATATGTATATAGAACAATGATGATAGGACTGAATGACATCTCATCTCTACCTCTTCTTCTTTTGCCACCGCCACTCGTTGGTTTCCGCTTGACGGGCGATGACCCTGACGACTTCTTCTTAGATGGCTCTGGCTGCCGTTCCGGAGACTCCTCGATCACGATGGCGGCAGATCTCCCTCACTGGGGGACGAATCTGTGCCCCATTACCAAGATCGTCGCTGGTGCTTTCCTCACTGCTCTCGCTGTCCTCTTCGCTCGTCTCCTCGTCGGGGCTCGGCCGCCTGGAGCTGCGAAGGCTCCTGCTGGGAGCAGGGGTCGGTGTACCTCTTCGTGACGTAGGCATGCCCTCTGGAGGGCCTGATCCATGCCTCCTAGGGCGGCCGCAGCGCCTGGGGGATACGGCGCGCGCGGACCCGCGGTCTGGAACTGGAATGGGTCGAGTTGCCGGCCACCCGGGCCCGAGGTCCCTTCCTCACCGTAGTAACCTCTGATGACCGCGGCCGTGCGACGCCGTCAGAGACGTGTCGGCTAGACGGCCGCTGGTTGTAGTCATATTCAAAAGGGTCTGCTCCACTCATGCGGCTCGGTGGCCTTTGAGAAGCTGAAGTGCTCGAGCGTGGGCGTGAGCGCGGTCCAGCTGGGGGCGGAAAGTATCCCATTGGAGGATAACCCTGATTGTCTGCCACGTCTGGCAAGTTGCTGGCCGAGGCCTGTCGAGGCACAGACTCCTGGCGTTGCTGGCTCGATTTTGACGGTTTGCGAGGACCGGGATCCAGCTGTGACAACGGAATCGAGACCCGATTCTCCTTCTTCTTCTTGCGCTCGCTGCCCGACTTGCGCTTCTTCTTTTCCGCCTCTTCCTGTAGACGCTTCCGCCTCCGTTCCAGAGCAGCCAGCTCCTCTTTGTTAAGCCTGACGTCCGTCCTGCCCCTCTCTTGTGCACGCTGAATACGTTGCATCGCCGATTGAACCATTAAGTCTTCCTTTGGCGGGGAGAGAGCCGTGCGAGCTCCTCCTCGTCATACCCAAACTCCTCGTCCTCCGAAGTGTCCTCATCGTCGTCCTCCTCCGAGTCGGAATCATAAGGCTGCCGATGAACAATGTCGTTTGACCTATCACCCAAGTCTGTCCCAGTAAAACGCAGCTCGTCGCTGACAAAACGTGAATTACGCCCGGAAATCAACCCAACGCCTTGTGTATCCGAATCCTCATCCATCTCCGAAGCAACCTCCTCGATTCTGGGGTCACCACCACCCCAGTAACCGTACTGCGCAGCATCCCCGTCCCCTCTCCTCCGACTGCGCCGCGATGGTCTTCCCCATGGGGCGCAAATTCGGGAGCTCGCGGCCGACCACCTAGACCGCCTCCCGGAAAAAGCCTCATCGATGGGTTTTTCCAAAGTGCGGCGTGACCGAGAATGGTCACGCCAGAAGCGCCAATCAGCCACAGCAGGGTCGTGAAGCAGCGAGCAATCAGACCCAGGGGATGGCGATGACGAGAAGTCCAGTGTAGAGCTGGGAGGGTGAGGCGCGGAAGGTGCCGATCTCCAGATCACGACCGTCGAGCTTGCCGATGATGAACATGCCGACGATGACGAGGATGATGTCGAAGAGGAGCAGCCAATTGCTGAGGAGGGCGTAGATGCTGAGCATGGCGAAGACAACGGCGTAGTTGCTGGAGAAGTGGCTCAGGTTGTAATTGACGCGCGACTGCATCTCGGAGAAGTTGCCGGGCTTGGAGATGCGCTTGATGTCGACGAACTCGGAGATGGGGCGCAGGTTGGCGAAGCGGCTGCTGAGGCTGCCAGAACCAAGGCTGCCGAAGCGCTCGCCCAGGTTGAGGCGGGACGTGATGACGTCCAGGGAATCTGAATGCGAGCCATTGTGAAGGTGTTGTGGATGTTTTTGGTCCGTGTGGGTTATCGAGAGTGCTGCAGGCTTGCTAGGAAAGCTGCTCTATCTTCTGGTTTGTCGTATGGTGACGCGAAAGCAGGAAGAGAATGGCGGACTGTTGATGTTTTGTAGGATAGCGAGCAAGGAATGCGGATGACCGAATCTCTGTCGAAAAGGGTCCTGAGAAAGTTCTGGGTGGTACGTCAATTACCAAAGTCGGTCGTAAAAAAGATGACAATGTGTCCAAGACAAGAAGGGGAGCCGGAAAGGAAAAAGACAAGTTTCAGACACAAGAAGCACGCCAGACGAATCCAAGGGAGGTTTAAGGGTGGGCCAGCAGCTGCAGCTGCAGCGCAGAAGATAAAGATAGGATTGGGGATGCGTCCTAGTCAGACTCGGGCTTACCGTATCCAGTACCGCAAGTAGCAAACAAGTAACGTTAATCTCTGGGAGAGAACGGAGAACGTGTCTCGCGGAAACCGCCTGACAACTATCTTATAGGAAGTTTGCGAAGATGATTTTTGGGCGGATGGGGAAAAAGGTGACGGCAGAAGCAAATATCGAACTTTTTTTTAATCCCTGGCCCTTGTCAGCGGATTCTATTTTTTACTGGGTACGTAAGAGTCGTAAATTTCGTAATAAAGTGCACTGCACCCAAGACTTGACGTGTGTGTGTGCACTGACCCTGCTGTGACTGTAGCTGTAGCTGCTACCAGGAGGGAATAAAAATAAAAGAGATGCCTAACTGAAGGCGTCGTATGCTACAGCAGGCAACAGCGCGCTGTTCAGAGCACCAAGGCCCGGTACGGAAGAGAAACTGTAGTGGAGATGGGGACATACGTAAGTGACCTGTAAGCTGGGATCGCCTCGTGGAACCACTGGGTGGGACGAGGGACCCGTAAGGCCAGGCAATTCGATTTCCAGCTGAAGCCGAAGCTGGGGATGACGATGCAGAGCGTCGTGTGCTCAGGACGCACGCAGCAGCACGTCGCCCTTCGCTGTTCTTCCTCCTCGTGGTCTCCCCTTCAAAGATCTGACAGGATCCTCTCGCTTATCGCCTCGTTTCGTTTCGTCTCGTTGTTTTCGGTTTCTCGCTTTAATTATTATTATTATTTCTTTCTCTCCTTCCTTCCCTTTCCCACTACCCTGCTCGGATTTCGTCCAAGCAAGGGTACATGTGGAAAAAGAGAATTATCTCCCCGGCTTATCACAGCACACAAGGATTGTAAAAAGAGAGAGAAGAAGAAAACAACAACGTAACGGAGAGGGGGAGAAAGAAAGAGGGAACCGAGAACAAGAAAAGAAAGCGAAGGAGGACTAGACGACTTAAGACAAGAAAACGGGCTCAGGCGGACCGAGGGTAGCTTTTCCCTGCAGACTTTTCTTCCCTTGACCTTGTTCCGTTTGTTGCATGCGCTCCAAGCTTGGAGGAGCAAGCAAGCGGTGCTTCTCCAGACACGACACGACAACCGACAGATTGCTTACAGCACCTCGATGAGCACGTACAGCCGGCCTAGCCAAGTGCGGGCATTGCCCAGCTAATGGCGAGCCTTGCTTTTGCACTTGTCATGCAACCCGCATCTGCCCAGCAAGCAAATCGCCGGTCGGAGAGAAGCGGGCCTCCGTCACCGCTTCTCCTGTCTGGCCTCTCTCTGCGCGCCTTGGCCCAGATTTTTTCTTCTTTTGTTTCTTGAGGCTACCGTATCCTGTATTGTGCTGGCCGTTTGCTGCACCCAAGCTGCAGTTGCATCCCGTTGTTGTCTTTGCGATATCTTGGCTCGCCGGAGAGCCGAGAATGTGTCTCTCTCTTGTCTACAGGCATGCCTCTATATCAGGCCTCTTAATTCCCGGGCCTTCTTACTACATGGATTGGATTGGACTGGATTAAATCCTTGCCTGTGTCTGCTCTGACGTACCCTCTTCGCGCACACCTCCCGCCTCGCCTCAGAACCGATCTGTCCTCCTCGGATATCAATCGCCCTGTTCTTTCTTTGGCTGGCATCACCGACCCGCTCAACATGCACCACTTGGTGTTGTCTCCACTCCGGTCCCGGGCCAATCCCGGCTTCCTCCAAGCTTCGAGCTCAAGAACCTGAAGCTTCCGTGACACATGCTCTCTTCGCCTCTTCTGTCATGCTGCTGATAACCCTCTACATGTAAATATTGCCACAGCCAGCCAGACAGGGCCTTTGGGCAGCGATCGGCTGCAATTAGAGCACGACATCTAAGCCTTGGGCACCTGCTGCCTTAACCCTCCTCTTCCTCCTCCTCCTCCTCCTCCACCACTGTACACGAGACACGGATAAAAACAAACATGCAAGACAACTCCACAATGCTTTGATATCACGACACTCTACGTACATTTGTCTCCACCGGCTGCAGACCGCGTCTCGCCTTAACCGCTCGCTCACGTGTCCATGTTGATCCAAGCATAGGAGAGAAAGCCCAAACCTTTTTCCTATCAAAGCTTCATGCGCCTTACTTCGCCCAACTATCTAGTCCCCGCACGCCAGGAAGGGTATATAGATGAAAACCAAATCACGAAGAAAACGTAAAACAGAAGTTATGCCACCTCCAAAACCGTCAGAGACCCGAGCGGGCCTGTCTACCCAATGCCCTCCGGCCAGAAGATTTCCCCGTCCAGCGCCAACAATGCGTATCTCGACAGTTTCACTACTACACCTCAAAGAAGTAATCATCATCCAGTCCCTCTCTACTTGGCACCACTCCGCCCCGGGCGGTGGCCCCTCAAAGGTCGAGTCCATTCTGACGTTGAGCAACCGGATCTTCAACCCGTAGTCGCTTACCAGGTTCACCAACTTGTTGGTCTCGGCCGTGATTGGATGTTGGTTCAGCAGCATGAGCAGTCCATCCAGCCACTCCGATGCCACGCTGTGGCTGACTGGCCGTAGCGTGAGCACTGGGTGCTCGCTGGGCTCACCTCCCTCCTTTGCCTGCCCCGACTTGACATAGCTATATATCGTAATCTTTGTCGTTGTCTTTGGGGACACCCTTTCCGTCGACCCGCTCTCCGAGCTCTTTGCGTCTTCGTTCGGCGCCGACACGTTCGACACGACCGAGCTGATTGTCGTGAGGTCCACTTTTTCGGTCAAGGCATCAAGGCCCGGGTCTTGGGCTGCTTTTTGGTCAAAGTCGGCGTAGTGTAGATACCGACGATTGTACGAGAGCCTGATAAACCTCCATGGACTGCCAATTCTGTCCTCGTTTGTCTGGTTCCCCTTATGGAACCAGGTTCCTGCAGAAGACACCGTATCCGCTGTTCCTTGACGAACTGCAGCGCCTCCTGCTTAAGGTCCTCTCGCACCTGGTACAGATGGTGTCCCCACGTGTCCTCGAATTCCACCTCCAGAAGTTCCATCTGCACCTTTCGTAAATGACCAATGTCAAATTCTTGCATCTCGTCTTCGACCTCCATTACATCCTTGGTCCGCGTGGCTTGACCAACCACTTGTTTGACTAGGATTTGTACCAAGTCGGCTACCTTATCGAAATCATTTTGCTCTGCGCCTGTTGCCTTCCATAACCGGAAGAAACTACGTAGTCCAGCTGTGTGTAAACGTGACCACTGGAGAAGAAGTGGGCGGAACAGAGTATCGTGGTTGGACCTATCCACGCCTTGGTACCCCTTTGTGTCTTCAAGTTCCATCTTGTCGACCTCGAAATGGTCATATAAAATCATCGTCACGGCCAAGCTAGCACGAGCTATCGGACACCTCTCGGACGCAGGTCTTGCAGCTTGTTCAAGTAGTAATTTCTGGAACCCATCTTCGTGTTTCCGCACGTAGTCGGTCAGATCAATCATGCCCAGATACCCCGTGGTTTCAAAGTCTTGTACAGGACTTTCCGTCTCGAAACCGAGCCTCCTCCATTTCTCAGAATGATGCCTCCGGGTATCTTTCTTGGCTAGTTCCGCAGCCTCGTCCTTGCTTTGACCGTTGGTAAGGGATCGGTCCGGCGCACTGGCAATATGCAAGCCTTTCAGCGCCCGCCTGTGATCCGGCCGGTCCAAATCGACCCTGATCTCGCGCCACTTCCTGAGGAGTACTTTAGTGAGGGACTGAAACTCGAGCATGGGGTGCGCCAGGTCCTGTAGCGCGGAGCTCTGCATGAGGTTATATACGGCCTTAATGAGACCCAGGTCCTGGAGTCGCTTGATGAGCTTGGGCCACTCTTCGGGAACGGCAGCGAGATTAGAAGCGCCGCCTGGTTTCCCACCGGCCATATCCTCGGCCGAGACCGCGTCGCGGATGAGGGCGTTGATGAGCATCAGCGCGTTGGCGCACAGCGCGTGGTCGGCACTCTGCAGCTGATGTATGACGTGTTCGAAGAAGTGAGGGTATACGGCCACGGCGGGCCCCAGGGCGTGGGAGCCATACGTGCCAGGAGTGCGCGTGGAGGTCGGGGGCCGCCGGACTGGGAGTGGTTGACAAGCGCAACTAGGATGGACATGGCGCCCCTGAGGATGTTAACCAGCGGGTTGGTGACAATCAACTCGACGATGCGCTCAACGAGATCGTTCGCCGTGGGGCCCTCGAAGATGTCCCAGCCCATGTCGACCTCGAGCAGCCGCGTCAAGCTCTGCAGCGCGTAGGCGAGGCGTTGCCGCCGGCAGACATGATGAGGCGGCGCAGGACGACCAGGCCGCCCGAGGAGATGAAGACGTCGGCGAAGGAAGGGTCGTTGATGGAGCTCTGGAGCTTGAAGACGGCCATCTTGCGCGCGGCATCCTCGTCGCTGGCGAGCCGCCCGAGCAGCGCTGGTACATCGGCTTGGTCCATTGTGAGAGGTGCGAAGGGTGATTGTTCTCGAGCAGTTACGACGGCAGAGTCATCGCCTGGCCGGACGCCAATCGTCCATGGGGAGATTTCGAAGTGCCGCGGTGAGCAGGGCGGTTCTTAAACTTTTCAGGAGACACGAAGCTTTGAGACGCAGAGGGCGAGAGGGAGAGGGGGTGGATTAAGCTATCGATCTTCCTTTTGGAAGAGGTCCCTGCGGTCGGTTAGTGTGGCATCCCTGTCCGGTCTAGGCAGTTTCCGCTTAGAGCGGCCTGCTAGTCAATCGAGCTTAGTGCCATGGCAATCAGATCAGGGTTTTCGACGACATACATACAGTAGGTACATAGTGGCCAGCAGCTACACGGGCTGAATGTCTCGTGCCTCTTACGTCTTGAGCATTCGTCGCGTGTTTTTAAACCTTGGAAAGATAGGTAAGTATGATTTTCTCCTCTACAATCATTTGAAATCAACATCTCTTCCGAAAAGATTCTACTCTGAGCCGGAAAACTTGCCGGTCACACATCAAGACATGGCCTCACTTGCACGTTTCACTTGAGTTCAGAATGGATGTCCATCCGTGCCGGGGTTCTAGTTCTAGGGTCCATCCATTGATGCTGAGGGGCGGGCACATGATATAACCAAAAGGTTCTCTACTTTGCACCTAATTGGTTTGAATAATTGTAATTAAAATACATTTCTTTAACGAAATAGGTATAACATCATTGTTTCCTCGTCTTTCCATATCTTCTTCGCGACATCCGTAGAACAATCCAGACTCTCCTCTCCCCAGAGTGCATCTTACAAATCAGCCACACTTATCACGTGACTCAGCCTCAACCTCATCCACCAAGTGGCGCAAGGCTACATTGCCCAATGTCAATCGTCCATCGTTTGCTAGCTAAATCTTCCATTGCTCTGGAGAATCATCCCCAAGCTTTGGTCGCAGCCTCATCCAACGCATCTTCTTTCATTCTCTCAACCAACAACCCACCGTCACACCTCTACAACTATGGCCAACTTTTTGGCTTCGATTTTCGGCACCGAGCTTGACAAGGTCAACTGCTCTTTCTACTTTGTAAGTAACCTCTTCCACGCGACGACGACGCCGACGAGAATCTTGGTGGCGCGCGCGCGGCTAGATGCTATCGCCCGCTTCCTCGACACGTCGGTCGTCCTCATCTTGTATCAGGACTCTTCGCTAACCCAATCTCTTTAGAAAATTGGCGCCTGCCGTCACGGCGATCGCTGCTCGCGAAAACATGTCAAGCCTTCCTACAGCCAGACCATCCTCATGCCCAACCTGTACCAAAACCCAGCCTACGACCCCAAGAACCGCATGAACCCTGCGCAGTTGCAAAACCACTTCGACGCTTTCTACGAAGATATTTGGTGTGAGCTGTGCAAGTACGGTGAGCTCGAGGAGCTCGTTGTCTGCGACAACAACAACGACCGTATGCCAACCCTCCTTTCCTCCCTTGCTTCCAAAGTGTTGCAACGGAATCCGCATCTATGTATTGCAACTTGCTAACTATGATCACAGACCTCATCGGTAACGTTTACGCTCGCTTCAAGTACGAAGAGTCTGCCCAGAAGGCCTGCGACGAGCTCAACAGCCGCTGGTACGCCGCGCGTCCCATTTACTGCGAACTCAGCCCTGTGACCGATTTCCGCGAAGCCTGCTGCCGTCTCAACTCAGGCGAGGGCTGCGTCCGCGGCGGCTTCTGCAACTTCATCCACCGAAAGAACCCTAGCGATGAGCTCGACAGGGAGCTTACCAACAGCACTAAGAAGTGGCTCAAGATGCGCGGGCGTGACGAGCGCAGCGTCAGTCGGTCGCCGACGCCAGAGCCTACACGACGGAGGTTTTGATTGAATCGTCGCGACCGATTAGTGTGTACTACAGATCATGAGTGTCAAACGGGTTGGTTATGGTCACGGCGTTCAGGAAGAGGGAACAGTTCAAGTTTAGCTCGGTTGGAGCGTACTCTTATAGTACTATTGTATGTACGCAATATCAATTGACTCATGGCATTGCCTTGCTTTTGACAATTCATGTGCCTATCTTTGACCCGTGGAATGTGCAACTTCCAAGTTTGCTGATGTATTATGCACGTGTATGGAATCCTAATCCCCGAGGCTCTCGCCCCAGCTCATTGTGGTTTGAACATAACCAATTTGTGCTGCCCAGCCTTCACGATAGCCGCAATAAGTGCGGCTACAGAGGCATCAGCACGCATGTACCGTAAGGTCGTCTCATTGTTTTGTATCCGTGGGGAGATCTTTCTTCAGTTCTTGAGTAAAATCGATCAAAGGGCCGTCAGCCGGCTTTCCAGTTGATGCAAGCATGCTTTCAATTTCACTCGGTTGTTTTGGGGTTTGCTGCTCCTTCGCAGGTTCCTCGCTCTGGCCAAAATCAATGAGGTCGTCCTGTTTTGTCGCCGCAGGAGCCGCAGGAGCCGCAGGAGCAGGCGCAGGAGCCTCGGTTTTGGGACAAACTCTGGGATCGCATTCTCTTGCTTGGGCTTCTGGCCCTTGACAATAGGGAAAATGTTCATAATCTGCTGAGCTTGCTGTTCAGGAGGTGCGGAGTGATCACTGCGATATTGTTAGCATGGTTCATTATGGAATGAAAGGGGTAACCTGCATCTCCGTGTTAATGATCCATTCCAGATCTTCTTCGCCCTGCTCCGCCGCATCACGAGCACTGTTGACCCTCCTGAACAGACGAGGCTGCCATTCAACTCCATCCTGCGCTCTGGCTGCTGCCTCCTCGCGCTGTCGGTCCTCTATCTTAGTCTTTTCGTCGGTAGCCAGCTCATGGTTTCTCTCCTTCACAGCCTTTGCGGTTTTCTCCCAGAGGCGCTGTGACTCACGCTCCTCTTGGTCCTCAATAGGCCGTACCAATGGTGGACTGGGTTTCGCCGTATTCGCATCGAAGAACATCTCACGATGTCCAGTCTAGGAAGGCGGAGTTAGGGAGGTGACCGAGGGAGGTGTTGCGCAAGGGCTTACCGTCACGTTTTTAATGAACATTTCGTCACTCCACAGTCCAGACAACTCATACAAGATCTCGCCCGTGCTGGCCCTCTTTACGTGGCCTCCGATAGCATTGTAAGTGCCACCAACCCAGCCTTTGGTCTTGAATTCGATGTCGGCGACGAGGTCGAGTTCGGGGCATCGAACGAAACTGTGATCGCCCAGCTCGTACTTTCATCTTGCCAAACAAGATGCCTCGGGCGTACATGTTTGGCTGGGTAAGGATGCTATTCGCACATGTTAGTATATTTCGACAGTGCACGCGACTGCGTATACAGGAAACTGACTATCGTTCTCCCTTGGTCGGATCACTACCCCTGTTCAGGAGCGAGAGAAAGGCGATGCCCTCCATAAGACTAGCAGCAGAGTTGCCCAGGAACCTGCTTCGTGGTTTGAGTGTTCCATCAATGCGGATGTGGTGGTCGGGGGCCATGTAAAAGTAGCTGGACTTGGGCGGGTGGTGTGAAGTCTGCTCGGAGATGTAGTAGGCTCGCTTTTGGTTCTCGAATTCCCAGTAGCAGGTAAAGATCTCGCCGAGAATGGGATTCAACGGCTTCTTGACGCCGCTGCGTGGCGGTTAGCATTCGCGGACATGCGACACAAGTATAGGTGGTGCACTGACGGAGGGCGGATATGCCAACCACTAAGGTAGAACTTGACAACGGCGAGAAAGCGCTCGGTCGGGTCGTTTATAGTAGGAATGTGCAAGAGCATTTCAGGATGACACATGAAGCTGGAATAAGTTAGCAAACCGCAGAGGCGCGAGGTTGGAATAGGTGGCTTGGTCAACAACATACTTGGTGATCCTCTCCAGCATGCTGCGGGGCTCTAGGATGAAGGTGGGCAAGACGACTCGGCTCAAGTCTGCCCCTGGCCGCAACTGCGAGATAATGTGGGAAAGGACTGGCCAGTCGGTCAGTTCGAGGTTGCGCGACAGAATCCCAAGCGCTTTCCAGCTTACCATTGCCCTGGTCGGGCTCCATGACCTGAGTATCATCATCCGTCTCGCCCCTCGCCTCGTCTGTGGACGAGCGGTTGCCTTCGGGTTGCGCAAACCAGCCAGTCAGCATTTCGAAATTGGAACTATTAGACGTGGGGATATCGGGCGACTGGAGAATAAACGGGGAAAAGGTGGCCAGGCCAATAGAGAATCAGACAAAGGAAGAGTGAAGCCGGCAGACAAGCTTGGGTTGAGGGCAGAACATGGACATTGGTAGCCCGGGGTTCGATGGTCGCACACTTGCTCGACAAGAAAATGGCTTGGCGGGTCAT
The DNA here is from genome assembly GCA_020081605.1 of Albifimbria verrucaria. Lineage (NCBI taxonomy): Eukaryota > Fungi > Ascomycota > Sordariomycetes > Hypocreales > Stachybotryaceae > Albifimbria > Albifimbria verrucaria. The sequence goes on from JAHREC010000049.1 coordinate 1,961,564, forward strand.
TGGGGATGGACGTGTGGTAGGAAGCAATGATGGCACCTGGGTAGACTCACTGGCCGACGACGTCCTGCGGCGCCCATGTACTGATACCAAACCCATGGCTGCGGAGTGGTAGTGAATCGAGGTAGCCGGCACAAAGGAAGATTAAGGTAAATGGGTCCTCCCCTCCGAGACAGGCAGCACAGCGCAGTGCAGCCCAGTGGTGGTGGTCTTGGGAGGAGCTTTTTGGTGTGTGTGTGTGTGTGTGTGCTAGTAAGCGGCCTGCTACCGGTGTGGTGTGCGGGGCTTGTCCCAGCTGGAGGAAGCGTTGCGTTGCGTCGGTGGTGACGAAACGGAATGCTTCGGAACTGAGGCGAGGCCTTGTGGGCAACTCGTTAGCTGAAGGCAAAGAAGAGGAGAAGGGAGAAAAGACAGAGGAAGCTCGAGGAGAGGCAGCGAAAGGGCAACGGAGGGCGGGAAGCACGGTCGAATCTGGAGGGACTCACAGACCAGAAAGCCGGAAAGCTCTGGGATAGGCAAACCAAGGTGTTAAGAGATGCAGGCAGGTAAGACAATGCAGAGGTAGGTTATGTTTTATGTTGGAGAGAATCTGACGGAAGAAAACTTGCTGGTAGGAGAGAAGGTGGTGACGATGAGCCTGTTTATTAAAGGTACAGACAGACAGGTACAGGTAGATATTGTTTGCTGGTGCACCACCTCCAGGTTGGGATCACAGCTACCTACAGCAGCTACCTACCTTACCTTACCTTACCTTAGTACTAACGTTATGCCAGGAGTGGTGCGGTACGTCAGGTTGCTTCCATGCCATGCCTTGCCTTGCCATGCCTCACCACCAACCTACCACGGCTTGCACTGGTACCATACCACAGGTAGCACTAACCTTGCCTCCCCGTAGGGCTTTCGAGGTAGATCAGTAGCTTCTAAACTAGTCCTCGTACTTGATTGAGTACATTGGCTGATTCAACTCGGCTTCGGGAACAGATGCTCCTCTTTATTTTTCTTGGCTAGCAGGCGAAGACCTCATAGCTCAGGCACCATGCGTGTTACACTGCATCATCCTTTTCGTTCAGTCTCCCTCCGTCTCTGTCTCCCTCTCTCTTAGCATCCAACTAAAATGCTCCGTGTCCACTAGAGCGGTCAGCCATTAGGTCAGTCATCTCTCGGCCGTTTGTCCTCCCCTTGTGTGGCGGCTCGACCGCATACGAGGCATAAGCATGGGGGCCCATGAATGATGTAAGTGACACAGACGCCAATGAGTTTGCTGCAGAGAGGCACAGCATACCGTGGCCCCCATTGGAGTGCCTACGCACAAGCTACATACCTCGCACATGCTGCTGCCTCGAGTCTTTCGGTCATTGATAGACAACGAGGATGACTCAAACCATACAAGTGAGGAGGGGTCCATTGTCTTTCGCCCACTTCTGCATGTTCCGGGGCCAGGACCCCAGATGTCTCGACATATTTTAGGGGTCTACACGAACGAGGGTGAAGAAGCGAAATTAGATCGAACCAGAGAAACGATCCGGGAACCGAGGAAGAAAAGACAGGGCTCGCATTCTGGCACCTCCCGACGTTTCAATTCTAATCCACCAACGATGCGAATGCGCGGCTGGCATGCAAATGTGGGATCGGATGGGATAGCATGGATGGGTTGAGAGGGCAGCAAAATCATGGACCCCACTGATGACGTTGCCTTCTATGCTCTTTTTGGGAGGAGAATCGGCCTGGACCGTAAGTTACGAATGATCTTTTTCTTCGACTCTTTGGGTCTTTTTTATCCTGGCGTCTCCATCAACAGAGGTACCCCATCCACAGCACGCACAGCACAGCTCGACCTACACGGTTAGGCTCATCTATTTTCAGGTGCAGCCACATCTTAAGTGACCGAGGTACTACTATGGTATGTTATGTAACTATTGGAAGCTGGACAACCATCTCCGTTCCCAGGTGCGCTATCCAATACGCGTATTGTCATCGGTTTGGGTTGCGAAACTCCAGACGACCAATATCAAACACGGGTAGAGAGCCAGGCTCCTTTCAAATCTAAAAATCTTCCCCGCATTCTTCTAGCACTTGTCTGTAGGGGAGCCCCGGTCAGTGAAAATGGCATTTCCTCAAACAACAACAAACACAGGCGGCTCATTGCACAATTAGACTCAAGGTGCTTTCCTTTATACCAGTCTCGGTTCTATTCACGCTCTCCTGCTATATCAGAACAAAACCACAACCTCTCAACGCCTCATCGGCCCCATCTCCTAGTATCAATGTTTGCCAGATGCAATGCAGTGTAGTCCCAATGTAATTCGATTCTCCCATCACGCTCAGTTCCGTGGTCTACATGCTTTGTAGACTCCATCCCTCCTGTCAGCTTATATACCATAACTTCGCTCAAGAGATGATTTTAATGTTGCGCATGTCCAAAGACGCCCACAGCACGTACACCGCTCCTCCTCGACGCAAACTGCGCCCTGAGCCAAGGGTATGAACCCAGTCTCCTTCTTAAAGCTAGGCCCTGAGGCCGCGTAATCGCTCATTTCAACAATGATGACAGCTTTGCAGACCCTTGATGGGCGCTGGCAGGCATTGGGCGAGCCTCTCACGATCTACCAAGTCTAGGTCAGTTTCCACTCGCTCTCGTTCGTGATGGACTGTGCAATAACTTACCCGCCTCCTTTTCAAATAGGATGGAAATGTCATCGTGCTCGCCTGGAAGATCCGGTAGGTCGAGGCAGACAAAGGCCATGTCGTCGAAATCGCCGTCCCTGTCCTCTGGCAACCGTGGAAGTGGGAACTTGGCGTCAACAAATTTGATGCCCGACTTGCTGCTCCTCGAGATGCTCTCGTAAACATCGGTGCCCTTGAGCACAAAGTTCATGCAATGCCCGTGTACGAAATCTTCAAAGAAGGCGAGTAGCTGAAGCTGCTTATCCTCCTGTCTTATCACCTGGATCCTTGTATAGCCTGCCTCCCACTTCTTGTGAATTGGAACCACCATGCGTCGCCGAGAAATAGCAAATGTGACGGCCAAAGCATCGAATATGACTTCAAATCCTGTGAGAGCGAACTGAAAGCTGTGAAGATCCTGTAGATTTTCGAACTCCATCGTACGAATTGTTTGGTTCTGCTTAATCAGCTGCAGAGAGTCTGCGATATTGCGAGGTAGCTCTTTGGGCACCTGAGCTTCTGAAACCGACATGGTGATGTCGTGCTGTGGCTGACGCAGCACGCGCAAGACTTTGGCATTTGAAACCTCGAGTCGCACCCGCAGCTCTCCGGGTGCGACGTTGACTCGATCAGTGATTGTGCCGTTTTGATATTCGTAAACAATCTTAAGTCTGTCTGCCAGTACGGTGGGCGGCAGATCCCCGGTGCTACCACTATCGTCGTTGACAACCCTGGCTGCTTTCCAAGGCATGCGACTGAAGGGTGCCATACCCGTGGGCTCGCGAAGACTCTGTGCGATCATCAGATTCTTGAGCGGCACGTCTGCGAAGATCTTCTCGTCGTGATCTAATGCCGTTCCAGTGAGAATCGAATGGAACTTAATACGCTCCTTCTCGTCAGCAAAAACAAGGACCATTCGACCCTTTCGTCGCCCATCGTCGAATTTCAAAGAAAGTGCTGGCGCGTCATTCTCTGCACGGAAGAATCCGAATTGTATAGGCAGCTGAGGTGGGTAAGAGTGATTTACACCGTTCAATGTCCGAGTACGTGGGCCGGTGACAATAGCGACGCGAAAGCCACGATGCCACGTGCGTGGCCCAGCAGGCCCGTTCTCTTTATATATCCGTTCGAATAGAGCCACCTCACAATGCTGGACGGCCTCTTTCGGGAAGACCCGAGATTGGGGGTCGCTGTCAAGGTATTGGAAGGATCTGAGAGTTGATCGAACCGCCACTTCTTCGTCGCTCCTGGGGAAAAGAGTTGCACGGGTCTTTGCGAAAAAGTCGTACATGCTAAAAGCCATTGCGTAATCCTGTTGTGAGAGTTGAACGACCAACATAAATCCACGTGGAAGTCGGATATCCACGGTGCATGTTTCGCTTCGCCAGCGGACATCGTCCCAAGCCGCACCTCCGCTTCTGGTCTCCTGTATAGGGAGTTGTACACTGCCATCCTGACTTGCCAAGACAAAGACAAGCCCCGTCAGCTTTTGCGGTCGAACCATAGAGACCAAGCAGGGAAATAGATGCGCTGAGAGTCCCTTCCTTGCTCCATCAGATAAACATCTCCTGCCACCCTACCATAACAGAAGTTTTCGGGCGTGTCACCGATGGGGAGCGCATCGAAAAGGTGCAGGTTGGATAAAGGTGATTGCATGGCCGTGATGGTCGAACCCCAGTTGCCCGAGAGCAAAGCCTTCATATCTTGGCTGAGTGCTTGGTATTCCACCCATATCGACTTATCGATCGTCTGAGGTAGGAAAGCCTCCTCGGGCGGTAGGAATCCGTTTCGCTTCATTGACATGGTCAATTTCCTCAGAGCTGAAACCAATCCCTGTGAGACTTCCACAATCTCGGGATCTGGTGTGAGTCCCTGTGCTTGCATAGCGATCGGGATGACTTCCTGGCAAAGCCAATATCCCTTGGCCAAATTTGTGTATGCTTGCTGTCTGTCAAGCTCGTTGTGCATTTGTCCTTGTGGAGATGTTGGCTTGTCCCGAATCGCTGTCTCCAGGCCCATCCTTCCCTTGAGAAACCACCACAGTGCGGCGCGGGCACAGTTTTGCGGCGGGCTACTCGATAGCGGTTTGACCGATTCGGCATGCAACCTGAAGAGCTCGAACAGGTGTCGAGTTCTAGCGATAAATGTGTTGATAGCATCATCACCCGCGGCAGCAACGACATCATGCAGTCTGAAGGAGGCTGACCTAGCAGCCATAGGAGGAGGTTCGAGCTGGGATGCGACACTAGGCTGCCGTGTCATCCTGGGATCTGGCTGCGACTTCTCCTTTGGCGAGTACATACTAGACGTGCTAGACGTGATAGAATGAACTGGACTATATGTGACAGTTGGTGGCGGCACACCGTTTACGCTTGCAACGGATATAGGTCTCCGATTGGCACTAGGCGGCGACTCTGGCTCGGGTGGAAAGGCTTGCTTATGCTCTTCCCATTCGTGAGGAGACGCTACACTGGATGAACGTGCGGCTTTGGCAAATGCTTGGCCTTCGGCCTCCCGCATTTGCGCCTGGTGTATCTCTATAAAGGATCTCCGCTTCTCATCATGCCTACCGGTTGTCTCTAGATAAGCGGCAGATGAAGTCCTACCAGGGAATAGAGTGTTCTGAGTACGCTCGGGACTAAGGTGTTTGGAGCTGGCAACCGAAGTTGGCGTGTCTTCGTGGTCAGGTTCGTGGACAGAAGAGAATCCCGTTTGTGTGCGTTTAAGAGCTTTGGGTTGGAAATCATCTCCTGCTCCCATGGAGCCAGTCTGGGGGTGGGGACGGGCGATCGTCCGGGCGAGGGAGAAGGCAGCGGTGATCGATGCGCTGGCGGAGCTGGTGCCCTTGGCTTCCGTTTCGAGATCTCAACCGTCGGTATCTCGGATTCGTCGCCGCCTTCGCCAATGATGTCCGGGTAAGAGTCGACAAAGCGCACGACGAGGCCCTTCTTGTTTGGCCGCGGGGCTCGTGAGACATTCGACTCGCGCCGGCCAGGAGCAACAGGGCGGTTGAGCTGGGCCTGCTGGTTGACGGCCAGGGCTTGAGGATAGCGAGATATACTCGTGTCGAGCTTGGCGAGCTTGGGGATGGAGGTCGAGGGCGGCGGCGGCGGGGCGTGGGTCACGACGAGGTTATCAGCGGTGCTGTGCAAGAAGGCATCTAGGTTCGCCGCAGTGTCCACGTCAGAGGGTTTCCTGTCTCTGCCACCAAACAGCTTTCCCATCAAGCGATTCCTCCTCGACGAGCGCCCCTCGTCCATGTAAGGCGACTCATTTTCCATGTTGTTGACGAGGGGCAGCGTCATTGACCCCAGGTTCGCGGATGTGGCCGCCCGTGATACGCGCGCCTTTTTGGAAACAACAAACCGAAAGCGATACACAGGGCGTTATGAACAGTGGTCGATTACTTCGGCGAAGAAGGATGAGGAAGAGGAGGAAGAGGAGCGGGTGGGGTCGGTTGGTCGTGTGTAAGGATCTGGGCCTGAACAAGAGCGGCTTGACATGTGGGGAGGATAAGCTGAGAAGAAGAAGAGGAAGAAGGCTATTGCCAACAGCTGTTGGTATAAAGCGGGCCTGGTTAGAGGTTCGTAGGGGCTAGCCAACGTCAAGTTGGTCACCAATCCCGGAGTTGTCACTTGGGAGAAGAAAGGAGATGTCAAGGAGCAAGGCTGGGGTTCGTTGATGGATGGATGGATGGATGGATGGGATGCTAGGACGATAAGGTACGAAGGAGGGTGCACATCCCTCCCTCCAAGTTAAGTTAAGTAACGGTACCTGTGCCTGACGTTAATCAGGGCAGGCTTTAGGGAAGTTTCAGGGCCACGGCCAGGTCCACACTTCACTGAGACTAAGGGAATGCCTCCACTGGACTGGCCACATTTACGTATTCCAGCAGCGCTTTCACTTGGGAGGTAATGCCATGGGCATGCCTCGGCCAACGACAAGTTGGGCGATGGAGGGAACACGGACACTATCCCGATAAGTGGAAATAACACAGGTAGGTCTGAGTCCATTGCAAGGCACTTTTTGGAGAAGGGAGACAGAGAGAAAGTGAGAAAAGGGTAGTGTGACCCCCTCTATCCCCTGACCCCTGATCCACAGGAGGTACCTGCTGGATGGCCTCTGCCCACCCCTCCTTGTGAGCGCCAACGCCAAATAAAGAACGCGAGGTGCCATTCGCCTTGCTGGGAAAGCTTCCACGGCATATTGGCCGTTCACGAAGTCTGGTGGCTTTTTGGGGGTGGAGGGGCTTCTGGTTAGACGTGGGGCATTCTTCAAGCCCCCAAAGTCGTATACGGTACCCTGACGACAGACAGCCAGGCTCCGTCACAGGGTCCAGTCTGATCTAAGCAGACGCTGGCGCCAGTGCTATGATGATGATGGCCCTTCCCGCCAATCTAGCCTTTGCCGCTAGTTAAATTTGGATCTTCTCCAACGGGGCCCTTTCGTAATCCCGTCTGAAAACAGGGGTGGAGTGATGCCTCGAGACTTGGCCCTCCCGAGTCTCATACCTCATGTACTGTACTTGTGGGTTGGTTGGTGCTGGACCAAGTGCCCAGGTCGCCGGGAAAAAATAAATAAATAAAATAAAACAATAACCCGGAAACACGAAGAAAAAGGTGAGACGATCGACCTCGCTGCCTCGTGTCGCGTGCTTCTTGTATGCCAGCATTGCGCTAATGCCAACCGCCCCCTTCGCTTGGGTATTTCTGGTTGGCTGATTCCGGCAGAATTGGGACAATTGATCGCGATGGCCTGTTCGAAAAAGGTGAGTTGTCGCACAGCATCTCTGACCAACACGCATGCCTTGAGCTTTGCTTCTTTGCGGAGGCGTCCACTTGGCAGATGCCGAGATGCACATGCAGGGATCACCACAGGGAACACTTTCCGTCCAAAGTCCCTTATCCAGATACCATTTTGTGCTACTGTAATGTACTGTACTGTAGAGAACACTTGAGAATTGCATACTCACTGGCCGTGCCTGCATGGTACCTGCTTACTCGTACACACTCGTTGATATTGTATCAAATAATACAGTACTGTACTGTAGCATTTGATTCTATCTCTTCGTAGACGTTATGTACTGTATCTCTGAACGTTACTGTGTCCAAGGTACTGTACCTAACTTTCCTTGCATTAGAGCACATATTAAAATACAAGTCCCTTTGTCCCCATGCATACTCAGATAAATACATTGGTGGAATCAAAATATCCTCGGGCAATGACCGGACAGTGAGGTTCACGCCAGGACTCCAGTACAATCTTTAGTTGCAGCAGTTCTCAATATGCCCTTGGCACTGCGAGGTTAAGATGTGGTTCAATATTCCAGTTCCGTTATCGCCCTTGCAGCAAGCATGTTAACCTTGTACCACATTTCCAGAATATTGCCTACCATGGTCTGGGGGAAACACCACTTAGCACCAATACATGTTTCGAGCCTCCTCGACAACAAAAATTTCCCGAATTATCGAGAGCTGGAGGTTGGTTCACACATTTGAACACCCTTGAGTACCGGTCTGTAGCCTGGTTGTATCAGCAAATAATCAATGTATTCTATCTTACCTTACCTCTCCAACCCTCACATACATACACTGGGAAGGCAGAAATTCCGCATATCTAGCGCAGATATCCCGATAGAAAATCAACCAAATACCTAGCAATAAACGACTAAAAAACATGATAAACTCGTAATTATATAATAACAAATATATATATATATATATATTATCACAACTTCTTATACATGAAGCCCTTTGGCTGAATGGAAATTCTGAGTACGCGAAACTTTTGCTATTCCACTGTAGTACACAGCCTTAGCTCATCGGTGGGTCTCGGTATGTCTTATCGATAAGACCCGCGCCGGCGCAGGCAAGCGGTTTTTCCTCCACTTCATTCTTTGATAGCCCGCCACCTTTCCCTGCGATCCCTCCTGTAAGGGCCATGTTTCGAACATTGCTGAGGAGGACCATGTCTACTGAAGTAAAGAAGGTACCCATCCCCCTCGTGGGGTCGACTACCAGGGCAAAGTCGTCCTTGCGCCCATGGTCCGTTCTGGTGAACTACCTACTCGCCTGCTCTCTCTTCAGTATGGTGCCGATCTCGTCTGGGGTATGTCAAGCAAGATAACATGTGCGATTGCTTTCATTCTAATTTCATTATGCAGGCCCCGAAACGGTTGATCGAGCCATGATAGGCACGACGCGCCGCTACAACGCCGACTCTAAAATCGTCGAGTGGTTCCGCGTGTCAACCAGCAACTCCAAGGAGCCCAAGGAAAGCATCATCTACCGATCTTACCCCGAGAAGGAATCCACCAAACATATCTTCCAGATCGGCACCTCGGATCCCGAACGTGCAGTGCAAGCCGCTCGGCTGGTGGCCGCAGATGTGGCCGGAATAGACGTCAATGCGGGTTGCCCGAAGCCTTTCAGCACCAGTGGTGGCATGGGTGCGGCGCTCTTGCGAACACCCGACAAGCTATGCGCCATCCTAGAGGCATTGGTGAAAAACATCGTCCCTGAATTCGAAATCGGTATTAGTGTCAAGATCCGCCTCTTGGAGACACCCGCCGAGACCGAAGCACTGGTCCGGAAACTATGCGCCACCGGTATCACCGCCCTCACAATCCATTGCCGAACCACTCCGATGAGACCACGAGAGCGCGCCCTCCGAGGCCAACTGCGCATGATAGCGTCTGTCTGTCATGAGCATGGAGTGGCCTGTTTAGTCAATGGCGATGTTGAGGATAGGGATCACGGCCTCGGTTTGGCCGAAGAGTTTGGCGCAGACGGTGCAATGATTGCAACCACAGCCGAGAAAAATCCCAGCGTATTCCGAAGCAAAGCTGAAGGAGGAAAGCTGCCTTGGAAAGAGGTGGTCGAGCAATATGTCAAAATCTCGATGGATGTGCACAACCGCTGGGAAATACAAAATACCTGCTGACGCAAATGATCCCTGGCAAAGAAAAGTACTATCAAAAGGTCAACCAGAGCAAAAACTATGCGGATGTGTGCCGGGCTCTAGAATTTGACAGCTTGTTAAGTCAAGCTTTGGAGGTTGATGTAAGCCTTGGTCTGGACCAACGATCTAGCAAAAAGGCTGAGAAGCGAAAGACAACCGATAGCGAGGCCGCCGAAGACAATCAGGCCAAACGTACAAAGACCGAAGAGACTTCTCTTCCAGCAACTGATGCGACGTCAGAACTCAAGGACAACATTACGCTGGAGACGCCGCATAGTACGGTTGCGTTGGCTAGCTCCGGTTGATGCTGCTTCGTGAAGCGGAGCAGAAAGAAGCATGATTGCCGTGGGAGTTCGACGCCAGTGCCGGCATTACAGGAGTTTTGGGGCGATGGAACATGGGTCGGAGTTCAAGAGAAGATGACTTTAAAATAGATCAGGAGCATAGCTAAGGACCAGGCATTAAATATCCACAGCATTTCTTTAGGACTTATGCAAATACTGTCCTACAAATAAATTCGTACAAATGAGCTTTGTTCAGAATATTCTATTGATGATACAGCCGTAGTGTTTGCGTTGATCGCGTCTATTTTCCCTGTTTGACGAAGCCCTCAATGGCTTCCCTAGCCTCCGTGACCTTCTCGTCCACCATCCTTACACCCAGGTCGCTGTGGACCTTGGCAAAGCGGAAGCTGTTCTGGAGGCTCTCGCGGATTCTGATGTGAGACTGGGCAATAACAGGGTATCGCTGCTCGTACTTCCAAGCCAGGTCGGCAGTGTTGCGCATGGTAATAGGCAGCACAACCCAGCCGGCACCAATGCCAACGGCCAGTGGCACGGTAGCTCGGAGAAGGATGTTGCGGTTGCGGGTGACAATGCTACCGGCCATGGCTGCGACGAGCACGTAGATGGCACCGGGCATCAGCTTCTCGCCGCTCTCCCGGGGAGGTGCCAGGGAAGCAATGGTGTTGGTGAAGGATTGCTCGAGGTGGAAAGCCGAGTCGACAGTGTTGTTGACCTTGTCCTCGGCGAGCACGACGTACTTGTGCAGGAAGAGACGAGCCTTGCCAATCTGCTCCGCTAATCGATCGGTAGGGGTAGGGCCTCGAGGCTTGAGCTCCTCCACAGGTGCCTCGACAACGGGCTTTGGGGGCGAGGGAGTGCGGCATTTGGCGGCGACAGCTCGACATCGTCGTAGATGGGTTTCCTCTGCGACTTGGGTCAGCTCAGGTCAGGCGTCACGTACACAAGCCATGTTTACCTTCAGATCGGTGGGAGCTTCGGCCAGAATGGTCGCTGGTGCGAATGCAATGCCACCAAGGGCAAGCGTAGCCAGAGGCGCCAGGGCGCGCTGCAGAGCCAATTAGCGTCCAATCGATCATTCAATGGGTTCTTTGAAATAGGTACCTTCTGCAGCAGCACTCGGGCAGCCATTGTACGCGCAGTTGGCAGGCTGAGAGAGTGACTAGGGCGCGGGCTTTGGATGGCGTTGACGATTGTTGGATGCCATCATCTCTCTCAAAAGCATCGGCCGGAAAAAGGTCGCCGGACGTTCCCGGCCTAGGCCAGCCCAGCAGGGTGTGCAGGTAGCGACCACGTATCTGCCAGCACTAATTTTAGTGCCGAGGTACCAGCAGCATACCACGAGGCAAACGCTGCATACAGGTCTCTCACACTCGGTGCCGCGAATCTCCGAGCCAAGCAAAAAGCTCTTATAACATAAACCCGTTTGCTCCTCCTGATCGTCAATTGCTCGCAAAATACCGCGGTATCCGGTGCTGTTCGAGTGGGAGCTGGCCTATCTCATGTACGCGACTCATCCTGCAACTCGACCATGCTAAGCTCCGGGGTCGGCGCTTCTGGATATGCACCAGATGCGTCCGTCGCGTGACCAAACCTCAACAAAGATGGGAGTCGACTTCTGCTACGGCTTCTGCTGCGGCTGCCCAGAAACCAGGGACTCTGCCCGCATACCGCAAGTCCGGCGATAACCATGACGATGCTGTTCTGCGAGATCTTTTCGATACCCCTCGGGGAGGACGTTCCCAAGATTCAGCCTCAAGAAGAGCCAGGGCCTGTTCAAGAACCGATACTTGACGAATCCCGAGGGCTTCCTATTGTTCGCCCAGAAGAACCTGCAAAAGGCAACCCGAATAGTGCACAAAGTCCTCAGTGCTTCGACCGTCGACGAGTACAAGGTCATAGTGAGAGATTTGGATCGCTTGAGCGACCTGCTCTGTCGTGTACTGGACCTGTCCGACTTTGTCCGGATGACACACCCCGATGTTCGGTTTCAACAAGCTGCTACTGATGCGTGGTCTATGGTTTATCAGTACATGAATCAGCTCAACACCATGACGGGGTTGAACGACCAGCTAGCCCAGGCCCTTTCGAAGCCCGAAGTAACTTCCTCATGGTCAGAGGAGGAGGTCACGGTGGCGGAGTTACTGAAGCTTGATTTCATGAAGTCTGCCGTCAACCTGCCCAAGCAATCCAGGGACAGGTTTGTGGAGCTTTCGTCCCAGATCAGTGAGGTTGGCTCTATGTTTGTCCAAGGCATGCAGCCAGAGCGCAAGCAGATAACCTTGCCCTCCCATCGGTTCTTTGGACTGTATCCTAGCTTGGCTGCCTCCCTCAAGGTTCGCTCGCAGATATCTGTCCCTACCATGGGTTCAGAAGCGGCGGCGGCGCTACAGAGTGTTCACGATGAGGATACCAGGAAGGAGCTGTATCTGGCTCAGCGCAAGGCGTCTCGCGACACAATCAACCGACTAGAAACGATGCTTAAGTTGAGGGCTGAGTTAGCTGGTCTTGCTGGCTTCCAAAGCCATGGCCATATGGCACTGAAAGACCGAATGATGGCTAAATCACCTGCATCTGTGATGCAATTCTTGCTAGCCTTGAGAACACACAATGCTCCCATTATCCAGGAAGAGCTGCGCGAGTTGACACAGAGAAAGCGCGAAAAGTTTGGTATGCAGGACGCAATGCTTCAAGCCTGGGACAAGGATTTCTACATGGAGAAAATCAGGGCCGAGATGCGATCCCGAGTTCGTCATGAGGACCAGCTGGCTGCCTTCTTCTCCGTCGGTACTGTCATGCAGGGCTTGTCTCGACTATTTGACCGCTTGTACGGCATTCGCTTCGTCCCTCGAGAAACCCTGCCTGGAGAGACATGGCATCCCGACGTCAAGAGATTGGATGTCGTTTCTGATGATGGAAAGCCAGTAGCTGTACTCTACTGCGATCTCTTCTACAGACCTCAAAAATCACCTAACCCTGCGCATTTCACCGTGAGATGTTCACGAGAAATTTTGCAGAATGAGATTGAGGAAGCCAGCTCTGATATCGGAGCAGGCATGCCAAACTTCGAGACGCTTGAACAAGCCGCCAACGATGGTATGGAGACAGCCACAAAAGACGGCGCCCTGTATCAGCTTCCTACGATCGCCCTGGTCTGTGACTTCCCCAAGAATGACAACGCACGCGAGCCGGCCTTGCTATCATTCTACTCCGTCGAGACGCTCTTCCACGAGATGGGCCATGCTATCCACTCTATCCTCGCGCGGACCTCTTTCCAGAACGTGTCGGGCACCCGTTGCGCGACTGACTTTGCAGAGCTGCCCTCGACGTTGATGGAGCACTTCGCTGCCGACCCTACCGTGCTTTCGCTCTTCGCGCGTCACTGGAAGACCGACCGACCTCTGCCTTATAGCCTCGTCGCAGAGCGTATCTCTATGTCCAAGCGCTTTGAGGGTATGGATACCGAGCACCAGATCCTTCTAGCCATGCTCGACCAGGCTTACCACTCCCTGGGGTCGCGGATCCGTCCTTCGACTCCACTCGTGTCTTCCACGACATCCATGCCCGCTACTCCCACGGACCTCGGGACCCACCTGAAACGTGCTGGCAGGGTTTCTTCGGCCATTTGCACAGTTATGGTAGCACTTACTACAGTTACCTCTTCGATCGCGTTCTCGCCGAGCGTGTCTGGCGTGTCGTCTTCCGCGCTGGTGGGGAGGGTGCCGCCATCAGTCGCGAGAATGGTGAGCGTCTCAAGGAGCGACTTCTTAAATGGGGTGGCGGCCGTGACCCTTGGACTTGCCTTTCAGAAACACTTGAAGATGAGAGGCTAGCACCGGGTGACGAGAAGTCAATGGCGCTGGTGGGAAGCTGGGGCATAAAGGAACCTCTACATCATAAATAGACATGCGGCATATACATAGGGATAGCATCTGCGCCGGTTCCATTTGTTATGGTTTAAACATAAAGACTTGTAAATCACTCATAGAAAACAATGAATTACTGAATATAGCAGGCAGTGTAAATTATCTATCTCTCCCCGAAGGAGCTACGGCTATCAAAGCAGAACAAGACATCCCCGCACACCTGCGCTTATCATCTGCAGTCCATCGTGTCGAATAAATGGTATCGTTCTAATGCAAAACAAAATAAAACAAAACAAATACTTTGCGAACATCGTACGTGACAATAACCAAACGCCGTCGCTTATAAGCAGTGTAGCCTCCTTGATGAAAATAGGGATACATGAGTTAGCAACCCCAGGATATGTGGAAGTTCAAAGGTGGAATATGCAGGCATTGATGTCGTCCATTCGTTCTCGTGGCCCAACTTCTGGCGTTACTGCGTTCATGGCTCTTCTGTGAAGGAAGAGACAAACGCATTGGAAAGACGAACAACGACCGTCCAACCGATATCAAATCATCGTATACGGGCAGGTTTCGTCTAAGGCGAGACTGTCTGCGGCAAAGGCTCCTGGTTCAGTCTCTGCTGTCCTTTTCCCAATGTTAGCTGGGAAAGAGACATAGTCCTGACCGTCTTCCGGTTCGCCGCGTCTTCCTCGTCTGAGGCGTCACCCACCGCACGGAAGCCGTTGGCCTCTTCGTATGGCGTGGTGAAGGATTCAGAGTAATCGTCATCCGTGACACCGGTAGCGATACCCGAATCCTCCAACATCATGCTTCCCCGGTAGGGTCTAGCATGGATGGTCTCATCCACGTCATCATCGTCGAGGTCAAAGGCAGATCCGTCTCCGAAAGACTTGCCTGTCGGCGGTGGATCCGTCGTGTTGTTCAATCTTCCATATGCCGAAGCACGGGCCATAAGATCGATCTGGTGACTCAGCGTCTTGATCTGCCCTTCCAGAGCTTGCCGAGCCGCACGTTCCACTTCAACCAGCTGGATCAGTTTCGCGTAATGCTCCTGTTCCATGGTAAGTGGCACTGTCATATCTCGCGACATTGTCGGTAGGCTGGTTGCACCACGGATAGTCGCAAGGGACAAGGGCCGGTGGAACGGCATCGGCGCTGGAAGCACTGTTGATCGCGTCGTTGAGCCAACAAAAGTAGCATCGCCAAACGAGGTCCTTGACGCAACAGAGTGTCGTGTGCTAGGACGAGTTCCAGTAGCCACAGCAGGAGTCCCGACTGGGTCAGAGATCTCAACCTGGGGCTTGAAGTCTGGAACAGCGTTGCAAAGCTGGGTAACAACGTCCTCCATACGGCGCATTCGGGCCTCGAGGTTTCCGATCCTCGTGTCCATACTGACAGCTTGGGTGATCTTCATGCCGGCCAGTTCATTCATTGTGGCGATGTTGCCGAATGCAAAAGGCTGAAGAGGTGTGCTGGCTGGTTCATCATTTGCCATAGCATCGGCCTCAACAGGCGATGCAGCGATATTCTGCTCTTGGCTTGGTGCAACTATGACCGAATTTGCAAAGTTCGGGTCATAGCTTTCCTCCAGTAACGAATCTCGTCGCTGCGTCGCCGCGTGCCAGGCCGATCCTCGTCCAAATTAGGTAGTCCAGAAAGGCTCCTTGATCGTCTTCTCTTAGCAATTGTATCGCAGGTGATGGCGCGGCCGATATCTTCAGGATCCGAACTATGCCTGTCATTCCGACTGCCGCGCCCTTGCGAGCTTGCTGGGCGCGGAGATAATCCCATCCATCCGCCATCGGTTGCTCTGCGCGTGTGAACAAAATAGCTCTCTCCCGGACCCGTGCGTCTCCTAGGGACGGTTAGATCGACATTCAGAGAATTGCGTGCGCTTTCGATAGCAAGGACATCTTCAGGTCCGACTGAATGCGACCGTAGAGCGCGATCGTACTGAGAAACGGGTAAAGATATAGACCTCTTTTGTTCGATTTGAGTAGGATTCTGGCATTCATATGTTAGCAACTGAAAATCATGACATGATAAGATTCACTCACAACAGGCTGAGTGGAGCTGCTAGGTGTTGATTTGCCGTTGGAGATGGATACCTCCTGCGAAATCGTCTTCTTTTACGCCCAAACAGTTTACCAAGTGCTCCGCGTAGTGTAGATTTCTTCCGCTGAGGCTGAGTCTTGGTACTGCCTGTTTGACCGGACTCCACGCTCATGGTCGACTGGCGCACTGCGGCGGTTTGTGCTCTTCGAGGAGGCGAAGCCTGCGCTCTGAGGACAGGGACCGGGCTAGGCGCAGGTTTATCTGAATCGGGGCTCGCGGATATTGCGATGGGTGCAGGCGGCGCTGAAGCGGAGGGAGGCAACGGCATCGGAGGGGCTACTACGGGCTGAGCGCCGTTATCTGTTCGGCTGTGCTCCTGCTTGGGCTCAGGGCCATCTGGAAGCGGCGATGCAATGCCAGTGCCAGGATTGCGCATGGGGAATTCCTCGTCAAGAGGATTTGGGATCGGGATCGGACTAGAAATGCGACCACGAATCGATTCCGAGCCTGTCTTGGAGCGCACAAGGTTACTTGGCGAATTTGGCGCAGCGCCGTTGGCCGGGGCTGCAGCTTTCCACGGCCTCTTCATCGTCGCTTTTTGGCGTGGTTGTGAGGCTAAGAAATTCGTTTGGTCGTCGGTGAAGTGTCGAGCTGGGTAATTCTCCAAAATATTACCCACGGAACCGGCAAGCTACGCAAAATACAGCCAGTTTATGGCGGTTCTAGAATGTGGCCCTGAATGGATTGCGCAGAGATAATGTCCGTTTACTTAGTTCCGAAGCCCGCTCAGCATGCTTCTGCACGTTGAAGGCGCCCTTTTTCGAACGTGGTCAGACACAAAGCTGCTGTGCGTCGTGAGCCGCTTCGTTTATACAAGGAAATAGAAATGGGGGTGGAAATGGGTCAAGTAATTATACCACAAGAGAAAGACAATGAGTGAGAGACAAAGAAGCGGAGTAAAGAAGGGTAGATGGAAAGAATGAAGGGGCGTCGATCCGTCCGATAGGTCCTCGCGCCGGGCTTGCCAGGCCGCGTACGAAGGCTTAAGACCAAGAAGCTGAGAGAGGTACAGGATGAAACACGGCGGCGCCCTCGGACGTGCTGACCATGGACATATCGGTCGATGTCCAGAACAGATCAGATCAGATCGGGGTTGGAGACGGAGGAGGAGGAGACGGCCGAGGAGGTGGGATAGAGGAGAAGAGAGGGAAGAGGAAGGGGATGTATTCGACAAGCTTATGAGGTAGGGGCCGTTGGTAGTTAAAGTAGGTATCTGGGGGTGTGGTGAGCATTATCTTGGTTAGTACTTTACATTAACTTATGTACGGAGGAGGAGGAAATGCGTCACATCGTGTGCCCTTGCAATCGTTTACGATCCATTAGGGACGGACACCATGGCTCGGACAAGGGTCTCCTGATGTCTGCGCTACTATGTATTGCTAAGGTACGGAGCAGGGCGATGGATGGCCCTTGAGCTGCGGGAGAGAGGGATGGTAGCATCGTAGCGCATGGTATGGCATCGCCAGAGCTCATCCACCTCCTGGTTGGTCCCTGTGGGCATTCGTTCCCAAAGTGGGATTTGATGATGGGCTGTACTATGTACTATGTATGAGCATGGTAGGGGTGCTATGTAGGTACTGGAGCTTTCTTCCCCGTTCTAGCGCGCGACATGGGTCGAGACAAAAGAGACATGCAATGCAGTCTAAGGGGTGCGAACACGCACCCACGTTCTGTAAGATATGGACGCATTGTGTCGCGTTGACAAAGAAAGAGACAGGCCGAGGTCAACAATCCGCGGTTGGACCACAATTGCTTAGTGTCACGCCCGTGCAGCTTCATGGCTCAGCCGCCCGAGCGCTGGGGAGCGAGCCAAGAAGACAACGGACGGTGGACGAGCAGCGACGAGGCAGAAGCAGAAGCAGACGCAAACGCAGACGCAGTTGCAGCACAGCCGGTGGGGAACGGGGCCAAGAAGAAGGGGCGTGCGCGCCAGGCCAGGAATGAGCCCGGAGATGGCTTTGGCCAGTAGTTTATTAAATAGCCCCAAGCCGCAAGGGGTCCGGCCCGGGGTGCGGGTTTTCGGTTTGATGAACAGTCAGGTGTCGCAGACGGTTCGTTATCACCTCGCCAGAGCAGGCAAGGCGCAGCCGAAACGAGGGTGGAGGGGAAGAGGAAGGGGAAGGGCGAACGAGCCGAGGCGAGAGAGAGGATTGACGGTTGGAAGCGCAATGTGGCTTCAATGGCGGTTTGCAGTTGAAGTTGAGCAATTGTGCCTTGTGCATTGTGGAATCCGTACTCTGTACAGCCTACAGCCTAACAGCCTACAGCCTACAGCCCATCCATGCTATGGTTACCTCGAACAAATGTTCCTTTCTCCCTTCCTTCCAGAATAGGTATCCCGCTCGGTCACGTGCGGTTCGTGGTTGCTTGACAGAGGAAAAGGAAAAAGATGAGATGGTCTAGTCCTATCCAAGCCACGGGCCTTCGCTCCACCCACTTCCTTCATCTCAGCAAAGGATTGCATTCATGGGCGCGGCTCATCAACGACTTCATGCACGGCACGGCCTATTGTTGATTGCTTTTGAGTACGGGCCATGCATTTTCGCCTCTTTTCATGCAACATCCCCAACTCGAATGATTCTCAGAAAAAGCAATTCGACACATCCGAGCTCACCCCGGGGTTCGAGCCAGCTAGACCCAAACGAGGCACGTCACGTCAACCCACCCACCCGGCATACCTCGTGGCCTCCTATCCTCTTCAGCCATGCCGTTGGCCCAAACTCTGAAACTTGTCCCACCCAAGGCAGGCTCCAGGCCAAGGCCAAGACCATTGACCTCGACCTGGGAGATACCTACTGTACCATAGGTATCTCTCTCACTGAGGCGCATAACGGTCCCTCGCACACGCGCGCACACACACACACACACACACACGCGGACGACGCCGTTTGCATATACCAACCCCTTTTCTCATAGCCCACAGCCGGAGCCCTGATCTTATCCCGCGCATGTTGGTGCCGTCCTATGCACCACAGCAATCAACAGCCGCAAAAGCCAGGGTCATCACTTTTCGGACAATTATGCCGGGTCCATCCCAGGACTCGTCGAGACCTGAAAGCGGGGTCGCCGTCTTGAAGAGCACTACCCTCTCTTTCTTTGCCTTCTTCCAAATTTGGGGTACATTTTCTAGCTCTCTCGTGGAGGAACAGGGTATCTAGCCTCCATGACCAGTCCTCGACTTGACAAGTTTCCACGATCCACCGTTCCGCAACAAGGGTGTCGTTGTTGTCTTCAAATCGATCTACACCACGGTCAGGCCATGCATGTGCGTCTCCTCGAATCAAAGTCCTTCTACGCCTCCTTCATGGGGTGGCTGCTCGCCTCAAGTCTCCAAGGCAAGGCTTCTGTTGGTTGGCTAACATGTTGACCGCTTCACACGCTGACCTGTGCATCCAACAACTTGGCACCACGTCCGCCTGATGGAGATAATAGGGGGCCATGTGTGACGCTACTGCAGCAATGCTTTGGGTTAGGCCAGGCGCGCCTCGTCCGTGTTATTGTTTTTCTTTTCTTCAGCACCCGCCTCGCTTACAATACCCAAATCTTCACGATGCTCACGAGGCTTGAGAAGGTTCCTTTCCGTTTTTCAAAACCTGCTAGTGGGCGCTTGACGTATCCACTCTTCGATCTCAATTCTAAAAGACCTAGCTCCGCGATGGACAGGTAACTATACGGCGCACAGACAAAATCACATCCAGCTTTATGCGTTGCAGTGGCTCGGATATCCAATGGCAGCGAAAGTCTGGTGATGATGACGAACGTGCGATGGATTCTTGCGCTTCCATTTATCCCCTGGTCGAACAAGCCACTGATCTCGAACTTTCGTTTCTCGGTGTGTCTGTTCCTTGCACCGAGCACCACCGAATTGATTATTTGGTTGGCAGCCTTGTCTGCAGTCATTATTGGTTACCTCTTCCGGAAGTAGTCTTAAGATCTACTACATGCTGGGGTTGTGACGCTCCCTGTCGACAGCATACGGAGAAGCCTGGTGGTAGCCGCCCGTTTGATGTTACAAAAACACTCTAGAAGCGCCAATCACTTGCGATCATCGTAGTGGTACACTATGGAGGTCCCCACCAATCCGAATAAGCGATCCGTCCTGAGCAGAATCTGCGGCACCTAATGCCGGGCTTTCTGCAAAGGCGAGTGGGGCCGAATCCGGCTCAGGGTTGAAAGGGCCTGTGTGGAAGCCCCGTGAATGTAATGTTGCTTTTTGTTTGACCTGCCAAGCACATGCTTTGTCGCCACTTATGACTTCGTCATGCTGATTCTACTGCTGCATTGGCCATGGCTCACTTTTACAGCTAAGGAACCTTTTTATGCCGTTCAACACCACCCTCAAACCACGAAATATTCAGCTGCCTGATCGCCTGCCTCGGATTGGCTACAGTTTTAGACAGCACACCACAAAGGGTGCTACGATTGGTGTGGACGGTCTCCGGCTCAATGGACTAAAAGCTGTACTACATGGTAGGCTAAATCCGTGCGTTGTTCAGATGCACATCTCTTTGTTCTCATCACACCCACGGCTCTCTTTTCTCTTGACCTTTCGAGGTCGACAGCACCTCGGTAGTTTCGGGGATTTTGCTCTCTTGCTCTTGGACCGGGGTCACCTGCATTAACTCTTACTAGGCGGGACCTGAAACATGCAGGATTATCCACTGGCCTCGCAGCATTTCTTATTGATTGATAGCCCCAATCAACAGAGTGTGCGCTTTTGGTACGGGAGGACCGGATTGATTGGCATGTTATGCCAGGCACATCTCTAAAATGCGCGGATAGTAGGCTCATGCGCCACTGTTCATGCGATCCCGCTCAAGCTTGACAGGTCCGGATAGCGCAAGTCGGCATTGTCTTCCAGGAACTCCATCCAGGCTTTCAAAAACTTGCTCCTCTGTATCCGCGACTCGTTAGTAACGACCTCCACCGTTCATCCGATCGCGTCTCAGATAAGTAACATTCAGGGAATGGCCTGGTAGTTCTGCAGCCGGATCCTGTAGAGGCGAGGGGTGTTGCAAAAAGACAAGACAGCACGTGTGAGGAATGGGTTTGGACTCACCTCTTCACCGTTTCCGAGTCTCCGATTACTGTTAGAGCTCGCTTTGGGCGAGTCATTGCCACTGTGTACGCCGTCTCAGCATATGCAGTTTACGTCATTGTCGTAGCAGTGAGGTTTGCTTACCATTGAGTCGTCTCTTTTCTCCCAAGAAGCCCACTTCGCCGTCGGGATTGCTGCGGACAAGGCTCACTATGACGGCTTCTTTTTCGCGCCCTTGGAATCCGTCGACACTGCCAAGCTCAATCCCTGGGAATCGCTCTTTCAGGGAGCTAGAAGGCCTAGCTATAGTCATAACAGAGCTGTAAGTCTTTCTGTCTACACCAAGAAAGGTGTAAGATGGCCGGGTCATACCTGAGCGTTGTAAGGAGTGACTACCGCGATATCCTCCGGACGGATGCCTGCCTCCACGAGCTCTTTCACGTGCTGCTGCACCAGTAGTGCCTCCATATCGTTGCTTTTACTCTCTCCATGTAGACTACTCTTTACCTTCTTGGCATCGCTTGGGTCATCTTCTTCACTTCTCTCTGGGAAGTCTCCGCCTTGGGTGTCGATGAAGATGAGAGGCTCGCTGGTGTTTTCGTTATCTACAACCTCGTATTCCAGCTCCTTGAGCAAGCGGGCTTTGACCGCATCAGCTGCAATAAGCTTTGACTCGTACAGCTCGTCAGACGGAAATCTCATGATCTTCTCGTGCATACGGTACTGCGTTGTAAGCATTCGCTTGATGGATGGCCCGTGAAGTGCTAGTAGCCGGTCGAAAAGAGTAGTTTCAAGACTCATGCCCTTGATGGGCGTAGCGATAGCCTCAGTCTTCACCGGAGCCTTGGAGTTTAGTGACTTGATCGTTGGCGGTAGTTGCAAGTGATCTCCGGCACAGACGGCCTTTTGGCCGATAGCAACGGAACCCAGCACTGAGCTTCGAGGGCCTGGCTTGCCTCGTCAATGATGACTACATCAAATTCCTCTTGCTTGAGCTGGAAGCCACCAGCTCCGTGGAGTGTAGCCAGCACGACACTGCTTCCGCCTATCAGGTTGCTGACGCATCTGCGTTCTCTTTCCCGGTACTCTTTTCTCAACTCCTTGAGGTCGCCATAGATCTGTCTCCTCTCCTTGCCACTCTTGGTCTTCTTGATTGAGGCTTGTTTCGCATCCATCTCTGCGCGAACGTCCTTAACA
Source organism: Albifimbria verrucaria (assembly GCA_020081605.1). Lineage (NCBI taxonomy): Eukaryota > Fungi > Ascomycota > Sordariomycetes > Hypocreales > Stachybotryaceae > Albifimbria > Albifimbria verrucaria. The sequence continues at coordinate 1,983,706 of JAHREC010000049.1, forward strand.
ATGGCACCTGCCTCGGATGTCTGTGTCAGCACATCAAGTGAGTGGTTCACAACGGATGGTAAGAGTCGTGCGGGATGTCCGAGTCGTAGAATGGGGAGTTTGTGCGGCGACAGTCGCTCGACAATGTTGTCGACGGAGACGTTGGACGGTCCACAGACAAGAATGCGGAGACCCCGTTTAACCATCTGCAGAATGAGTTCGATCAGGGTATGGGTTTTGCCTGTCTGTGGAAGCATTTAGCTAGATGTCCTTGCTATTCTATGGAGGGTTGTGGAATTGCATACTCCAGGTGGCCCATGGATGAGGGCGACTTCGCGAGAGGCTAGGGCGAATCTTATGGCATCTTTTTGTGAGTCGTTCAGATCTGGGTTGATCCATTGGATGTTTTCAGCGTCGGGGCCGTTGACCAGATCTGATGATATAGGTGTTGGCACTGAAAGTCCAAAGAGCACTCTGATGAAGCTGGAGTACTCCTGTTCGCTCATCCCCTGTAGCTTCTCCATGGTCTGTTTCATTCTGCAGAGATTTTGTTACTAAATATTCGTCATATGTCAAATGAATGGCTTCTTTCGCACAGAAGCATCTCAAGACACAGTCAACAAGCTACTCACCGTCGATGTGTTACCTCGTCAGCCAACTTCACCAGCCACACTCTCCCCGAAAAGACAACATCTTCCTTTCCTTCGTCCAGAGCAACCGCTACGAAGCTCCTCTGGACTTTAGTCACGACGCCGCGAGAGCCCTTGCGCTCCAGCTCTTTGATCTCCCTCTTCTTAGCACTGCCGGCAGGCTGCTCGGCGACCAGCACAATGTCGCCGGTGCGCACGCCATGCTCCGGCAGCTCACCGGTACTTGAGGTAGCGGAGTCCGGGCCAAGCTCCAGAAGGGTACGGCCGCCGAAGCCGGTGCGCTGCCCGGCGACAACGAGGTTGGTGATGGCGACTCCGGCGCGCTGGAGGCCGGTGGGGCTGTGGTTGGAGACGAGGGCGCTGGTCTCCTGGATTTCGCTCTGGAGCTCTTTCTCAAGCAGGGCGATTTGAGTGGCCGCGAAGGATGGCACGTCGAGAGGCTCTTTGTTCCCCATGATTGCAGGTGGGTTGCTCTACAAGCTCTCGAACCTGAAGGTGAAGGTGGGATGTAGTGAAGCCTACAAGAGGTGGGTGGCTGCTGTACCCCACCAAAGCTACGTCAGGTCCAGACAGAGCACCAAATACTTGATGTGGGTGCTCGAATATGCCCTCGGGACTATAGACTGGAGAGACCAATTGTTTATTCTGTGCGAGAAACTTGAATATCAATTGCGTGATATTTAGTCTGGGAAGTCTCATGTACAATAACCGCGCCTTGGTTGTTCATCTTATATACCAGTGTGTGTAACAATGTTCTGACCACAAATATCACACCGTTGTTGTCTTATGATAACAGTAATTAAACCGAGAGGGTATCACAAATCTCATCGCCGGCTTTCATCTCAGCTTGCACAGCTGCCTACATCCACCCACAAACAATATACACCCTTCAGTACCCAGCATTTCGCCTCCCTCGTCCAGCCTAGCCAGACTTGTACGCCGGGTTGATCACCAGCGCGACCACCATGGACAGCACGATGATGGCAAAGGCCATGAGCGCCGTGATGGCGATGGTGCCGCGGCTGGCGGGGAACTTGCCCTTCATGATCCACTGCTGCGAGTCGTGGTAGCGCTTGTAGCCGAGGAGCAGCGTCACGACGCTGGCGCCCAGGAACGTGGTGCCCAGCGGGCGGCCCATCTGGCGCAGCGTGCTGAAGTCGACGCCCGCCGCCTCCGCGTCGCCGATGGACGTGTTGAGGCGGAAGAGCTGCGTGACGGCGACGCCGATGGAGGCGAAGGCGAGGGATGTGCGCAGCCACGCGAGGAATGTTCGCTCTGTGAAGCCGACGGCTGGTTAGCATGCTGGGAAGCTCCATGGTGACGACGATGCTCAGTGATGTGGGGAGCCATACCGAGCGCAAGGTGGTCGCGGGCCACGCTGCCCTTGTTCTCCAACTCAATCGACCGGAACTTGGCCAAGGATCTCTTCCACCACGGCGAGGCGCAGCTGCGTCGTTGCCCGATGTCGGTCCCTCGTGCGCGCTCTCCGCCGAGTCGTCCGGCAACGACCTCCTCGCCCGTCCGCCATTGGGCTCAGTCTGCGTGGCCTGGTAGTTCTGGCCCGATCCGCGCTCTACGATTCTCGTCATCTCGTCAGCCGATTCGTCGTCTGCAGTCATACTGCCGCCGTGCGGACGTCTCGCCCGCGCTACGGGTGACGTAGCATCGCTCTGCATTGTCTCCGCGCGCTCGCGAGCATTCTATAAACGGCCCGCCAAGGTCAGTCACCGTGGTCACGCAAGCGGGAGCTCGAAGTAACGTACCTCTAGAATCTCGTTGATGCGGTCGCTGGAGCTCTGCCGGCGCTGCAGGTTAAGAGCCGAGGAGGTCCACGAGCGACGCAGCGATCCGGGACTCGTCGGTTGTGCCGCTGGGGCTTGTCTGCCGTGGGTGGCATCCGCCATGGCTGGGCTGGGTCTTATCTACTCCTCTTTGAACGGTTGCAATATCGCTGCCAAGGGGCGCAAGGGCGCATGGGCGGCGCTGCCGTCGTTTGCGATTGAGGAGGCCAATGATGCAATTCCAGGGCTCGGACGAGATCCCTGATAAGATGCAGGCCAGAGTCTAGAAGCTGGGTGGAGTGGGCTTGGTCTCTGTGTTAGTCGTGTCTGAGAGGAACATGGGGGAGCGAGTGGGACAGAAGAGATGGAAGCCATATTGCGAAAAATTAGAGGAAAAGGCATAATCCTCTAATTCCATGGAACTAAAATATAACGAGATTCCACAATGAGATATAGTTCATATTCACTTGCTCATGTTTCCCTTACTATTTAATTGTTGACGATGGCTCTTAGAATTCCTCGGCTTTCTTTTTGTGAATGTCCTTTCATCTAAGCAGTGGCTCCGCAATGCTTTGAGACAAGTACATATGAGGGATATGCATCCCGATAAAATGAGTCAATTAAAAACCATGAAGATCCTGTCCAGGGTTAATCATAGTTAATTAACCAGCCTTCTGTACGCATGTTGTGGTTTTCTCAATTGACTATCAAAGTGTGCGGAGCCTGCTCGGTACAAGTGCCGAAGGATCACGCGTCCATATAGTCCATTAGTAGGCCGTCTACAGGAAGTCTCTAACCGGCTGCCTTCATATATGAGCTTGTGGTCAAGCATCTACTTCATGTCTTGGCAAAGGTGTTTCAACTAGAGTAAGCCGGTCATTCAGTTGAGGCATAAATCACGACCACCACCCGAGCATTGTCGTCAATCGTTGACCGGCATTCACGGCGACGGCGACGGCCCCGGCACTCATGGGTATTCCTTCCGGCTGCCGTCCCGGCCGCTAATCTAAACAAAGACAGTCCTCACTACAGCTGTCATCAATCAATTAACTTACTTGTCCAAAGTTGTGCTGTTGCATAGACACCCAGTGGTACAGGCAACAAACCGGATGGCTGCTTTCGACCGTACTACGCACCGACCTCCACTCAGACCAATCACACGCCAACGTAACACAACACTCAATAGCTCCCTCGTGACGACTTGATGTATCACAGCACGGATGGGGAATGATGGATGCGTGGTGATGGGATAAGACATTTTCGCAGAATGACGTGTGGTCTACATTTGACCATTGCCGCCACACACGGCCCGTATTTATGAGCAGTAACATTCCGGCCTCTATCCGATCGCCAGCACGACGGCATGCGGTGACCATATTCGCCTAGTTGGTCGAAGCAATTCCTGCCGTGCGCATATAATTGACTCCTTGACCACATATGTTCCTGCAGGCCGGAGCAGCCCGCGTCCTCTTTGGGATACGAGTTTAACGTGGTGTGATCATCAAATACCGAAAACTGAGGATTCCTGGACGCACTGACAGCAGCAACTTGCGTCTTTTTATGACGAATCTGACACGGATAACCCAGTCCTGTAAACTCCCACAAGGCCAACTCTTTCTCCTTCAGTAGACCAGATAGAGCGGCAGGGGATAACTGCAAACGGCAGAGGCTGGTTGGATTTGCCATCTGATGTCCAAGGCCCCGGTAGCTTAATAGTGTCCACGTAGGCCAAATAAGGGCCTGAGCCTTCCGCATTTGACGCCTTGACGTGCAGGTGCTTAAGTGACCCGATGTAGGCTGCCGCCATGGCCTTTTCAGAAGCCTCCCACGTCGTGTCTTCCAGGGCGGCTGTCAGTGTGCAAGACACCACGGTGTGTACAAAACTGGCCTCTGGAGCTCGGACAATGGTATGGCACGCCCTCCAACCAGCCAGGCCAACCTCTTCGCACTGGACTATTTCGAGACTTGAGTCGCTCACTTGTGACAGGCCTGCATGTGCGTGCCACTCTACTGCAGACTGCCGGGGAAGGCTTTCCACTTCCACGGCAAAGAACGGCGGGATGCATGAATCCGGTTCGTTCTGTTGCCTCAAGGTGAGAACAGACCAGTCAGGCAGCCGACGGCCGCCTCCCGGCTTGCTGTCATGTCCCAAAGATGCATACTGAGGGTTGTATTTGAGATCCCACGGATCGACTGCGTCATCAGCATCGTCCTCGTCTTCTGGAGCTGCATGGATCCGCTTCCACGCACGGCTGGCATAATCTGCGCTTCGCTGAATATCCGCATCAGATGTTGAACGAGCAAAGTAGGCCACAGCACTTGACCAGTACTGAATACGCATCTCCGCTGCAATCCTCCATAGATGCTGCAAAGAGAGCACTATTTCCATCTGTAAAGACGTATCCGAAGGAACAGGTAGCTCCATGGATGCAGGTATTAGTGGAATCTGCCCTGCCACAGAGACTACCCGTAGCCCTATTGGTTTCTGCTGCAAGGTAACAGGGGCTTCGATCGCCTGGCTGTAAGGGCCAATGTTCGCTGGCGCCCAGTAAGACCTCGACTGGACGTGAAGTCCATCTCTATCACGCAACTCCGAATTTGCAGGAATAGTGAGATAAATGACAATGTTAGAACCCTCTGGGAGAAGATCACCGCAAGAAATGGTCACGCGAGACGGCGGGTTCGGCTTTGTAAAGAGCTTACCGTACACACCGTTCACCTTGGGAAAGGCGGACATGTCACGAAGGATGATCACGACTGTAGTGACCTGAGATGCTTCCAGGGACGTAGAGGACAGTAGCTGTTTAATCTTGGCAACCACGCAAAGCGTTTCGTCCTCGATCGTACCTCCATGTTCGGTAGGTGCTGCAGACACGGACCAGGAGAGAAGATCAAGAGGACTTGCTTCATACGACAGTTTCTGACTGAGCAACGACGACGTGTGTAGCTTATGCGAAGCTTGCACTGCTTCCGCTGTGGTCAGGTTGTCAAAGAGGGATGCAAATGCAGGGTCTAGGAGATCAGGAGATGGGGAACAATTGTGGCTTCATCGGTTTGTACAGGCGGCTTGTCTTCAAGATGAGCACCCTGAATCATCAGCCAGTTGGAGCCTCCTCCTTCACGAATCACAGTCTTGCCATCATCAGGGACACTGATGCGCTTCTTGAACAAGTGTGAAGGGCCATCCAAGACTATCGTCTCGAACTCTCCGCCTTCGCCCAGAGCCGCTCCTCAGCAGCACCGAACCGGCTGAGCGCGCGCTTTACCCTAGCCGCGCCGGTATCGCTTGTGACACGCTCCCAGAGGTGTCCTCATCAAGTCCCGCGCTGGCGACCTTGATTATACGGGCCTCAAGCCCCACGGCAGCCATGTCCTGCAACAGCTGAGCGTCGTCAGGGGTGCGGCAGAGGTGCGCGGGTGTGGCAAAATCGGGTACTTCCACAGGTATGCCAGCGGCACAAGCCCGAGGCGCAACGCGATGGATTCAACCCGGGTACGCTGGTAAGTTGACAGGATTGCACCTGCACACACAGCGTTGGCCTCTGGGTGGCGGGCCATGACAGCCTGAAGCAGCGACAACATGGACTCCGTCTCATCTGGCGAGGAGGACCCAGGCATCGGCGTTGGCCCCTTCACAGCGGCGTAGTCATAGTCACGCTCGTGGCGCACCGCACCACCAACAATGGGCTGGCGATACAGCGGCAGGCCTGTGGCGGCAGCGTACAGGGGACGACCTCATGACCAACGGTTTGGTACATGAAGCTATTGAGGTCCTGCTGCGGAGAAGAAGCTTCTAGCCCCCAGCTCCCCGCGCAAAACCCTCCGCGCTGGGGTCGACAAAGTGGACGCCATCATCCGAGGATGGCGCATCAGCGTCGCCAGCCGGGTACAGGTTGGCCAAGGCAACAACGCTGTGGCCATGGGCGAGGCAGTGGAGCAGGCTGAAGAAGCTATCCTTGCCGCCGGAGACCAGAGCAATGACCTTGAGGCGTTCGGACGACATGACTGGGGGCGTGTGAGATGATGTCGCGAGTCGTCTGGCGAGATATAAAGCGAGTGTGCGTGGGGCACCTCAGGGTCCGGGCGGCAGCTTGCGGCTGCAACGCAGGGACTTTGTTATCGAGGGCGGGCCAAGCAGTTCTCCGCAGATCCGGGGCTCGTGTGTGAGATGAACGCGCGCCCTCACGACTCGAGATCGGTCTTATGGCGGCAAGTTCCTTGGAGAGGAGGGGAGAGGGAGGGACGCTGACAACTGATTAGCTGAGAAGACTACGGGACCTTAATTTGTTAGTGCATGAAATGGAAGATGAGCTCGGATTTGAGTCACGAACTAATGAGGTGGTGCCTGATGGCTAGTTTAGTTGGGTAGGCAGGCGCTACGGAGCACCGAACGTTCCTGCCTACGTTAACTTATCTAAGGTAAGTTAAGTTAAGTTACATCTACATGTGGTAAGGGTCAAGCTGGCGTAACCTGCTGGCCAAGGAACGGCACAGCAGATCACGGCTGCTCAAATCTCCTAGCCTCGAGGCCAACGACCTAGGCTTGTTCTCCCGTTTGATTAGCATTGGTATTGGTATTGGTATTGGCATTGGGATTGGCGTTAGCAGCAGCGTTAGGTGACTAGCCGCCCAGCCGCAGGGCTCCCAACGCCCGGCCACCGACCCTATTCGTCCCATCTCACACGCCGACTCGTGCTGCGGGCCAAAGCAACCAGCTCCATTGGGCTGAGCTCCTCCAGCTCTAGTCATGTAGCTCCAGTTCAAGCATCTCGGGAGCTAACGACTCGGAGCCGGTGAATTCGTTATTCACCCATTGTCTTTTTCCCACCTACTACGTAGTACCGTGGAGCCAGGTATCAACCCTGCCGGACCATCCCCAACGCTGGCTAAGTTAGTCTGTCCGAGATATAGAACATCTTCTGGAGCTGGTGGGCAGGCTTCCGGCACGGAGCTTCGATGCGGACCCCGGAGGCCGCCGTATCCCAAGATCTCGATGACGCTCTGCATAGCCTAAATGCCATAATGTCCATGCGTTTTGTACAAAGTCGAGAATGAAGAGAGTGGGAAAAATCCTCAAATTGCAAATTGCACCACCGGTTCGTGGAATAAGCGACCCTGCAAAAATTTTGCTGATGATATTCTGATACGAGCTGTTGACTAACTAACGACTAATAGCCCAGATCCCCTTGGAAATAAGATGCTGACTGGCGACTTGGCAGTAAAGGCCCTGTCTGTCTCCAGGGCTCGCTCCATTCTTTTTTCCTCTTTTTATTTTCTTTTTTCATTCTCTTCCCTTGTCCCACAAGGGTCTTTTCGCCTCCGACACCCTGTCATGAAACCCCAGCCAAGGGTCGGCAACGTGAGTAAGTAGAGACAACACCATTGACTAAGGGCTTCGTCAACCGTAGACGTGTATGGATATGACAGGGGCACGGCCGCTGACTACGCCATTGATGGGTTCCCAGCGTCCGTGTTGAAACCAAGCTGCCCTACTCATCGTCGAGGTTTAGTGAGGGTGCGCGCTCTCCCAAACCCATACTGTACAGCTTACGACTCGCGTAGTGCAGGCTATACCCTCCGGCTCCGTGCTCTCACACCCGGCTTGTGGGGCCTTGTTTGGTCCGGGAACCCTGGACCCGTCGGCTGCTCTTCTCTCACCAACTCTGCTCTATGGTTGCCTCATCAAGCTTCACCCCCGTCCCTGTCGTAGTCTCGGTGCGGCCCGGATGATGATGAAGAGACCCTTGCTCGCCACTGGGTGCGGTTCATTACGGTAACTGGCCGGTTCTGGCTCTCGCCGCCGCCCTCCTCCGCCGTTTAATTTGCCATTGCCCAGACCAGCTTGTCCTTTGAGGTTATGAAGCGGGCCGGGGAAGAGCTCCTCATGAGGGTCTCCGGATCAGCCCACCGGCGGATCATGGTGTTGCTGGACGCCCTCAGCCAAGCCAAGCCTCGTCTCAGTGTCGTAGAATCCCCATTTCTCGGATCGACCACCGGAGTCGTAAAGCCCACTCGCCTTTCGGGCACCGCTGGTTTTCGCGCATGGCCAGTGCTGGCTCAGTAATCTGGTTCACCCATCTCCCGGCGCTGACTAGGCCCATACGCTTGCTGATTTGGCACCATTACACGGTTCCTCTGCATCGTGGCCAAGACACACACGCACGTACACACACACATACGCGCGGCTGAGTAGGCAGAGCCAACCAACCACCCAATACGCGACCCAAGTCAACAACGTAGGAACACGGACACGGCAAACTCTTTAAAAAGTGGAGGCATTGAATATAATTATGCACCAGAAGGGTGTGGTTGCGAGAGGTCTCGTCAACAGCTAATCTCAAAGGAGTTGAACGTCAGCCTACGCGGGCGACAAGCCAGTTGCCGCAGTCGCGTGGTGATTACAATGAGTGTAAGAAAGACAAAAGCCGACGTTGGTCAGCAGCAAAGCAGCCTGAAAAACAAATGCAAGAAACCATAGTTCCCGAGGTTATTTGGTACACCGCAGGGATAATGCATTGGTAACGAAGGTGGAAAGAAATAACAAAGGCAACAAATGTTTCAAAAATCCCCAAAACGATGCACGCCGTGTTCCCATATGTTCCAAGTTGCCCCTCCCATGCCCAAGCGTTGCTCAACTGTGTTCGTTGCCATACTGCAAAGTTCGCCTCGAAAAGATGCGCAACCTCTCCTGATCATGAGCTCTGCGTAAAGGATTTTTGTTGTCTTTGAAGTTTTTGATACAAGAATGGAAGAATGTAATGACAATTCATGACCGCTTGGGACCATTGTCTGGTCCCTCTCTACCAATTGCGGTTTTTACCCTAAGCTTTTCAAGTCCCTGCACCCTATTGCCCAACCAACCGACACCCATGTTGAACAAGGTGAAGTCCCATGGATGCCAGCAAGGCGGCTAGAAGAAGTCAATGTCGTAAGTTCGTATCAGGCGTTTACAAAGCTACGCCAAGCGGCCCAGCTTCGGTCGTCGTAGAAATAAATTTCCTTTGCGGCCTAGGCGAGCGGACCGCTTAGTCGGAGCGCTTGCGCTTCTTCTTGCCCTGGTCACTCGTCTCTTCCGACGACAACTCACTGGCGCTGCCGGGAATCTCCGACGCAATCTGGAAGAGGACCTTGCCGTAGGCGCTGTAGTCATCTGACCCTGGTGTTGGCATCATCCCTGAGGCATCAAAGGATGGAACTTCGCCTTCTTCGATAAGGTTCATGACGATGGCACCGCCGGCGTGAGTCCTGGCGTGCTGGGCCAAGTTGTCGCTCCTGGAGAACTTCTTGCCGCACTCATTGCATTCGAAGGGCTTCTCCTGGGTGTGCAGAGAGCGGTAGTGACGCTTGAGGTGTTCTTGGCGACGGAAGCGTCGGTTGCAGAGATCACAGACAAAGGTCTTGGAAGGGTCCTCAGTGAGGGACTGCTTGCGTCCGCGGCGGTTAGCGGGAGCGGGCAGAGGAGTGTTGGGACTCTCAGAGCCAGAGGAGACGTGAGACTCGGAGCTGACTGGCGAGGCAGAGTTGAGCTCCTGAGAGTTGGAAGCTTCAGTCTCAGCGGCGGCAGCCATGATGGGCGACACGTCCCTAGTGGCGTTTGACCTCTTCTGGCGTTTGTCCTGGTGACCCTCGTCGGAGCAGTTGTGGGTAGTCGAGGGAGGGCTGGGCATAGAAGGGAACTGGAAGGTCTCGTCAAAGCTCAGATCCTCGTCACCAATGAAGCTACCGTGACCCAGGGAGACGACAGAAGAGCCAGTGCAAGCTCGGGGACGGCCAACGTCAGTGGTGTGCTCGCCAATGTTGACAAGGCTGTTGACGAAATCGTCCTCAGACTCAAGGTCGGTCAATTCCTCAAAAGCAGGCAAGCTGTTGGGCAGCGAAGGGTTGAAGACCAGAGTTGCCTGAGGAGCAATGATGGCATCAGACCTGGCCTGGTCCACCTTGGAGTGCTCCTCACCCAGGCTGTTGACAGTGAACTCGGGTGCAAGAGTAGGGTTGGAGGCAGCGGAGACAGTGAGGTTGCGAGGATCGCAGAAGTCAACGTCCTGTTCCGAAGTGACCGAGCGCGCATAAGGAGCGGGCGAAGGGGACAAAGACGGGCAAGAGATGGAAGCAAGGTCGCTAGTGCTAAGCGAGGGAGCCATGCAGGGTTGAGACTGAAGGTAGACTGCCAAATGAAGGTTAGCCACAAGCCCCGCTGCCAGTTGATCACAGGCCACCGCCTCTTCTCTTACAGCCATGCATGCTGCCAGGGTACAACGTCACACCGATAAGGGAAAAACCAAAGGAAAAAGAAATGCGTGACACGGTTGGTGACGGCAGGAGACATTGAATGGCAAGGCGGGAAAAAAGAGACTGCTGAATCCACTTACCAGGCGTCATTGGGGGTGAGCCGCAGCTCGACCAGTCCAGAACACAGTTCTCGGCAGACTCGAGGCCATCCTTGGCTCCAGCGAAGCCGTCCAGACCAGAGAACATGGGGTTCATCGGGGTCTGCAGCATGTCGAAGCTCTTGGGGCTGCCAATGGTGCTGCCAGAGGTTGACAGAGGGGTGTGGAAGGCAGGTAGTTGCCGTCGCAGAAGTCCGTCTCCATCATGACACCAGGCTTGCGGGACATCATCGAAGGCGAGCCAGCAGGAGTCATGACTGAAGGGCCGTTGCTCATGAGCGTGGGCGGTTGCGAGCAGGATGACGAGTTGGGGCGCGAGTAGATCGGGGTCGAGGGCAGAGTGGGCACCATGGGGTACATGGCCATCTGGTGAGAACCGTTCTTGGAGTCGGCGTTGTAGTAGTAGAAGGGCGTTTGGCCCATCGTTGAGTGCATCATGGTGGCTTCCATGGAGTATTATGTGATTGATCTAGTCAAGGCATCGTGTTAGTCCCTCCGTGATGCAAAGGCAGCCCACCACCACCAAGTCCTCCTCCAGCAACACACTAACCTGTTGATTTCTGTGTTACTAGTTTCGACTCTCGTACTTGATGGTCGTTGATTTAATTAGGCGCAATATAATAGGTGTAATTGTACAGGTTGCCTCTGTGACAGGCCAATTGGTCAAATGATGGTGAGAAGTGGTAGTGGTTGGGTTCTTCGTCGTGTAAGGAATGGACGGCAGTCTCTCAGCAAAAGCAAGGACCGACAGGTGTTGCAACTCGAGGTTGGATCTTGGTGATGTTGTACAACGATGGACTCGTCGACCTGCTTGTATGTGGGCAAGCAAGGAGTTGATATCGCCAAAGCAATGTAATGAATGGAAGGAATCTCGAAAGGTCGAGGAATTCCAAGGAATGCGAGTCACGAAAAAGAAGGAAGAACCGCGAGGGCAATAAAAGAAGAAGAATATCACACAGACACCGAGACCAGACAAGGATTGTCGATCTTATGGTGAAGGGAAACGAGCGGCAGTAAGTGCTGGGGACCACGGGAGGGATAAGTAGACGAGTCCTAAAGATCAACGACCACGGCCCATGAGTTGGACGGTTCCATAGGATAGAACGATGGAGCCCACCTGTCCATTGCCTCCACGCCTGTCTCACCCGAGCTGACTGGGGGTGCGAGCCAGGGCAAGCCCAGGGTACCTCGAGCGGCGCGCAGGACGGCAGCCCGGGGGCAGAGGAGGTGGGGAGGGGGCCCTGGATCCCTGTTGGTCTAGCCGGGGAGGAGGAGAGTCGGCTGGCTTGGCTGGGTGTGGATAGGCCTTGGGATATGGAGGAGGGTGGCGAGGCGTTAGTTGGTTATCCCAGGATTGCGCTCTCAAGGTGGGTGTGGGCGATTGGTGGTGTGGTCCCAGGGCTCGTCGTGGGTGGAGAGCGAGAGAATGAGCATAGAGGCCTGTACCGTATAGACAGTACTGTGTGGCATCCCCATCCCATACCACACCATACCATACCATACCGTAAGTGGGAAGGGTGGAGGATGGATGGATGGATGGGTGTTTGTGCTTGTGCGTCGTTGGTGAAATGTGTCTGGATGGCGCAGCATAACTCGTAATGGGGCCCTCTCTGCTTCTAATTCTGGAAAGACGCGCCACCGCTGCGGATGTGCAGACCAGACCGATGCATATCAGCACTTGCACGGTTCGTTCCCACGTCAGGACATCGTTGGAGATCGGGGTTTTCCTTTCTCGTCTATTGTGCATTTTTCTGATGGCTTGTTGGATGAATGATCAGGTCAGCACCAGCGAACGCCAGGTCATGTTTACAAAGGTTAGGTTTTTTATTCGCGCTTTGGTACGTATGTATGAGGCGAGGAAAAACAAAAACAAAAAGTGACTACGCTTAGAAGGCATCATCTGTCATGCTGCATTGCGCCGGAAGATGGTTGAATCAAGTTGTTTCCGTATGCCATCACGAAGCCCACACACACCAGCTAGCTGTGCGCACGCACCTGGCGCGCGCGCTCTGGGCCAGCCATACGACAGATGCTAATGCCACTGTTATGCTACATCACATCAATCCCAATCCCAATCCCAATCCCAAAGCTCAGAATTGTGCCGCGCCTAATGCTCGCCTTGCACAGCGCCAATGCATGCACAAGGCGCACTGGTTTGTTTTTATCCACAGGGCTCCGCAATATGCACTCAGGCACACTGCCCTCGGGCTGGGCTGGGCTGGGCTGCACAAGAACTTGGCTCGTCAATCCCCATCACATCCACCATACCATACCATACCATACCGTACGGTACCGCGCCATACCCACCCACCAACCAAGCCAGACCCAGGCCAGACCAGCAGCCAGCGCTCTGCGCGCGTTGTGCTTTTTTATGTCGGCGCCGCCCAGTGGCACGCAAACTGCGTCACAGCCCATGCACAATGTCCGGGCCATGATAGGACGCCAGCCCAGTAGCGTCCCCCCACGAGACATGCCAGCTTGCACAAGCTCAACCACTTGGCGGCGCCCTGCACAGCTGCGCACAGCCATTCGTCTGCGTCGCTCGTCGTATCACACCCAAGGCACACGCACCGACAGAGCCCAAAGAGCCAATGCAAGGCACGGCCAGCCGAAGCACATGTCCCTACTTCTCACCCGGCGACTCTGCAGCGCTGCGCATTGGCCGGCCCACCGACGGCTCTGGCCTGCTCTGGCCTGCTCTGCTCTGTGCTCACCAACCACGGGAAGACAGTCGGAGATGGGATGGCCATCGGCGGGAAGGAGCATAGTCCGATTGCTCCATGTGCCGCGGCAGATGGTGATCAGCAAACAGAGACCCAGCGAAAGCTGCCTATCCATCAATCACACAAGTTCCCGCCAGTCATATCCGAGGAATGCTTCGCCTGCATGAATGACAAGGCTCGACAGAAACCAGGATAGAATCCGTCTCGCCCACCTCATGCAGCGTACACGAGGGCCTGCCTAGCCAATTTTCTTTCCTTTGCTTGCCTGCTGCAGCACCTCATTGAGAAAATAACCGGGGCTACGCCCACGAGTACGACAACCACCTTGGCACAGGAATGGGCGAACCCGCAGCCCATTGGCCTCTGGTGCGGTCATCCCGCCCGCCTTGTTTGAATTTAGCGTGCCTAGCCCAGGCATGTCCATCCCCAATGGGCATGAAGAGGTGGCATTGCGTCGCGCTTATTATGGAGAGTTGAGTAAGAAAATGATGCGGCGCGCCATGAATCCTATCTGATGCGAAACACAAGCCATGGCAGTCGCAGAACCAGACTTCGGAAACAACAAGCTAGACCGCCCACTGTGTGATCATCGCCAGTCTTAGAGGCCAAAACAACGCCCGGGCTGCATCCACATGACTGCCCACGTTGCCGTCATGCAGCCCACCCGGCCCAGAGAGTTTCCTTGAATATGTCATGACGATGTCGTGTAGCAGAAATGCCATAGCGCAACAGCCCATTTCACATGCCGGAACGGCCATGCCTAGCGAAGACCTGTCATGCTGATGCGGATCGCGGCATCCTGACTCTATTCACTTTGGCTTTCCCCGGCCATCTCTGCTATAACGCCCGTGCCCATCTCATCGTCCCCGCAGGGTTCGGGCGGCGAGTCAGCATCAAATCAGATCAAGCGTAGATTTACCACATTAAGATCATCAGAGTGGCCTCTAGATCGCTCTGACAGATAAGCACATCATTGCACTACTCTGCCCGAGTCGTCAGCATGCCTTTACCGGGTCCACCATTCATGTCTACACAGTCTAAACTTGGAGAGCTGACAGCCCACCACGAGCCTGACACGGACGACGTGCAGGTCATAAGACGCAAGGTGGTGGTCTCTATCAGGAAACCAAAGTCCCCATCCAACCCCAGACAACCTACCTAACCTGGCGACAAGAGTCGTGGTGCAGATCGATATGGTAGCATAAGCAGTGCTCAGCACCAGATCTGGCCAAGTCTATTGGCCTAGGTAGGGTTGCAACGGAGTGGGTTGAGGTGCAGATAGGCTGCGAGACAAAGCCCGTCAGGTCAAGCTCGGTAGCCTGAATCCTCAAGGAGCCCGTCTGAGTGGGCGGCGGCTGACCCGTTTGCTGACCAGCAACACCGTGCAATACTTTCAGATATACGCTACTGGAATTATTTCCAAATAGACGACCAGCCCGGCGGTCAGTGTTGCATGTGTTGGACCGCCATTAGCGTTACCATAACCAAGGCAGGCAATATTGGTGGAAAGTTGGGGGTCACGAATGGCGAGCCAGCCATGGTATGATGAACCCGCTTTAGGAAACGCAACCAGGAATGGCAATGTCACAGAAGCCTCGTGGTAATGACATTCCTATTTGGAAAGGCGACCAAATTGGCCCATCTATCGATATTGGATACGTGAGACACATCTTATCCACAGAAGCACGCTAGAAGTCGGCGTACGCACATGTTGCCAAATCCTTGGGATCAGGTAAAGTCAAGAAAACCCCCTGTCATGCTCTGTATGTTCTGGAAGCCCGCCCGCCCGCAGTCAGAATCCTTCTCTTCCTGCTCTCTGACAGTTGCATATGTACGGGGCAGGGCAGGCAGGGGTTGTGATATGTAACATTAATTATACGCATGCGTTGAGAAGCTGTATGGGAATGGGGCCGGCGCAGCAAAAGTGGCCGAATAACACCTACCTGCCCGGCTGCACCGCGCCGCACAAAAGAGCCTGGTCGGGTCCCAAGTTGTGCCTGTGTCAAGCTGATGCCTACGGATGCGGTCCCATTGGTCGACCACGTGAGTGATATGCTTGTGGACCTGAAACACAAAGCGATGCATAAAACGCGACCGGAGAAGTGCCATCGTCATTGATATGCAGCAGCCCACACTCAACGCAACGCCGTCCTACCGTCTCTGACCAACGGCGAAAAGGAAGCACCTGCATCTGATGTAACCAACGGCACGGGACGTGGAGAAGGATTTTCTTTGCGTGCGTGTTCCAGTTCGAGGGCCGCTCGCTGGCACAAGTGGCCTTGTGCTGGCGACCCATGCACAAGCGACGGGACTAAAATAACTGGATAATTCGACCGAGGCCAACAGTCTGCTATAGGTAGGTGATCGATATCAAACCCCATTGTTAGTCATGCTAGCAGTATCAGACTGAACAGTCCGCGCAGCATATGGGGAACGTTTGGCAGCTAAAGAGACATGGCCTGTGCGCCGCGATAAAGGTCCATCATAATCTTAGCGGGCAGGTTTTGGACGCGTCCTGTGCATGTCGTCGCATGCATCTAATTCACTCATTATACACCTGCTGGGTGATGTGCACAATGGCACGGACTGCAGTTATGCCTGTGCTCCAGGAGGATGCAGGTGAAGCCTTGCAGGTCGCTGAGGATCAGCGGGAAGCTGCACAGCACAGTGTTGCCACCACCAACTACAGTATTCCGTCAGACTGTTACCGATACGAACGGGGTTAATTGCCCAGAAGAGGTAGGCAATCTCGCATATTACCGACGATGCCATCTGTCAATAATTGGGCCTGCACCCTCGTCAGCTTCCCGTTAAAGAATATTTATGTATGTCTTTTTTTTTTTTAAACTGCCCTGTATTGACGGACAAGTCGGGGCCTGCACGTTTCCTCTCGTCCAAAACCACGTGTGCATCAATGAACCAAGCAGAAACAAAACCATTGTGGACCAATTCATATTGTGTGCGTCTCTGATACATGCTTCCTGTGGGGAGGATGGATCCTGTCACTGTCTATCGACGACCTGCTGAGGGCGCAAGGATTGATTGCATCAGGGTCAATTATCCATGTTTCGAATGTGCATGGACTGCATAAGTCTGCATAGGCGGTATCATGGATAAATGCCCAGGCTTGTTTTATTGATTACATCGGCTGCAGCCAACTGTGCGCCGTGGCCGCCATCGTCAGTGCATACTGTGTCCGGACGATACTACGTTATGTACAGTACCAACAGCATAATGCCCAGGTATGCTAGCTAGCTGGCCCTCGGGGCTCGTTACTTGCTCTCCTGCCCCACTGGCCCTGGCCCTTCAGAGCATGCGTCCATTGGACGATGTGCGTACCTTGCATCTTTCGGTGTCGCTACCATGTGTCGCTTCTGCGGCCGGGGCGGCGCCCATGCAGGAACCGGTGGCCAACTAGGGCCACCAAATATGCAGGTACGGTTTCGAAAGGCACCAGTGAAGATTCGGCTGGGACGCAGCTCGAGTTCGAGAACGAGAGCCTGCCACCGTAGCGTCGGTCGCCGTCGCCTTCTCGCATCAGCCTTCGGAGACTACCCGGTTAAGTTATAGACGAGGAAGAGAGAGAGATGGGAGAAGGAGAGAAAATCCAGCCAGTTAGTCAACGTGAATGGGGAATGTGCTTGGACCAGCAGCCAAGTCGGGCGATCCTCGTTCGGTGCAACGTCGAGCGCAGTGATGCACAGTAGATATGAAGGTAGGTCAGGTAGGAGGTAGTAATGTCAGCATCCTGCAACAAAGTGCCCTGCACAAGCTCGTGCATTTACCTGCCCAATATGTACTGTGCTGCTTAAAGCCCATCCTTCCACCTAATCTGTCTTCCGAGCCCTAGGTACCTGTGGGCTACCTCGACCACCGGCTCGCAGGCCCTGCGCATCGCTGTACCTTGGTGTGCCTTTTGCCTCTGGGGCAGGTACCATCCGAGCAATGCACAACTGCACCCCACCAAGGGCTCAGTCATCCGCCTACATTGCCATTCGCACCCCACCATGACCAAATTATTCTTCCTTCTTCATCTTCGTCCCAGCTCCGGGATGGGATACCATGGTCCCAACGTGCTCCACTGATCCTCGTACAGTACAAGACGGCGCGATTGCTGAATGCCTCCGGCCGTCCAAATCTGAGACGTTCAACCGTGTTAGGCGGGAGGCAACCAGGGCAGCCTCGCCATTAGTGTCGAATGATATTGCAGTTCTCTCTGCGCCGGCGTCGCGGAACCGGGAACTAGCCCCAAGCCCCGGGGCCCGTCGACTAGTCCAAGACGATGCTTGGGGCAAATTAAGCGACGTCTTTAAGTGCGACCCCGGTGATTTCAACATCGAGCCATGGACATGGGACTTGCATGGACGTCCAACTTTCTAGGCCCTTGGTCCTTGGGGGCTGAAATGTCGCCACACGCATTTTCGGGTCGGCGGTTCCTCCTCGATAGTGTAGGAGATCGGATGACGAGAGAAGAGATCCCGACATCTGTGCCACCCAGGCCAGGCCATCATCCGTCCGCTGTCCACAACGACGAACCTCTTCCCGCGCTTGGGCCGGCGGAGGACAGGACCCCATCCGTCCCCGCCAGCTTCGCGTTGTCTCCCGCATGTTCCGGGGCCCGATAGAGGCAGCAACACCCCTCCTGTGTCGAGTGTCCATATTCTGAAACGAGGCTCGAAAATCGATTACGCAAAAGGTACAGTACCCTAAGTCTCGACGTACGTTGCATCATAAAAATTGCCCGATGCAAGCGAGGGTGCATGAGCGACCAGCAAGCTCTCTCCACTTCCCATCCGGGTTCGCTTCCCCATCACGCATGAGCCATTCGCAGCGGCGGACCATTGACTCGTGTCCTTGGCCCAAGAGCCATCGTGCCGGTGCCAGCCTGAGGTCCCAGCCCTTAGTGTCGGACTTCTCTTGAATGGGATGGACCCCGCCAGGTCAATGATTGGGGGTGCCAGAGAAGAGATAAAATATAGTGGGCCGTCAAGGGCATTTTTCTGACCCTGACCTGCAGGGGGTCTGGTAACGGCCCGGATACCTAACCGTCTGGCCAACCAATATGTCTATTGAGAGCCACGGCGACCAGGACCAGATCTACCCTTGTCCTCCGTCCCCGGTTCGCTCCCCGGATTTCTATCCGACCACGTCCCTGCTGGCAGCCACTTGGAAGCTTTTGTGCCCTCCGCTTCTCGGCATGAATTCTGGAAGATAACGACTTCCAACAACTACCGCTTGTGCTCGCACGCCAGCTTGGTGATAAGGAACTCGACCAAGAAAACCCTTGGATGGCATCCCCACGTTCCCTCTATCCTTGATCCCCGGTTGAGGGCTTCACACTAAGATTCCCGCCACTCCAGCATCGTCTGACGGCAGCACCTTATCTATAGTCCGCTCATCTTTTATCAACTGGTTGCACACTTGAGGAAAATCATTGTCATAGCCTTGCTCAACCACCTTATCGTTCACAGTAACAATAGCCGCACTTTCCTTCATGATCCATCTTACAGTCCCTCACTTGACACTTGACCTTGTGGGCTCGACTCCGCTTCGCTCATTACTCTCCATTTCTTCGTGAAGTGGATGGCATGTCATCATGCCACGAACACAGCACGTGCTGTGTATGTGCCCACTGAGTATCAAAAACTCTCGGCTTTTGCGACCTGTCTAATCTTTCGGTCAGGGTCCCCATGCCTCCGGTCTACCCGTTGAATTGTCCCTGGGGTCGCAGTGGAGGCATACCTGGCCAGGGCCCAAGGCAATTGTGGTCAAGCCAATGGGGGCTCCGCACTCCCTTGTTCACCTGGGCTTCTCGAAGGTTTCAGTGCCAGGTCCCACAGATTGATGCGTGGGCCCAACCACCTTGACCGACCTTCACTTCAGTCCATTCTCATGAGCCAACTTCCCTTTCAGTATGGTTTTGCCATGCAAGCTGACGATCCTTCTCTACCGCTGTTTTCCTGGCGGTATCCGCAGCCGAGGGCTCCAGCCGGCGTCTGTGCTTTGCAAAAATGATGCAAATTTGAAGGAACTATCTAACACTTGCCACCCATAGCGCAACAGCTTCTGGCAGATCCTCAACGTTGACACAACTGCCGAGTTTGATCGATGAAGGAGCTAATGCCCGGAACCACATCAGGTGGAGTTCAAACCACAAGCACGGTTGGTGAAGCTGAGTCCTGTGTCTAGTAACCTCCAATGGGTCAGAGTGTTGTCAGGCATTCTCAAATTGTCAACTATGGTTGACCTGTGACTAACATCAGCCCAGCCCAGGCTGTGTATCCCGCTCTCGGTGGCTGTGAAGCCACTCCAAAAGCAAGCAATATCACCAAGATCAACAAGGGCATAATGCTTGTATACCATATCTTAGATTGGCTAGTTAAACCATATGCTTTTAGCATCATTGCCGCAAGAAGTACACCGATTAATTCTTCTTATGCAATGCCATTTTTGCTTCTTCGCATCATCCCACGCGGCATCGGTGATTAATGGTGTAGAAAAAGCAAATATAGGGTGGCCATTACCTTTAATCACTCATCCCACGCCAAACGCCTCCGTCAATGCTGAGGATTTCCGCAAGCTTTACCGACAGGAGATTGTCGGTATTTGTTATAGGAATTAGTATATCATGGTAGGCAGCCTATGGCGTCCACGTGGGCTAACCTACACTTCTCATCCCACGACCTCCCCGACCTCCCACTCCATCATATCACAATACTACGCGGTATGAGTACAATGACCTAGCACTGTTTCGTTCAGAGGTTTTATGGCCAGTGTCGCATGAGAAACAGCGCGAAGAGAAGAAGGAACATCACCCCCTCGACAGGTCACATTCTTCGCCGATTCCCAAGTGTTGGGAAAAGGAAGTGCCAACTACCGGGTTTTCTCTCCTGGCGTCGTTGTCGCATTCCACCAATCTAACATGCAAAAAGTGAAACATGATGCTTGGTTTCAAGTTGCTATGACAATTGGAGAATACCCTAGCTGATTTTCTATGTTCTCCTAGCCCCACGACCTGGTCCAAACAATATGCTTGTATTCGAGAAATCATTATCTCTTTGCTCGTCGTCTCACTCAGACCCCGACGATAGGAGTGGAGGCATCTATGGGGTACGTTTTGTATCGGCGAGGCCAAGTCATGTCTCACCTGTATCGGTGACGTCCACGTCCCATCCCAAACATTCCATCTCGGCCAGGGCTTCCGACCCAGGATGCCCACATGGCAGGGCGGCGCAGTCGCAGTGTCTCAACACTGCGGGGAAGCAAGGTCCAACCGTTTCCGCGTAAGAACCGATGGAGTTATAGACATACCGGAACGTTGAGAAGCGTCAATGCGAGATATAGCTCCCGTTGAATGCAAACACCTCTGTCAACGGCTCATGGTCGGTCAAATTCGTCATATGACATATCACCGAGTTGGTAGATGCCTCGACTGAAGGCTGCGGGAAGACCTCAGCTTGAGCAACTGCAACGTTGCTCAAGTTCTACTCGGTCCGGCCGAACCAACGATGGCACATGGCTAGCCGTGCAACGGCATTCATATGGCGCCGTCCGTCTGACTCACCTTTGTCAGTTGTGAAGAGTAAGAAGGAGCATTAAGGCGAGACATGTGACACGCGTACATTTGTGCACATGCAATGGGAATCCTCAAGGTTGGCTGGCACAGAGGTTCTTCAGTTGATCCTGTGCCAAGTGCGTATCCGTGTGTCCGGTCTTTGGGACACCACTGTGCTACGTGATCGGCAGCAGACAGGTTTGTGTGTAACCGAATTCAATGTTGCATCTTCGATATCTGGCAAGTTGCCCAACAGTTTACCCGGCGAAAAGGAGACGTGACAGCGGAATGGAATGCACAACTACTGGGAGTTTTGAGAGCGGTCAGCGTTCGCATCAAAGACGATTCTACGACACTTGATTCTTCCATGTTTGCTTCTGATCAACCCGCTTGGAACTGCATATGCTTGAGCGAGGTAAGGGAAGCAGCACCGCATGTATGATTTGTGCGCGGGTGTGTCTGATCTTGGGGATGCATAGAAAATAGCGGTAAAGTGTTTTGGTCACAATGACTTACCGTGCAGGCGCCCTGAGCGACGGGTCTCTTCATCGCGAGGAGACATGCACCGTTGGGTGTTGTCAGTGTTGCGTTGTCCCAGGTGAGGGATCTGTGGTGTGTCAATCTCCTCGCAGAAGTGCAATATGATACTGGTGTGTCTCGGCCTCCTTGTCTAGGTAGTGGCTCTATATCAGGTATTTGGACTGAAGCTAGGCGTTGCAATATCATGAGGGCTTTGACCGGAGGGAGAAAAGTCTCTAGCTCAGCCAAGGCACGAGTTGAGCCCGTGCTGCGTAGTGGCCCGTCCCAGTGTTGGGTGTATCATCATCATGCATTCAACCGCATTGCATACCATGTACGTAGCCGTGGCGGGCGTCTGTAGGCTCGGCGTAGGATACGACTGTGCGCATCTTGGTGGCTTTCCAGTCCCGCAGAGAAGATATCAGGCCAATGGGATCTACATATGCTGTGCAAGAGGACATGCCGCTTTGCTTATTTTCGATCTGACGTCGTCGGCCGTGGCGAGGCTCGATCTGAGCCAATCCATCAAATCAAGATTTCCCCAGCGCTCGGATCTCAGTGATCTTACATCAGGCGCACCCGTTCGTGCGGCTCCACGAAGGTCTCGGGGAGCTCTGGGAAGCCCCGTGCAGACTCTGGGCCTGTTTGGCGGTCGAGAAGCCAGCCGGGCGGATGATGGGTGCGTCTGCCGTAGAACACATCCAAGACTGTGGTTTCACACATGCGCCGGAGGCTTTGCTTGCCGAGGAGATGGCGGTGGAGGCACGTAGGGATGCCGCGTGGGAGAGTGGCTGAGGCAGGATGGTTGGCCGTCTCCTGAGCGGTGTTGGGGTTTTTGGTCGAAGCTGAATATGAGATGGGCGGCACACGGTCCGGACCTTGACTCCATAGTCATGTCATGATGTTGAGTAAGTGAGTGAGTTCAGGGAAGGGGCGTGGGCGGTGTTGCGAGAAGTTTTCTCAAGCATTGCAAAAGAAACAAGAGAGAGCCAAAGCCGGGAGAACCACGAATTAAAAAAGAAACGAAAATAAAATAAACCGGGACCAATGCCAATCCGAGGAAATGCAAGTATTTTGCACATTTGGCAAGACATGAGCTGTTGTTATCAAAACTCCATTAAAGGTCTCGAAAAGCAGAAGTATGATTATAGGGTAGGCAAGGGAACTTGGGAGACTGCTGACAAAGTGAGGCTACAGCGTGGTTCCCCAGCCACACCATTACTCATTAACGGGCCTCCCAGCCTCCTCCAAGTCGTATCGATACGAAGGCCAACGGCCCCAGATCCATGCTCGTCTCTTACTGATTCGACGTGCCAGCACATTGGGCCTTGATTTGGCGCCTTGGGCCCGATGATGACGCCTGGGCACGACGTGGCTGGGAGGCTGGGCAACTTTTCATTTCCTGGGCAAGATGCTGGTCGTTGCGAACAAAATCCCCGCCATCTCATCTGAGTACCACTTCTCTCTAACCATCCCCATCCCATCCATCCATCATCCTCCTCTTCTTACAACCTCCCTAAACTGGTTACTCGAGACAAACAAGGGAGCCTGCAGCTGCGCATCCATCGCGAAACTCGAGTGGCAGAAACCAACGACATACCTGTCTATCTATCTCTATCTCTATCTCTATCTCTCCTTGTCTTGGTCTCCCAATTGAGCATTTTGTTTGGTTTGCACCTCCCGTTCCCCTGCCAACCAACCAACCAGTCTCGTCATGAGACGTCTTCCATCAACCACCTTCTCTGCGGCGCTGATCGCCCTGAGTCTCAGTACGGCAGCGGCGCAGACATGGACAAGTTGCAATCCTCTTCAAAGAAGTAAGCCATCCTTTATATCTTCACCAGCCACACCCACACACACATACATCCTCCACCTCCACCTCAACCTCAAGCCAAACAAACAAACCCGCTAACATGACGTCTTCGCAACAGCCGACTGCCCGCCCGACACAGCGCTGGGCATGACCGTCAACGTTGACTTTACCAAGGGTGGAGTCAACTCCTTTGCTGCCTCTGGTTCACCAACATACGGCGACGATGGCGCCTCGTTTACCGTCAAGCAGGGCGGCGACGCTCCCCAGCTCGAGTCCCTCTTCTACATCATGTTTGGCCGTGTCGAAATCACCATGAAGGCCGCACCAGGTGCCGGTATCGTCTCATCCCTGGTTCTCGAGTCCGATGTACTAGATGAGATCGACATCGAATGGCTCGGCTCGAACCCGGACGAGATCCAGACCAACTACTTCGGCAAAGGCCAGGTCACGACATACAACCGCGGCGCCTTCCACTCTGTGTCCGGAACGCAGGAGAAGTGGATTACCTACACCGTTGACTGGACCCAAGAGCGCATCGTGTGGATGGCCGACGGCACTGCAGTGCGCACCCTTACGCAAAAGATGCCGAGCAGAACCAATATCCCCAGACGCCCATGAAGGTCAAGTTTGGCGCATGGGCCGGCGGTGATCCCAACCACAACCCTCCCGGCACTGTCGAGTGGGCTCGCGGCCCGACCGACTACAGCAAGGGACCCTTTTCCATGCTGGTCCAGCGTGTCGTCATCACCGACTACTCCACCGGCAAGGAGTACAAGTACTCTGATACGTCCGGGTCCTGGGAGTCTATCGAAGCTGTCGACGGAAAGGTCAACGGAAACGTCGACAACGCCGACGCCATCACCATCACTGCCAGTGCCGAGGGCACAACCGCCACCAATGACGTATCCGTTCCCGTTGGTGGCCTGCCGCAGGACGACAGTCCCGCGACAGCTACCCAGACGGGGTGGCCGTGGGTAAGCGATGCCAGGCCCTCAGGCGGCAGCATCCCCGATGGCTGGTTCATAAACGCAGAGGGCAAGATCGTGCCGGAAAGTGTTCGTTCCGCAGCAGCACCCTCAGTACAGCAGGCCTTGCTGCTGCTGTGCCCACTGTTCGCCGGAGCCGCTGCCTTTGCCGGCAGGCTGATCTAAGACCTGCTCTGCTCCATGGACACCACCCCTGGGGTCTTTTTATTCTCTTTTAATTGGCGATGTAATGACTGTACAACACAAACGGCGGTGGCACCACCACGAACGACATGGGATTTAGGAATCAACATTTACAACCACATAGACCAAACCGCACCCAACGGGCGGAGCGCATATACCACCAGCATGGAGGGGCACTAGGACACTAGACGAGGAGGAAACATCAGCGCAGCATGTGGAACCCTTTTTTGTTTTTGTTTTGGCATATTTGACTCGGCGTTTGTCTTTTTCGTCCCTCGCGAGGGGCTTATTAGCATAGCGTCTCATCGCTGGACACCCAGCAGCAGCGCGTATCGTATGGATCATGGTATCATGACCACACAGTACAGTGGGAAGGCAGGAATTCTGCATATCTAGCGTAGATATCTCGGTAGAAAATTAACTAGATACCTAACAATAAACGGCTAAAAATATAACAAATTTATCATAATATAATAATTAATTATTATATTATTATGATTTCTTATACACAAAGCCCTTTACATTTGAATACAGTTACACAAAGCGAAAATTTTTTCCCTCATTGAGACTTGGTGGCTGAAGGCTGTGACATGACGTGAGTGAATCATGCGCATGCGTATGCGCATGCAAAATGCCTCGCCCTGCCGACGGAATGCCAGGTCCGTCCAGCTGCTTGAGGCTACGTTGTGGAAAACTTTTACAATTCACAACGTCTTTGAAGAGGCAAGGCTAGCAAGTAAAGCACAGCAAGCTATATTTAGTAAATGTTTCCCAGCTAATGTCTGCTCAATCGCTGCTCACAGCCACCCACGCTAATGCTGTTATGTCTCCCGCACCTCGATGACTTCACCGCTAGTTGACTAGGCCTCCCATAGATCCTCTGTATCACCTTAGATGCTCCAGTAGCCATCTGCGGGTCTTGGGGACAGCCCGTATGAACGTTTTGACAACCAGCTGCATCTGGCTCGGACGTGCCTAGCTCTGCAACGTTGCTGCATTCTCATGAACACCCCTCCTCCAGTCCGCTTCTTGCGCCACCCTGTATTGATAGAAATACTCCACTGAATGATGTATGATGATGTGGTGGAACCATAGTATGATATGGTATGCATATACACCGTTTCGTGACCCACCCCAAACAAGCAAGAAGGTAAAGAAAGCAACGACTTTGACGCCAGTAAAAATAAGAATGATGGTCTGGGGCATGAGCCGAATATCCTAAAACTCCCAATCGTCGGCGTCTTCAACGGACTTGATAGCCCAGCGGAACTTGTCTCGGAGCGTCTTCGAGAAGAACTTCTCGATTGGCACGTCGAACTTCTTGGAGAAAACAACCGTCAACCGAGGGTCGATGTAGTTCTATGCTCAAGTTAGCCACAAGCAATGCGTATTTTTGAACGTCGAGACTCACAATCTTAGAGGTGCTCAGCGCAACCTCCTTATTACCATCACGATCCTCGGCCTGTAGCTCGAGTGTCTTGACGCGCTCATCAAGCTTATCGATAGCCTTATCAAACTTATCCACTGTGGCTCCCTTGCCCTCTGCCTCGACTTTTCCTGTCTTGTTCTCCTTTTTGAACTTGGCCTCTAACTCCTTCACGGCCAGTAGTCGCTCCTTAAGCTCTTTTTCAGGCAGTGGCTTCTCCTTGTCTGCCTTGCGCTTCTCATTGTCTTTCTCAAACTTCTTGGTAATCTTCGTGCGTTGCTCTTCAATTAGGAACTGCTGGTGCTCCTTGATCCATTCCTCATCTAAATCATCATCAAGCTCAAAATAAGCGGCACCTCTCTTCTTCTTTTGAGTCGGGTCAATGTCCAGGATCATCTTCTTGGTTCGCCATTTCTGGTATCGCAAGCCTTTGATCTAATAATAGTTAGTAAGGGACAGTTGCTTCACCGACGGTGCATGTTCCACTTACCCTGTCGCCCATCTTCTGCATCTGCTGTTCGTGCGAGGCACCAACAGTACGTTTATGGTTACATAGAATCGCAACTTTCCTGTTACAGTCGTTATATAGCTTGACCTTCTCTGCGATTGTACCTCGAGATCGAGGATCGCTGCCGAGCTCCTTTAAAAGTTTCGACATGGTGTACGAAGCGTTGTAGGTACGGAAGACCTTTGCTGTGAGACCCTGCATGTAGCTGTTCAGGTGCTTGTTCAGCTGGGACGTCTATGAAGTGGTCAGTCATAATTCATAACAACATATGAACCCATTACGTACTGTCAATCGATCAAAGAGATCATCTCCATCCGTCTTGGGAGGCTTCTTGAACAGCTTCAAGTTCTTAAAGACCTGGGCATCGACATGGGCAGTTTCATTGTATCTGATACTGTCCTTACCAAGGAAGTCAAAGGTAACCTTGTCAGGTGCTTCAAGTGTGATGTGTTCATACTTCAGTGAGCAGCAACCAACAGTATCGGCCTCGTTCTCTGTATCCTTCTCATTTCCTGCTCTGAGAGCAAGCTTGTCAATGAGATACATGGCCGTGGCTCGCTGACGATCTGCCATCACCTCGCTCTTGAGCTCCTTTGTGTAATCCTTACGGATTCTGTCAATGTGCTTCTTCAGTTCTCGAGCCTTCTCGAACTTCTTGAAATCACTCTGACCCTTAACATCACTGGCGGCGCCAAGCATGACATACTTGTAAGCACCATTGATGTTCTCCTGCCACATAGCAAGCCAAGTGGCTTTCTGATCATGCTGAACAGCCTTCCACTTGTGACCGGCAGGGGCTCAGGAACCTTAGCCTCCTTGCCGATGTTGATGGTGATTTGTTCGGGATGCACACGCCTCTTGACCTTGCCAGTCTTGGGGTGCTCACCTCGACCACGGAAAAGACTTGGAGGTTCGACTCGGAAGTTGCCGACTTTCTGCTTACGTCCGTCCCATAAGCAATATTGGTACGGCGCTTCAAGTGCGTCCTTCTTTGCCTTGGCTGCCTCTTTCTCCTCTTTGCTGAGGTTCTTGTTCTTGTTAGCTTCCGTCTTGGCAACCCAGTAGTCGTATATCTTCGAGAAATCGCACTTCTCGAGCTCCTTGATAGCCACCTTCTTGCCAGTAGCATCTGTCGCGGGATGCTCCTTGATGATGTCGGAGAAATCGGTGAAGAAGTTTTTGCGGAAGACTGGATTTTCCAAATGATGAGATGATGCCGGGGTCATCATGGCAACCCAGAATGTCGCCACCTCTTCAGCCTCCACACTAAGGTTGACGGGTTTACCATCGTAGAGGAGCTTGATGTGCTTAGGTAACGGCTCGTACTCTGGGGCGAAGAGAACACCATTGTGCTCGAGAGTCTTCCACTTGATGCTGTCATCTTCACGCTTGGGAGCGTTCCACCATTCAAACTCTTCCTCTTCCTCCTCGCTGACATCCTTGGATTTGGGCTTGGGCTTCTTCTCGTCTTTGACAGACACTGAGGCCTTGCCCTTTTTCGCAGGAGTGGTGGCCTTGCTCTTCTTTGAAATCGGGACATCCGAGTCAGACTCTTCCTTTTTAACCCTGTTCGATTTCCTCCTGGCCCCAGCGCCATTTGTCTGTTTCTTTGCGGCTGAGGATTTCGCCAGGGGCGCGTCGTCATCAGATTCATCTTTGATGGACTTCCTTGGCGTTTCCTTCTTTGCCTTTGCCTCCTTTGCACGGATCGCCTTGGCTTCCTGCTCAGCCTTCTTCTCAATGGCAGCCTTTTTCTTAGCCAGCTTGACGCCTAGAGGCTTTTCATCATCAGAGGACTCGGGAAGAGCAGTCTCCTTGTACGAAGGGGAAGCTTCTTTCCTCGTGCTTTGCTAATCGGTTCGTCGTCGGAGTCTGAATCGACAGGCTTGTGCCTTGGGCGCTTGGCCTATGACGTGTGCGTCAGAAAGCACATTCTTTGCGACTCGGTGCTTCAGAGGAGAAAACTCACCAGAGGTTGTCCATCATCGCTTTCAGAATCATCCCTATAGTTGATTTTCGAGATTGACGAGCGAGACTTGCGCTTGGAATTTCCATTTGTTCCAGTATGGTCTACGTCCATTTCATCGAGCACGGGTCCATTGCGCACGGAAAGGCCCGCCAAGGCAGTGTTCTCCTTGGGAGCGGATCGATCGAGGGCTCTATCCTCAGCTGAGGAAATTTTGGCGGCGGAAACTGTCGCAATGCTTGGGTTAGCAGAGTTGACTCGGTTGGAAAAACGCGTGTTAGACAAAGCAAGTCTCGCGCCACGCCATCGACGGTGCTAAAAGTTTGAAAGTGCCTTGGGTAACTGCAAAAGCTGAAATCAGTCAGACTTACGGCGGCCATTTGCCCTCGAGAGAGGCTGATCGTCGTCCGAGCCGTCGGAACTCATTTTCACAGATGGTTGCCGCGTGAGCAGGTTGTGAGAAACAAGGCAGGGATATGACGGGTAGAAGCTTAAGAGCCGATGCGCCGCGGTATCTGTAGAAGAAAAACGGAGTAAAAGTTGGCCAAATCACGGCGAAATCACCCTCAACGCCCAATGAAGGAAGAAGAGGGAGAAGAAACCGTGGGCAATCCAGCTAAGGACAAAAGAGAAGTGAATGGAAGCAAAGTAAGAGAAGAGGGCGCGATTCCAGACTCGCCCCGGGGAGTAAGTTCAGTAGGCAGGCTCCGGTCACGTGATGACATCCGTCAATTTGCCGGGAAAATAGCGACCAGAGCAAATCGATTGAGCGAACGCATTCACCTCAATCAACCCCTACCAACCGACCTCACTCCATCAATTGATCCGAGCCACTCGCGATCAATCGGTCACCCTTGGCTGAGGCCCCATATCATTCGCTTGCGACCTTCAAGATGCTCTCAAGGGCGGCCAGACTGGCTCTTCGAGCTGCTGCCGCAGCTCCTGTTCGGTAAGTGAGAGACAAAAGTTCGGGGACCAAGATTTTGTTTGCTGCTGAGCTCTGGCTCCGAACGGGTGAACTCGGAGACGGCCATCGCAAAGCACCGCAAGCAGCAACACGCTCCCGCCCAACCAAGACGCAGATCGAGCTCTACCGACGTGGAAGCTCGTCCTGTCTGACGGCCAATTTTACTGACGCGAATTGATGTCGTAGGGCCACTGCTATTGGCAACAATGCTGCCACCTACGCGACCCTCCGTGAGATCGAAGGCCGTCTCAAGTCCATCAAGAACATCAAGAAGATCACCAGCACCATGAAGATCGTCGCTTCCACCAAGCTCACCCGCGCTACCCGTGCCATGACCGACTCCTGCAAGTACGGCGAGACCTCCAACGAGGTCTTCGAGGCCGCCGAGACCGCCCCCATCGAGTCCGAGGAGAAGAAGACTCTCGTCATTGTCTGCTCCTCCGACAAGGGTCTCTGCGGTGGTATTCACTCCGGTCTCAGCCGTCGCATCCGTGCCATGATGAAGGATGAGGCTCCCTTCGACCTGGTTGTCGTCGGAGAGAAGTGCAAGGCCCAGCTCCAGCGAACCAACGACAAGGCTATCCAGCTCACCTTCGCTGGTATTGGCAAGGACGTTCCTACCTTCGCCGATGCCCAGGCCATTGCCGACCAGATCATCCTGCTGCCCGCTGATTACACCGACGTCAAGATCCTCTACAACAAGTTCATCAACGCTACCAGCTACGAGCCTACTATCATTGAGGCATTTTCTGAGGATGCTATCATGCAGTCCCGTGAGTTATAACTGTCTAAAGTATCCGAGGAACTATTTCTGATCGTCGTGTTCCATATAGCCAACTTCTCCTCCTTCGAGGTCGATGAGGAGGTCCTCAGCAACCTCCGCGAGTACAGCCTGGCCAACTCCCTGTACTGGGCTCTGGCCGAGGGTCACGCTTGCGAGCAGTCTGCCCGCCGAAACGCCATGGATGTAAGTTATTCACTCTCGAATTGCTCGTGGTTCGTTGATACTGATAAATCCCGCAGAACGCCTCCAAGAACGCCGGTGAGATGATTGGCAAGTACCAGATTCTGTACAACCGTACCCGACAGGCTGTCATTACCGGAGAGCTGGTCGAAATTATCACTGGTGCTACCGCCTCGGAGGACATGTAATCTTGTTGAAGGTGCGAGCAGCAGCGTCAACATACAGCTTCCCTTTGTAATAAAGCTAGCAGCGGCCATCCTTCACGGTACCCGCAATGTATCAAAGTCTTCAATAAAGTCCCTTCAATAGACTTGAAAAATGCTTCGAATTGTGTGATTTACTGGAAACCTACTTGACTAAGTCACGCCCATTCACAGTAATGCAATCAAACCCACACGACACATGAAAACGCCAATTAACCATGCAACCCACATGAACCCATTCCAAGCAGCCCATAGACACGCCGATAAGAGGGTATAACAAGTCTAAAACTCCTTGTCGCTATCATGTCCTTCCGCATAGCTGACGTTCTTCGCTCGCCGCTTATGTGGCCCCCATTCTCCAATGCAAACTCCTCCGGCCCTGGCAGGTTTGGGTTTTCTTTCTCGTACGTGACGCGCAGTGCAATGGCTTGCCGGTCCCAACTTTCAGCAGCCTCGTTATACACCGCCAATGCCTCAATGTAGGCCTGCTTCTGCTCAGCAGCTTGCTCTTCGAAAGGCTTGCGCTCCTCTGGTGCAGCATCCTTCCACATTTTGGACGTCATGATTCGTACCTCGTTTGGCATGGACCTGGTCTTGCCAGGCTTTCGCATCTCTTCGCACTTCTTACGTGCAGTCTCAAAATGAGCCTTACTGAAGAGAAGGTAAGCGTTGCCAGCAACCTTGTTTGGCCTGACAGGGCGATCTCCAATTTCTGATCTAATATACTCCCAGACTCCTGCCTCGTACGCGTCTAACCGAGCTTGTTTAGGATCTTTAACTGCTTCTTTGCGCTTATGCAGGAGTAACGAGTCCCTAGGAAGGATCAAAGGCGTAGGGACTTCAATAGGGCCAATCAACGCCTCTAAGACTTCCGAAGCGGCCCGTAACCCAGAAAGATAAGCGCCATGAACTGTTGCTGGATGGGTTCCAATGGTGTGTTCGCCTGCAAAGAAGAGGTTGCCCTGGCATTGCGCCATAGCATCATAGTCGTCGGGATGCATCCCTGGAGCTGCAGACGAATAGCTGCCTCGAGCAAACCTATCTGAGCCCCAGCGAGTCACGACAGCTTCAACTGGAAAAGGTACGTCGGGTCCAAAAACGTTTCGTAGAATCTCAGTAGCTTCAGCGACGAGACTGTCATTGCTGGTATGCTCTGTTTCGAAGCCAGCATCTCCAGCCATGAGCGCAATGAGACATGGAAGCCCAGTGGTGTTGGAAACGTTGAACCATTGAAAGAAACGTCCACGATTTGCGCCATAGTCCTCTTGGGCTATGCTATGACGATTAGGGGCGTCCCTCAACACACCGAAAATGTGTCTCTCCGTATCCCAGAATGCTTCATTATAGACCAAGACAACCTTGTTCAAAATCCCAAAGCCTAGACGTTGAATGGCATCCACCTTACGCGGAGGAAGTGGAGGGTTGAACGCAACACTGCCTTGCTTCAAAACACCCAATGGAACAGTGCAGACAACACTATCCGCATCAATGATAGTGCCGTCTTCGCTTTCAATTGATGCTGGCCCATTGAAGCCTTCACTATGATATTGAATGCGACTGACTGGGAATTTGGTCCGCAGATCCAGCGGTGTAGGACATTGCAACAACCCACGCGCTACACTCTGGTACCCGCCAACCACCATGGTGTGCTGACCTTCCCACTCATTGCCAGCGTCAATGTCCCACAAGCCAAGACTAAGATTGTGTAGGTTTGTGGCGTTACTGTACTCCAGATTGGCCACATGCCAGTTGATGAGACGATGGTCTTGTGCTGTCAAGTCCACAAGATGCTTGTACTGAGAAACGGCAGCATCCATAACGGAGCCCAATGTAGCCCCTTCGGCGCTTGCTGCACCAATGAGATCGATGTTATCATCCGTAGCTCCGCGCCGTAATTCCCATCCCATTAGCTTCGCTTTTTCAGATGCTTTAAGGGTTGCCGGCACCCCAGGTTGGTTGTACACTCGACCTGTTATCTTGTCCGACGCTACAGGGACCATATCAATCTGCTCTGGGACACTCTGTTGGGACACAGGCGGAGCGTGGGGTAGTGCAGCGGCGGCTTCCTCGGCTTGTATGATCGTTTTACTCCCGTCTCCATTGCTGTCTTTGCCATCTTCTATCAGGTCACGGTTGCCTTCAATCAGCTTTGATGGCCGTGATTTAAATTTGAACTCGCTGACACGATCCAGGCAGTCGTTGTATAGTTTCTCGACAAGCTGATCCCGCACCGGATCTACTGGCTTACCGTTGCTGTCGTAGATGGTAGTGTCGGCAGTCAGAGCATGGTAAGGGATACTCAGCTGCCCCCGGACGAGGATGTTCATAGGATTTCCGCGGTCGAAACCGGTGATGATCATACCTCCCATCTCGGCCGTATGCCTCTTGCCAGAAAAATC
The DNA here is from genome assembly GCA_020081605.1 of Albifimbria verrucaria. Classification (NCBI taxonomy): domain Eukaryota; kingdom Fungi; phylum Ascomycota; class Sordariomycetes; order Hypocreales; family Stachybotryaceae; genus Albifimbria; species Albifimbria verrucaria. The sequence goes on from JAHREC010000049.1 coordinate 2,016,715, forward strand.
CGAGAGAGGTTGGGCGGGCTGAGCAGGTTTGGTTTTAAATTCTCGGGAGTAAACCCGGCCTCCTACACGTCCTCTACCCTCAAGTATTACCACTTTAGGTGGCTCCTCTCCTTTTCATAAAATCGACTGGCGTATTGCTTGAAGAGACATTCCAGCTGCCGGGCACATCCAAGGCCTGATATACCAGCACCGATGACAGCAATCGTTCTTCCCTTTTCAATTGAGAGGTAGAATCTCTCTGCTGTATGGATCCCGGAACATCAACACAGCCATAGTTTATGTATCCTCTTCGCACCAACCAGTCATAACAAACACTCGCAGCATCAAACCAGCGCGCATTAGCGAAACCAACCGCCTGCTGTCGAGTCACGCCAACCCAAGGACGCCTGAGCCAGAGTCGCAAGATTCCGTTTCGAATATTCAAATACGTGGTAACTTGGCTGTGTGAAATGTGATGCCGTAGGAGATGGTATTCTTCCGGGTGCAGTGCATACGGATTGAGCCGGGATGATTCTGCCGCTGTTACGCATTCACTCGCATATTGGTATTGTGGAATATCGGTCGGGATGGATGACTTTGGCCGTGTTGTAAATGTCAATCTTTCGATTTCATGGTGATATGATGGGAGCCGAGAGACCTTGGTGGGAGCACCGCCATGCTGTAAAGTGATCGACTCTTCTGTTTCAATAGGGGTTGTAGCCTTACTGGCAACAGACGAGGGCAGCGATGAGATATCTGATAGGTCCGTCAAGGCTGATAGTGATGAAACGAATGATTGAACACCGTCGCCGTTACTGAAATGGTTCGGTGGTGCCATATCATCGCTGTGGCGACTTACTTCACTATTCAAGTTAGAAAGGCTCATTATTCAGGACTAAGTAATGTAATGGCACTCGCCGAATATATGTAGGAGCTTACGTACTCTGTGGGCATGGGCGAGGATTCGTCGGAGTCGCCCGGAGTTCCCACGTCCAAATCCATATCTTCAGTCCAAACCACAATCTCCGCTGCGATGTCTGAAGAAACTCCAGATGAGCTCTGACGGGATTCTGAGGAACGAGCCGAGCTGGCTGCTTCTGGAGTTGATGTATGTGTCCCAATATGAAATGAAGCCGCCGATTGTAACGCCGAAAAAGAATTCAGTACTCTTGTATTGTTGAATGTGTCCTTCCCAAGCCTACTTCCCGTCCCAAGGTTGCTTCTGAGGCTGGTTCCCATAATGATGTGGACTCAGATTCGTCGGACGGAATCGGAAGCCGGTCAGCTATATCATGTATTTTTCTTGAAGTGGCAGTGCCATGTCCGATATCATAAACGAAAGGAACGCGGCCGATGCATCATGCACCGTATTTCAGGCGATCTCCTGGTTCATCGTCAGTGATGGACACTTTTTGAATGACCTCAAACTCATCATGTATTGGGGTTGCTGGGTGAAGGGTTATGCTTGGTATGGCTCACAGCTAACACTTGGTCTCATGGGGTAACAGAAAACCATTCGACAAGGTTGGTCTTGAAGCATTCAAGGTTGGATTTCGATTGGCTGATGATCTTACTTGTTCGAGATATACAGCCAGGTCATCGGAGTCTTGATACGGAGTTTCATGGAAGCCCCTCAAGAACATCGAAACCATCGAAAGGTTATTGGTCACGTGTAAATGGATTGGTCGAATCACGGGTCTTGGCTGAGTGGGTCCTGCCTCTACTCTCGACCTCAGCATCATGACCTGATTCTCCCACTATCATTGTCTGCAATCGCCTGGAGCAGGAAACACGCAGCGTATGGCCATATTCGCCTAGGCTAGTGGCCAAACCCTCATTTATACCTAGTTCAATCTTGATCCCATCTCGAATCGGGTATCGTACAGCGCCTAACCTTCTTATGCGGAGGTCCCGACTCTTTCCTCTCTCGCAAATGATTGCTTCTCAATTGCCGCATCCATCATTCTATTTCCACTAATAATAGAGGTAGTGCATATGACAATATTCCTGCGATCTATATGAACGTAATTAGAATCGAACCTATGATGATTACAAGAGCAGATGATTTGCTCACCTTCTTCCTGTTTGGCAATGAACCTCAACGCGGCGATTTCGGTGAAGGTAACGCCGCCAACGAATACCACAAAGACTGTCTGCTTCTTGCCGCTGCCGGACAATAAAGCCCTCGCCTTGACTGCTTTGTCCTCACCTTTCTGTAGTTCATAGAAAGTTTGTCCCCGAACATGTTTGACCGCCTCGTCGAAACCATGCCATCCTTGCGTTGCGGCGCTTGATGCTGCGCCATTTGCTCTGGCCGCCCCTTCGCCTCTAGTCACGCTAAGTAAGTATTGCTTCTGAAGGATGCATTGTACGAGTCGGATCGAGAGCGGAGCATAGCCGCTGTACACGTATGCTATATCATTAGGGTCGTCTTCTTTGACTTCGTCCACGATTAGGCGAAGCTGCTTGCGCAGATATGTGTAGTTTGTCTTGGTCCCACCCGCTTCGGTGTTTCCTGTCATAGGGATCATTCCCGCAAGTGGAGACGAGCGTGATAGGAAGAGTTGCAGCTTCTCTAGGTTGTTTAGTGTCAAAATATTCTGGTAACCGTAGGCTTGCAGAATCAGGCGCCTGAATTGATCATATTCCTTGGGCCGCACACCACCCGAGATGCATGAGTATATGCATATCAATCTCAGGATTTCCCGCAACGGAGCATCTCGAGCTATCAGTTCCTCAATACTATCAAACTGAGACGACGGGTCGGCGCCAGCAGCGAGGTTTTGCTGGACTTCAAGCAGTCCCTTGAACAAATCGGTTCTGGTGTGCTTGATGATTTCTTCCGCCAAGCCTGTATGTATCCTCGCACTTTGGTGCTCTTGCTGATACCCAGGAAGTTGCCCCACAAAGTCCTTCAACTCGGCAATTGTCTTTGTCTTGTGTTTTGTTTCATAATCGGACTGGACCTTCTGTAGTCGCCTCGCCACCTTGTTGAGGAGGCTGCCGACGATGGCGAAATTGGCATCGCGTATTTGTTCGTATAATTTGTCACTGGAATCTAACTGGATGGTTCGTTTGCGACTTTGTGACGTAGCCGTGGAAGATTGCGTGGGGCTCCGACCACCGTAGTGTCCACCTTGGTCTGATTATTCTGAATCTCAAATACTTCGTCAATGAGGCCTTCGTAAGTCAGTTGTGTAAGAAGGGCGTGACAAAATCCACTTCGCGATCTATCAGGATGACTGCCTCGTTCGTCGTGCTTGGAGTTAAGCCTGTCTTGTGGATCTCGCTCGCGTCTTCGCCTGCAAGCAGCTCCTGGCGCATTCGCGACAGCAAATCCGCGACACGCTTTGCATTATCACCTTTACCAATAATTCTCGGGAAAAGCCCATGGTTTTGCTGAATCTCCATGAGGGCCTTTGCTAACAAGAAAGGAGATGTGGGGTCCTTCGAGAGATAGAGGTCGCCGAACGCGTCATCTAGTTCCAAGGATAGAACATCCTTCTCTAACGGAAAGAAAGATAGCGGTAATTCGGCGATATTGACATCGCCTAGAATACCTGCCTCCTCCAGAAGCTGATCGGAAACAAGAGTTCGGCGTGGCACCCAAAAGATGTGAAAGTCATGATCGGTTTGGCTTTCCCGTTGTACGCGCTTGATCTGTCCTGGGTATATCGAGTCAGCACCGTAATTAGAACCGCCCGAGCGTGTTTCGAAGCGTATATGCCCTCGTGCGCGTGGTGGGTGCAAAATGAGATCGGCTAACCTGCTATCGTCTCCGCGTGACGGCCACACTCTCCTCGGGCGATGAAGATGACGCTACGCTGGCTCGTATCGACATTGTCGTTTTCTAGAATGAAGAACTTGTCGACACCGTATTCTTGGAGAGTAGACACATTGACCACGGTACCGATCGGTCCGACCAGGCTGCGGTCAAGGACGACGTTCTTTTACCACGAACCTGTGGAGGATAACATCAGCAACGTCGCGCGGGTTATCTCTCAGATACTGGACGGCAGAGAGCCTTACTTACACCCTCAAGCAGGTAGAGCAAGTCTTTACGGGCCTTGGCCCGGACCTGCTCGGTGTTGAACTCAGTGCGAGGAGCCATGGTGGCCCACCGCAGGACAGGAGAGAGCTTGGGAGATGCAGGAGCTCTTGGAGAGCTACCGATGGCGATTAGACCACTATGCCTCGGGCGGTGAGAGCTGGCCCCTCCATGTCCAAATATGGCCCACAGGCTGTACAGGTATTGGCGTCCGTAATAGGTGCCTTGCCCACCACCTGCGGGGAACCCTTGGTTCTCATTTCACGCAAGCACATGCTGTGATAAGACCAACCGACGTCATGGCTGGATTATGCCATGCTCGTACACAATCGCTGGGGTTCGACTTACGCCTGCAGCCTACACCTGTAATGAACAGGACGCGGTCCTCTACAACCTACTAATTTGTGTCGCAAATTGAGGGATGGAGATGGAGACACTCTTTGTTTGCTACCTCCAAGAGGGGTTAGTCCGAGACGCCGCTCGGGCTCTATCTCCCCATACCTAGTCACTGTAACCATCCCCTGAGGAAAGCCTGAGACCAACACCATCCGAGGCTGGGAGGCATCGGCAACAGCCCCGAGGGCATCTTCAAGTGATGCTCACAAGAACGCCCCGGAATATAAAACAGTGTTTACATACCATCGTGCATGCATAGGTAATCTCCAGCACAGGACAGAAGCGGCAAGACGCTCAAGAACCGCAGCCCTGGTAATCGTGAATGAACAAATCAACTCCTTCGAGCAGCTCAGTGGCTGCTCCCCAATGCAATGGCCATCCTGATTCCCTTCCGTAATAGCGCAACGCCAGATGCAAAATCCACTACCGTGGTACCAAATGTCCAACGCTTCCTCGCAGCCTATACTGTAGAGTCATGGTACAGGAATTCGATGTCGCGTGGTCGTAACTTGTTGCCCTTTACAAAGTCCTCGTCGCCGGGCGGTCGCTCGTTCTTCGAATTACTCGTTAACATGCTCTGGATGCTCATGCAGACGCTCTGTGCGCTCTGGACAGGGCTCCAGCCTTGGTGGCCTAGCAGGTCCAGGCAGATGATTCCGTTCGAGTAGATGTGCGGGTGAATAGGTACAGGACGGTCGGCTCGCTTCTCGAAAACTACTTCGGGTGGCTCTAACAACAGCGGGCGCATGTCAGACCTGGTCGAACGGGCTCACGGAGCACGGCAGGGAAGACAAACCTATGGGATAAGCCTTTGGGAATTTGAACTTTAACCTGAAGACCTGGTCCTTGTAAAGTGGATTCTGATCGAGGACGCGGATATCGAGGAACCACTCGCTCATGTCTGAGCCGTCGCCTGCCGTGACCAACTCTATGCCGGGGAGGCCATCGTTTTTGATCTTTTGCATGTCAGCTCTTGTCGTGGAAAGGGCCTGGGCCGTTCCGCATTCGAAGACACCCACCTTGGCCAGCTCCTTCATCAACCTCTTGGTGCACATGTGCGCCGCCATGATGAACGGTCCCGGTCGTGTCCTCTGAGGCAGTGCGACAGGCGCGGTGACTAGGAGGATTGTGCAAAGGGCGACGTTGTAGAAGGAAACGGCTGATTGAGGGTTGGTACGACAGGAGGAGGTTGAGGTTAAGGGATGGATGGACCGACCGGTGCTGGAGGGGCAGCTAAGGGAGCTGGAAGCGCCGATGTGCCGGCGGCTGCAAACAGCCAACACGGCGGAGTGCCATGGACCGGCAAACACACCCTTGCATTAGCCACTGCATGTCAACAAAGCCGCGGCTCCGGCCAGTGCCGAGAGTATTTACATAGTAGGGGTTCGATCCTGTGCTTGTTTTAGGGAGCAGACGAAGCAATACTGTAACATGTACTTACACATTGAACACTTCGTAACGGAGGGGTGATGATACAGCAGTAGATTGAATCACCAGAAACAGTAGAAAAATCGGAACATAACCCTCTCAGTAACCCAAGAAAAAGCCAACTACCTAGTTCTAATATTCCACGTATATATTTTAAAGCCCACAGAAACTCTTGTCATCCACATGGATAAGTCGAAGTTGAGGATCAGTGACTCACGAAGATGAGCATGACCTGCTGCTGGGTACAGGGTAAGGCGATATGAAGAAGCTGAAGGCCTGGATACCAGTGGGAAACAGTAACCATTGTTCACCTACCCGACCATCAATGGCATCCAAAGTCATGCTGTGGGAAATAACCCATCTTCGAATTGAAAACTGCCATCCTAGTTGAAGCTTGTGGGGTCTCGGATATGCCGAAGTGATTGCACTACCAACAAGGACTCTGCTTACGGGGTGTCTGATCCCGCTCACGCAATCATGCCAACTTACTCGACAGCATGGTACTATGTACGTAGCGCACGAACAATAATAAACCGACTACCTACCTGGTAGGTAGTGTTTTCAAAGAAATGATCCGCCGTGACACCCACCATACCCACACGTCGTGCTGCAACAAGAAGGGAACCGACCCGGAACTGGGTCTGGGAAGAAAGTGGACTCCGGGCGTACGTGTCAGCCACGACCGGTTACCAGGTTGAGCCAAGCTTGCTCTTGGCTAGAGTTCGAGGCCATGCCAGCTGGTGTTGCTACATGTTTTCTTACCAGGAACGTAAGATATCAACCTTGGAGAAGCCTACGATACTTTGCCTTGAATTGGGCATACCTGGCGCTCTCAGCCACCGCTGCCGATGAGATATTCAATCCAATACAGCATTGCACAGCCACATGCCAGAATCCTAGGCGAACCAGGGGCTTGTTGGTTCCACTGGCAGGGCTGCGGCTCAGCGCTGCCATGTACATAGTATGTACCGTAACGTGCCGACTACGCGGGCGCCAAGGCCTTTGGTTGGCGGCCTCTACGTACGAAGCATAGCTACATGTTGCGTATACCTACCTGTACCCAGCGTATCGCCGCAACGCTGAGGGTGGTCCAGGTCCAGGTCCCCTCCCTCCCAAAGTCAGCCCAGCCCAGCCTTGCGCATCTCCTCCACCATCAACCCCTCTTCATATAAATTAAGTCAACCTTGTTGCGCTTCTCTTGAAGGCAATCCCTCTCGGAGACATCCTCCTCTCAACCGCGCTACAGAAGTAGGCCTCGAAGCTTGCTGTACGGCGACCTCATCCTCTCGCCTTCCCCAGAGATACCCCGCTATTCACCAGCAAAATGAGCTGTAAGTTACCTACCTCTACCTACCTCTCCACCATCACCCCTCCATCGTTTGGCGGAGGTTGGCGACGCGCTGCTTGCGACACCCCACCTAGGCAGACCTGAGCGTCTATGGCCCGTCGTTGCGTATTCCCTAGTCGACAATTACGATAACGCTGACGCTGATTCCTATTCAGTTTCCGGAATGCTCAACCGGCTTCACGGCCAACCCGAGAGTTACGATAAGAAGTAAGCTCCCACCCCGCAGTCCGACGAGAACAATGCCTTTCGAACAGCCAGGCCTGACCACGATTCACCCTACAGATCCAAATACAGATTCGGGAGGACTCTGGGTGCCGGAACCTATGGAGTTGTCCGGGAAGCTGATGGTCCTTCGGGCAAAGTCGCCGTCAAGATCATCCTAAAGAAGAGCGTCAAGGGCAATGAGAAGATGGTGTACGACGAGTTGGACATGCTGCAGAGGCTGAGGCACCCCACATCGTCAAGTTTGTCGATTGGTTTGAGTCAAGGGTAAGACACCATGTTCGACCTTCTTGGGAGAACTTGGAAATTAATACTTTGCTCTTTAGGATAAGTTTTACATTGTTACTCAGCTTGCGACTGGTGGAGAGCTGTTCGACCGAATCTGCGAACAGGGCAGGTTCACCGAGAAGGATGCCTCGCAGACGATCAAGCAAATCCTCAGCGCCGTGGATTACTTGCACGAGAACAATGTTGTTCACAGAGGTAACTATGCTTGTATTTACTCTGAGAGTTGACCGTGCTGACTTCGCACCCACAGACCTGAAACCCGAAAACCTCATCTACGTCACGAGGGATCCCGACTCTGATCTCGTACTCGCTGATTTTGGTATCGCGAAGACCCTGGGAGGTCAGGAGGAGACTTTGCAGACGATGGCAGGTTCTTTCGGCTACGCTGCTCCCGAAGTGATGGATCGCAAGGGACATGGCAAGCCAGTCGACATGTGGTCCATGGGAGTTATCACCTACACCCTGCTCTGCGGCTACTCTCCATTCAGGAGCGAAAACCTCCCCGACCTTTTGGAGGAGTGCAACAACTCATCAGTGGTCTTCCACGAGAGATACTGGAAGGATGTCAGTCAAGATGCCAAGGACTTTATCAACCACCTGATAGTCCCTGACCCTGACAAGAGATGGACCAGCAAGGTAAGAGAAGATGTCATATTTGAGATAGCAGGATGAACTAACATCTCTTCAGCAAGCCTTGAGCCACATCTGGTTGAGCGGCAAGACTGCCACCGACCACGACTTGCTGCCCGAGCTGCGCCGGGCTAAGGAGGCAAGGGCCAAGCTTAGGCACGCTATTCTGGCTGTTAGCCTCAAGAAGAGGATCGCACAGCTCAAGGACGAGGAGACCGACTCTGAGAACGATATGGCCGAGGCAGACGCTGCTGTGGCCGGTGCTTCTGGCGACTCTCTTCCCGATACAAACAAGCCAGGTACCCTGAAGGAGAAGCTAAAGGGCGGAGCTGTGTTCCGTGAGGTGGTGCTCGCAAAAGTGCGAGACGCCAAGCACAAACAAGAGCTGCTAGAAGCTGACGAGGCAGCCAAGAAGGAGGCAGGTGACCTTTGAGGATTTCAGCCGTACATTGTCAAGTTGAGGAGCGTGAGCGATGTCAATTTTCAGGCCCCTGATTAAGCAGTGGCAGGGCCAGATGGTTCTGAGGGCTGATTGTGGACTTGTTTATTTTACAATTTATCTTCTGTCTGCTCTTTTTTAAAGCCTTAGCTTGGCTGTAGTCAGGGTTATTCAGGGTCGAGCTAGGCATAGCACATGGATCCGAGGAGAGATGTAGGAAAAGCACAAATGCTGGTTTGATGGAAGCCTGGGCTATTGAATAGCAACTGGAGGATTTCCGTTGTGAACAAACCCACATGATTATATGTGACCCCCACGCCTGGGTGAATATGATGTCGTATTTTCGTTCAATTTGACAAAAATGACATGACAGGTATAGAATTCATTACAGTGATGCGAATGAGAATAATCACTGGGTTCGCTGATATGACCAGTCCAAATGCTTATATAACACCGCTAATGTGGGAACAATATCATTCTTGATACAAGAAAAACCTCATCTGTTTTGTTGAGTTGAAAAGGTTCATGGCCCTATTCCAAGTAGCATAAGGAGAAGGCCGTTGTAGTCGCTGCTATCAGTAAACGAGAGTTTCTGTAGTAGCCATGCTCACATCCTTGACGAAGGTATTCACCCATTTACTTTAATTCTATACGTGCCAGATAGAGATCTACGTCGAATGGACTGGTGCAGTGATGGCCTGGGGTGCAAGCGAAAGATCTCGGACATGAGATGTGAAAGTGAAATGAGAGACTTAATGTAACCGAGCTTTTCATTGAACAATCCTCGACCCAGTTCAAGTGAGTCTCTCCTGCCAAGTGAACGATGGTGAAAGGTATCTAACGATAGAGGAATGCCCCGTTTTATCGTTAATTAGCGAACCGATTTTCTCAAAGTAATGGTCAGATAAATCCGATATCATAATACCAAGTTATCTCATAACCTTCTCGCGGTCCTCGTTAGAAATAGGCAGGCATGGCTAATGATGAGCTCCTGGCCCTTCGCATGGAAGCTGAGACCAATTATAGGATCTTAAAGAGCAGCCAGTAGCTCTACTGTGGAGAAGATACGGCACACCAATATTATTTCCACTAGATCCGCTAGCATGAGTTAATGTTGTAAATATTTCTGCACTTCAAGGTTTCCTTTCTTGCCTGAACGAATACACGTCTGGCACAGGAATTGAAATGTTGGCTGTTGGATACATAAGCGTGGATACTTCGCCTACGAGGATTTTGGAGGCCATGTTATCTACCTAAGTAGAAGCTAAGAATATAGTTTTTCAGGGAGTAAAAAACCCATCCAACGCCATCATCGAAGGTAATGAAAACAACCTAATATAAGTATCCGCTCAAGTGGTGAGCAAAAAAAAAAAAAAATGAGGACTGCAGATTCAGGCCTCGGATTCTTTCTTAGAATATCTTTCATTAAACTGCAGAAAAAATCCAAAGATTAATACAAAAGTTTACGAATATTATTATTTTTATTCGAATTATATACTGATTTTATTCCAATACAATTCTAGTATTTATCGACCCTTATTCTTACTTATCAGTGCCTGCGGTGCCTATTTTATTGCTACTCACTTGCCGCTCCTGGACATGTGGGATCATTACAACTGCATGGTTGACCGCGATATGCTTCTAACTAAGCAAGAAGCACTCCAAGATTGAAGTCGGCGAAGTAATAAATGTGTCCTTTGTATTTTTGAAAACCCTTGATCTTAAGATTATAAATTGACGGGTGTTCAGTCAGGGACATGATTAAGCAAAGAGAAGGACATGAGAGAGAAAGGTGGCCGATCAAGTGCAATGCAACACACCACAGTCAATACAGTTTTTCCTTAACTTATTATTGGCCTCATAGTGAGCTGTACTGGTAATGTGGTTCATTTCCAAACCTGCCGCTATCAAACGATACCATCGACTCAAGTAGCCATGTGGTAACCAAGAAACATTATGTACAGGATGTCCATTAAAGAAGAAGTAAGTGGACAAGAGTAGCTCTGGGATCCGCTGCACAGCAGCAAAGCATTATTCATCATTAAGTATCGTGATTCCTCCGTTTCATTCCAGCCTTTGTAGATGGATAGCAGAGTTAATAACGTAGGCCGGCCGGCCTATAAACGCCATGGCCAAACTTCATCCAGTGAGATCAGCCATTGCGTTTTCTCGCAACCGCCGATATTTTTGAGCATCAAATCGAGGTCGCTGCCACCCGTTTGCGCGGAGACGCTCGATGCGCGTCCTTAGTTCCAGAGCCCGTAGCTCTTCACTCTCCGGAAGGCTTCGCCCAGGGAGCTCAGTAGTGGATAGGTCGGCATCAATAGACGCCATGTGTGAAGCAATTTGCCGTTGTAGATCGGTCAGGATGGTGCAGTAGCGGTGGACCGAGCGGACCAAGACGAATGGATCTGACATCTCTTCTTCAACTATGGGCACCAGCGGTGATGAGTCGGGAGAAGAAAACACCGAAGAGAACACCGGGGAAGAAGCAGGTTTCGCTGTGGTGAGCAGCGGTTCCAGGACCAAATCCGGGACAGGATCCGGGGATGAGCGGCCTAGCCACTCATCAAAGCCCAGTGTTGGGGAATCAGGACGAACAATCGGTTCGGCGACAGGAGTCTTCTTGGAAGGTCACCCGCTTCTTGTGTTTTATTAGAGGTCTTCCAATACGTAGGATTGAAGAATCAGGGGATGATGCCCTGGATGAGATGGTTGACCGCGAGCTTGTTGAGTCGACGGGTGAGTGAAGCTCAGGGGCGGGAGACGTAAACCGCCATGATGGGCGAGCGTTAATGGTCTCCTCCGTGCTTAAAAGAGATGAAGCGTGCTGGTAGTATTCTCGCGCCTGCATGAGAAGCTTCTTACGATTTGACAGAGCCTGAATGTCTCGAGCCTGTGCCTCCAGAGAATTGGCTGCATAGAAGTTGAGGTAGATGAGATAGGCTGGTTCAATGTTCATCTGCAGCCGTCTTAGTCCGAGGTGCTCAAGGTAACCAGCCTGTAAGAAACTCACCTGAGGCTTGACTAGATTCAAGAAGTCTTGGCATACGGCAAAACACTGATGAAATCGTCGACTCGCATGATGCCTTTTGCAGAGGCGAGAACCTCTTTCCATTCACATGTAGCACGAGGAATAGGCTGCGAAGGTGCAGCGCTTTCTCGAGTGCTGCGTTTCATCCTTGGTAGACTGGAACTCTGTCGACGGTGTAGGCCTTGACCAGCGGAGGGAATTGGGGACCGTGTTTTTGAAAGCATGGGACAAGCCAACGGATGTAGGACCGGAGCCGCCATTTTTGTAGGATGCTCCGATCAGGGAGGGTTAATGAATGCCTGACCTGGTTGATAGTGTGGATCGCGAGTGGCCGCGAAGGAGCGGGATTGGGTTGCCACTACGGGATCGGAGGAATGGGAGAGCGGAACAGGACAATGTGAGTGAGAGCGCGTCGCTCTGAGAGGGTGTGATGACGTTTTCGCTGGTCCGGTCGATCACGGAAACCTTGGATTGCTTGCTTGCGAGGCCGCTGAAGGGCCTAGAGAGCATAGAGTTGAGGGCGTATTGAGATCTTCGAGGATTGTGGCTTGCACGCCGTCAAATGGTAGACTCTGTATTGGTGTGTGCGTGGTGGTTTTAGGAAGTGATCTAGCGTAGGATCCTGCCGGAGGCGTATTGCTTTCGATAACTGGAACAAGAGATTTGCTGCAGGAAAAGGGTATTTTTGTCCGAATGGAAGCTGAGTGCAGGAAACAACAATCGAGACTTAGCAAGAGAGAGTAGCGTATATCGAGGACGATGCTGGATAGTTGATGATGATGGTGGTTGGTGTAAGTGATTGTATACTAGGGTGACGACGACGACCTGTGCCTGAGAGATGATGGCCAGAAACACACAAAATCAGAGCAGAGCGATGGACCAAACGTGATGTAAGTAAAAGCATCAAGAAATAGGAGGGTGAGAAGAGAATGGATTCGACGGGGAGGAAAGCGCCTCTCTCGTCTCTTGTGTGAGGAGGGTGATGGCACGGCCTTATTAAAGCGACAGCATATACCAGACGGACGGGGACTCCATTCTGTTGCGTCGATCCCACAAACCAAGCTCCATGCTTGACAGGGAGTCAACAGGGGGCTTGCTAAGACGTCTCTCCTCGTCCTTATCCACGAGGCAAAGCAGAGCAAGCTACGATACCCCAAAGCACTAGGACTTGTCAATCGGCTGATAGCTCCGCTCCCACGCCCACGCATGACTAGGGTGCCCTTTATGAAATGTCGCGTTTCGTCCTTGATCTTTGGTGACGGGCGCATGCCTTGTAAGCTCTCGGCTCATGCAGAGGAGCAAATTTTCACATCTCCCTAACCGACTTTCCTCACGAGAGCCGGCCGTCCGGCCGGTGGCTTGATACGGCAAAAGCAAAGAGAAGACAGGATGCATATCCATAATCGATACAACATGCACGGTTGGCAGCTGGTTCACCTTGCAGCCTGGATGGCATAGCGTCGTCCACTCTGGAGCCCACTGGGAGCCCACTGGGAGCCCACAGGAGCCCTTGGGAGCATGCGACATGCGGGCAATGACAGCTTACCAGGGTCGGCTGGAGGCCCTTGCGCGGCATCACAAGTCTACTACGTAGTAGCTGCCGCACCAGCCCCAGTCTTTCGGCGTCTCGAGTACAAGCGCGACGTCTAAACGGCGTTGTGCACAGACGGAATTCATGCAGCCGCGAGGGGTCCGTGGGCAGAGTTCGGACCCCATCTAAAAGATCCGAGCACCTCTCATCATGGGATTGTCACTTGCTGGCAGGACGAAGCAGCCGTTACCTGCGCGAGGGTGGGACTTGAAACGTGCAGACCCTTCATCGATCCGCTCGTAGCAGCACAGGATCGGAAAAGCTCGCGTCGTGAGAAGTCCCGAAACCAATCGTTGAGCCCGTTAGACTACCTACAGTAGACTGTCATCAGCGACGCTACCGGTAGCCCTTCCTCTTTCCGCTTCCATGGATCCCCTGGCCAGCAGGCACCGTTGAAGACTGACGAGACGGTAGTCGGCCATCTGTGACCGCGATGAGCACAAGCCGTACTTCAGATAGACAGGGGTGTACCCTTGCCGTCCTCCACAAAATTGACAAAAAGCTCATGAGGTGACTGGGCCGGGGCCTCTGCACGGGCATGCAGTGCTTTGACTTTATCCAGACTTGAACAATAGTGTTTATCACCCACGTTTAGACTCGTGGCAGCATGCGGAGAGCTGTCCAAACGTGTAGACAAAAAGAAAGCTGGCCAAGAGTAACCGTACTACAGACGCAAGACTTATGCAAATATACAACGGGATCTTGTGAGAACACCGCTAACAGCCCTACTGGGAGGCCTAACACGCGAGGCGTTTGTCCCAGAGGCGCCCAGCTCCCTGGCTATTATTCTTTTCTTACTACACTCCCACCAAATATGTTGAGTCAGGAGGATTTGCATCAGGCCCGCCTCCGGAGAGTGGAGATGGCCAACAGTTTGGTTCCGATGCGCAACTAAAACGTAGCCATCACCAAAACACACCCGATGGGTAGCTCTCGATCGGTTGCGTATAACTAGAAACAAGACACCATAGGCTTGGCGGTTGAATATGGGGGCGGGGAGCGGACCATGAATCTCCCCGTGAAGTCATCGTGAGTTTGTTGGTTTGGTTTTCACTGTTAAGAACGACTACAAACAACCTAAGCACAGCCCCAAGCTGAGCCTCGCGCTTGTTTGAATCGTAGGTTTGGCACCTATCAAACAAATGTGACGGAATCATTTTCTCTAAACTGTTAAGAAACATGAGCCACGGTGGTTGTTCACCATGCACCGGTACATGCCTACCTACGCAACATCATGGCAAGCCCCAAAGTTGTAGTCTCATCTTGTCGTCTCACCTGCGATGCTATTCGTATTACTTAATAAACCCGTTCTGATCCAGCAACTCAGAAATACAATATGCTGTGTCTAGTACGGCCTGTTCCGTTGCTTGTCCCATGTGTTGAAACGACGGCTTCGGCTCACAACTTGCCCGGACACAAAAGGCGGGATATACCCAAGGCTTGAACCAGCCCCGTTTCATCTATTCGGCTGGTTGGCAGCAAGTCAAAGAGTGTGGGCGGATACCGGGGAATGGGGCGCCCAGCGAGACCCATCTGAGGTCGGCCTCGGAAGGACATCAAAGCCGCCGATATATTGCAACGGGCCCAACCGCATGGTCCGTTCAGTCGCTGGACGAAGGTTTATTTATTGACCATGCCAACTCAGGTATTTAACTCGCGTGCTTCTTTTGGCTATCAATTCTTGGCTGTTAGAAGCGCCGCACGTATCTGAGAAAGAAAGACCACTGCACGTTGGACCGGCTTTCGGTGTAGGAGTCAGTCACTGGCAACCATGTGAGAATCAAGCATGATTTCTTCAGCCGGGATGGACAATGGGAGCAATCCCTTCATTTCCTGGCCGCAATGATTATGCACCGACGGGGTTTGGCAGCGCTGGAGTACCTTTCATTTGCTGTGGTATGTGCTTCATTGGTGAGGCATCAAAAGTCTGAGGTTTGAGCGAGGGATGGCTGCCCCTGGTATTGCCTAAGGACAACCACCAATAGAAGTGCTCTCAAGTGAATTTGATTGCATTCCTCAGATTTCCGCAAGAATGCCACGGACATCAGGTTGAGAGTTTCCTAAAGACAAATTCAATGTACAAGACAGAAATAAAATAATCATAATAATATAACAACGACGCTGTAATTTTTTCTTTGAAAACGATGATATCTTTAGGTTTCTTTTTGTTAGGTTCGCTAACGGCGTCGCAGGCTGGCAAAGAATCGTAGTAGATCTCAAAAGAGCCAATGGCGATCGATGACTGGGAAGGAGACACGTAATCTAACAGAAGCTAGGGTCTCATCACTCGTTGTGTCTCATCACAGCCCTTCGCTGATATCAATAAGGAGCATCCTTAGGTCCTCGGCGGTAGTCATTTGAGTCACGGAACCTCATGTGGCGAGCAGAACGGAAGGAGTAAAGAGAACAAAGACATTGAATACGTGATCACCTCCAGGTCGTACGAGGTGGACTGGTAGAAATGGCAGCCCATGACAGCCTGGCCTTATTATGCCACGGACATGGGCTGCAAATAAGCTGAGCGCAGGGTGACCAGAAGCGGTTCACAATCCGAAAAGAGTTTACGTTGAGACGAGAAGGAGGACCAACGTCATGTCCCATCATGGTGATTCACCTCGGATATCGCCAAGGTAAGTCCAGGCAAAGTAAGGCAAGGCAAGGCAAGGTATGGGATCAATTGTTGGGTTGTGTGTAAGCCAAAGTTAAGCAAATGGTTCGGACCCATCAAGTGCCCGCTGAGGCTGCAGCGGCCGGGCCCCGGAACTCGCGAACGGCCCGAGACCCACAACCTTGTCGAGGAGAGGTACCTGTACATGCTTGTAGGACTCGTGTCCTGCAGGAAATTGGAGAAGCTGCGCAATTGCGATGCCTTTCTGCCAGGCTGAACCGCCGTTCCCAATTCCTAATTTTGGAAGATTACGTCCTACGCCAATGAACACGTCGTCTGGAAAGCTGCATGGAAGGACTATATTCTGTCTGGCCTATACAGGCCAGGGATGATCGCTGAAGGAGAGAACGCGGCGCAAAGTTGCGCAGCCTGATTCTGTAGGCAACAAATCGGAGACATTCTGTTGACAATGCGCCGGCCGGCCATACTGCCATACCATGGTTGCCTGGAGAGAAGAGAGAGTGAGAGAGAGGCCTGAGAAGCCGCAGATGTGGCTGGATATTACCACAGATGTGTGGCTAGGGAGCATGCGACGATGTGACACTGCTGTTGTTGCGCATCATGGGATCGCGAAAGAAAGTGAACACATGTCAAATGACACCTTCTGGAAAACGATGACAAGCCAAGGCAAAAGAGATCGAATTGCCCCACTCACAAATATTGTTGCGAAGCAGAATGAATGGTATAATCAGATTCGTGCGCGCTCTTCCTGGGGCCAGCGTGGGTAAAATGAGATATTGATCGCATTCAAGACGGGTCTTCTTCCAAGCGATGGCATGGATGGTATTCTCCGCCCGCAACATTCCCGAGACCCCAAGTCCGCAAAGCGTCACCGGCCACCCTTTTTCTCCCCATGTGTCATCCCTTGGCCTGGCTGAGGCTCACAGCGTTGAATGTTTCGCAACCATAGAGGATGTACGTGATTGGCGCTGACACCTTTCCCGTAGGGCAATTCTAGGATCTACATGCCTGAACGAGGGTGCGATGCGCATGTACCAATACCTGCCACGCCTTTTGCCTATACTGGGCCTGACCTTAGGAGCGCTGCCCCTGGTCGTATTTCGCTTCCACATATCAATCAAACAACGTCTTGGCGAGCCATCATCATCGCGCGAGGACCTTTGCATTTAGTCCTCATCGCTGCGCTGGTCTGACACGCCAACCCTCCACCTCACATCGCTCATGGCCAGCAGCCCAACATCATCATGAGCGAAAAACGAGAGGTGGACAACGCCTCCTCGAGCTCGCACGACCCCGAGAAGTCCAAGCCGGACCAGGACCACATCGTGCACCACAGCGATGCCGTTGTGACCCCAGTGTATCTGAGGTCACCGAGGTCGAGCGGCGGCCAGAGAGGACCGCCAACTTCAAGGACTATCTTGTATGTGACTCCAGCTTGGTGACTTACACACCCGATCCACAAGGCTTACCAGCGCTGGCAGCGCGTCTTTTCCTATGCGAAGAAATGGGACTTTTTCGCCTACGCCGTTGGCGTCTTGGCCTCCATCGGCGCAGGCATCACCTTGCCTTTGATGAACGTCGTGTTCGGTATGGCTTCCTTTATCGCCACGCTTCTTTCTCGCTAACGACGCGCCCGTAGGCCAGTTCGTTGGCAACTTTAGTGATTTCACCACCCCGGAGCTCTTGAAGAATCTAAAAGGAGTTCCAGAAGACGTTGGATAAGTTGGCGTAAGTGTCGCGCGCATTCTTCTTAATCCGTGGACATGACGCTAACAGGCTGGGAAGACTCTACATGTTTGCTCTCTTCCTTGGCCGGTTAGGACTCAATTATATCAACAAGGTACGTCGAAAAGACAGCGTTTAACCCGAAAGACCTAACATCGATGCGCCCGTATAGTTTGCCTTTAGAATGATTGGCATCAGGCTGTCGTCTGCCATTCGACTTCACTACCTCGAGCATCTCCTGGCACAGAGCGTCCATGTCCTGGATTCGATGCCTCCGGGATACGCTACCAGCACCATCACATCAACCAGCAACACCTTGCAGTTGGGTATCTCCGAGAAGCTCGGAGTCTTCGTAGAGTATTCCGCCACGATCATTGCCGCCATCGTCATCGCCTTCACCTACAGCTGGGAGCTTACCTTGGTAACTTCCTCATGTATCTTCTTCATCGCCCTGTCAATTTCCATCTTACTGCCTTTGATCGTCAAGGGACACGCCGGCGTGTCAAAGGTGAGGACATCTTCGTCTGGACTATGCAAGATCACCTGTATTAATGATGTGACTTAGGCCGAAGCCAAGTCGTCAGCTATCGCGAGCGAGACTCTGGCTAGTATCCGAATCATCTCCGCTTGCGGCGCTGAATCTCGCGTTACGAACAAGTACGCCGCGCATGTCGAAGAGGCCGCGGTCTGGGCGCGTTTCATGTCGCCCTTCATGGCTATACAGTTTGGATTGGTGGTATGTACTATACCTACTGCATCTGATACTAATATCGAGCATGATACTAATCTTTCCAGTTCTTTGGCGCTTTCGGTGCCTTTGCCCTGGCGTTCTGGTACGGGGCTAAGATCTTCGTCGCCGGCAGGCTGGATAGCGTCGGTACAATTACTATGTAAGCCTGAAACCGAAAAGCCCGGAGGTACTTCCATTCACTAATTGTCACCAGTGTCTTGATGTCGGTTATGATGACCGTGTTCTCTCTAGAACGCACGTCCACCCCCTGTTGGCTGTTAGCAAGGCGATGGTAGCTGCTTGCCAATTTTTCACAGTTATCGATGCTCCTCTGCCGGACAAGGGCCACCTCAAGGAACCCGACGTCACGGCCACGGAAGATATCGTCTTGGAGAAGGTCACTTTTGCTTATCCCAGTCGACCTCATGTAAAGATCCTTGATGAGCTGGATCTCCGGCTCGAAGCTGGAAAGATTACTGCCATTGTTGGACCTTCAGGCTCTGGTAAGAGCACAGTCGTAGGTCTCATCGAGCGGTGGTACACCCTTCAGAAGCAATACGTGATCGAAAAAGCAGTTGAGGAGAAAAAGAAAAAGCCAAAGATGCCCTGGAGCAAGAAGAGTGACGAGGAAAGTGAAGAAGAAGAAGAGACTAAGAACGAGCCCGAAGAGACTGGTCCACCCATCAAGCTCAGTGGCAGTATTTCCACTTGCGGCCACTCTCTGAATGATATTGATTTGAAGTGGTGGCGTTCAGAGATCGGCCTTGTTCAACAGGAACCTTTCCTTTTCAACGACACTATCTATGCCAACGTGGCTTATGGTCTTGTCGGCTCGCAATGGGAGGATGAACCTGAAGAGAAGAAGAGGGAGTTGGTCAAGGAGGCCTGCAAGGAGAGTTTTGCCGATGAATTCATTGACAAACTTCCTACGGTTCGTAATGCCAAACGGTATCTTTGGTACGTTACTGACGAATAACTAGGGTTATGACACATTGGTTGGTGACAGCGGCGCCAAACTCTCCGGTGGACAGCGTCAGCGAATTGCTATCGCCCGATCGATTGTACGAAAGCCAAAGATTTTGATCCTCGATGAAGCAACAAGCGCAATTGACGTTCGCGGTGAGCGAATTGTGCAAGCTGCCCTGGACCGTGTTGCCAAGAACCGTACTACTATAACCATTGCCCACCGACTGTCCACCATTAAGAAGGCTGATAGGATTGTTGTCTTGAAGAAAGGAAAAGTCGTCGAGAGCGGCAACCATGAAAGTCTTATTGCTAAGGAAGGAGGTGTTTATGCAGCTCTTGTCGCAGCACAGGCCTTGTCACTGGGTGAGCCCAATGCCGCAGCTGATGAAAACATCGAGGAGAATGGCGAGCACGAAGATGCTCTAACACGGGAGAAGAGCCGGGCGATATCTGAGTTGGAAGCTGCAGCCGAAACCCAGGGACTGAAACAGCGAGGTCTCTTCAACAGTTTTGGGCGCCTCTTCTACGAGTCCAAGGATTACTGGTTTCTGATGGTGCTCACTGTATTCTTTGCTGCCTGCGCTGGTGCTGCTATCCCGATTCAAGCTTGGCTCTTCGCCAAGGTCATTGATCTTTTCAAGTACGCAGCACAACCCGAGAAGCTCCTAGACGAAGCCGAGTTTTGGGGTCTGATGTGGGCTATGCTCGCTATCGGCGTCGGCGTCGCCTACTTTGGCGCATTCTTCTTCTCAACCCAAATGGCTAGTCGGATTCGCGCCAGATATCAAAAGGTTTACTTCGATGCTATTCTACACCAAAAGATTTCTTTCTTCGATGACGAAGAACATTCGCACGGGACCATGACATCTCGGGCCAGCGGCGACCCGCAACAACTCGAGGAACTTATGGGCGCGAACATGGCAACCGTTTATGTTGCTATATTTAGTGTCAGTGGTGCTATCGCCATCGCCTTCGCCTTTGGATGGAAGTTGGCCTTGGTCGCTTGCTGCGTTGTCATGCCTATCAGCTTGGTCACCTCATTCTGGCGTTTCAGGTACGAGATTCAGTTTGAGAAGATGAACAACGAGGTTTTCGCGGAGAGTTCCAAGTTTGCTTCTGAATCCATCGGTGCATTCAGAACCGTCACAGCTTTGACGCTTGAAGGCCCTATCTGCAATCGGTTCGAGAAGCTGTGCCACGGACATGTTATCTCTGCCTACAAGAAGGCCAGATGGGTGAGCCTTTTCTTTGGCTTCTCTGACAGCGTAACCATGGCCTGCCAAGCGCTTATTTTCTTCTACGGTGGCCGTCTTCTGTTAAGTGGCGAGTACCAGCTTGTCAACTTCTTCGTTTGTTTCATGGCGGTTATGAACGCAGGTGAATCTGCCGGCCAAAGTCTGAGCTTCGGGCCAAATGCTGCACAGGCTACGGCTGCAGCCAACCGTATCCTTCAAATGAGAGAAACTCGCACCAGGGAGGGCCGAGAGGAGTCAGAGAACATCCCTGAGTCCGAAGGTGGCATGAAGATTGAGCTGGAGAATGTTCACTTCAAGTACCCTACTCGCGACGTGCCTGTCTTTAAGGGACTTAACTTGACTATCGAGAAGGGCCAATTTGCTGCCCTGGTTGGTGCGTCTGGTTGCGGCAAGACCAGTATCATCTCGTTATTAGAGAGGTAAGGCGGGTTCCGCACCTTATTCTTGAAAACCATGACTAACATTATTGCAGATTTTATGATCTTGACAAGGGACGAATCTTGTGCAACGGACGAGACATTAACGATGTGAACATTTACTCTTATCGCAAGAACCTCTCCCTGGTCGCTCAAGAACCAACCCTTTTCCAAGGTAAGTTGTCATCACAAGCAATCATTTGCATGCTCATTGCTGACGCATCGCTAGGCACTATCAAGGAGAACATACTACTGGGTGTCGACCCCGAAGCAATTACAGAAGAACAACTCCACCAAGTCTGCCGGGACGCATCCATCCATGATTTTATCATCTCGCTACCGGAAGGCTACAACACAAATATCGGCTCGCGTGGTGTATCACTATCCGGCGGTCAGAAGCAACGAATCGCCATCGCCCGCGCTCTGATCCGCAACCCCAACATCCTGCTTCTTGACGAGGCCACCAGCTCTCTCGATTCCGAGAGTGAGAGGCTCGTACAGGCCGCCTTTGAGCGTGCCGGTAAGGGCCGTACCATGGTCGTCGTCGCGCACAGGTTGGCGACGGTGCAGAACGCCGACGTCATCTTCGTCCTGGGCGATGGTCAGCTCCTGGAGCAAGGTAGCCATAATGAACTGCTCAAGAAGCGTGGAGTATACTGGCAAATGGTATGTGCACTTGTCCCGCACCTGGTTGATTTCACTTGGCTAACTATGTTAAACAGTGCCAAAGTCAAGCTCTTGACAGGTAAATGGCGTCTTATGAATAGGGAGATTATTTTTGAATGAATGGGACAATAATGTACTACGCGGCATCTTCACTCGGATTTGTTTGGGCGGGCAGTTTAAAAGCAGAACTGTAACGTATCTATCATCTAGTTGTAAGCGATACTACTCTATAAACATTAGTCATGAAAACTCCATTCCTTTGCTCTTAAACGTGACCCAGCCGCTATACATGAATGAGATTTGGGTTTATCGAGTTGTAATTATCCAGTTTATGAAGTGCTCTGCATCCCCACTGCGCATCTAGCTCTTGTACGATCTCCTTTGAGTGTGTCATGACGAAATCGTGACCACCTGGAAGGACCTTCCAGACGACATGATCCTTTCCACCGACGAGAGGGAGTGCAACGTCGGCGTAATCGTTGGCGTCGATGAGTTCATCGCTCCTGGCAAACAGGAATATGGTAGAGCCAGGCTTGCGTTGTGAAAGCTTCTCCCAGCTGCTATGCTGATCGACCAGCGGGGCGTGGCGGATGGATGACATGAAGGCAGAGACAAAACCACTGTGATTGGCAACCATCCAACGGACGTACATGAGCACGCGCTGTTCCAAAGGCGTGATGGGTTCGCCGTCCGCGGGATCGGCGATTTCAGCCTCTGCGAGCTTAACGTCGACGTCAGCCTCGGCAACGGCGCGCGCCTTCTTTGACTTGGCAATGGGCTGCTGCAGGCGGCGACCCGTAAGCTTGGAGAGAAGGACTTCGGGAACAAGGCCAGAGGTATAAATGTGGCGGGTAATGCCGAAGCTCTCGGGACGAATCAGGCCCGCCGGGGCGAGTAAGACGAGGGATGAGACAAGGTGTGGGAAGGCGTTGGCGAAGTGAACAGCGATGCCGCCACCAAGGAGTAGCCCACGAGACGGAAGGCATCGTTGCCAGTCCAGGCGATGGGGCTGGAGGCGAGGGCGAGTAGGGTTTGTGTCACATAGAGCCGAGGATCGTGAGGCAGATCACCCACACCGTCGGAGAAGCCACGACCGAAGAGGTCCTGTAAGCAGACATTGTCAGCACGATGGAAGCACCGGCGGATGGACAGGAGGGCTATCAACATACAAAGAGCATAACGCGGCAGCCACGTTTCACCAGAGCCTTTGCTATAGGCTCCAATGTCATAGACGACGTGCTGATGCCGTGAATGAAGAGGACTTTCTCGCCGTCCTCGGGGCCAAACTCGTACACGCGAATTGAGCCATACTGAACGCATGCTTGTTAGCTGGAGCACAATCCAAGCGGCAGAGATCCCAGAACCACCCGTGTCATGTGGGATCCAATAGACAGAAAGCCTTACCGGTGTCTCAACGTCTCTCGCGCCTGGGAACTTGTTACTCTCGATTAAGCGCTCAAGCTCATCCTTGGCGGCCCGAGACAGGGCCGTGTTCCGGGGCCAGGCAAGATGGCGGGACGTCGCGGCCATAGCGAGGCCTTTGCGAGAACGAGGAAAGACGCCGTGGCAATGGCCGTGGCCGTGACGACGAATGCCGTGGTTTGCGACACCGCGGGCGATGCGGACCATGTGTCCATAGCGTCGGCGTTGGCGGGGAGCTCGGAGAGCGGCCGTGGCGGTAGCGGAAATAACGTCTGAGTAGGGATCGCCTTGTGGGTTTCGTGAGGAAAGGAGAGTCGAGGGAGACCGCTTCGGGTTCGCAGAGGAGAGGAGAGGCGAGGGGGAGGCGCAGATGCAGCTTATGTTGACGGCTGGTCTTGGAGTGAGGCTGTCACATGCCAACTGGGCAGGCAGGCAGAGCAACCCTGTGACTTTGGGGGAGCAGATGGATGTTCAGGTACGTACAACGTCATCACTCGGAAGCTGTGCCTGCTCTAGTGGGGTGAGCTTTAGTGGGGTGGGGAGGACCATGGTTTGGGGGACGCACCCCTGTATTCTTTTGGAGTTTCACGAATTGCCGTAGCCCAGAGGACCGATACAGCACCTTGACTTGCACTTGAGTTCATGACATCTCAATGAATTCGAATGTTTTGCTGCAGAACTAAACAATTGGGTATCCAGGAAAATCAAACGTACAGCCCCGGTATCATGGACCGGTCTTACACTTGCCTGCGCAAGAAATGCCCCTCTACCGCTCAAATGCTAACCTAAGCCAACCGCCCACGCTGCTTGGCCCAGCTGCTTTATCAGATGGCATAGATTTTCCACCATGGGAGGCACCGAATCCGGCCCTCTGGCACTGTTCATGCGCAATATCTCCTCGGCAACCCCCATGCAGGCCCGTGGATCCTGTAACGACGCCTCTGCAGTCGCATCTCTCGTGGACGGCCCACGTATGACTGGCCGCCCCTGACCAGAATTTATGAAACTCTGCATAGAAGCCGTATCAGTTCCGTCAATGTAGATACGCCTAGGGTCGTATTGACCCTGTGGTGGTCGTTGCCTAGTGGCTCGTATCACCACGCCGTACGTCCATAAAGCAAGCGATGCATGGTGCACCGCAACCGCGTAGAAGTCCTTGAGATGTCCCGTCGGGAAGCATTTGGCATACCGTAGAACTTGACCTGCGTACCACACAGCTGCCCGAGCTTCAGCGCTCGCTGCCCACTGCTGCAGCACAGGATACACCCGTCGTGCCTGCGCCTCCCTTCTTTGCCCGCGAAGAGCTGTAGATCGTCCAGGGATACATGGAGATTCATCGAGAGAAGATTGAGAATAGTATGCTCTTGTGCCGTCATGTCTGGGAGTTCCGATACAATTGACTGGAAAGTTCCCAAGTCTCTGACGAGTTCGTCATGGCGTGAACTTAGGAGACTAGCTGCCGCACCTCCCGAATTGTTCGTGTAAGACCGCCACCGGCGAACCGCGCTAAGCTGTCGATACTCTAATATCAACGCCCAGTATCCATGGAGAAAGATGGATATGGAGAACTGCACGTCAAGGCGTGATTGGTTCTGCGTGAGAAGATGCATGTTGTCGAAGAGGTCTCCAATCGAGGGACATCTTTTAGCTTGCTTCGAGTTAAGATTGAGCCATATTCGTTTCCACTCTCCAGCTGACTTGGCAAACCACAGTTCTTTTGCCTCGGGAGCGGCAGCGTCAGCTCGGAATAGGACATCGACGTGTGTGTCAACGTCGTCATGGATGTCTGTGAGTCTCGCAGATAGCAATGAAAGACCAAACTGGACGCCGTTAGTTATACATAAATATCGGAATTGCACAAAACTATACCGTTTCCAATGTTCACGCTCACTCCATGCTCGCCATTTCCCTTCCAAAATAGGACCGTCATCCGAGTCGTTGACTGTAATGATATCGTAGGAAGATCGTTGGAATTTGCGGCGATAGCGCATCATCTATTTGGTGTGAGCGATCTATGAGACTAACAAAATTGAAGAGTCAAAACCAACCGTGACTGGTATTTGGAGATGACACTCCGCAATCTCCATCTTCCGCCGGTTTCCGCTCCACAGAGCTATGTCTTGTACTAGCACCAAGGACTGCACAAGACCGGAATCCTCTATAGCAGTATTCTTCTTTTCAAACTATAATAGAGTCAGTAGCTAGTCTATGCAAGGGTTTCCGAATTCCTCACTCTGTCTGGTATCGATACGCCTGTAGATAACGTGAGCTAAATTTTCCACAACAACATCGCATGTGTTCTTGAACTTACGGACAGCCTCTTGCAGAGCAAGTCCAAACTTGCGGAGAGTTGGGACTGGCATGAGAACAGCGCCAGCTGCTGCTGCCGTGGCAATCCATTCTGGCCACTGCGTATGAAGATGGAAAGTGGGAAAATGTATCCATTCTGATACCTGGCATGCATGGGATGCGAGGAATACGTGGACCATCATGTCCATGAGGTCAACGGTTGGAAACGATGATGAAACGCGGTCCAAAGTAGAATTTTGGCGGCAAGTTCCCAGGACAATAGCCAACACCTGATCTCGTGCAGACTGCTCCAACTTCTCTTTAACAACCCTTTCAAGGGGTAAGCACTTGCATGAAGTTGTGCGTTGGCAACATCGACTGATGGAAGAGGTAGATTTCCTTGCTCTCTATAGCCGCTGTCGTGGATTTTTGGATCCCATCGCCATGGCGAATTCGTCCATACCCTGACCAGACTCTGGCGCATTTGGGAGAGGTCAACAGGCTGTTCGGTCCCTGGACCAACGTCCTGCGCAGCAGGCACCATTTCAGTGAAGCCATCTATACTCCAATTGCCAAGAAGACCAAAATCCATGTCGGTTAAATCCATGTTGGCATTGTTGCCGAAGTCCAGCACAGCTAAGCCTTGAGACTCAAGGGACTTGGCTGGAGCCAATGGTTGTTCGTAGAGAACATCGCGCAGAAAATCGTGAAAGGCCGAGGTGTTTGCATCGACAGCAACATTGGGCCGTTCGAACGATGTGTTTTCCATGCCTATGTCACATGTTAGTCTCACCCACCGACGGAAACAGAGAATGTGCTGAGAAAACTGACCTTGCGCAATGGCCGTGTCAGGAGTAGTTACTTGACTCCCTGATGTCTTGGAGGCATAGGATTCGCATAGGAATCAGTGACAACACTGGAACCCCAGGTGTTTGGTGGCTCAGCCAGAGTGGATACAGATCTATCGTGAGACTCTGGAGAGGACGAGTCTGGGGAAGTGTGCGAATGTGTGGCGGAGGTAGAGGCGGGAGGGTTCGCAGGATGCTGAGGAAGATGCAGCGCGGTACTGGAGCCGGCCTCGGAGACACAAGGGAGGTTCCGGTTCACACAGCGTTTACAAGGCTTCGTGTCGTCACACTTGACACGGGCGGCGGCGCAGGACCGGCAGGCCTGCGAAACACGACCTGCAGCAGGAGACGATGCGAGACGTCTGCGCTTAGTGGGCGAATCATTCTCGTGGTTCGCGACGTGACGACGTAAAAGATCCTTGCGGGCGAAAGATTTCTGGCAGATTTCGCAACTAAAGCGGCGACCTAGCGTATGGGTCTGAACATGGCGCACCAGATGCTCGGGTCGCGAGTAAGAGCGGCCGCAGTCACGGCAGGCGTAGAGATTCTTGCCATTATGGCTGAGCTGCGAGTTGTTGGCAGCGGCCTGAGAGGACTCATCCGAGTTCATTGCGATGGACGCAGGAGGGTGAGAGTCGGCTTGGGCCGGGTAAACCGGAGCTTGTGGATCACGAGGCTCGGAGCTTGTAGTCGCAGCGTGGCCGGTGTGCGAAGTAGCAGCACCAACAGCAGGCGGAGCAGGATGGTATGTTTGCCCAGAAGCCGGACGAGGGGGCCAAGGATGTGGGAGAGGGACGGGCCGGTCATTGCCAAGAACGATCCGCTGGCAGCTCAAGGATGAGAATGTTCAAGAGATGGGCGGGTGCCAGTCGACGGCACCTTGCAGATGGCTGGCGGCATTCGAGAGAGGGAGAGAGCAACCCCGAGATAGGCTTGAGAAGTGGCTTTGGATCCAGAATGGTTATATCTGCGAGGCAGAAACAGAGAAAGGAATTGCTTTATGAGACTGCGCCAAGTAATGGGAGAAGGTGAAATATGAAGTTGAAATACACCAGGCCCAGGAGACTAGCGCACAGTGTCACGGATCAGATAACTAGGTAGTTAACAGAAGGGAAAAGAATGAAAAGCCAATTGATTGATGGATCTCAGGGCTGGCAGTTGGTGCGGCGCCCCTACCATCCACTGTAACCCAGGCCCCTGTACCGTCCTAGAACACCCCGACTACAGAGTACACTACACCACCTTAAGCTTCAACAGATACCCGCACCTCACTACCTAACTCAGGTACTAACCCCGCTATTGCATGGCCCTGTATCAAGCGATGGGTACGGTGATGAGTTTTTGCAGGCACTAGTGACGCGGTGTCGTTACGTATGCACACCTGGCTGTGAAATTTAGTGAGAGCCTCTTCCCCGTCCTATTTCATTCCTCTTCTCCTCTGTCACGCTCCTAAACCCATCTGAGCCTCTCCGCCGATCTGCCGCGACGAAGATATTGCACCAACGCTAGCGCTTTACCTGGCTGGCAATAGTCTCGTCGCAGACCCTTGTTGCAAGGCCGTTATGGAATGGGTTGGTTCCTTCACGATCCTGGGCCCGGGCCTGTCGTTTTCAGCTCCAGAAAGGCGCTCAAGGCTGTTTCTGATATTTTAGCATTGACACACACGTAAGCATCACAGACACCTCTCACGAACCTAACCCAGCACTAGAGATATCGTGGGAAAGAGAAACTTGTTGCTGCGAAACCGGTCAAGCGCCTGCTAGTGTCACTATGCCGGCCAGCCGCCCCAGCCAACGCCACGTCCCGACTTGAGCTTGAGCATCGTGCAAGCCATGACTAGGCCCAGGCCTTGTTTTTTTCTTTTTTCTTCTTCTCCTTTCTGTGCAGAGAACGTTACAGCTCTTCTTTTGTCAAACATGCTCGCTTCATCTGAAGGCTGTCAAGCAAGCTGCTTGCTCACGAGAGAGAACATCACGCCACCATCCAGCCATGAGGCGGGCCGTAGCGCACAGGAGGAGAAGGCCCGAAGACGGCGCATCACCTAGAGCAACATTTCCTTATCCATCGGGGAGTGGTCCGACGCCGGCCTCGTCATATAGGATGGCTTAGCCTTTACTTATAGAAATATGCTAATATATCGACGTCAGCCTCGACGTGGCGCCTCCTTTTCTCTTCTCGCTCGCCCGTTCCTTCTCCTAAAGGGGGTCATTGATTCCTCAAGGGGCAGAGATTGATCCTCCAGTCGTAGCTACTACAGGCTCTACGCAAGACGTATCCGTTGAGCACATTCACCGGTCATGTGAGACACGGGTCCAGGCAATGATAAGCGTGAGTAGACCAGCTACAGCAAATACCTCGGCATTATCTGCTACGGGGATATGAACTTGATCAAATCTGAGCTTAAGGGGTAAATCATTTCTGATCCTACGTGTTCTCAGGGGTAGGGGCAGGTCGGTTACTATAACGCAATCCCAGCATCGATGATGGCATTGGCCCCAGTAACAGTCTTTGACTTGACGAAACATAGAACTTGCTCGGCAACGTCTTCGACGGTGGGTAGACGATTTAGTCTTGTGCTTTGTCTTACTTCCTCCTGCTTCTCTCTGGAGAACTGAAGCCCCCAATCCTTTATAATGCCATGATGTCAACACAATGTTGGGGGTGTCCGGCATGAAAGTTCTTACCGTGAGTAGCAGACCTGGGGACACGCAATTCACACGAATCCTGGGGCCAGCAGCTACGGCGAGCCCTTTGATTAGGTGAATTTGCGCGGCCTTGGTGACGGAATATGCCTAGGCGACACAAGTCAGTCCAGTGGGAAATGAAAGCAGAATCCACTCTTGGGCGGCATCGGCAACTGATGGGGACATACCAGCGAGCTCCCGTGACCTTGACCCCGGCCAAAGACGCGGTAGTGACGAAGACCCCTTCTGTCTTGTCTAGATGGGGCTTTGAAGCATCCATTAAGAATAGATGAGACTTGACATTCATGTTGAAACATCGATCCCAGTCATCTTCAACAAGATTGTCCTTCAAATCGTTGATATTTCTCAGCCTAGTCCATCCAGCATTGGAGAAGACTACGTCAAGGCGTCCCATGGCAGAGACAGTATCATCCACCAACTTGGTCAGCTCTGCTCGTACCTCCATGTTGGCGCGGAGAGCAATGAAGTTGTTCTTGCTCTGCGGCAACGGGGAAATGCCGTGCAGCTCTTCCACCAGTTTCTCTGCTCTCTCTGGATTGGAGTTATAGTTCACCACAACCCGCATGCCGTTTTGGCTGAACAGGCGAGCCGTGGCAGCACCCACTCCAGCGCTCCCGCCGGTTACAAGAGCAACGAGCGGTGGTGAGGTGTTGAATTCCATCGTAATACCTGCAAAAGTTTCACTGCTTTACTGTTAGTGATTTGGTAGGCTTTCAGCTCAACTGACAGCTGGGTAACTCTTATCGCAGTGAATGGTTAGAATCGGGATGTCGGTGTCCCAACTCCGCACGACGGCCTCCTTGCTTGAAGTGGGGTCCTAGGATGTCTCAGTCTGGTCACATAACGGCACATCGTGATTCGAGCTATGGAACATGCTGTATATATCTCTAACATCAAGCCTGCAGCCCAAGGATGCCAGACCTCTCACCTATGCGCCCTAGGACTATAAGATTGCACCCGGCCAGCCCCGTGTCTAGTTATTTTTCATACAGTATACAGCAGGCTGTATTCTAGAAGACGTGAATTGGCATTGGGGGTATACAATATGCTGCCCTGGCCAATCCAGTGAAAAATTAGACAGTGTGAGCTGCGTTGGATCATGGCCACGAGGCAGCTACTTGCGAAAAAGCAAAATGTTCTACTTATGCATGTTAGTTGAGACATTCGCCTGTGACAGATAATACTGCATGTCTGACTACACACAGAGCTTGTGATAGACCCGAGTCCAATTTACCGTAATCCCTCACAGTCCGATGGTCATTCTTATTGTCATGACTCTTATTTACATGCGATTTACTACCTTCCCCCACTTCCCGAAGCCCTATGACATTCTCGACGGCTGAACATAGTATGGCCAAGATGTCGGGAACAATCTCGAGCTAGTTTCAGCCACGTATTTTGTGAGAACTTTGTCTCTCCGTTCGTTTGCAAACAGAAAATGACGTTCGTAGTCGGCCATGTGGTGTAGTAAGATATCGGCCGTACAGGGCGAGCGCGTCCTTCGCTTAGGGGTTAAAATATGCAGCTTTGGAAGTAGAAATTTTAGATTTGGAACAACTGGATAAGCTGAGTTCAACGCGGACTTGATCATAACCTCTTTCCTCGTTGCAATACTCTCATACTTGTTACTATTGTTTGACAAAGGCCACTAGCCATGACTGCCAACAGGCGTCCAGATCGTGATGAGAATGGGGTGGATCCTCAAGAGGCCCATCCGGATATAAAGCCGTTGAAGATTGTAATCATTGGAGCCGGAATTGGTGGGCTCAGCGCTGCCATTGCACTGAGGCGTGTAGGACACGACGTCACTGTGAGTGGCCTATTTCCCCATGAATATGTTCGCAGGCTCATGTGAATGAGCAGCTCTACGAGCAGTCGAGATTAGCTGGTGAAATTGGTGCTGCGGTTCATCTAGCACCCAATTCAAACGGTATCATTCGACGTTGGGGCCTCCGTGCTGAGAATTTTGGTGCAAATTCGATGAACCGAATCAAAGAGATACACCAAAGTGGTCGCATAATCAAGGACATTGATTTGACTTACGCCAATACCTTGTGGCAGCATCCCTGGCAGCTAGTTCACCGTGCATCGCTACACAGCGCTCTTAGGATTTTAGCAACAGAAGAGACAGATGAATATGGCCCACCTGCGAAGCTTCACACTTCCAGTAGGGTAGTCAACATAGATCCGGCCAAGGGCGCAATAACATTAGCGGACGAGAGTGTCATACAGGCTGATGTGTTAATAGGAGCAGATGGTGTCTATGTAAGCATAGCTGTTCTCTCCTTCGACAGTATTCTAACAGACACAAATAGTCTCGCTGTCGTGATGCTGTTATGCCCAACAGTCCTAAGCCTTTTAGCTCGGGAAAGGCTGCCTTTAGGTTCTTAATACCGACACAGCTTGCGAGGAAGACCCTGAGACTATGCATATTGAAGCAAAAGACACCATGTGCATGTGGAATGGCGATGACAGACGTATTGTCATGTATCCTTGCAACCAGAATGAAATGCTCAACTTTGTTTGCATCCATCCCGATTCTGAATCTCACGCAAATGCAAACGATGGTACGTAGCTTGAACCTCAACGAAGGCAGATAACTCAACTTGACAGAATGGAACAAAACTGCATCATTGGAGCACATCCTGCACGTCTTCAGAGACTTCGAACCTGCACTTCTGCAGCTAATTCGAAAAGCGGACCCGGCAGTAGTCAAGGTCTGGCAGCTGCTTGACATGGAGAAGATGCCGAGCTGGACAACGGGAAAGCTAGTACTGATTGGTGATGCGGCTCATCCATTCACGCCTTGTGAGTTTCAGTCCAGACATTATGCTCATTGGCTGACCACCTAAAAGACCAAGGGCAGGGTGCCGGACAGGCAATCGAAGACAGCGTTGCGTTGGCTACAGTTTTACCCATGGGTACCACCCTAGAACAAATATCCGAGCGTCTCAGACTGTACCAGGAGATCAGAGCAGATAGAGCACACAAGATACAAGACTATTCGCGCCAAGCAGGAGGAACTGCATTGAGGAAAGCCTCAAATCGATAGTAAGATCCATTACGCAAATGGACAAGTACCACAATACTGACAAATGAAAGTGATGGTCTATACCAGCTTTAATTTTGGACATGACGAGTATGATCATGCAACAAATGTGTTTAGAAGATGGCTCTGGGCTCGAGAGGGAGAAGTGTCCTGGCGAATGCCCATGCCTCTTTGGCCAAGCTTAGCTTCCAATCTTGACTGTCCACCCCATGGCAAGTTTGTAACCGCTGAGCTGAGATTCAAAACTTCAAGAACATACCTGGAAACACTGTTTCCCGCGGCGGGATTCAAATTCAGGGCGGCACCAACGGTCTGCCAAGCAAGCTTCACCGTCACCACACTGAGTGACTTGCCATGGCTGGCAGGCAGGAGCTATAGCCGCTTTGGATTGTACATTCATGGTGTGCAATATGCCAAAAAGAATGGAAATACCATAACTAGGACGTATCTACCAGTGGTTCTGGATAACCTGGCGGATACTTATACCCCAGGAAGAACGGATGTGGGAGCACCAAGACTATTTTGCGAACTGGATATCGCTGCAGGAGCCATATCATACCAGGTCAAAGGATCATGGACAGGCAAGACCTTGTTTGAAATGGTAATGAACGACCTTAAGCAGGGAAAGCTCTGTGACAACGGTGTCGGATCGAACACTGTCGAAGATGACATTCTAACATATCGTCACGTGCCGGCTGTCGGTAAGCCAGGAGTGGATGCAGAATACCCGGTTCACATCTCAGCGGGACAAGACATCAAAGTCACGAAAGTTCGAAGAACAAAGAGAGCTAGTATAAAGTTCAACGCCGGTGATCAGAAGTGCCTCACATCACTTCTTCATGTCGCTACTGTCATGGCCCAGGTTCCCATCTTTTCGATCGAGAGTGCGCAGGTGACTGAAGGCTATGGCGATCCGATGGGCGAGTGTCACCGAATAGAGTAATGCGTTACGGATTTATTTTGGTTGGGGAAAAACTCGGCAGTTACCAGTTCTTTGAAGCTTTTCATGTGATAGCTGAATAACTTATAGACCAGATGTCGTGGTGTTGAAAGCGGTTGTTGTGTGTAAGTGAAAGTGACCAATGAGGTTCATTGAGGCGAGGTGGAGCACCTTGGTGGGGACGATGCTGATAAAGCGTGGGGACTTTGTCCTAGTTTGTCACACACCGCCCGCTGATAAGCCTGGGAGCTCCAGTATAGCGCTGAGCGCCTTGAGCACATGGCTTGATCGCGTGTCTCGACCTTGTCCCGCCGAACCCTGGAATATTCCATCTTGCCCTTTCGTGCAGGCAGCAGAATATTTTTTCGAGGTCGACTATCTGCACTCGCCTCTTGCTCCTGTGCTCCAGGCCTCGTTTGCCTTTCACTATGTCTTGAAAGCTTCCTACGCGAGTCGGCGCACCTTGATAGCGGCGTCATAAGGATTTAGGACATCGACTGATCCCCACGTCAACCCCCGGCAATTCCATCACCAGCCCATCATTAGGAACCCAGCGTTGAACTCTTCAACTTCCGCATCAGTACGGATTATTCTCGCCTCAGACGGCAAGTCAATATTGTTCCAAACCTCACGTTTCATTCGCCTGGCCGTTGGCGGACTCTTTTGCTGGATCTCTTCGAGCCGAATGTCCTAGAATGTCTAGCCCTCCGAGAGGATCAGGCCTGGACGGCGACGACGCCCTCGACACCCAGTCCGATAGCTCATACTTGGGGAGCGAAACGTCCCAGCACCGCGAGTCCAGTGTTTGTCGATGGCGAACCACCGAGTTTCACGACCAGGAGTGCTCACGCTTCTTCGACTGTCCGAGCCATCAGGTCGAGCGGAGACTATCCATCGACGGAAACGATGCCGAGAGCAATGACGATACCGAGGCTGTCTCCCGCGGGCTCTCTATACTCAACGTCTCGACAGAGCAGCATGACGGACCTTCAGTAGGACCTGCTGAGCGGTCGCACGATCCTCGCCTAGACGCACCATTACCTCCCCCACCATCTGCTTCAACCGCGCCAGCTTCGACATCGCCACACGATGAACCGCAATCAGGCGCATCTTTAGCAGAAGCTAGTACACGACAACTACCTCATTCGCCGAACAACGGTCGAACCGAAGCCTCGGATGATAGCGTCGACAACCGGCCAGAGCCTCCTGCCGACTCGACTGAAACCCTGACTGGAGTCGAGAACCCCACGGAAGTGAGCTTCCACATGCCGCCTCGGCCCCGCCAGAGCATCCGAGAAACGAAGGGTCTTACTTCGTGACACAAAGCCGCGAGGAGAGCTATCCTTCCTCTCCTGTTGGCCAAACAATCCACCAGGGTCCTCCGAGCTTGGGGCCAGAGTCCAGGCGGGCTTCAGAATTTATACTCCCGCGATGGCAGCCCGACGCCGAGGTCACCTACTGCCCCATATGCCACAGCCAGTTCAACATTTTTGTGCGCAAGCACCATTTGCAGGTTCGTATATTCCCTCGCCAGTCCTGCCCGTATACGCTGCTAACCTTTCCTAGAAAATGTGGGAGGGTAGTGTGCAATGCCTGCTCACCACATCGAATCATCATTCCTCACCAGTACATCGTACGGCCGCCAGGCTCGGAAATACCTCTACCACAAAGCCTACTCATCGACGGTCTCGGGGAGGCTACTTCGATGTCAACGGGTTGTCGGGAGGTGAGCGTGTTCGGCTATGCAATCCTTGCGTTCCTGATCCGAACATCGCCCCCTCACAGCCCGGTGCCTCCCCAAGTACCCTCACCACGTTCTGCTCACCACCGTTCACGTAGCAGTTTGAGCAGTGCATATGGGCCTGTTCCGAGTTCTAATCGCTATAGCGCTGTTATTCCTCCGAGTTCTGGGTATGAGCACTATCGATACTATTCCCCGCGGACACGTAGCATCACAATGGTAAGTTGATATACGCACAATATATTGCATGATCCTAACAACCCTAGGCTGGTGGTCCATCTCGTCAACCTCGGAACGACGCTTATCCGTCAACCTTCGACCGGATCATGGCAGGCGGGTCGTCGACCTCAGCATCAACCTCATATCCTACGCGCGTTAATTCTTTAGGAAGCGACGCTGCATCATCTCGTCAAAGGATGCTGCCACCTACACCCCAAATTGCAGAGGAGGATGAATGTCCTATCTGCCACCGCGAATTGCCCTCCAGGAGCCTCCCCAACTTTGAAGCGGCTAGAGAAGCCCATATCAACACATGTATCCAAACACACAGTGCGTATGGCAGTCCTCGTGGTGAGGCAGGCGAGGGATGCCGGTCCCACCGCCACGTAGGACAGGTATGTACGCCTATTCGGCGACGGAGAAGGACTGCATAGACGACGCGGAATGCACTATTTGTCTAGAGGAGTTCACGCCCAAGGTCCGGATGGCGAGGCTCGAGTGTCTTTGTCGGTTTCATTACTCATGCATATCAGCGTGGTTTGTGAACCACCCGGGAAGATGTCCGGTTCATCAGCATGACGGGTTTGGGTACTAGCATGGAGCATGTCTTGGGTTTGACTTATGTGACTATCGTCTCCTATTTTCTGATGATACCGATTTTGGAGCGACATGGTGTTTTGTGGCCTTAGCATGATGGAGTTGTGGGTGTTCAGGCTATCAGGTTTGATGCGTGATGGTTGTTGCGAAATCCCTTCTCACTTTGCGGTGTGTGAATCCGGAATTTTTGCCGAAATAGTTTTTGCCGGCACAGCTCGGATGGAGTGACTGAATAGAAGATGTTATTTGGGCTATCTTGATATTGTCTCCACCGTGAGCATGCTACTACCTTAATCACAAGCATACGGCGTTGAACTTATCGGCTATATCTGTTTATGGCACACAAACGAGCCACACTCAGGTTTTCGGAAAGGCCGGGAACGCGGACCATCCGTATGGCCTAAACTGAGGGTATCAAGCTTACTAGGCGTACGGTTACATGCGCCAACTTCGGCGTTATAATTGCTAGAAGGGTTTAAGGTCCAAATTGGGAAGCATTTCCCGAGCATGGTGGTTTACCTTGCATACCAGAGTGACAATTGCACACGAACCCCCAAACATTGGGTCTCTGTCAGAAGACCAGATAGGTGCAATTGGACAATGGGGGCTGTTTGATTTTCTCCAATGTTGCGACTCTCTGAGCATGGGTTGTTCTGCAGCAAGGTTTATTTAATAGCTGAATTTCAAAGACTAGCCAATCGAGTACCGTCGACACGTTATATTCATACAAAACAGCCGCCGCCAGACCCCTGAACGACGGTCAGCCTTAATATATGCATGGGCTGCGTAGGGCTGAGATGCTCCATATATTCAATTGTTCATAGCTAGCTGATGTCATTTGTTGTTTCGTGTATGCACCTCCGGGCACCACATCATCTCGTAGAATGTAAAACCATGGTGCTATAAAAGCCACTGCCAACTCAGTTGCCAACTTGGAAGCAATGTGCGAATCTCGTCAGTTACGGGGCTTACTTGCTAAGTTGCCTCAAGAGGATCCATAGGTACCAGTGCTGTGATGGTTGGTATTCCTGGCCGTAGCAAGGGTGTACTACCTGTCGTGGGAGGAGGGTGAAATGTGGTGCGTATCATCGCTCAATTCCGTTTCTTCTTCATACACTTACAACAGGAAGATGAAACAAAGCCCGTTTGTTTGCGGTGCACCAAGGGTGGCTTTGAGTGTCTTGGTTATGCGCGGCTCCGTCTGTGGCATCACACATCCACAGCGCCATTTCCTGACCGCGGCGGAGTCACAGTCCATGAGGGCCAGCAAACGCGAGCAAGAGCGCTCAAGTCTCCGCCCCTGAGCTGAGCCTTATAGCTTTCCAAGGAGACATCTGTTTCGCTTTCATGTTCTCGAACTTCGTATGGCGAGCATACGGGACACCCTGGCTGGATCACGCAGCAGGTGGGAAACTAGGAGAACTCGCGCTCAATACCGCCAGAGCACTTTCGCAGGCAAATTTTGGGCAATCAAACCTTAAGCCCGATATTGAGCTACAAGGGGCTATTCTCTATGGAAAATGCCTTCGGTCATTGGCGTTGCAGCTCGAAGACCACACGACCAATACCGGGCAAGACTTGCTGATACCTATTCTGCTAATGATGATGCATGCTGTGAGTACATTATTCGAGTATTAGCTTTCTTGGGTTTAGAATGACACGCATTAGGCATCACAGAAAGATCAACGTGGTGCAGTTTTCCACCTAAGAGGAGTTGCGAGGCTCTTACAAATCTGTGGTCCGGAGGCTTTCCAGAAACAGCCCTTATTAAATGCTTATGAAGCATCCCGGGCCACATTGGTGAGTCAGCTGTGATAACAGTCGCTAGATTTATTTACTGATGGTCATTAGCTTGTCGCTGGCCTTGTTGCTAAACAACGGCTCTTTCTAGAACAGGAGCGTTGGCGAACAGCACCATGGGCCTTGAACCCAACGTCCAAGTCTGACCAGAGCCGACTCTTGGACGTCCTCGTGGTAATTCCTGGAATATTGGAAGATCATGCAGCAGTGAGTGCGTGTGATTCTCCAGTAACTACATGCAAGATGTTGCTGCAACGAGTCGAGAAGCAACTCGTCCTACTTTACAAATGGCGATGGCAATGGCAAGCTCAATGGGGCCATCAAGTCGACACTGACACATCCAGAACGCAACAGTTAAACGGAAAGACTGCAGAGAGTCTTGGGTCCATGGGAGTGTCTCGACAATCCCATCGACTACGATTCAGCCGCTTTTCAGCTGCAACTGATATAATGCTCTACAACGCCACGTTGATGTGGCTCATTGCCCTCCTTTGGAAGATAGATTGTATTGGTACGGGCAGACGTGTCGAGGCTTGTGCAGCTGCTGCACTGCCTAAAGAACGCCTAGAACAGCACACGTCGTTCAGCCCCTTACGCCGACCTGGTGCTGCGATCACAGTCCATGACCCTGCCATGGAGATCTGCCGCGCGTTTGAGTGGATTTCACGGCACCACAGCCGAAGTAAGGAGGCAACGTTCCTTTACCTGTTTCCCGTGGGTATGGCAATGAGTGTGCTTGATAAGGAGTCGGATGGCAACGTGTGGGCTACGGAGCTATTGGATGCAAGCCCAGTGACTGCAAACTATGCCAAGGGCGAAAACCCTGGTGGTTTTGGCTTCTATCTTACGCCTCAGTCGCTGCATCCCGAGACCGTATTGCCTGAAGTACAATTGTTCCTGGCAAAAGAAACCATAAGTTCATAATCGGATCCAAAAGGCCAGGATTCCTTGGGAGGACTATGAGCATTAGTAATTAATGAAAGGATATTTATTAGATATTTTGGCCGTTGTATCGCGTATATAGTTGTGAAGAGGAGCGAGCATAAGGGGATGGATCAAAATAGTATTTCACTAGTATACACTGCTACCTAATCATCACACCACTTTTAAAACGCCATTGCCAAATGTTCATCCAGACTTTGAAGAATGATCGAAGGAGAAAAAGTCAGGTGGGCTCAACCCACTAAAAGCCTTCTCCTTCTCGCCTTTCTTGTGAATAACAGTGGTCTTTGAGTTTTTCTGCCATCGCCAGTTAGTTGATCGGTTATCCAGTGACAGAAAAATACCTACATCATCGGAGGATTGAGATTTACTGTTTGAATTGGTTTTGTTTCTTTCAGAAGCCTGTCTCGCTCGGTTGTCTTGGCCTCTCAGTCATTAGCAGCGCTCCTTTTCAGGAACTATAGACTCACCTGATGGGTCCATATCGATTATAAGTAACTTTGTTGCAAACGATGCCTACTGCTTTCTCAATGGCAGCTATCTCTAGCGTTGATGAAGAATTCAAGGATAGTCTATTGCTCTATGTTATCGAAAGTTCCTTTAATCTTTAACAAGCCTCGCCTTATATATTGTTTCCTCGACCACTGAAACAGCCTCCGAGGAGAATCTGTCCGGCAACCCATTCCAAATTCTTCGTGTTCAGATCGTGATAGCTGAGCTGCAATACACAACTTGTGTCCATGTTTGGATAATAACCACGAAGCTCAGAGCGTGACGAGGTCTAGTTAGGAGGCATTCCAAATCACATCGCAGCCTTGCGACTTCAAAGTTACCCACTTCATGGTTATGGCATTTAGACCTACACGAACGGTGAATCCCGAATCCACACGAGAGCCATGATGCGAGATCGCCGAGTCGTCAGGCCTCGGTTGCTCGCAATATTTGTCAATTGGCTGATTGGGCTTGCCTATAACTCAGCCACACATACTGCGCCCGTCTAAGTCATCAGCAACTGACATAAGGGTCGCCGGATACGGGATCGACGGGCAGTGGGGGCCGATTTGTTCAGCTAGAAATGGAGCCAAAATTCAGCTGTGAGCTGACTGTATCCTGCCCTCAACATATGCAAAGACGCCCGTTAGAGCCGTGTTTAGATACTTCGAAGGTAGAGTATGATGGCTCGCCTTGATTGCCTGGATCGTGCCAGACTTGAGGTTCATCTAATTAGAGCGAGCTAGGAAAGAAGCTGTAACCACGACAGC
Source organism: Albifimbria verrucaria (assembly GCA_020081605.1). Classification (NCBI taxonomy): domain Eukaryota; kingdom Fungi; phylum Ascomycota; class Sordariomycetes; order Hypocreales; family Stachybotryaceae; genus Albifimbria; species Albifimbria verrucaria. The sequence continues at coordinate 2,056,320 of JAHREC010000049.1, forward strand.
TTGCAATTCTACTGGTAGAAATACCAAGGGCAAGGCCTCTTCCAAGGGGTTACAAAGTGACTACAGTGGGATACAAAAAGTTTCGCCTACCTCGGATTTCCATTCAGCCAAAGGGCTTCATGTATAAGAAGTTATGATAAATATATATATATATATTTATTTATTATCATATTATTACAAGTTTATTATATTTTTAGTCGTTTATTGTTAGGTATTTAGTTGATTTTCTATCGTGATGTCTGCGCTAGATATGCAGAATTTCTGCCTTCCCACTGTATCATACTATATTCGGTCAATACCGCTGTTCTTGGTCTGGCCCGTGGCTGGTGCTATCTGTTACCAAGTCTGTAAAACGCTCCTTTAGCCAGAGCCTTGGGAATTTTGCGGTTGAGTGCTTGTGGATGCCCTAACATGCTGAGCGTTGGGTAATCTGATTCTTGTGAAAAAGCGTAACATCGTCTCGGGTGATCCATGAGCGGATGAATCTAAGACATAAATGCGGAATGGATTTAACGGTTGCATCCTTGCTACCCGGCTACCCCATATGGTATTTCGTTGAGGTTGCCTTAATAATGGTGCGTACTACAGGTAGTAAATTAGTAGGTACTGACCAAGACAGTGGGGTTGGGCTAGTTAGGTAGGTACCTAAACCAAGAGAATAAATGCCTTAAACCCACTAAGGAGGTCGATAGTAGTGGCCAAAGTCGTTTAATCGCACCTGTGATGTAAACAAAGCAGCCAATGCTAACCTGTTTTGACGCTTGACATTTCACTCATGGTCATATACTCGGCAAGCTGTGTAGTCTTGGGGCCGGGGATGACTCCGGTTGGTGGAGCCTTTGATAAGAAGAGTACTCCGTATGGCCACAGATTTTATTCTACCTGTTGAGAAGTGCGACAATCGCAGTCACATCTTCAGCTTCGGCTTCAACCCTTCGCTAAAACAAAAATAAAAATAAATAAAAATAAGAATAAAAAAACCCCGATTATTCCCAAACTTTCTAAGTATATGGTTCCAGAAGTTCAATACCTATAGGGGATCACCCCTTGCTTGTTGGAGTTATTGCCATTTCTTTCCCACTTGTATGCCAGGTTCATCGGAAAATACAGCACAACACACACACACATAACGTAGCAGATCAATCATCTTGCATGCAGTGGGGATGGTCTAGCGCACCCTCGCCAATGATTGCACTGCTCTTCCCAAAATCAAGGGTCCATGTTAGCGCCCTCCCCGCTAGTTGTGCGTGTACGGATTTCGGTCTAGACCACATCAGAATGGGCATCCTGCACCTCTCAAAACATCCATTCGCCACGGCGCCTTTCCAAATGCCTTCATAACCTTCTATCCGCCTCGCTTCCCTGTCGCTATGAGGTTGTTCTCTTGCGGCTCCTCTCCTCTCCTCTCCTGAGCGTCTCGAGGCCTGGTCTTGCTTAGAGCAAGGCTCTGAATGGTCATGGGCAACCCTGTCTCCGAGGCTGCCCGGGAGAGGGAAGCCTTCCGATTTGCCTCGTATTTGTAAGTGCCTCATGTTTTCGTTCGTTAGACAATACCTTACTATCGTGCGTATCTCTGGATTCGTGAAGCTAGTTGGCGCCTTGTATATAGCACTTTATGTATCCTCGGTATCGCTTACTGACCGCGTCAAACTCCATCTCCAGATATAACAGAGCGGATGGTGCTGCCTCATCTCCTGGGCCTGTTTCGCCTCAAGCCAAAGACAACCTTTCCAGCCTTTCCGTCCTTGACCCATGTCTTAATGCATTCGCCCAGCTTGGGTCTTTTCGACTGAATGCTGCGCGATGCCTCGTTTCCATTTTTGACCGAGAATACCAATACGTTGTTGCGGATTCGACTTCACGGGCAGTCGAGGCTACCGATATTTCAGGCAAAAATGATACGTGCCTTCAGGGAGCAGTTGTTTCAAGGCCTACCGGCGCATGCGAACATGTATTATCCCTTCATACCAACGTGCCGGACTCGTCTGGAGCCGCAAATCCCTCCTCCAACCCACAAGCCATTTCCGGGACCTTACCCATCACCATAGTGCCTGACCTTCAGGGCGATGATCGTTTCCGCGGTCACGAGAAGATTCATTGCGAGCCATCTAATCGCTTCTACACTGGGGTTCCCATACGATCACCTCGTGGCGTCAACATCGGTGTGTATTGTGTCACTGACGACAAGCCACGCGACGGCTTGGAGGATGAGCAGATACAATTCCTTCGGAGCATATCGCAAACCATTACTGGATACTTTGAATCAAGAAGAATGAACGAGAATTACGGGCTGACGGAACGTATGGTACGTGGGATTGGGAGCTTCTTTGAAGGAAAAACCGCCATGTCCACTACTATGATAGGCTCAAACACAGCGACTGGAGACGCCATCACCGCACCGCAGCAATACAAGCATGAAGCCCATCTTGAAGGCGAGACACAGCCAAACTTGGCATCTGCCCATGCAAGTTCATGGTTTAATATGACGACTCCTCAGCAGGCGTCGGTTCAGAGGCAGGACGCTGATGAGCAATCAATTCAGCCGCCTGACGTTAGCGCGATGATGCAAATTGACAACAGTCACTCAGTCTCTGCCAAAACATCAACAGTAACTCCTTTAACGCGGTCTGGTGCTTCAATGCTTGGTACTGCCACTGGATCTCTTGATGAAGATCCCCGTGACCTTCAGGTAAAGGCCATTTTTGAACGAGCTGCGAACATCATTAGAGAGTCGATCGGTGTTGAAGGCGTGATATTCCTGGATGCAAGCGTGGGCATGTTTGGAGGATTGATACCCAGCCATCAAAGAGATTCCAACAGCACGAGTAGTTTGGATACAGACGAGTCGAGCCCTGATGAGGCCTCACCTGAAAGATCTACGAAAGAACTAAACTGTGGGCTTCTGGGGCACTCCATAGTCATTGGAGAAGGTGTCGGAGAGGAGAAGATGGACCCTCTTCGGTTTGTCTTACAAGAGAAGGTTTTGCAAACATTGCTTCGCCGATATCCCATGGGCAAGATCTTTAACTTTGACAGAGATTTTTTGTTACAGTCGGGCGATTCCGAAGAGGACAAAGGCTCTATTCCCGGCTTGCAAGATACGGAGCGTCATACAGGGCGGTACCGACCCAAGCATAGAGACCGACAGCCCCTCTAAACGAAGGCGAAACCATGTCAGCAGCAATCCCAGGAGCCCGAAGTGTAGCCCTGGTTCCGCTCTGGGACTCGCACCGAGAGAGGTGGTTTGCAGGTGCGCTTGCGTGGACTCGGGCACCTGCTCGTTTTTTCACGGCAGAGAGTGAACTCACCTATCTCCGGGCATTCGGCATGACAATCATGACCGAAGTTGCCCGGATTGATGCTATGCACGCCGAAAAAATCAAGTCAAACTTGCTAGGGTCACTCAGCCATGAATTGAGGTCACCGCTGCATGGTATTGCAGCCTCTGTTGAGCTAATGCAGGATACTGATCTCGATACTCTACAAGGAGATATTCTACATGCTATGGAATCTTGCTCTCGTACTCTCCTCGATGTCATTGACCATCTGCTGGATTATAGCAATATCAGCAAGATGGTACGACTTAGTAAATCACGAGATAAGAACGCACGCCATAACCGTGGCAATGTTGATGAAAAGCATCAGGCATTCGAGTCATTACTCACTCCGATAGTCTCTAATGTGGAGCTTGATGGCCTGGTTGAAGAGACTGCGGAAAGCGTATTCGCCGGCTATAATCATCAGAAGATACCCATCGCACAACTTATGCAGAGAGGTAGCCTTGTGCGTGAGGATATCAACACCTTTCAGCGTCTTGAGCCACTCCAAGCTGCCGAGTCATTTGGACATCTACTAGAGGGAGCTGGGGGATGCAACATACCCCTAGTCCAATCGATGTTTATTTGGACATAGACCCCAAGCATCTTGGTTCCGTCACACACGGCCTGGTGCTTTGCGCCGCATTATGATGAACATTCTTGGGAATTCTCTCAAGTATACAAAGAGCGGCTACATCATTTTGAGCCTAAGACAGGAACAAATGCCTGGAAAGAACAACTCCTGACGAACAAACTTGAAGCTTACAGTCACTGATACAGGAAGAGGCATGTCTGAGGAGTTTCTGCAAAATCGACTATATCTCCCTTTTGCTCAAGAGGACGCTTTATTTCCGGGAACGGGCCTTGGGCTTAGCATTGTTCATCAGCTCACAAAAACCATCGGAGGTACAATTCAAGTACAGAGTAAAGTTGGACGCGGGACCAGTATTTGTGTGACACTGCCACTTCCCTCTTCACCACCTCTACCATCACAGCAGTCCACGTTCACTAAAAATGTCGAACTCTTAAAAATCTGCGGATTAGACTTCGTGGCCTCAAGGAAAGCAACACTGCCTCTGGTCTACCCAGCATAGCAGCACCGACTGAGCAAAATATCATCCAAAAGCTATGTCTTGATTGGTTGGGTATGGAGGTTGTCTCTATTGAGTCTTCCCACATACGAGCAGATTTGATTATCTGTAGCGACATGGCACTTAGCACAATTACTTCAGATGATCTCCACAGCACATCATGTCCGGTTGTGGTTCTGTGTAGAGATGCTGTCAGTGCTCATAACCATTCTACAGCCAACAAAGCTTCCAAGGAAACCAGAATTTTCGAGTTCATATCACAGCCGTAAGTTTATTCAAATAGTTGAATATGCTTTATCTCTGACAGTTCATTTAGAGTCGGTCCTCGAAAGCTCGCCAGAGTACTTGTACTGGCCCTGACTCGCTGGCATGACTTTAAAGAACTCTCGCATCTCCCTACGAGTTCAGACCATGTAGATCGCATCCCTGACTTAGGACAACCAGCACTCTCTTCAACACCAAAAGTTCGCCTTGACGCTCATAGTCTTGAACAAATCCCACAAGGTTCATCGCTTGAAAATGCGCCTGAGGTCAACTCATCAGGAGATCATGCATCGGGAGGTGATGTAAGAACCGATCAGTCGAGTACAACCAAGGCGGTTAGTGCACCATCAATAACTGGAAAGTATTCACAAGATACTGGCGCAAGAGGCCGCAGGTATCTCCTAGTTGATGATAACAGGATAAACCTTCAGGTGGGACATGGCCCTATCTCAGAGAATTCAGCACTAAGAATCTATAGGTACTCGCCGCTCTCATGCGGAAGCTTAATTTACCATATACGGTCGCTAGTAATGGTCTGGAGGCACTTGAGTCTTATAGTACCAACAGCGGGGAATTTTGCTGTGTTTTGATGGGCAAGTCAACCCATTCTTTTGTCGACCTGCAGTCTAACCTGGTGTATTCAGACGTATCTATGCCTGTCATGGATGGCCTAGAATCTACACGACGCATACGAGAACATGAACAAACACGGCACCTGGCACCGGCAACTATTATTGCGCTTACCGGTCTTGCGTCTGCCAGCGCGCGACAAGAAGCATTTGCCAGTGGTAAGAAAGGGAACCAACAGTAGCCTCGATACCTTTTAGGCAAGATAGACTAACCTTGATATGCTCACATAGGTGTTGACTTGTTTATGACGAAGCCTGTTCGATTGAAGCAACTCACAGAAACATTGACCACAAGAGGCCTTACTTGACATATACTTAACCTTAAGCCTGACTGAAATATGGGAAGCCCACTGGCGAAGAGGGTGACCTTGAAATCGACCTGAGCTTCAATGGGGCCAGTCATATAGCCATCTTAGACTCTAGCTCCATTGAGATCCATCTCTCTTTAACCAGCAGAAGTGGGCGGGGATGAGATGATCGAGATTTGATGTAGTCACTTGTGACCTGGAAGTTGCAAAATTGCTAAACAGATATGGATCGCTTCGTGCCCACTGCTAACCAACCCAAATTACCCCCAGGATTTCACCCGAACAACGTATCCTGTCATATATCCTTACAAGCAACTACCACAAATCACTTTGAAATCAGCTATGAGCAGCTAGTCATGGTCAAGTTTGTCACACACGAGCAAACGTATCAAGACTTCATAAGGCTTTAGTCGTTAGATCACATTCATGTTATATAGTACTCATGATATATGGCCACACTTATCAGAGTTAGTACAAGTCAAGCCATAATAAAGATTGTCCACCTGAATCCTTTCGACCGTGATCAAGAAGCCTGGGCAGGTTAGCTTAACTCTTAGCTATGGCACTATACCAGGATGTCCTATTGCCTATGCATATTCCGCAGCCATGAACTTGTATGGCCTTGCAAGCATCTAACTTGAGGCGGGGTGCTCAGTTGTGGGTCATGGCCGTGATCTATCTTTATGACGACGAAGCCGGTTTATAGCTGGTTTTCCCACCAATGGTAGAACTAAGGCTCCTGGTTGAAAATAAATAAAATGCCCTAGATAAACCCCAGCAACGGGTGAACGATGTAGGTAGGCGCCGGTGACTGTGATTTAGCCATGATTATTCCAACGCTTTTTAGGCTCTCATTTGTGTACGCCGCTGTGGCTTCGGCGCGGAGCCCAAAGGAGCCCCATTCAATTGGAAGGAAACGAAACATGTGTGGGTATGGCAAATTGGTTATTGGTGTATACGAATTGACCAATGGTGACCAGTCTTGCGTTTGGCGACTCGTATACCTTTGTCCAAGGAACAAATGGCCACCGAGGATACAGCTTCATCGGGGACTACGCCAACAGCGACAACTTCAGCATCACCCCCGAAGAGCTTCTGACGAGCGAAATTGTGCAAAACTACACAGGCACGTCCGCAGGAGGCCCGAATTGGGTTGAGTTCTTGACAGGCTGTGGCTTGAAACCAGGCCTCACCCTTCCGTCTACATGCGATGTCCAGCTCTGGGATCTTGCTTTTGCTGGAGCCAATACGGCCGAAGAGTTTCTGCCTTTGCATCACGATTACACGACACCATTCGTGAATCAAACACAACAATGGCTGACATGGGGTGAGCCTGTGCTGGGGACAAGGTGGACAAGGACAAGAGCCTCGTTGCAATCTGGATTGGCATCAACGACATTAACGATGCCAAGAGTCTTAACGTTGACCTGAACTCGTTTTATGATTCGATAATAGCTGCAATTTTCGAGCAGAGTGTTCGGCCACTGTATCAGGCCGGATATCATAATTTCCTCCTTGTCAACCTGCCGCCTCTGGATAGGACGCCGGCGAACCAGAAGAGTTCACGGCCTTTGCCCTCTAAGCAAATGGTAGGTTGGTGGAACGACAATGTTGTTAAGCGGGCCAGTCAATTTACCAGGAAGAACTGCCATGCTAAGGTGATGGTCTACGACGTGAACAGCTTTCTCAACGGAGTGCTCGACAACCCAGCCGAGTACGGTATCAAAAACACGACACATGTGTGCCCTGGATATTCTAACCCAGATGTGCTTACCGACCCCGAGTCGTTTGGATGTACCAGTCCGATCCAGACGTACTTCTGGTTCGACTCTGGCCACATGTGAGTGACCAATATGATGATTTCATTCTATCTTATTTGGCAAAATGCTGAAGCAGAGACACAGCGGCAGCCATGTACACGAAGTCATAGCGGCCGACTTGAAGCTATTTCTAGAGTCAGAGTCAGCAGAGTAAAGGGATCGGCGCATCATTCAGCGAGCAAAATCAAAGGAGGACAATCACAATGGGAAAGAGTGATATTTGTGGCGCTTGTGCGGATACAAGTGCAAATAGAAAGCCAGAAGCCTGCGCCATCCACTTCGGGCGGCGTATGTACTGTACTAATCACGGTGAGCTGGACCCCGGATCCTCTAGAGGAGGAGTGTGTGTGGAGCCGACGATCGCAGCTACACCTTAGCAAGATCTAGAAAATCTAAGAGGAGCCTTGGGCTCTTGTCATGTGCAAAGAAGAAGGCGTGGGAGCAAACGCTGATATATTTTCCTGTGACTCGAATGGTTTTTCAACTTCATGATATTGTCGATTAACACCGTATTAGTAGATAAATGCAAGACATGAGCGCTCGCGATGCGCCTTTTGATAGCTTACCACATGCGACCTTGCGAGTATGACGTTGCCTGAGCACTGAACGGGGATAGTGGGATTACTGGTTCTCGGATCGTCTTCACGCTAAGGCCTGAATTAATCTGTATCACATCTGTGTGAGACGCGACAACGTGTGCTTGCCGAGCTGACTGGGCATTACTGGGGGCCGGAAGACCCAGAATGGGCCTGAGACCAATTGAGGGAAGAAACAAAGGAAAAGAAAAGAAAGAAAAAAGAAAAAAAAAGAGGAGGAAAGAGGAGGAAAAAGAGAGGGTGGGGACAAGAGCTCCAGGTGCCTTCACCGGAAACAGTGGTGGCTGCAACCTACACATACCTGCACATATATTTTAGCACATGTATGGAGGAGTATGTAAGGACGGCATGGAGTCCAGAACCAGTGCCGGATACAGCTCAGCTAAGCCGGGGCTTGGATGTTACGAGCGCAGCCAATGGGAGAGGCTGTGCAAGACTCGCATGCGCCTCGGTCGGTGGTTGTCGTCGCAGTCGTAGTAGTCATAGTCGCAGTCGCAATCGTCGTTAGTTGATTAACTGGGGATTGAGTCGGTCAGGGCGTCCGCCCGGTTAATTTGCTGTTGAGCGACATGTGTTTGCTTGGCGTGGCGGGAAGCCAAACCCTGCCATGCGTAAAGGCCACATCACAAACACAGACAGGCAGGTAGGTCATGGTAAGCCGGCTCCTTCGACGCTGCGTTTCGTGTTGTGTTTAATTTGTAAATGGGCGACTGCTGATGGTGACACGAAACAGCCAGCATCTGGTGGCATCGTGGCGTGGCAACGTACGCGGATGGGGTTGCATCTGGCGCTGGAGGTTCTGGCCTGGTGCCTGCCTGGATGAGGCCATCGTCGGTCGAGGGGCCAGCCATTGGTACCAGCTGGCTGGCAATTGCGTAGCTCTGCATCGTCTCCCTTGCCTATAGCACATGTCCTTGGATGCGCTCATGTACGATGGACCAAGCTCAGATACCCGGCCTGCCCGGAATTGGTGCACCCGAGCGAGTGAGTGTACCTTGGGTAAGGCACTTGGGTACTTGGATTGGTACCCGCTGCTGTACCTGGTCAGGGAGGGACAGGACAGGTGGGTGTGACGTGGGATGGCCCAGCGGCTACGTTGATCCTAGAGTAGCATTCACCGATTCAGCAGTGCAAGGGTTCGCTCGAAAGAAAAAAATAGTAGGTACCTGCCTACTAGTTATGAAGGTAGGTACTTTGCTTGGACTATTCGTCGGCAACATAGCAAGCGAAAAGACTGATTGCAGCAAACGGAATGGAATTGACCTGTTTGCCAAGCTGTAATTCAACCCATCCATACCATAAGGTACCAGCTAGGATAGCAGCCGGACAAGATACCTTTGCATGAGGTATCCATCACCAACGTTAGGTGCCAGCCGTGGAGGCCGCTCGAGGAATCAGGTACTATCCTCGTTGTACCCACCACACCTGCCCAAGCACCTTGCTGTTGTAGCCTTTCAAGGCTTTTCCGTTCACCTTGCCTTGCCTTGCCTTGCTTTGCCTTGCCTTGTCTTTTTACCTTGCCAATGCCAATGCCAATGCCTTCCACTAAGCTTGGTTACCTCATTCATTTGTTCCTTCACCCATTCACCCACCCTCACACTCACACTCACACTCACAACCCACATCTGGCGGTGGCCTGTGGATCGCCGCGCCGCGCCCATGCCTTGCTTGCTGCTTCGAGCTACCCCAGCCGGCCGGCGCTAGCTTCTGGATCCAAGTCTGGAACATTGCATCTGAGCTGTTGCTTGGCTGTCTCTCCTAATGGAAGCTAGATGCTAGATAGGTCCCGTTGCCGAGACCGACCACTTGTCAATCCCTCTCTCTCACTGCTCTCTTCTCCTCTCCTCTCCTCTCCTCACCTCATCCTGCTTCTGCTTCTGCTCCTCCACTTGCTTCCTTCCTTCTTTTTCCTTTTTCTTGTCTCTTCTTCTTCTTTCTCATCTTCACTCTCCATCCCCGTCAACGGGCCATCCGTCGCCATCGCCAGCCAGCCACGGCTTGCTCGCTCTCCTCGACCACTCTTCTTTTCCGACCACCCGTCTCTTCATCCTGCGCCTCCTCGTCGCATTCTCTACCTCCCTCCATCTAAGCAAGGTTGAGGTCTCAGAAGCGACTACGAGCTAGTTCTTGTTGGCACAATACATTGTGTAGCTCAGCCTCACCAGCAGATCGTCATTTCTCGCGCCAACACCGGAAAGCTCCTTTTGCTGCCCCTCCGACGTCACTCTGCCCAACAATTCCGGCCACGCTCAAGCAGCTCCTAATCGCCCAATTGTTGTCGCAAACCCTTCGGCTCGCCCTCCAAACCCGCCAATCCACGAAAGACCTTCTGTTAATTTACTGTTTGGCGACGCAATCAAAAGCGGCGCATCGCCAACGTCGGCGACATGTCGGCCCGCGACGTCGAGGAGCTCAAGCAGCAGGGCGCCATCGAAGCTGCTGCTGACCCGGAGAGCCAAGTCACTGCCGCAGAAGCCGAGAAGGAAATTGTCGAGACGTCTAGAAATGCTGGTGTCGCTGCCTTAACATTCGACCCAGACGCCTCTATTGAGCAGAAGCGAGCCCAAGCCAGAGCGGTACGATCTTCCCTCGCAGCTTCCTTCCCGGAAACATTCAGCTTGTGCACCGCTAACTCGTCTATCCCGTATAGGCTATTCCCCCGAACTCCAGAGGAGCACTCGGTCAAAGGGCATCGCCATAGCGACCGACGTTGACGATGGCACTGGGCCTGTCGAAGATCTGCCCGAGCCAACTACCAAAGGCGCTATTGCTGACGACAAGGTCGAGGGCGAAGCTGCCGATACCTCAGATCCAGACGCCAAACCTCCCCTACTCACGCACAGGCTGGGCACCGCGGTTTGCTCAACCATTCGAAAGCACCCTTGAATCCGACAGTCTTCTCGACCACACCACATGGGTAGAAAGCAAGCTTCCAGACAATCTCTTTGGAGGTGAGTAAAGTTAAGCCTTCATGCACATAGAATCGCGCCTCTTACCACTCTGCATAGATTGGTATCATAATACTGCCGTTATCATCTTCGGCTGCGTTACTTCCTGGGTAATCGCGGTTCTGGGTGGCGGCTTGGGCTGGGTCATCATTGTCATGGCAATTTGCGGAACGTATTATCGAACCTCCCTGCGTCGCGTCCGCCGCAACTTCCGCGATGATATCACTCGTGAGCTAGGCCTAAAGAAACTTGAGACAGACCACGAATCTTTGGAGTGGATCAATTCTTTCATGCTCAAGTTTTGGCCCATTTACCAGCCTGTTCTAGCCGAGACCATCATCAACAGTGTCGATCAAGTTCTCAGTTCCGCTACGCCAGCATTTCTTGACAGCTTGAAGCTCAAGACGTTCACCCTGGGCTCAAAGCCTCCACGTATGGAGCATGTCAAAACCTACCCAAAGACCGAGGAGGATGTCGTCATGATGGACTGGGCTTTCAGCTTCACGCCCAACGATGTTGCCGACATGACTGACCGGCAGATCAAGAACAAAATCAACCCCAAAGTTGTCCTCGAAATTCGCATCGGAAAAGCCATGATCAGCAAGGGACTCGATGTTATTGTTGAAGATATGACATTTTCTGGCCTGATGCGACTCAAGATCAAGCTGCAGATTCCGTTTCCTCATGTCGAACGAATCGAGATGTCATTCTTGAAGCGTCCCACGATTGACTACGTTTGCAAGCCTCTTGGTGGTGACAATTTTGGTTTTGACATCAATTTCATTCCTGGTTTGGAGTCGTTCATTTTGGAGCAAATTCATGGCAACTTGAAACCTATGATGTACGCTCCTAATGTCTTCCCTATCGAAGTTGCCAAGATGTTGGCTGGCACACCCGTGGATCAAGCAATTGGTGTCCTTGCTATTACACTTCACGGCGCCCAGGGACTCAAGAATACTGACAATTTCTCGGGCACTGTTGATCCGTATGCCTCCATCACATTCAACAGACGTCAGGAGCTGGCTCGAACCAAGACAGTCGAGGACACCTCCAACCCTCGATGGAATGAGACTCACTATCTTATCGTTACCTCGTTCAATGACACTCTCAATATCATTGTCTTTGACAAGAATGATTTCCGCAAGTCCAAGGAGCTTGGCGTCGCGTCCTTCCGTGTGGAGAATCTTCAGGAGATTCAAGTTCACGAGAATGAACGCCTCGAAGTCATTGCTAATGGCAAGGCGCGCGGTGTGGTCAACTGTGACTTGCGTTTCTTCCCCGTTTTGGAGGCAACCAAGAACGCGGAAGGGAAGGAGGAGCCGCCGCCAGAGTCAAATCAAGGTATCCTCCGTTTCACTGTGGAGCGGGCTAAAGATCTCGACCACAGCAAGAGCATTGTTGGCCAGCTCAATCCCTATGCCAATCTGTTCCTCAACGGAAAGGAGATCCACCAGACGAAGAAGCTCAAGCGTACCAATAATCCCGTCTGGGACAATGGCTCCAAAGAGATCCTGATCACTGATCGCAAGAAGGCCAAGCTGGGCGTTGTTGTCAAAGACGATCGGGATCTCGCAGGCGATCAAGTTCTCGGCAAGTATCAGATCAAGCTCAACGAGATGTTGGACTGCATGGAACAGGGCAAGGATTGGTTCCAGCTTTCTGGTGCTCAGAGTGGACGTGTTAAAATGACAGCTCAGTGGAAGCCTGTGGCTATCACTGGAGTATCAAACACGGGTGGATATGTTACGCCGATCGGTGTTATGCGTCTGCACTTCCAAAAGGCCACTGATCTGCGGAACTTTGAAGCCTTTGGCAAATCTGACCCCTACGTTCGCGTCCTTGTTTCTGGAATTGAAAAAACTCGTACCGTCACCTTCAGGAACGATCTTAACCCCATATGGGACGAAGTGTTGTACGTCCCTATTCATTCACCTCGAGACCGACTTACACTGGAGGTTATGGATGCGGAAAAAGTTGGTAAGGATCGCAGTCTTGGTCTTATCGAGCTTTTTGCCGGAGATTACGTTCATCAGGACGATAATGGTGAATATCTGGTCAATGATACCAAGAAGGTACGCGAAGACGGACTTCGTCTGCACGGAAAGGGCATTGCCAAGGGAGCTCTGACCTACACCACCGCCTTTTACCCATGTCTTAATGTTGCTGATCCAGAAGAGGAGGAAGAAGCCGAGAGGAAGGCTGCAGAGGAAGCCGAGAAAGCTGAAGTTGTAGAGCCAGTCGGCAGAGGATCTCTAGAGAAGTCTTCTCAGGCTGGAAAATTCAAGGCAAGCTTTGACAGACCTCGCAATGGGGAGCCAACCTCGCCGACTTCTTTGACTTCTCCCTGTCACCGACCTCTACGTTTGGTGGGTCGACAACTGGTAGGCCATCGATGGATGAGCCCAAAGGACCGCCCAAAATTCGCCTCAGTCCGGAGGAGCTCCTCAAGTATGAGAGTGGCCTGCTCATCTTCAGACTCCTCGAGGCAGAAATGCCTGAAAGTAACTCGCAGTTGGAAGTTTTCGTCGATGATTTGGCCTTCCCTCGTACATCTCGACAACTGCACACACCAGGACGCACAAATTCGACGAAATTGGCGACTGCATGATTCGAGAGTTGGATTTCTCTCGACTCACCCTTAAGGCCCGCAAGAAGGGCGATGATGAGGATGACACCCTCGCCTCGTTGACAGGCAACACCCTGGAAACACTTAAGCAGTGCTTGGTATGTGCATAACATGACAGTAGAGTTACACCGTGCATCAAGCTAATAACTTTCACAGAACAACCCTACCACGTTGAAGCTCAAGGGAGAGCATGGTAATGGTAGCGGAGGCTGGGTCAAAGTCAGTCTCAAGTACATCCCAATTAAGATGACCCTCGACCCCAGCGAGAGTATCAACAACATGGGTACGCTGCGTGTGGATGTTCTTGACGGTCAAGATTTGCCATCGGCAGACAGAAACGGCAAGAGCGATCCATACTGCAAGTTCGAGCTGAATGGTGAGGAAATCTACAAGACAAAGGTGCAGAAGAAGACACTGCAGCCGGTGTGGAACGAATTCTTCGAAGTTGCGGTGCCCTCGAGAACGGCTGCAAAGCTTACTGTCGATGTGTACGACTACGACTTTGCCGACAAGCCAGATTTCCTGGGAGCCGCTCACATCAACCTTGAGTCTCTGGATCCGTTCAGAGCTTCAGAGAGCAAGTATATGCTGGATGGCAAGTCTGGAACAATCCGACTTCGTCTCATGTTCCGTCCCGCCTACATCACACGTTCCCGGCAGGGTACCTCGACCTTTGGAAACACTTTCTCGGCCCCTACGAGAATTGTGACCGGTGTTGCCGGTGTTCCACTCAAGGGTGGTGTGGCTGTCGCTGGTGCTGTTGGCCACGGTGTCGGGAAGGGTGCGACATTCCTGCGACGTGGTATCTTTGGTAAGAAGGAGATGGACGCGAATGCCTCCATCCCAGAAGTCGCCGAGGTGCCAACCATTACAACCAATGGAAGCACCGATTCCCGGAGGCCAACTGGACTGGGTGGTTCAGAGACCCCAAGGAGAGGCCTGTGACAAGCAATGGTGTGCCCAATGGGTCTTCGACGTCCAACCACGTTCGCGCCAGAAGCTTCGGGGCAACGTCGATGAACGGTGCTGTACCACCAGGTGCTCCAGGAGGAACAGCATCATTCACGGTAGTTGGGGCGTCTGGATTCCCACCATCAGCGGACCTCTACATCATGATCACGCAAATTGCGCCCAAGGAGAAGACAGTTGGCAAGACGAAGCACTTCAAGTCATCAGCCGGCCAATGGACCTTTGACGAAACGTTTAAATTCCCATGCACACCAGATGCACAGTTTAAGGTGGAGGCAAGAGGCGAACACCTTTTCGGCAGTGATGACGAGCTAGGTGAACACATCTACTTCGTAGACGAGTCTGGGTCGACGGAGCCCAAGGAGCTCAGCGTTGGCAGTGGTACAGTAACACTCAAGAGCGCATTCCAGTCGGCCGAATCAAGCTTGGTGCCTGACAGCCCGAGGTCGCATATGAGGCGAAGCTTCCTCAGCAAGCGGGACGGACGAAACAGTCGGGAGACTACACCTAACCCCTAAAATGTCAGTTACTCGAATGCCCACGAGGTTGGAACCCCGGAAGCATCACCTTTGTTGGGAAGATGGACAGGCGGGTACGATTCTTGATGAAATTTAGTGCCCAGGCAGCTACTGCTTGGGATTTTTTAATTTTTATTTTTATTCTGGGGTACTCAACTTGCCATTTTTGGCGAGACATTTTGGTCAGGCACGGGAGTTGTGAAATACGCTCTACAACGGAGGGAATGTAGAAAGGGGAAGGCCCCAAGGATCTCTGACATATGTGTAGCTCTGATATCCATTGAATTACGAATATCTCTTTTGTCTTAAGTAATTACCGTGGCTAGTTCTGAGTTGTCACCGGAGAAGAAAGGGTCGCCTTACATAGGTTGTGTAGCAACGAGCTCTTTGCCTACCGGTTCAATTACCAAGAGAATGGAGAGAACATATTGACTACAATATGATTATGAATGAAATTGATACCGTCTTAGCTCTATTATAGCAAAGTAGCTGAATGTGTAGTTGGTGTTGTTGAGCATGCATCACTGTTCAAATACAGACAAGGTAGGCGAGCTGTACGCTTATGTAATGTGTGGTGTCGGTAGTGCATCGTTGTGGCCTCTCTTTCAGGCAGGCCACAAGGCAGAAGACTCCGCCAAAGGGTACGTACCTGCGAACCGCAAGCAAGTAAAAAGGGCGAGGTCGCTTTGCAGCTAGCCGCTTGAGGTACGTACCTAGAGCTCTCTGGGTTCGCTTTGCTGGTGACGCGCGAGACGGAAGCTGCCTGAGCTGGCCAACGACACTCACGACATCCCACACTCCATCCATCACCCACAGCCGCCCAACACCCACGCACACCCTCATCGCCCGAGTTACGATTGCGAAACGGAAACGACTCGGCTCTTTGTCATCTTTCGAATCTTCGGCCAGACTCGTCGCAGCCAAAGGCTACATTCCACACGGACCAGGATTGTTGTCCCACACCCCGGGCAGCAGAGGAGACTCCTAGGGAAGCTGGGAGAGAAGTAGCTGGAAAGCATCACCACAGGAGACGCAGACAGAGATGGATACTCTTGTAGCAAGGTACAGCCGTCCGGCGTACGAGCAGGATGAGTCGATCGAGCAGGATGCGCAGGAGCTCGTGAGCCCGATGGAGAACCTGTCCATCAAGTTTGCCATGCCGCCCGTTGCCCAGGTCAGTCACGATGCTTGTTTTCTGATATTAATTGTTCTTGCCGGCGAGGTGTTGAAGCACATGCCCAAGTGCTACGGGATCCTCCTATAAAGAATGCTTGGACTGACATGATAAACAACAGCCCTCAGCATGGCTGCGTGCCGCCACCGACGACCGCTCAAACCCCAACTGCCCCATCAAGATCGCCCACGGTACGACGACGCTCGCCTTCCGCTTCCAGGGCGGCATCATCGTGGCTACCGATTCGCGAGCCACGGCCGGCAACTGGATCGCCTCGCAGACCGTCAAGAAGGTGATTGAGATCAACAGCGTCCTGCTCGGCACCATGGCCGGTGGTGCCGCCGACTGCCAGTACTGGCTCGCATGGCTCGGCATGCAGTGCCGCCTCCACGAGCTCCGCCACAAGCGCCGCATCAGCGTCGCCGCCGCCAGCAAGATTCTCGCCAACCTCGTCTACAGCTACAAGAACATGGGCCTCAGCATGGGCACCATGTGCGCCGGCGTCACCCCGAGGAGGGCCCCGCCCTGTACTACGTCGACAGCGACGGCACCCGTCTCGCCGGTAACCTCTTCTGTGTCGGCTCCGGTCAGACCTTTGCCTACGGTGTGCTCGACGCCGAGTACAGCTACGACCTGTCCGTCGAGGACGCCCTCGAGCTGGGCAAGCGCAGCATTCTCGCCGCCACCCACCGTGACGCCTACTCCGGTGGTTACATCAACCTCTACCACGTCAAGGAGGAGGGCTGGGTCAAGCACGGCTTCATGGACACCAACCCCATCTTCTGGAAGACCAAGCTGGAGAAGGGCGAGTTCACCAACGTGACCAGCGAGCTGGAATAGACGTGGAAGCGTGTAGGAGGGAAGGAATAGATGGCTGGAGAACCATAGAAATCGATGATGGAAACCAGAAGATATAGCAGGGAAACGCGAATGAGACTATGGAACTTTCCCCGGTAGGAAACAAGGGAGCCGTGGTAGCTTGCTGGCCCTTGTTAGACTTGGCTGTGTAACTTGTACAACAAATCAAGAACGGCAATATCTCGTCATGACAAATACCTCGCTTGCTTTTTCTATTGCGTCTCAGTATGGCTGTAATCGTGAAAAGGGCGCACCCACCCTGGCTCACCCCATGCTCTATCGTACAGATCTATGTTACAGTAGTTTACAGTATATGCGCATCGTGCATGCTAACAACAGCCAATAACCCCTAACGTACACGTGAAGACAGCAAGAACTCTTCTCCATTAAGTCTCCTCTTAGTCCCTCTTCAGCCACCCATTCAGGCCGAGGATGCCGCCGCCCTGGCTCGGGTCCATGGGCCACTTGGCGATGGGCAGCGCCGACAGGTCGGTGTGGTAGCCCGCCTCGTACATCTCCATGCCCGCCCAGGCGATCATGGCCGCGTTGTCGGTGCACAGTGCCGGCGGCGGCGCCACGATGTCCATGTGGCCATAGCCGCGCGCATCGAGCGTCGTGCGCAACACATGCATGAGGAAGCGGTTGCTTGCGACGCCGCCCGCGACGACGAGCGTCTTTGCGTCGCGCAGCCGCGGGCCTGCGACGTCTTCGGCCTCGTCCTCGAGCGCGAGGCACATGCGCCCGACTAAATGCCGGAACGCTGCCGCCAGGGTGTGCCGCGCCAGCTCCCGCCGCTCAGCGATGTCCATGTCCGGCCTCGTTTCGGCGATGCGGTGCACGTTGGTGTGGATGCTGCTGAACGAGTAGGCAAGCTTGCGGCTCTGGCGGAAGGGCAGCGGGACAGCCCAGCCGTATTGCGAGGGCTGGTCGATCATCTCGTCACGGCGCGAAACCGCGGGCTCGAAGAATGCGTAGTCGTCGCTTCCGCGTGGGAAGGCGAACGCCTCGAGCATGCGGCCGTACATGACGTCCGGGCTCGCATCGAGCACATCCTGCGGTAGGACGACGCGCGCCGTCTGGTCGAGGACGTTTCCAATGGCGGTGTCGGCCGTGTTGACGACTATGCGGTGGTCTGTCAGGCCGGCGGAGTGGACGAGTTGGGTGTGTCCCCGAGACGAGCAGGGACAGGAACGGAAACGCAGGCTCCACGCCCGACGGCTTGTCGTCATTTCCATCGCGAGGCTGGGCCGTCGCGGGCGAGCCTCCCATGGGCATGTTGCAGGCCTTTGCGAGCCGCGGCGTCAACGCATGCGCCTGCATGTGGTGGACGCCGACCAGCGGTACGCCCCACGCCACGGCGAGTCCCTTGGCTGTGTTCAAGCCGGTGGCCAAGCTCTGGAAGATGCCCGGCCCTCGCGTTACGGAGACAAAGTCCGGCACCCGGCCCTTGGAATTCCGTCGACCATTTTCGTCCGTCTCTGGGATAGCTTCCAGTGCACGCTTCACCAACGGTGCCAAGTTCTCCGAATGCCCGATGACGGTCACGGCGGGCTGGATGCCACGAAACGCGCGGTTGTCGGAGGATATGCGGTCGTTGAAGAGCAGTGCGGTCTTGCCGCTGCGCGAGCGGGAGAGCACGGCCACGCCTGTATCATCGCACGACGTCTCGATTGCGAGCGTCACGAGGGATCGGGCACCACGCGTGGTGTATGCGGAAATGGACCGGTTAGGACGGCGACCGAGCACCGAAGGCGCGCGAAGGAGTTGGTGATGGCATTGCAGGCAGCGCATTAATGTGAGAGCGGCATGTATGGCGTCGAAAAGCGTTTGATCACGGGACGGGACCTTGTGTGGGGAGCTTGGAGGGCGCAGAGTTGAGTGTTCGAGGAGTGGTGGTTGAAGTTGGTCGTTGTTCGGTCACGGCAAAAAAACAGTTCCACATCGGACCGGCCCAGTGGGGCCGCCGCGCCGATTTATACTGTAGTCTCATGGAACTTCATGTCACAATTCCTGATGCTTAAAGAAATACCTGATCTCTTCTGTAGACTAGCTAGCTATGATGGTTTCTTTTACAAATATTATCAAGGCATTTATGCCGCTTTCGTTGCTAATTTGATTAAACACGGCTTTTGTCGTGAATATTGATGATTGTAGTCCCTTAACCATGAACGCCCTGTGAATGCATCATATCGCATTTTTCGTTCTTTTTCCTCCTCAATTTCATTATAGAGTCATGTAGACCATTCCTTTACTAGGATCTCTGTACCCAATTGACCCACTCACATTTGCACCCGCCAGTACCACCGTCGAAACCTCCGAATTTCGTCTCATTTCTATTTCGGGGTTGAATCGAGAGCCGCCAATGTCCAATTTGTTGGAAAGAGCCCTAAGAGAGCTTACATCGAGTTGCTGACGATCGTTCATAGCCCGCCACCAGACCGCCTTCTTTTCGGGGTCGCCGCCATGGGTGTCCATTGTCATAGTCACCGGGTATGGCATCGTTCCAGGTCGTACCAACTCCTGCTGACCATCGACGCTATCAACGTCTGACCTCAGCAGTGAGGAAGTGTTCTCGTCCAAAGTACGCGTCCAAATTCGCACAAGCAATCGCGTCTGGGCCCAAGTTACCTGAAAGTTTGCCTCGGTCTTGCGGGCACCACCATCCTTGTCTATAGGTATGTCACCTTCAGCAGTATCATTCGCGTTGACGGAACGTAAAAATATCGTGCGTTTGTAGTACATGTAAAACCCGTAATGCTCAGTAGGTAGTCCTCTATCGAAGAGGCGCACGGGCTGCTGCTTCGCCCTCGGAAGCAGTACCGCAGGCTTGGGGTACCATCTTCTTCGACCTCAGGCTCGGTATCGATCACCTTTCCAAGTACGCCGCTTTGACGACGATCGATTTTCGGTGTCTCCGCTGTATCTTCCACCGAACCGATCAGACTGATGTAGAAGGGTGTAGGCTCGCCTGCTTTGTCCTCGGATTTGATATCATCCGTGGTGTCACCCAAAAACCACATTTCTCCAAAACTTGGTGGGCTAGGAACAGGCTCGAAATCAGTTTCTTGCCGGGCTTGTATCATGCTGCTAGCGCGAGCGGCAAGGCCGATGGCTCGCCTCGGAAATCTAGGAGGTGGCGTGCCATTGGGGACCTTCCACGAGTTTCTGCTGCTGTTGTCCCACTGGATTTGCATGACCATTGTTGGCTGGTCTGGGTTGGCTGGAGCGACGGATTCATGCTCCTCCTTAGGCAAAGCGCAACTCCAAAGCGTAGAAGGACTGGTGCAGCTGCTTCTAGCGACGCTGTTATCAGGTGCAACGACCGTCAAGACGCCAGTCGGCATGGGAGGGAAGTCGGTCAGATTGACCCAAATAGATTCCACCTCCTTGAGGTCAGCTCGCCGTGTAAGCACAACAGCGAGGACAATGGCCAAGATGATCAGTGCCAGGACGGCACCGAGGATTCCAAAGCGTACCCGTCTCTTTTGTCGTCCTTCCCGTCCAGATCGACCAAAGCAACCGGTTGCTGGGATGCAACCTCTTCCTCTCCATAGACCTCCTACTCGCCGAGCAATGACGTCTTCTTTTTCGTGTCGACGTCGCTGTCTCTCAATTTTGTTGGCACGGCCTGGGACCTCTCGAGTATGCTCCATGGGTAAGTGGGCTCCAGCCGGTCGCGCTGGCAGTGTAGCTGCAGTTGGTTCGGGTGAAGATGGGCTAAGTGGGATGTCCGCCATCTGCGTTGCGCCTTGGGCAGTCATTGCAGCCGTGAATCCAGGGAGACTGGGCCAGGCGATGGTGGAAATTGAGCATTCAGAGGGTGGCTGGGTGGGAATACTGCTCGGTATCTGACTGGAGCACCCTGTTGCGACCTCTTCGGTGGTGAATAAGGCGGCGGAGAATCTGAAGGGGTTTCATCGGTGACCACAATTCGTGGCTTTTCTTGGGTGGTCATAGTGCTGGTAGAAGAAGCTGGTTGCACCGGTAATGGTGCTGGAGCGATCTGAGTGGTCGTGGCCGGTCGTGGTGACGGTGTGCGTCGAGGTGTAGGAGCACGCACGATGGGGGCCTGTATCAAGATCGGCGAGGGTGTGTAGGTAGGGGTGAGGGTCGCTTTTCAGAGATTTCGATGTTGCCAACTAGCCTATCCTCGTCCTCTTCTCTTGGCGACTCGAGGCGTTGCTTTTGGTTCGAAAATGTGAGACGTTTCTCAGTGAAGGGCGTGACCACATGATCCCACCACCCTTGTGTTCGGGAGCCAGCACTATCTGGCGTGGCGGCCATTGCCTTAGATCTCGACTGCTTCAAAGGGCTTGGGATGCCGTCCTCTTCGAAGAGTGTGCATGGAGTACCGCCATCATCATCATCGGCGCCATTGCCACCGAGTTCCAGGCTAATAAGCCTTTGGTGCTGCGGTTTCTTAGGGCCGTTGGGAACAGTAGAGAGCGGCGAAACGCTTGCAGAGGGTTTGCCACACCCGGGGCCACTCTAGAGTAGATATTCGATGAGTTTTGAGGGAATTGAATGAGTTGGCGGTGTCAGGAGTGTCAGGTGACCATACCGACTTTGCCTGGCTGGAAGCAAGTGAGGTAGTCGAGGCTTGGACGGAGAGCTTCGGGGCAGAGTAGGGATTGTTGAAGCTGAAGGGGTTGGATGGCGTGTTGACGTCGGCCGTCTGGGGCTGATTTGCCGGCTGTCGGCAACGTCCGATGGCAGTGAGATGCCAATGACGATGGGCCGGTCTTCAGGTGATAGTTCTTGATCCAAAGTCCTGGCCGAGTTTTGTGGAGAGGCGGATGCTGGGCTCTGGCCGCGAGCTTTTCGCAGCCAATTCCAGTTTCCTACCGACGCAGAGGTCGGCTCCCTTCTAGAGCTCTAAGTGCAGCAGCATCAACGAATTTGACCGGGCGTCCGTTGGGTGTACGGATCTGGTTTGAGGTGGGATTCTGTCTGCGCAGAACGGTCATGTCGGTGATCAACCTGATACCGGCCTTTGCGTTCTGGGCCTTTTGCCTGTGTCTTGACTTGAGCCTCTTGATCTTGGCTGTTGAGTATCGGTTCGGTTTGGATATCGAGGATCGGGAAGCCTGGTTGGGAGCAGCTGAGGTTGGGGTGTCGATTAAGACCTGCTCGGTGGGCTCGATGGGGGTAACGACGCCTTCGCTCTCCCAATCCTCCCAGTCCTCCCGTTCACGGTGATGAGGCGCTCCGGCAGAGCTGGAAGTATGAGGTAGTGATTTAGTATCCATTGTGTATGTGTGGGTGCTGAGCGTGACGAAAAGTGGTTAAGCAGCAAGCATCTGATAGGGAAAGGAAGACTTGTGGCTAAGACAGGACGTCTGCCAACTTGTATGACCAGCAGCACCAAAATCAGGTGAGTGAAGTGGTGCTATTGTGAACAATTGATACTCGTATGCATAGAACAATGTTCAGGAAGTGCCGGCCTCTCGTGTCAAAGAAGGGAACATGAGAGTACCAAAGGAGAGGAAAGGGTGGAACAACCGACAAAGGAGACGAGAGAGAAGGAAAAACGTGAAGGAGAAGAACCCCCGCCAAAGCAACTCATTCGCAAAGTGAATGGAGATGAATAGAGGAAGAGAATAAGAAGCATCACTTGAATGGGAGAAGAACAATCAACTACAGTCACTTGGACGACGAGCAGGCAGCTGGCCAGGCCCCACCTCAATACCGGTGCGGCCCAGCGCTATCCGAATCATACATTGTGTCGATGGTGCAGCAGGTTCTGTCAAATCAAAAGGCGTCACGGCTGGCCTGGAAAGCGTTTACGACGCTGTGTGAGTGGTGCAACGTCGTGTATTGAGTGTCAACACACCAGGTTGGCGAGGGCGCTTGGGGTTTCGCAGCGCTTTGGCCATTCATTGGGCAGCGTTTGGCGCCGTGGTGAAGGCCATGGGGATGTGATTGGACGGACGCCAACGGCCCCCAGGCCAACGGGCCGCTCCCAGACGATGCGTGTCGGGCGCGCATCCGGAAGCAACCTCATTGACCATTGCCGTTGACCGGGGTTTAGCGTACGGCTGGAGGTGGTGAGCTGTGACTGGTTGGATGTGTCGAAGCAAACGCTGCGAAGTTGGCTCCCCACCACGGCGGTAATTAGCTTGAAGCTCCAGCAGGCCCTGAGGCATGCCCAGACTCGCGCGTCGCATTGTGACTGGCGCTCAGCAAGCAGGTAATTTGTACGAGACGAGATGGCAACGCGTTAGCGAGGCGGAGGACTGAAAGCTGCTGCACTTGCATGTAGCCCATCCTCTGCTGTCGCTGTGAAGGACTAGCCCCGTGCCAGAGGGAAGGTCGAGACCGAAAACATGGTCGGGCTCTTGGGGGCCACTCCTCACGGTTGCGGCATCGTCGTGTTGTTTCAGTTTAGCAATGGGAACATTTGCCACGAGGCAGCACGGATGAGCGGCTGACCATGACGTCCGGATGCGTCCGTTTGCAGCCAACATGAACATACGAAGACGAGAAAACACGTGTTGGTCAAAGTCAAGTCGAGGTCACCGCCCAGAGCCTTGGGTAATCAGTATGCCTGCCGCCCCTGCACGGTCGAGCGTTGACGATTTCCCGTTTGGGATGATCCTGGTTCAGCCCCGTCAAGAGGAACAAGTTGAACGTTTGCCTGTAGGGCTGCCATGTGAAGTAGTGCCAACCCAGAGAAGCACCATTAACAAGGGCGGTCTGATCGGGGCAAGGTTCAAAGTGCCGTTGAATTCAACAAACAGAATCCCGAAGGATTGCGGTAATGCCTTGCCTAGGGCCTTTGCAGGAACGAGACAGTTCCCTGCTTATCTTCATGTTTTGAACTGTTTCAGCGAAAGTAAGTAAACATGGCGGAGCTATCCGTAATCGCTTGCCAGCCTGCATGTTTGCGTATGTTTGGGGAGATCAGCAGTAGGAAAGGGAGTCGGCATCTAACCTTGGGTGGTGGGGTCTAGGAAGGTATTTGCCGGTGCTCCTGAGTCGCAAACAAAAAAAAATATGACGACCTATGATGCAACGTGATGGGGTAGGAAGGACGGGACAAAAGGAAACGGGACAAAAGGGAACGGGATGGGATTGGGATGGGATTGGGGTGGCCTGAGCTGGGCTGGTTTGCTACTTTACACAAGACAACGCTCCCGGTCGCCCTCGATCGATGATCGAACTTGTCAGTCAAGGTCGGCAAAGGGGCTCATATCACATTTTAACAACAGCATATCATATCGATCATATCGTTAGTCTAGTCTCACCAGACATTGACGAGAAACAATCATTACCTGACGCCGAAAAAGGGGTATGAGATTGGCGCAAAGGTCTAGTCTCAGGTCGGTCACAGGAAGAAGCCCCGCCAAGCCTGCAGCTGCCGCATTGGAGGAAGTGGTTGCAGCCATGAGTAGTTCACGAGACCCGTACAGATATATGGACGTATGTAGTAAATATGCCAGAAACTGGTTACCTGGCTTCTTTTTTTACGAGGCGGTTGGGTCGGGTGAGATAACGAGCATCTGCCCTTGCACATTGTATATAATCGTATTGCATCTTATCACGACACCGTATAAATCTCTTATCTGTCAGCCACACCACAGACAGCACGCAACGCTGGTCGTATAACCAAAAATGTGTAATAAAATAAATGAATAGATAAAATTCAACTGCTGCAATTCCCTAACGGTACTTGAAGCGGTCGGCATATATACATGGTAGATATTACGGTGTAGGTAGTAGGTAATAGGTAAGGGCTCCCTCATATCCAGTGGTATCCTGTACATACAATACAGTATGTGGATGCGCACCGTTAGGGACAAAACTTGGCTCATGATGGGACTGATGGACGCTTTGACGAGATTAGCGGGCAAAAATGCGTGATGCATCGTCTGAAATGACCCACGGGCTAATCCTCCTAGGGGAATATCTTTAAGCAGCAGCTCGAGGGCCCCCAAGCCCCCTGTACCATGTGCTTCATTTCTCTAAGGGTCCCTCCCAAATGGCCGTAGCTTGTGCTTGGCACCCACATGGAACCGCCAAAAGCCAATCCTGTCCATTCATTCCATTTCATTCACTCAATTCGCTAGGTGATTTTATTTCATGTCCCAGAGTCTTGGGCTCAATTTACACTACACGGAGCTACTTTGAACCCCCAAAGCACCCAAGCACTTGAAACCTCTTTTGGACACGAACCACTTTAACCCACGAGAACTCAAAATCCTGCCTATCCTGTCTCGACCTGTCCTTGTCCTTATCTCGCTCGCCTCTTTTCCCTCCGGATCGGTCCATCTGCCTACCTGACTCTCGCTCTCTTTTACAGTTCCACCATGTTGACTTGCCGATCCTTGTCCCCATCCACCTCCTCCACTACCACCAGAACCAGAACCGCAACCACAACCACAACCACAACCACAACCACCACCACCGCAACGAGCCTCTTCTGAAACCCACTTCGATCCTGCGCTGCGCCTATCCGTTCCCTCTCGTCGCACAAGATCTGCTAGCAACAAGCCACCGCCCCGGGTTTTCCTTGCGTCGCTTAAGCCAAGCTAGACCGTTTGCGCAAAGTCGGATCCGTCCAATCTCGCCGGAACCTGCGAGTCGCGCCCCGAGACACGCCCGTCTCAACACCTCCCTCTCCTTCTCCAGCCTTCCTCGTTGCTTGCCAAACGACGTCACCCAGGTCTCAGGCACGGCCAATTCTGGCATTCTGGCATTCTGGCATTGTTGTCATCGCTCCCAAGCTCCACCTCCTTCTCGATCCCTCGGCCAACCTTCTGCCACCAAGCTTGTGTCTCGGAAACCTACGCAGTGGGAAAGCATCGCCCTCGCGCTGCGCCCGCTTCCACGTCCACCCCCTCGAACCCATTCGACGTTGGCGACCAAATAAACCGCAATCCTGGCTTCCCAAGACGGACCTGGAGGCTCATCGAGCGCCTTCAGTGACCGGCCCGCACGATCCCACCACCGGAGGCGCTCCTCCACCGGTCACACCATAACCCTCAGCGAACAGCGTTCCGGCAACCTACTCTCCATCCAACCCCGTCAAGCCAACCAAGCCGCTCCTCTATCGCCTGTCCTCGGTATGTTATCTCTGCTGGCTTCCTTTCTTCCCCTTTTCTTCTTCGCCTTCTTCAACTTTCTTGGGGCCGTCTCACGTCTTGTCCTCCCCACATTGGCGCACAAAAACCGCTGTGCGACGCGCCATTGCGCAACCCCAATCCGCCTTGGAGTCCCGTTGGCTGACTCTTGTGCTTCGTGCTTTCCTTTGCTACAGGTACCCCGGGTCCGGGAATGACACTTTCACGCAGTCCCTCTCCAGTTCCTGGTGGTGGATGGTCCAGCCCCGGCCTCAACACTCACAGCGGCAGACTGAGTCCTGGAGCTATCAGCGGTGGTCCAGTCGCATGGGAATCTGCCAAGATGCGAAATCTAGGCGCGAACGGCTACCCGTCCTTTTCGACGCAGAACCAGGGTTTCTTCACCCGCCACATGCGCCGCATATCCAGCAGCCTACCCAGGTTCAACGCCCATTCCGACAGCCCATATGCGAAACATGAGAAGGCGAAGCGCGGCTCATGGCCGGGTCAGAATGTCCCATTGGTTGGGAGGATACTGTCTCTGGTCAATCGCATGGGGAGGAAGCTCAAGATTCGATTGCTCATTGCCCTGATCTTGCTTCTCTGCGTGACCATCTTCTACAACACCCGTGAGTAAGCTTGTGACTCTTACGATATCATACTAACAACTTTTCCAGCCCTGGTATACTATTGGCGGAGGTCATCATGGGGTGGAGGCGGCGAGAAGTTCGTCATTATCCTAGCAGCCAATGTTGGGGGCGGTGTGATGGAGTGGAAAGGCGCCAGAGAATGGGCGATTGAGCGTGACAGCGTCAGGAACAAGCGAAAGTACACGGCGAGATGGGGCTATGACCTGGAGATTGTCGATATGAGCACCAAGAAGAAGTACGCCCACGAATGGCGAGAAAGTTGGGAAAAGGTCGATTTCGTCCGCAATGCTCTGAGGAAATACCCCAAGGCCGAATGGTGAGTTGGAAACAAGGCGCATCATAGCCCCGACAGCGAATCATTATACTTCCCAGAATAACAGACTGACCTATTTATCACTACAGGATCTGGTGGCTCGACCTCAACACATACGTCATGGAGCCATCATACTCGCTTCAGAGCCATCTCTTCAATCATCTCGGCGATCATGTGTACCGCGATATAAACGAATATAACCCACTCAACATCTCGCACCCATTTACTGAGCCTTATCTTGACGACACATCCTTGAGCCCTGTTGGTGACGGAAACCCCAACTCCATCAACTTTATTCTCACTCAGGATTGCGCCGGCTTCAATTTAGGGTCTTTCTTTGTCCGCCGCAGCGCGTGGACTGACCGGCTACTAGATGTTTGGTGGGACCCTGTTCTGTACGAGCAGAAGCACATGGAGTGGGAACACAAGGAGCAGGACGCACTGGAGCAGCTTTATACCAGCCACCCCTGGATCCGCAAGCACACGGGCTTCTTGCCCCAAAGGAAGATCAACAGCTTCCCACCAGGAGCTTGCGGCGACGGGACGGGGCAGAACAACACCCGTGTCCACTATAACGAACATGACCGGGACTTCGTCGTCAACATGGCCGGCTGTGAATGGGGTCGGGATTGTTGGGGAGAAATGTACCACTACCGCGAGTTCAGCTACTGGCTCAACCGCAATCCGTGGGAACGCTTCAAGGAGGACCTGGTGGCTGTCATCTGGTTCAAGCTCACGGGTCAGCGCGTCAAGCTATGATCCGTTTTGCAGGCACCGTAATTGCTACACGGTCTAGGATTTATCTAACTTCGACTGTGCTGCTGGTGGCGGCTGTATAAGAAGCCACCTTGCAGCATCCACACAGAATACTCCTATGGTCAGAAAGGCAAGCTCATGAAGAGCTTGCTTCATTTTGCAAGGAAGGTTCTGCTGTATTTCTGTTACGCCTCTGTTTGGTCGAGGCATTATATACCCCTCAAGAGCTGGAAGAAATGGTGCATAGCATACCACGACGCTGTCTGGGACATTGCTGGATGTCAATGGCCACATTTTATCCTCGATCAGAGTTTGAGGTGAGCGTGGCATTAGCATTCTTGTAATGTATAATCCAGACAGCAGCGATGGCCCGCAACGACTACCTCACGGCTAGTACAACCACAACGTAAAAGAAAAAGAGACACGAAACCAACGAATGGAGGCAATGATAAGAGGTGTTTTTATATAACAGTTCGGACAAGGAGACAAGGTCATCTTCGGACACGACGAACGACCATGGGAGGGATATTAGGAGTTTGCTATTTGTAAAGCATTTTCGGCACCTTCTCAGCGAAGGGTGATACGCTGTCCATCTGTGTGCATTTGGGGCGAGGACTCGAGGTCTATATGTACGATTGGCTTGGTTTTACATGACCATAGACGGCGTAAACATTTGCATTCATCATCGGAAAGAAGGGATACCTGACATAGGAGAAACAAACCCGTGAAGACAGTGGGCACCGTGACTGAACTGCAATATATGAAAGCAAGGTTGGGCTTCGCAGTTTGGTGGTGTTTAACCGGACATAAGGTCGGCTAGGCAGTGCCTCATTCGGTGATTCCGACCTGTAGATGTTGTTTAGCTATGTCACTTGATCAAACCTTGGCTAAGCTTGATTTGATTTGAAGGTGTTCACAGCCCATTCGATCCTTGGTAAAGGAGTCAGTGCAAGGCCGGTCGATTTACCAGGTGGCAGCCATGGCTTCAGCTGACACTGCCCTAACCAGTTATATGTTGAGGAGTTCGTAGTTCAGGTAATGGCCTTTACCAAGGAATCAGAGTAAGGCATGAATTGTTCGCTGTCGAATTGGCTGGATATTAGATTGGAGGAGTTCTTGGCTCCTAGGGTTCGCCCCTTTTCATTCTTTCTCTGAGGGAAACCAGGTTTAGAGACATGTGCGTCTTGATTCCCATTTTTGCGTTCTCTGAGGCCATAAGTTGGTTTCTTCCCTTCGAAGCAGGTGAAGAAGCCATAATCAACGATCCCTCCTGTATAGAAGATATAAGCTGACAATAAGAGACAAACCTTATGGGATGGCCATATATCAGCCCCGGGACAAGAGATAAAGATCGTATATGCGTGGTTTGAAGATTTTTGCATGCGCTTGGTCTTTTCTTCGACGTTTCCTTATTGACTTGTTGCTTATTTCATGGATCTTTCGCGTTTCGATCTCGTTATATGTGAGAAGGGAATGGCGTAAGTATCTCGAATACGTTCTCGAAGACCTCGGTTATTGAAAAGGTCTACCAACGAGGCTAGACAGATGCGTTCCCTTCATCAAGTCCTATGGTGCTGTTGGTACTGCACCATGGCATGAAGACCGTGTTGGCGGCCCGCGACAGGCCAGTCTTGTGTTGATGGTCTCTTCAGGGTGAGATCTCCACATGAGTCGGACCTCCGTTAAAACAAGGCGGCCTTGAGTAATCGAACCAACGCAATGTCAAGTCGTCGTTTGCCCGTGCTAGGAATTTTTTGGGAATTTTCGTAAATAGAAACCACACTGCTACTTTAGTATTATTGCTGGTGTTGGGGTTGTAGACGGGTTGTCAGAGAGCCGTGTTGTAAATATATGTAGAAACCTGACCGTGCAATTTTAGGAAAATGCTGCACATCATCAATCTGTTCGTTGTGATGAAGAAACAGATGCCCCATTGTGCTGGAAGAAACAAAAAATGTTCAGCACATACCATCGCAGAGGTATAGTTGTAGGAGAGGTAGGTTGGAGTGCGACCCCTGCCTACACCACAGAGCTGGCTGTTGAGATCTGCAGCGCCAACTACAATCGAGCCATTCACCTGCTCTGATTGGCCTCCATGGTAATCCTTCCTTTTCTTCTGTAGGAAAGCATCTACCCGCCCTATGGGTTTGACTCGTTCGGTTTGCATCCCTGAGGATTTGGACAGCGATAATCCGTACTAGCCGATCGATCGGGTGCTGCACGACGGATCTTCAAGGATTTCGAACGTCGTTCGTTCTTGTTTAATATGGTGGTTTCGATTGAAGACAAATAGATTTTCATTCTGTGTATTCGGACCGCATGTATTTCGTTGTGTATTTTCGCATCGTCTTGGATTGTCCTTCGGAGGCCCACGGATGGAATTACTGGTAACTCCTTGGCATACCTGAGATATGCGCTCTGGATGATGTTTCGTCCTGTGCCCGTCTCTGCGCGAAAGAGCCAACACGTAGAAGCCCGAAATAACTCCTCACGGGTACACACATGAGCGTTCCGGAAATACCGATCAGCGTCTGGGCACGGGTAAGATGTTTCCTGTTAGCCAACAACAGTGCCAGGTCATATGACCCAGATGGTGAGAGAGAGGATGTGTGCTGCCAAGATACAGCTTATGGCTACTGTTTCAAAACAGCAGTTCTAGACGGGAGCTGTGCGACGGGATGGACGGTGGATTTGAGGTTGGCAGAAGTGCGCACATCCAGACAGGGAATTGTTTCTTTTAGGGAGGCTGATGGAAGATGAGATGAGAATCCACCACATAGGCTTCACGCTACCGGGATGCAGTGAGAGCCACCGTGAACGTGCACGTCTAATCTACGATTTCTCGGGCGTGTGAGAAGCATGTTCCTTGTTTCTATTCATATCGTGCGTTCGAAACACCAAACATTGGAGGCGGAGAAACGGAACCCCACGATCCAACCGTTCAAGAAGGTGGTTTCGAACCAACAAAATCCCCGGGGCACAGCGGAATCGACAAGAGACTCTTTGGACCAGGGCCCTGGATAAAGTGGTAAATCAAGTGCTCAAATGGCCCGAGCGACCGTGGTCATCCAAGCAAAAAGGAGACTGGCGACGCGGACAATGGGAATCCACTTCACGAGAAACTCGCGCATCTGCTCACCTCCAGTCGGCCTAGGCATGGCATGGCATGGCATGGCATGGGGCACTTGGTCGGGGTTTCTATTTTTGCCCCGACCCTGCTTGGCTCTGGAGCTTTAATTATATTTCGACCCGGTTTCATGTACGTGCTTGGACCAGCCATTCTTCAACCGCAGCCAGCAGGTCGACAAGACGAACAAGGATCGTCAGCGCAGCGCTAAACCCAAAGGACCCTTTTCCTCTTACCAGGGAGAGAAGAACGATGCCACGCCATTGGCCCTGATCCCGATTCTCCAGCTCAGGGGTGGGGACGAGGGCCTTGTCGCTTGTCGCTTGTCGCCTGTTCCTGTCGTCCTGTCGAGCCGTGACCCAGCTTATGCCCCCAAACAGCATCCTTTCCCAGTTACTGCGGTGCTATTTCCTCCCAGGCCATCTATCTGCCTCGCACCGCATCGTTGCAGGGCCCCATGCGCATCATCCGCCATGGTTGGCTCTGGCCACGCGTGGCCGAGAAGAGTAGGTGGACAGCTCCACCCCGTATGGCAGACCAGCGTCCACGGCTGAGGACGAGCCAGGCAGGCTTGGTGCTGCTTACTCTTGACCATGCTTCATCATGTTTCCCAATGGGCTAGTTCGTTGGCCAAGGGCCAATTTCCCAAAGACCCCGGCCCCTTTCAGTATACACCATGGCCGCGGCCCGGCCCCCATATGCCACGCCGACGATATATAGTTGCGCTGCGTCTGCCCCCATCTCTTACTGAGATCATTCAACAAGTCAGCTCTCGTCGTCGTACATTCCTTTCGGCGACTGGTTCCCGATCATTCATTCTTTCTTTTCCATCAGTACGACACATTCATTTCAGCTTCCTGTTGCTTCGCACCGTCTCAAGATACTACTGCCCAAGCACTCATTGTTCACTTTGAAGCCTCGTTGTTCGCTGTTTGCACCAGGACAACCTCACTCACAAACCACTCGTTCGCCTCTGGCTAGGCCTTGATCATTTGCTCCCGAGCTTCATTCTCTATATCCCATCTGGCTTCGTTCCCATCCATTGGATATACCATCCCACTCACTACACCACATCAAGCACATTAAACCTCTTTCGCCTTCAAGATGTACATGTCCTCCTCCCTCACCGTCGGCCTGAGCGTCGCCCTCGCTGGCCTCGCCAAGGCTGACTACAGCGTCCGTCAAGTGTACGATGCTTCCAACTTCTTCGAGGCCTTTGAGTTCTTCAACGGCCCCGACCCTACTCACGGCTTCGTCGAGTATGTCGACGCCCAAACCGCCGCCGACAACAACCTCGCCGGTTACTTTGAGGACGGCAGCGTCTTCATGGCCGTTGACAGCACCACTCAGTTCCCAGCCAACGGCCGCAGGTCTGTCCGTCTGTCGTCCCGCGACTCCTTCACCCACGGCCTGTTCATCGCCGACATTGCCCACATGCCCGACAGCATCTGCGGCTCTTGGCCCGCGTACTGGATGTTCGGTCCTGACTGGCCCAGCTCTGGTGAGATTGATATCATCGAGGGTGTCAACACCCAGTCTTCCAACTCCGTCACCCTCCACACTAGCGGAGGCTGCATCATCAACAACGAGGGTACCCTTCAGGGAACCACTCTCAACAACGGCGACTGCGCCGCCGGCAACAGCTTCGAGGGCTGCGGCCAGCACACCGAGAGCAACCAGAACTACGGCAACGGCTTCAACGCCGAGGGCGGTGGCGTCTACGTCACCGAGTGGGTGTCTGACTACATTGCCGTCTGGTTCTTCCCTCGCAACGGCATTCCCCAGGACATCACCGACGGCAAGCCCAACCCTGGCAGCTGGGGCCCCCGCTGGCCAAGTTCAACGGCAACGCCGGCTGCAACCTGGACGACTACTTCAAGAACCACAACATCATCTTCAACATCACCTTCTGCGGTGACTGGGCCGGCAATGTCTTCGCCCAGAACCCCGAGTGCTCGGCTCACGGTTCCTCATGCCAGGACTACGTGTCCGGCAACCCGGGCGACTTCGTCAACGCCTACTGGCAAGTCAACTCGGTCAAGGTGTACCAGCTGTAAAGCGGTGCGCAGCATGTATAGCACTCCTTTCTAAGAAACAGAAGAAAAAGCAAGAAAGAAAGAAAGAAAGCGACTGTTATGACCGGGATGGGCGGATATGGCGTTTGGGGCGGGTGTTAGCGTCTAGCGTTGTCACTTTTAGATATAGAGCAGCAGGTTGGTTGGCTTTGCTCTGCCACACATCACATTCTTTGCCTTCAGTGTGTACATATTTCATCTGCATATGCAAGATACCTCGTTGGAGCCCGCGTTACATAGAGTCTTTGAAGAAATTTTGGTATCAATTGGTTCAACTTCAAGTTGCTGCGCCCGTCTCGATTGTGAATTGCCTATTCTGGGCAGATTGCCTGTTGCGGTATGAACAAAGTCCCTAACGATCGATGCCTAATCTTACCGAGATAAGCCTCGCCGTCTCACTCAATTCCAAATTCCTACGAAATCGAATCACAGAACAATCTAGACAGAATAATTCTACGATGCCTTCCAACCATTCCAAATCAATGCAGCAGGGAACCGCTGGTTTTGCGCCCAATTAGGTAGCGTGCAGTATGTGGTTAACTAGGTAGCACATGTAAACGTCACCAGTCGGCATTGAAGAGGGCCCGTCAACCGCCTGTGGCTAAGCAGGAGTTGACCCGTTCCGAATGACGGATGATGGATAACGTGTCTTACGGCTACACTTTGACAGCTCGAATACTTGACGATATAAATTCTCCTCGTCCTCGTCCTCGGCCTCAACCAACCCTTCAGTTCCGATTCCTCCATCCAACAGCGTTACCAATTCGTCTCTGACACTTTCAATCGAGTCGACCTTAAATCTCAATTCTCACTATTCACCATGGCTTCCCTAGTTGGCCTCGACCTGTCTAAGAACATGTCCTACTTCACTGTACGCTGCACTTCATCCTTGATACATCATACCTCTTCCCCATAGAGTTCTTTTATCCTCAGGTGTCAATGTTATTCACGCATCACAATGGATCTCGCTCTCCGTCAGCCACGCACTGCTAACCATTTCTTACCGCCGTTATAGGTTCCTGTGGCTTTCGTCCTGGCCTTGGCTCCTCACGCGTACAGCGTTATGGCTGGTGGAAAGAAGAACTTTGACAACTCGCAACCGCGCGACCACCAGCAGAAAGTTCTCAAGGATCAGGGCCTAGACTCAAGAGTAAGGCCCTCCAGTCTCATAGCCAGCGCATCGTTATTGACTTCCTGTCTCAGACCAAAGGCCGAATCATTCGCGCCGACAATGCTTCAAAAACCAGTTTGAGACGCTTGGTTTCTACGCCGCTGCCGTCGTCGCCGCTAACCAGGCTGGCGTTCCGGCCCGTGAACTAAACTTCCTAGCCTTCAGCTATATTTTTAGCCGGGCCTTCTACATCTACGCCTACATCGTCCTCTCGGCGACTGAGGCGGGATCATCTGTGAGGTCGCTGACCTGGATGTTCGGCGTAGGCACGTCGATCATGCTCTACGTCAAGGCGGGCTTGAACAGCATGAACAACACCTTGTTCTAGATGGCTCATAACGCTACTTAGTCTAAAATAATGTGTTAGAGATAGTTGCTGGTTCGACTTTTGTACTCATACTTGTTCGGCACATGGATGTGTGGCTAGAGGCCGTGGCAAGCAATATATAATACTACTCGGCATATCCGTCAGAGGCATTTCTGCGTCGTTTTCCCACATCTTACCTGTGCACGTGGCAAGCCTGAACAATCTTGTCCTACTTCGCATGGTACACATGTGAAGCATGACAAGTGTGCCATATCTACAACCTCCTCTGGGTCAGCAGATCTATCTCTACTCGGCCGTATCACAACCATATGCAGGCCCCCGTCAAATCGCAAGAACTAGCCCTTTTCCATCTTTACGTAGCATCAAGAACGCCGTTTTCTTATCAAGAAGAAGGAGGCATTGGGTAGTTTGCTGCGATATTGGTGCCTACGCATATGATTTCAGCGCCACACGTTTGCTGAGGAGCAGCCGAGCCAGAATTGTGGTCGCCTCAACAGCCTCACTTAGACCCTTTGATGTTTCTCTTTGGCAGTATTTCTTTGCTATATAAAGGTGAAAGAATTCATAATTCTGTTTACGGTTCCTTTTGACAATGTCAGTTCAAGAGCAACCCTCCCATACAGTACCCCAAGATCTCTTGCCCCTCCATACCACATCCAACCCGGCAAAGAGTTCTCGTCAGGATGGCTCTTGTTCATTTCTTTTTGCTTCTTGTAACATCTGCGGTTGCCCTAGTGCTCCCCAAGACCATGATAACGGTGTTGCTCCTCGTCAAGAACCTACGACTGCGCCGCCTCCTACAACCACACCAGCGCCTACATTCACCATAAACTGTGACAATAGATACTGCGATGGCACTACATCGTGGTGCTTCTATTGGGGAGGCATGACATCGTATGATCTCACCCTGGGACCCATCCCTGGCGAGACTCGAACAGCTTTGGGTCTGTGTACTACTTCTGCGCCTGTGCCGACCCTAGCTTGAATAACAAGTCATACTGGGGCGAGATATCACAACAGCAGCCAATGACTGGAGGAAAAGTCCGTTGGTATTTATACAGATATGGAATTTCTCTAAATGAACACGCTATTCAATGATGAAACAAAAGCTAGAATGGCATATTTGCGAGGCATCAGGCGGGGAAGTTTCATCTCCATTATCATGGCAACATGCTTGTGATTGCTTCAGCTATTCAAACAATGATGGATTGGTAGTGCGATGAAGATATTCTTATTTGTGGCGTTGATAATTAGCATCACAACCTTACAAGTTCCAAGACAATCTCATCTGTGAGCATTCCACTAAACAAAATAATATGAATTTGAACAAGAAATAATGCTGGTTTCGTTTGTTCAGCCTGTTCATGTGTTCGATATGCTCGTTACAAATTTCAAACATTGACTCGTCCCTATCATATGCGTCATGCAGCCACCCATGCAACCAAACTAAAGCATCGCAAGCGCCTTTATAATCATCGTATACTTTGCCCTGCCTGACGGCATGAATTCTCTAGGCTATCTATTGTTGGGCTTCAAATTAGTGCATCTCAGCGCCACCGAAACTTTTGTTCCTGGTGACGGTTGCTCTCCGCGACTGCTGGAAACTGGACATCCTCTTGTGCAAGACAGGAGGTCTTCGAGGTCGGACTTCTTCAATCTGAGTTTCCGCATCTTCTGTATCCCGCAGCATAGGTTCTTGCTCTTCAGTCTTGGACTCGGGTGGTGTGGTTGAATCTTCTTGGATCTGCAAGACAAAGTAGCAAGCCACTAGAACACAGAATCCGCCTAGAGCTAAAACGACCGCAATACTGTGGTCACCAGGAGTTCCACGGGGTTTCTGCCAAATCTTGAAGATGATGCTGGATCCAACAGTAGCAATGATTTGGGGTGCCGCAATAGCCATGTTGTGAATACCTAGGATCACACCTGCTTGGTCTTCGTCGTCCGCCTCCTCGGCAGCTGAAGGGGTTAATGTGGCATCTGTGCTGGAATGAGGGCTTGAGGGTCGAGCCTTCTGCGCACGCTTCGTAGCATCACGACGGCTGATTTCGGCACTGATGATAGCCCAAGGTGCCCAGAGTGTCATAGCCCAAGTAATACCCACGAGTCCAATGAGCACTGTAGCCGCGGTAACTGTCCGCACCAAGACAGTGCAGAACATGGCGCCAGAGAATAACAGCAACGATCCAAGCCATGCTCTTTTGAGAGTAAAACCAGGTATCCTCAGGTAGTCCAGAATTGAGGCATGATCACCATCCTCAGAGAGGGCTGCATCGGTCTCTCCTGGGGCCCCAGCCACAAAGGGTTGGGTGTCATACGTTGGTGCAATGAAGAATGGCAAGAACACGTTGGTGAGCAAGCTCACGACAGAGTTGATCAGAAGCGCGAAGGTTCCAACACGCGTTGCTTTCTCGTAGAGCACGTCCAATTCCTTCGAGTCATGTGGGGTTCTCCTTCAGATAGGGTTCGACGTAGATCTCTCCGATGTAAGAGGATGTGTAGAAAAGTAGCGGAAAGAAACCAACCCATGCGCAAAATTGCACTTGGCAAACCCGCTTAATCTGGGGAGGGAGGCGCTTGATGGACTTTGAGATGGTGAAGAAAAAGGAGAACACGCTGGGCTTGTCCTTTGGTGGTGGGCCATCCAGTCGAGGATCTCTCTCACGAATAGTCGTGGTGCTCAGAAGAACGGTAGCGGCCAGAGCTATAGAGGCCAATGCACATAGAACCTTGAATTGGGTGTCTCCGAGAAACCAGAGGTACCTGGGTAGATCAACGTATCCTGCAACATATCCAACAATGTTGCCAAGGCCAGTGATGCGGCTAGCCATCGCATTGGCAGCCTCTTGCTGATGAGCAGGGGCGCAGTCGACAATGAATGCCCGGATAGCAGCCTGAACGGTGTTGATTGCGAAATCAAGCACGTAAATGCCAAATACTGCAGTGGCCATGATTGCCAGTTTTACACCATCGGAAGTAGGGTCGGCGCCGAAAAGACTGGCGATGCCCCGACAATTTCCTTCGTCCAGGATAGGAACATGAGGGATGCTACAGTGGCGGCTGCACCGCCGAGCATGAACGGCTTCCGCTTGCCCCAAGGGACACGGCAGGTGTCACTCAACATGCCGACGTAGGGTTGCACCAGAGTGCCCGTCAAAGGGCCAGCAATCCAAACGAGAGCCATGACGGACTTGCTCAATCCTAGGGACAGCAGATACGGCGAGCCATTGGACAACTCCACGGACCAAGCAATCTGGAGCCCACCAATGCTGATGGTGAGCA
Source organism: Albifimbria verrucaria (assembly GCA_020081605.1). Lineage (NCBI taxonomy): Eukaryota > Fungi > Ascomycota > Sordariomycetes > Hypocreales > Stachybotryaceae > Albifimbria > Albifimbria verrucaria. The sequence goes on from JAHREC010000049.1 coordinate 2,094,202, forward strand.
GAATCAGATACCAAAGACTTTTCGTCTTTTGGCTATCGTCAGCATCACCCGCCTCAACATCGCGATCTACAGCAGAATCTCCGTTGAAAGATGCTCCCCCAACAATGGCGATCGTTCGCTGGCTGATTTATGGCCAGCCTTGTTACTGAGGTCTGACTGAGCGGCATCGCCCGTACTCGAGAGATTGTTTTGACCGCTGGTTGGGCTTGTTGAGCCAGCCGCTTGCTGGGGTCGCCACGTTGCCGTCTCGTAGAACGGCGAGCAGTGTCGGCAGCCATTCGGGATATTCAACGTCGAGATCGGGGTGAATAGGGGCGGAAACGTCGTCTCGCGAGGTCGAATATCGAGGGAAATGGGCGCGCGGCCAGGTATAGCAGGGAGAAAAATAGGTATGTGTAAGGACTACTCGTCTATGGTGACGAAACGTCTGGTTCGCTGGCTTTCACGTGCAACTCAACATGCACTAAGCAGCAGGGAAAGGCCTGATCTTGATGAACGAGGGAATGGAGCAAGCAATTATGGCATACCTAGATCAGATGCCGACGGCTAAGCCAACAGGTGTCATGTACAGCGAGGACTTAGGGCATCATGTGGCTCAGACCAGCCCAGCAGCTGACACAAGGACTTGTAAAGGACGGAACCTGAAGCTGGTCTTGTGGCGGTTGCGTCACGACCTGATGCGAGCGGGGCCAAATCGAGTATAGCCAGGGTCTAGACCAGCGCAATGGGCCATGGCCAATAGGAGGCTTTCTCCGGCTGACAAAGACGCCAACTGAACCAACCACCGGCTCTAGTCTAGGTATCGTATCAATGTACAAGGTACTCTATCCTGTGTGCTCGTTGTAACCTCCCAACACTTTCAACAAGAGAGACATTTCTGCGCCATGCGAGGTGACATATGATATCCGTCGGAGAATCATGTCACCTCTATTCTGTAGCACTAAACCCATTACCGAGGTGAACCCCAAACCCCATCATTCCAGCGCCAGAGGTTCCTCATGCTTTACACTTTAACCCCCGCATGCTGGAGCCAACTACAAGAGTGGAATTGTACATGTTGCTTAGCTAGAACGAAGTCTAAAGAGACTTGAAATGTAGGTGAACCTAGGCGGTCAGCGCCTTTTGGCTACACGTATTAGAAGTTGAGTCTGGACAAGGCTTGCGCAAGCCTCATCTGCGCAAATGCAACCACCAGATAGAGGAGGGCTCTCCCTCCTCTCATAGATAACTACGTATCGCCGGACACGGTCTGGCCAAGCCTTATCTCCTCACGCCAAAACCCTCAAATTACTACTGTTTCTTCCCGAGTATACCCACTATGGGACTTTCCGTACAGCCATCATGATGATAACAAATGTGTATCCGCTATTGCCTGCCGGCGTGCAGGTAACTGTCATTGCTTTAGGGTAAGCCTAAGTAGATGCCTGTCAAAGAGCTTAGCTCAAGGATGGATTCCTGTCAACAAATACCTAGTTTATAATTTTGCATGCCAAGTATGTAGCTACAAGCGCTCCAGATAAGTCGACAATAGCTACCCATTGTAGCTGAGTTGACAATTGCACGAAAGTCATGATCACGACATCATAGTTATTCGAGTGATGGAGCTCTGTGCCAAAGTTTCATCCCTGCTATTGCTTGGGCTCGATTAATGGGTCTCGATGATTTTTAGCGTGGGGCCCCAGGCTCCTGGCTCTGATGCCCACCTAGCCCAACCCTCCGTCTTCTTCTATGAGGTCACTGAAGCCACGGAGTGAAGTCTGTCAGGTTTCCATCAAACAACATGGCGCCCGTTCAGATTGAGCCTGCAACTAGGTGAGAACAAGGCGGGTCCGTAACATGGCAGTGAGACATGATTTCTAATTTTTGTTGATATAGTTACCGGCCTTTGGTCGTGGCCGCGAGCCATCTTGGAGTGTCGGTGTGGCTAACAGTGGCCGTTGGTCGTAGCCTTTACCGCTCCAACCGTGAGCTTAGGCCGGCCCAAGACACGAGACAACGCTCTGCTCGCCGCTCACGGAATCTACCTATATTTATCGGGTTGGCTGTGCTCAGTCTTGCTTCTGCAGCATATGGTGCCTTGCAGTATGCTACCTTGTCCTACAAAGTATGGGCCAGCGAACGTGACCTCGATGGGCCGACACGGTAAGAAGCCCCGAGAATGTTCAACACCAAGCCCGACAAGACTAAACTCATAATTTAGATGGCAAAGAGAGGCGGGAGTCACGTCACCAAACCACAGCCCCACCGAGTTCTACCTTGCGCAATGGTTGAACGACACTGCGTTTTACTTGGACGCAGCTGAAATCCTGGCAGAAAAGGCCCGGCGGTTCTGGTGGGCCCAGCAGGTTGATTTGGGCCTCGTCTCATGGACTATGCTGCTCAGTATTGAGGGAAGGCGGCGAAATATCCCGCTGCTGTGGTGCTACCAGTTGTTGGCACAGCTGGTGTCTTTGCCTTTTGCGCAAAACCTCTTCTTCCTAGCCCTTCTTCTGACCCCTGCACCGTTGCCGCGGAATGAACTCGAATTGTCAAAGTAAGCAATCATGAGGTCTACTATGGCAGCAATACTGACCGGAAGTTGTAGCTTCTCTCGTTTATGGAACCGGGTATTTCCACCTAAGCCTTCACAGTGGACGCCACACCCAGTGGCCTATCTCTCTGTGCTCGTTCTTAACCTATGCGCTATTGGAGCGATACCACTGTTTGTCAATACGACAATATTCCCATCCGTCGTTGCCATTACACGCGTTCTGTCGTTTGTCCCGATAGCGCTGCCTTATCTCCTACCAAGTAGCTGGGGTTCCACCCAGAACAAACCACATGAGAAATATGGCAGCTATGTTGGGCTCTTCCGTACGATACTACTCTTCAGTACAGCTCTTCATGGCAAGGCCACGATAGTTGGACTAGCATATAATGCCCCGGAATCTCACGTCCACCGCCATAGCATCCATTTGCCGTTTGACATTGAGAGACGCTCAGCATGGGAGCGGACTACTAACGCCTTTGGCCGGATTCTCGGGGCGACTTCTGATCATCCGGTTGTCCGCAAGGTGGGCTGGGATGCACTTCTCTCCGGTGTGTCCTTGGGACTTTGGGCCGCCGTCCGAGTAACAGACGTTCTACACGTGATGACTTACCAAGTCTCTCAACATGATCAGGAGGACAACGAATATGGACAAACTCACGACACAGGAGCGGCAACTTCAGAGAACAAGCCAAGAGGTGCCAAGGCTACTCTTCGTTCAGCCTTAGGGATCGACAACGGCTCAAGCCACCAGCTACGTAGTCGGCATCGGGCCGCCAAGACCGAAACAGACTCAGAGGACGAAGACAGTGACAGTGATGGTGACTACGTGCCCACCCCTCGGAAATGGCCGCTGCCGCTGAAGGCGACGTTTTGCCAAGCGCTGGGGACGAGGGCTGGGAGTCTGCGGCTCTTGCTTGGGGATTGACTGCTCTGGGTGGGCTGGGGCTGGAAGTGCCGCCGTATACGGGGAGTGCATTGCACGATGACGCTGGTTGCAGTGCTGGACCCTTCTTTTAAGTGGAGGCTTTGTGGAGTTACAATGGGTCATGGAGAGATTGGTGGTTAAGGATGACGGTGTGATGAAGGTCCCCGAGAATGCACACGAGGGTTGTAGAAATTGGAGGAAAAGCAAGTCATGCAATGTAGATCCAGGGACTCGGACCGAAATCTCACAAGTTCAGGCGTAATCGAAGGAGACGATGCGGTGCGTGGGGGCGGAGGGAGAGAATGACTATGGAACCTCGGTCGCAACCAACAAAGCAAGGTTTGCACGGCGATGCCACGCAAGTACGCAGAGACAGTCTAGCTTGGCAATAATAAAAATGATTTGGAAAAACTGCAGTGATAGACAAACAGACGACATACACATGCGCATGTAGGAAAAGATATTCTAAGACAAAGCCATGAGGCGTCATCCTTGCGTACCGAGATTGTCTAAAGATAATGCATTCTTCGCAAGCCAAGCATGGGGCGGTAGACTACGGGGCTCTGGGCTGTTGATCGAAACAGCAAACCACAAAAACAAATCGATACTGTATCTCAAAGCACACACACTCCAGAAAGTACCTCGCCGCAGGCAGCAGGATAGCAAGGCAGTGGCGTAGGTCGGGAGGAGGCTGATGATACGCCGAGTGCATCGTGTAAGAAGGTGGACGGGGACTGTTGGGAAACAGTCGGTGCCGAGCCATCGGAACTGGTCGGCACGGTGCCAACTCGGGCTTACTTGGCAGACGAGTGACGTCGAGCCAAACCAAACAAATCAAATCAAATCAGAATTTGTGGGCTCTAGAACAAACCCCAGGCAACCGAGACTGGGGATATGGAGACTCGCGGACTCCGTGGGGATGGACCCAGCCCAGCCCAGACACACACGCAGACACACGAGCACGCAGACACACCACACGCTCAAGAGAAGAGACGAGCCGTCTCGGTGGGTGGGCGTTGGGTGGCCATCTTCAACAAAGCCTGGGGATCGACATTCGGGAAGCAGAGATTTCTTCCATTTGACTTCCAGTAACGTTGCGCCAAGCTGGGCCGAGGACAAATCATTCATGCACTCAGCACACCCACCCACGAAATTTCCCGATGGTCTCGGCCCGTTGGGCCACTCATGACAGAGATTGGCAGCGTCTTTAGGCAAGCGGGAGACGCCGATGGTGACGGACCGACAAAGCACAGCGCAGGCACAGACACAGAGACTGGTCGGTTGGTTCGGTTGGGAGGGGGCGGCATCTTGGTGCTGTGTGGATGAGGGACGAGGGCCTGGGTCTAGGTCCCTTCAGCGAGGAGGCTAGGCTCACTAACGACTAAACCCCTTTCCTCTGCTTGGCCATGAGCAGGGCTTCTCCGCGACGAGTCCTGGCAGCCCGCTTTTTCTCCAGCTGACTTCATTGCGGGACCCCGCGCTCTTTGCTGCAAACAGGTATCAACCTCGCTTTCGACATGGGCCGAGCTGTTGCCACTAACTGCAATGGCTCGCAACCCATTTCGTTTTGTGGATTCGCCGAGTGGTCCTGGTATTGTGAACCCCCTGGCCTCATGCTGTTTAAATGTCCTCTGATTCCCCCTTGAGAACCTGGTTGATGTTCCTGTTCCTGTGTTGATCCCGTAAATCATCTCGACGACCAGTGCTTCTTCTTTTCTTCTCAGTCCTTTGTGATCACAGAGAAAACAAGTCACTTAATCAATCAATCCAACATGTCTATCCGAGATCGAGTTCGCCGCGCTCTGCGCAACAAGTCCGACTCTGCGTCAGACGTCTCGGACAGCGCCTCTCAGTCCGACTCCAGCCCTGCCACGCCAGTCTCCTCCAACACGAGCCAGAGCTCTCTCGGTGCCCAGTCGCTCACCTCGAAGCTCTCGAGGACCTTCACCTGGGGCAGCCGCGACAAGGAGAGCAGCTCCTCCAAGGACAAGAGCAGACGCAAGCGACCGCTGCACCCCAGCGAGAGACCGCTCACAGCCCAGAACCTGAGACACCAGCAGATGCTCAACCAGTTCACTATGACCTTTGGCACGTCCAACCTCAGTCAGCTTGACCTCGACGGCGTCAGCCCATGCTGCACCCGTGCTCCCAGCATTGACGGCCTGGCGATCACCCCAGGATATTCCCAAGTTGGAAGGGCCAGCTTCAGTGAGGACGAGATAGCGCCGGCCTAAACCTGCAACTGCCACCTCTGGTACCTGACAGATCCTACCGATCTTGGTGCGCGGCTAAGTAGCCTGCGCTAGCCTGCCAGGTACCGGAGGCGAGATGCCTTCATCCTACCGTGGCGCATTCGCCCAGCTCAACACACTACTGCAGCCATGCACACGCACACACACACACAAAAACACAACCCTCCCGCAGCAGAGCCGCTGCTGTGCATTTCCGGAATGCACCCCAACAAAGCCTGCCGCATCCTTCACACGATGAAGACGATGTGGCCCGCTTCCCGACCCCAAATGGTGGCGTCGGTGGCGCAATTCTGCATCACGATGCACGCCTGCGTTTGACAGTGCCGTTGGACGACCGTTGTCGAGTGTCGCAGAAAATGCCACTCGGCCACGGGACGGTTTTTTCAACTGAATCGCTCTCGCTCCCAACGGTGCGAGCATTCTGGTTCGGGACGTGCATTAGGTCACACAATCGAAATGCCTGCCACCCACCACTGCCACTACCACCACCCGACTCCATCCTAGCGTCCGGAACGCCCGGTCGTAAGATCAGCGCACCTCCTACTTTTCCTGTCGCGGGGCTGCCGCTCTCGACTGGATGGAATGCCTTGGGGGATTTTTTTGCCGACGGGTTAAAACCCGACTCTGGCCGATCGTATTGCTGATGCTGATGCCAAGCAGTAAGCAAGGATTTGGGACTGCTCACGCGCTCCCGTGATGTCATATCACAGTATTACTATCTTCATAGCAATTCAAGCAGGATAGTTTGCCAATAGATAATCAATTTTCTATGTGCTCAATAATTCTCAATTCTTCAACTTTGACATGTGAATCTGTGATCGTAACAAGTGACGTAGCAGGACGCCTTCATTTCCCAATGATCAATCACATGCTCATGTGCCTATAGCAATAAGGCAAGGCAAATTGAATGCGACCTCTGACCCCTGTTTAACTGTTTTAGTTGGTAACTAAAAATGAACAGCAGGGTTATCAGTGGTGGTATGCTTTGACATCCAAAATCCAACGGTTGCCCTATGTTCTGCTAATACACGCAGAGAGCTGGATGTGATCTGTATCACTTTCACTCGCAAAACCATCCCTTCCACCAGTGATGCTTCATTTCAAAAGCCGTGCTCTTATTATCGCTTTGTTTCAATTATTGGGATATTGTAACAGCGAACGTAGTAAAACATTTTCATTATGCTCACTTTACCACTGGTAGGTATTGATATCTAGGTAGGTAGGTACAAGTAGTCAAGTATCACCTGACTCTACTCTTTTATCATGATTCAAGGCATCTTCACTTGCGAGGCAGGTGCATTTGGGAGGTACCTCTTGGAAGTCACTATTTCCTCACGAGGTGGGCATTTAGCACGCGTTCTTCCTCAACACTGGAGGTCGCGACCTTTCATCTCGCACACTATTTGGTGATGGCAAGACATAGGCTTCAGGGAACACCGCGACGAGGCAGGGTCTTCGCAAACACCGGTTTCTTATCTAATTTATTACCTACGACTTCATCCGCAGGAGTTCCCGCAACTGCTTCACTCGCTCGACACCGGCCTGCATGTTCTTAATTCACCTACGAATGTTGCAAACATGCCGAGTCAATCTTGGTACACCCTATCGGCCAAGGCCGTTCCCACAAGATTTGGCTTATCGAAGAACATGGTAATGCTACTGAAAGCATTTGATTCGTACAACACGGGTTCTATCGATGCCTATGAGCTGGGTAGCTTGGTGCGCATGAGCCGCAACCGTCGAACCGCCGTTACAAACACGATCACCAAATGTGCTCAGATGATCAAGACAAACCCCGAGGAGCTCAAGACCTGTGTGGATATCATTGAGATGTGTACAAGCATTCTGGAGATTTCTGGTGAGCCTCAGCCCCCAACTCAAGTTGCCAACACGGCTAACTTGGTTGTTTGCAAGATCGACCACCACCTAACTGCGGATTCCCATTGATGAAGCTACCAACCGAAATACGAGACCGTGTATTCGAGCTTGCGATCGAATCTTTGTTCAGAACCGAGCGTATCGTGCTTGCTAAAAGACCACAACGTGTGCCTGTCCGAAACTCTGGCCCGACACGACACAGTCACCTGCAGTCAAGGCTCTCTTCGCAATCTTAGGACCACAAACAAGCGAGGAGTTCTTCCGTGTGTTGTTCCGCAAGAAGGTTGTTCGATTCAGATGTCCGTGTGAGTTTGATGCTTGCCTCTCGGAAAATCGGCTTATTAGGAGCTCGCTTCGTCGAGTCATTGTGCAATGGTCCGGGCCCAGATCAGACAAAGCTTTTCGGCAATTGATTGGCTGTTCTAAGCTGGAGTTCATGGGGTTGGTCCTTACGAAAGGAACTCTATGGCACTTAAACGAACGGGAAACTCTCATTAGGAGATCATTCCCAACACTCTTGCCAAGGATCACGGATGTACTTGGACTTAACGAGTTGCTGAAGCTGCGTGGGCTGCGGCAAGTTTCGGTAACGAACTATGGTGGCAGAGGCATGAACATCTACGAAACCGATCGAGCAGGCCTGGAGAAGCTTCTCTCCGATGCAATGAAGCAGCCACAGGAGGTATGATGGCTTACCACAGCTGCGCATTGCAAGTCTTACCAATACACAGGATTGATATGATTATTTCGTTGCGGATCCCAACCATCGTCCTGGGACGCACATCAAAGACGAAAATTGCTCAACATACAACGCAACCCAATTGTAAGGAATGGCGAAGCTTGCAAACGTGGTCTGGGCATTCTTGGGTTGGGCGCTGGGGATTTGGCATGACGAAAGGGATACGAGTACAACGACAGAATCAGAATGTAACAACTGATAAATTACGAAAGCCCCATTTGTGAATTCACTGAAGGTTCCGTACTCAAAAAGCGTTGTCGGCGTTTCTCTTGTCTTATGCAGGCACAAAGTGCGAGCATCCGGCTCAAGATCATCCGCTGGGATCGGCTGACCGAGCAATGGCAAAAGACTGACTGCTAGCTAGACTACGAAGGTTGACTGTGACAGACTTACCGTGGCGCTTGGGGAGAGCACAGCAACGAGTACCACAGCCGGAGTAGCTCGAAGCACTGTAATCATACCAGAACATTCAAGTCCCATTTGCTTGAAGCTTCATCGCACAAGTCGATCACTTAACAAGCTGTAAACAACTCTCGCAATTGAGTTAAACATAGATAGGACAGACAAACAGCGACCAAGGGGTCAAGTCTGCAGAAATCTCAGGACCCACAATTGAGATTGGCTGAGCCGGTCACGCCGAAGGGCACGTGACTTGGAATTTCGTGCTGGTCGTGCTTGCCCTACTGTGCCCCCACAGGGCAAAAATTCCACCACGTTTTAGCGAAGGCCTTCATATCTCCGCCCTTTTACTCTTCTACCGAAATCATCGAATTCGAGGAGCATATCGGCAACCCCCGTCAAAGTTGCCCATCATGTCGCTCGTCTCAGGAGAGAAGACGAACTTCCAGTTCGTAAGTCAGCCCTTCAACGCGCGCGCACGACGCTCGTCGCCATCCGCATCGCTGTCGCCACGGCGCTCCCGCGCATCTGGTTGTCGATTTGAACGAATCCGAGAATTTTTGGCTGACAACTTGTGGGAATAGATCTTGCGTCTTCTGAACACCAACGTCGATGGCAAGCAAAAGGTCATGTACGCCCTGACCAAGATCAAGGGTGTCGGTCGTCGTTACTCCAACTTGGTCTGCAAGAAGGCCGATGTTGACCTGAACAAGCGGTATGCATACAATGCCCAGAAAACACTGGAGAGACGAGAACGGGTTTGCTAAATGATTTCCTGCAGCGCTGGTGAGCTCACCTCCGAAGAGCTGGAGCGAATTGTCACCATCATCCAGAACCCTACCCAGTACAAGATCCCCACCTGGTTCCTCAACCGACAGCGCGACATTATCGACGGCAAGGACTCTCAGATCCTGGCCAACGGTGTCGACTCCAAGCTCCGTGAGGATTTGGAGCGTCTCAAGAAGATCCGTGCTCACCGTGGTCTCCGTCACTACTGGGGCCTCCGTGTGCGTGGTCAGCACACCAAGACCACCGGCCGCCGTGGCAGGACCGTTGGTGTTTCCAAGAAGAAGGGTGGTTAAATTATATGATGTGGGCAATATAGGGTGGACAGGCGTGACGGCTGGTTTCTCCATCTTTCTGAGCATTTTGATAGGATTGCTTCCGGGATACGTGTCTAGGGCTGTACTCTAGATCAGAGTCATGAAAATCAAAAGCATTGAAACGAACAAGTAAACGATGGACTTTTGCATAATACAACCTGTGAACCACATCAAATCCAAGCCTGGCCTAGCGGATAATCGCATCTGGCTGAAAATAAGAAGACAAAAATAAAGCATGTGTGTCTGTAAACAGAAGCTGAAGCAGATAGACAGCCCCGTGTCCCATGACTTGATGGAACGCATTTTGAAAACAGTAAATGGGTATCTTGCATTTAGTCCTCGTGTGTTACGGCCATGTCCAGCACTTCCACTCTGCCCTGACCCTTAGTCTCGTTTCCTATAAAATCAGACAGCGACTTGAAAGCACCTGGCTCCACGAACCCGACCACTTCCCATTCTGATCCTACAACGTCCTGGCTCTCGACCTGCTCGACGTAGCCGAGAATGATATCCTTGACTGTTCCCGGGGCCTTCTGCTCGCCCTCTTCATCCTTAGACGCTCCCTTGGCAGCCGCAGGTTTGACGGCCTGCTTCAGCACGTTGGTGGAGCACGAAATGCGGAGCCTCATTCTCGCCCTGGAGACGGGGATGGGCTGGTGGGCGATCAGGGCCTTCATGGCCTCGAGAGCCTGACTCTTGGCGCTCTTCGTGGTGACGACGCCGGTCCAGTTGTGCTCCTTCTGTCGGGGCTTCGCCTCGCCGTCATCGCCGGTGGCCGGGGTTCCCGTGGCGCTGGCTGAGGCGCTCTTGTCGGCGTTGTTGGTATGGGCCTGGGAGCTCAGCATGTCGAGGGCCTTCTCGATCATGCCGGAAGTGTAGACTCTTTTGGTGCGGGGGTCGACGAGTTTACTGGCGACTATACTTATGACCTCGTTATGCACGCGTTCTAGTTGAGCCGCCCTTTCTTTTTCTCCAACTTGTAGTTCGCCCTTTTTCAGGATCTCGAGGATGATGTCGTTGACATCCTTGCCCTTGCCAAAGGCCTTGTCGAGGTCTTCCTTGGGAGCCGTCTGACCCTTGGAGACGTTGAGGAAGACGTTGGGGATCTGGAGGACGTTGTCGAGGTCCGTCTCGATGCCGGAGCGCCACTCGAGGACCTTGTTCTTGTAGCAGGCAATCTCGAAGCGCTTCTTGCCCTTTTTCAAGCGGACGAGGGAGACGTTAGTGAGTTTGATCTGGTTGGAGGGCTGGTTGATCTGGCGCGACATTGTGACTGTGGTGAGAAGCGACGATGGTATAGAGGAGATGAAACGCGACGAAGAGAAGAAAGAAAGACTTGTTCGCTAAGGCTGAGGTAAGATGTAGGTGAAGTGTATGCGCGTTATCGACGCAGGATACGGAGGACGAGTGGTTGCAAGCTGGTTTATCAGATGCTTGGGTGTGCTGGGCTGGCTACATCATTCTGTCGCTGAACTTTTGCGACCCCGCCATGGAAAGGTGTTTGGGTGCCCCGCCTTATTTTCTGCATTGCCCACCTTTTGCTCTGAGTCACTACGACTCATACTGGGGAATCATGCTGCTGTCATGACCCGTTACTTATGAGTCGAGAAGACTGGAAGCGGCGCCATGAAGTATGTGTTTGCAGGCAGCGTTGACTGTCGCATCAGATGTAGCGGCAAGATGCAAGATTCTCGTAGGAAATACTGGTTGTCATGCAAAAGCCCTCATTGCATAGCCTAGATGAGGCCTGGGCATCTGCGTGGGTAATGCGTTGCACCAAAGTTCAGGCAGGAGGCCTGAAATAACCCTCCTGTAATCAATATCACATAGCTTTATTGGTGTTTGTTAGCATGTTCCAAACCATGGGATTATGGATGGGCTGTATGGAACAAGCATCCTGACCATACAAAGCCGTGGTTGGCGGGATGGCGTTATTGTTCGCACCAGTCCTGAAAGAATTATAGTACGCTATCATGTGTTGATCGTTTGAACATCAGTTCGTGTTTTGTTGTTTTATTTCATCTTTGCTTCGTTTTTTCTCATGATTTTGGTGTCGACAGATGCGATGCTGCCGTGCCTTGTAGGCGGTGCATATTCGTTGGTCGTCTGCTTGGTTGAATACAATATGCTGCGTTGCCACTACCACTGGTTCCGTATGGAGTATACTATTCCAAGATGGGCATGTGCAAACGATGGCATTTCTCAACATAGCAACCGTCTCGCCTCGTGTACAGGCTTCACGCTCATGTGATACTTTAACTGCAAAGTTGGGACATGACGTACCAGAAACGTGCAGAGAGCTATGCTGAAACAACAAGCAAAGTGTAGCCTGTGCCACCCAACTCAGCTTGCCAGCATCATTGCTTACTTTCTAGCATGTGGCTATGAGTCCAGCTCACCTGGTTGAGGATCCCACCCAGGCAGCTGTGGACGGAGCCAAAACCCAGCATGCACCGCCAAACGCAAAGCCTCAAATTGATACCCCGAAAGTGAGGCAATCGGAATTACGTATGAGTCGCCTCTTCGCCATCCATGGATTGCCATTGTACGTTGCCCATGCCCTGCTCGGTTGCCGGTGCTGACTGGAATGCTAAACGGAATTGGGACGAGAGCTGTCACAAACTGGGAAATAAGCTTGGTCAATCCAGGTACCTACTGCTTCTGGCTGGAATATCGATCAGGTCTGACACAGAACAAGTCTTGGGGCAGCAAATGCCTAAACCACGTATCCTGGTTGCCACCATGCGGTCGAACTTCTCCGCGAGTCCCCCACATGGATGCAGATGCGACCCAGGAGGATAAGTTCAGTCAGTCTTAAGTACAAAAGTGCCATGAAGATGGAGAAGATAAAGCGATAGTGTCAATGTTGGGCCTAGCCTGAGTGGCCACCAGATGCCCATCAAGGTACAGTCCCTGTGCGGATATAGACGGACAACAAACAGGGTACACCATCCGTGGGGATGACTGAGGTGAAGCCGTGTACCTTGCATTGTACCTGGCGATTCATGCGGGGTACTGGACACTGCTCTAACAGCAGCGCTCTAAATCTCGCGGCAGGCCTGCTAGAGCTGGCGCATCGGCTACTCGGCGCAGCAAAGGGTACCTGAGCGGATAAGCACAGATCTGGTTGTGGGGTCGTTGCTGGGCAGCTCTCCGTTTCAGCCAGTGGCCTGCGACCAGTCAGTGGCTGGCGCTACCACCCAGCGACAGCAGACTGCAGACATTACGTCGCCGTCCTTATCTCCTCTCATGTGACTGTCTGCCTGGGTAGCTCCCTGCTCCTCCAGCCCTTCTCCCTCCCGCGTCCTTCTCTCCGCTGTCATCCCTCCTTCTCCTCTCCATCGAAACATCGTCAATCCATTTGCTGTCTTCATTGCAGCAATCATCACCGTCATCATGCGGTTCACTACCACCTCCGCCCTGCTTCTGGGCGCTGCCTCCACGGCCGTCGGTCTCCAAGATCAGAAGATCCTTGGCGGCGCCTCCGGCTTCGGCTTCGACCTCGATGCTGAGTCCTGGATCAAGCCTCTCGAGGAGAAGTTTGGCGAGTTCACCTCCGAGGCCAAGGCCACTTGGGACGAGGTCGCCATGCTCGCTCCCGGTGCCTTCGATGCCTTCAAGAAGCACGTCATTGGTGCTAAGACCAAGCCCAACAACCGTAAATCCGACTCCAAGTGGGATCACGTCGTGAAGGGTGCCGACCTCCAGTCCATCCGCATTACGGATGAGAACGGCGATTCTCGCCGCAAGATCGGCGGCAAGCTCGAGCCCTACAACCTGCGTGTCAAGAAGGTTGATCCCGCCAAGCTCGGCGTCGACTCCGTCAAGCAGTACAGTGGTTACCTTGATGACGAGGAGAACGACAAGCATCTCTTTTACTGTAAGTGCAGCTTATCCCGCTCAGCTGGCGCTGACAATGTACAATGCTGACAATGTGCAGGGTTCTTTGAGTCCCGAAACGACCCCGAGAACGACCCTGTTGTTCTCTGGCTCAACGGTGGCCCAGGCTGCTCTTCGCTGACCGGCCTCTTCCTGGAGCTCGGCCCTGCCACCATCAACAAGAAGATTGAGGTTGTCAGCAACCCCTACGCCTGGAACAACAATGCTTCCGTCATCTTCCTTGACCAGCCCATCAACGTCGGCTACTCCTACGGCCGCGGCAAGGTCAGCACCACCGTCGATGCTGGTAAGGACGTTTACGCGCTCCTGTCTCTCTTCTTCCACCAGTTCCCCGAGTATGCCAAGCAGGACTTCCACATTGCTGGCGAGTCTTACGGTGGTCACTACGTCCCCGCCTTCTCCTCGGAGATTCTGTCCCACAAGGACCGCAACATCAACCTTAAGAGCATCCTGGTCGGCAACGGTCTGACCGATGGCTACACTCAGTACGAGTACTACCGCCCCATGGCCTGCGGTGATGGTGGCTACCCTGCCGTCCTCGACGAGAGCTCGTGCCGCTCCATGGACAACGCCCTGCCCCGCTGCCAGTCTCTCATCAAGTCTTGCTACGACAGTGAGAGCGCCTGGACCTGCGTGCCCGCCGCCATGTACTGCAACTCCGCCATGATCGGTCCCTACCAGCGCACCGGTGCCAACCCCTACGACGTCCGCATGAAGTGCGAGGACGACGGCAACCTGTGCTACGAGGCTCTCGGCTGGATCTCACAGTGGCTGAACAAGGCTGAGGTCATGGAGGCTCTCGGAGTTGAGGTTGATGGCTACGACAGCTGCAACTTCGACGTCAACCGTGACTTCCTTCTCCACGGTGACTGGATGTTCCCAATGTTCCGCCTTGTCCCCAACCTGCTGGAGCAGATCCCTGTCCTCATCTACGCTGGTGACGCCGACTTCATCTGCAACTGGCTCGGAAACCGTGCTTGGGTCAACGCTCTTGAGTGGAAGGGCCAGAAGGGCTTTGCCCAGGCCGAGACCAAGCCCCTGGAGATTTCCGAGGACAAGAAGACCCACAAGTACGGTGAGGTCAAGAGCAGCGGCAACTTCACCTTTATGCAGATCTTCAAGGCCGGCCACATGACGCCTCTGGACCAGCCCGAGGCCTCGGTCGACTTCCTCAACCGCTGGCTGCGCGGCGAGTGGGTCGAGTAAGCTGGTCAAAGGACCAGAGTAATGTGGTTAAGGAAACAAGTTGGAAGACTGTATAGTAAAGTACATAGGTACAGACTGCACCTTACCTAGCGATTTTTGAATAGCATTGTGCATCAAACATATTAGTGTTGAGCGACTTTTTAAAGTATTCTACGTGAATGATTTGAATTGCATAAAGTGCCGCCGTTAAGTCATGGCATGGTGACAGTATCTATGTCTGTTATGTGTTGGGTAGGATATGTCGTGCATCGTGATGTGCTGGTGGTACGGATGTAGGTCGATCCAGTAATCAGGTCTCGGCCGAGTTGTACGACCAAGTAATTATGGAGTTCGGCCCCGGAACGGACAGGACATGTCACGGCAAGGCAAATATGCGGAGAGAACTTTACAACAAAAAGCCCGATAGGGGGCAGCTAGATAGGTAGATAGCATGGCACAGCGGCTGCTCAAGCACGTTCATGCTCTGAGGGCTGTGCCTCGGCTTGCCAGGATGTTCAGAGAAGGCAAAAGGAAGCACGCCATGGGGTGACGAGGATGGCGATGCTTGGCGAAAAAGTATAGATTTCACTCATTCCAGAAGAAATCCGGAGGCGATAAGACGGTGAGGGTGGAGGAGGGAGCGGGGAAAAGGAAAGGGTTGCGTGCCGAAATTGTTGAGGATGGTGAAGAGCGTGCTTGACGATCCATGACTTTGTTGGCCAAGAGGAGCACCGTACCACCAAGGGTGGGTATTGTCAGTGGCTCATTATTATTATTTTTCATTCGCTGCTTATTGTATAGTACGTTACTTGTGCTCTTGGATTTGCCCTTGCATGGGTTCGTGAGGCGATTGACGTTTTGCCTGACTGACATTGAACATCATAGCGGTGAATTCTGGGCTGGCTGTTTGTGATGGTCTTTGGGGAGAGACAGAATGGTGAGGAATTGGCCACACGACCGGTGTCCCGATGTAGCTGAAGGGTGCATCCGTGCCACGATGGCTGGACCACTGGCAAGTCATGTTTGACTGACAGCCAAAGATGTAGCAAAAAGAGGTCTTGACACGAACACCGCACGTGAGCAGGGACGGGAGGTTCAGGCTCAGCTCTGCTCTGCTCTCTGCAAGAAGACGTCGATTGGGAGCTTGTTTAGCGCGTCCCAACAGTTTTGATGCGGTTGCCGTATCGGGAGATGCTGCGTACGCAGCCTGGCCAATAGCGGCCAGGGGTGCATCGGTAGATACGGGCGAGCTGCTAGTGTTCTGGTGGTGGGAGGACGCCAAGGTGCTAACGGGATGCAAGTATCTTTTCTTCCCCATTGGGCCGGCCTGATGTGGCGTCCGTCCCCGGGAGCCGCCACCCCTGGACCGTCCCTAAACTGCTTGCAGCAAGGCGGACGTGAACTTGGCTGCAGAAGGGTGTGTTGCCAAATAACCTACCGAGAACATGCTGCGTTGTGTTGCATTGCGTTGGCTCTGGATGCGCAGTTAGGCTCACGGACCGATGCACCAAGGTAGGCGTTGGAAAAGCCTTCAACCTCGTTGGTTTAAAACCGGTGTTGGTGCCGAGCTGTGAACGCCCAGTTCCGGAACCCTGGAAGCAAAAAATGCAGATCGCGCACCAGACCAGCTTCATGACCGACGCTGACGGCATGTCAATGTCATGGAAACCTGTTCGGTCTGGATACCATCTTGCTGTTCCAAGATACCTGAATGCTTGATCTTCACTGTCTGCTGTCGCTAATTGGAGAGATGGCTCTGTATCAAAGCACCAATCTAAGAGGGCAAAATTAAGTCTAATTACAAAAAAAAAAGTAGAGACGGAGGAGCCAAAAAAACCAATGGGGCAGATATGGAGAACCCAACCCAACAACACCCTAGACACAAGCCTCGGCTTCCCGCGGACGGCCATTGACACGGGCGAAATTCCTAGATCGAGGCCCTTGATCCCAGAGACATGGAACATGTAATAGCAGACAAGGACGAAGGGGAGGGGCGTTCCCGAGGAAGAAAAAAAAGGCATGGGGAATTAATGTTCAACAGAGGGCCGAGATTTGATAGAGCACGCTCCCTTGTTCTTTCTCTTCGTCTGCACATGTTTCTCTTCCACTTCACTCGACGCCAAGGGTCCTTTTTGTTTTGTCTCCCCACTGCACTATACCTGCTTGCTGGACGCATCGAGCACCACCCCTGGGTAGGCCGAGTAAATAAAGTCCAACGGACATCATTCACTTGCTTCACCTACACCGGCTTCTGGCACCGCGAAACGGGGTCTTCCTCTCCTCTCTTTTCCTCTTTTAATACCCGTTTTCTTCCCTCTTCCTCTGGTTCTCCTCCTCCGCATCTTTAATCCCCTCCTTGCCCCAGGTGCTTAAATCATCCAGCCTCGGTTCTTTTTTTCTCTGTCTTGCCACCGGCAGCTCCGTTGGCTTCTCGCCCTTCCTCCACTCCCCAACATTTCCGCCCTCCACCAGTGCCGTTTTGTCGTCATACCGTTGCGTTGCGAAAGGAACCGTTGACGTGGATAACTTGTTATCTGGCACCAGAAGAGACATCTTACACCAACTTCAACTCGGAACTTGGGATATAGCTCCAGGTCCTTGACGTCCGTCTTACACGCAAGCAGAGCAACGCCAAATATACTCAACCACAACCCTCGTGTCAACTGCCATACCTACAACCACCATGGAGCACTTCGGCATGCTCAGCTCCTCCCGGAGCAGAAGCTCTTCGACTTCCCTCCCACCAACCATCCCGCGCCCATTGCGCCGCTCCCCGAGGCCGCCTCCATCATGCACCCCTTCAACATCCCCGACCACATCTTTACCGCCGCCCTCGACGCCCGCGTGCCCTTGACCATCGCGACCGTCTACGCCATCACCGCCAAGCTTCTCACCAAGTACAACCTCGCCAACGGCAAGAAGCCATGGGCTATCAGCAAGACCCGCCCCTTCTTCGTCTTCGTTGTCCTCCACAACGTCCTCCTCGCTGTCTACTCCGCCTGGACCTTCTGGGGCATGCTCGGCGGCATGCGCCGGAGCATCTACAGCCCCATGGGCCCTGACGGCGTGGCCGGCACTGTCGACAGCTTCTGCCGCCTTCACGGCAAGCCTGGCATTGGAAACTCCGTCTACTACAACGACACTGCCGGCGGTTGGGACAGCTTGGCCCAGAACCCCGCTGTCGTCAACGGCCTGCCTGATCGCTCTCAACTTGGTCGCATGTGGACCGAGGGTCTGGCCTACTACGGCTGGATCTTCTACCTGAGCAAGTTCTACGAGGTCCTTGATACCTTCATCATCCTCGCCAAGGGCAAGCCCAGCTCCACCCTGCAGACCTACCACCACGCCGGTGCCATGCTGTGCATGTGGGCTGGTATGCGATACATGTCCTCTCCCATCTGGATCTTCGTCCTAGTTAACTCCTTCATCCATGCCATGATGGTAAGTCGTTCCTGCGCCTGACATGCTCCGTGAAGCTTCCGTATAACAGTCGCTAACACATCACCAGTACACTTACTACACCCTCACCGCGTTCTCTGTCAAGGTCCCCATCTTCATCAAGCGCACCCTTACCAGCCTCCAGATCACCCAGTTCCTGCTCGGTGCCTCCCACGCCCTGTCGCACTCCTTTGTCTCCTACGTCATCCCCGTCACCATTGCCCGCAGCACCATCCAGCAGGCCGTCGCTCCCGAGACCGCTGATGCCCCTGTTCTCCCTGCTGCCCTCGACTCCTGAAGCAGCTCATCTTCGGTGCCGGCGCCGAGGTTGTCAAGCGCACTGCCTCGCAGCCTGAGAGCGCCGCCACCACCACCGAGACCCTCTACACCGTCCAGCCCTGCATCATGACTGCCGGCGAGACCTTCGCTCTGTGGCTCAACGTTGTGTACCTGGCCCCCTGACCTACCTCTTTGTCAGCTTCTTCATCGCCAGCTACGTCAAGCGTAGCAACGCCGCCCACAAGGTCAAGGGCAAGGCTGCCGCCAACCGACCTCTGGGCCGCGACGTCACCGAGCTCGCCGAGAAGGCCGGCTGGGATGCCGCCCGCGATGTCGAGAGGGAGGTGTACGGTGGTGAGAGCATGGTCAACGGCAACGGCAGCGCCGAGGCCCGCAGCTCTTAGAGCCCAGAGATACAGTA
This sequence comes from Albifimbria verrucaria, assembly GCA_020081605.1. Classification (NCBI taxonomy): domain Eukaryota; kingdom Fungi; phylum Ascomycota; class Sordariomycetes; order Hypocreales; family Stachybotryaceae; genus Albifimbria; species Albifimbria verrucaria. The sequence continues at coordinate 2,113,251 of JAHREC010000049.1, forward strand.
GAGAAGGCAGCTTGTCATGTTCAAAAGATGTCTCGTAGATATGATTTGTTGGGCATTAAAAAGCATTTTGCGGGTTTCTATGTTTATATTGACTCAAGGCACTGAACATTGGGACGTGCTTTCAAAATTAGAGGCAAGACAAGAGGAGTTCTGTTAGGCATTTTGGTTCATACAATATAATGAAAAAAATCATTAATATGAAATACGAGTTCGCAATTTGGAAATGTGAAGAGAATGTATTGTTGTAAATTGTCAGACGCATATTGGTTCACGTCACATAATACAAGAGAATAAGAGGCTAACATGAAAATGTGGTGAGATGATGGTGAATTATTCTAAATCGTCTATATCAACCAAACAAGTATATCCCATACCCCGAGAAAAACACCTTGTAACTCCTTAACGCAGAGAGCCTTGCAGCCCATGGCGGAGCAACAGCTCCAGCCGGGTATTACTGTATCGCAAATTCTTGCGTATTCCCAAATTCCGTGTCCTTCCAAAGCAAAAAAAAAAACATCGTCCAGCATACCCGCTAAAGCAGGTTGCCATGACGGAAACAGACCGTGGAGGTTACAGTTGAGGCCAAGTCACTTGGAAATGGCTCCGCGGGTACCTCTCGTCTGCAGCAGAAGTCTAAAAGTGGAGGCCCTGATTGCTTCCACTTCATTCAACACGGTCCCATGTCTGAGGTGGCATCGTGATGTGGTCAAACTGCGTTGCGCAAGATGGGCCTGACGTAGACCGAGGGGTTTGGTTTGGTTGCACTAAATGGCCTTCCATCTGCTGTCTATTGATCTATATCGTAGATTCGTGATGTCGTGAAGAGAATCTTCGGGGTATCATTTGAGTTGAGGTTGGTCTGGTTGAGACCCCATCGCCACTAGAGACGATGGTACAAGACTCATTCATACCAAGGAGCGACTGGTGAGTCGTCACACTCAGCAGGTGAGTTGTTTGTAAATTTGCTTCCGGACTCGCTCGTAGCTTGCGGGTTGTTCAGAAAGTGCTCCAGTTCCAGTCGCGGGGAACGCTTGCAGCAATGTCGCTGCTACGGGGCAGGCCATGAATGTTCATGTCAGGACGCGCAGCGGCCATTGGAGTAGCGGGGGCGGTTTGCGAGTCGTCAGACGACGCAGAGCTGACAGTGCGGCTGCGAGTGTGGGTGTGCCAGACCTTGAACTGCTCGAAGCAGTGGTTGCAGGAGCGCGACGGAGGTGCGCGGGGTTGAAGTTGGCATCCTGGTCAAGCGGGACAACGGTGTTGGAGTGCGAGTCGCAGAAGATGTTGCCACATCTGCGGCAGTGATGGCGTCTGGTGAAATAGTTGAAGTTGCGCTTGCAGGTCGGGTCATCGCAGATGGAGGACTCAGGGTCGGGCTGTTAAGCAACGTGGCGAGTTAGTCGTGGTTCGTCATGATGACCATGCCAAAAGCACAAAGAGTCGAGGCTATGGCATGGGGAGTGTTAACTGTTGACATACCTTCCAGTGTTTGCGAGTAGGCATCGAGGTGACCTGGGGAAGAGGTCGAGATCCCACTCTCCGTCGAAGCTCTTACCGCTGTCGCCAGTAGAGCGACGGGTGAGGCGCTGACCAATACCGGTGAAACCAGGGATGGTGATGAAGCTGTTACTAGAACGGCGAGACGACAGGGCGCTGTTGGGCTCGGTGTCGCTGCCACCCTGGGGTCTGATGGTGGTCCTTACGGGGTGAACTCGCTGTTGGGTCGGAGGACAGCGGGCATGTAGAGAGGGCGGACATGGCGAGCGTGGTGAGACTTGGGAGAGCCGGGCGTAGAGGCGTTTTGGTTGCCGAGGTCTGAAGTGCTCAGCGGTGAGATCTGAGGTCCGGGAGGGATCTGGTAGGACTGCGAGCGCCGGTGGTGGTGGATGGGACGCTGCTCAGGGAAGAAGTGGTTTGAGAACTGCTGGTTGCCAGGCAGCACAGGCAAGATCAAGTCGGTAGCCATGTTGTGCGATGGAAGGTGTGTTGATATGATGTTGTCGAGTGAGGGGACGTAAGGCGCGTGCGGAACCAAGATGCGGTCGAGGAGGAAGAGGGAAAGCTTGTGGTGTGTGGGTGTGTATATGCGTGTCCAGCTGTTCGCCTCCTCGTCACTGGGTCGGTCGGTCGGCCGGCGGTGGTGATGGTGGTGTAGTGGTGTTGGTTTGGAAAGGCAGAGCGCTTTGCGACGGGGTTGCGATAAGATGTCGTGGATAGGATGAAGGAATAGGAGAGTTATGCACAAAGGCACGAGACGACGGCAAAGGCAAGAGGAAGAGAAGATGGAGGGAGATTGGCTACTGATAAGAAGAGGATGGATGCGAGGGAAGATGGATGGATGGAGCGTATGTAAGTAAGGTAAGGTAAGGTAAGGCAAGGTATGGTATGTATGGTATGCACTGTAGGTACGTACAGGCAGATGCAGTAGCGGAGGCGCCGTGCTGTACGTAGCGACACCAAGCAGCGACCATATCATATCGAGTCAGGCAAGCATAACCTTACCCAAAGCGACAGCCCAGGGCCACCCAGGACCACCCTTGGGCCTCCCTGTTAGCACACGAGATTAGAGGCTCCAGCGGGGTCTTAGCGGAGCCGGGGTATGAGTTCGGGCCCCACCGGCGCGTGCAGGGTAGAGGTACTTTTTCCTCGCTGGGTTCATGCCGCAAACCGCGTTGTACCGGCAAGTACCGTCGCTGGCCGAGTACGTACCCGCCCATCCCAATACCAATGTCACGCTGTTCTCTCTACGAAGGTGTCTTTTGTATTCTGTTGTTTTATCTGCCAGTTCCTTTTGCTCCATCAGGAGGCTTCTATGCTGCACTGTAACCGACCGACCGTGATATACACCGTCTTTTCAGATATGAAAGCGAGAAAGAAGAAAAAATAATGACAAACCTAGAACAACAAAACATCCAAAAAGCAACAAACCCTTCCCTTCCCTCCCCTCAACGGCAGACGTAAATGTCTCTACCACAGCGGGGAGAGGTAATTCTATCGTGCAGCGGCAATTGGTGGACGAAGGGCCCATCCATCTCTTGGTGCATGGAACCCACAGTTTACGTGCAGCAACGACAAAGAAATTTGGTGGCAATGCAAATCAGCGCCTCGCAACGATTGGACCACAGCCAAGCCGTTCTCCCTCAACCCAGCAGCAGATGGAGGGGCGCACTGGGCTATCGTTGGCTGCGCCGGGCACCAGCCGGTGGATAGGTGATGGAAAAGATATGGCTGAGGAATGGGACTTGGGCCGGCTCTGCCCAATTACGCGCAATGCAACACGAGCCTCGGCCGGTACGACACTGGAAATTACATACAGGTGCCGGTTGTTCCATGGTACCCGGAACGCCTGTTTTTTTATTCTCTCACGACAGCCAAAGATTATTAGTATTATTAGGAATCGGAATGTTGTAAGTGGCCATACTGTACGGATTAGCTGGCAGCAAAGCCAAGCCGGTCCAGGCTGCCTGGGTACGTACCGGGGTACCTTGGGCCGAGTCCGTGTGACTTCTCCGGTACGGACGGTCAAACTGCTTTGAGACACAAGGTCCCCTCCATGCTCTCTCGCTGCTCGGATAACGGACCAGATATTCATTTCAAGACAGCCTGGACCAGGATCATCTCCCATGGCACTGGGAACTTTTTAGCCGGGAAACCTGCCCTTGCTTCGCCTTCAAGGGTTCTCGGTTCGCCTCCTGCCTGATTCTTCTCATCGTTCTTTTTTTCGCTCCTCTCATCTTGCGACATTCGCCCGGCCATCCGGGGCAACAGGGTCCTCCATGAAACATGACTGAGAGACATTCCAGGGTCGGGGAGGGAGGGGAAAGAAGGCCAGACGGACCCCGTTGGAAAGTTTCGCATGGCATAGCATGGCATAGCATAGCATGGCATGGGCATGGCAAGGCAAGGCAAGCCTCGAGTTTCTTTCCTCTGCCCATGGTTCGTTAGCTTCCCTCAGCGTTAGGCTAGAGGTTCTCCGGCCGGCGCCAAGTGACGTCCGCTCCGGTTGATCGCAGCAGATCGTCAAAGAACAAAACAACGGACCATGCCGATGTTGACTGTCGAGATGCTATGATGCAACGTTCATCGAGATATGCATCTCGATGGGCATTTGGCCTGGGATTACGGGCACGTACCGTCCTCTTTCGTCACACCTCAGGCACGCGACCTGCGTCATGGCCCGTCGTCACCTTTTACTGACTGTGTACTGTATGCTTGTTGGCTGACTGACTGACTGACTGGGTCCTTTTAAAAAGATTATTTGGTTTCTCTCTTCGTCACTGCCGACCGCTTGATTGCATCTGCATGACGCCGGCACGTCCTTCAGCTGTATCTGGATGTGCCTCTCCTTGCATTGGCATCCCACATTCTCACTGGCAAGGGAAGCGCAGCAGTCGATACAGTGCACGCATATGCATACATAGTACAGAGAGGCCTGCCCATAAGGATCGTCTTCATCAAGTTCTAGCCCATCTGGATCCTGGCCTCACCGTCTCCACCAGTCCATCATTACCTTCTTTTTCGACCGACTCCACCTCTCTAGCAACGCTCTTTGTTCTTAGGCTCCACCCATCGGCGTCTGGACAGAGTTGGACCATTGAGACGTCTCTCTGTGCTCTCGTCGCCCCCAGGTAGTCCAGGTAGTCCCGTAGTAGTGGCGCTTCACCTCATTGAATTTGTGGGCGATTGGATCTCGGCGTACCAAACAGCTACAGTTGCGTCGCATCTCCACTCACCGCTCATTATCGCTTCTCCAACTGAGTTTGCCCTTTGGTAGTTGCAGTAGAGTGCGACACCGACAATCAGCCAAGACAGCCTCCTCAGACGGGAAGCCTGGGGGCTTGCGACACTGAGCTTAGATTCGACTCCACTGTCGCATGTCTCGCCCGGAAAAGTAAAGCATTCAGTCAAATGCCAAAACGACCCTTGAGATGCACGTCCGAGTCATTTGTTTCACTACCGGGCGACTGACAGCCGTTCTGCTCCCAGGAGTTGAGATTAACATCAACCGCCATCCTTACCGGCGTGCCAAGTACCGCAACGGAAATGCGCATGTAGATGAGGTCTCTGCTTGGCGGACAAAAACCGAGACCGCCCTCGGATCAGCAGCGACGTCTCTCTCCACCGCTGTCCGGCATTGGTGTTGTGGCAAAAGCAAGGCGCGCAAGGGAGCGCCTAAGATCGTCACGTCGCCACACACCACCAGCTACCAGCCCGTCATGGTGGTGGCGGCTTACCATGTGGCAGGGACGGCCATTTGCTAGAGATAAGGTAGGCTGCTTTGCGAAGCCGTAATCCTCGGCATGTTTGTTTCGATATTTCGCCCGGCCGAGGCTCACCAAGTGATTTGATAAAAGCCCCGAAGTCGAGGTTGAGATGTCGGAGATCAGTCCCCGGACTGCTAGAAGCAGACCCTCCTGCAAGAATGTCTCTCATCAACCCCTCCCCAATCATCAGCATGAACTGGCGCCAATGCACAGAAGCCAGTCTCCACTAAACAAAACTGCCATCCATTCCTTTTCGGGCAACCTGGAGCGTGTCTTAGTGGACCTAGAAATGCTGCTTTCTTATCGCTGTCGTCTGATTCGTGTCCTGCCAGCCGGAGATCTCTCACCCATGGCATACCTTGCATACGACGGAGTGGCATGTGCAAGCGAGCGGTAAGCGGGCAAGCGTAAATTTTATTTATTTATTTCATTTGTTTTCTTTTATTTGCATGTGCTTGCTGAAAGCGTTCTAGAAGCGCCTCGTAAAGTACTGTATACTGATTAGCTCGACAAGACGACGCAACTCATTTACAACCGTATTGGGTTTTTCTGTTCTTTATGGAATCACCGCACCATTATAACTAAAATAGCCCGGCGCACTCATGTTTCTGAGCTATTCTTACATACTTTACCACTGCTTGCCTCTGCTGCGTCTCAACGACCGGACCGGTAGAAGAGGCCGGCATTTTCTTAATGCCTTAGGTATAGATAGAACGCTCGGATTGCCTTGTGGCTCGGCCCAAAGCAAAGGCCTGGACCCTGAATTTCATAATCCTCTCTGTAATGCCTCTAATTGGCCATGCCCGGACGGACCGTCGCTGGATTATGGGAGAATGGCCCGGTCCACACGTCCCAGGTAGCGTGCAGCGCCTAACCCCGTCAGTCCCGGTTTCTCACCGAGGGTCCGGAAGAAGGCAGCTGGAGGACGTCGGAGAGGCCGAGCTCCCTCCGGTCCATTACGTACAAGTTACCTGCCGTCCCCATAGCTGCGCGAGCACCGGTTCTTCGATAGTTGCCGCATTTGGATTGAGATGAGACGCAGAATGGGGATCCTTGTCGATAAGCGTGCTATCGCCAATACTCCCAACTACATGTTAATCCCTTGGCGGGACCGAGTCTATGAAAGACAGAGCTTGGACCAGCATATCTCGTCGCGAGTAGAGCCTAGTGTGGTTGAGGCATATCATACAGCATCAACTATCGCCAAACATTCACAGCCCCCAAGTCCAAGCCCCAGTCCAAGCCCAGGCCCAGGCCCAACCTCAACCGCTGCTGCATGGCCGGCTTGGCCATCTCCTAATCCATCTCCCATCTCCCGCTTTTGCCCCCGTCTTTCAGCACTACCCGCAAGCCCTCTATGCGCATACCCTTGTCCACTGCCTTGCACATGTCGTAGATTGTGAGCGCCGCCGTCGACGCCGCCGTCAGCGCCTCCATCTCCACCCCCGTCTTGCCGTCGCACGTTACCGTGGCCCGCACCTGGACCACGCTACTCCCAACGTCGCCCGTGTCCAGGTCTACACTGACATGAGATAGCGCTATCGGGTGGCAGAGCGGGATCAGGTCCGCCGTCCGCTTAGCCGCCATGATGCCAGCTACCCGCGCGACGCCCAGCACGTCGCCCTTCTTCATCTGGTTGTCCCGGACCAGCGCCACGGCCGCCGCGTTGGAGAAGTGCACTGCGCAGGCCGCCTTGGCCACTCGCGCCGTCGGTTTCTTTTCCGAGATGGAAACCATGCGCGCCGTCCCGGACTCCGACACGTGCGTCAGTTGTTGACGCCCGTTGTCCTGGCTACTGTTATCGTCGTCGTTGCTGGCCGTGCTCCTAACATGCCGAGAGGCGGAGAAGAAACGCGCCTGTTGCTGTCGTGAACCCATGGGTGTAGTCCAAACTGGTGAGCCATTGGCAAGTAGCCGGCGGATGCTGGCCGGCATGTCGCGGGTGAAAGACCGGGTGGTGGGATCTACAGATTCTCCATTCAGCAGTGATCGCAAAGGCAGTGCCAACAAATTATATATAAACCTCATCGTCATCATTATTTTTCATCATACATGATATCCCTCAGAGGCAATGCGCCGCCCAGAAATGCTGTCCGTGATGTCCAATCCTTGCCGAGGCTTCCAAGAGCATGTGAACGATATATGTAGGGGTATATGTGCGTAGGTGTGTGTTCGTGTGTGTGTTTGTGTATATGTGTGCATGTATATGAGATCCTTTCACCCACCTATCAGGATCATGGGCCTATTCTTCATATGCTCCAGCTCCCCAATGCCCGCGTGCTTCTCCTTCTTCCTCTGCACCGCCGCTCCAATGACGTTCAGCAGCTCGGCCTCGTTGGGTGCAGCTCCCAGCGGGCGGTCTGTCGCAACCAGCCCCTGACGACGGTCCATCTCGATCTGCTTCATGGCCTCGAACGCCTGCTCGTCGATGGGTTCCCCGTCGTTGGATTTGCGCAAGATGTCGCGCAGCGAGACTTCGGTGTTGCCAAAGAGACACACCTTCAAGTTGCCGTCACTTGTGATGCGCAGGCGGTTGCAGGTGCCGCAAAAGTTGTGTGTCATGCTGGTAATGAAGCCTATTCTTCCGGCGAACCCGGGAATATGCCAGGTCTTGCTTGTGTCGTTCTTGTGGTCTTGGACCTTTTCCAGGGTCGGAAACCTGGTTTTGATAAGATCCAGCATCTCCTTGTAGCTGAACATCTTGCCTTTGTTCCACTTGTTACCGTCAAAAGGCATGTACTCAATAAACCGCACTTCGATGTCCTTCTCCCTGGTGAGTTCGACAAAGGGAGAACTTCCTGTCGTTGACGCCTCGCATCACAACACAGTTGATCTTGAGCTTAATGCCAGCCCCGAGCTTGTTAAGCTCCAGGATGCGGTCGATGCTGCGCTGCACGGCATCGAACCCCTTCCGGCGCGTCATGATTTGGAACTGCCAAGGGTCAAGGGTGTCCAGACTGAGGTTGACGCCCGTCAGACCTGCCTCGACCATACTATCTAGCTTGCGATGGAGCGAGAGGCCGTTGGTGGTGATGCATAGCTCTTTCAAGCCATGCTGCCGCAGCGACCCAATCTGGTGCATAAGGGGAGTATGTCCCGCCGCACAGTTGGCTCGCCACCAGTAAGTCGGATCTTGGATACGCCTTGGGAGACGAAGACGGAGGACAAGAGCACAATCTCAGGGGTGGTTAGCAGCTCCCGGTTGGGTGACAGAGGGACACCCTCCTCGGGCATGCAGTAGACGCAACGGAGATTGCACCGCTCCGTTACCGAGATACGGAGGTAGTCATGTTGCCGATGGTAGGTATCGGTCAGGAATTCTGAGAAAGGCTTGGCATCACGAATGCGCTCTCGGCGAGTGAGAGCCGGTTGGGGCTCGGTAGAGGCTGGTTGCGTCATTCCCTCGGTGGTCCAGGCTGCTGTGTTGATGGTCCTGGAGCCAATCCGGGGAAGGATCCGGCATGCGGCGCCGATGCCGATGCCGACCGCCAACACCGGGCAGCACGCAATGCCACATGGGCTGAGCCTCGCATGTCTTGCATGTCAAGAAGCTTGAATTCGGGCACAGGTATATGCGGGGTTGCGCGCCGGGTTGCATGCGAGTCAAGGTCGGATGGACTAGGTTGGCACCATGCTCAGTGAGCGACCAGCGGGAATAAAGCAAAGCAGAGACCAGTTGGGTGCCAGGTATGCACAGCCAGGATGACAGAACTTTGTATGAATAGAATAGTGTAAATATTGGGAGCGGTTGTTATCTGACAGCGACAGATCCGGTGTGGCCGAAGTGATGATGACTACATCCAGGCCAGCTGGCTGACTCATCTGGGGACCTTTGGTAGTCTGGAATGGTCTGGGCCGCGGAGTTGTAAAGCTTGAATGTCAAGCCAATGGTTAGGCTGGTATTGAATTTACTATCATGCGAATGGAGCTTTGTAAGGAATAACATACGCTATCAAGATAAGAGCAAGGTAGGTAGTTCTAGACAATTACATAGTACAGGGTCCTAATGAAAATCAATCAAGAGCAACACGAAAACCCAAATGCCACGGTTCCTCTTTCAACAAAGCTCTGCTCCCGGGTAGGCGATGGGATGGGGCTGGCTTCGCCCAAAGCAATACCTTATCTACTAACCTAGTAGGCACTCTACCATGCTGTACGGGAGTCCTGTAGTATGGAGTACAGTACTCTCTGTACAGATTACAGTGGTACAAGATATCAAGAGATACACTAACCTGAAATGGATCCCTTGTAAACAAAATTCGGGACTGGTCACCACCAACGTCCTTCCTTGCACAAACCCCAGCTTTTGCATGCAGCCTTTGGTTTGTCAACACCGGGAGGGTCTGGCCGTTGACACCCCGTAGCCCGCCAACCTCAATCCGAGCCAGGTAAAGGGTCAGGCACCTGTTGCTGCCTTGTCGAGTCTCGCCAACCCAACTCTTTGTCGCGCCAATCTCACGATGCTCCGTTAGCCTAGCGCCTCTCCTCTCTGAAAGCAGGCATATCGTGGCTTCATGCGAACATCCTGAGGCGCAGGTATCAACTACAAGACCAACCCCGTAGAAGCAAAGCAATATTTACAATGTATCCTTCACGTGTGTTCAAATGTAAGCCTTTGGTATTTTCCTCGCCGCGTCGTCTCAGCATATTGATAAGTCTCGCCACCAAGCCTCAGCGCCATGCAGCCCAAGTCCAGACGGGGAGCTCATAGCCGCCGTCTCGTCCAACACCCTCACTGTTCGCTCACTCAAGGACATCGAGGTAGTCAATGTTCTGAAACTACCCTCAGACCTGTCGGGGCCCATCTCTACGCTCCTGTGGTCCCCTTCGTCCTCCTTGGTTCTCGTGTCTGCAGCAGACCAAATCCATGTCTACTCCGCTCGTGACTCTTCATTTCATGCCACTGTGCGCAACCCAGTGTCTGCTTCTTCAGGAAAACCATCCGTCATCCTCTTCGGTGCTGTTGACACCGAGGTCCTGGTGTGCTCCGCCTTCGGTCTGAAGCTTGCCATCTTTGACTTGCGAGCTTCCAAGGCCGTCGAGGTCACCAACCCCAAGTTCCACAGTCCCCTGTCATTCTCACGCGGATACTCGATTCACCCAACGACGGGACATCTTGCGCTACTTACGCGTGCTGTCGGCAAGGACATGGTTAGCATCCACCATCCCCAGTCTCGGCAGGTTCAGCGATCCTGGTACGCGGATACTCAGGACGCTCAGGCGCTCATGTGGACCCCTGATGGCAGGTGGTTGCTTTTGTGGAGTCGCCCGCCTATGGACGCCGGATGTTGCTGTACACCTCTGATGGGCGACTCCTTCGCTCGCTCGAGTCCTCAAACTTGTCCCAAGGGGACGATGCCGAGCTGGAGCCAGGCATTAAGCTTTGCCACATCAGCCCAGATATGTCATTGTGTGCTGTTTGTGACAATAGTCGCAATGTGGCTCTCCTTGCTACAGATTCCTGGCGAAGCAGGATGCGGCTCGTCCACCCCGGCACCATCGTACCAAAGGACACATTACAGGTATGCAACGACGCCAGCTGCTGATCTTCTTGCTTTTTGTCTCTCGGCCATGCTTGCTAAATCTTATGCGTGCTAGGTGTGGCAGGAACAGCTTGATCTATCCAAGAAGTCGCACACGGCACAACCCTTCCTCCGTGCGACGCAGATGATTTCACCTCCAGGGGTGCCTTCAGACGCAAAGTCTTCAACGGAACCCAAGCAGGGTTGTTCCATGGCAGCTTTCGACTCCTCATCAGCACTACTTGCGACAAGGCTTGATGACTCGCCAGGCACTATTTGGATATGGGATGTGAACGTGGGCGAACTCCGAGCGGTGCTTACATTTCACTCTTCCGTCACATTTCAATGGCACCCATGCATACGTGAGACACTGCTGCTGAAATGTCAAGACGAAGGTCGGCGAGGCGTCTCGTATATATGGGATCCATTATCCAACGGCCCAGTAACGATATCTCCGCAGGCATACTTGCCGAACGGAGAGAGCCACGGAAAGCTCAGTACTGTGTGGATCTATGGACAAACTGAACCTGCATCATTATTGCTGTCTGATGCGAAGCACTGTGTCCTGTTACATCTCTCCAACGCGGAGCAGAACCCCTCTGACTGGCACGATGCAGGAAACATAGAGTCCACCAATACCAGGATCAAGGGAGGCAGTGTAGAAGACCTTGATGTCTCTGTAACCATTTCAGAAGATGCCGATATGTCTGTTGTTGACGACACATTTTCCTTCAAGCATGTCTGAGTTTGCCACGCCACAAGCTAGCTGTCCACCTGGCTGTACCTCGTTTAGGCCGCCTTGGTGTTAGGAACCTTACACCTAAAGGCTCCAGAGGTACACGCGGTGATAGATCAATTCCAGCGGCTGATCCTGGTTCCTGGCGGAAACAAGCCGGCTGCGACTTTGTTTGCCGCGGAGCACATCCAGGCATGGCCGCAGTTGTAGGCCTCGGATTCGATGCTAGAGCCACTTGATCTCTCTTTTCTCAAGCAGCCGACGTCAGCCAGTCAAAATCCAAAGAGCCTTAACCTTGCACACCCCTGAGGACCAAGGAGGAACGAGGTGCGGCTTTCTACTGGCAAGGAAAGGAGTGTGGGTAACCCATAGGATACGCAACATCCGATGTTATGCTACACCCGTTCGCGACGACTCTTTTTAAAGACCAGTGACTATTGACCATGGAAGACGGTGGCCGCAAGTACCAACTACAGTCGCTTCGAAAGCTGCTCTTTAATGGGGATAGAAAGGTCCACAGACTTGGTGCGGAGAAGAAATATGACCAGTCACTCAGAACAGCGAAGCGAAACTGAGCATGCATGGGAGCCACTGCTGCAACCACACCACCATCTCATCCGCACCCGCCTCGATCTACAGGCCTAGGATCTTGACTGATGAACTGGGGTTGACGAGCCATAGGATGTGCTTTTTTCGACGCACGGCACAAATGCTTTACGAGCAAAACAGGCCTTGTCGACATATGTTTCTAAATGCCACACGAAAATGCAGCCCCTCCTATTTGTCCAATATTGCTCCAAGGCTGAATGTGTTGTTTGCTTAACATGGTCGGGTTCGCCGCCGGCTCTTGCTTGGTGATTGCTTGTTAGTTTGACACACTGTATCTTCGCAAGCAGCTTCGCTCGATTGGACTCAAGCCCAGGGCATGACAGCTGGTCGCTGTCACCATGGGCATGCGTGATACGGCATCTCCCACCTTGCCGGCACCTCCTGGTCTTTTGCCAGAAGTTTCCTCGCCAACCAAGCCCTTCAGCATCACTTTCGCGAACCCTGGTCGCCCTCACCAACCATGAGTTTTGCTTTTTCTTATCGTCATTCGCGGTGGAGGCAATCCCTCTTAATGGAGGCAGTGTCCTCCAAGATCCTCGAGGTTACTATCTTCTCTTGCGAATAACAGACCATACCAGCCTTGCCCACTATTGTGTTTTATTATGGCATACCCGGATAACAGACCTTACTCTCTCGTCCCAACCCGTGAGGCGCGCAAGCCGTACACACGTTATGGCATGGCCAAGGTGCCTTGGGAGAAGCGAAACTTCAGAGACACGGTTCTGTCCGACGTTGAGCCTGGGGATAAAACAGGAATATACTACATTACCCTTTGCAATGTTGGTGCTAAGATTTCTTACCTGAAATGTATAGTGTAGGCTTACATGTTATAGTTACCCTTTAACACATCGTGGGAAAGTTTAAGAGACTTCATTCTTGATGTCTGCCCTGTGGATTACGTTCAAATTTTTCAATCAAGCACCTCTGGTTGGGTCCGTGTCAAAGGACATGAGAACTTCGAAAAGGCGTGGGGTGAGAAGCCTGATGCCCCCTAAGAAATCGTGAATGCTGACCGAGGAGTTTCACCAGCGCGCCTCAACGGTGGTTATTTCAACGGACGTTGCGTCATTGCCTCAGACAAAAACAGAAGCGAAGCCATTAAGATCAAGGAGGTTGTTGGCGATTTTCAACCGTCTTCTCAGGGAGCCGGGCGGAAACACCAATTTCTCAAATTGCAACTCAGCCACCATCGACCCTCAAGACAGAGCACGGAACTCCTGAATCGTCTGTTCCGTCCCCGCAATATGCGCCGGCCTCCCGCGCTCCGGTATGAGTCCCAATTGCCACTAATTGTTGGAGGAATGAGCTACTGATCTTCTTGACCTTTCAGAAGTACTCAAGCAACTATCATGCTGTTCCCAGGCCATTCGGTTATCCGGTTCAGCCTGTAGCTACATCGAACTACAGCACGGTTCCTTCTGTTGTAAACAACGGGAATCCAAACAGGCAGACATATAACCGTATATATGTGGAACAAAACACCTCGCCTGGCCCTGGTCACGATAGTATTGACCACAATCCCGCAGCATTCGCTGGCCGGCATCCTTACCCTTTCCGCTACGATGCTACATATTCTGAACAGCCCCAACCTTACCAACATCGCAACTTTTCGCCAGCGGCTTGGAATAAACCCAGCGGCTATTCTAGGACAGAGCCTCGCAAAGTCTTTGTTACACATCTCGTCCGGGAAGCGCCTCCCGAGGAGGTCACTATCTGGATTCGAGACAAACTTGAACCATTCACAGCTCACATTGAAAGCATTGAGGTGCCTCTCAGGCCACCTGGCAGTCTGACCCGAGGCCACGCCTTCGTAGTTTTCGGGAAAGCGAGCTCTGCCTTGAAAGCTATTGCAATCCTTGATGAAACCTGGTTCCGCGGCCACATGGTTCGAGCTCGCCTGGCAGCAGAAGGAGTTCAAGTTTACGAGCCACTACAGCCTCTCTACAATCCAAACTGGAAGGGCTTCAAGACTCCCAAGCAAACACCAAAGCAGTCTCCAATGCAATCCCCAAAGCAAACCTCTAGACACATCCCCAAGCAAGCCCCAAGTCAGGGATCATGCGACTGAATTCAAGCCCCAAAGAATTTATTCCCCTTGCGGCAAGGCCAAAGACTCGTCGTGCTAGTAAAGGGGCATCGCCGGAATTCAACAAGCACAAGAGTGCAGACAAGCGCAATACTGCCCAGCCAGTCGTTGCCGACGGATCTTCTAGCAAGAAGAAGACAGGCAGATCCAAGGCAACCTAGGACCCCTCCTTTCTCACCGACTAACGTGGGATTTCCAGCCTCACATTTTTTCATCTATTCTTAGTTTCTAACTGTCTGCTTGCTTTGTGTTGGAGCATGAGAAAAGCCTTGCATGTAGAGCTTACTAGAGCATCCTGGGCATGGCGTCACTATCGTTACTTTTGGCTGTTTAATGTACAAAAACAAATAAATTGGGTTCCTATGAGGAGCCTTGTAGGATCAGGGAAATCCAAGGGTTGGTCTTCAGGCGAGACCCAGTCTCTTGACAAAGAATACAGTCTTTTGTTGAATACAATCTTATATCGCGACTCTTGCATCTTCATTGTGGGCATTTATGCTTTACGCTTCTTCACAGGAGCAGCCAGTCTGCTCCACGTAATTCGTATGGGTGTTCACTAAAACGTGCAAATCATCAGCTATGGCGCAGCTGAGTGGTGGTGCTCTGCAATATTCGGGGACGTCGTACTCCGGCTTTGATCGCTCTGGTGCTGATAGAAAGCGTCACGAATTGAACAATACGGCAGGCAAGGACTCAAGAATGCGTGCAGACAAAAGTCCGACAACGCCACCAAATATGCAGAAAGGAGGGTGGTTTCGAAGAGGGCGGCCATTACAGACGATACGGTGTGGAATAGAAAGGGCCATGAGGTGACATGGGCATCCATGCTTTGCGGTCGAGTAGCAACCACCTAGTTACATACTCAGCTTCACGCACGTTGGAGATTCTAGGTGTGATCAGAACGGATAGTAGTATGGTTGACGTATATTCATCTACGATGGCTACCCAAGTCAAGTGTCATCTAGATCGACACGGAATACCGCGTCATCTGGTGACCTCTTCTAGGAACTGTAGGCAAGCCGACACCACCATGGCTGCCCGTCCGCCAACCGGGCATTTGGATCCCGGGCCGCGTGCATAACTAGCGTCAAATCGACTTGGATGCCGTCTGTGTTTGTTTCCTTCTTTGAGCCCTCACCAACCTATCAGACCCTGAGTTTTTCAGCCGTGGTATTCGTGCAGCGGCCCGACGATCTCGCTTAAGCTAATTCTGGGACGAGCTCCCACACCGACGCATCTCGGGGATTGAATCTTCTCTATCCGTCGATCGTAATGGGGGCCCCAACCAAATCATCTGAGACATAGCGACGCTTCTGCAACATGCCGCTGGTAGTTGCAGACCTTTGTCTCCGGCCACTACCCTCCAGTTATCTTCCAACATCATGCTTGATTGCTTGCAGAAAATTTGCACATTTGAAAAAGGCTGATGAGAGGCTGGCGCAAAGTAGAGAAGGGAAAGACCTCGGTCCTACTGCTACCCCTGCTTGTGACGAAGCGTGCAACCATCCCATAGTATCCCCACAGTGCAGTAAGTAGATGGTACGACCAAGCATGCAGAACTTATCCGCCGAAGTTCATCTTGAGCGTGATAGTTGGTTGGCCATTTCCATCTGCCGTGCTTTGGTTCGAGCCTGCTGCTGCCTGCTGGCCGGATCGGATAACATCCTCCAGGAAAGCTTTCTGCCCGCTACTCATACCACCTACGATGGCTCTGAATGTGGCTTGGTCTGTCGCTGCCAGTTCAAGCAGCCGAGTGCTGGTCTCATGATAAATCGACTCACCCTCAGCGCTTGCTCGTGTGAGCAGTGCAGGGATGATCATTGACATTGCTGCTACTGCCCGGCCTGTGCCAGTGGTGCCGACATACAGACACAGTGTGTGAGCGACCAAGGACCGAGCTTTTTCGGGATCTTCAGAATCTGTGTTTGTTACGAAAGCCACAACGCGAGGGAACAAATATCGCGCTATGCTGAGATCTGCAGCTGTCGGTGAAGACTGAAGTAGCAGCGACCTGATGCAGTTTGCTGCGATTCTGGCGGTCTGCGAGGTTGCATTGTCAGCTGAAACAGGCTTACATATCATCATTAATAGCGAGACTTACCATTCGGTCAGTAAGGCAGTCGAGGAGCTCGTCCAGGTAGCGAGCAACCAGTGGCTCAGTGGCTGGGAGGTGGTTTTCACCGCTAGTAAACAATATTGTGGTGGCCAGCAGAGAATTTTTCACACATGTCAATGACGTTGGAACCTCACGCTTCTGAGCATTAAGATAGATGGACAAGAAGCGGCGAAGACAGCCTTGGAGCTGAACATCGGTGGCGGATGGGCCTTGGGCTGGAATCTTTCTTGACCCGGACATGCTTGCCACAAATCGTTTCAACGTGGCCAATGATTGAGGCACAATAATTTCCTGGCAGCCAGGAGTGGCCAGGATGGTTGCAAAGATGTGGATGATGCAGGCATGAAGATCGGTCTTAATGATGGACGGAAGACCTCTGCAGCATCAACTAGTGCATTTAGTGATGTGCGAATCAGGAGAATGGCCTCTTCATTAATTGCGTGGCGCACAGGTTGATTACCCTCCGAAAGATTGGGCAAGACGCCCGACAGCACCAAAACGATGATTCGGGTCAGCTCGAACAACTGATCAATATCTTCAGAGAGATCTCCTTCTTCTGAGCCGTGCCTCCTGGCGGAAGGATGTGACACACATAGAGCCCTCGCGATATCGACTATCACGCTCTGCACATCTAGACCTTCAGTGAGAGCCAAGCGGTCAAGTAAGTCCATAGTTTCTGAGAAGACGTCAGGCCTGTAGATGGCATGGCCAGACACGCTGGGGTGTAAAATCTTCTTGAGGGCTTGCAAAATGTCTAGAGTCTGTTCTTGGGTAGCAAGCGAGTCGCCTTGGCCAGGGCGAATGGCGAGTGCCTCGAAGGCTAGACCAAAAAGCACGAAGAAGAAAGCAACTGGCTCATCTCGGTAATTAATACCTGAATTTTTGTTCGCACCGTGAGCGCCTGGGCCATTGGATTCCTTCCCATCTAATGCATCAAAGACAAACTCGCTGTCTTGCTCGATGAGGCTCGCAATAGCATCGACGAACTTGAGCCATGCATCTTGGTAGAATTGAAGAAGCGTCTCTCGGTTCAAGGCAGCATAGACCGTGTCAGGGCTTCCAGAGAGAGATGGTGGCCCAAGAGTCATGGAAATGTCGGGCTCAAATCGTAGGCGGGCAAACTCGCGAAGGGATTCCAGCCATAGAGGCGTCAGAGTACTGATATGGGGTTTGAGCACCTCCACCAAATATTTCTGCTCGCTACTCGCAACCTGAAGCTCAGCCCAGGCTGAGTACACAGATATTTTGACCATGACCTGTGCATTCGAACTGAGGCCTGCCAAATCTCCGATGCTGGCAGTCTCGCTGTCTTTCGAGAAGTTCTCAAGTGCGCTCACCAATGTCTTCAAAATCCTGCCCATGCGGTCAATGTCTGTCACAATACCGATAGCCACGAAACTAGCGCAGACATTGACAGCCTCGGAAGCAAGTTCAGGCGAAGAGTCCGCGGCAAAGGCGGGAGTCAAGGCTGAGCTTATTTGGGCTTGATACTGTTCAAGCAGCATTGCTTCTTCAAAGTCAGGGTCTGGTGTCTTGCCGAACATCTTTAGAACCGCGCCAATGATCTTCAGTCCCCATACTCGGAGTTCCAGTACACTGGAGGTGGATGCGGAAAATGCCATTCGAACGACTTCTGCAATCCTACTCTGTAAAGCCGCCTGGGCACCAGACTCCCGTTGGCAGCAACATCCTTAGCCACAATGAGGAACAGGTCATGAATGCAGCTCATTGCAAAGGTAGTTACTTGCCAGCGAAGTGGCTCCACTTCTGATGAGGCGAGGTTTTCCTTCCCTTCCTTAGTGTCTAATCCCGCCGCTGCAAATCCAGCGACTTCCTCGTCGCGAAGATCGGGAAGCCCGCCTCCAGTAAGCTTAGTTTGATCCTCCTCCTCCTGCACCTTGGCACGAGTCATTTTGAGGACTGTTTGGAAGCGTTGAAGCCACATAGCAGTCTCGGTAAGACAAGTCTGGTGTATCCAGTTCCGGATGATATTTTGAATGCCATCATGCGAAGGAGCACTATCCAGAACCAACCAAAGCTGAGTCTCGAAGCTTTTGTCAACTTGCGTGAGTACGTCTCGTGGACTTCTCCTCATAATATTGTAGAGGCCATCTACAGCTATGTCTCTCAAAGATGCGTTCTCGGATGCAAGATAGCCATGCAGAAGCTTCACGTAATCTGCAAAGTGCATGTGTCCCGGCGCATAGAGTGACAAATGTTCCAAGCACCCCAGTGCAGCCTGCTGCACAGCTTCATCCTCTTCCTCTTGGAAGTGACCAACTAATGTGAAAACCAGGTCTCGTGATTTCGCCGTGTCTTGCAGATCTGGTCCCAAGACGTTGATTAAGGAATCAACGCATTTAGCAATGGCCGCAATTGTCGATGATTCCATCTCAAGATTCATGCTAATGGCAGAAGGGATTTCGGGGTGGTGTGTGTTAGACACATAGAGCTGCGCAAGCATGCCCAATGTGCTGGGGACATAACCTGCGAAGCTTAATCCTGCAGCATCCGAGGCAAGAGAGAGTGCTTCCAAAGCCCAGTAGTGGACAACAGGATGAGGATCGTTGCAAAGAGACATCAAAATACCAAGAATTGTCTTGAGGTGGTAGCCAGCAGCCATGCCGCCCACCTTGGTCTGAATGGAACCCAGGGCCATGGCACAACCAGCACGAGCACTCGGCTCACGATTACCAACGATCGTGTCAACAAGGTACTTGATCTCTTGGTTGGTGAAGGCGTTTCCATAGACATTACACAGCCGTGCGACTGCAGCGTATCCAAGGCTACGCACATACTGGTCAGGGTCCAACACAAAATCTCGGACAATGTCTTGCAACAATCGCTCTACAGCAATGTTCGACACGTTTCCGGGAGGAGATCCCGTTTCCTTGACGGCTACTCTCATAGTAGCAAGGACTGCAGTTGCTACATTGACGTTGATAGCAGCTTTCCGGCCTGGATCTCGCTGCAGGGAACCAGCCGATGCAAAGGTTCGAACCTGCTCCAGAATACTCTCTTGGACCTTGGCTGGCGTCAGGGGAATGCAAACGCAAAGAGGTGGATTGCATTGTTGATAACCTCGGTAGATGGGGGTCTGGTGATGCCATCGCACCATTGAAATTCCTGACGTAGAGTGTCGAGGCATCGTGCTCAAGGCTTCCATAGATAGGTGATTGTAAAAGCCTGTCAATTGAGTCCTCTGGGTTACGAGCTTCACTAGTCGAGTCTATCGAGCTTTCATGCTGACCAGGGAGAGGCCTAACACGGAAACCAGAGACGAGCCCGTTGAGCCCAAACCCAGTGTTGTCTCCAACATCCCAGATTGACTCAAAAGTTGCAGCCGCATTCGCAATCGACGCACTCAATGAACTGGGGGCGTAGTTTTCTGGGTCGGCAAACAGTGAAATAGCTAGTGTCAATAGATTGGATTGCAACAATGCTTCACTACCACCGGCTGGGCTCAGATTAACGAGTTTGATGTAGCATTGCATAACTCTTCGCTGAACCATCATCTCGAGGTCGTATAGTTGCAGCGCAGGCGTTAGCCTATGAGATATATCATCAGACACTTTCTTTGAGGGTAGTGTTCTCAGGAAAGCAGTAGTGCTCTGAAGCATCGTGGCAATACGTTTCGAGACATCAACTGTCAAGAGCCGGCTATTGAACTCCAAGAAGGCGAGTATCGAACCCAGAGCGCACTCTCTTACATGCGTCAGGAAAGACGCTTCGAGCAGACTTCTAGCCGAAGTGTTGTCCTTGGCCAGAGGCTTTGGCAAAGCGTTCTTCCACAAGAGCAGCAACTGTGATAAATGGATCTTCACAAAGTTAGGACCCAACGACATTGAACCGCCAATGAGAATCCAGGCTACTTGAATTTGCATGCTTGAGACCCGGAGTTCTGATTGACTGCTAGACTTAAGCAGATCGGTGGCCATGGCGAAAACTCGGCTGTTGATATCAACAGAGCCGTATAAGGGCCTGGAGGGGCTGGCACTCAACATAGCAGCCAGGCCATGTGCAAAGCCAATGCAACGCCTGGGGAGTTGCGTCCTGTAGCGAGGAGAGACATCTCCCGTGAGAGACTATTCATGCAAATAGACAGACATTGCAATAGCTGCTGTGGGCAAGCAATAACAAGAGCCTTCAGACAATGGGATGCAAAGACTTGTACAGAATAACTCGGATGCTGTAGAACTTGCAGGAGCCCGTCTCGACATGGCTCTGCAAGACCATTTGCAGCTGACCCGAGCGTCGTAATAAGGGCGGACACCGTGCTTAGCACCGTGATCAAAGTCTGCTTCGAAGGCTCTGGTCGCTCGGCCAATGCTTGAGGGTAGTTCTTGAGAATATTGTTAACCAGAGACCTGGCTGCAGAAAGCTGGCCAGACTCGCCCAGAATCTTGGCACCAATAACATCCTGAATGACAATGTTGACAATCTTCCTAGACAACAGTAGACGATAGCGGTTGTTGGAGATATTGGGATGGCTAAGGATATCATTGGACAAGGTCTCCACGATGCTCAAATAATTTGTATCAATGGTCTTCTCGCCCAGGCGCCGAAACAGTTTTTCCAAAGTGTTGCCAATCGCTGCGCGAGCCTTGTTTGTTGTTGCAGGCTTCACATACTGGCTAGTTAATATCTTCAAAATGTCGGCCAAGGAGAAGACCAAGTCTTGTGTTCGTTTGCCCCTGGCGCTGGGCTCTCCGATCTCGCAGGGATGTCGTCCTCGTCCCCTTGAATGGCAGGATGCGTAGAGACTCGCTTGAGCTTAGCTTTCGACTTCTTGGCCTTGCTCGACGCCGGCTCACCAGAACCTGACGCCGAGTATCCACGCACAAGAGCCTCAGCAAGGCAATCTGCAGCCGCATGCCGCACCTGTGTGGATGAAGAGTCGAAAGCCTTGAACAATGCCGTCTCCAATTTGTCGTGGTCGGTGGAGTTCTGGAAAAATGATGTGTACTTCGACTGGGCTTTCAAGCAGCGGCAGGCCGCAACAATGACCAGGGCGCCCTTGTCACTGGTGATGTAGTTTCTTCCCTGCCTGCGGATATCACGGGAGATGGTTTCGTCCATTGAACTGCCCACCATGGCTACAATTTTGCCCAGGGCCGTGAAGATGGCAGCTCGCATTCCAGCATTACTCGATGAGGCCTTCAGCACTTTCAGAAGGGTGGTGCAAACGAGCTGGTGTAGGCCGATGGCACTATCTCCGGCAGCGGCGAACACGTCGCCTAGGCAGTGAATGGCAGCTTGCTTCGCACGGCCTTCGCTGTCTGATTTGGACTTTCCTCCGGACACGATGGCGTTCAAATCGTTGATGGTCTCGAACAGCAGCTTCCTGTCGCCCTTGCCCAGGACATGGGCCAGACATCTCCCCAGGTTGTTGTATATTACTCGAGAGGGTTGAGGAGACGGTAGGTTGATGATCTGTAAGATCTCACGCTTCAGGTAGAACTGCTGGGCAGTACAGTCGTCGGCATCGAGAGACTTGACATGGTTGCTGAGAGTCGAGACGAAGGTGAGCAAGAAGAGCTCCTGCTGCTCGGCCGGTAGGGACTGCAGCTTGGTGAGGTCGAGCTGTGGGTGTACAGTGGCCGCCTCGGCCGTAGAAGCAGGCGGCGGCGCATTGTCAGTGGCAGCTGGAGCTCCAGGCTCCTCGGTCGACGACATCGCGTTTGTGGGGAGGCCCGCCAGAAGCCTTTGGATTGGGTTGCCGCTCCTGGTGGTCCTGGTGTAATGATGTCTTGCAAAACGAAGCTGGTGTTGCAGTCTGTGGTTAGAGCACAAGGTAAGGGGGTTCAGCAGCTACACCCGTTTAGCGGAGCACATGAGACCTGGAGAGCAATGAGGTAATGCGACTAACGGTATGCTTAGCTGTCCCGCTGCAATAATTCCCAGCAGTGGTGCCCTGACAGGAGCTTCTGGACCACCCTAAAAAATGGCCAAGCCGGCGCAGCATCCAATCACATGTTGGACGCATCTGGTCCGGCATTGGGACCCTGGGAATCTTTTTGAAGGTCTCGACTAAAGATATACGCAACGCGACTTGGCACGCCTTGCAACGCCTTGCACTTCACGCATTTCCTCCATTCGTTCAGGCCAGCTTTCTGCGAGCTTACCATGGCTATGCGACAGCAAGTTGGTTCGCTTCTTGCGCGTCCACTAACCGGATTGCGCAAGCATTCTTCGCCCACCTCCATGCTCCTCGTTGCCAACGATGCCTCCGATCCTTCGGCACCACCGCAGCGCCGCTGGCCGGCCACAATAAGTGGTCCAAGACGAAGCATATCAAGGCTGTCACGGACAAGAAGAAGATGACGGAACGGACTGCTTTCACAAAGGTCATAGCCATGTACTCAAAACGTCCGCATCGCCCTGCCGCAGCTTGCCGTCAGGATAGCATCTAACCTGTTGGCTTAGTATACGGCGAAGACCTCAAGTTCAACCCTCAATTAGCAAACGCTATATCTGCTGCAACAAAAGGTACGTATAAAAGCTTGAATATATTGGTAGTTGTGTGGAATGTGTAGCATCGAGCTAAACAAAACATAGCTGGCATACCGAAAGCGCTGATTGAAGGCGCCGTCGCGAGAGGACAGGGTCGATCCGCCACAGGCACACAGCTTGAAGCCATGACCTTTGAGATCCTCATACCTCCCAACATTGCCATAATCGCCGACGTCGAGACGGACAACAAGGTGCGCACCCTCCACGACATCAAATACTCGATCAAGAAGTCGGGCGGTGTTGTCGGCTCGACGGCTTTCTACTTCTCCAAACGCGGGCGCATTGTGTTCAAAAACAAAGAGGGTGGACCAACGCTGTCAGACATGCTGGAGGAGGCGATTGAGCATGAGGGGTCGAGGATGTTGAGGAACTTCCGGATAACAAATTCTTGGCATGGACCGAGCCCAGCAAGGTCATGGCCATTACAGAGGCGTTCGCGCAGAAATTTGGCCTCGAGGTTGAGGACTCGGACATTATATGGGCCGCCAATGAAGACACGAAGGTGGATCTTGATTCATCCGAGTCTGCAGAGGGTGTATCCAACCTTCTCGCTGGCCTCAGAGAATTCTCCGAGGTCAAGGCTATATTTGCCAACGTTCGACAAGGCAATGTATCGGACGACGAATGGGAAAAGGTAGAAGAGAGTCTATGATTCTGATTGGCAAGCGTCAAATCAAGACACCACTCTCATGGATGTATACAACTATTCAAGGCTCGGTGACGGAACTGAATCCTGCAGACTGAGAGCTGGTCCAGTTGTACTTCACTGCCTTGTGCGTAAGTTCTTTAGAAAAGCTCGGCCAGGAGGTTATACGGGGAGACAACGCAGCTGGGTACTACGACCAACTCCGCTACTAACCATGTACAAATATTCCAAAGCCCAAGGTCTTGATTGGTTAAGAGACCGGGCTGACGATTGTATACATAGATAGAAGGCTTCTGTATAATATGAATCAGACAAAGCCAATGCACAAGCTCCCATACAGCTAAGCATTACACCCTATGTCAATGTGCCTCTGGGATAGAATGCCGCCTCCCGGGGTTCTCGGGATTGTCTGCAATCTTAATATCAATGTAGGAGAAGACAGGCAGGGCTTGTCGCAAATATAACTACGCTCCAGTTCAATAGCAAAAGCTGTCGTCTAGATACAGCTTCAGGGTAAGGCATATGCTATAGTGATGTACCTGACTGCCCAGAGCAATGGTGAACGTAGTGCGAGAGTAGAGTAGAGACGTAGGGTCTCACACGTGTTAATGACCCGGTAACTTGGGCCATGATAAAAATGATATCGTACTATCGTACAGCGACTCGTGGGCTCGATTCCAATTTTCTTCGCCATAATCCAGTTCCAACGCCTGTCCAAGATTGGTCATTCTGTGTGTTTCTTTCGACCACGTAAGTGTACACGATCCAAGCCCCTTGCGTTGCTTGTTTCTTTTTGCCTTTATTATTCGCACATGTTTAGGAGTCGTTGTGGCGAGTCTGGTCTGCCGCGGCGAATCGGTTTCGTTCGTCCTCCAGGATGCGCGCCTGTCGCAGCTTCTGTCTCGCCACTATCCTCTCGTACTCTGCCTTGAGTTCCTCCCTGTCATGCGGCACCGTGTTGCATTCCTCAGGCTTGGGCCAGAAGTTAGGAACCGAGAAGCGGTTGTCGAGGTTCGTGCCGAAGTAGTACATGAAGCCAATAGGGAACATGACATACATGCCAAACTGCAACGCGCGCGAACGTGTGTCAGTACTGAGGTAACTATCGGGCATGTATTGTACATATCAATGCCGTACCTTGAAGATTTCGAGGTTGAGGCCGGCCATCTTTGCTGATTTGCGCAGGTCTCCTCACATGTGTATGTGCTGATGAATGATTTCAGAGCTGGTGAAGTCGATCCATCTTTGACAAGTCCCCACCTTCCTCGATTTGATGGTGGCACCGGTACCTGCAGAATGTACCTACAGGCCTACCCTGCCCAGCACTTAATGTAGGTACCTAAGTATTGTGAGCCCCGATACAACGATATACTCAGTCAGCTCACAATGTCCAGCAACGTCTACGAATGGCTTACAATCAACTTCATGGTAAGGCTGCTCTTGAATCCTGCCACGTTTAACAATATGCTCCTTCGATTGTTTTAATCTCTATAGCAACGTATGGCCTGCGAACCACCGATCCTTCCCTCATACTTCATGACGATGACATGTAAGGTGACCGCTGTGCCTCCTTGATAAAACTAAGTGTATAGGATATGTCAACACTCAAGACTTGATCGCTTTCAGCAGCTGTCTTGGTGAAGCCCTCAAGAAATGCCAATATGAACGCCTTCCAACGTGTATCCGTGTTTCCCGGTCCTAAATCTGCTCCCTGACGAATGCATGACCCAATTCATATTGAACTTTATGCTATTGACCACAATCGAAACGTTCTCATCGCGGATTTGACTGGTCGCGTGCCCTCTCCATTGCCTCCTCCATCATGAGACGCTCGGTCAAGCTGCGGGGAGTTCCCGAGAACCCAGATGGCACCAAGCTGGCACGGAAACTGTTTAGGTCGCCTTCGTCCATTCCGCTGCGGCCATCCAATCCGCCCACAAATGTATTGAATTGCCCAAGTGATGCTGCTTGGGCGTGCACCTCTGGATTTCGAACAACTGGCATTATAACTGGCCGTCCCTTGTATGAACCAATGGACCCAGCCTGAAACCTCGCCTTCGTAGGGGTTGACGGGCCTCGTGGAGATGCCGGTTTTGCGATAGGAACAGCCGTCGAAGAAGCATTAACAGATTGTGATAATGGCGCATCATCTAGAGATACGTCTGGTTCGTCTTCAGGATCGTCGTCCTTGCTAGGGGTGTGATAGGCCTTGGCCGGGGTGGTGCACTCAATCCACCGCCTGGTTCGAATTGAAACAGTTCATCATCCTCGTCAAGATCGTCATCAAGAGTTGACGAGGCTTTGGATTCAATAGGGAACCCGAGGCCGTGATGATCTCGCGAGTCATCGCTGTTTCCGGTTTGACGTGGCGAATGAGGCTGGGTTCTACTAGGAGACTTGTTGATCGGAGACGTGGGGACTTTCGTGTCTTAGCCATGGCGAGAAACTCGTCCCCAGATGAATCGTCATCACTATCAAGCTCCCTCTCTGGCTCTTCGCGGACACTGTTGAGAATCGTGGGAGACTTTGTCGGTTCAAACTCTATAGCGCTTGCTAACGGTCCTTTCGAAGTAGGTGTAGGCAGGTCTGTTTCGTCTTCTACAGGCGAATCTGTAATTGGTGGAACCATCTCTTGTTGTGGCTCTGATAGCTTCTCTGAATTGGGATTTACCACGGTCCAAACGGTCCCCTCCTCCAATGGTGTCCTGGATAGCGCTCTGAGAGCCTCTGATGACGATATCTTGCGGGGAGGCGGTAGTCGCTGGTACTCGTCTTCGTCGTCTAGAGCAGAGCTAGGAGCGAGCTGCTCGTCCTCGATGGGGACGGGAGCAATATGGGAGAAGCCGGTTTCCGAGGGCTCGGGGAAGACGTGGGCAGCACCTCGGCGCCCTCGAACTCGAAGCGCACGCGCCGTGGGCTTGTAGGGAACTTGGAGGGGCTAGAGGATTGTCGCAGGGCGCTTCTACGGCGGACCTTTGGGGTGTCGCTTTTATCTGAGACAACTGATGAAGATGTGTCATCAGTCGATCGGCGGACGTGGCCCGGTCGATCGAGCTCTTGTGGCGAAGCGCCGGATGGGCTCCCGGCTGCGCATCTTGCTTGTCTTGCTGCCTGTTCATGTCTGCACCCTGGCCAGAGCCGCCAACGACGCCCGGCTCAGGCAGCAGCGGGATGCTTGGGGAGGCAGCGGGAGTGAGGGCGGCAGCAGGCGGCAACCTGGGCAGGGCGGGCAGGGTGTCAAGCAAGGGCAGATAGCTAGGGGTGAAGACGCCCTGAAGCTCTTTCTCCCGCTCGTGCAGGTCGGTTTGATCTTCGGCGGCGCCGAAGACGGAAGACGGCGGGGATTGCTGGAATGACGCCGATCCGGGGTTGGAGGGGTCTCGTGACTCAGCCGGTTGCTGTCGGATGAACTCGTCAAGATCGGGACGCAGAGCCTGATAATTCGACATTGATAGCGCAATTGCTCTTCGGACGTTGGACGCGGTCGCTGAGTCCACGTCGCGGAGCTGATCATGGTAGTAGCGTTGAAAATCAGCCAGCAAGTCGTGACGATAAGCTCGAACCTTGTGGTCGAGATCGCCAAGCTTGCGGTGGACGCTATCGATCAGCCTTGTCTCCATTGCGCCTGAATGGCTGCTACCGCTGCCACTTCTGTCGCTGCTGCTGCAAGCGGATTGAACAATCTTAAGGGTCGCGGTATGCGCATGGCGCAAAGCTAGCTCATTTATCGCGTTGCGGTACGAAGAGTCGAGGCCCAAGATAAGGTAGGGGGTTAAGAGTCTTTTTTTCTCTCTCTGGGGTAAGTGGAAGCTAAAAGCGATTTAGTGGGATGAGGCGAGTGTGAATGATAGGGTAATGGAGCCGAGTTGTCGTGCATTTCGGCAAGGTGAGCAAACGTCTGCTAGGTGGACAGGTAGCACAATAAACTGGACCAGCCTTGGGCGCTGTTTGCAGGCAGAGTCCGTGATTCGGTAGCATCAATCATCCTTCTCTCATCCACGCCTGAGCTGCTGGGCATGTATACATCATCATGCCCAACATCTACGGTGCCCCTCAGGTACCAGGTAAGTAGTCTGTCAGCTTTCCCCAGCACCCTAACGTTAAAGCATCTCTCGCTAGATAAGGTTGTGCACATATGACTGATCATCTAGGTACGCATCTCCTCCTAGATCAGGTGCGGTCATCTACGCTGAATAAGATGGGTATGTTTGCGAACTGGCTGGCACACCCACGAATTTCACATGCTTCTGAACCATGGATGCTCAATGACGGAATGTGTCGTTTGCCAAATCAGAATCACATGTCTTTCCAAACGTGCGTGATGCTGAATCTATGCCCTTTGACACCCTTGATTGTATTTGTATCATTAAATCACAGCATCAAAAGAACTGGCGGCTACCTAACTTATTAGCTAGCTGTTGATTGTACCTGGAAGACTGCTTGTATTTTGGTCTCGTTGATTGTTTTCATACCATCCAAGCCATCCACATTCAGATGTACATACGTGATAGCAAGTTACACAACGATTAGCCTCGCATGAGCACATAAATTTCCCCATCTCTTCAACCCCCGTACTAATACACACTGTGTATTTCTATAGCCTAAAGATATGTAGAATTCTTATGAAGTCAAACAAAGAGTTCAAATAGGCATGTGAAGATCCACCTACCTGGGGCAATGAAGGCCATGGTCCAGAGAGAGCTTCAGTCTTAGCTTGTTACACCGCCTGCCTAACTTGGAAGCTTGAGCATTCAATTTTGCCAACCTCTCCAACTCAGCAACGTCTCCGTGTACGGGCATATCAACTCTAGCAGATATTGGCCCAACCGCCGGTTCCTCGCCGAAAACAGCTTTGCCATAATTAATTTACCTGCCTCTATATAAATACATCTCACGAAATAGCAACAATGTCTACGATCCCGGCAGACGCGCTGCAATCGGCCAACCCGCCCACGATACCTCTCCCTTTCAATGCGAAGCAGCCGGAGCGAGTCACGCTATACCCGCTCTCCAACTATACGTTTGGTGTCAAGGAGACCCAGCCAGAGGAGGACCCTTCCGTGATTGCTCGCCTGAAGCGTCTGGAGGAGCATTTTGCCGAGCATGGTATGCGCCGAACCTGCGAAGGCATTTTGGTCTGCCATGAGCACAACCATCCTCATATCCTGATGCTCCAGATCGCAAACGCCTTCTTCAAGCTTCCCGGTGATTATTTACGACCGGAGGACGATGAAGTTGAGGGCTTTAAAGCTCGTCTGGATGAAAGATTAGCGCCTGTCGGCAGGCTGGGCGAGGGCGAGGAGGCCGGTGACTGGCAGGTTGGCGAGTGCCTCGCGCAATGGTGGAGGCCGAATTTCGAGACCTTCATGTATCCTTTCGTACCTGCGCACGTTACGCGGCCAAAGGAGTGCAAAAAGTTGTATTTCATTCAACTGCCCAAGACAAGTACGTTTTTTGGGGACACCAGCGGGTCTTCTCTCGCACGTTGCACATCACTAACTATATTCTGCAGAGGTTTTGAGTGTGCCCAAGAACATGAAGCTTCTTGCGGTTCCTCTATTTGAGCTATACGATAACACCGCGCGATATGGTCCACAGCTCTCTGCCATCCCTCACATCCTCAGCCGGTACAACTTTGAATACGTCGATGAGAATGGAAACGTGGTTGCTGCCACGCCTGGCGCTGGGGCTCCGGAAGGATACGTCCCCGGGCGAAGGTATTGGCCGGCGATGATACGGATATGAAGGAGGAAAACGGCACTGCTTGAAGCATGATGAGGGATATGTAACGATACATGGCGATGGTGTTTGGGCGTCTCGGGGAAATGGGTTTCCGTTTAAAGGAATATTTTCAAAATGCCATGGCATAGTCGGCTTAGAGCGCTGTACCGTGTCTACATCTTTTCTCCTTGGATAGTGGCCACAACCCGGCGCTCGTGTCTGCTTGCCCTGAACTCCAGGTACCAGATTCCTTGCCATGTGCCCGTTGCCTTTACGCGATCAGCGACTAGGAGATATCATGGGGTCATACGGAGATATACGCACCAGCTTGCCGTCCTTGATTGGAATGGTAACACTTGCACCGATGAGGGCGGACTTGATGTGAGCCTATGCTGGTCAGCGGCATTCCGAGGGCTAGTTAGGTGTACCTACGGGCATATCATCAGGACCTTCGGCGCTGTGCCGTGTGTTAGTAGAAGAATCTTAAGGTTTCTGATATGTCCTTACTCGTGACGGTACAATGCCTGACCCTTTGGTCCTGCTTCCGGAGCAATTCGATCGAGCGCATCACTCATATCGGCTCTCACGTCTTCATCCCCTATGTATTCAGCGTAAGTGACGGCCTAGGTAGACAATTTGTCCAAGGGTTGGTTGCGCACAATTCTCATTCAAGCTCAGTGCGCAGCTCGTATGCTGCACGAACAGGTTGACCAGCCCAACCTTGTAGTTCCGGATCTCGGGGAGAGAGCTGAGGACATGGTCGGTGACAAGGTATGAACCACGCGACTTGGCTGGAAGAGTGAATTGTTTCTGGAACCAGGACATTGTCGGAGTCTCTAGGGTAGGAGGTTTGACGGGTGGTGTAGGGCGACCAAGTGACAGGAGACCTAAGGGAAGAGTCCAAATGAAATGAAATAGGTCGGGGAAGAAAGCAACAACTAGTAGGGTGCTCAATAAGACTGTGGTGGTGGTAGAGATGCTGTGTGATGGTTGAGGCATTGTTCAGGTTCTGTTGTGCTGTAATGATGTCAGGTGAAGTGGGTCGTCAACTGTCCAAATAGTGGCGGTAGAATTACACAGCAGTATCCAAGACACCAGCTTGATGTGTTATTCACCAACTACCGGCAAAGTAATAAGCCTCATGGACTACCAAGCAGTGCTATCAGGCATTCTAACATATGCACATTCGAACTGACGAAATAGAACAGTAATTAAGTGCAACGACTTTATATAGAAGGATGGAATCGGCCATGCTGAATCGAAGCTCGACTCAAGCTTTGTGAATCTGATTTATCGCCTGATCATGACAGCACATTGCATATAATGGTTCACTCGGCCAAGTAAGTACCAATGTCCCATTGTGCAGACTTGTAAGCTGTTGCTTAATTGGAGACAGGTACCGGTCTTTCACGAAGATAATTGTAGATGCATAGGTCAAACGGCCTGGCCGAATCCCGGATGTATACAGCTCTATCTTGGTCTGTAGAAGTAATACAAAGACGCCTCAAGCACGCATTCAAGGCGCATGATTCTTGTAAGTTTGTTGCAAAATGCAACCTCATTGAGTTCCCCGTTCCCTCCTACGCTAATCATTGGAGAGGGTACGAAGTTTCTGGAAGGGATTCGAGATGCTTCCTGTGGTGCTCGTTTGCCTGAATCTCTGTGTTAGCTTTCTCTCATTACTGCTGGCACGCTTGACCTACGAAAGGAAGGCCGCAGTAGCCGCATGGGGTAATCTCAGGCTTGTCGGTGTTGATAAAGACTCTGGGATGGCCCTGGGGTCCACCACCGCCATCGCAAGCAACAATTCTGTCGTGAGTCCACCTGACGGGCTCCTTGTGGACCATTTCCATAGCAGATTTGGGCTGGGGCTATCTCAATGGTTAATAATTGCTGCTTGATGGGTCTCCCGGCGTGCCTTACCTGGACGCTGAAGTCGGTCTGCTCAAAGCGGGGACCGGTCATAGCCTGTGTTCGCGGCTTCTGGCTGCGAGACCAGATGCCCACTCGGTTGGGAGCCTGGTTCAGCTCCTTTGGTGCGGATTCATCGAGGGTAGCTGGGGTCGAGTCGGTCTTGGAGGCAGCTGGAACGGTGGCTGCGAATCGGGGGCAGAGGTGGTGAATGTTCGTCCGGAGACGCGCAGGCTGCGCGCAAGCACGCTAGAAGCTCGCAATTGGGTTGCGGCCATCTTCAACTCGTAGGTCGATACGGGGAAGGGTCAATTCGGAGGTGGATGTATCTCGCTGTCTCCAGTTGACGTTGAGAGTAGTGTCGAGCAACTTGAGCGATTCAATGATCGGAACAAGCTTTCTCCGAACTGGTTAGGCCCAAAGATAAGAAACAAGCACCGATAAGGCACTAAATTCAGTAGCCATCGCAATCAAGCACCAAAACTTTTGTCTGCGACAAAGATCCACGCGACGGAATATCGACTGCACGAATAAGGCGAAGCTCATTCGTAGACCAGGCGCAGCTTCTTATCATTATAAAGATCGCGTTAAATATCCCGATTTTCCGCAGGTAGAGGCACAGACCTAGCTTAGGTCCCTCTTCAGCTATGGCGCCGGAAACTCCCAGAGCAGTCTCGTCGAGACTTTTGACGATGAAGTTCATGCAACGAGCAGCAGCATCCTCGTCAGCCGCATCCTCTCCTGATAGCAACACACCTTCTTCCAAGAAGCGAAAGCTCGACCACTCCCCTACTAGCGGACGAATCGATCTAAACATTGACGAAGCCTCGATCAAGGCAGCCTTGGAAGATCAGGAAGCAAAACGCCAGGCGGCGCTCCGGAAACACACTGCTGGTGATACACACTGGGTGTTGAATTCAACGCCAGTTGGATCCAATGCAAAGCCTTCAGCGAATCCGCCATTGAATATTGTCTATGTAGGCTACGGTGATGTGGATTCGGAGAATGAGTCTGGCGATAACTGCGACGCACCTGCCCAGGGTCGGACATCGACCAAGGATTACAAAAAGGCTGCGCAGGTATGTATCAGTCCAATGGCCATCTTTTATTCCTCCTAGCCTAGACTAATCCTCTTCCAGAGCGGAAAGCCGCAACGAGAACGAGAATCAGACGCCGAGGATGACTCAAGCGAAGATTCTTCCAGCGAAGCTGATGATGCTACACCGGGACGAAAAACGACACGCTCTCGTGATGCGAGAACCTCTTCGGCGACGAAACGTTCACGGTCCAGGTCTCAGTCAAGGCCGGGCGTAGAGAATACCAAGGCTAAAGAATTCCGTGATAAACGGAAGAAGAAAGAAGTGCGGCTTTCTAAGCTCACCTCTATATCTTCAGCAGGCGGCAGTCCACTATCATCCCAGTCGAGTAAGGGAATGACGTGCTACAACTGCCGCCAAGTTGGACATCGAGCGGCTGACTGCCCCAAGAAATGATCTCTTGGGCGTGCAGCAGAGGAAGCACCTAATTACGAGGCTTTTTATGTACGCTCATTTAGCCTTGCTTTGATACCCGCCCCTTAGGCAACATATCGTGCGGAGACATGGAACCGCACCACTGCACCTAACACAGCTTCTTAAGGTGTCGCCTGCACAGACGATTCTCGATGGCTGACGCTCCATAGTGAGTCTGCCATCGCACACCCACTTTGAAGCGTAAATTACGATTTATTGCTGCAAGCGATGGTGAATTCGGCGCTACTTTGGAACACAGTAAACCGTGGAACTCATGTGCCTCTCACAATGTGCCTGACATTTCGTGAGATCGACATCTCTTGCCAAGTAAACAGATGTGTCAAAAGCTATGCGTGGCTGTGATCTGGAACGATACTGTCTTACAACGCTTGGAAATCCTGTACGACAGAACTGTGCATGCCCAGCACTCAATAGGATACCCATAAACATGCGTTTACCGTTACTCCCATGGACACGAGCCAGCCCTAATGCGTAGGACAATAGGCAACGCGTGATTGCGGATTTCAAGCATAGGCCAATAAGACTCACCATAAGGCGGAGGACTCGGATGCGAACCGAAGCGTTACATTGTTGGAGCGATGGTCGCAGTATGGTTGTATCATGTGAGATGCTTATGGTCTAATGGACCTATGAGTAGCAATCTCGTATGGCAACTTCTCCTCGATAGATAGATACCTGAACTCAGCACGTTCCCACATTTTCTCTACTGCATGATGTATTGTGATCGGTGAATTTTGATTGCAGACCGTGTAAAAGTGAGCGGTCCTCATACGTTAACGTTATCTGCAGATCCCTCGAGTCAACAGATGTATCTAGACCGCCATTAAGAGTTATAATGGAGACCTGCATGTTTGATATGCAGGTCCGGGAAAAGATGCACATTTGTCAACCAGGACTGACGGACACAAATGTGCAGGTTTAAACACGTGTTAGTGGACCCTGGCATCCCAAAAAGCATACCTTTGTCTCGAAGAGGCATAATAGCGCTCGGCATATTTGACATTAGCAACACAACTAGGCAGTCCGCTGAGGATGGCATCGTGGGGCAGTTACCAGGGTGTTGCTGCTGTTGGTCTTATACACGTCCTTGGCTTAATAGCCGCTGCCCATCGAATGGTCGGTGAACAAGGCATGGTGTGACATGGGATGCATTCCTACTTGATGGATAGACGTGTGCGCTTGTGAGGGACGAACATTGTTGAGGATTTGCGGTCAATCTATGTCCGTTGGTGAAACCACGTCGCTCGATATCATTGATAGGAAGCGGGGTGCCGTGATTCTTATGCGGACATCTACCTCTCCCTATCTAGGGTGGGCTGGGCTGTCAGGGTGATTTCAACGTTGTGGGATGCATCCAGCTGGAATAGTCGGTCGCCTTTTCACCTGGTACATTTGGGTTTGCGAGCTTTGTGAAGTTTTGACGCTTGGTCGTTGCCACGCAGATGCCCATTGCGGACTATCACAACCATCAGTAGATGTTGTGCTTACGTCCCAACTTGAAGAAGTGGATAACTTATAGGTCACGATCACGGGTACCATGAAGGTGCCGACGATTTGCCCATGGGGAGTAACGTAAAAGTCGGGCGATATGACATACTGGCCTCCACGTCTATCCGGATCCCCTTTCACTTGTTCCATCCAGTCCCACTGTCGGGGCCCTTAGAGGCACACCGACGGCGACACAAAAGTTGGACCCAGAGCACCTTGATGGCTTTAACGGCCGAATTTCAAGCGAGAGACGGTGCTGGTGCTCGACACACCTCTTGCTGCTGGACACGTCGGCTTTTCTCAGGCGACGGGACTGTAATGTCGCACCAAGTGTCTGTTATTGTCTTGCCCCTTTTGGGGACTTGTCGAGACATTCTGATTGCAGGTGGCTCAAGCTTCAGTGCCAATGCCAGTCCAACGGTTGTTGAGTATAACTGAGACTTGCTGATATTGCCAATTAGCGTGGTCCATGGTATTGGCAACCCAAAGTCTGCTCGGAGGTTGCATTGGCTGCAACTGGGAACATATGGCTTGTCTCAGGTATAGAGATGAGATTGATGTGCGCCGTAGAGTGGAGAGGCAAGAGAAAAGAGAATAGTAGCAGTGAAAAGAGGCAAAATGTAAATATACGGACAGT
The DNA here is from genome assembly GCA_020081605.1 of Albifimbria verrucaria. NCBI lineage: Eukaryota > Fungi > Ascomycota > Sordariomycetes > Hypocreales > Stachybotryaceae > Albifimbria > Albifimbria verrucaria. The sequence goes on from JAHREC010000049.1 coordinate 2,148,032, forward strand.
TATTATCGCTGGGTCTTGCCAGGGACTTGAGACTGAAGCTGGTCTGATCCATCTGGGTCTTCCTAGGCCCAGCGCGGCACAGCACAGCACAGCACAGCACAGCACAGCACAGCACAGCACGGCACGGCTCAGCACAGCACAGCATAGCACAGCACTGTATGGTGACATGCCCTTCTAGCTTCTGCCGAGGTGACCTGCTAATTACCTAAAGTGGCAAGGGGATGGATGGGCAAGGCAGGGTTGATGACATGGGCGCTACGTAGGCTTTCTTGCCTAGGATCGGCCATTGCCACGGTCTACGGGGATCCGTACGGAGTACAGAGTCAAGAGAATGCAGAGTACAGAGTACACGGGCCAGCATGGCGCCGCGAGACGCAATTACCTGATTCAGGGCCAGTTCCGTTTTGCTTTGGTCCGACGTCTGATGCCAAAGCAGCCAGACGGCTGATCAAGCCCGATCAGGGCACATTTTCTGCACATACCTCAGGTATGCCTGTACCCGTAGCAGCTCAGGCATGTATTTCATGTACGTGACGATACAAGCAGGTGTCATATTTCACTTGCAGTCCCCTCTGGCGCTGGGCAAGGTACCTTGGTCAACCGTCTCCGCAACTGATCCATCCATCCACCCATCCATCCATCCATCGCGTACTGTGGTATATGTAAGGTGGCAGAAGGGGCACGTACTGAGCCAAGGTAGGTAGTTGAGTGACCTCCTTCCCTTCCCTTGCCATACCTCGCCTCGTCTCTACCTTAGTACCTGACCATACCTTACCTTGCTGCTGTACGTGACCCCTACCTTGGCAGCTAAGGTAAGGTAGCTTTACCTTACCTTACCTTAGCTTACATCCCCTCCATGGCCTGGAGGGGTGGATTGTACGTTCAAAAATCTTCCATCCCATCCTGTCTCCATCCTCGCTGGCACGACATTTCCCTGCCATACTGCGAACCCACCCACCTACTTACTTACCTTTACTTACCTACCTACCTACCTACCTACCTACCTACCAGCCTACCCTTATACTTCCTCGTCGTTCCACCACACCCTGTTGACGCACCGGCTTGGCTTCTTCTGCCACATTGGCGGCAAGGTGAGTTCCGATCGATCTTCCTTTGAGCGAGCACTGGGACGGACCGTCCATGGGAGGAGATCTGGCTAGTGCTACGGAGTAGGCGGCGGCTATTGCATCACCTCATCCCACCACCATCTCAACCCAGCAACTCTCTCCCAATATCCCCTTCCATACCGTATCCATTGGTGCTCTATATCGAAAGCACCCTCGTGTCGTCCTTTGCCATCCTGAACCGCACTGGGCAGCTCAGTCTCTTGCCTTCCCCGGCTCCATGAGTTGAGGATATAGAACGAGCCCACCGCAACCCGCACTGATCTCCCTTCCCACTTGTTGCGCACAAACCAAGCAGCAGCAGCAGCACGCCCAACCAGAAAAGCTGATCTTCGCTAGGCGCACACTACATCTGATCTGGCCCTCGCTTGGGTATAATCGGCGGCTGCGTTTGGGTCACTGCGCATCATACACGCTACACGCTAGAGCCCGCAACGTCGACGTCTTGAAACCACCCCTGTGCCCGAGGCACGGTTAAAGTTGACCTCTTAGATGAGAAGAGCCCTAAAGGCTCACCCTCTTCAACCTCGCCAGCTTCATCGTTGCTCGTGCTTCCCTTGCCCACTACATTGTGCCGGCCCTCGCCTCGGCCAGAGCCAGAACCAGAATCCCTGCCAAGCTGCTGCTATCGCCTCTGCTGCGATAAAAACCCCGTTTCCACTTACAGTAGCCGCTTTGGCTCCTTGTCCCGACCCTCTGGGCCCTCTTCCCCACCAACTGCATCATCCACGCAGTGTCAACCGGGCTCTCTCTCGGGCACCTCATCCCCGGTTCAACCTCTACAATACACAACCAGACCTCTTCACCGCCACTCATTTTCCCTCCTTTCTAAATCACCATTGTCCTTGCCTCGACACATCCGCTCTCTCACAATGGTCCCACAGCCTTTCGGGTCTGGGCCGGCGCGCGAGGCCACTTCTGTCGTGCTCTTAACCGACCACCTCGAGAAGCCCTCCTTGGATAACAGAGACTACCGAGTTGTTCGCCTCGACAATGAGCTAGAGGCCTTGCTGGTGCACGACCCTGAGACTGACAAAGCCAGTGCAGCCCTTGACGTCAATGTCGGAAACTTCAGTGACGAAGATGGCATGCCCGGCATGGCCCACGCCGTCGAGCACGTAAGTCCGCCCATCCCTACATATGCTGAGCAGAATCAGATGTGAATGACACGTCCATGTTAAACTTTTGGGCTAACTAATCTCGTTAAACCAGCTTCTTTTCATGGGTACAAAAAGTTCCCTGTCGAAAACGAGTACAGCCAGTATCTGTCAGCCAATTCAGGTAGCTCCAATGCTTACACGGCGGCCACCTCTACCAATTATTTCTTTGAAGTAGCTGCCACACCGGCGAATGACCAAGAGCCAACTGACAGCAACCCCTCACCATTGCGGGGAGCGCTGGATCGCTTTGCCCAGTTCTTCATAGAGCCCCTGTTCCTTCCCAGCACCCTGGACAGGGAGCTCAGGGCCGTTGATTCAGAAAACAAGAAGAATTTACAAAATGACACCTGGCGCCTTCATCAGCTCGAGAAGTCGCTATCGAACCCTAAGCATCCTTTCTGCCACTTTTCCACAGGAAACCTGGAAGTTCTTAAGACCCAACCCGAGGCTGCAGGCATCGATGTGAGGAACAAGTTCATCGAGTTCCATGACAAGCATTACTCGGCAAACCGCATGAAGTTGGTTGTGCTGGGCCGTGAGCCGCTCGACGTCTTACAGTCATGGGTTGTCGAGTTCTTCACCGGCGTTGTCAACAAGAACCTCCCTCCGAACAGGTGGGAGGACGAGGTCCCTTTCGGTGAGAATGACCTGGGAATGCAGTGCTTTGCAAAGCCTGTCATGGATTCTAGGGAACTAAATCTATACTTTCCTCTGATTGACGAGGAAAACCTGTATGAATCACAACCCACTAGATACATCAGCCACCTTATTGGCCACGAGGGCCCAGGAAGTATCATGTCATACATCAAAAGCAAGGGCTGGGCCAATGGTCTTTCTGCAGGCTCATACCCTGTCTGCCCCGGTACTCCCAGTCTGTTTGACGTGCAGATCCGGCTTACCGAGGAGGTACGTTGAAAATAAGGCCATTCGACCATTACTGCTGACAATTGTATAACAGGGTCTGAAAGTCTACCCAGAGATCGTCAAGATCTTTTTCCAATATGTCTCAATGCTGCAAGAAATACCCCTCAGGAATGGATCTTCCAAGAGCAGAAGGGCATGAGCGATGTGGATTTCAAGTTCCGGCAGAAGACTCCTGCGAGCCGTTTCACGAGCCGGATCAGCGCCGTCATGCAGAAACCTTTGCCAAGGGAGTGGCTGCTGAGCGGCCAGAGCCGTCTTCGCAAGTTCGAGCCGGAGCTCATCGCCAAAGCCCTATCCAAGATACGACCGGATAATTTCCGAATGACCATTGTATCTCAAACGTATCCTGGAGGATGGAATAACAAGGAGAAATGGTACGGGACAGAGTATCGCTACGAGAAAATCCCCGCCCAGCTCATGACGGAGCTGAAGCAAGCGGCTGCATTGCCGAGCGATAAGCGCCTGCCAGAATTGCATTTACCACACAAGAACAATTTTATTCCCAGCAAACTCGAGGTTGAGAAGAAGGAGGTTGCCGAGCCTGCGCTGGCACCACGAGTGCTTCGCAACGACGTCAAAGCGAGGACCTGGTGGAAGAAGGACGACACGTTCTGGGTTCCACGAGCCAACGTGACTGTGAGCTTGCAGAACCCCATCATCTATGCTTCTGCAGAGAACACTGTCAAGGCAAGACTCTTCACAGAGCTCGTTCGTGATGCACTGGAGGAGTACTCTTACGATGCGGACCTGGCAGGACTGCAGTACATTGTGACCATTGACTCAAAGGGCATACTGCTTGACATATCCGGTTACAACGACAAGCTACCCGTACTGTTGGAGCAAGTGGTCGTCACGATGCGTGATGTGAAGATTCAAGATGACCGATTCGTCATTGTGAAGGAGCGATTGACCCGCGGTTACAACAACTGGCAGCTTCAATCTGCCTATAGCCAGGTGGTGGATTATATGGGCCGACTGAACTCGACTCGCGACTTCATTGTTGAAGAGCTAGCCGCTGAACTGCCTAACATTAGCATTGAAGATGTGCGGATCTTCCAGAAACAAGTGTTGGCACAGCTTCATGTTGAGGTCTATGTGCATGGAAACATGTACAAGGGAGATGCGTTGAAGCTGACTGATATGGTCGAGTCAGCGTTGAAGCCACGGGTGCTCCCAGAGTCTCAGAGACCCATCATCCGATCGATACTCTTGCCCCAAGGCTCCAACTACGTCTTCAATAAGACCTTGAAGGACCCGGAAAACATCAATCACTGCGTTGAAACATGGTACTACGTCGGCGATAGAGGCGACCGTTGGGTGCGAGCCAAGACGCTTCTGTTTGATCAAATGGTTCACGAGCCCGCCTTTGATCAGCTTCGAACAAAAGAGCAGCTAGGCTACATTGTCTTTACTAACATGCGAAGCTTTACGACTACATGTGGCTTCAGAGTTTTGGTTCAGAGCGAGAGGACCCCGGCATATCTCGACTCACGTATTGAGGCTTTCTTGACCAAAGTGGGAACCATAATCCAAGACATGAGCGAGGCCGACTTTGAAGGACACAAGCGAAGCCTTATTGTTAAACGGCTTGAGAAGCTGAGAAACCTCGACCAGGAATCAACACGTCACTGGGCGCAGATCTCCAACGAGTACTATGATTTCGAGCAAGGTACGTAGAAAGTTGAGTGTTACCTTTGGTTTCAGGCCATGCTAATATTCTGCAACAGCTCAGCAAGATGCTGTACACATTAAGCAGCTCACCAAGGCTGAGATGCAAGACTTTATAACCAATACTTTAGCCCAGCTTCGGCCAAGCGAGCCCGAATCTCGGTCCACCTACACGCTCGTGGGGCTGGCGAGCTGGACACGAAGGTCGTCGATGCGTTGTCAAAGCTGGGGTTGAACGACGTGCCCCTGGAGAAGAGGCAGAGCGTGGACACCCTGAAACGACACCTGAAGGAAGACCGGAAGCTGTCGGATGAGGAAATCGACCCAATCATGACACAGGCTAAGGCGGCAGGGCTGAAGCAGGCAACGGAAGATCAGGACGCTGGATCATCAGACACGAGTGGATCTAGCCTAAAGAACGCCGTGGAGATCACTGACTTCCGACAGTTCAAGGCTGGGCTACAAGCCAGCGCAGGAGCTCGACCAGTCAAGGACCTGAGCTCATTTGAGGAGCTGGATGCCAAACTGTAAACGCTTGACTCGCAGAGATACATAGCCTGTGATAGATAGACAGTCAAGAGACACAGTAAAAACCATGGTAGTGTGATAACACTGGGTCGAACGTGCATGCTGCTGTTTTGGGAGGCATTTCTACTGGTAACGGCATCTCGCAGCTGATCTACATTTGTTCTGGCCTTTTGGCCAACTGAAGTAAAGAGGCCAGCGGCAAGGCTCCACCCACAATGACATACCAGGGTGAGGTTCACCTTGGGATGGACCAGGGGCGAATAACGGAGGCGCAGTCCCTTCTGCGCAGTGCTTGGGTGACTTACTCGTGGACTGTCAACGGCTTCCAATTTTAGCACGAACTGACAAGTTATCCAGTGTGAATTGCGACTGTGACGTGATAGATGGATGAATGGGGCTCAAGTACATAACGCGCTGGTGTGAGGATGTGTCGAGGACTTGTGTGGCCCCCAACGATGCAAGCAAGCACAAGCAAGCACATGCAAGGTAGCTGTGACTGGCGGCGGGGCAGGGAACTGAATATTCACCAGCACAGCCTTGTCACAGCGAAGCGAAGCGAAGTGCCTCTTTCTCTTTCACTCGTTACATGGGAGGCCCATGAAGAAGTGAAAGGAAAGGAAGTGAATGATTCAAGCAAAGGTCACTTTTGGTGCATTAAGGTTCACTAACACGGCTTTGGCCCACCCTCTCTCTTGGTGCGCCCCGTTTGCAATTTTTTCTCTCTTTGTTTATTTTTCCCCTTGTCGATTCGCCTTAGCTTGATACGTTATCACTATTTACATAGTAGGTAGTACTGATTTTGGGAGAGAAACGGGTAAGGCATCCCAACCACGACATGCCCGTGGAGAGACATTCAACGCAAGGGACGAAAAGGAGCCAGGCTCTGATGCCTATCACTACAGGCACTACTAGTCTCTTCCAGGGAGTGACAAGTGGGAGTCGCGACAGGTACATGGACAAAAGGTACCTCAGTCGAGGCGGGGAGTACTGGGAATCGTGGGGCGGCCCCGAAGGTGCAGTAGTCGATGCGAGGCAGAGGGCATGACAGCATGGCATAACATGGTGAAGCAAGGCCAGGCAGGTTGAGTCGAGCCAATTCAATTCAATCCAATCCAATCTAATCTAGGCAAAGCTAAGCCAAGCCAAAGCCAAGCCTACCAAGAACCCTGAGTAAAGGACATTTGCAAAGCTGTGGGTGTAAGTGGAAATGTAAGTGTAAGTGATTTCCAAGTACGGCAATGCCTACACATACCTAGGTACCTACCAGGTGGTAATCACAGCCCTACCTACCTAGGTACAGTACTGTACTAGTACTCAGAAGCGAAGCATACCTTAGGTACTACCTGGGTAAGGTACTGCAGTTGGTGGCATCCCGCATGGCTTGAAAAATTTACAAGCCGCCCCTGCCGTTGCCCTGCCCTCTGCCAGTCAGGTACACGCTAGAGAAGTACCCGGCCTAGTACCTGCTGCGTAGCGTAGCAGCGAGCGTGCATACAAGGTACCAGCCCACCCTCTTACACAAGAGGGTACCTGTATTTTCGAGATTCCGCATATTCCAACGTTGATCATTCGTTATCGCAGAAGAACGGTGAATGACGGGGACTTTCATTGGCATGTAAGAGGCTTTGCGACAGTGAGGAATACTATGCTGCTTGAAAAGCGGCCGATACCAATTAAAAAAATAAAATAATAAAAGAGAAAATAAAAACAAAATAAGAAAAGCAGGAGAAAAGAAAAAAAAAAGAAATAGAAAGAAAATTCTGGCACCACAGTAGTTGTGTCAAGCCCATGGCTGTAAAGCCGTCATCATCCAAAAGCAAAAAGGCTGCAGTAGTTGGAGCAGAGCCAGAGCAGGGTGCCCGCCCGCTGAAGCGAGCAAACACCGCCCTACGCGACCCACCCGCCGGCCCCGTTGCTCAGCGCTGCTACGGCTCTCTCGACCTGGCCTGGCAGCTAAAACATCACCGCCCCACGACGCACGCACAACACTCTCCCGCACACTCGCACCAACTTTGCTTCCCGCACCCAAACTTACCTCCACGCTTCTTCCCTTTTCCCTCTTTTCCCACCCCAAGGAAAAGAACAAGGAAAAGGCAAAGGTGCTGGGCTGATGCGAGGCTTTTCCCGCCCCGGCCTGTTCCTGTCCCTGTTCCTGTTCCTGTTCCCGTCCCCGTTCCTGTCGCTGCTCCCGCCCCCGTTCCTCTCACTCCACTGTTCGACCGACCCCGAGCTGCCCGAGCAGCTCGCTTTCAAGACGTCTTCCTCAAAGAAGAGAAAGCTTACTCGGCCCTCGACCCAGGACGAGCCGACGTCTGACTCGCCCTCTCCCGACACCGCCCTGCCGTCCTGTGAGCCCGACGACGATCCCGCCCTCTCCTTCTCCGCCGCCTCTGTCGCTTCCGTCGTCGAACCGCCCGCCTACGTCCGTTCGGCCTCCATCCCGGCCTCCAGCCTACCGCCGCGCCTCCAGACTCGCGGGAGCTCCCTCGCTCCCGCTGACTCTGCCGCCTCTTCGCCCTGCGCTTCGGCCTACGCCCAGCTCTCCTTGGGGACCGACGCTGCAGGCGAAACTCCCGGCTCTGCCCTGACCCCAGCGCGAGCCCAGTCTCCCTTCAGTGCCTCGCACCGAGCTGCCATTATGAACGGTGATGCTGAACCGCCCCACCGGTCTTCTTCTCCCCTCAAGCGACGAGCCTCAAGCATGGACCCGGATCAGCAGCCCACCAAGGACGGAGACGTGGAGATGACGGGCGCTTCGCAGACCGCCAACTCGGCCGACGGCACCGCCACCGGGCTGTCCCGAGAGATGAGTGTCGACATCCCGGATGTCGTCGACAAGAATGCCTCGAGCGCTTCAACAAAAGGTAGGCTGAGCTCACAACAACACATCTACCCTCCCCGCACAGGGCTAATGGTATGAAACAGCTGCCCCTCGCTCACGGAGCGAGTCAAGATCATCGAGACGCTGTTGAAGGCAGCCTCAGAGACCCCGTTGAAAGAGGGCGACAAGGCTTATCTGGTGTCACGATCATGGGTTAACAAGGCGTTGGGTTCCCGCCAAGATGCGAAACAGGTTGAGGAAGAGCCCCTGGGCCCTGTTGACAACTCCGATATCATCGAGGAAGTCCTCCAGGAGCCAGATGGTCGCCAGTTTATTCGACTCAAGCCAGATACCGGCATGGAGTCGTTTGAGCCGTTCACCGAAGATGCTTGGAAAATGGTGACCGACTGGTACGGACTTAAGGAGGGTCAACAACCTATCATCCGAACTGCCATCAACACCGCCCTAGATGCGCAATCTGAGCCAAACGTCATGTATGAGTTTCATCCGCCCATCTTCCGAGTCCACCGTCTTTGGTCGGAGTTGAGCCCCATCCCTATCGAGCAATCGCTCAAGGCCAGCAACCCTGGCCCCCTTGTGCTGGCTCGCAGCCGCAAGTACCACGCCCAAACGTTCCTTAAGGAGATGAAGCAACATGCTGGCGTGTCCTTGGATTGCAAGGTACGCATGTGGTCTATTCCACGGAAGCTGCCCGTTGGCGCCACCTCCACGGCTCGACCCGCCCTCACTCCTCCCGACTCGCCAGGACGCGCACAGGATTCTCTCAACCCCAGGATTCGTGGTCAACCCTGCTCTTGGACGTGGCCACCTTTTCTCAAGTCCGCGACGAGAAGATTCAGATTGCGATGGCAGATCACACTGGCAACTCGAATTACAATGGCAGCTCGGTTCTCCAGATGAACGGTCTGGTGACTGACCAGACGATTGTCCTAGATGAAGCGATTGGAAGTGAATGGGTTAGCACATTCAACGGCCGTTCACGCACTTCCCCAAAGTCCATTCCTACAAGAGCCAACGCTGCTACAGCTTCAAAACCAAACAGTGGGCGGAGCAGCCCAGCTCCTTCTAGCATTGTCACGCGAGGTCGGGGACAGCCGAAACGATCGCTCCGAAGTGTTGGATCGGTTGGCCTTCACAACCTCGGCAACACATGTTATATGAACTCAGCACTTCAATGCTTCCGCAGTGTCGAAGAGCTCACTAAGTATTTCCTCACCGACGCTTACCTGGAGGAAATCAACAAAAGCAACCCCTAGGCTATAATGGTAGAGTAGCTATAGCTTATGGCAACCTGCTGAGAGAGATATATGAAGAAGGAAGGGGCAGCGTAAGCCCTAGGGACTTCAAGAACACCGTTGGCCGATGCCGAAGCACATTTTCCGGATGGGGTCAACAAGATTCCCAAGAGTTTCTGGGATTCCTTCTTGATGGTCTTCAGGAGGATCTTAGCCGCATTGAGAAGAAGCCGTACATTGAAAAGCCCGATTCTACTGATGACATGATCAACAACCCCGAGGCAATCCGAGAGATGGCTGATAAGGTCTGGGATATCACTAGGAAGCGAGACGACTCTGTCATCGCCGACCTGTTCACGGGAATGTACAAGTCGACGCTGAAATGCCCTGAGTGTGGAAAGATCAGCATCACGTTTGATCCTTTCAACAACCTGACACTGCCCCTACCCGTGGAAGATTTCATGACGAGGAATGTCAAGTTCTACCCATTGAATGATGTTCCGGTCAAGATTGAGGTCGAGCTGCCCAAGCACAGTTCAATCGAGTCCCTCAAGCGATTTGTCTCAGTTCGAACCGGAGTTCCTGTGAACCGCCTCATGGGTGCAGAGGAATTCAAAGACAAGTTCTTTAAGATCTACGATAACAGTCAGGATGCCTCGGAGGAGATAGGAACCAGCGACGTTTGCGCGTTGCATGAATTGGAGGGTGTTCCGACCAACTGGCCTATCAAAGGACAGAAGAAGAAGTACCGCTCAATGCTGGATATCGACACTCCTCTGGAGTCAGAGTGGGAGGATCCCAAGTATGAACGCATGGTCGTACCCGTGGTTCATCGGCGTTCCCAGACCCACGGCCGAGCCGCTGACGGCGTATCGCCTCCACACTTCATTGTTCTCACGAGAGAGGAAGCGTCTAATTTCGACATGATCAAGCGCAAGGTTTTGGAGAAGGTCGCCACTTTTTCAACTTGGTCTAAACTCACTGAAGGCCGAGACACTGAAAATGCGGATACCCCTGATGCAGACATGGTTCTTACCACTGTTTCTGATGCCGACTCCTCGGCAGATAGCAAGGTCGTGGCGCAGTCTGTTGAAGGCGAGGACGACATGGTTGATGTCACTATGAAGGATGCAAACGAAGCCTCGAATAGTCAAGTAACTGCAAACGGCGAGACCCAGGTCTTGCGGCAATTCAACAATCGACGACCCCAGTTCATCCAGTCCGGTGGATTCCTTGACCCTGAGCTTCAGAACCTCTTTGATCTGCGATACTTTTCCGAAGGAAGCGATTTGGGAGTTCCCACCGGATGGTCTAGTGCGGACCATGTTTCAAATCTTCCTAAATTATCTGACCGAATGCCCCAGGCATCCGTCGAAGAAGAAGCAGATGAGCCCAGTCCTGAGAGTTGGGGTAGCACAGCCTCAGGCAACGAAGAGAGCAGCAACGAGGATGAGATGAAGGGTGGTCTCAACCAGACTCGCATGGTAGAAGAGTCTAGCGAAGAGGACGCTCCATCTGCCCGAGTGAGTTTATATGTGTCGATGAGCTTGTGATAGATGCTAACACGATTTATCTAGTTTGCTAACCGTGCTGGCGGCCGCCAACAGAATGCTGGAGGTCGAAAGAAGTTTAAGGGCCACAGGACATATGGCAAGAAGGGTAACAAGCGACGTGAAAAGCAGGCGCGAGCTAACAACAAGGCACAACGCGCGCCTGAGGTCCAGCCCCAGCCAATGCCTCCCGCCGTCGCTGATGGTGGACCATTGGTTCGCCTGGGTGAAGGCCTCGTCGTTGAGTGGAATGAAGACGCTTGGGACACCGTGTTTGGCGGCACCGAGCCAACCCATGGAACGAAGACCTTCTCGGTCCTTGAGACCCTTAATGATCCTGAACTTAAGATCAGACAGCGCAAGCGTAAGTCGCGTAGAACGCAAGGAATCACTTTGGACGAATGTCTGGACGAGTTTGAGAGAGCCGAAGTTCTCTCAGAGCAGGACATGTGGTACTGTCCCCGCTGCAAGGAACATCGCCGGGCCACGAAGAAGTTTGACCTGTGGAAGACACCAGATTACCTTGTCGCTCATCTGAAACGGTTCAGCAGCTCTGGATGGCGTCGTGACAAGCTGGATGTCTTGGTTGACTTCCCCATCGAAGGCTTGGATCTCACATCGCGAGTGCTACAGAAGGAGGATGGTAAAGATGAGATCTACGATCTTATTGCTGTTGATGACCATTACGGTGGGCTTGGTGGCGGGCATTACACGGCTTATGCCAAGAACTTTGTGGATGGACGTTGGTACAACTACAACGGTGAGTCTATATCTACTACCATCAAGGCATTCGAATCCTTGGCTGTCCGTTATTCTCAAGACCAATACTGACTCTCTACGCAGACTCCTCTGTTAGCCCTGTATCTGACCCCAAGTCGACGGTGACGAGCGCTGCGTACTTGCTGTTCTATCGACGACGATCCAGCGGCCCACTTGGTGGACCTCGCTTTGCGGAGATTCTGGAGAAGTATAACAACGTGGATGAAGACGAGACAGCCGACTCGGGGAAGATCAGCGTCTCGACGGCGGCTCCTCCCTGAATGGGTCGTCGAGCGCTGGGAGAGGAGCCGCAGCAGCTCGCCCTCAGCTCGATCGTGGTTCGGTTACAACTAAGACCACACCCTAGCGGATACTGACGATGATGACGGCCTTCCGTCTTACGAGACGGTGCAAGGCGAGAGCATCCGTCGCAGTGTCGAAGACGAAGGAGTGGAGATGTCAGATCAATTCCAGTCAAACGGCTTAAGTATGACCCAGACATGGACCTTCGACGGCTTGAATGACAGCGGTGCAGAAGGTTCCAACGGCGGGGACTGTGCTAGCAACGATGCCCAGCTTGATTCGTCAGCTGATGAGAGGGAACCGGGCGAAAGCTTCTTTGACCACGACGCAGACACAGCCCCGGCTAGCGCTCATGGTGATTTTATCGACGCAGAGGCTCCACCTGTGCCTGATGACCGCGCTCAGGTCGCACTATCAGACATTCAAAATGCAGCGTGGGAACGCAAGGGCGTTGTATCCGTGCCTCCGCAGGCGCTAGCGATGGAGCCTCGGACGAAGTTGCCGAGATTCACCTGGAGAAGTGAAGACGGTAGCAATGACCCGATGAGAGACGACGTTGATGTGAGAATGCCTTAAAATTGGGGCAGTGTGTCCTCCAACCTGATGAAGGGTGCCAGGCGTCCGACAACTTTGTCGAGGTACCAGGACCCAAGGAGTGGATAGGCGCTGCACCAGCAGGCGATTACGACTGTTCTTGTACATAGATATAGACGTTCATGCCCCTTGAGCGTGCAACGTGAGTAGAATTCTGGTTGTATAGTTGCACCAGTTCAACTACTCGATGGATGGGTAAGGTGGGCCAGGTATGGGATGGAAGGATACATGAAGCCTGAGAGAGTCTCGCCATGTCGGTGATGATAGACAGGCAGATGCTTCTGGTTGTGGCAAAGTTTGATAGAGTAAAACGTGGCAGCTAACTGCCGGTTACCCAAGTGCTTACAAGCTGCTTACGTGAAGTCGTGGGTGCAAGACATGATGTTTACGATGAGGGCTGGTTGATCTGAGACGCAGCTGAAGGTTAGACACGAGCAAGCGGGCAAAGAGCATGCGAGTCTGGTCACCTTGCAGTGGGCTTTCACGTGCGCAACGCGAGGATAGAAGGACCCCTTCCGGCAGATCCGATGGCGAACCACTTATACCGTTCCGTGGATGAAGGAGAAGGACCGCGGCTGAAACAAGCCGGGAAGATTAAGGTTGTTTGCCTGGGAAATAATAGACGAGCTGGTGCCGTGTAATATTGACCGGGATCCCGCCGTTCTAAGCCATGCCCTGGCTATAGATACAGCCCGTAGGGCAGCATGAAGACGGGCAAGGCGAAACAGAACAAAGCGATCGGGACATGGAGGAGTCCGAAGACGGTGGCAGTTGCACAATGCACAGCAGCGTTGTTCCGTCTACGTTTCCTTTTCTTTCTTTTCTTCCGCATGGTGTCCGTGGTGGGCACTGAGTTGGGACAAAAGATCCCGTCAGCCCTGGCCAGTCGCATGTCCCGCACGCAACTGCATGTAGCACCGTGGCCACGCCCGCAGAATAACGGCCGCATTTGAGAGAAGCCCGAAAAGCCGGGAAACTGTGAATGGGCTTGGCGGATGGAGAGATAGGTACTGTAGAGCTAGACTTGCACAATGTTATCTGACGCCCCCATCCTGTTCATGGAATCGACGTCTGTCATGGGGGCGAGGGTTTGTTGACCTCAGATTATGACAGGCGTTTATTACTGTTCCAGATGTATTGACCAGCGCTGCTCTCACCCTCGCTTGGATAGTAGTAATAATGCTCGAGCATGTCCGATCACTTGCCAGAAGCAGCATGTCCCTTTTTTTTGCCCTTCCTTTTGAGAGGGGTTGACAGGGAGGGTGGCTTACCCAGAAGTAGGGATGCCGCATGGAGATAGGATAAAGTCAAAGGCCCGTGAGATCGGGCGGTGACATTGCCTGGATGGGAAGATGAGGTGACTGAGCGTCCTGAAGAAAAAGAGAGCATGGAAGAGTTGATTTGCCATTGATCGGGTGTGGCTTAGAGATTTCGGGACGGTTAGTCAGGTGAGATTGTTTCAACGAACGGGCCCAATTGCACGACGAGAACGGGGTTTGAAACATTTTGGTCTTGCAAGGGCCCGGGATCGTTTTTGCAACGTCGATTCGTTGGCGGTTGGTGGTGAGAAGTGAGTGTCCAAGTGCCTGCAGCGCGATCCTACAGGAGGGTGTTGCACGCGGCCGGATGCAATACGTGCACGGGCTATCACAGGCTGGCATCATGAAAGATGCAAGTACTACTGCACGAGGAACAGGGATGGGGAAGGTGATGTGATGCGCGTGTACGTATGTATGTATGTGTGTGTGTATGTGTGCGGGTGTGATGTGATTAATGTGCGATACTGGAGAAGCATGACAAAAGCAAGACAGCAGATAGGGCGAAATGGCGAGGCAGAGAGAGAGCCTCAAGCTTGATGAGCTGTGGGTATGCTTGACAAAAGATGCGTTGGTATGTATGACTGCCATAATGCGCTGAAGCACCCCGTAAGGATGTAAGGATAGCAGGACTTGGGGCGACTGGGTCGAGAGCCAAGAGACAGCGACTATTCCTGGCTTGGTAGGAGGATGTATGCCGTGCTGCACTGTACTGTTACTGCCACATGCTTGCTGTACGGGTACAGTACAGGTACAGGAGATGGATGATATGATATGATGGGATGGGATGGGATGGGGACGGGATGGCTGGGGTGTCATCAAAGGCCGTGCCGCATCGGAACATGGTAACCCTAGCCTTCTCGCTCATCCGCGGGTGTCTCGTAGAGAGAGAGCAAAGGTCCAGGGCAAGCAGGAGGAGGCTGGAGGCTGCAGCAAATGAGCAACGGAGGAGACGAAGAAGCTCGAGGACCAACGTCATCTGTCGCGCAACCTAACATGCATTCAGTAAGGCATGTTCAGCAGATGATGCCGTGGTAACCTACGAAGGCGACATTCTGGAACTTTGACAAATGCGGAAAAGAACGGTTTGATCAGGTGACCCCTGCGAGAACGATGGATGCCTTATGGAGCAGGAAGGGTGAGCGAGTTGCACAGTGAAGGCTAGGAGCCCTCGGGCCTGTTGCCGTACTGTATGGAAATATTATGTTACGGTGGAGAAAGGGAAAAAAAAACGTCGAATTAAAAAATTAAAAAAATTAGGACAACAAAAAAATAAGAGAAGGGCGCGAAAAAAGAAGCGAGTGCGTGGCTTCGACAGAACTTTTCCAGAACAGACCTAGAAGGCCGTGGACCCAGCCCGCAGACCCGCCGTAGGCGCTGCCATTGGCCACATCTGTAACGATGATCAACTGGGGGCGCTGCTGTGCTGCACGGCGCTGCAGCTTGCGAACCCTCCACTGCTTCTGTGCCTCCCTTTCCCTCCCTCAGGCTCAATCGCTTCGCCTCCCCTTCTTCCCCGCGTCGCGTCGTCGCACCCATCCAACCTCAACTGATCATCCCTCCAAAAACGAGCGACCGGCACTGCTTTAGGCCAGGCCACGGTGCGCCTCCTACGCTGTAGGGGACCTGCTTGGTTTTCTGGGTGGTTGAAATTGTCAGCAGTAAGGAAAGAAAATAAATAAAAATAGAAATGATCGTCGTGGCCAGGCAATCAAAAGTCTGGGCAAACGTCAAACGCTTGCAGCCCTCCAGCCTCGTCTCGCCCCCAGTAATTGCCCTGAGCCTGGATCTTTCCAGGCCCTTTTGTTAAGCTTTCTGTGCCTTGTTTCTCTTGCTCTGCCGCGAGGTACCTTCGTAAAGGCAGCGAGCGTCCCTACGCATGCGAGCGCGGCAGGTGGGAGATACTTCGATGCTTGACGTACGCAGGTAGATGCTGGCGACCTGTTACCTGCAGTGCTCTGCTCTTTTCATCTTGGGGATTCTTTTTCCCTTCCCTCGTCAACCTCCTCCTCTTCCTTCTTCTCCTTCCTTGCTCTACAGAGGACCATGTACTGACAAACCACCCCTGGTAACCCGAAGCACGTCCACTTGACATTACCAGCCAGATCCCAGCAACGCTGGCCTTTCGTTTTTCTCTTGCTCAGAACGCACGTACACTTCGTGTTGACTTGGTGCTGAGCGTCTCCAATTTTAATTAATATTCTTGTTCCTTTTCGTCTTCTTTTTTCCTTCTTCTTTCTTTTTTCCCTCTCTCTTTCTCGTCCCCTCCCCTGCCTCCCTTGTCGTTGCGTCTGCTCCATTTTTCCCATTATTATTATTATTATTTCATTTTTCTGCCCTTCTAATTCCACTACCCGTTTCCCGGCCCTCCAGCCGGCACCGCACCAGCTTAGTGCGCCTGCAACCGCTTGCTCATCGCTCTGGGCTCCGAAGCCCTTCCATCCCATCCATCCCATCATCCCTCGACCTCGGCTTCGGTGCTTTGGATCGCCAAGCTGAGCTTTTGACCAAGCTTCGATCTGGGCAGCTAGTCTTACCAATCCGCGCCTGCGCCCTCGCCTACATCTCTGTATTACTTGGTCTCGAAGTCCCAAGACGCTCAGCTCGAGGTAAGAAAAGTCACATTTACTTGGCGCGTCCCATGCTTCGTCCCCTTGCTCCCAGGACCCTGCCGGGGATGCTTGTCTCTTCGCAGGATCCTTGTCTGCCCATGCCTTCCCAGCCTCCTCAAACTGTTCCCGCTGTGCAAGAGAATTCGCAATCACACCGCGTGTGGCCCCCATTGCTGCTTTCGCCTGCTCTGCCTGATCCAACATTGAGATGACGGCGGGCGAGTCATGGTCTTGGTGACAGGGCGACTGCTGAGCGCACAGTATAGCGCAGCGCGGCGACAGGACATGCCATTACATCTCCCACAGGCCATCCATTAGCTTAGCCTTGCCTTGCCTCGCCTCGCCTTGCCTACTCTGCTCTTGTCGTTTTGCTTTGATTTGCTTTACTTTATTTTGCCTTGCCTTACTTACCCTCTCCCTGTCTTATCTGACCCTGCCCTTTCCCATCTGCTTGGTCGCCTCGTCTCCCTTTGGCTCAAGAACTGCACCACTACACACACACACACACAGCACCACGCTTGGAACAGAGTTCGAGAGGAGCTCGCTGGGGCCCTTCGACTACACCATCACTTGCGACAAATAGCTAGCACTGAATTAAGGTGCACTGCGGGCCTCACCATCCTCCCCTCCCCCTGCTTCCGCTCCAACCTGTGGCTGTTCCTCTTTCGTCTCCTGTGTGCCCTGGGTCTCTTCTCTTACACCTCTCTGTCTCTTTCGCGCCCCCATCCTTCTTCATTGCTGGTCCCTGTTCGCTGCCCGTTTTTGGCCCGTCTCCGGCCTCCTCTGATCCCACAGTTCCCATCAGTCTTTTCCCATTCTGCCCCCTTCTCCGTCTGCCCTTCCCACTCGCCTTGGAACGTCTCGTCGAACCTCGCTCAACTGCCGTGCTCGTCTGTCGCCCTCGAGTCGCCCGCCCTCGTTTCGGGGAGTCATTGCGCTGCCGATCCCATTGACGCTGACGTCTACCCCTCTAGTCTTTACTCTTTCCAATTCCTTTTCGCAAATCAAATCGCACACGCCGGTTCCAGCTTTTTACGGCTGCCTTCCCGCCACTGTCATCTGGCTGGGCTGGCTGACTTGCCTGGTTGGCGGCTTGTCCTGTCTCGTACTTCCCGCGCCGGTTCCCACCTCGACCTCTGAGCGCTGCGCCGCACCCGCGCGACGTCCGACGACCATTTACTCATCTTCGCCGACGCTTTTCAATCAACTTCCAAGCCGCTCCGGTTCCCTAGGCTGACTCCCCGACCCGCCGCTGCTCAACCCCGTCAAGGTCATCCTCCCACCATTGCGACGTAGGGGCTGCAGTCCTCATGCTGCCGACCCTTTTGCTCGAACTTGAGCGCATCCTTCCACTGCCGCAATCCATATCTCCCTACCCGCCCTCAATTTGTCGCCTTGAAAGCATCTCGGCTGCCTGATTGACGAGGGACATTTGCTGGCACGCGACTTTTTCCGCCTTCAATTCCACGTACCCGTTTTTGGCCCTCGACCGACTTGGTCTCGCATTCACCTTTTCCACCCTCTTCACCCCGTTCGACAAATAGCCCAAGCATATCCTCGTCCGCGTTCGCACCAGGGCGAGACTCGCGTTACCGCTACCTTGCCCGTGTGGTAAAGGTGCTCCAGTCGCATGACTGGTAGCTTCCCTCCCACAATGGACAAACCCGCCTGCCATATCGTATACGTCAACCGCGATGCCGGTGAGGACCGGCACGTGCGCGCCTCTTCCGCCGAGTCGTTGGATCCGGCTTATTGGCAAAATGACCGAATCAGGGACGATGTGCAGCCTCTATTAGATGCCTTTGGCGATGGTTCGTTCTTTTGCTTGGGCACACTTTGCGTGGGCACCCCTGTTTCCTCCGATTTGGCTAACTTATTGAGTAGTCCACATCTGCGCCAGTGGCGCTGCCTGCATATCCAAGGTGCTCGAGCTGCAGGATGATACCATGACGGATATGAGACCGACGATAGTCTTGCTGGATACCTCTAATGATGGTCCATCGACCAAACCATATTCCTCTTCGAGGGCGCCATCACCAGGCTCACAGTCTCGTCCCGCCTCTGCCGAGATTCATACCCCGACGAAGAAATCTACGGACTCGATCTCCTACAGAAACTAATAACGGAAGCGCATCTGCGAAGCATATCCAAGCTGATTGTCCCCATACCCATTATCAGCCACCCGCAGGCCCTGGCCCTTGATGCCAAAGAACAAATGACCGACGGCGCTGTCGAGCCATTCACGGCTCCGTTAGGTGCCCTCGCCATCAGCCGCAGACTCGTGCGGAAATGTCTAGACCTGGGTGCTGTCGACGTTATCAT
The DNA here is from genome assembly GCA_020081605.1 of Albifimbria verrucaria. Lineage (NCBI taxonomy): Eukaryota > Fungi > Ascomycota > Sordariomycetes > Hypocreales > Stachybotryaceae > Albifimbria > Albifimbria verrucaria. Next base: position 2,166,969 of record JAHREC010000049.1, read on the forward strand.
CAGCCCCTTGAGCTCGAAATGCATAACCACGTTGGAGATATGTGCTTATAAGGCACACCGAGAGGCAAGCCGGGAGCAGCAGGCACTTTTAGAGGTTCGAAGGGCCGCAAGCGCTCGTGGGTTGGTGTAAACGAGCAAGAGCCTTTTGCTTACCTTCGGGAAGCAATGGTTTCAGGGCTCATGAATGGAATCTGCCGACTTTCTTCTGGAGACGATCAGATCATGAGCGGGCACATCGCCGTGTCATCCGAGAGGCAAGCTGCCATTGCTGCGGCTGTCGGCCGCTGGCATTTTTGCGCCCATTCTTTCACCGATGATGAATTATTAGTTGCCGCCATGGTCATGTTCAAGCACGCCTTGAGTATGCCAGAGCTCGCACATTGGCGTATACCATCAGGTAGATTGCCCTCTTGTCTTTTTGTCGCCGTGTAACCTGCTAACTCTGGCATGTACAGACCAATTAATTAGCTACCTTGTCGCCTGCCGAGCAGCTTACAATAGTTTTGTGCCCTACCACAACTTCCGCCATGTTGTGGATGTTTTGCAGGCGACCTTCAACTTCCTCGTCCACATAGGTGCTTTGCCAGTGTACGATTCCGAGGAGCCTCTCGCCACTCATGGCGAAAAATCGCCGATTGCATCACTCTTGAATCCATTTGAGGCCTTGACACTACTTATTACGGCAATAGGGCACGATGTTGGTCATCCTGGTGTCAACAACGGCTTTCTTACGACGCTCAACGCACCCTTGGCCCAGCTCTACAACGACCGCTCCGTACTGGAGTCATTCCACTGCGCTGCATACTCACAGATTCTCCGCAGATACTGGCCGGCTGTATTTGAGGATAGAAAATGCGTGGTCTAATGATCAGTTCGATATTAGCAACTGACATGGGACTTCATTTTGACTACATGAAGAAGATGGGAGATCTTCAAGAGAAGCTTCAACACAACAACAGTACTGAAGGTTGGAATGGAAGGCAGCTGGAAGAGAACAAAGCTCTTGCGTGCTCTCTCCTGATCAAATGTGCAGACATCAGCAATGTGGTAGGTTGCCATAACGTCTTGATTCATGATTAACCGAGCTTTGAGCACTAACATATGGCGCAGGCAAGACATTACGATACCGCTGTGCAATGGATGCACATTCTGTCAGAGGAATTCTCCCGGCAAGCGTCGATGGAGGATGAACTGGAGATAAAGTCTTCACTTCTGGCACCGCCCAAGAAGGATCTCTTATCCCTGTTGAACGCGCAGCTTGGTTTCATGAATATGTTTGCCATTCCCTTGTTTCAAGGGGTTGCCGATATTATGCCGGGAATGCAATACACAGTCGATGAACTGGAGCTCAACAAAGCAATATTTGAAGGCAAGGTACATGACGAGAAAGTCAAGGAGGCTCAGGATGAGGTGGAAATGCGGCGACGGATCCGTAAGGAGGGCACTTTCTCCCCAAGAACCATGAGTTTTGCGAACCCATCGGACAACGCCAGTAATCGACCTGTTTCGATGTCCATTGTTGACAGACTGAGCAAAGCACTTGATCCAATGGATGAGGCGGGCTTGGAGACTACAACAACGGCCACCACGTCAGACACAACGACAGCCGCTACAACAGTGACAACGGCAGCGACAACGGCAGACCTAGGTGTGCAGGAGTCAGACAGTCTTCAGGAATCTCTGGCGCCTGCCGCTCCATCGGCGATTCCACCATATAACTCCGTTGAGGACAAGACCCCCAATGGCACTACCTCGACATTTGACGTCGTGCGGGAACTCGCTGAGAGCGATCCGTTCAACTACAATTCTGTTATGGATGGGTTCTCGGATGGTAGATCGATGCCTCTAGCCGGACAGCGCTGCAGTGAAACCACGGAAGGTAGTGCATCGGGTGGCTACGCGGGAGATTGGGCTTCGCAAGCCACGAGCGCAGCAACGGGCAAAGCGCCCATCTCACCCAGCACACAAGGCACCAGCATTGTCAGCAAGGAATCTCTGGACCGCGGTGCTGAGTATCTGCCTGAGGTGCAAGTGTCACGACCTAGCACTGAGGGCTCGCCTGCAACTTTACGGAGAGATGGAGCGCATACAGACGAAGAATCATTATCGACAGGCAGCATCGGCAAAGCTGAGGGAAGGTCACTCAAGAAGAAACCAAGCTGGTTTAGGATGAAGGACTTGCCCTTCTTTAGGAGACATAAGGGCTCAAGCTCGCCTTGCTCCGCCGATACAGCGGGATGAAGTGGCGGGCTGCGGAAGATGATTCTACGACATGGTTTGATGATACGAGCGTGTCACGAGAAAGGGATCAGTGCGTCTGGTCGAGCGCAACCATTGGCACATATTCGGCACAGTGGACCTTTTCGAACCATGGAATCTATTTTTTTATTGGCAGGATGCGATGCCTGCTGGTGACCTGACCGAAGCTCAGCATCTGAGCATAGACTGTAGGTCAAGGCTGAATATCTGGCGTTGAGTCACATGCTCGGAGCGGATGGGGTGTGCTCTAGTCGTACAAGCGCAGTATGGCATGGCGTAAGACCCTGCCGCTCGGGTACCGCCAGAGCCGGTCAACATCTGTTTCATACGGACAACAAGTCCTCGCTGTGCAAGCACACTCGCTCTACTGCACATATTCCATGTTCATGTATATTTTTTGGAAGCGATGGTGATGGGAACATGTGTAATGTTTGGTCTGGTTAGCTTCTGCTTGAGTAGGGCGTTCTTTCTGACAGGAGTCGGGAATGCAAGCCACCACATTCGGGACGGTGGATGGGAAAACAGGGGTGTTTCAGGTCCAAGACGAGATGGAAGCTTTGTATGTTTTACGTGATGATGGACGGTTAGGTGTGTCGATGAACAGCCCTTGGAGCAGCAACAACAGTGGACAAGGGAGGGGCCTGTGAAAGGTAGAAGTCGAGAAGCAGGTCTTCGGGGAATAGGTGGCCATCGAGTCAAAGAAAGAAGTTACGACACCGCCGTGACCGCACAGGCGATGTCGATGTTATCTCGTGTTATGTTGCCTTGCTGGAAACCGCATCCGTTGACTTGACAGGTGAAGTGTGATACGTCGTGCCGTGAGGCTCAGATTTACCTCGGCAGCAGCAGGCGCGCCTCCTCAGCAAAGGCATGTGTGTCTGATGCGTATACTCTGTACTGTGTGTGTTTATGTGGGTTTCATGTTGGCTGTCACAGATGCACCATGCGTCTGAGGTGCATACACGTACTGAGGCGCACGTTGAAGTGTCACATCAGAACAGGCGATCGGCGCGACGCAGAATAAAGGACGAAAATACTTGGCTTTACTTGTCTGCTAATTGAGGGGTTACGAGATGAAGCAGGGTCCTGGTGGAAATATGCATGGCCACGACTACAGCTATCTTGGATGGGTGAAGAAATAGGTAACTAGAAGCAGGTATTTACATAAGGTAGGTAGGTAGTTGGTCTGTGGAATGAAATGAGGTATCTCAGCATCCAACCCCAGATTTGATACCTGTCGAGAGAGGGGAAATAAAAGGCTCTAATCTAGAACCTTAGTTGGGTACGCCTAGCAGCTGTTGATATTGGCCACAAGTGAGGTAGACATGCCGTAGAGATGGTAGCTCAGCTTGCCCAGGTAGGCAATTGCATACTAGGCAAGTACTGCCAGCTACCATCTACTATGTACAGTGCTATCACAGTGTGCACTCCGTTGAGCACTCACTATCCTATCTGCATACTGGATTGGGGAAGGTGGCATCGGTTTGCGTGGGGATGTGGATGTAAACCCCAGCCTGGCCTGGCTTGGTCTACTTTACTCTACTCCCATCCGCTGTGCCGCGCTGCTAAAGCAAAGCAAAGCACAGCGCAGTGCAGCACTTCGGAGCTTGCCAAGGGCGTGTTGCTCCGTCTCCGTGGCGCCCCGTTTCCTGGAACCTCCAACCTCCCACTTATAAAGGATCCTCCATGAAACCTTTCTTCTTTGCTTGCCTATCTGCACTGCCGGTTTCGGTGTGTGGGCTATGTCATTGTGGTGATTGTCTTAACCTCGTCACCTCCTACTTCTCTGCATTTATTATCTTCCCTTCCCCTTCCCCTCATCTTCCCCTTAACCATGGCGTTGCCTGAGGAACACAAACCAGTTGTCACGCCTTTACCGGCGCCGGCGCCCACGGACTTTATGGATGACGGTCAATGGGAAGTCTTATGGGCTCTCCTCGATGGCGCATCGGCTTCCATCGCGCCCGCCTCGTCAAACCCGGACAAGACTACCCAGATTTCGGTAAACGACACGGAACTTGAGGAGGCCCTTTCTATCTTGACAAATTCCAAGTTCAAGCAATCACCACTTAAAGATGTCGTTCTTGCTTTCTTGGCCCACCGTCCCTCTCAGGACCCGGCATTTAGAGAGGATCTTACAAGGACCCTCTCCATCAGTCCTCAGCGTCACCAGCTGGCCAAGGCCATAGGTTCTTTAAAGTATGTGGGAAACGATATCCATGAGATACATCACTTCTCTATACTGACGTGATTCCACGATTAGCACACGGCTAGGAAGTTTGTTCATGACAGGCTATTGGTCGTCCATTCAACATCAACCAACCCATGTTAGGGAAGCTATCCTCAAATCCTGGACTACTTCCAGGATGCAACCTCTTAGGCAGCTGGCCAAAGTCATGACGACGCTGGCACAGAAATCAGAATGCATGAAGAACCCCTACTTTGACCAGCTATTCGGTTACACAGATGTTCCCAAGGACTGGAAGGCTGGCTTGGGCTACGACTACAACTTCATCCAGCTGCCTGCTGGTGACGAGCCGCATGTGCTTACCACTGATGTTGTCATCGTTGGCTCTGGCTACGGTGGAGGCGTCTCAGCCAAGAATCTTGCCGAAGCCGGTCATCGCGTCCTTGTCGTTGACAAGGGCTACCATTTCGAACCATCGCAACTACCTATGACACAGGATGGTGGCGCCTACCATCTCTTCGATCATAATGGTGTCTACATGACCGAAAACGGAGGCGGCGTCGGCCTTGTCGCTGGTGGTGCCTGGGGCGGTGGTGGAACAGTCAACTGGAGCGTGTGCCTGAAACTCCAAGACTACGTCCGCACCGAGTGGGCCAGAACTGGCCTGCCTCTATTCGCTTCCGAAGACTTTGATGAGTCTATGGACCGTGTCTGGGATTTTGTTGGTGCAAGCACCGAGGGATTCGCCACAATCAAAGAAATCAAGTCTTGCTTCAAGGTTGCGAGAAGCTGGGGTGGAAGGTCAATGTTGCTCCACAAAACACGGCAGGCAAGGACCATTCCTGCGGCCAATGCCACCTAGGTTGTGGTTCCGCTGGCAAGAGAGGTCCTTCTGTGAGTTGGTTACCGGCGGCTGGAGAGGCTGGGGCCGAGTTCATGGAAGGCTTCAAGGCAGAAAAGGTCCTGTTTGACGATGATGGAGTGACGGCCGTTGGTGTGGAGGGACTTTGGACTTCTCGAGGACCCAACGGCGAAGTGCACACGCCAGTGAGTGAGAGGATTCAAAGACGTGTCATCATCAAAGCTCGTAGGGTGATCATGGCTGCGGGATCTCTATGGAGCCCGCTGTTGTTGAGGAATAGTGGCATTCAGGTAAGAGCGTACTATGGCCCTTTTAATCTCTCATACACGAATCTAATATGTTCTTGTCTCCCAACAGAACCCTCATATCGGTCAGAATTTACACATTCACCCATGCAATTTCGTAACTGCGTTTTACGACGAAGAAGCGCGTCCGTGGGAAGGTTCAATTATATCCAGTTACTCTTCAGAGTTTGAGAACATTGACGAGAAGGGTTACGGTGTCAAATTGGAACCTACATGCATGGTTGTGAGTATTGGCCAAGTTGCACAATCCAGAGATGAGATGAAAAGTCTTTGCTAATTCGAATTGGGTACAACAGCCGTATGCTGTCCTCGCAATGCAGCCTTGGACAAGCAGCTTACAGTCAAAGTTGCAATTTTTGAAATACCCTCATATGGCTGCTTTCATCTCTCTCACCCGTGATCGAGATAGCGGCCATGTATTTGCTGATCCAGCCACTGGCGGTCCACGCATTGACTACCCCATTTCGGATTACGATCGGGCTCATACGATGGAAGGTATGATTGCCTTGGCCAAGATATGTTATGTCACGGGTGCCAACGAGATTCGGGCTTACTTGCCTGGCATTGAAGCTTTCCGACCGAATCGAGAAGATGCTCAGGAGGAGCAGGACCGGTCTTCAGATCCAGAATTCTCCGATCCAGACTTCGCAGCATGGCTCGAACGACTACGCGAAGTTGATAACGCTCCTCCTCTTGCGACTTGGTCTTCGGCGCATCAAATGGGAACATGCCGTATGAGCGCCAAGGAGCAGGACGGCGTGGTTGACGACAAAGGCAGAGTCTGGGGAACCAAGAACCTATTTGTGGCAGATTCGAGCGTCTTCCCTGGTGCGAGCGGCGTCAACCCTATGATTACAGTCATGGCCATAGCAGATTGGATCTCTAGTAGAGTCATTGAGGATCTGAAGGATAACTAAAGTGTATATGACACTTCTTGATACCACGATACGGTTTGATTCAATCTTGGAATATCGATGCTCATTAGCACAAGGCCATCTTTTTCTGTATAACAATGTGTACCATAGGACACAATGAGATATCCCTTTTCATTATAATATCCCATCAAAAATCTAAGAATGGGCTGTTTTTGGGGCCTATTTTTCAACACTTGTAGAGGATATCAGCTACGAGCAACTTGGCACGCATGAAAAGGGGCAAGGTCCAGAGTCAAGCTGTCTATGAAACTTGTGCTGCCATTCAAAGACATGAGGCATTGGCTGAGTCTCCTGCTCGTATTGACTTGACGAATATGGACACGTTACAGTGATGTGCATTCAGATGTTAGGCACTTGTCCTTTAGCTTGCCCGGCTGTCTGGGATGGTGAGTCAACCTAGCGGCGACACGGATTTACATGTCCGAACATGGCAAATTTGCGCAAATACTTGGCACCACGGATGTTGCAGCTTTGCTGCCTATGACGGTACTCGACATGGGCTTTCCCGCCATCTGCAGCCTGTGAGGTTGAAAGAAACGAGTGCGTTGGTGGACGCGCAAACCTGCATATGCCGACGCCGAGGCACAGCCACGGCCGCCGGATGGCCGGGCAGAGTGGGGAAAACATTGCATATGCAAAGCCACAGCGAGGTGGCCCGGCCTCGCCGAAGAGATATGCACTGCAAGAGCCTGCTTTAGGAGCGTGCCGATCCAAGGGTGTGGGATGGAGAGAAGGGCCACGAAACCCGGCGGCCACGTACGGAGGCTGCATCTGTTGGCATCGGACTCGGGTTAAACGTTGACTCGGCCATCTTTCAGCTTGGCATGGATGCGATTTTACAGAGAATGTTAAGACTTGGAACCAGCGAGGGTCAACCCAAGCCTGTGGAGTAGGGGTTCTCCGAGATCTGCACCGCTAGCTGGTTTAGTGGAGGGTGGGCTCCCATGGTCCCGGGGACAGTGGCTGACCCCAAAGAGTCTTGTTTACCCGCCTCCGGGCGCTTATTACCAGGAAAGGAGGGCACTTGGGTTGTTGTCTGGCCTGTGCGTCGCACGAAAGCCTTTTGGACTGGTAGAGCAAACTGCTTCCCTCCAGGTGCTGGGAGTGAAACTGACGATGCTCGACGTCGGTAGTTGCAGACCAAGGCGTGCCGAAGGGTAGTGCATATGGATAGCTGTCAAGCTAAAGATGATCGGGCCCGAAAAAGAGCTACGAAGGATGCCAGGTAATCGTGCCTCTAGATTTGCCACTAAGGAGCTTCCGGTCCCTGACGCCGCGCCTTTAGCAGCGCTAGCTATCAATGCTGTCCGCCTTGTCGTGTTGGCTCTTCTTTCCGCTCCCCGTTGGCTTTAGTTGCGGAACCGCATGACGATGCGAGGCCAGGGCAGGGCAGAGCAGAGCAGAGCTGCCATGTTCTAGTGCGGATACGAAATATTGGCCTGGAAGATCCTTGGAGTGGTCACGATGGACGTTTGATATGCACTGGTGCTACGAGGGTCTCATTGGAAGACAAGACATGAGGCGATATGCAGGAGCAGCAGGCAGCATCTTCGGGGCTCGTGGGCGTAGGTCAAGACGATGCAAGGAAAAGGGGACGAGCTAAGCCGCGTGATCTTCCGTCAACGTAATCGTCTGAACAGGCTCGGGACCGTGGGGTTTCAGCGATCCATGGCCGTGGACGACGGTAGCGAAGAGACATGCCGAAACAGCAGGGGAAGACCAAGGCATGGGAGAATGACGCTCATGTGATCTCTGTCCCAGGGTGGGTGGTCTGTCGGGTCGGTCTGGTGTGCGAATAGCCGATGGTGATGTCTTGGAATTTGATGCCGATGAGGAGGAGAGGAGAGGAGGGAGGAAGATGGAAAGGGCGCGCGGCAATTGGCGGCTTCGCTTGGGAGGTTGGTTGCTTGAAGTTGTTGGATGGAGAAGGAATACCTATGGCTTGGGGAGTCGCTTGAGCAAAGTATCGGTACTTGGAGTGCCCCAAGTACCTCTACAAGCAAGGGCACAGCAGCGCAGTATCGGCCCGATTCAGTTAAGGTAGGTAGCTTAAGTAAGGCAGGGCAGGTGACTCTATCACTGTTATCATCCTCCCAGCGTTGACCACGGATGCTGATACTCACCTCTAATGGATAGTTTCCGACGCTTTTCCTGTTATGCGTTTCAGTAATTGGCAAATGAGGCAAAGCCATTGCCATTTTTGTCCTTTCCGCCGCCACGGTGCTTCAGATCGCCAGTGTTGACGTCTGCAGGGATCATGAATTCGGAATCTAGTCCTATTCTGAATCTCTCCATTAGTTCGAATGAGATCCGTCGTCTCTAACATGAACCGCCAGAATTGGCACGATGTTGACTTGATGCAAAACTCCATTCACAAGAGAAGGTTTCAACAATGGATCTTGACAGTCCTGACGGGGTCTGGTCGGTATATGGCCCGTGCTGGCTGGCTCTTTGGTGAATGCCTGTCAAACTGTCACAAGCGTCAGTTGCCATCTCAAACGGCATAAATTATAGAAGCCAAACTAGAGGAGCAAAGACGGCAAACAGTGGAGCGGCCAAGATGGTTCGAACAAGGAGAAACGGCTACAGCAATCCCGAATGGTTTCGGGCCTTGTATTGGTTGTCTTCATTTCTTCCCAAATCGACTCCCGGGTACTCTTCGAAGCTCACGTCTCACAACGCCGGTTACCAACCATACTGATCAGTAGCCAAACGAAAGTGATGCCCACCTGTATCATTAAACCTCGTATGCTTCGCTCCATTGTATAAGTTTTAGACTCCAGCCGAATTTCCAATTAAAATTCTCGACATCAAAGGCTTGTTGGAGGTTGGCGAAGGATTTATCATGAGGCACGAGTTGTAGTCAAGAATTTGTGCAGAAATGAACTTGCTTATATAAATTCCCAATAAATGACAGGTTCTCTAGAAAAAGAAGACCCTTTAGTAAACCCAAGTTTTAGAGTAATGCGGCAACTTGCCTAAACCGTTGTAATTGACTCGGGTTTCAGACATCACAGCACAACTGTTCAGGATGAAGGGCCTATGGCGGCAAGTGCCTCATTTACAGTGCTATCTTCAAAGCATGCAATCGTCCACCCTGAGTTCGTCTTCTGCATAAGAAACTAAACCCCGATACTCCATAGAACAGCACTTTGCCTGCACGGACGTGGACGACTCAGAGACGCAGGCCTGACATGTCTACTACCCCTTCGGCGCTTGCAACATTTTCTCCTTGGAAAGATCTAACACGGCAGAGTAATCGCCTTCCGCAAATCGCCTAATGCGAACTTCGAATGCGTGGGCTAGCATGCGTACCCGCTTGTCAGATTGGTGAGTTGATACATCGTGATCTAAGCCGCGCACCACCTCAGCCTGCACCATCATCGTGCCGAAACCTTCCACAGCTGTTGTGGTCAAGGTTGACTTAGAGGAGCCGAAACCCCGGCAGATTACTTCCGCATCTAAGCATTTCCGAGGAGAACTCGGCCACCTCCCATGGCACAGTCATGGCTCGACCCCAGCCTATCAGACCCAGAGCGTTGCACTCCGTATCCACGAGTACATCACTATTCCACATGTTCCTTGGATTAGCGGGAATGGGCCCTTATGGAAAGGCATTCGGCGAGCCGAGTCCACGAGTTTGGGCAAGAAGTCATGGTACGATTCAACAAGGCGATCCCTTCTGCCTGGGTTGGCTGGGATGCGTAAAGCCGCTCTCGACGGAGCTCTACATATTTGTTCTTGTATTTGTCAGAGATTGCTTGAAAGAAATCGGCTGCTGTGTCCCACGGACCACCCCAGCCAGGCACTGGCCCAACTTCGAAACGGTTGTCCACGAAACGGATAGCCCCAATCTTTGGAAATCGCAACGAGGAGATTTGGACCGCGTAATCGGCCAGAACCGAGTTGAACTTGTTCAAGTACTTCGCATCTGGGCTGAGTAGGTGGTGTACTGGATAGCCTCCCCATTCACCCATAGCTGTGTTAGCAGGGATGCACTCCATAAGCATCCAAGCAGAAATGGTGGGGTTCGTCGAGTCGCCCTTCTCCATGTATGCAAAGACCTCTGGTACTGGAACACTCGTTCTCTGGCGAATCAGCTTCATCGTATCGACCTCCCGTTGCAATAGCCCTTCATCAGTGTCCGACTTTGCAACCCGAGCGATCCATGTGCAGCCGTCACTGAAGATGAGCCTTCTGACAAACCAGTTCCTCCCTGTATTCAATCATCGGAGAAGCGGCCGGTGAGGAACATTGGTGCAAATCGTCTCGCACCTTTCTGACTAGAACAGCAGTCGGCAGCAATGCCTCCCAATCGAAATGATAGGGATGACCTATAAAGCGGATCGGCGTTTCTTTTCTCCAATTCAGTTGTGATGTGGCCATTTTTGCCTTGCCACAAGCTCTGGCAATCTGGGCTGTATTTGAGAAGGTTGGATATCTAGGCTCTATGGTGCCAGTATTAAGCAATATTGCAGCACAACAAGACGCAAATCAACTTGGAAGCCCGCGAAGGGACTTAAATACTTGAACAACTAAAAGAAGATGGTACTGTAGGTACCTACCATCGTCGAAGTAGACCGTTTCTTGCTTTGTTTTCTCGTTCTATTTTCTCTTCGCCATGATACATACTGTAACATGCTTGCTTGGTTTTTCTTTGACCACCACACGCATGGACCGCTCTAATACCCTACGTCGCCACATTGAGGAATCAACAAAGACGATATGAGTATCAGCACCACTCCACCGGTTGCGAGTAAAGAAAGGCGCTATACAATATAGTACCTACAGTATGTACATACCGTAGCGTCTATGTTCGTGCTGCTGGTTTGTCAAAGAAGACTAGGGTTTCGCCTTTGGCCGGAGCCTAGGAAGGGGCTGGGTGGTCTAATGGGTCGGAAGAACTGGCAACGGCAGGCCATCCAGGGCGTAGGCTACCGAAATACATAAATTGCAGTACAGTTCTGTAATGTACTGTAGGTACCGTAATGACGTTACATTACAATATTGCATGAAGCTGGGCTTGTGTTGTCTTCACTAAGGAAAGCCATGGACCTTTGTCTACCGGACGCCAAAAACGTATCGGTACGGTACCATCGCGATGTGTTTCATCGTGGCCATAATAAGGCTAGCCCAAGCTCAGCAGCGCATCAAAGACATCTGACCATGCACTTACTCCGTCTAGGGCAAAGGCAAGAGTCGAGTAAGTAAAGCCGGCTTGTACAGTCCTGTATAGTAGGGTGGATTGTGTTTCTTGGAGTCTGGCAACCAACCCTGCCTGGACAGACCATTGGACAAAGGACGTTGAACGCTGGCCAATGACAGGAAGGGAGCTCGAGCCTCGTTTAGCGTCTCCACTGGGCCCGACGCCTAGCCTCCGCCTAGCCTCTGCCCACCGTCCAATCAGCTGCCGTACAGGGCATCTGACAGACAGACGCACCATCCTCCCTACCCACCCTCTTCCAGGATCTCGTAACATCAGCATCTGCTTCCGCAAAGCTCAGAAGTCGCCATTCTCGGCTGTTTAAGAGCCCACAACACCCTCCTCGTGCCTGGCGCCAAGGAGGAGGCGCGAGCTCTCGACCCCGGGGTGCCCGCGCTCTCGCTGCACTAACACCGATATCATCCACGGTGGACCTCGATACCATGGGCCAACCAGGCTGGAGAAGTCGCTGATTTCGTCCCTGGACTCATTTCCTCAATGGAGATGATTACTACAACATCGAGCCAGGCACAAAGCTTGTCCGGGGCTAGAAGATGATCAGCCGCCGCTAACAATGACGGAACGGGACTTCTGTTGGCCAGGAACAGCCATATCGGGCTCAACCAAGGGTTCCCTTTACCAGTGGTGAAGGCATCGTGAGTCAAGCGAACATGTGCAGCACAGTCCTGCGAATGAACTTGCTCAGGTGGACGGAAGGCATAATGTGTAGTTGTTTCAGCCTACGTTTCCTAGAAGCCTCTTCCCTTGCGCGCGTCCATACACACACACGCTCACACACACTCACACTTCAGCATAAGCCGTCCGGTGGATGCACACATGCAAGTCATCCGCAGTCCGGCGTCAATAATGCATCACCTTGCCATTAACCTAACCGACTTACCAGAAACTATCAAGACCGGGGCCAACGTTGGAACATACTCGCCTGGAACACGTATTTGGCAAAGTGCGGCCTCAGCCAAGAGCGTAACATGAGAGAGCTGGGCTCCTAGCCCCAGAGATCGCATGAGGATCTGATGTGATAATCTCCGTCACGCGAATCGGCGTCTCGATCCTGTCTCTCGCACGTCCCCGAGCGGCCAGGTCTTTCTTGGACGCGCTGCAGCATGCATAAGCGGCGCACCCATCACGACGTCCCGGTGGTGCTGTGGGACATGTTCTTGGGGACAGCCCCGTCTCGCATGAACGCGCCGCGAGCAGATTGACGCGTCCTCGACGGTCGGAGACGACACGAGCGTGGCGGCGCATGAAGCATGCAAAAGGCCGATTTGAAATTGTCTCTTGTGGTCCGTTGGCGCGCGTGGGTCTAAGTCAAGTTGAGGTCCCCGGGGCATGGATGGGATGGAGCCGTGGGTTTGGCCTCGCGGCGTTGGACATGACACTTGCGGGTTTTACGCTGTAGCAGAATGGTTGGTTCATCGCACCATGGAAGACTACCGTATCACATGTCACATGAGCAGGACGAAGGACGAAGGAGCAAGTAGGATGGTCAAAGGGGTGTAGGTTCTGAGATGGTGCTGGGGACATGGACACCATCAAGAAGAATACAGTCCCAGCAGAGCGAGCTATGGCATGGCGCAAACCCCGCCATGACGTTGCGCCGCTCGCTTCGCCAGTATCCGCTGAGCTTTAACCATGACCAGAGCTTTGGCGCCTACGTTATCAGAATTGATGTCTGGTTACGGAACGGGAATGGGAGGATGAGGATGGGGACATTTGCGAGTGCGAGTATAACAAAGACGTCTCGGTATCCCAACTAAGAAATCAGCAGACCCTTCCAGTTACCGCAAGTAGGTCGTTGCGAGTTCTGGGTTTGGTTCTGGTGCGGGTGCGGGTGCGCGCGGCGTGCACAGGTATGGGTACTGGTACTGGTACGGGTACAGGCACAGGTACACGGTACAAGAGGGGCGTGGCGATGTGGTGTCGTGGCATGTGGGCTCGGAGGAAAATGCAAAGGGAACAGCCACCTCACCCTCACCCTTCTAGGGCAGAGCGGGCAGAGGTACCAGAACCTTGGGGCTGGGCGTGTGGCGCTGCACTGCACCTCTCTGCAGCTTTCAGCTCTCCAGGCGCTCGGCTCTCACTATCTTTTCTCTCAGTAGGCACAGTAGTGTCTTTTTTTTTTGCCTCTTACAAGTCAACCGAAGCAATCCGCACCCCCATATTTTATGCACGACCTGCATGCACTGCCTTCCAAAGGACACACCTACAGCATGCCTCTTGGGCGTAGGACCTCGCCTGTGAGGTGAGTGCCAGCCAGCGCTGGGCGTGGGACCGGCGAGTTCCTCTTCACCGTCACCAAGACGGACTCGTGCCCTCGTACCGGCTGCAGTAGCGCTGTGCGATGCCTCTCGTCGTGTGCGTCCGTCCGTATTACTGCAAGCGATCATGACATCGGTCGGCATTTCCATCTGGGGTTACCGAGCCTTGTCACGGAAAGCCTTCCATGCATGTTCCGCCTTCCCAGTGGAATGGCTACACAGGTCGTGGCCGAGGATAGGACTATCGTGTCCTGTCCGTTTGCCTCAGGGTCAAGATGGTCTCGACTCTGGCACTCGGGTTTCCACACGCTATTGAAGATGGACAGTCTAGTCAATACCGGTGCCTGCTATAACCCACGCAGGTGGATCACCGCGCCAGTCGTGCGGGCCGTCCTAAGCAGACAAGGAAGGGCTCTCGGATGGGGAAAAGGCGAAGACGATGGAGTGCCCGAGTTCAGCGAGGCCTCACAGGTACCGTCCTCGTCCTGTCTATGGCACCATGGCACCATGGCCAGCGCCGTACAGGGAAACCCATCCCCGGACGATGTGCACCGACTGCAGCGACTGCGCTGACAGCGCCTAGCCACAGCCCACGGCCTGCATTAGCTTGCAGCTTCGTACTGGGTACCCTCCCTCCCACGCCCCCGTCGCCTCGGAGTGGCCTGCCAAGGTACCTGCTCCAGGTACCTCCTACAGGCAGGCCTGCTGCTGCTCCTCCCTTCCTCTCACTCACTCGCTTGCTCAACTCACACACCCATCTCACTTACAAGTCGCTGATATATCTCCCCACCCACCCTCCATCTTCTCTTCCCCTTCCCTTTCTTTTCTCTTCACGAGTCCCTCGTCCGTCGTTCTCTTCTTCCTTGGTTACGGCAGCTTAGCAGGCGATCCGACTTACGCCAAATACTCCCCATCCGTTTCCCTGCTTCGCCCCGTCTCCTAGTTTTCCTTAATTATAACCGAGTCCTGTTCGTTCTCACCGTCTTCCCTCCACCCCGGATCCCGATCCTTCGATAAACTCCCCGCCGTCACCTTTAACACACAAGACAACCATGCCCGTGCAACTACTCCCGGCCTCGGCCGCCGCCTTCGCCCCCAGAGCCTCCTCGGTCAACGTCGTCCTTGGTTCCAAGGTCGAGCCCTGGTTGACGCAGACACTAAAACGCATCAACCGTGTTAAGCGCCCCTCAACAGCGTTCCTCAACACCAAAGGTGTCTGACCGAGACCCTGTCGTCGCCCAATGCCATCTGGACCCTAGCCTCGCTCATGCTGCCCAAGGTTCCCGAGGCCGATATGCCCCAGGACCCCATGGAGCACCTCTTCCACCACCAGCTCATCCACATCGAGGCTTACATCGTCCACGTCGACATGGTCCTGCGCAATGAGGTTGCCTTTAAGCTCACCACCGACTCCATCGATGCCCTCGTCGAGTACCACCAAGAGATTCACTGCGTTGACGCCAAGGCCAACACCTACGAGTGGTCCGAGAAGGAGCAGCAGTGCAAGAAGCTCCACGAAGACTTTGTCCAGGCCATCAACAAGTTCGTCTACCGCACCCATGTCTCTGCTCTGGAAGGTCTCGAGGAGGACGGCGTCGGCGAGCTGCTTTGCGGCAAGAGCGAGGAGGTCAAGACAAACATCTTCAACCTCATGAAGCCTCTCCTGCCTCCTCCTCCCCGTGTCGTCGATATTGTTCGCCAGCCGCCTCTGCTTCCCAGCTCTCCTGCCAACGCAATGTGGTCTCAACCTATGGTTCCCAGCACCATCCCTGCTCCTGTTGATGCTTGGAGAGTCTTGCCTTCAAGTCCTAGCGTTGCCTCAGTCGAGTCGGGCGGCACCCCTGTCTGGCCAAGCATGGCCATGAGCGAGGTGCAATTGCCGTCTCCCATTCAGGCCTACAGCCAGCCTCAAACCACCGACGCTTTCTTCTTCAGCTCGCCACAGGTGACAGCGCCCATCCCGGCGCTGCCCCTGCCGAGCATGCTGGCTCCGTCCCAGTGTGGAATTAGCATTGGTATGGGAGGCTTCGGCTGGGATCGCTACCACGAGTATGCCACGATTATGTGACAACCACCGCCCCTGCTGGGGACAGCTACCCCGTGGTAACGACAACCTCTTAATACTGCTCGCCAGCACCCAACCCGCGTTTCCTGGAGACACAAAAGTTCAAGGCATTATATCAGCAGCGGCATAGAGCACATCATTTCAAAGGGCATAGCGGCGTTTTTCTTGTTTATTGCATCGGGATTGGAGTTCGAACTACTCGTCAAGGATATCCACTCTTCTCACTGTTCTTCCCTTAATCTTTTCCTGTCTTTTTCCTTTATTCCCCTTTTCAGCAACACAGCAAGCGTGCGTATGGTCTCGGAATTTGCTACCCTTCATCTGGCTCTGTTTGTCTCATTTCTCCAGGATCCGCATCTCTCATGTCGTACCACAACCGCTAGCTCGGTTACTGGATGTCGTTTTCTACATATACCATCTCACGGCTGGATCCAGGGCGGGCATTGGGTGCATTCTACAGCAACATAGCAGGGACTCCGATCCATGAGCGGCTTGCTGTGCATCCCTCACTCACAAATTTCCTTTTCCTTGTTCCTTTGTCTTCATTTTTATTTGGGTCAAAGATAAGAGGAACAACGCAGCAATGCATCCCCGGCTCGGCTGTGCCCGAGACAGAATCCCTTCCATTCTCATTCCCCTTTTTCCCTGTAGTCCGGCCCTTCGGCAAGGACATTTATTCATGTAATACGGCAAGAGGAGGCCGCTTCGCCCGGGGACCGGCAACGGAACCCGGCCGAGGCAGGCCTCTCCCACCTTCGCTTTCACCACATCAATCGCTCCAAATCCTGTCTAATGAATGAAACCACGACAATTTACGACTTGACGATTGAAACGAACGAAACGAACGCTTTTCGAGTTGACGATATGACTTGACGATGGAGGCGGAGCGACACCTTCCGGCTCGATGCCGGAACCTCGACTTCTCTCCCTGGGACATATCGGCCGCCTTAAATGCCTCTTCGCTTCGGCGCTTCTACCCGGATGCCGGCCTGGGACTGGAATCCCCGGCCCGGCTATTCGCATCAGGCCGTCTACATGTTACACTTCGACACACTGTGAGGGTTGGGATGTCTGGCATATCCCAGCTGCCGCAGGTACCTGACTGACAGGTGTATGGCTACTGCCGCTCCCGTGGCTTTAGTCACTGGATGATGGGGTGTTGGAAATCACTTGGCAGGTTTCTCGAATTTCTGCAGCGCAGAAGCTGATGAGAGCCTCCGCTTACCTTGCCGTTTCGCCTCGGCGATCTTCGCTCATGGCAGGTTCTCAACAAGTAGAGGTGTCTTACGATTGTGTGAGGTAAATGTTCATCGGGGTCACTAATGACTGCTGCTAGTCAGAGTCTTATACCATGGATTCGTTGGCCTTGCGCGGTTGGAGGCACCTTTGCTCGAAGAGAATGTGCACAAATGAGACGAGGATAGGTCGAGGCAACCTGTAGGTTCATCTCCCTACAAGGATCTCACCTTAGTTGCACAGGATTACGGGGAGCTTAGTTCTCCCATGGCTGTACTCAACTAAGGGGGTTCGGCTCCGAGTTGGGCGAACGGACAACTGCAGGGTCAGTTTCCGCGCCACCACTGGTTGGGAAAAAGACTCGGACGCCATGAGATGCTGGAAACCATCGTGTGAGGAGGGATGTGCAGGAAGACGCCCTGTGGGCTGAACCGCACGAGGACATGCCCACCGCTGCAAATTTGTCCCTGCTCAATGTCCTGTAGTTGCAGTATGAGTTAATATGAACAAAATTGTTCAGCCGCCTTTGCTTTCATGTGACGGTTGCTCGGTAATACCATGAGTTGTAAGTGAATTGAATCGTAGATGCTTGGTCCATGCCCACGAGTGACGGCATATCCCAGTGCATAAAGTCTACCAGGGAATCAATCAAGCGCATATGCTGGGAAGGACATGAGTCGTAGGAAATATAGCACGTTCTTATGTTCGCCGCCGCCCGTTGCCGCTCTCGCCGCAGGGCAAACTAGTGCTTGCGGCCAAAACCTCAACCCCGCCAACGGCAAGCCAGCAAGAAGAGAAAAGCGGGAGAATGGTGGGGGCAAAGAAAAGGCGGCATTTGCACCTCTCCACTTTTCGGCCAATGAAGCAGGTGACACCGTGACATGGACGTGACGCGGCAAGTATTCCAAATCGAGGAGACGCGGTTGCGTAAGTGAAATGTGGGACGTGGCATGGCATGATGGAGAAAACTCGGGCACAGCACATGTGAGTCAAGTCTGGATATCGCGTTGTGTAAGCCGTTGAAGCCTCGGAGTTATCGGGCCATGAGGGGCCGGCACCAGCATGTTCCGTATGGCGTGTTGACCTCGAAAGGCTTTGTAGCCGCAAGGGGCTAAGGGGCCAGTCCTAGAGATCGGTGAGGTTGCTGCAAGGCTTTGCTGAAAAGCATCTAGCGGGTTGCCATGCAGATGCAAGAATGGCACCCATCAGGAACAGAGAATGGGGTGGAGTGCGGGCAGATTTCCCTAATGGGACCGAGTAGACTTGAATCGGCCATGCGACGGAGAATCGATAGTTGATACCAAGACATGATCCTTGTCGAGCCGCAGGGAACCGGCATCGTCAGTGAGATGGGCGATTATTCTAAACCGGGGAGATAGGAGCATTGTTGGGGATATGACGACAGGCGCACCACCACCATAGCTGGTATTACAAATCGAACAAAGAGGCGACGGACGGTGGGGAAGAAAAGCAAAATGGAAGAAACGGAAGGGGATGATGCGTAAAGCTGCAAAGTTAGACAATTCACGGAGCGGCCGTTCTGCGGTAAGATGTGAGGCATCTGCCGAGGAAAGAAGATGACGTCTCGGGGATCCGAGCAGCCATCCAGGTGCTAGCAGATAGCAATCCGGCTGCATGAGAGAGGGAGGGAGGGAACAGCAATGCATCAGAACGGGAAACGTGTGCCGCAGGCGTCGTGTAAATCGACCAAGGCGGCATGAGAGAGCCGATCAGCTAGTGAGATTCTTCTTATTCTTCCTCCCTTTCTCGTTCGACTCATGTAGCGTGTAAGCACAATCACGGCTAGTACAGCTGCAAAGGATGTGATAGCAAAGTGAATTGACGGTAAGATGGGCCAGGGCGGAGAGGTAGTCGGCATGGCTCTCCGGGACCGGCATTGACACGACACAGCGCGGGAGGTGGCCGGGGCCTTGTCATCAGCGAGCGTCTCATTGGCGGCTTTGACGCAGAGCAGGGTCCATTCCTGCTTTGCCGATCTGGGCGCTGCCTATGTCATACCACGCCAGACCCTTGTCCTTCACATGGCATGGCAACTTGATTGATGGCCGGTGTTGGTCGTTGTAGGTCGCCAACGTGAATGGATCTTGCACGAATTCTTTGTCGATACAAGAGCTCGGTCTGGAGAGTGAAGACAGCGTCAGGTGCCCTCGAGTCGACGGGATGATTCGACCGTGTTGGCTGGCAACGGTTCAGATCGTGTGGGGACCTGGCGGGCTGGTCAACTTTTTTTCCTTGCTCCACATGCACGATGCCGCCGTTTCTTCCTTTTGCTTCTAGTTGCGACATGGCCCAGATGTACGTAAGATAATCGACCCCAACAAAGCCCAGGCGGTCGAAACTAAGGTGAGGTACGGTAAGGGAGAGAAGTGCGGGAGAGGCGAGGTATACCGATCTGGCCTAAGCAAGGTACGTCCGTAGCTGTAGCTGTCGCTGGTGGCACCTGCCTCGCAATTATATATATTCCTCACGCCTGCCCTCTTTGCCATCCCGTCTCTCTTCCATACTTGTTGATTTCTTCTTCATCTTGCTGTATTTAATCTACAGTATATCTCCCTACCTACTTGGCGTCGCTTCACAATACTCCGCGACCCCTTTCTTGTCCAACTCCAAATCTACTAGCTGGCTGCCTGGCTAGCTCAACTCTGTCACCATGGTTGCCGACAACACCACTCCGTCTTCCATCCGCTACAATGAGAAGCCCGTCTACACCACTTCCAACGGTGCTCCCGTTCACAACCCCTCGGCATGGCAGCGCCCTGGACCTATGGGTCCCCTGCTGCTGCAGGACTTCCACCTGATTGATTTGCTTGCTCACTTTGACCGTAAGTACACGCCGTCTTGACCTCGGCTCTGGCCTGGCCCTGTCGTCTTGTCAAAGCCTAGATATACGGTTTACCGTACAAGAGCCAGCGCTACATAACACCTTGATACTAACCGTCTTCCCCTACAGGCGAGCGAATTCCCGAGCGAGTCGTCCATGCAAAGGGTGCCGGTGCCTACGGCCAATTCGAGGTCACTCACGACATCAGCGATATCTCGTCCATTGACATGCTCAGCGCCGTCGGCAAGAAGACCGACTGTATCGTCCGTTTCTCTACCGTCGGTGGTGAGAAGGGCTCCGCCGACAGCGCCCGTGACCCCGTGGCTTCTCCGTCAAGTTCTACACCGAAGAGGGTAACTGGGATTGGGTTTACAACAACACCCCATCTTCTTCCTCCGTGACCCTACCAACTTCCCTCTCTTCATTCACACCCAGAAGCGCAACCCCCAGACCAACCTCAAGGATGCCACCATGTTCTGGGACTACCTCTCCACCCACCAGGAGGCCATTCACCAGGTCATGCACTTGTTCTCAGACCGTGGCACTCCCTACTCCTACAGGCACATGAATGGCTACTCTGGTCACACTCACAAGTGGACCAAGCCTGATGGTTCCTTCGTCTACACCCAGGTCCACCTCAAGACCGACCAGGGCAACAAGACCTTCACCAACGAGGAGGCCGGCAAGATGGCTTCCGAGAACCCTGACTGGCACACCCAGGATCTTTTCGAGGCCATTCAGAAGGGCGAGTACCCTAGCTGGACTGTCTACGTCCAGGTCTTGACCCCTGAGCAGGCTGAGAAGTTCCGCTGGAACATCTTCGATCTGACCAAGGTCTGGCCCCAGAAGGACGTGCCTCTGCGACCATTCGGCAAGCTCACCCTGAACCGAAACGTCGAGAACTACTTCGCCGAGATTGAGCAGGTTGCTTTCTCGCCTTCTCACTTGGTTCCAGGTGTTGAGCCTTCCGCCGACCCCGTCCTGCAGTCTCGCCTGTTCTCCTACCCCGATACCCACCGCCACCGTCTGGGTGTCAACTACCAGCAGATCCCCGTCAATGCGCCGCTCAAGGCTTTCAACCCCTTCCAGCGTGATGGAGCCATGAACATCAACGGCAACTACGGCTCTGAGCCTGCGTAAGTTCACACTTTATACGTGCGTTCTAAAAGATTTCAAGCTAACAAACCATTTAGGTACCCCTCCTCTTACCGTCAGCTCACCTACAAGCCTGTCAAGGCCACTGTGACTCATGAGCAGTGGGCCGGCAAGGCCGTTCAGGAGCTGTTCCAGGAGCTCTCGGACGATGACTTCGTTCAGGCCAAGGGCCTGTGGGATGTTCTCGGCCGAACCCCGGACAGCAGGAGAACTTTGTCAACAATGTTGCCGGACATCTTTCTGGTGCCCATGTTGACACCCGCAACAGGACCTATGCCATGTTCTCGAGGGTCGACCAGGGCCTTGGTAACTCCATCAAGGAGCAGACCGAGAAGCTTGTTCAGTAAGCTCTATGAAAGGGGCTTTAGCAACTTAATGTCGCACCTCTCATCGAGAGATTGTGTGCAGGCGTGATATGCTAGGTTATGATGATGATTTTATGAAATTAAGCAGAAAGCTGCAAGTACATAGAGCAAATAATCACGCTTAATACCCTATCCGATATGGCACTGCTGTTTATTGTGATCTTCCAATATTTTAACTAGACCTTTCTGAAAGCGGCGTGTCATTGAGAGCAGTGTGCTAGATAAGTATTGAAGGCATCGAGTATTTCCGCCTATGTGAGGGGTTCTTTCAATTTAGACGGTTCGCCGATGCCATATTTTCTTTCGATACCTGGACTTCAAATGCTCATAACCGCTTGTAAGTGTATCCCGTTGACGCTGGGATAAAATAAGTTATGGTCATGAAGTATGATGAAGTATGCCATGTGACCTGCGGAACTTCCAATGGCCTTGGTGAGTTTCTCAATACAGATCAAGGTCTCAGATGTGGATGCTTCACCGCGAACCTGCCTAAAGAAGCATTGTGCAAAGGAAGTTTGGATAATGCTTAGGCTAAACAGGCATCAGGTCGCACACAGGAAACTTCTTCATGCGTAAGATGACGCAAACTTCGCACAATCAAGAAGAGCCAGAATGTACCCGTCCGTCGAGGCAGGCAATACTATTAAAAATATCATGTTTACATGCAAATGCTCTGTTCCTGGTCTGCGTCCAAAACACTCCACCTCATCCTCGTCCATCTTCTCCTCCCTCTCCCTGATCTTCAAGCACAACTCCTCTGTAAAATGGCCAACAGTCCTCATTGATTCCATCACTCTGAGTTCCTGCAAAATATCGCCCTCCCGAAAAGAAAAGTCCGAAAGTGAACTCCCCTTGGATGCCGTTGGACGCCAGTTTTGGGGCGTGTGTCTGTACGCGCGCGCGTGTAATGTGTGTTGTGTGTGTGTGTGTGTGTGTGTGTGCCACCACGTCTTGCATGCCGCTGTCTACTACCCAGATGCGAACGAACCGTGAGGTGCTAAGATAGAAATCGTCATGTCGTTTGTTTGTGTGAATTTTGTTGTACAAGTGTGGAATTCGATTCGAGCGAACAAGTCTTATTCCGATGCAACGGTTTGCTAGTAAGGTAGGCAAGCACGTCAGTATAGTCCCTTTTTCTCTTTATCAAGGGGCGAGTGTTTGCCGCAACTCAAAACTTACCACAAGCCAGTCCATACCCTCGCTCACACCGCTGCCGTCAACGGCCGAGCAGGCCATGATGCTCCAGTTCCGGTCGCGCAGCTCACCCAGGCGCAGGGCCTCGGAGATGTCGGCGGCGCCCTTTGCGCCGGGCTGATCCTGCTTGTTGGCGAAGACGAGCAGGGCGGCGTCCTTGAGCTCTTCCTCGTTGAGCATGGCGGAAAGTTCCTCAGCGGCGGTTTGCAGACGCTCGATATCGGTCGAGTCGACGACGAAGATGACGGCCGCCGTGTTTGCGTAGTAGCACCGCCAGTAGGGGCGGATGCTCGTTTGACCACCAAGATCCTATATCGGCATATGGTCAGCGAAAAAGAAAAGAAAACCCCGGGGAGTCGTCTTTGGAGGCGCTGGAAGTGGTGCAGGTGTGTGCGCATGACATACCCAAACGTTGAAGTTGAGGTTCTTGTATGTGACGGATTCCACGTTGAATCCGATGGTCGGTATCGTGGTGACGACCTCGCCAACCTTTAAATCTTGTCAGCGGAAAGCTCCTCCCGATAGCGCATCTAGAATCGCACCTTCAACCTATACAGAAGCGTCGTCTTTCCGGCGTTATCCTAAGAAGCATGGCGTCAGCGCCGGCATATCAGAAGAGTGTGGGCGGATAAGTCCGTACGAGGCCCAGAATCAAGATCCTAATCTCCTTCTTCGCCCATAGCAGGCCCGAGAGCCATGACATGCTGGCACCCATTTTGATACGTTATTATAGGTTTGGCGAGGGCTCGCAAGTTCTCCGTCGCCTTGAATCTCGTTCGTCTTCTCTCCAAGAGCCCAACAAGGGTTCAGGGCGTGCAGCAGCTGTGCTTTGTGGCTATCGGTTTTGGGGGCCCGTGGAGGGAAAGGTCAGTGTTCGCAAGGCACGCAGCACGGGAACAAAAAGGACACTTGATTAGGGTCGCTTGTCTTTCTGGGACAGTCGGGATCGTCAGGCAGGTCGTTTCGCGTCGAGCTCCGTGGCAAAAATTTGACGCCGTGGTTAATTAGAAATCCGATCCCCTATTCTGGGCTGTCCAGCGCATCCAAGTACTTCCGACAGCCCTGCAGCAGGCTTCCTCCACTGCGCTGCGGGCACGCGGTTGGCTGGAGCACATGACAATGCAATCGATAAAGCCGCGCTACGCTACAGTCCTAGGTGCAGCAGGTACCTTGCTTGTGCTGTCTCTTACCATTGGTACCTTAGCTTGCTTTGCTGTGCTGTGCTGTAGGTACCGACTGTAATTATGACCTTGGCTAACACCGGGCTGTAGCTTGGCTCGTGCCGAAACAATGCCGTAACCGTTCCAGAACCTGAGCGAACCCATGACCTTGCCAGGGTGCGGAGTTCTGAACGCGCTGCAATTTACACCTATCCAGCAGAGCTGACTTCGGGAGCCTTGAGGAGACCAAGCCAATGGTTCGTTGTCCTACGACGGCCGTGGTCTCACTCCGAGTAAACATACAGCGCATAGGTAGAATACCCAGGTAGGTACCTTTGCGTCTGCCCAATTCGACAACTGTGTCTACAAGGCAAAGTAAAGATCCAAAACCTGTCATAATGCCGTCCCATGTATTCTCCAAGCACGCATGAACCTAATCAGTGTTCTGAACTACTGTACCAGTAGACATCCCTACTCCTTTACAGAGTACTGAAGGCGCTGTTGTTACCAGCTGGTGGGGTCCTTGTTCGCCCTGCTAAGGGACCCCGGTAATTGCTCACACCCGAAAAAGCCACTTCGCATATTCTGGCCTCAGGCACAAAGTCCCGCCCGCGCCACATTATCAGCCACAGCTGCCTCTAGGGCTTAAACGGATCTGAAGTGCGGGCACAAAAACTGAAAGTTCAACCCTCGCGAAATACCATCACTTGTCATCGATCCGACTCGACACGCAACGCCAACAAGATGCCGGTATGTCGCGCCCTGCTCTCCTCACCCCCGGTCGTTACGAAGACGAACAACGCAAGCAAACATTGCCGTCGATTTTTTCCCATCGTCTTCCGACCGTCCCAGCATGCATCTTCGCAGATCTCACGCCTGCCGGGCGCATTGCCTTGCTCAACCATCATGATGCTGACGAGAAATCCTCTCTAGAGCCACAAGACTTTCCGAACCAAGCAGAAGCTTGCCAAGGCCCAGAAGCAGAACCGCCCGGTTCCGCAATGGATTCGCCTTCGCACTGGCAACACCATCCGGTGCGTTTGACCTCGAAACGATGGAAATACCCGCAAGCAACCTCACCTCGACTCTCTTTCCCTCCCTCCCATCACCCGCTGCGGGATTTCCATCAGATACGCCAGCTCTGGCTGGGCACCTTGGGAAGAAGACAACAGACGGGCTAACATGAAAAATTTACAGCTACAACGCTAAGCGCAGACACTGGAGGAAGACCCGCCTCGGCATCTAAGCTGGACGCTCCCAGCTTGCTGCCTGTTTCATTTTCCTTGCATCGACAGTACCCCCGACACAACCGGACATTTGTTCAGCCCACGCGGGTTCGCGATGAAGTGACGGAAAAAGGAGAAAAAGAATCGGGGTTGGGATGTCTGTCAACGGCGCGGAGGGACGGATGAACGCTATGGAAATGGGCTTGGTATTGCCCGGTTTATCGATTCTTGCTATTACTGCATGTCACGGTCGGTCATGGGGAAATAGGAATGCAAAGATTTTGAAGCCCCAACAGACCCAACAGTGTCATCGATGTTTCTGGAACCATGATGCAATGCGTGCTGATCCCGTTTTCCGTCGTAAATAAATGTCTTCGTAAAAAATATAAACAAAAGCTACCGGTACTGTACCAGTACGAGCAAAGCGTCGACTACACGTCTCTTTGTTTTATTATTGCACCCATCAGAACTGAGTATGACGCATGTAAGCATACAGGTAAGGTATAATCACGTTCACAAGAGATGAACTGCAGCGTGTGGTTGTGTAGTTGCATTGCATTAAGCGCCTGACATCCCTCATCGACTAACTTAAGTGTATTCTGATCCTATCAAGGCCCAGAGTCCAGCAAATGCATTGCCCAAGAATCTAGAAAATTCTAAGTCGCGGCCCTGAGTTGCCAGAAGTAATGGGGTGGTATTGGGGTCTTTTATGAACAAATGCAAAGCAACTAAGCCAGCAAGTACCAATTCAACCAACCCGAATCAACCAAAGTCAACGCCGCTTCGTTCCATAAATGCTACTTCGATTCACTGCGTCCTGCCTGTGAGAAGCAACAGGGGATCATGAATTCTCATCAGAATGGGAGGACCCTCGTTAACTCGTTACACCCTATCGGTCCTCGGCCCACTCGTTCTCCTGTCGAATCTGCTCCTCCTCCTCGGGAGTGAAGTCATTGGTGATGTTGAAGGTCTTGCGAATCTCCTCGGGGACTTGCCCTTGATCATGTTTGCGACAGTCTTGCATCCGACATCGAGCAAGGGCTTGATGTCGAGGTAGTTAGAGGCCTAGGCGAAAGGATTAGAACATGTGTCGTCCGCGGAAATGAGCGCTTGATAGCGACATACTAAGATGATCTCAAAGAGCATCTCCTGGTCCACCTGCATGAACTTCTGATCCCACTCCTCGATGTCGGTAGTCTTCTTACGAGCATCAGACTCGTCATCCTGAGCCTGAGGGGGATCGTTGCGGTGGTGCTCGCACCACTCGATCACCTTGCGAAGGACAGCCTCGTTGACCTGCATCGCCGTGGGTTAGCATCGCTCTACCAAGAGTCGGCTCCGCATACTACTGACGTTGGGGATGGGGATGGGGTTGTCCTGGCGGATGCTGTCATCACCAACATCCTCCAGCATGTTCTTGATGAGGATAGAGCGGTCGGCAACGGCACGATCTGTGGACAAGTTGGCGACATGTCAGCTTTGTACGGGAACGGCTCCAGGAGCCAGGGTGGCGGGGCATGACGCAGGCTTACCAACTTCGATGGTGGCATTGTCGTTGGACTGGAGCCAGACCTTCTGCGCGGGCTTGGATTCGGCCATTGTGAGCGTGTCGTCGTTTGGGGATATCTGCGGCACGGTGAGTCGTTGGACGCTGTGAGTGACGATGACAAGAGCAAAGCAGAGGTGCAACAGGCCGGAATTTCTGCGGGGTTCTAGGCAGAGCGCTGCCCGGGAGGGATCCTTGGGAATGACTAAGGGTAGCGGCGGTAGGCAAAGAGTAGGTACTTACAGTTGGAAAGGCGACTGGGGAGAGTAGCGGGGGGCGGTGCGCGATGGCTTCTTGGGGAAATGGAAGATAAAGAAGACGTGAATTCAGTTTGCAATTGGAAGAGAAAGAGAAGGAGAAAGAGAGAGGCAACAGACATTATAAGTAGGAAGTATTAAAGGTGTGAGGAACGGGAGGACCTCGTTGGCACCGACGTGAAAGACCTTTGTAGGAAGGTTACCAGCAGGCAGATGTGCTCCTCAAGGTACTAAGGTACCTCGGGTTTTTGCCCGTCAATCACTGTAAGTTATGGGGCTTTGCGCTGCGCACACCCGTGCTGACAAGAGTACCTTGGGGGCGGGTACTCGGACTGTGGCTGGCTCGCGTAGAGATACTTCCAGGCCGCACGGCTCTCCCAACACAACGTGCAGAGCCCGCTGTATCCCTACCTTGGCTTTGTAGTTGGTGCGTCTGCCTGCGAGGGGCCAAGGTAACCACCCTGAGGTGCTGGTCCATTAGTGCCATTTCTGGGCTTTTCTTTCAGGCTGCAGCACGTAACCACATCTTTATCGGCCAACTATATTTAGACGCACACACAGCGGTGGTGGAACGCCACTCTTTGTCTATCTGCAGTGCCTACCAACCCAAGCTACCCGTTGAAACACATCGGATACTGTAGGTACTGTACGGTACCGTACCGTACCTACCTATGCAGTAGCAGGACGGTTCAAACAAAGCCCAGTGTTGACCGAATGTGATATGTCATTGAGCTCATGTCCTCCTCTACTTTACTGAACTCGCGTTACGTCACTGAAGGCAGCACCTCGATTCACTGCAGCGTCTAACAAAGCCGAGTTCATCCTCTGGAATTACAAACAATGATATGAGGGAGGGACGCCGTACAGTACTGTCGCCTACTGTGCTGTGCAACCAAGGAAGCGGTCAAGTCTACAAACGACTAGCATCGGTACACATACCCACTGAGAATGCGACAACGAAGCGAGCCACGAATATCAAGTACTGTACGGCACGGATTACAGTACAACCTTCGGATGTGAGAGGTTCATAACATGTGGCTGGGTCAGCCTTACCAGCCTATTCGGCTCATGGCGTTTTTTAGAGCTCCGAGTAGTATACTGTAGCACCTTGGCAGCTCTACACTGGATTGATGGTGCTTTGCTTTGGGCTACCCAGCAAAGACACGTACCCTTCTGGTTGGTAATGATGGTCATGGCAAAGATGCTCTGGACCCTGTAGGCACGTGCGTACATAGCAAATTGGGCATTACCAAAGCAGAATTCTAAGGCGAATGAATGACTGCGGCCACTAAAGGACGGGGGTGGAGAGTCTTGGTGATCAAAGGGTCATTCATTCATGGACAGGGTGGTGGTCATATGACCTCTCAAGCACTGGTACAGTATTGTACTACAGGAGACTGAGATGTGCAAATTGGCAGACCATAGCATCTCCTGTTATTGGCAAACTGTGCGGAACACAATGCGGGACGATGCTGCGACGAAACAAAAGCATAAAATCACCCCATGAACAGCCGTGCACCTTGAGACATAGGTTGACTCGAGCAACATACTATGTAGTCACGGCACTGGCAAGACGGGATTTGATGAAAGCAGCATGGCTGGCACGGGGAAAAAAGTGGCCCCGGAAACGTTCCACTGAAGCTTAGCAGTGATTTAGAAAATGGCCGCCCCACGGGCGAGGAGGCTCAACCAATGCAGGGCAATCAAAGACTTCTCCACAGGGTGTTTTACCGCGTGAGAATGTCTGGGAGGGTCGCTATCTAAACACGCTGGCCATTTAGGCATGCATGCACAGGTCGTCGCATTACCGTCAGTCGACGCAGGCAGCAAACAGCAGACGAGCCAGGAGTTGAGAGAATGAAGCACTCCCTCGAAAACAGGAAAAATTACGGTAGAGACTATACGCCTGCACGGCAATAACAGCAATAATAACAATAATAATACGGTAATACTTAAAATAAGAAGAGAATAATAAGAAAAGGATTTGAATTCTACAACGCCTACCGGTAATTCCGCGAGCGTGGTCCCGGCGCTTCATTGGCCCATCCTACCCTGTTTGTCATGCTGTTTTGGGAGCCTCATTTACGAGTTAAATTGCTGGTGCCATTTGAGTTGAGCTGGGACGCGACTTGGCGATTACCGGCAGCGCGGGCGGGATGCTCGCGCCAAAACCCGGCCCGTCAACACTCGCGTCGACCAGTCTATTGCCTGCTTGTCACAATAGCTCAGTCTCCATATAGACTACCTGACCTACCTGACCTACCTACAGAGTACCTGTGTGCCTTGTTGATTGCCGTGCACCACCATTCATGAGTCGCCGGAAACATGAGGTCATCCCCTATGATAGCGGACCATGCGCCCTGAAACGTCCATATAGTCAGCTGGCGTGGTTTGCTCTCCTCCTCGTGTATCACCCCCTCCCCATGTCTCACCAGCCTTGACAGCCTGCTTTCGGAGGTCCTTTTTTTTTCCTTCTGCCTTCTTTTTCGTCGGAACAGCCTGTTCTGTTTGTGTATAAACCTGCTAAGGGGCTGTTTTGCCGCTGTCGCGCGCGTGTTGCTGTTACGATTCCCCTCCTTGCTTTTTTCTTCCTTTCTTCCCTACCACTACTGCTTTTATATGAAGTTTTCCTAATTAGGACAGCAAGCTGTTTGATTGCTCGCTCGCCGGTGCTCCTTCCGGATTACTCGGGGTTCTGCCACCGTGTTGCCCCTGTACCTTACCTTACCTTACCTTATCTTACTTGCCTTACCTCATACAAAGGAGCAAAACCCAGCTCAGCCCATAATTTATTTCCTCCCGCCGATGTCCCTTTTCCTCTTCGCACCACCCCGAAGCCTCCGCGAGCGACAGCTCTGAAGCCATCCGGGCCTTCACGATGTGGCGACGCACCTATCTTGTCCTCGTCCTCGTCCGGCTCTGGTTTGCCTTGTCGCCAAGCTATCTCCACCCGGACGAGAACTTCCAAGGCCCCGAGGTCATCGCCGGTATGTTGCGCTTGGCGCCTTCTCCAGTCTCGCAGCCTCTCCGTCCCCTGCGCGTGCTGACATTTCTCCTCCGCTAGGCCAGATCTTCAGCTACCCAGTCCGTCATACCTGGGAGTTTACGAGCGAACACCCGATCCGAAGCGTCTTCCCCTCTGGCCCGTCTATGGCCTTCCCATGCTCCTGCTCCGATGGCTGTGGGTAGAGAACGGACAGGACGGCGAGATACCTCCTATCGCCGTCTTCTGGACGCTGAGGGTCCTCATGTTCCTTATCAGCTTCGTCCTTGAGGACTGGGCCCTCCACGAGCTTATCCCGTCCCTCGACACCGCCGAACCGCCGTCGTCCTCGTCGCCTCGTCCTACGTCACCTGGACATACCAGACACATACTTTCTCAAACTCGGTGGAAACGCTTGTGGTTGCATGGAGCTTGGTCTTGATACAACGGATTGTCGATACGAAGGTACGCCCGAGATTACACTATCCCGAAAGCCCCTGGGCTCTTTGGCTAACAAAATGCCACAGCAACAAACGTCTCTGCTGTCCGCGGCCGTCTTGGGAGTTGTCGGTGTTTTCGGCCTCTTCAACCGAATTACTTTCCCTAGCTTTCTCTTGATTCCAAGCCTTCGCCTGGTGCCACATTTCTGGAAGCAGTAAGTCGCCGCGTAACTTGGATCCCTGAAGCAGAGACTGACTTGCATAGACCCTTGTCCTTCCTAGTCATGGCCTTGACTGCACTTGGGACCTTTGCAACTGCAGTGACCCTTGATACTAGCTTCTATGCTTCCGGGCCTATATCATGGTCCGACTTGATACACAACCCCGTCATCACACCACTCAATAATTTCCTTTACAACTCTTCCCTTGAAAATCTTGCACAGCACGGGCTGCATCCTTGGTATCAACATTTACTGGCAAACTTGCCTATGCTTATTGGTCCTGCAGCAATCTTGCTCTTCATCCAGCCTCACCTCTCCTTGCGGTTGTACTCTGCCATTTCTGGACTTGTTGTCCTCTCACTTTTCCGTCATCAGGAGGCCCGGTTTCTTTTACCCACCGTGCCTCTAATCTTATCTTCTATCCAGCTTCCGAAGAACCGTACCGTGCTGCGAGTATGGGCGTTTGCATGGGTCATATTCAACATGTGCCTAGGTGTGTTGATGGGTATTTATCACCAGGGCGGTGTCGTACCTGGACAGGTGTTCATGAGCCAGCAGCCTGATGCCACACATGCTATTTGGTGGAAGACTTACTCGCCTCCCATCTGGCTCCTGGATGGGAAGAATGAGGTTTTACAGACCAAGGACGTCATGGGCCTAAAGGGTGACGCATTATTAGAAGAGCTAACTAAGCTCGCAACTTGCGATACTCCCGCCGACCGACGTAACCAAGAATATTTAAAGGAGAAAAACGGAACATATTTATTAGCACCCGCGTCGGCAACGTGGCTGGACCCATACCTGCCTAATAAGGGCCTGGATGGATTGAGGTTCCGGGAGGTATGGCGTTATCGGAATCATCTCAATTTGGATGATTTGGACTTTGGCGATGATGGCGTTTGGAACACTCTGTCGAGAGTCATTGGGAGGCGCGGTTTGGTTGCCTGGAGGATAACCAAGAGCTGTGGTCCTAAACAGGTGGTGGAACAAAAGCAGTAAGATTTTTGTTTGAGCGTGAGCCTTACTATACAAAACCCGATACCCTATTTGGATTTAATTGAAGAATAAACAAGAATAAAAGAACCAGAGAAGACCAATGTCTGTGTGACCATTTTCCGACAAAGGAAATACGATGCTCGCTGCTCGTTTGAATCACCTTTCTCTAAGGTGGATTCGCGAGGATGGCAAGATACCAGACCTGCCGATGATTCCCCAAATATCATGCCCGCCAGTTCGTCGCTCTCGATGCGTCTTGGAGCTACCGATATGTCATTGAAACCAAACAAGAGGGCGGAACCCTGATTCCGCTTTCGAATAACACATTTTGCGTAATATCATTGCGCTTCGAGCAAGGAATCCCTGAGGCCGGTGCTCTTTATGCCTTTGCCTCATGAAAGTAACCTTGAATGAGCAGCGAGAGGAGAATTCTCAAACTATCCTCCTCCATAGCAGATGCTGCAACGAAATGCTGAGAGAGTGTAGAAGCAAAGAGCTCGCAGCCCTTCTATCCGTGGCTTTTAGCCTGGCCTCGTTTCACGCCGATGCTGATGGCCACGGCAATGACGATGACTGACACAACCGTCGCGGTGCCAAAGATGGCGAAGAAGACCTTCCTTCGATACCCGAATATCCGTCGCTCCGACTCGACGACCTGTAGGGCGGCGATCTGCTGCCTTCTGACGTCCTCGGGACGGTGCGCCATGAGCGTGGCATTGTCGTCATCCGCGGTGGGTTTGTGATGCGGCGGTGGTGTATGCGTCGGGGAGACAGGGATGGGCGCGTCCTCGCCGCCGTCGTTCCAGGAGTTCGAGTATTTTGACTTTGTGTCGTGAAGCGGCGCACTGCCGGCGGCGTTGTACGGCGGCGGAGGGAGAGAGACGTGCTGGTTGCCATAGGACTGACGGTTCGCTGTAAACTGTGCTCCTCCCGTCTTCCACGACCCGCCGTTACTTGTCGACGGCTCCGTGCCGGGCACGACCTCCAGCCCGCTTTCGTAGACGACCTGGAGGCCGTCGTCCGGGACCATTGACCTCGCCATCTTGCCCAGACACGAAAGACAGATCGGTTGACGAACTGTTACCGCTCTGCTGGGTTCGAGGTTCCGCTTAACGAGAAGAGGCCATGGTTTTACTGCACCCTCCTCGCAGGGCTCAAAACAAACCAATCTCTACCTAGGGGGCAAGTGGCTTTGGACATGGGGTTTGGCTGGCGCGGCCCGGAATTCGAGTCCCGGATGGCATGGCATGGAGGGCAGGGGTCTTCGTCATTGTCACTACCAACAACAACAGACGATGTGACACTCTGCCACCCTTGAATGAGACGGTTCCATTCGGCCAATGGCCGATCCTACCAACACGCTGGGGTCCAAACCCACGTGTGTCACGCCTTGGCTGGAGCCATGTAGTAAGCTTTTCGAACCTCTCCACCCTCGGACGGGGCACGTTTATGTTTTCCATAGTCATATTGAACTAAAGCGTGTCGTTGCAGCAGCAGAAAGCCTCCATTCTGCTCGGTTCCATGGTGACCTTGTTGGTGAGGTAGCTGTCAAAAAGGTTTGTTAGTGAGGTTGGCCCCTTGTTCACGGAATACGACCCTGGCTCGAACTAGGGATGCAGCCAACAGTAGCCCAGGAGATTCTGGGAGTCACCTCGGCTAAGGAGATCGCCGTGACTGGTAAATTACTCTGCGCACATTCAGTGACATGGCATGTTTCTCCTCGGATGAGCGCCCGAGAAGCCTGGCACGGCCGGCCGCGATGTTATTTTGGGAAAGGGCCAAAGCTGCCTGTCATACATCGTGGAGACAAGCCAGAGCCCATGAGACACCCTGTTATGGGGGCACCTGTGGGACAGGAATTTTAGCATTCACTTGAAACGAAAATCTGAGTTTCTGGTTCGTTGGAGGGCATGAATGTTCATAATTCTAGCTCAAGCTATCTGCCCAATTTTTGTTTTACGTTTTCCTCTCATGTTACCCGTAACCGAGATACGACCCCAGGTGAACAAGCCAGGTAATCCATAAACTTGCTTAGTACAGACGCTTGGGGGAGACATGCTGGCCTTGATGGTCAGGCTGCCAACGTTCTGCCAGCCCTTCTTGAGAAGGGAGACGAGGTAGTTGATGGCCATCATGATGTTACCGATAAGCTGCTCAGTCTCCATGCCGACGTTTCCGACGGCGACACCCATGCAGAGAACCTTCTTCAGCTGGAACTTGATGGTGGACTTGACCTCGTTGAGCTTGCCAGTAAGGTCGTCGGCGTGAGAGACGGGGTGGGGAACTTGCCGGCTTTGAAGGTGTTAGTATGGTAATGTCAAACTGTCAGCAGCGTAGAGTTCACTCACCCTTGGACAGACCAGGACCCAGGAGACGGGGAATCTGCTTGATAAGAGCATCGGAAGCGACGAAAGCATCGTACTTGCGGGCGAGCTTCTTGATCAGCTTCTTGTTCCTGTGGCAAAAGGTTAGCAACTGCATTGTGTTTCCTCGTCTGCCGTCATTGCGTACTTGTTCAGCTTCTTCAGGTCATCAGCGGACATGGCGTCGACACCACCGTGCTTGGCACGGTCGAGATCGTGCTGGTCACCGAGAATGCTATGCCAGAGTTAGCCAGAGTTGTCTCGATGTCGCTTTGTCGTTCGGGGTCGTACCAGATGGCCATGTTGGGGCGGGGATGGAAGGCAGTCTGATGGTACCAGAGAAACGCTTGTCACGCTGGGGGTCGTAGTTCTTGAGGCCGATCTGGAGCTCGACGGTCTCAAGGAAGTTACGCTTCTTGGTCTCGTTGGAGTACTCCAAGAGCTCCTGGACTTGCGTCCGGACATTAGCTGCGATGGCGGTCAGCAACAACTATTTGAAAAGAGGATGCGACGTCGACCAAGGAGCGGTAGAGAGTGCGCCTTTGTCTTGTCGTGTTTTTTCGAACTCACCGACTGTGATCTTCGACATTTTGGCAGTCTCCCAATAGATCTCAAATGGTATCTAATGGTGGTCAGGACGTCTCGGGGTGGTTGGAGGTTTTCGGAAAAAGGCGATTGAAGATTTTTGGGAATTTCAACGCTGTGTGGGCCTGTGTTGAGTGGGTTCAGTGAGGGGCGCACGCAGCAGAGGGCAAATTTTTCTCACGTGATAAAGCACGTGCGTCTCTATCTCGGCTATCGCTCAAGGTTGTCGCTCAAGGTTGTCGCTCAAGGTCGCCCGAGTGCTATAAATGGCATGTACGAAGAGGTCAGCGCGAACGCTGAGTGAGTGCCAATCTATGCGTGTAACATTATGATCATCATGGAGAATCAGATCGGGAGTTTTCAGCATCATTGGCACTCACATTTTACAAAAATGCCAATGATGAAACCTCGACCGGTCTCCAGCTCGACAGAGTATGGGCGACAAGTTGTCGAAAACTGAGGCACCTGACGAAATAATAAGGGAGGGATTGCAAGTCGGCTCGTCGTGTAGTCTCCGTCTGTCCTAAGTAATCCATGATCTACATGGATTCAGTATAGGCCAGAAAAGAGCGAGTGCCCATACTTACTGGAAGATCAAACACGACAGGACTTTGCATGACCCAACAAACCACAAGGCAGTAGCGGCTTGAAATTGTTAAGCCGGATGAGCCAAGAAATTGAAGTAGAAGATGCCCGTTCGCAAGTGGTCGAGAAGCTGGCGTTGTTTTGCAGAGTAAAGATACCGACCCCTTGGTCCTCTTAGTATCCTTAACAGCTCGAAGAGATGGGCCAGCACAAAGTAAGCGATCCTTGTGGTGGAAATAGCAGACGGTGCTGTTGACCAGATGTTTCCCTGCATCTTACGATTGGTAAGGTGGAGGAGGGTCGCCTTGAAGCTACATTGGGTGTATGACAGGCCATACTGTCCATGGCCCAGCTTCAAATATCCGTTGTCAGCGGACTGTGAACAAATGCGATTCGGAATACCTTATTCGCTGGCAGGACTTGGGACGCGATATAACAAGCAACTTATTCTACGTGCAAGGAAGTCCATGATTCTTATGTACTATTTATTTCCATCTCGGCTCCATCTCTACCTCTACTGACGCTACATACTTGCGACCTAGGATCTTGTTCAGGCTCACTCTATACCTTCATCAGGCCCTTGACTGAGTGGGTAGGCGACTTTGCCAGTTTGTGATGTCCTGTGGTATTTTCCCCTTCAGTAGTGATTTATGAACAAAACACGTATACGTGAATGTTTTCGTTTGGCTATTTCCATTGTTAACCAGCATGGTCATAGTATAATACATGCTCGTGTACCTCAGTGACGACACAGCTTGGCAGGCTGAGGAGCACAGTCTTTGTATAAGACAACGTCTTAATCGTCTCATCATTGGCACTACCACTGTTACGACTTTGATTTGCGGTAGGTGTTTGTTGTTCACCTCAGTGACTGCTCCGCTTGGTGCAGGCTGTAGAATGTCTCAGTGAACATTTTTGAGCAGTTTCATCATAGGTGCTGGTCAATTATCCCTTTTGCGACTTTTGGATGACATAGAGTACCGTGGTCTTTAGGTCATTTTATAGCACATTGGCAGGTAATGCACATGGACGGAAACTCGGCATCCTCGTGTGCAGCAGTGGAGGAACTGACATGATGAGGAAAAAGTAACACTTTGGGTTATACCTTGCGGGTGCATCATGTCGAATATACTAGGTAAGTACCCAGGGTAATTAAAATCACCTCCAAAACTACATTGTGTTTATATAGTAAACATGAAAAAAGTTAATGTTTCTGAACAAATATTCAGCTGTAGTCAGTCGAGTCGCAAGGCTCAACACTTAAGTTATATGCTCTTGATTCTACGAGGAGAGTAAATACATAACTTATAGGGTAGGCGCAGGGTCCTCTTGACTTACACGACGTCAAGCAGAGCAAGTCGAGCCAATCACAAGAAGCCAGGCGGCTGTAGGGCCAATTGCCTGGATGGGCTGGGTTGTGGCGCACAGATGCCTTTATGAATGGGTGGATGCATAATTTTTTTCAAGCAAATCACTGGCTGGAGGGAAACTTCCTTTACAACGGGGTCCAGTCCCAGTCCCAGTTCAGTCCAGACTGACTGACTGACTGGACTGTATCCACAGAGCCCACGAGCCTCTTCGCATCTCGTCTTTTCTCTTGAGCGTATGTTCGGTGCACTATGTGACAGCATAGCGGTCCTATCTCTAGCACATAGAAATGGAAAATATGAACGAGAATGATCCCATAGCTGTCGTTGACTCCCATGTCAACCCTGCCCAAGTGGTGACATGGGTTGAACAACAAGATGCCGAATCACAAGAAAGGTGCGCACTCCCTGTAATTCTCTGGCCCAGACTCTAAGATCCCACCAGGTGCGCCGTCCAGATATTCGACCACCTCCTTGCCAAAGCTGCACAGCCAAAGTCTCTGTCTGGGAGTGCCTGCTCGAGGCTTTGCGGCTTCGTCGACCAGAGCTCCAAGGCCCGGTCGCCCAGCCTTCGTTCCTGGGCCTATTCTCACCATGTGACCCTTGAGCTCTTCACCTTTTATGTTGAGTGGAATGAGTCAGACCATTATCGATCCATGAAGCTTGTTTTGGATTTGATGATCCATCTCATCAAGCACAACCCCACCAAGCAACAAGCCCTGTCCACCCAGAAAGAGTTGTTGGATAACCTTGTGTCTATCGTCATTGGAAGATCTTCCAAGCCAGTCGTCAAGTCTGCCATCAAGACCCTCGATCATTTCCTCACCAAAGGCCTCATCACTACCGACGAGATTAAGTCAAGTTACCTGACATTCAACCCAGACGCTAGCCATGCCAAGGAAGATGAGATATGGCACATGTTCTTTGCCGAGGTCCTCCGTTGGATCTGGGTTCCCTTTGTCTGCCCGACGGCAGGTAGATTTATTGTTTGCTTGATAGGTAGCTTGCGTCGCCAAGGGACTGGCCCAACTACTGCAGTATGGCACTCGTGGTTGCTTGCCTTCGCCGCAGAGGACCCCTCAATCATCGAGGCCATTAAGAACTACATCTTCCTCCCCTGTTCAAAGCCGACAAACCCGATGCCTTGCTGTTCCTACGCCAAATGAATAAAGAGCAACTCGTGTCTAACCAAATCGACTCGAGCCTGGATGTTCCCGCACTCCTCCAGTTGGCGGCTTTGGAGGTTGGAAAGAAGATAGGCCTTGTCGAGGACCCGGGTAAGACCTGTCTCTTTTAGTTGAATTCCTCGATTTTCTCATTCTAACAATAGCCAGGTGTTGGCAGCGACGATGAGTTGGCCAGTGAGGCATCCTCAATCATTCTTCATGACAAGGTATTGGATAGCGTGCTGGCCCATCCTTCGCACGACGTCCGGGCGTTGGCTCTCTCCTCTTAATCTCCTCCCTTCTACCACCAGACCATACTCTGTTGCCGCCTTTGATCTACTTAAGAAGCACCTAGGGGCCTTCTTTGCCGACGCCGATGC
Source organism: Albifimbria verrucaria (assembly GCA_020081605.1). NCBI lineage: Eukaryota > Fungi > Ascomycota > Sordariomycetes > Hypocreales > Stachybotryaceae > Albifimbria > Albifimbria verrucaria. The sequence continues at coordinate 2,205,132 of JAHREC010000049.1, forward strand.
AAAATTCAGAGTCGACTTTTCTAGTAAAGCTAGGGACATGTTCAAAAGAGTTAGGGTGCCATCTCCGTCCTCAAGCGCAGCATACCGCGGGCAAGGGCAAAGGCAAACAAGGCAAACGCTGCCCGGGAGCCAGATGCCGCTGTTGCGTCACAGGCAGCCTACAGATCCAATCTGATTGTACTCCCCGAGAGTCAACTTGTCTATTGCCTCGACTACCACGTCGAATTCTTGAAATGGTACATTGGCTTCTTGTGCGATGAGATGATACCCACGGCTTCGTATCAAAGGCACATTGCCTCACTCAAGGCTCTTGTGTCTATTCTCCGTCTGGAAGCAGACGCCTCAAAGACATGGGAGACGCCTGATGATCAAGAGGTTTTTTATGATCTATTTGGTGAGAAATGGCTCAGGTCTCTGTTCGACCGTGTCATGGATCCCTTCGACGATGTCCGAGATGCATCTGCTGCTGCATTGAAACTTATATTCAAGGATACACGGTACAGGAAATTTGTATTGTTCTCCACCAATGGTGGCGTTTCGCCAGCTAAGGAATTGGACGAGCTTTTCCGACGAGCAACAGAGATGGCACGTCGAACGTCGAGAGCTGACCACTCTGACGGTGCTGCTCGAGCAAACCAACTCCGTTTCACATTCTTAAACGAGGAAGGCCAGCGCGTCTCGCAACTTACTGGGCTTATTGATGAGCTTGATCGCAAAATCACCATGGCGGAGTCGGACCTTGGCCATGCTGTCCTAGAAGCGCCACTGCACTCGGATTTTGCTTCACTTTGCTATACATGGCAGGTTGTCTCGGAACTGAAGTTCTCTGATGCTGAATTGAGCAAAATTCAAGCTTTGCAAGATCGTCTTGTGGATTGCTGTGAGAGAGCGTGGTCGGCTGTTAGGGATACCCTTTGTGACGATTCACCTGAAGGCCACATTCCTCAAGAGTTGGAGGAAGCTGATGTTGACACGAAGAGCTTACTGAGCTACAGCTTCCGTGCAATCCATGAATCAAGGTCGGTTTTCTTTACAACTGCATATATGTTATGGTTTTATTGACTTCTCGCGCAGCAATCTCATGCGAACCATCCTCACGACGACCAGAAACCGCACACAGGAAGGCTGCATTATCCCTTCTTACAGTGTATTCAAAAGAATTGGTAATTTATCATTTACCCAGCTGGCGAGCTTGAGACACAGAGGTGCCTTTACTACTGTTGCTGCCACGTTTGCTGCTTGTTGCCAGCAGTCCAAGCATCTGGATCAAACCAAGACAGACCAACCAATCCTAAAGGTCTGGTACAACGGGACTCTGGACGCCATTTTCACCCAGGCTTCTACCACGAGGAGATCAGCTGGTATTCCTTCTATGATGACCGGTGTGCTGTCGGCGAACTCACCGTCCCTTCCTTTCGAGGAAGTGATGGACCGGTTGATAGGAATTGCCAGCACAGAGGCCCGTCCTTCTGAGACTGACGGATCGAAGCTGCCCCAAGTCCATGCTTACAACTGTCTGAAGGACATCTTCAAGAACTCTTTGTTGACTTCCATGGGGAATAAGTCAGAGAAGTATTTGCCGCAATGTTTAGAGCTTGCGGCAAGTGGCCTGAAGTCCGAGATTTGGGCTATTCGTAACTGTGGCTTGATTTTCCTCCGCAGTCTCATCGACTGTCTATTTGGTTCCCATGAGAGCAAATCCATGATTGAAGCTGGTTGGGATGGAAAGGCAAACCGTATTGCCTACCACCGGTACCCTAATCTGCCTAAAGTACTCGTGAACCTTCTGAAGTCGGGGCATCAGACTATCGGCTTGACATCCGCAGGTTCTTCCGCTGCGGAGTCCGTGTTCCCTGCCCTCGATATTATCCGCCGTGCTGGACCTCCTGACCTGCTGCGAGACGAACTGCAGGTCAATGTGGCCAAGTACCTGGCCAGCCCTGTATGGCATGTACGCGAGTTAGCAGCAAGAACTCTCTGCTCGTGTCTTTTGCACAATAACTGGTTCCTAACGATGCAGGATATCTATGAAGAAGCTTTGGCTGGAGGTGAGCGGCTCAACCAGAACCACGTCCACGGAGTCCTGCTAGCATCCAAGTTTGCCTTGGAAAGACTCAATGAAGTAGCAGTGGCCTATCTCAAAGGTATAATGGACCCTAATTCGTTCTTTATATTTGTTCTAATTAGTCTCATAGCCGATCTTCCCAAGCTCGTCGACTTGTTATCCCAAAGTAGCATTGAAACCAAGTTCTCACACTGCCCTGAGGTTATCGCCGCATATCTCGAGGTTGTCAACATGATCTGGGAATTCCAAAGATCACAATCGCAGCCACTTTCAAAGATACCCGTTTCCTACGACAGAAGCTCAGCGTCTGCCTTGCTGAAGATTCAGAAAACAGTCACTGGCATCATTTTAGCAAGCGAAGCTGACAAGCCCCTGGCTCAGCTGAAGGACCTGCTCCTTGCCCCAGGTATTGGAGGTGACACCCTAGCCGCCGCCCTAGAAGCACTTCCCAGGGTCTGGGCTGCATCGTCAGCATCAGATAACACTCTGGGGGCTCTGCCAGCTTTATGTAGACATCTGCCTTGTCACAGGCTTTACTGAGGCGCAGGTTGTGGCACTTCAAAACCTGGCGGACATCTTGGACAAACTCATCCTAGAGAACAAGTTTGATCTTGTCTCACCAACTGCTCTGACCGAGTTGTGGACAGGTCTACCTCTACGCCCTATGAACCCAGCTCTTTCAAATGCTATCATTAGAGTCTCTGGAGGCCTGCTTGCAATGCTGCGGCATCGTGACGGCGTGCCCACTGAAGGCATCACAGCTTGGGGCTTGATGATAGCTGATGCCGGCCTGGACGATAAGGTGAGTGTCACATTGTGACTCTTATTTCTCTGGGCGCTGAACTAACTCGATTTATAGGGCTTCGATACCCGCTTTGCTGCCATTGAGTCCCTGGGTTCCGTCTTAGCGGCGGTCAAGTCATCATGCTCTACTGAAGAATACCTCCCTGCCCTCCTGGCCCTCTACGACGCCCTCAACGACGATGATGACGAGGTTCGCGATACGGCTTCCACGGCGGCTGGCCATATACTCGGACAAGCTCTGGTCCCCAACGAGGCCACTACCCGTCTTCTGCAATGGCTAGGCGAGAAATTCGGCAACAATGCTACCTTCAGAGCCGTTGTCGTTGGTCGTATCGTCGGCCAGAACAGTTTTTCTGCACTAAGCAAGCCCTGGGAAGCTGCCAAGGAGCAGATTTCCCGGGCTCAGCAGTTTGACAGTTCTCTTTTCATGGTAGAGGAACAGAACCTTTTCGTGGATGAGGTTCGCGAGACGTATCGCTGGATATCCGTCTTCAACATGATTAGTTGGGACGGTCAGGACAGTTCGCTCACGATGCTGGACAGCTGGGTGAGGAGTGGCCTTGGCGAGATGCGCCAGCTCATCCAGAAGGAAGACGGCCCTCTTGGGTGGGCATCTCGCCCAGATGTCTTTGCAATCTGCGCGCGGGTCGTGCATGCTGCTGCTGCACTGAAGCAGGGCTACGCTTCAGAAAACTTGAGCAATGATATCAAGGGTCTACACGAGATTCTCAGCTCGAAGGAGCATCACACATCACTTCTACTGGTAGGACCTCTACTTGAGAGCAATTAAGTCTAGATAAGTAAAATAGAATTGTCTTCTCAAATTCTCCTGCGCATACATAAACCCCTGCTATGCAAACTCCACTCAAAACGCCTTGCTATGAACGTGTAACATGAAACTTCAACGCTGCAATCGTGATACGTAATGCCATTTCGAATAGTGTTACAAAGAGCCGTAACCCCACGAGACCGCCTCCTAGGACGTGGTGGGAGACGCAACACCGCTCTTAAGGCCCGGCTCTTGAGATGACGAGGAATCGGATCGTTCCAGACCACCGAGTCGACCTAGCTTTGCGGCTAGCTGTGTGTTCTGAGCTTGCAATTCGCCAATCTGGGTTTGGAGAAGCTGCAACTGTTTCTGGGCATAGTCTCTCTCGGCTCTCGTTTTCTCCAACTCGAGTGAAAGTTTGGACTTTTCCTCCCGCTCGGCGGCCTTGCGTCTCTTCTCTTCGGCTTTGCGCTGTTCATGTTCCCGCTTCTCCTCGAGTCTCTTGATCTCTCTCTTATACTTGGCCTCTTGCTTCGCAATCTCCTTCTCGTGTTTCTCTCGTGCTTTGGCCTGCGCCGCAGCGTCCTTTGACTCTCCTCCTGACGCTTTTGCGCCATTCGCTCTTGCATTTTGGCAACTTTTTCATCAATCTTTCTACGGCGTTCTTGAATCTTCCTGAGCTCCCTCTCGTGCGGTTGAGCCAACTGAGACTTAGATTCATCAGATCGACTGCCAGCAAGGCTGTCTTGACTCATTTCATCAGCGTCTCGGTTTTCAAGCGCCGAGGTGAAGCTGTGAAGGGATGATAGCTCGCTGGAAGAGTCCTGCTCTTCCAGTGTCTCCTTCTCATCGACTTTTTCGTCCTCTCCTTGGGTAGATGACGATTCGGGCGAGCTTCCTTGGCTAACAAAGGTTCCCTCGGGGCTAACAAGCTGGCGACGCAACCCGGTGGCAACAGAAGTGGCAGCACCAAAGACTCCTGTTATCATTCCGTAGAGGCCACTGTAATAAGATGAGCCGTCATTTTGATACTGTGTCTCTTCGACTTCATCGTCTTGGGGAATGGGTTCTTGTGTGGAAGGTTGTGTGTTATGCCGAGGTGGGAGGGCCGGCGCTTCAGTGGGCTCTTCTGGTGCTGTGGATTCGGATCTTGATGGTGGATTGTCGATCTCTGGTTTGTGGTCTACGCTGAGGTCCTCAATAGTCTTGGACTTGATCCAGTCAAGAAACTTGCCAGCATCCCCAATGATACCCGGAGGAGTTCCCTCTCAATCATGAAGCGTGGTACACTACCACCAGGGTCGCTTCGGGTGACCATGAGCCACTCGATGGCTACTGTAGCATCCCGAGGTAGTTTCGTCTGGTCCTTCACGTTGCTTTGTTCTTTGTTGTGGTCACGCGCTAGGTCTGCCGATGAGGCTGATCTCTTGGCAGAGGTTGTATCAATGAGAATCTCCTGATGATCTCAACAGATTCGTACTGGCCGCGTATGATGCCCTGCCTAGGTGGGGTATCAGGGTGATTGCAGGGCTTAGATACAATCATGAACTGCCTCAATGACTGCGAGTCGTCGGTGGTCTTGTGGGAGAAATCAGAGGTTAGGAGTAAAGTAATGAAGTCTCTGGGGACGTAGGGCCGGGAAACTGCGCGGAAAGCTGAAACACTGCATGTGTATGTTAGCTATGAAACTTATACCAAGGTAAGGGACCAAAAGAGAGTAAATTACCATCAAGCTGCCCAACGTTTTCCACAGGGTAATGCTCAACCCTTCTGTCGGCGCCGATGCCGCGAATGTTGCCACTCCCAGGGGCTCCTTGACTTGCATAGACTCATAGAACTCCCTTTGGAGACCCAACTTCCACTTGTCAAAATCCAAACCCTCGTGGGTGCTGCGGCGTGCAAACCAGGCACCCTTGCCGTCCTTTGCGGAGAGTTTGTAGACGTTGATGCCGAGCGGATTCTCGCGCGGGTTGACCTTGACCTCCTTCCACTCCTTGCGCAGTTGAGCTGCTTGAGCGACGGCCTCCTGGGAGGGTCGCAGGGCGAGTGAAGCCTTGAGGTCGACGACGTCAACCGCCGAGTCTGTCTTGGCACGAGCTCGTCCGGGGAGTCGGTTTGGGACTGGCGGGAGGGATGGATTCTATAACGGTCTGGGCGTCGGCGAAGGTGTTATCGAGGAACTGCTTCAGGTTGTCTTGGGGCACCTTGTCCCAGTCTATGGGGCCAAGGGCCTTGAACACGTCGTGGTGGTGTGGCATGGTTGGTAAAGTAAGACCTCATCCAGAGGGTGTATCGTTGAAGGATGTCTGGGACTTCACGTTCGTTCAGGAAGGGAGCAAAGGGATTATACAGGCCAGGCTCGTGGGCAGGACAAGGGCAATATACAAGGAGCCTCGGCTGACGCTTACATATCCAACAAAGAATTGCAGGATCGAGCCCTGGAGAAAGTCGACGACGTCGCGGCTCCACCGGCAACATTGAGTTGGGAAGCCAGAGGCGTGGGGTACGTCACTGACGTCAGCGGGTTTAGCAGGTTACAGGTAGCAGGTAGCAGGTATCAGCTAACGGCTAACAGCTAGCAGGAGCCCTGGGGCCCTGTTGCCCTGGAGGATCTGCGCTAGTAAACGCGGATAAGCGAGGGGTCCGGCGGCATGCGAGGTGGTTGGCCAATACGCGTATCTCCCTTCCCCTAACGTTTGTGCGAGTATTTCCTCAGCTTCAGCTTCAGCTCCTACTCCACCTCCTTGGTTTACCGTCCCTACCCTATACTGCATATGCCCACCATCAAAGACATAACCCATTTCTGAGGGTAATTGAGGAATAGTGAAATTACCATGCAGTGCCAAATACGAATTATAGTACGCATTTCTCTATATATTACTTATAACATAGTCCCCTGGTCGGTCATGCTTGGTCCACCATCCCTCTTCCTCCCACTCTATGGGTCTTTTTATTTGGGGATGGCTTCAATAACCTCGTCTTATATGTATACTGCCTATTTACTACACCAACCCAAGTTCAACTTATCCGCCTATCCACCACAACTCGCTTCAAAAGAAAGAGAATGGATGCTCGTGGGTATCCTACAGAGAAACAACACTCTATCATATATAGGCAAAAGGCATTCGCTTGACTCCCCTTCCCCAGTTTCGTTATACCAGCCCCACATCACGCGACACTCACATCCCCGTTAGTTTCGCGTCCCTCTCAACCACATCCCTGTAATCGCTCCGACAGCTCCCGCAATGGCCGTCCCTCCATTCCTCCAAAGCCTTCCTCCGCTCCGGTGACATCCACTCCGCGGTGGCAGGCTGACCACCTTTCTTCCGCTGCCCAGCAGCAGGTTTCTTGGACTGCGCCGAAGCGTCTGACCGTAGGATCGAGTCGAGGTCGTCGCATAGCGACTTCTCCTGCGTCAGCCAGTTCTCCCACTCGGATTGCAGCACCTCTCGCTCTACACTATTCACCACCCTCATAGCAACGAGGAGATCATGTCGGTATGAGCCCAACCGCTGCCGGGTCCTGCGCAAACGTCGCGCTGTAGCCCGGCTTGCCGACGACGCCATGCTCGAGCCGGCCTCCTCCCATGGTGCATCCATGTCGGTAGTATCCAGTAGCTCCTTGAAAGTCGCGAAGCACGTGCTGTTCTGTGGGTAAGCGAGTTGATGGTGTGCAGGATTCGATGCATCGGCAATGTCCGCAATGTAGATGGCCCTGCTCATCATTATGTTCGGTTGAACTCCAATGTGTCGCATGAAGCCTGCTGCGCGTCTCTCCTTCCACCATGTCGATGTCTCCGTAGATGTAAGGAGGATGTTGGTAAGAGCGCTGAAGCACAGCACCAAGATGAGTATTCGCTGCGCGCTGATCACTGCAAAGAGCTTGCGCAGTGCGGCGAGCGCCCACATAATTAGTGACGACACTGCACTTTCGCCTAGAGACCGGGCCGTCTCAAATAGCATAGCGGTTAGCGTCCGTGGCTTGATTGCCTGTTTCTTACGTGAATCTGTCGCTGCTGGCGAGAAGACAACCACTTGGGTCTGTTGACCAACGTGGCCGTACGCCTGGATCGCTCTGGTCGTACGGCTGCGTGTTCCCAGCTTTCGAACCTGATCCGTTGCAAGTTCCGCGAGCTCCTCAGCATCACTCGTAGCGTCCCGCAGAGCCTGTCGCTCAACGAGATTCTTCGAAAGAGCAGGAGACTTTGACCAATCAATCCTGACATATACGGCAAGCTTGCACTTCGACTTGGCCACGTGTGTGATGACGATCTTGGTGATTATCTTGAAGAACTGCGAATGTGGTAGATGCCACGCTGTCTTGGTGTGAGTGGCGACGTACATGACATGTTCATTGAATATGTCAATTGTCTGAAGGTCTTGAACGTTGGCAGTCTTCGATCGACCAAGCATGTCCACATAGTCCACTTTGAACTGGAACTCCCTTCGCATCTGGCCCTGCTCCATCTGAGTCCATGGACCCTGGGCAATTTGCTGAGCCCTACGCTCAAAGTAGAGCTTCGGGAAAACGAAACTTTTGTCGCCAAACAATACATGAAAGCATGCCTTTGCGCTAATTTCGAATGTTCTTTCAGCTGCGGCCTCAGGCATGTCGTCTGGTTCGTAAATGACAGTCTGTGTAGGTAGGTGAAGCTTAGGAGAGGCCTGCTGCCTTGACTGAGATTGTTTGAATCGCGAACCAATTTCGAGAAGCTGTTGTTTCACAGGCTTGCCAGATACCGTTCCATCGTCAACAGGAGTGTTGGATGATACTTCTTCCCAACTTTCAGCACTAGGGCTTGGCTTGTCAGAGTCCTCCTTCTCCATATTGAGCATTGCTGAAATAAGACCTGATGTCTCCATGGGCTCCTCAGCTTGGAGATTGTCAATAAGCAGGTTGAGACGTGTCTGAAGCAGATGCACGTCATCCAAGAAGATCTTAAGTACAATCCTTGTATATCCTGTATCGTTGGAGTCTTGCCCCAAGTGGAGGAAAATGAAGTCGCAGTCACGCCCAGGGGCCATAATGAGCTCGGTGATAATGTCTAGGTTGATTCGATACGCTGTGACCAAACCCATCTGTTGACCGTAAAAGTACAGATTCTCAGGTGTGGCATATACCCGCCCATCGCCGACGAGTGGTGCCGAATCTGTGTTGCGCTCGCTGGAGCTTGAATACGACGCACGGAATACGAGCACAAGCTTTTCGCCAATTGGAACATTTGGAAAGAGCAGCCGGAATTGAGCTAGCTGGGCTCGAAGCTCTGGTGGGTAGTTGGAGGGAAGAGACTCGTTACTCTGGTTACCCTGCCCGGGCTGACCCATGGGAGTTCCTGGACCGCTGGCTACGACGACACCGATCGGGTCATCGTCGTCCAACCTGGGCAGAACGGGCTCCTCGATAACGTTGACAGCTGCCCAGATATTACTTCCCCAGTAGTTAGCTACTACTGACGCTGGAAGTTTTGTGCTGTCGGTTACTGGAGGTCGTTCTGCAATGGCGAAAACAGCATGTCGGGTTAGAGGTGTGCTGGTAGGTGGTCTAGCGAGAGTAAGGGGAGCGAGAGTGCCGGGATGGCTGTCAACGGACGGTAGCATGTTCGCTGTTCGCTTAGAACTGTTAGGAGATAGCGACTGGTTCGGGTTGACTGGCAGCAAGTTGTGGCTAGCAGAAATCAGGCTGGCAATACCACCGGTAGGAGCAGTAGGATTGGCTAATGTAGCCTCAACGCCAGAGCCGAATGCAGCTTTACGGTGAAGATCGAGCTTCTGGATGATCCTCGCCGCATGTTCTCTACTGCTCTCGCCCTCCTCTCGAACGAGGTCGCGTCCCAAATCGCGCCCCAATGCTGTGATAGACCGACGTGAAAGGCTACCTCCTCCACTGACGTCGAAGCTGTGCCTAGTAGAGAGGTTGCCGTCGGCTGCAGGCACAGGGAGGGTACCAGAGCGATCGAAGTTATGCCCAGCTTCGTCCACAACGCCAGCCTGTGCGTCCAACAACTTTGCAGAGAATTCAGGGATGGGCGGAGGCGTGATGGCGAAGGCAGGATCTACTCCGCCAGGCAACGCCTTAGTGTCCTGGCTCATGCTGGCCTCCAGGGCCTTTTTCTTGCTGACCTCGAAAACCTCCAACCACTCAGTGAGCTCTCTTTGAGTCTCGGCTTGGAGCATGATCGTCTGGCTTTTTGTCTTGACTTCGAAGCAGAAGCGTCTGTCATCCCCGACCGCGGGCCTCACATTGCAGAGTAGGACTCCAATCTCGTCTCCCTGCATGACGCCCAGAGAACCATTGACTAGCCATCCAAAAACACCGTTACGGCAGTAATACCATCTCCGAACCCAGTTCTGCCTGACGGGCTTGCCAGACAAGACTCGCACAAAAAGCCAGCCTTGCTTCTCAGAAATGACGGCCTTACCGTCCTGGGGCTGATGGTTGACGGGCCCGCGAGAGCCGATGAAGGGCACGGTTGATGTGCTGTAGTCGTCCAGCTCACGCGACGGCTTGAACTCCTCAAAGGTAATATCGCCCAAGTGCCGCCTTGCCGTTTGTAGCTCCCGTCGAAAGATGCCTTCCGAAAGCTCCATCTCCTTGGCCCAGCCTCGAATACGATCGATCTCCTGATCCCACCGTGTCGCATTTGTCACCGCATCACGGCCACGCTTCATCTCCCTCCAGAAATCACTACATATCTTGACGAGAAGCTTGTCCAGCGTAAAGCGCAACTGCGGGGCGAGCTGGCAGTAATCCATCGATGTCTGAATGTAGGTCTTTCGGTTCTCGTAGACGGAGAATGCGTCCTCGCGGAGGGCAGAAGGCTCCTTTGTCTTTGACTGACTGAGGTATCGGGACAGAGTCGTGTCGTAGGCCCGTTGGGATTGTTCGAGGGCTCTGCGGACATCCTTGAAATTGCGCAGCTCCGCACCGAGGAATGTGCGAATGGGATCCAGAACCAGGCCGTCCATCTTCTTCATGCTGCTCAACAGTTGCATCAGGCATTCGCGCGATCCATCGCCGACTCTCTTCAATGCCAGAAACGTGTAATCGGTCTCGATAACGCCATCGGCCGCAGAGGGAATCGTCTTGGAGAGATAGGTGCTAACAGTCTCCTCGAGCGCAAGGATGTCATGCACGAGCTTGGCCGTGGAGGAGACGTAGCCGTTGAGCCATTTCTCTATGGAATCGACTTGATCTGCAAAATGACTGGCAGAGGCGCGGAAGGTCAGGGAATCTAGAGCCGCTTCGTTGAGGGCCACGGGAATGGCATGGTTGATGGGAGGCGCGGGCGCTTCCGCCTTGGGCGGGATTTGGACATTGCGTAGTGGACGTGTTGTTTCGTGCCTTCAGCTACATTTGTGAGAGTCGCCGGCCCAAGGTCACCCCTCGTATTGAGCCTATTGAATGAATAAGAATTCTCACGGCGCCCGGTTCGAGGTGGACTTGGGGTACGGATGTAGGGTGTTTGTTAGATGAGACATGGGGATGGGATCCATGATGGGGAGCTCATTAGTGGCGGTGCTGACGTCGTTCCACACCAGTCCCTGAACTAGGTAGGTTAGTAGGTAGACAGATACGCGCATTCGGTTAATAGGCTAACGCACCCCATATTCTTCTGAGACAATCCATCAAGGAAAACAATACACATGTACGTACAATGGCCAGGCAAGCCGCATAACTTTTACATTGGCCGATTTGAACAATCCATTCTAAATACCTTGCACATCTGGCAGCACTTTGATTGCATTTCCACGGCAGAACCCTCACCTTGCTGTTGCACGTGAACTAAGCAAACTGTTTGTCAAACAACTACTTGAAAGTCAATGTCACGTACACAACCATGCACACGCTCCCTTCGTATGTTGAAAATACAGCGACTCTTCATTTTTTTATTCATTTTTAATTCTTTTTGTTTTACTCATCATCATTTTTCACAGATTGATGCATGCTTACTAGCCTCGGAGTCGTTGGAAATTCGACAACCCCCGTGGGTTCTTGTCCCACTTCGTAGGCGTTGGGCCTGCCAAATCGTGGATATCATCACTTCCGAAAACCCTCACTGCCTTGCGCCACTCTTCTCTCAGACTCGCGGTGGCGCCTGTGTCGTGTTAGCAAATCGATGCGCGGATAATCCACGTGCGTTGAGGAGTGCATTACCTCCAATCTTCCTGATCACTGAACTCAAGTGGCCGTCATCATTGTGCGAAGTGGGCTTGGTCGCGGAGCCTGCTCGCTGTTCGAGGTGGTCGTGGTCCCCAACCTCCTCGTCAGGCGCTTTTGAGCGAACGAAACGGGCGCGGCATCGCTTGACCTCGGCGCCTCAGGGCGCGAGCTGTCCACGCTGTCTTGGGACGGTGTAACTTGAGTCGGCCCTCGCTATCAACGAGGGAATCGGCTGGTCAATCTGATCGTTGTTAGTATGACACGTCCAAGGGTTCGAAGTCGAGGTATCTAGTCTTACCGTCGTAGTACTCATCATCGTCATCCACCTCAGCCAACTGCTCAAAGTTGACCTTGTAACGGAGAATGCCACCAATACCACCGAATCCCTTGACGAACTGGTTGCCCTCGGTGGATCGATCCGACACGAATTCCAGAGCGGTACCGAAATCCTTGTAGTGCTCAGCGATCCACTCCAGGAAAGATTCCTGGGTGATGATCTCCATCTCCTGGCCGGTTGACTTGTCCAAGAACTGTTCACGGTTCTGCTCCTGCAGCTTGGTGGTATGGAGAATAATGTCGGCTCCCTCGCTGTCTCTCAAAGTCCATCGGGTAATTTCCAGGTTCTCAAAGACAATGAGAGTCTCGACAGCACCCAGCTCCAGAGCCTTGAGAGTGTCCTCGATACCGTAGCAGACTCTGCCGGTGTCCTGGCCAATCTCTTCGAAGTACTTGCCGATGAGCTTCTTCTCTTGGATGAACTTGACGTTGCCAAGCGTCTCGGCAGACAACTCGATGGCCTGGTTGAAACCGTTCTCACCACCGTAGGAGACGTCCACAACCTTGATGACCTTGGTCTGCAGACGGTTGTCGAACATGTCGGAGGCGTTCAGGTCGTTCTTGAAATCGGCGGAACCAGCAAGAATGATACCAGCGACGTTGACCTTGTCATTGGTGATGAAGTTCTGCACAGCCAACTCGGCGACCTTGCGCACGTAGTTGTGACGCTTCTCGTCACGGAGACGAGCGAAACGCAGAGCTGACTGACCACCACGACCGTGCTTCTTGGGAAGATCGACCGAGAACTTGTGGACAACCTCACGGGTGTTTCCGCTAAGGGTTCCGAACAGAGCACCGTTACCGTCCATGATGATGAAGCCGAACTTCTGGTCGGACTCGAGCAGCTCTGCCAGGGCCTCGGTATGGAATTTGTTGTCGCACAGGTAGAGCGAGGTGTTGATGGGCTTGAAGGGCTCAAAATCGATGTTGACCTTCCTCTCCTTGCCTTCGGAGGTCAAGATTTCACCACAGTAGACAACGAGACCATTCAGGGGACCTTGTTGTAGAGCTTGAGACGCTGCTGGGTTGAAGTAATAGCGGACAAGACGGACTGTCGGTTGACACGAGATTTGATGTTCGACGCGGTACCCTGTAAGTCCATCGTGAGCCCTCGCTCTTCGCGTGAGTAACGATCATGCTCGGGAGTTTCTTACGTATTCTTCAGCCAACATCTTGGCGATTCGGGAGACCTGATCCTTGGGAGCTGCAGGGGTTGTCAGCGTTGCCACGCCACAAGAGCGATCAGGAGGGCGACTCACGGATGATCAAAGAAATCATGGAAGTGCCATTTCCTCTGGCGGCCTCAAGACGCTTGATCAGCTTCTTGACCTTCCAGATCTCAATCTGCCATGGGGTTAGCCGGTCTGTCGGTGCTGGTCGTGACTCCTCCCGCGATGCTCGCTGTGCCTGACGCGGGGCAACAAAGGAGAGGGGCACTGCGAGAAAAAACACAACCCGCAGATGGTGAAAAGTCACGCTACAGGAGACTCACGTTCTTCTCAGCCTCGCTGGCCTGGGGGTCGCTCATGTTGGCAGCTTTTTGTGCTTGAGCGTTGGGAAAAGAAGAACCGGGCCTGTCTCGTGGGCCAGAAGTTGAACGATCTTTGGTGAAAGACGCTCTACAATCTGGGTCAAAGTTGAATGCTGGGGCCAGATTTTTCAAGTGTGCCGGGAAGGTGATGACCTAACGCTGCACAGGCAGCCATGGTAATAATAGCAATAAATGTCTACCCGCACAAGTACTGCACTGTACATAGTACAGTACCTACGTCGCTAGGTACCTGTAAATTCGCCTTGGCCTTGGCTTGACTGCCTTACCCTCCTCAGTACCCACCAAGAGCATGACCTTACTCGAGAGAAAACTGGGAAATGGAAACTGGAGTTACGTATGTACAGTACATTCTGAATTAAACTACTCCACTTGCATTCTGACCTCAAACTCCCCAAGACGAGCCGTGAGCAAAGTCCTGTGGCATGTATCCATAGGTACTTTTCAATACCTCGTCATCCTTGTTGACACCTCCACACAATTGGTGGAGTTGGGCTGTTCCTGTCTCTACGTTGCCCCAAGATGCTACTATGTAGAAGGGAGTACAGTGCAGTTCTCAAGGTGCTGGTGTGTTGAAAGTACCTACAAAGTACACGTGGTGGGCAATGAGTGCCACCGATACTTCAGGTACCATCTAAAGGAACCTCAAGTTGCCTGACCGCCCTAGAAAAGTCGAGTCCTAAGCACCCCATGTAAACCAGGTGCCGAGTTAAAGTACACATGTGCATTATGTAATACTCACTGCCGTCGCAACAAAGCTAAGCTCGGCCTGAGTGGGTATGTTCACCACGCTCATGTGAGGTCACTACCCATCCTCTTGCAACGCGCCCTGGCCATTCGTGATCGCCAATCTCGACTGGGCAGATGCTGATGAACAATCGGACTCTTAAGAGAAGGACCCGTTGATGGATATGGAGGCTGAAGAATCGCCCGTCATGTCTTCAATTCCTACAGAACTCGCCTCCACCATCCAGGCTGGTCACATCAACCGACATCCTGACCCCAGACGAGATATCACCCCTCGACAGCCGCGGAGACGAAGAAGCCCGTGACCCTCCACCACATCTCACGAAGCAACTTTGACGACATCGACGAGGATGACGAGGATGAAGATATTCCCTATAGCGTCTTGCGGCCCGCTCCTCCCGCCCACCAACTCCCTCCTCTGCCCGACCTGCGCTTTGAACAGAGCTACCTCCGTAGCATCGCTGGTGCTGATACATGGTGGAAAGTTCTCTTAATTACAGTTCGGGATCAGGTATGATATTTACTCCCGGATATGTCTTGGGGGCCACTGAAACTTATCTGGTCTAGGTCTTGATGCCGCTTACCCAGGGTGTCGTATACAATCTGTTCCTCTGTGGATGGCAGCATTGGAATCGCAACGCGAAGATCCATGGGGACACAGTAGGAGCTCGAGTAAGGAGGTGGTGGTACGAGGTGAACAACTGGAAGATACCACCTAAATCAAAGCGCTTCTGAGAAGTCATAGAGAGCGGGCACTTTTACGATTTGGTTTGTATTATTTGCTGTCGCATCATGAATTGTGACCGACTGCAGGGTGTAATATAGTATGACACCGTATTCTCTACACAATGACCGTACAATAGACAAGAGATGACAGAATCTCCTTTTGAAATGTCCCACAAGGACAAGACGACCTTCCCCAACGCCTAAGCCACTTTACACAGTGCCTGCTTCATCCAGCCCTGTTCCCGGCATCTTGAAATGCAAAAGCTTAGGTAGTATGAAAGATCTATGCCATCTGAATTTGTTGCGCCCCAACACCAGCTAATTGATCCACCAAATTGTGACTACCACTAGACCGTGAATTACGGCAGACTTTTGACCTGCTGCTTCTCAGGACTACCTCTGAATGCTAAGGCGGTCTCTGCTGATGCACTTGGTAACTGAACATCAATGCTGTCAGCGTTGTGGCCAAGAGCAAGCGTCTTGGCAGAGTTTGCTCCCGAAACTGTCTTGGACCCAACAGTCACTGACGCCCGAGCATCCGGCACCTGCACGGCTGGTGCTTCGATTGTTTCTGTCTTGGCCTCTCCGATTCCTCCTGGTCTTTGGCCGCGTGTGGCGAGCGGGTCTTCTTCGTCTACCTCCGTAGGGTCTAGCAGAGTCCTCAGTTTAGGAGGAGTCACCGATAGCTTGACGATAAAGCTCGCTGGTTTGTCGTCCAGGTCGTCATCTACCATTGCTTCGTCTTCATCGAATTCGTCCTCATCCTCTGATTCTTCAGGGACATGTGCGTCAACATCATCTTCATCGTCGCCAAAATCAGCCTCGCTTACTTCATCATCTGAATCCTCGACAGACTTGGATCGGGCGTGAGATCCGTCCCAGCCATTTGTTCCGTGATTGATTGCTGCTGATCTCCTGGGTCGACCTGTCCATCCTGCGGAGCCTTCGTTTTCGACCTCTGAGGTATCCCCATGAACGCTGCCAGGTGCACTTTCTCCGGTGCCAGCATTGAGTCGTGTTGGGGCTCTTATTTGTCGCCCACTCGACGTGGTCACAGGGCCAGTCTCGGTGGGAGTATGAGTACCCGTGTTGCGCGTGGAACGGCGATTCGTGGAATCCGAGTTAAAGATATCCTCGTCGTCTGAATATGTGTACTTCATACGTTTTCCTCGCGTGCGGCCTTCATATAGGGAGAACCCTGGCTCCGGTCGCTTGAACTGCTCCTTGCGCATTTGGCGATATTCCCTTCTCTTGCGTTTCTAGCACGCACGTCAGCATATCCCGCATTAGTGTGATGTTTAAGGTGCAACACCAACCTCTTCGCCTGCCTCAAACCGTGGTATGGCAGCCAGGATTCTTTGGCTTAGCTTCTTCGCCTTGGGACCGCCGTCGTTTGTCTCAAGCTTTGTGGCCAATGCCTGAAGTTCTTCGATCGAACCTGCAACGCTCCACCATGTACGGTTTGCTCCTTGGGGTTACTCTCCCGATACACGCGGAAGCCTGTGTCGTCTTGCCCCTCGATTAGAAAATACCGTCGCTTATCGCCATCCGAGCCCCATGGTTGCACCGACTTGGGCTGGTTGATATCGTCCTCATGGCGGTTCTGCTTGTAGGCTTGGTTGATGGCGGTCTTGACCGCTTCCGAGGAAGACATAGACCAGAGAATCAGGGTGCGTAGCAGAGTCAACTAAATGGCTGATTAGTTTCGAAGTGTCATTCTAGAGCATGAAATTCAAATTACCCGTTCTGTGGGACTCATGGAATTGAAAGTAGCACCGCCAGACAAGGGATTCTTATCTTCCCATGCAGGCGCCCATTGACTCTTGTGAGAAGTCACGGCGTCCTCCAGTGCTCTACCATAATGTCCTGGCCTATGCAGGTGACCTCGTGTTAGCAGCATATTCTCTGATTGGCGCGTGAGGTCTCTCGTACTTGACGTCTTGTTTCCGATTAAGGAGAAGGCCAAGGATCGCACATAGGAAGTGCTCGACTCGATCGCCGGGTATAGCTTCGACAACGTCTCGTTCAAGTTCTTGAGGACCGAAATGGGCAAGCGATTTTGGAAACACGTCGGTAAATCGGCTTCTAAACATAACAATGAACTGTGTCTGTTAGCAGGGTGTCGAGTAAATTGAGACGCGAAAGTTCGCGTCCGCGCGCGATTCGTGCGCTTCAACATTAGAAAAAGCAAATCAACGGGTGGCAGAGGGAAGGAGAAAAAAACACCACTCAAACCAAGCGCCAAATAAATGTCACTTACTGCAATGTCTGGATTGTCGGCGAGGACGTATTCATGGGGGAGATGGTTCGCGTTTTCGTGGTGGCGGCGATGGTTCCTTGGGCAACTGCTCTGAAAGCTTGGGGAAGAACTTCAAGATGCCCTTTGGCGACTGCGCTTCGGCGTCACTGACATCGTCAAGCTCATCGTCTGATGGAACCGGCGACAGCGATGACAGCGATGAAAGCTCGGAGGACTCGTCATCAGCAGCCATGTCGGATGAAGGGCGTGGTTGCGAGAGTGTAGAGGTGTTGTGGAGAAGTGAAGTAGGTATGCGAAGTGAGGTTGAAGCACGACGTAGTTTCTCAATCAAAGTACACGCACTAGAGGCAACCGGCCCCAGACCCTTCGAGCCGCATTTCAGGCTTTACATCTCTGATAGGCCGCAGGGCTCCTTGATATATTATGTACTCAACACGTTCTTCCCGGCAGAAATTAACACGGTCAGCAGCCTGCCTTTGATGACACCCGGCACTTCGCGTGCTCCGTCGCAAGATAGACCTTGCGATCTCTCCCTCCCCACTTCCATCCCTTACCTTGTCAAGTTGCCATCTACACTCCAAAAGCCGCGGTGAATGATGCTAGCATGTGGTGAGCATGCTGCTTGCAAAACGTGACATCCGGAGACAAGGAAAGATAAGTGGCCCTTCCGCTCGATTCCGAACAGCGCCTCTGGGCTTCCCAAACCAGAGTTCGGTACTGTTTCCATTGGGCATTGCAGTGATGAGCAAACCGACGCATGATACCAACACGGCCTAACACAGTCAATCCGTCATGATGCCATCCCGCAGCGTAACGTAGCAATTGAAGTGCTCAGTCGCAGATGCTACGGTTTGCGGGCCGCCGACTCCTTGAAAAAGAGCCCAGCGCTGAATTCCGCCATTTTCTTGCCGGCTCCTTTCCACTTCTGGTATCAAGGTGATGGCTGTAATTGCAGCTCTTTGGCTGCCACCCCACTAGAGATGGGAAAACAATCGCGTTCAAATCGGCGCCTTTACCACGATGAAGATCAACCGATTAGTGTTTTCGATGCACGAAGCACTTGCTTGGAGGCACCGTTCAAATGTGCGCCCGCAGCTCCCAAGTATTCACCCGAATTTCGTTTGCCGGCAACCCATGCTCAATTGGCGGTGCGTCACGACTGATCCTTCAAGGCCACAACTTGATTATGCTGAGGCATCTGTGAGTTCGACGAAAACGAGTCGAACGCGGCTCTACTAGCGCCCGGTTTCATTCCATGTTGATTGTCGGAAACCCGGTGGCTAGGCTTGAGATCGCGTGATTAAGGATGCTGCGATCCGATGGAATGACATCTTGTACAAAGCCGACCAACACGTAAGGGAGTTCAAGCCTCCGCCCACCATCTGGCATTGGGGCATCCAAGGATGTTACGTGGCACAGTACTCTGTAGGTACTGATCGTGGGGAGGAGACAAAACGCGTATTGGTGAACATGAGTCAGCAGGTCACACATCCAAAGGTGATATCATTTGTTACCACCCAAATGCTCCCTGACGTAAGCAGCCATGCCAGTAGCAATCAAAATAGGGACCGCAAGCACTGGTAAATAAAAATAAGAATCGATGCATGTTAGAATAATATTCGGATAAAATCAGCATATAACTTGAATAAGTATATAAGTATATCCTTATTTTTTAATATTAATTTAACAGTTTTTTCTGAGATTCATCGACTGGTATTCAAGACAGAACCCAAGGTTTGCAATCTGAAGTCCCTCCTTTTTGCTCACCACTTGGCAGCTATCCCGAATGGGATGCATGGTGAGAGGGCTGGAGGACTTGACATGGATATGCATCATCACGAAAAGGAATAAGCCTGGCAATTGAAACACGTGAAATTTATTGGGTCTATTTAAACACTCTTTGACTCAGTAGCCGAAGAATTATGCTGTTATCCAGTATTTTCTTGGTAGTAGGCACTACTGAAAACGATCTTCCTGTTCATATTGATGGGAGGATCCATGCAAGCGGTAAACAAAAGGACAAGGAGCGGTATCTGCCATTTTCACCTGCACTATGCTAAGAATATCAAGCGAGCATTATCAATTTTTTTCTTTTGATACAATTAGTTTTAGTCTTTTCATTGCTTTTACACTACCAGACTCTGTTGACCCTTACATTTTATGGCCTCGCTCGTCTTTGAACAAATTCGAGCTCAATATGAAATATTTCTTCCAGTGCAGCCCGTGTACTCGT
Organism: Albifimbria verrucaria; assembly: GCA_020081605.1. Taxonomy (NCBI): domain Eukaryota; kingdom Fungi; phylum Ascomycota; class Sordariomycetes; order Hypocreales; family Stachybotryaceae; genus Albifimbria; species Albifimbria verrucaria. The sequence goes on from JAHREC010000049.1 coordinate 2,224,781, forward strand.
AGCCCTTTTTAGCTGAAAATACCCGTTGAGTGGTGCTGTTTAGCTTGGGTACAGCTCAGTGCAGACAGCTAGGGCAGCTAGCGATGTTCTACAGCCAATAGCAAAATATCGGGCGGGTCAGTGGACCCATTGGGCAAATTTCTGGTTCATCCGACTGAAAAGGGCAGTCACGTGGTCAGCAGGGCTGCTCTTGCCCACAAAAACTATCGCTTTGGCAAGCGAAGCCTTCTTGACAAAACACCAAGCGGCACGCCAGGTAAAATTCCCACCACCACCCGACGCCCAACGACGAGGTGCTGACATTAACATCCTCTAGCATCTACCCATTTAGTTGTTTCCAGTAAACACACGCCGCCATGGGTAGAGTCATTCGCAACCAGCGTAAGGGTCGTGGATCCATTTACAGTCAGTAACCAACGCCGACCTCGAAATTTTAAGCTGGACATCGAGAAATACTAACCACGAGTGTAGCGGCCAACACGCGCTTGAACAAGGCTCCTGCCAAGTTCCGCAACCTCGATTATGCCGAGCGTCACGGCTACGTCCGCGGTATCGTCCGCGACATCATCCACGATCCTGGTCAGTTTTTCTCCGAATAGCCCTCCGGGAGGAAGGAATTGGGATTTTTTTCTTGGGTAGGACGAGGGCTGATGAAGGAATTGTCGAACTACAGGTCGCGGTGCTCCCTCGCCAAGGTCGTTTTCCGTCACCCCTACCGATTCAAGCAGGTGACCGAGACCTTCATTGCCAACGAAGGCATGTACACCGGCCAGTTCATCTACGCCGGAAAGAAGGCTGCCCTGACCGTCGGCAACGTCCTGCCCCTGGGCTCCATGCCCGAGGGTACCGTCGTTTCCAACGTCGAGGAGAAGATTGGTGACCGTGGCGCTCTGGGCCGCACCTCCGGCAACTACATCACCGTTGTCGGCCACAACCCCGATGAGGGCAAGACCCGTATCAAGCTGCCCTCTGGTGCCAAGAAGGTCGTCCACTCCAGCTCCCGTGGCATGATCGGCATTGTTGCCGGTGGTGGCCGTACCGACAAGCCTCTCCTGAGTACGTGGTTCCGACGGATGATAGATACATCCGAGCCTGGTTGAGTGATTCGCTTGCTAACAAATTGAACAGAGGCTTCTCGTGCCAAGCACAAGTTCGCTGTCAAGCGTAACAGCTGGCCCAAGACTCGTGGTGTTGCCATGAACCCCGTCGACCATCCTCACGGTGGTGTAAGTGACGTCCGCTGCGTACGGAGTTCGATGAAGGATACTAATTGCGTGATACTTAGGGTAACCATCAACATATTGGTAAGGCCTCTACCATTTCGAGGTACGCTGCCCAGGGTCAAAAGGCCGGTCTTATTGCTGCGAGAAGGACGGGTCTGCTGCGTGGTACTCAAAAGACGAAGGAATAAACGGCGGCTGGATTTCATGGTCTCATTGGGATGGTGTTACACTGGCTTGCTTGCATCTATTGAAGGTACTGCCGAGGGCAGAAAGCTGGTAGTCCGAGGGCAAGTACTATGGCATTTGGCGCACACAGTCTACGATTCCCGGCCCTTGGGTGCACGTGAAAGTGTATAGAATGAAGTGATGACGATGTAACAACCAAACTTGACGAGGTGTGCTGTCGTTGATGTGACGCCTCAGTGCCAGAAATGTGCCGTCCGTGACGGGTTAGGATCCAATGCTTGGGGTTGTCTCTGCCTGTGATGAGACAACCACATTTCTCTGGTGTAGCTGTGTTGCAAACTACGGTCCAGCTTCGGATGCCGGGTGTGAAGGTCAATAGAGGGCGAGCATCGCCACCACCTGCATGACACGCATTGCGGTCATTTTGCGGATCGCTCCGGGTTGGGTGGGCTGTCCAATCGCCTCGCTTTTGACAGGGCAACGGCCAGCAATCCTGTCCCAGCAAAATCACGGTGAAATTCGGTGTTGAGCAACCAAGCAAGGGAGGGAGGAGAGGAGGGAGGGAAGGGAGACGGACCCCTAAACAGGACCGTCCAAGACCCCACCTTCGCCGTTGCTGAGGTCCAGCAGGTACCTCTGTCTTACTTGCCTTGCCTTGCCTTGCTCTGCTTTCCGTACTTCATAATAAACCCCGCCACGAATTCTCCGGCCCCTCCTTCAATCCCCTCCATCAACCCTCATCCCCCTCCAAACAACCTCGTCCATTGACACTCAATTCACATCTCATCAGTCACAATGGCCCCCACAAAGGAATACGCTCTTCTCTGCCTGGAGAACCCTCTGCTTGGTAAGTCGCCCAGGCTGCTCCTAGCTGTATCATCGCCGCCTAGCTAACTTCCATCTCCTCCAGACATTCAGGCTTTCGGTGACCAAGCTCTCCTGGACAAGTATGGCCTCAAGGCCAACGATGCCATCCTCGCCGAGGAGAAGCACGTCCCTCTCTACGAAGACCTGCTCAACAACTACGACGCCAAGCTGATTGCTGGTGGTGCTGCCCAGAACACTGCTCGTGGTGCCCAGTACATCCTGCCCCCAACTCCGTCGTCTACCTCGGTGGTGCTGGTGATGACAAGTACTCTGCCATTCTCCACGATGCCGTCAAGCAGGCTGGTCTGCGTGTCGAGTACCGTGTCGACCCCAAGGAGAAGACCGGCCGTTGCGGTGTTGTCATCACTGGCCACAACCGCAGCCTGTGCACCGACCTGGGTGCTGCCAACCACTACGGCTTGGACCACCTGAAGAAGCCCGAGATCTGGAGCCTCGTTGAGAACGCTGAGATCTACTATGTCGGCGGATTCCACTTCACTGGTAGAGTTTCCCCCAATCTCCCTTTCTGCATCTATATCGCCGAGTGCTGTATAGCCTGTCCCCATTTGCATTGGCTAACACTAAAACAAACAGTCTGCCCCCTGCCATCATGGAGCTTGCTAAGCAGGCTGCCGAGCACAACAAGCCTTTTGTTCTGTCTCTCTCCGCTCCTTTCATTCCCCAGTTCTTCAAGGACGTCGTTGATGCTAGCGCTCCTTACTGGGACTACATCATTGGCAACGAGACCGAGGCTGCTGCTTACGCTGAGTCCACGACTTGCCTTCCAAGGAGCCCAAGGATGTCGCCAAGCACCTCGCCAACCTTCCCAAGGAGAACGGCAAGAGAAAGCGTATCGCTATTGTCACTCAGGGCACTGACCCCACCCTGGTCGCCATTCAGGGCGAGGATGAGGTCAAGGAGTTCCCTGTCCACGCCATCGAGCCTTCCAAGATCAACGACACCAACGGTGCTGGCGATGCCTTTGCTGGTGGATTCCTGGCTGGCCTTGTTGAGGGCAAGCCTCTCGAGACCTGCATTGATATGGGCCAGTGGCTCGCGAAGCTGAGCATCCAGGAGCTTGGACCTTCGTAAGTTCACCCCTTCCCTCACATTGCATTCTTATGGTATCATCAATCATTGTATTGGTCATATTGTGCAAAGGCTCTAGAAGCCCACTACCTCCATTGATATTCCCACATTGCTGACATCCTCCAGTTACCCTTCCCCAAGCAGGCCTACCAGGCGTAAAGCCTTTGCAAGGGCATGAATTGCAAGTTCCTCCCAATTTCTGGGAAATGAATGTGGGTTGGTTGGTTGGTTGGCGTTGAGGATAAAAGGGAAACCGGTTTCAACAACGGCGTTTACATCCGTGTGTAGAGAAGAGGGCCTGTCTATATAGGCTCCTTTGGCATAGCGATTTGGCATCCTCCACGATGCGATCATCTCTTCGAGATATTTCCGAAATGATAGAATCAAACTTGGCTGAATGGAGCCATTTGACATGCTTATACTGAGCCATGGAGCCATGTTTGTGCCTGCAAGACCATTGCTTGTCTTGTGCTTCTTTGCATGAGGACTCATTGCTTGCTTGTTGTATAAAATCATACCACCAACGATAACATGATTGCTCTGACACAACACAAGCCGGTGGATGACGACAGCGCGCAATGTCACAACGCGCTGATAGCCAAGAAATCTTGTTGCACAAATGATGCACTGAGAACGGTCTCATATGTCTAACCACTGTAGGGTAAGCTCGAAGCTCTCATACCACCACACTCACAGCCTTTTAAAGGCTGATGCCAGAAGGGTTCTTGAAGCAAAGCATTAATACAATGCACAAAGCGAACTGCATTCTACCTGCCGCTGTAGTACGCAGAGTTCAGGATTGCAGCATCATAGCTGGAAGTAGTTTGATCCACTCGAAACTGTCTGCCTTGATCCTCTCTCTGCGCAAGGTGCGGCGGGTACGCCATCTGGTTCTGAGCGGGCATGTGCACTCCAACGCCGTTCGCTGGCGTTCCTTGGTATAGAGAGCTGGGGTGGGAAAAGCAGAGCCGTTTGATGGCAAATGATCCAACGCTGGCTGCCTCCATGATGAGGATGCTGCGCCAGAAGGCTGACGGGGTGTGATTGGGCTTTGGGACCAATTGCTGAAGACAGATGTTCTCAGGGCGCCTCCATTCACGAAAGACTGCAGCAGCTGGTGGCGATGAGCGTCATCGGCTGCTGAACTCGGAGAAGGATGTCCGAGGTTGCCTTGGATCTGGGGAGCGCGGACTTGGGCGAACGGTTGGCTGGGCGAGTGGAAAGGATCTTCGATAATCAAGCCCTCGACATTCGAACCCTTAGACGACTGGTTTGGACTAAACTGCTCGGGAAATCGCCTCGCGCCAGCAGACGAGGTTGGCTCTTCGGCGGTGCGCGGTGTTGGTGTGTACACCCAGTTCCAGGGCAGTGGTTCAAACTTCCCGACGTGAACAGACCCGGTTGGGCTTGGTTCTGGCTGCATCGAAGGGAAGTAGTTCGGGGTAGCGCTAAGAGCTCCAGGTCTCGTTTGCTGCTGAGGTGTAGGAGGCTTTAGGAATGGCGCTAACATGTTAAAGACTGTATCTTCTGCTGCCTCATCTGGGTCAATAGATTGGAAATCTTGGCGATCGACAGGCTCATTGTAATCGGGACGAGGTTCCTGGGTGTTCGTAGGACGAGCCTGAGGACCCTGAGGCGGGCCATTGTTGGCCGCTGTTTCCACTGGTCTGGGTGCTTGTTCGGCGCGTTTATCATTAGCAACCCCATTTGTCGCTGCCGCCACCTTGGCAGCAGGTGCTTGCTGCGCGGGAACTTCAGCCTGGTACTCGAATACCAGCCCAGTGTCGACCACCCGGTAAGCCATCGGGACCGCTTCATCCTCGGCCATGAAATAAGCACAACGGAGAATATCCAGGATCCGGGCAATCCTCTGACGAGCAGGATCAAGGCTTGGATCTGCAGAAGGTGGGTGGGGTTTCAATAAACCATCGTCTCCGCAGTAAGACCGGCAAGGTTCAGGAACTGCATCCTCAGCTAGAGGCCGAAGGCCACGTATTTCGAGATCCTCAGCGAGAAGATAGGGGCACGAGGCTGGGTTTTCCTGCTTGTACGTCTCCAAGCATAGCAAGGTGACTACCCGCGCGAGACTCCTGATCATCATAGTAGTCATACTCCCAGGGTGAGAGGTGTTCTCCCGGGTCAAGACTTCCTGTCGACGAGCTGCCAGCCACATTGAATAAATACGCAAAGGGGTAAGAGAGCTTCAACAACCGGCATCGGTCCGGGAGAAGATTTGTCGCCCGATGTGCCATCCGCGTCTAATGCCTCGGCTTCTTTGAGCTTCTTCTCAAGCACTGCGCAAAGAGTTAGGATGAAGCGAGTATTGAGACGTGAGATGTACTGGTAGAAACGACCGGCATTGGGCTTGTGGGTTTCTGAGACTGTTAGACCAGGCCCAATTGTAGGAACGGAGCACAAACCAGTAAATTTTGAGTATGCAATGTCATGCGCTGAGATATTGATAAGAACCATCTTGAGCAACATGCTGCCCGCCGTGGGTTCTTTCGCCGTCATCTCTAATCGATGGATGACTTCGCCCTCAAGTTCTTCGTGCTGGGAAAATACCTCCCCTTGTAGAAGAGAGCGTGAAGTTTCACGAACCACATGACAAAGACGTCTTGCGGGGTAGAAGGGCTATGGCGGGACGAAGATGCGCTCATGGTCTGCAGAGCCTTGAATTTGGCTTCCAGGTTGGATTTGGCATTAGGATGGGGCTTTGCGACAGCCCATGCTCGGTAGAGGTGGTATACAACATCCAGATGATTGCCTTCGTCTAGGTTGACGATGCCCATTTGATGATAAGCGAAACCAGAATCAGGCATGAGGTCCTGAGCCAGCGAGTAGTACGTCAGGGCCGTCTCGTAACCGGACTTCTTATGCCTGGCTTGGATTCTGTATCGGGCCAAATCACCCATTCGAATCAAGGTGGCATGGCATGAGTTGAGGACTTTGATGCTGAGTTCCTGAGGGACAGGGCTGATAGTATCCTCGGTCGTGATCTGCTCGACCTCGATTCCTTGAGCAACGCGCTTGAGCTCACGAACGTCGTAGCGCGCTGCAAGGCGCTGTATGTAGCCCTTATAAAACTTTTGGGCAATGCGAAGGTAGCTGTTGTACATCTTCTCTACCTTGCGCCGCTCGACGGCATTAGGGGAATTTTGAGGCGGCCCAGGCAACGTCGATACTCGGTATTGATGGACGTATGCAGAGACCAGAGGCTCTGCTCAGTGTTCTCGGCGACGGCATATTCGAAGTCCAGGAAGATGGTCTGGACACAAGCTAATCGGAGTCTGGCGCACAGCATGTCAGTTGAGGTACGGGACACGGTATTCTCAGGATGCTCACTTTTCAAGAAGCCCATCCAAGGTTTCGAAGTGGGCAATATCAACGCCCGAGGTGCTGTCATTCTGCATCTTCTCCAGTTGTCTCTGGAGGTGCTTGCGCAGCTTTGGGCTTGGCTACAGGGTTCCGGGTTAGCAAATACCCACGGCGCACAACGGGATCTCGGCCTCGACGGCTGCGACGCATGCGCTGTGAGTCCCGGTGGGTTTGAGAGACTTACAGCCACGCCTGGGCGGCTTAGGAAGTTGTTGTGGCCATGTTCGCGAAAAAGAAGAGCGTGGCCGGGGTCGGAGGGGCGCTGTCAGGACAGGGCGCCTGGTAGTAGGAGGAATGCTGTAGAATCGTAGCTATATGGCGAACTCATACTTCGAGGTTCCAAGTCATGGAGAAGCGGACGGCTCATAACGCGAGGGGTGGTTGATGGGAGCGGCGTGACAGCAGATTCGGCTGGTGAGCGTGGAAGCGTCGGCACACATTGGGGAGAGGAGGCAAAGGGCGCAGATTGCTGGGCGGCGTAGTAAATGCTAACGCGCTCGCGAAACGGAACGAGGGCGACGAAGCCGAGGGTGAGAAAGAGGGTGAGTTGGTTTTTGGTAGGTTTATGAACGGGCCATCAACCCCTCAGGGTCAAGTCATCCATACCTGTGTGGTGTCAGTCAGTCAGTCATTCAAGCAAAGTGCTGGTAATTCTTCGGACGGGTCTCCCATGCGCCCGGAGCCCAGCCCAAGCCAGAAAAGAAACCTCAGCACGGCTAGCGAGGTACTCGGTGCTGCGCAGGTACCTACAAAGGTACCCGAACCAAAAAGCTAAACACTGAGGTAAACACCAAACAAACGGTACGTACCCTTTCTTGCCTCATCTGGAATTTCCTGTGCGCATCCCGTGTGATAGGTACTATATACCTACGTGACGTCAAGTACCAGCTGGACCTTATTATTTAACATGATGAAGTACTACTCATTGTTAAACCGACCGTCTCGGGATAAAGCTACAGAACTCCGAATTCACTGGCGATCTACTTCCAGACCATCTTGACGGCAATGGAACGCAGGCCGTCTTGGACTTGGACACGGCTACGGCTACGGGCATTATGCGAATAGGCTTGCCCTAAATCAGCTTTTTGCTTGGGTGAGTCTCTACGGATAGCGTGAAAACAAACCGGCGAGTTCGCAGGAAACGGTACCTCACCGTAGCGTATCCCGAAGCTTCTCCAGAGGACCCTGCTGTGGAGCTGCCATGCTGGTTTCCTGAGGTACATTTACCTAAAATACAGGGACCTCGAAGCACGAGGCAGTACTGTCCTCTCCGTCTCATTGCACCTCTCACCCGGCTCAATTGCTTAGACCCATAGAACCTGTAAGTCAATCAAAGCTCCAAAACTCGACATTGGGCTCCAATGCCTTCGCCCTGACTAACTGCCAAAAGCCACTACGCTGAACTCCTCCCTTCAAAGCTACCATACCGGGATCGCGCAGATACGCTATGCCAAATTGCCCTTGACTGCATGCACAAGGACCTCACTGGAGTAGACTCCTTTCGCGCCCCACCGCGGCTCACCGCAAGAACAGACATGAAGCGCTCACGGGAGCCGGAGGACTGCTCCAGCACAGATTCGCCAGGCGGGGATGCTGCTGCTGCTGACCGTGGTACCGATTCGGACGTGGACCTGCAACCCGTTGCGAAGATTCCTGAGCTAGACTCTGCCGTATCAGATCAGGAAGACTCTCTCCCACTCATCAAGTGCACCATGCCTCCTCACAAGGAACCTCTCACTTTCAGGTCTTACTCCGAGTACGAGAAGCACTACAGCAGCTTTCATACGAATCGCTGTCTCGAATGCCGCAAGAACTTCCCCAGTGACCATTTCCTCGGCCTGCATATCGAGGAATGGCATGATCCGCTTGTGGTGGTCAAACGAGACAGAGGTGAACACACGGTAAGCATGCCGCTTCGCAACATGTCGTCGTCTCCCGTCTCCAGCCCTATTCTAACACACCGTGTTTCAGTACTCATGTTTCGTTGAGGGTTGTGAGCGCAAATGTTTGACATATCAGAAGCGCAGGATGCACCTGATCGACAAGCACATGTATCCCAAAAACTTCTTCTTTGCCATTACCAAAGAAGGCATCGATGGCAGACGCTCTCTCCTTGTCGAAGAGGGACATCGCAGACGCCGGTCATCAACCGCTACTCAGTCTAAGGAGGCAAGGCGTTATGCCAACCGCTCAGACGTCGCTGAGAGCGAGAAGGCGGAAACACCCAAGAAACAACTATCACAATCTCCGCCAGACTCAACCAAAAGGCCAGAAAATGCGGGCTCTTCTACGGACGCAGACATGGCAGACCTCACGGGAGCCATGTCTGCCTTGAATTTTGTCCCGCCTAGCGTCCGTTTCGGTCGAGGTCGCGCGGGTTTTGCCAAAAGGTAGAATAATGGTATCAAAGAGGTGGCTAGATGATAATGATCAGCATGACTGAATGAATTAATATAATGCGACCATATCCCATACCGTAAACCAACTCCATCAAGTTCCTAGCACGTTCTCAATGTAGCAGCGCGATTGCGCCAAACGCCATCTCTTACAAAGCCAACAGTCCGTCTCCCATAACGAAATCCTTTTTAGTCACCAGTCGCACAACCTCTGCAGCCGCAGCTGACACACTGCATATCCTGGCCATTGTCCTTCATGTCTGCGCGCGGTACTCGGCAAATGCAAGTACTGTTGAAGTTGGTCTCCTTGGTCTGAATGCATCGGAGGCAACAGAGCTAAAGGCAAAGAGTCAGCAACGCGTTCGAGCTTTCTATAAACAAAGTAAATAAATACTAACATTCTCGTAACCTGGCTTCTTCCACTTGGCGATGAGCATGGCGTCTGCATACCCGTTCTTCAGCAACCAGTCGTAGAGTTGTTTGCTAATCGCCTCCTTCTCATAGTATAGATCATATATGTATCGGCTTCTCTGATGCGCAATCTGAAAGACCTCCCACTGAGCTTGGTGCTTTGGGCCGGACGGAGGAGGCTTGTTTTGGGCATCCTTCATCTTGTTGGCGAAGATGAGCAGGTCGTTCTCAATGTCGCTGAAACCCTCTGGGGGCGGCTTGCGCTTCGAAGCGTGGCGAATAGCAGGCATCGTCGTCGTATGTCCTCGTGATAGTTGTGGTGTATTTGCAACGTGAAAGGCTCTATGCTGGAAGTAAAATCGCAAGATGTGAGAAAGCCTGGTTGATAATCCAGCCAAGTAGGTTGGCAGGCAATGATAGCAAGCAGCTTTCTTCTGTTGGAGGGGCAATTGCAGATGTGGCTTACCAAGCCACGGTGTGGCGCGCAACGCATCACGTGAGCGCTCAGAAGCTACTCCAGATGAGTTGCTCCCAGCTTGCATCACAACGTCAGTTCACGAGCATTGAGAAAGCATTGGTAGCCCACCATGGCCATCACGCCCACCCAGTTTGCCAAAAGACGGCGCAATGTAAGGAGCTCATTCTCTAATGACTTCAACCGCTAACCTCACCCTTCAGCGGCCAACTGGGCTGATGCGAAGCGCCGAGTTCTTTCTTCCTACCGCGAATGGATCCGAGCTGTATGTTCCCCGGAAGCCGCGACAACGGCCATTGAGATGTCTCATTGTGCGGTTTATGGCTGACACGTTACAGGCACCTGAGATGCAGACGATGTACTCCATGCCCATGCCCGTAGCGGCCATCCGAACCCGGATACGACAGGAGTTCGAGCGCAACCGCTATGCCAACAAGCTTCCCGTTGTGGATGTTCTCCTCTTCAAGTCCCATGCCGAGTACCAGGTACGCGAATACTGAACAGATGATGGTAATAAGGAACAGCTCTGCTGACCACGCTTTGTAGGAGACAATGAACTTCTGGAAGCAGACCACCCACGTCATGTCCTACTTCAAGGAGGAGAACTTCCGTGGAGCCAGCAGGCTGCCATCGAGCTTCATGGCTGGTTTCCTTGAGGTAAGATCCATCTCAGGCTCTCGGATTCAATCACAATGGCTAACCTACGTCAACAGGGTCGCAACTAGAGTAGCGCAAGTGGGTGCGTGCGTGTACATATATCTCTTAGATCTCTATGAAAAAGGACACCTTGAAACGCCTTTTGTCTCCCTTTGCTCCAATGTGAATGCGCACACTCTATGAAAAACCATACTTTTGATGCCCAGACCTCTGACAGGTCCCTCATCGAACGATGTTATGCTCTGTGTTGAATTCTTGCCTCTTGGTCCAGAACTCATCTGCCACGACGTCACAAATCTGCTGCAGGTCGGCAAGACCTTTCTTCAAGGCATCAACAGCAGTGCCACCTACATAAGTGTTAGCAGATGTTAATCTAAAGTCAAGGTCTTTCTGGTGATGAACGTACGGTATGTCTGGATTCTGATGTTCATCTTGGGCTCTGAAGGATGAGGAATGGCATAAGCGCAGAATTCCACATCGGGGCTAAATCAGCCAAAGTCAGCAATGCATAAAAACGTGAGGCCGAAGCAGGGGGATATTACTTCTTCATGATGATGTAGCGCAGGGCGTTGCCCATGGTGTGGCCCTCCTCAATGAACTCAAAGGAAGCGGCTGTGTCTGTTGAGCCAGGGAGCTGTAGTTGTGTTAATGACTGAAAATTGTCACGTAGTAGTTTGGCCTCTTACGATCTTGACTCTTTGAGGCTCCTGCTCCTCCTCCTCCTCCTCTTCCTCCATCTCGTCCATCTCAGCATCCTGGTTGGCATCTGGCTGTGCCGAAGGAGGAGCGTCCTCCATGTTGGCGTCTTCTGCCTTCTTCGTTCGGCCTGGCATTATGAGACTTGAGGGACTCTGTGAGGGTTTTATGAGGCGTGAAAAAGACTGCAGATGAATGAATCTGAGTGTAGTACGCTGAAATTCATTAGATTGAGATAGCCTCTTCGCCTCTAGAAATTTTGAGGTACGGCGGGTCACAGAGGGGCATACTATTGGCGGTGCAATTTTTGCCTACTAGAAGAAAATGTAATGATTGGTCAACACAAATCAGGCTGCAGGCCCGCCACACCAACCATAAGACGAGGCTGCGATGTCCAACTTGGAGTGGTATTTGTATATCCAAGCCATCGAAACATGGGTTCACAATAGATAAATATAGTTAGTTTGTCCAAATTATTGCAATACGGAATCAATCATATTTCAACAAAACTGTAGATATTTCCTTTTTAGCATTGCCACATATCATTTTCCAGCATCGTTTTTAGACTCATCCTCTGCCTGGAACAACTGTTTTAGATCATCTTGACATACATGACTTGATGGAATATGTCAGACTACACGATGGTCCATGCATGGTAGGTTTCTACAGTTTGTGATGGCGCAATGGTCGGAAACATCGTGACAGGCGAAACAAGTTGGATGCCACAGCCTCCCGTATACTGCGATGTTTATGGTCGATGCTCGGAGCAAAGACTCAACCAACCATCGCGTTAGAGTGTGCGGTGCGTGCCTCCATCAGCTACTTACAAATATGACACCCAGGCTGAGGCAGATGAGACTCTTCCGGGTGGCTCCGAGTGGGAAAACGACAACAAGAAAAACATGGTTTAGTCAAACTTCTATTGTAGCGCCATGTTTCGCAATTGCTGCACAGCCTGGTCTTGCCTGGTCCGATGGATTTGTCCTCGTGGTCCGTCTCATACCTTTCAGGCAAGCAAACATGGGCTCCATACTCGTTCGCTCGCAATTCCGGTATCACTTCTGCAGGAGGTTCTCGCCGGCACTGGCTGGATGCATCCAGACATCCCGGAGCCGGGCAGCCCCATGATGGATCTTGTTCAGTGAATCGATCACATCGGGCGATGGTCGTACGCTGGCTTGGGAGGGCTGCTCCTGATATGCAGCGCCTCATTCTAATACGTCTGAGAATAATTGTTCGTTTATTTATCAGACGCAGTAGTTCGTCTGCGGACCGGGATGCCCACCGAGAGCAGCGGGGTCCGCATGTCTTCAAAGATTGATTGTTGGAATCGGTGTGCGTACAGTAGGTAACGTTGACTGTAGGTGCCATAGGAGACAAGGAATATCGACGCGATGGCATGGGGATGAGACAGTGTCTTCTCTATTTACTAGCCCGGTCAGTGAGAACCTAGGCAGGTAGTCTCAGACGGGGGTTGCTGAAGATGATTTTACAGTGGGTGAGCCCTCTGTAGCTTCAGGCGCTTCCCGGTAGGCAGACGCCTTGATCGCCCTGTAGCCTTGAAGACACCGGGCAGGCACAAAGGTACTTAGGCTCAAGTCACCCGCGTACTTGGAGCTTTTGTACACACGCTTATCTCCACTGGTGAGTGGCGGTAACCTGAGACGCGGTTTCAGGTGAGCCCACCCTATTTCTGCTCTGGTCCCATTTTGGCCAAAAGGCCAAGGAGGCCCATACGCCGCTCATCCACACTACGCTCTTGCGGTAGCCAAACATCTCGCATAGACATGGGATGAAGAACAGTAAGACTCCGATGCATGCCTTTGTTTGCGCTCCGCAGCATGCGCTAATTGGCGACAAGCGGAGAAGGCTACGTTATATTGCTTGCCACAAGCGGATACGGAACTAGGCTCGTCGTACAAGTGTCAAATGATTCGCGCCAATGTCCATTATCCAGTACTACTATTGATTCGAGTGCATATGCACCGCAGGAAATAGATTGTTCCATTTAGGAAAGACCCCAGAATCTGTGTGGTCGCTTCCATTGCCCCCGAGATTGCGATGGTTCATCCCATATGCAAATACCATGCGGCGGGAAAGATTATCGATTCCTGGCGAACCGCTCTAATTTGTCCTTTCACTGGGTGTTTTGACAGAATGGTGCGGTGTGGTCAAAGCAACGACTGGGTATGTGCAGACGTCACAGAGAGTGGTGGGTTGCGCTCGTGATCGGTGCTCGATTGGAGTGTGCATGTATATGCTCTCACTCTGTGTTACCCATCGAGGCAGCCATGGCGGCGTCCTCGGTGACGAGACGAGCGTCTGCTACCGGCGATCATCAGGCTCGTACCGCTTTGTCGTTTTCGTTGATGACATGACATGACCTTGCCATGCATGCATCAGGTCAACTGGCGTCAAAGCCGTAGATCCAAAGTTTGGTAGCACGTTGATGCCATCTCCGTGCTGCAATTCTACCATCCTTGGTGGCTGAGGAGGGGTGATGATCAAACACAAAAGTAACGGAGGTAATCAGGGGCCACCCTGTCGCTGCATGACAGGACAGCCATCGGAATACCCTGCAATGTCTGGGGTGATTGCTGTTTTCGTTGCAGGATCCGTGCTAATTAACCACTATTTTTGAACATGGCCCTACACATGAACACAAAGTGTCGCGTGAAAGTCAAGAATTGCACTCCGCAGATTATTGGAGAATGTATCGATTTAGCACGCCTTGGAGTCGGGTCAGTCATCCGTCATCTCATGTCGTAGCACTTACCTGGACGCCCCATATCTGGATGCCGATTGAAGGAAAGGAACCATAAGCCGAAGGTAACGGTGTCTACCGGAGGTCGCATCTCCCAAACTTCAACGGCCCCGGGGCTTGCAAGGGTAGCCTGCGTATTGCATGCTTCGAGTCTGCAGCAAGCATTGTAGATTAGCCTACGACGTCTGAAGAAAGTGCACGGATGGAGACATTGTTTGTAAATCGGAAGAGCCGAGGTTGGGTGACCATGCAGACGGATCTACTCCGTACGCGGTAACACTAAAGAAGCATTGTCTGGAGAAATCCGAAACAATGGACGAAAACACAGCATGCCCTCAGCACTGCCTTCAATATCTGAAATGCTAAGGACTAGGATTAGATAGGCATTTGTGCGAGCACCAATGTTTCCATCAATATCACCGTCATGTCGGAACAATATTGATAGTATGCTTGACGTAGATAGCTCGTGGGGTCGGTGGTCATCTGGACATGTGAACGACGAAGCTATGATGGGGCGGACATGCGCCTCCGCCTTATTTTACGGTACTCTACTGGAGGCAGGACAGCGAGGCCATTTCTGCGGCGCGCGGTGGCGGCACGCCCGGAGATGGCGATGAGGCGGAAGATCCGACGGCGATGTTTGACCTGAAGGAGACATCGTCGCTGGCTTCAGATGATGCGACTCTGCCATGGACTTGGCCACCGTTGTTTGTGGACCAAGTTCGCGGCTAACACAGAGGAAGTTTGGACAAGGAAGGCTGACGGCGAGTCTTGGACCGTCCGGCGGGCCGGGATCCCACCATTACAGGAAAAAGAGCAAGCCTGGGTGGTTCTGGTTGGCTGGTTGTGGATGCAACGTTTGGGCACGGGTTAATTACCTGCCTACGATGCCAGGTACATGTGGCTCAAGAACCTACCTTTACCGTGGACTGGGCTGCCGTCTCACCGGCTTACCATCGTGTCATTAGCGTTAGCGCAAGGGCAGAATGCAACGATGCAACGACGGACCTGCAACCGGGACCGACCAAAGGAGGGTCTGGGAACACGGTGCTGCCGTGGAACTGATCCGAGAACGTGTGCGAGGAGAGGGCAATGGGAATTATACGGGTGCTGTGTAGCGCCACATCCCCAGTATCTCGGTTTCGCAAGGTCGCATGGATATCCCGAGTTTGTCGTCGACTTTGAGAATCAGGCCAGAGAACAGATGCAGCACTTACGGTGAGCAAGAAACCACAGGGCCACAGTGTACCGCGAGGTCCAGGCGCACGCACAGGGGTGGCAGGGGAACAGACTGGACGAAATGATGGATGGACGCAACATAATACTGGGGTTGCAATAGTGCGGCGGCTGTGGCTGATGGCTAGCGTCATTGTCAAACAGCCTAACACGACGAGGTGTGCGCAAGTTGATGATGAGAGAGGAAGTTGACTTCAGTACCTTTTCCTGTGGTCTGGTATTGGGCTGAGTTAGCTCAGGTGAGCAGTAGCAGCAGTTACGAAGAGCATGGACTCGAATGCAGCAAGAACCGCTACTGGGGTAGAGAAGGATGACGCGTTTCGCCTGGCTCAGACCTTGGACACTGATTGGATCGTGGTCGAATGAGAGTCGGTGCCAAATTACGGTAAGGCTGATGATTATGATGATGATGGTGATGAGGGCAATGATGACTTCCAAGCGTGCGTCTCGTCAGGACAGAGCAGGGGCGGCTTAATTGGATGAGTTATAAGATAGTCCGGGATAGGCCCCGGTCTTTGGCTCGAGAATTGTTTATTGGGCCGTCGCTTTGATCTCAGCTGGTTTGTCTGTCGTCTCGCACTCCCGCGCAGAGGTGGTGGTGGAATGCCACACGCACACCCTTTCCACCACACTACCACATCACCCCTCCCTCCCTCGCCCCTCACCCCTGGTTTGTTTGATCCCCTAGCCAAACATATCGAGTGGTGACCATGCAGGCTTGCAGTATGAGTAGTACCGGGCACCCCTTGATGGGGAGGGTGGAGCAGTGGGTAAGCGGGAACCGGACAGGCACTGTACCTCAGGCAGCGTAATAAACCATGGCAGATGGAAGGACTGGACGAGACAGCAAGTGCGCCATGGGGCCGCAACAGACGGATCGCTTCAGGCTGGAGGGCCGCTCCTTTCATAACCAGCGATATGCGGCTCGCAGGGCCCTGTACACGGTGGGTACGAGGGGCAGCATCGTGGCAGCCGGAGAAGCTGGGCGAGGCCAGGGTACCGAGAGGTATCGATCGACCTTGGCTGAGGCTGGGCTGAAGCAGCAGAATGGACGAGTCTTGGCCCCTCGCTCCCCTTTGTGTCGGATGCACAGTGCTGGAGCTGGAGAGCAGACTAGCTGGCGTTGTTGTTATTGCTGCTGTTGGAAGTACAGTGCAGTAGGTACATTGGTTGGGAGAAGGACGTGAGCGTTTTGCACATTGATGGGTTGATGGCCAGAGAATAAAATAAAAGAATAAAACAAAGTAAACGCCCCTGGTGCTGCTGGTCCTGCTCTTTTTCCCTTTCCTGCTGCTTTCCCCCTGCCCATCCATCCATCCATTCATCCGTCCTCCCAGCCAACCTCCCTACCTCACCTTTAATCCATCCTCATCGGCGGTTCGCCGTCACACACACTCACTTACCTGGCCGTATAATCAATCAGCGCGCGCATAACCAGAGAAACCATCACCGGCGACCAAAGCACCAGCAGCACCACCATCACCTGAACAAAGGCGGCTATCCCACGGCACTACTTTGCACACGCGCACACACTGAACTGAACTGGACTGGACAAGAGACGAGTCCCGAGCCCCGAAAAGCCCGAGCTGAGCATTGATCCGTCTCATTCGTTCTCCTGGACCCGCTCCCACCTGTGCACGCCCGTCTGGCCTCCGTCGCGGTACTTGCTGCTCTTGTACCTCAGTTCTGGATCGCATCGCCTGGCCTGCTATTCGCCCTCGAGCCCTGACCTCGCTTCGCTTGCATTTTAACCTGCACTTTCCTCTTTCAAGCTGCCGCACTAATTCTGGAACATCCGCCTCTTCTCTCTCTCCCTCCTCCTCATCCATCCATCCCCCCTCGACTCGAAACGACAATCTTCCGGTCGCAAAGCCAAGTCCCACCAAAACCCATCCCAGGACTTTCTCGTCCTCCAGCTGTCACCACCACCTTCAACCTAACCTCCTTCACCACGCACCTCCGTCTCTCGTTCCGACGGTGTCAAACTGCTCTTTCGCATTGCAGCCGAATATTGGTCACTCTTAATATCTAAACAGCCATCTTTAATTCACTTGCACTTGGTCGGCTTTTCGACATCCACCCAAGTTCAACGCGACCGTCGCGATTAAACCCGAGAGGTCACGCTAACCACCACGGCGCAAACTCCAAGGATCCCAGCCCCGACATAAACCTTCGACACCAAAAAGCGTTTTGATCTATGCTCGGCCGCATACCTATCGACCTCTAGACCAAACGTCGCACAGCAACGCACACACAAAAAAGGAGCCGTTGCCGTCATCCTTCTTAATCCTGCTGGCTGTCTTGTCTCGCGACTTCGCCAACGCAACCTCCTGAGGCATTCACAAGCCTCCCTGCTGCCACATAATTCCGCACGGATCTTCGTGTCCGTCTGCGGTCCAAGGCGCAGCGTTGTTTTCCAGAAACCCAACACCACAGCTACTTCTACAAACCAAGAATCATTATGAGCGCCGCAATTGCAATGGCTCCTTCCCCGCTCCTCACGATAGGCCTTCATTTGCCTCTGAACTACCTCCCCGACCGCCGCCGCTTCTGCCTCCGTGTCTCCCTCAGCACAAAGGACGACCACTTCAGCCTCAGCCAGCGCCGGCCCCGCCAATCCTTCTGCTCACCGTCCTGGCAGCAGCAGCCACGAACTGGCGCTTCCAAGTCCTCGCCCTCCAACCAGTAAGCCTGCTCCCCATACCATACCGACACCACCTGCTCCTGTTCATGCTAGCTAACCCATCATTCTTGTTACAGGTCCCGAGGTGCAGGCACTCACCCAAAGATTGTCGTCAAGAAGGAGCCTGGCTCGCCTAAGATGCCCAACTCCCGCCACAGGCCCGTAAGGCTCGACCTGACCAAGAACTCGAGAAACAATGCTGGCAACCCTGCTACAGGAAGACCTCTGACGGCTCGCGAGGGTCTCGGCATTCAAGAAGTTGGCATTGCTTGCCTGTCACCCGGCTTTGTTACCCAAGACCCAGTCATGAAGGAGCAGCTTCAGCGAAGTCTATCAGTTCGTGACCAGCAACGTATCCTGATTGAAGCTCGACTTCATCAACAATCTGCCAAAGGCGATGGTCCTTCCGACAAGGATAAGGAGCCGCAGTCCTCGCAGTTCTCAGCCAAGACCCCCGGCATGTCGCGTCGAAACAAGGCCCCTCCCGGATTGTCTATCGTTGCGCCCTCGCATGAGCAGTTCGCCCATGAAAGAGTTATCCAGTCTGCCCCTCTCGGTCACAGCTTCACCGGACGACAACACCCCGCACCCTTTACTCGCCATGTCGCTAACCAGCCCTCCAACCTATCGAGCACTTCTCACATTCACCACGTGCCCGCCAACCAGACCAACAACCGCTTGCCTCCCATCAGCGACGTTTTTGGCCAGAACCTGACCGCTCACCCCGAGAGCGCAAATGCCAATGCCTCGTCATCTCTGTACCCCAACGCCCACAACGTCCGAGCGCCTCTCACCTCCCCAGGCCACCCTCCTGCACCCCAGCCTCACACCTCCCAAGGTCGCCCTCGTGATTACAAATCAGCCGAAGAGGCCCAACAAGAGCTCTCTGGAGGTCGTCCCGAGCTTCTGCCTAAGCTTGTCCATTACAACGGTCACCATCAACCCCCTACGCCTCCTTCTCCAGCTCCCGGTAGCCGCCCAGTAGACGCCAGCCGCAGCACCAGCAAGCGCAGGACAAGGACCGAGTATGAGGACGGCAGCAGCCCGCCGCTGGGCCACGGTCCGGCTGCCACCCGCCGTGGACCTTTTGGTGCTGGTCGTGACAGCCCTGAAACTCAGCGCCAAAAGAAGGAGGAATTCTTGCGACTCTGCGATAGGGCTTGGGACCTATTCCATTCGTAGAGTGTAATTCCCTTTGAAGCATAGCATTTGGGTATTGGAGTTCATCGTTGTTATTTTAAGGTTGGCGCTTGATGAGTCGGTATCGAATTTCAACATGACGGACTGGAAGCCGTCGTTTTTGTTCATTAGTTCACCTCATCTATGTGCGCCTGTTCTTATCCAGCACACAAAGAGCTACTACTAGGGATTTGTCGGGCTACATTACAGCTTAAGGGTGTTTCGACTTGGGGTATAATGCCAGTGTACATACGGCGTTGTCGGGTTCTGTTTACAAACCTTTCTCTTCTTATTATGGTCTACGCCTCGGGCGGATGACCAATTGATATCAGAAATGACTTTCAACGTTTAAAACGCTCTGATCTCTTACCTTGCGTGTGATCTAAATTCTGTTGATGCGTTTCAGTGGGATCGTGTTCGACCCGCGTAAAGAGGGAGGTTTGCCCTGCTCGCCCGAAATGGGACGCGGACACATGGTGCCGCCAAGCAAAGGGGCTCAACCCGTCGGCAAAATCATAAATCAACATGATCAACCAGAACGCACCAAATCATGAATCACATCTTGTGGCAAACCAAGTCAAGTAGTTCATTTTGAGAGCGTTCCCATCTACTTGGTCAACACGCTCCGAAAGCAACCTCCAATGCCTCGTACGCCTAGCCAACAATATCCAGGCAATATAAATATAGATATGCATATAATTAAGAATCAAAATCATTCCAGCCGTCCCAATGAAGAGGTTCCTGTACATGACATGAAAAGATGACTGTTCCTGGCAAAGAAAATCCCGCCACTTTTTGGTCGATCATTTCCTTGCTGTGGAAACGGCGAGCCTGCCAAGGCCCGTTGCGGACGTGAGATTGGGGAAAACTCGAAAAGCCGAGGCAAAAGACGACATCAGGATAAAGTACGCCAAACACCAGTGCTTTATTGGACCCGACAAATAGGGTGTTGAATGAAGAAAATCTTGACAAACGGGATGTCATCGAATCGTTACGTAGAGGTCATGTCGCGAGCATGTCAGAGTGTCCACCGACTAACCATGCAAGGCGTTGGTTGTCGGGGTACGGGAAAAAGTGTCAGTATGGATATGACCGACGGATTGCGCCAAGCCCCGGGAAACGTCTTCACGTGTTGCGCAACTTGCTGTGAATACGCTTCAGAAGAAACGTTACCATCCGCCATGCTGCTACACGGCGGCCGCTGTATTATAGGCCCTCCTCGCCAGCCTTGCAGAGCTTAATCTCACGCACCCATTCTGACTTGAGGACTTGAGCGGCCGTCAAGCGACGGCTCGGGTGAGGGTCCAGGACAGAGTAAATGACATTGCGACAACGAGCCTAAAAAATAAAAATAAAAAGTCAGCAAACTGCAAGAATGGTTATTAAAATCGAAGACATCTTCACGTACCCTGTGTAATGATTCAATCAGGCCATAACCTTCCTCATCACGACGACCCTCGAGATAGCGGGCGTAAAACTCGTCCTCATCCTTCTTAGCAACACGCCATAAATGTCGACCGGTTCTCATTGCCATGTAGATAACGCCACAAGCCCAAACATCGACAGCTCGAGCATCAAACTCCTTGTCCGTGTATTCTTCAGGTGCAATATAGGGTGCCGAGCCACAAAGCCCGGTAACCATGTGAGCATCGGTCTCCCAAGCCATGCGGAAGCATTCGCCATTACCAAAGTCAGTGATCTTCAAGGCACCACGAGTTGTCAAAAGCAGATTTTCAGGCTTAAGATCGCGGTGCGCAACACCCATCTCGTGAAGGTATTCGACACCCCTCATCATCTGTTTGAAGAAGCAGTCGGCTTCCTGTACCTCCAGCTTGCCGCTTGAGAGGACGAGGGAATACAGATCACCACCGGCGCAAAACTCCATAACTTCGCAATAGTCACCCTTGGCGTCCTTGAGCAGATCCAAAGTATGAATGACGTTGGGGTGGCGCAAAGACGAAGAAATGCAGAACTCAGCAGTGAGACGCTTGCTGTATTTCTTTTCCGTCTCTTCGGGGCGTCTGCGGAACTCCTTAACAGCAAAGAGCTTTTCTCCGCTGCCGCCGACCTTCTTGTGTGAGATTCTGACAATACCGAAAGCGCCTCTGCCAACAACCTCCTGACACTTGCCATACTTCTCGACCAAGGTAGATGAGTGGTTGGGGCCACCCTTCTTGTCGCCAGCTTCGTCCTTCTCCTGGCGCAAGGTGTCGACCCAGCTGGAAACCAATGACAGATCATGCTCGGGAGTCTCTTGCTTCTTTCCTCCGATGATGCTTCGCCACATATCTGACAACTTTTCCTGGCGACGGCTCGACTTGAGGGTGTGTTCATGGCCTCCTTGAGCATCGGGGTTGAGTACGAAGCGCTGGGTGGGCTCCTTACCGCCGGACTTGAGCGGCGCCGTCTGTTTTTCGCCGTTCTTCTCGTGCAGCTGCTGTTCCTTGCCGGGTTGAGGTGAGGTGGTGCCGCCGTTCACCGAAGGGCCGCGGGGCCGGCCGGCGGCATCGGCGGCGACGTGAGCGGCATTCATCTTGGTGATGTCCTTACTCGAGAACATACGGGTGAATCTTTCCTTAACTGACGTCTTCTCGGCACCTGGCTTTACGGCAGCGTCGCCCGATGAGGTAGGCGCAGGGGTGGTGCCATTGGAAGCGGATGCGGGAGACCTCTTGGCTCCATCTTGCGACTTGATCGAGGACGGCTTGGAACTCGCGGCGGAAGGCAGCTTTGCTTCTTCAGTTGCAGCCGTCATTTTCTGTTGAGGCAGCGGTGTCGTCGGTCGAAGTTGATGTGGTGCAGCGTTTAGCTGGAAGTGGTAGCGCAAGATGACGGTAGCGCAAGACGGGGGTTGGTGGCGGGGCGGGCGCGCGTAATGCTGTAATGAGGGCGATGCGATGGCGGATGATGTATTGCAGCCGGGATCTTATACAGCCGATCTCTCGGGGTCCTGGGTCACAAGCGTCAAGCCAAGTAAAGCGCTACAGGTCACTAAGCCTGTGTCGAGGCAGTGGAGGGGTGGCCTCGGTTCCAGAGGGTGAGGAAATACAGCAGCGCGCGCAGGCAAACAGCGAAGTGGTACGTAGAGGTAGAGGGAGGCAGCCAGGTAGGTAGCAGGTGGTAGAAGCAGGGCCAGACGTGGGTAGGTAAGTAGGTAGGTAGGTAGGTGGTAGGCAAGTAAAATAGGTGGGTGGGAGGGCGCAGAGGGTGGCGTGGGGAGCGCCTTCAGAAGGCGTAAGGGCACAGAGCCCGGCGAAGGGTTGACTCGGAAGAGACGCCCTCGGACGACACGTCTCTCGGTCGTGAGCCTTTGGAAGTGTTGTTGTTTACCACGGAGAGGAAGGGAGGAGGGAGGAGGAGAAGGGAAGAGGAAGAAAGGAGCCGGGTAAGAATTAAGAGCAAAGAGGGCGAGTTTAGTAAGTAAAAAGACTGGAAGAGAAAGAAATGGGCTAGAATGGGAAGAGGCGGGAGGGCGGAGACTGGGGAGGCTAAGGAGGTAGCATCAGGTACGGTGCGGTACGGTGCGGTACAGGTAGGTACGGTAACAGCAGCAGCGCAGCGGGAAGAGGAAGCTTCAAGGCAAGGCAAGGCAAGGTAAGGCCAGGCCAAGGTACTGCGCAGAGAGGTCCGAGTTGGCAGCGGAGTGGTAGGTGGGCAAAGTACAGATCAGGTAGGCGTGATAGCGCAAGCCCATTTCCTTGACAAACAACGACAAAGCAGGCAAGGCAAGGCAACCTACCTAAAAGGCGGGCCAGCTAACAGAGGCACACACCCCAACAAGAGGGAATTATTGTGTGTGTGGATGGGAAATTTTTTTAGAGGAAAAAAATCCGGCAGTACACTCTAACCAAATGACTGAGGCAGACTACCTCACCTCTCGGCAATGGCATGTTAGTGAGGCAAAAGGCGCGCGATAATACGGCGTATCCCAATACGTGACATTAGGGTCGAGGTGGAGACGAAAATATCATGTAATGTAATGTCATGTACAGTAATGGATGGATGAGCAGACGGTCAGAGGTCCGGACAGTGCTTCTTCTTTGTCGGTGCCAGACAGCCAATGCTTACCCAAGTATCACGCCTTGCTACACAGCACATAGGGCGGAGGTGAGGTGCATGTGGTCAAGGGCTCGTGATGTATTCCGCAGGCTTTACTTGGGGCACGCAGTACCTACGAACCATGCTACCTTACCTTACCCTACCTTGCCTTGCCTTGCCTTGCCTTGCCTTACTTGTCTTGTCCTGTCCTGTCCTGCCAAACATTGACGGTTCTAAACCGGAACAGGCCAGTGGCTGTCACAATTACTGCGTGCATCGATATTGTCGTAGCTTACTATATTAACTGTACATTACCGTACCATCAAAGTAGGCGTGCCATGTGTTGCGAGGTAAGGTAAGTTTCGACACCTCCAGCCAAGGTTGCGGCTACTTGTGCCGGGCTGAGTCTGACCAAGGGCACCAAGATGGGCTAGAATGCAAGCGCTTTGGCAAAGGGTGGCTCGGCCGACACCCCCTCATCGTCCTCAACAGCATTGCTTATACATACCGAGGGCCCAGGGAAAGGGTGGAAATAATCAGTTTGTCATAAAAACGCTGGCAAGGAGAAAGAGAGGGGGCGGGAGAGGGAACGAAAAGTCTCGGGGCAAGGCCAGCGTACACGGTTCGGGGAAGTGGGTATCGTGGGGCGGGAGGCAGCCCGTGGGAATATGAGGGCCGCCAGAAGCGGAGCAATAAATCATTCACAACATGAGATGAGCCGTCTCGTGCATCGGGTGCTCGCCAGGAGCGAAGAGGAGAAGGGGGAAAGGTCCCTTACTTTGCCCCCTGGGCGAGCAGCTCTGCTTGGGGACCTTGGACCATAGGCCAGGAAGAGAAGAAGAAAAAGGTCAGAGGTGCCACCTCGAGGTATCTGCCATGTCTAGACCTGACCCCGATTCCACTCGATGAGACAGGCCAAGGTACTCCGGAGAGACATGTGTGTCTGGGCCGGGCCCTGGTCCTATTACTGCACATGCAGCGAAGAAGCCACATGGAAATCAACCAAGAGACCCACCTCCAGCGCAGCGCTCGAAGCATGTCCTGTCATGACCCTGACCTGACCTGGCCTGTATTACTGTCGCCTTCGATTCGCTATAGACGCGCACATTCGACACCGCTGAATCGAGTTGGTGCCGGGCTTACCAACCCAGCTGCGAGTAGATTCGGGAAGGTCGATGAACATGCCATGCGCGTGTCCCTGGAGGATCAAATGTCCAACACCGCTTTGTAAGGACGGGGTCAGCATCTGTCGAATATGATCGATCGAACCGTGAACAAGGAACACACGCGAACCACGTCGGATCTTTTGCAGCTTGCCAAGCGTCCCATTCCTCGGGGAATCGTCCACCGGAAGGGACCAACTGCCGCTTCCCCGTACGACATAGGCTTGATAATGTTGTCGGTGTTGTTTAGAAACGATTGCACAACAACCTGTCAAACATTACAAATCAGCTTTCTTAGGCCACTCTGTGTTAGTATTCTGGGGCCCTGGCTTGCATCAACGCTACGCTACGATGGAGTGCAGGCGAGGCACCTGAAAGGTAAAGTACCTTAAGGTAATGCAAATGGTAGGCAAGTATGCAAGTACAGTGGTAGGTTCAAAGTGGATCAACCCTGTTGCCGAGGCACAGCACCCCTGGGGTGTCTCTGTAAGTGCGGGAAACGGTTACCGTTCGTGCACTGGGAGCTCCTTCTGCCACCTCAGACAAGCAAGACCTGCCACCAGGCAGGCACACCTACCGCACCTCACCTTCCGCAGGAGCAAAGGGAAAGAAAGGAAAGACACGAACGAACTAGTACGTAGGTGGTCATGTAATTCGAAATCCAAAGAAATGCACCGGCGGAAATATTCACAACTCCCATCTTACCTACATCTGTCAACTTCATGTCACATCGATTCGGCTCGTTGCCAACCGTGAACCGGAGGAGCTCCATGAATCTCTGGGCATCCCACTCTAATGGATGCCATGCTCCCGCCAGCAATCACTGCCAACTTGGCAATGCTTGCCGCACTTCAGCCAAGCAGGCTGCCAGTAAACCTTCGATTGTCACACCGGTCGTGGCCAAATCTTTAACATCCCCGGAATAGGTAGCTACGTCGCAACTCTCTTTTGCCTCCTTGCCATCTTAGGAAAACCCGCAGCGCCGGCTTGCAAACATGCGTCCCAAACGTGGGTGTGTGAAACAAACATCGGCCCAAGAAGCTCACGAGTACAGACGCAGCAGCTGTGCTTTGCCTGCCTTGCGTTCGTCACGCAGCGTGCCGCGCAAAGCACTAAGTGAATCCCTGCGTTGCCGGCGCATTCCGAGGCGACGTCATGCACTCTTTCATTTTTGCGCCGTCGCCGGTCAGAGCCGCAGCTAACCTGTTCTACAGGAATTTTTTCATAGCAAAAGATGAGGTTCCTGGTTCCCACAAGATTACGACATGTACGTGTAAGCGAATTAAACTGGAGGACGCGGTCACTCGACAATTTATTTGGTTTCAATCAGTTACCCGCCGACGTCGGAATGTTTCCTTCACACCGGACCCGACAGCCGGTCCCGTGCCGTCGATATTAATTGCCAAGCCAAGTGAACCTCGCCGCAGCTCTGCTGTCTTGACACAAGGACGCCCGTGTGAAATGGGGCCTGTCTTCTGCTCAGATGTTGTGGCATGCCACTAGGCGCACTACTTCGCCCTCCATGCAGCATACTTACAAGCGATGAGGAACAGTCGGTCAGCGTGCCCTTAATCTTGCTGCCAATCGACTTACATGCAGCATGCACTTGGACGCAATAGCATCAAGTACTCGATGCTGGCTGGCCCGCATCGTCGTGTCTCGTCTACCATGCTATGCATATGGTGTAACGTTAAAGGGTCTGTGTCCGAACCAGTGGCAAGGCTCGGTTAGATGTGACAGAATTCCATGCCATTGGAGTACAGGATCCCGGTCCCCAACCATGGGTATCTATCGGACAGTTTTGTATGAGCTGTACCTGGCGGTGAGATGCAGCCAAGCTTGGGACAACACCATTACCTGTAGTGAGATTATCAGGGAACGAGGCAGCCATTTCCGAGCACATGCTCGATGCACCATCTACCATGTCGTCAGGTTGGACGAGCCAGTGAGACGCATAATCGTCAGCACGAGGGAGCGGTGCTGGAGAATAGCAAACTCATCTACAACGAGTATGATAGGCAGCTAAGGCAAAGTTGCCGTCAAATGACGTCAATTGAGAAGCGGTAAAAAGCAAAAACAAACAGCTTGTTCACATTGGAGAACAGATTGCGCCGTCCTTACTAAATCTCCCAGCTCAATTGGTTAAGAGAGCAACGGCTGGTTCTAGGAGCAAGCTCTAGGTAAGCGTCCGCTTACAGCAAAAGTTCCACATGGTTTGGTGAGAAAGCAGTCAGTTTCTCCTGTTCCCCAACAGTAGTTAAGCAAGCTCGACCAGTCGAGTTCAGATTGACGATTGATGCTGAAGCTATCAGCGAGTGCACTCGTAGTGGTGGGCCGCTCCCGCTGCACGACGAACAGCATGGACATTGTGGACTTCCGGGGATGGTGCAGATACTTTACCGTGCGGACTCCTTACATGTACATGGCCGGCGGCCGCAGCAGCATTTCCCGCGGTGTCGATCCAACTGGCATCTCAGAAATCCCTCATAGGAAACTGCAGTGAGTTCGAGACAAGCATTGCCATGCATATGCAGTTGCTGCACCCCAATATACCTAGTAAGTGCGTTTGTCGTAGGCCTTGGGTCCCAGGTGTGGGTCGCATCCCAGTTCTTCATCACATCTAACATCGCCAACACAAAGTCAAGACCAACAAGTCTATAGGGTAGCTTGAATCACCGGCGGTGTCGATTCATGGTGTGAGCTTTTCGCACGCTTCCCTTGTATTATCTCTCCGTGGAAATAGTAGTGGGAGCTTGCGGTTTGCGCAGATGGTTTGATTGAGCTAGTTGCATCGGCTAATCAATATGACACGTCTGAAAAGAATGCTCGGCAGTTGGTTGAGTTGCCCAACTTGCTGTCTCTACTCCATCGTTAACAAGTATTTGGCTGACAGGCCACCGATGCACCACTACAACAATTAAAGTGACAGAAATGAGTTAAAAACAGTGGTTGAACATGCAACCGCATTAACAAACACAAATAACATGGAGTTGAGACATCAATGGCATTTTCTACACCTTGTTAACAACAAAAAGCCATACCACGGCACACCCGATGCCGGTCGTTGGACCTAGTATCTGGTGTGAACCTTCGAGAATGACAGACGGTGCCAACACAATATAGTGAATCAATGGGCAGAGAAAGAGTGTCTGGTTCAATGACAAACAAAGCGCCGCATCTGTCGATTATCGAATTGCCAGAGACACCTACACTAGCACTGAAAGTCCAGACCGCTCCACAGCATGCTTCAACCCCTGGGTATGCTAGCATACTAGGATTGCGCATCATAACGCCAAGATCCCAAGTCTAAGCCTCAGCCAGGCATATATTTGTGTGACTTTTACATTCCCAAAAGCTCCACAGCCCACAACACAAGCATCCATGCAAAGCCTCCCACACCTTGAGTTCTCACCTCTTACTTCTCGGGAGAGCCTGAGACAACAATCTGAGATGTAAGATGAGCGAGCTTGTCGGCACCCGAAGACAAGCCTGGGTTCGGCTCGGCATGCACAGATGAACCATTGGTGCCATCCACTATGTTATCGACACCCCTGAAGTGGTCCGTGTCTCTGACGAACTTGGTGAGATACATGGTTGGCTTTTCTGTCGAATTTGACTTGATATGGCGCTCAACAGCCTCCTGGTATGCGCGATCGTATACATCGAAATCAACCGCTGTGGGAGAGTCGGCCACGATGTCAAACGTGGTATCGTCTTGAGCAAAGGCATCCCTAGCCCCCGTGCCAATGCCAAGAATGAGGGGTTGACGCTGGCTAGGTTCTGGGGTGTTGGAGGTATGTGTGCTCGTCTGCTGAGAAGGAGCTATGGCGTTCTTACGCTGAGCGATGATGGCTTCAATTTCCTCTGCCCTTGCCCTTTCCTCGGCTGGGCTCAGTGAGCTATGAACGGAAGAGAATGAATCACCGGTGGAAGTCCGTTTGAGAGCATTCTTGGCCAGGAGCGTCTTGAAACGGTGTATGACCTTCATCACACAGAGCAAATGGTTCATTTTTCTGGTGATAGCCCGGTTGAGCTCAAGCTCGTTTGGGGCCTCGATGAGGATGGCGCAATTCTCCTCGGCGGACAACAGCGGTGCAGCGCCACCGTTAGTCACCCAGGGGTGTTCCTGAACACAAATGAGCGGGATGTTGGTTGATGATTCGGTCACACGGAGAACTCACCCTCAACTCTGACATTTTGATACGTTTCTCCGGATCCTTCTCAAGTATTTTCTGCATCAAATCCACAAAGTCTGGATCCTCATCGACAGGGATGAAAGGGTCGTCTTTCTTGATGGCCTCGTATATCTCTAACATGCTCTCTCGGTTGAACGGTATCCGGCCGTATCTGAGACAGTACAAGGAGACGCCCATGGACCAGATATCAGCGGCCGTCCCGGAGACCTCGTTGTGCTTACCGCAGAGCTCGGGAGGCAGGAAAGCCGGAGAGCCGGCAGACTTGGCGGTTCGCATATTGTCCGGTTTGCCAAACATCTCCGACACGCCGAAGTCAACAATCTTCAAAACATCATCGTCTGATACCAGCAGGTTGTCCGGCTTGATATCTCGGTGAATGACTCCTGGGCGTGCACTGGGCGTCTGGTTAGCTTGTGTGACCCGGGAAAGCTCCGGAGTGAATGATTCTTACGGTACTCGATGCCAAGGATCATGTCTCGAAACCAGCACCTGCATTGGTCGTCGCTGTAGGGGTGGCTTGGGAGTCCAAGCCCACCTTCATGATGACGCCCTTTTGCACATCTCCATGACCATGTAAAGCGAATCTTCCTCCGGGTCATCGAGGACCTCGATGAGCTGCACTAGGTTGGGGTGATTCAGCTTTTTCATGATGGCGGTCTCTTCACGTATCAGATACAATGCATTTTGGGTGTCCGCGGCCGTCTGAACTTGACCCCTCGAGGGCGCCAGAGGCACACCGGGTAGGTGCCGACCACGATGAGGGCCTTGGCGGAGGATGTTGGATTGCGCTCGCTTGCGCAAACGTGTTTTAGAGAATTCTTTGATAGCCTTCCGGCGCGTCTGTTAGCGACGGCAGGGGCATGGGTCAGTGGCTGCAGCGGGATCTCACATATTCATTGCCATACTGGTCCTTGGCCAGATGCACGGCGCAGAAGGATCCTCGACCAATCTCTTCGTGTATGGTGTACTGATTGATCCTGTGATGCGTCCTGCCATCATATTCGTCGCTGGAGAATTCGACCTTTGCATCTAGTGTTTCCTTGATTTCTCGGTGCGCACTGGGGTTCGCTTGTGCTGTCTCGCGGGGCTCACGAAGCTTGCGCTGCGGCGGCGCTCGGGGCTATGGTTGGGATCGCGAAAGAGTCAGCCAGGATACGTGCATGCGACCAAGGCGCAGAGCAAGAAGGCAATCTCACATTGGGGTGACACTGGTGACAGGAGCATCAATGTCATTGCCGTGATCGTGATCATGGACGAGGACTTGGGGAGACGGAAGGGAGCTTGCGACGGCGGCAATGCGCCGGCGGGGTTGATATCGTCTGGCCGACGCTCCATGGTCTCGTGTCACGCCGTCAAGGTGGCGAGCGCTGGGAGTGAAGGGTTGACAGACGTTAGGAGCGGGAAGAAGCTCGAATAAAGGCTTCTGAAGAGGGCTGATGGGGTGGTAAGCTGAACGCTTGGCAGGCTGGAGAGCCTGATTGAGTGATTGCTCGATGGCGCGCGCCGAGCTTAGGTGGGGAAGCTTTTCTGGCTGTTTTTGGGGGCCGATCAAGGGCAAAACAGAACCAAGATGCACCTGAAGGCCAAGCCAGGGTAAGGGAAGGGAAGGGAAGGGAAGGGGCAATTGGACGGCACATCAGCAGCACCAGCGTGGGGCTGCTAAAGATAGCACACAAGGCGGCTGGCTGGATTGACTCCCCGATCAACAACATCCATTCACGGACGAGCTCGAAAAAATTGGGAGAAGCTTCTTGAAGCAATGCCTGCATCGATCTGGTGGCCAAAAACTCTGGCAGGTGACGGGAGGGCCTCGACTATTCCGCGCCGCGATATAGCTGAGATGGCGCAAGCTGGCTGGCATGTGGTGGGCGTCTTGTTGTTGGCCATTTCATAGTCTCCAGCCATGGTGCGTGCGGAAGCTGGGGTGGCTTCAGCTCTCCCATCCCCAAGCCTGATCAGCGGCAGCAATTGGCTCGGTGGCTGCATGATATTATGACAATTGCATACCCGCGACCCATGCTGTCCATTTTCTCATGCTAGTTCTACATCCGACCGTCTAGGCATGGAAATGTATTAATTAGGCACTTTTCACCACTTACACGGCACCATCCATGGGCGGTTTGTGTACGGATAAGATAAGGCATGTATGCACCACCAGATGGGAGCCCCTCCCTACTAATTAGGGGACGCTGCTACGTAGTACCCAGGTACCTAGGTACTTACTGTAGTTGCTGCACTGTACCGCCAGTACCACCCTGATGGGAGGTAGCGCAGGTACAGCCCAGTCCAACGGCTGTGGCTCCGTCTCCATCCATCCATCCAATCCATCCATCTCCAACTTCCCTCCTCCGAACGGCTTCCCATTGCCAGCCTCGCGTCATCCCCTCCCTTCTCCGATGTGAACGACGGCCAAGGATTCTTCCCTGCTCACCAACCCCTTACGGCTGAAACATCCTGCTGCTGTCGTGGCCCCTGTCTCCTCGGCTTCTCTCTGATACCGCTTCCGCCTGCATCGACCGACAGCATCGCATCGCATCCCTCGGCTCTTCGTCATGGTTGTCTACTCGCTCTACATCTTCGACCGCCATAGTACGCACCCCTCCTCGTTGTCCATATCCTCCCTCGCCGCTATACACCCCCTTATCCTCGCGCCCCTGCATGACCGCTCCTCCGCCGGCCCAAAGCTAACCTCGCCGTCCGCCTCGCAGCCGAATGCATATACGCAAAGTCATGGCTCCCCGCGCGCTCAGATGCCGGTCCCGTCTCCGGTAGCAATGCCCCGCCCCGGTTCCTGCTGCCGCCTCTCGCTCCGGCAGCTCGTCCGACGACGCTAAGCTCATCTTCGGTACCGTCTTCTCCCTGCGCAACATGGCGCGCAAGCTCGGCGGTGACGACGACGCCTTCATCAGCTACCGCACCGCGCAGTACAAGCTGCACTACTACGAGACTCCTGCCAATCTGCGATTCGTCCTCCTCACTGATACCATGACGATGAGCATGCGCAATGTGCTGCATCAAATCTATATCAACCTGTGGGTTGAGTACGGTAGGTTCCGTCCTGGACCCCTATCCTCCCTTACGCAGTCATGCACTATTACCCGAGCTTTTCATGCTGACATCTCGGTTCTTCTCACAGTGGTCAAGAACCCCTCGCACCAGTCGAGCACAAGGGCGGTGAAGGCGTCAAGAACGAACTGTTCGAGCTTGGGCTGGATCAATTCATCCGGGGCTTATGTGAGCCGTCACACGTCCCATAGCAACACCCCAAGCAAATCTTGAGACGGAACTGCCCGGTTTCGACAACGGCCCCTCATACATGCCGCGCCGCATACGGATCCCTCGCTGACTCCGACATGAATTGTCAGAGCCAACAGCACAAATGACTCTATGCGTCTCCCAGCACACCAGCATGCTAGTCCATTGTAGACTTGTGCGGCACAAGGACTTCCTAGCGAGCTTGAGTGTCAAGGTAGCGACTCATAGCACCGTGGACACAGGCAGGTAGGGACACGGCAGGATGGAGGACCACAAGATGAGTATATATACCCTAACGCCAGACACTGGCGCCGAATGGAACATATTGCACGCCTTCCCATCCTATAAATCATGGGCTTTACCTGAGTTTGTCCGTAAAATATCCCCAATCGTTGCCTGTAAATGAGCCGAACCCAATGACAAATACCGTGAACCCCTAACAGCCATCTTTGACCTATTATACATGAACGTACGCTAAGCTTTCTTCTCAACCGCCCTCCCCACGCGCTCTCAAAGCCTTCTGACGGGTCCACCACCACCATGCTCTGCTCTCCTGTGTTGGCTTCCTGGCTGGGGACTTGCGCGTCCGCAGGCTGGACATGGATGGCGCTCTCCATGAGCCCGTCGTCGCGGATCTCGTTCTCCCAGTTGCTCGAGTACACCACGGCCGAGAAGGCCTCGAGAGCTCGAACAGTCTCCATTTCCTGCAGGTACTCATTGGGCACGCCGTTGCCGATGATGTGAGCCTGCCGGGTCAGTACGGAGAGGATCTTGGGAAGCAGCACGACCTTGGTCTGTCGCACACCCGCGACTTCCATGGCCGTGGGGCCGCCTTGCTTGGGTAGATCGAAGGCCTCGGCGGCGAGTTTTTGGTCCACTAGGTGAGAGAATGCGGTGTCGAGAAGGAGGGTCAGCACGTGGCTGAAGGACGGCGACTCAATCAGGTCGGCAGTCTCATCAAGCAGACGCCTGAGGGCCGCTCGGGACGCTTGGGATGCGGGAGACTCTTGGGTAGGGTCGCCGTTGGCGATACCCGACTCACGGAGCACCTCATCCTCGGACTCTCGAGGGGCAGCAGAAACTTGAGCCAGTCTGCGCTCCTGCGCTCCTCCGCGGTCGCGCCCTCTACCAGCTTTCGGACTTCCATGGTCAACTCGGACAGCCTCTCGTAGCTGACGAGGTCTCGCGGGCTCAGGCTGCCGAAGACGGTGCGCACAGCGCTCTCGACGCGGTGCATGACGTCGACCCAGCCCTTGTTAAGCAGCCACCAGCTGAATGTCAAGTATTTGCGATTCGTGTCAAAGTCGCTGCCGTACACCTGCTCCGTGTTGTCGTCGTCATTGTTCTCAAGGCTGATGGTAGCCGCCGGGGCACCGGCCGCAAGGCTGACGACGCTGGACAGGTAGCTTCGGCGACCGAGCAGGTTCAGTTGGACCCTGGTCAGCATCGTCAAGAGGGCGAGGGTGTAGATGAGGGTGAAGGCTCTTGTCACGGCTGTAGGCTATCGTTAGTGCTCATATCCTCTACAGCAACTGGCTGAGACGGGCGACGACATACCGCTGATGGTCAAGTCATCCCACAGCTGCCTCTTAGTCTTGCGAGGCTTGGCCGGGGCGCATCGGCCTGGCTACCGGTCTCGCTGGCGCCCGAAGCAAATGGCGAAGGGGACGTGATCTGGCTGGCGTGTATACCACTTTCGCTCTGCAAGCTAACCATGCTCTTGCCGTCTTCTTCGGTCATGGTCGTGTCGGCAATGCTGGGAGGACCGGTGGATTCGCCACCAAGGCCCTTGATGGCATTCTTGGACGTGGCCTTGATCTGTTGAATCTCGTAGGTGATCTGCTCCGTATTCATGGCGTCGAGGATGTTGGCCGTGACGGTGGGGAGGAGGGCGAGAACGGTAAAGGTACAATCCTCTTGGTTCTGCTCGAAGCGCCGGCGCAAGCTGCGGGAGCGAGGTTAGATAGCCGACGGCAACAACGTTTGGGGGAGGGAACTCACTTCTCCTTGGCGATGCGGTCGCTGCTCATGCGCTCGCGGGCGTCGTTGATCTTGGACAGGACATACTGAGTCACGACGTAGCCGGCACCGATGACGCCAATGCCGACAGCAATTGGCGTCCTGTTCTGGCGCAACCAGCGCCGAGCCGACGAGAGCATGGTTTGGACGAGGAGGGAGCAGGGCGAGAGAGGCGAGGGTCGGGCTCATGAATCCGCACAGGTTCACCGCGAGTCGTTGAGGACCATCAATGATGTGACGTGCGGCACGTGGGAGGGTGATGGGGACAAGACGGGGACGGGGAGGGTGGTGGTTGGATCTTTGGTGTTGCAGGCTGGCTCGGATCCGGGGAGGTTGAAAAGCTACCGTCATTCGCGTGGCCCATGAGCTAAAGCGCGGTAGTTGCTGGTCAGTCTTACCTCGGCTCGGAGCAGCGCTGGGTTAGTAGCTTCAAGGGCCCCCAGGGAGAGCGCGTGCTACCGTGCTGTAATTAGGTGCCCAGACCTACTACTGTACATACAGTAGTACCTTATGGGGGCGCCTGCTGTGGCTTGCCGTTGTGTGGCGTGGCACAGAAGAGCAGGCTCCATCCAGCCTCCTCAGCCTTAGGTTTCAGCCTCATCACACCGTCTGGTCGGTTCCTCCAAAGACACAAGGTGCATTAAGGTACCTACCTCCTACTACGTACAGAGAGGGGACCGGGGAGACGTACAGGTAAGTAAGTACTATAGGTAGGAACTGTAAGTGGTAACGTTAGGCTACCGTCGTTACCAGCACCAACCAGCGTCAGTATCTGTACCTTAATAAATGTCTACCTTGGTACTTGCTTCATTGAATGACGCTTACCGCAGTTTAGTAGTACTTCTGACTGGGCAATCCACCCACTTGGCTCCCTTAGTACATACAGTACCTAGGTAGGTACGTAGTCACTTAGAGCCAGCGCTAGACGGGGACCGACCACCTGTGCCTCCCTCCTTATCGCTTATCAGCAACGGTGGGGAGGGGCATCATGCGAAGACCAGCCCGACTCACTCCAGATGCTCCAACGACACCGGAGCTGCGAGCAATCGCCCCTACAATCCCACCTCGCCCCCGTCGCATCGCTCACCCGCTTCCTCTGCAGAATTGCCCCAGGCGAAGGCGACTGCTGCCGCCATGGACCAGAAGGAGCCCCCGAGTTCATCCTCGACGTCTTTACGGACCCGAGATCTGTCCGTGACGTCGTCAAAGGTACTGCAGCCCCGCTGTCCTCGTCCTCCTCGACCGCCCACCGCCATGTCTCTGCTACCGACTTCTCTCGGGATGTAACTGACAATGGTTGCAATATCTTTCCCGATATCCCTCACATCTCTCTCTCCGTGTGTCATTCATTTAGGCTAACGTACCCCTCTCGTTCTCCCCTTCGCAGGCATCCTCCACACCATCTTCTTCAACCGCTTCTTCCCTTCCCTCGTGCCCCGGACCCGCGACGTGCTCGACCTGACCCTACCCTACGTCGACGATGACGAGCTCGAGACCATGATTGAACAGCGCGCCTTCGCCCTAGAGCGCCAGCTCGACGCCGAGCGCTCCTCCGTTGTCGGCAACAGCAACAACGGCAGCGGCGGCCGCGCCCAGGTCGCCGTCCAGTTCTTCGAGAAGCGCAGGCGTAAGGCCTGGCTCGCCCGCGGCGACGAAGAGGTGTGCTGGGAGTGCTGGACCGTCAAAGTCACCGTCGCCGAGCCTCGGACAGAAAGCGGTGCGTCTAACCCGGATTTCTGTATTGTCTTGCCTCCCTTCCCTGCCAAACGGGGCAGCTCCTCATTCCTCGCGCCATCCATCCCTACCATGTCTCGACGGCTTGTCTTTCTCTCGCTGCTGAAAGTCTCCGCTAACACATCGCCTCACTCACAGAAAAAGCCAAGGTCCGGCGCGCAATGGAGCAGACCCTCCTCACCACCGCCATGAAGATTGTCACTTTCACCAACTCACACAAGGACCACATCCCTCCCATCACCACGCAGGGCTCCAACCCCTTCCCTACAAAATCACCATCGACCAGAAGGAGACGGGCTGGGCCACGCGTATGCGCATATACTAAGCGAAGCGCGCGTGCTTTGGGCCCATGTCCCGCCGCTACGCTGCGGGAATTTCCTCCCGTCGACGAATATGGGACAGGCGCTCACTTGCAATTTTGCATGTATATAACTCGTTTTTGCTCGATTGGTTTATTAAGGGAGGGGGCGTTTCGCGTCAATGATCGATCATGATCACTTCGGAGGACTTGCAGGCTTGTTAATAGATACCCATTTTAATGAATACGAGGCATACAGCATTCTCTGTCGCGCGATGTATCCATCATGCCGCTTAGCAACATAGTGAACGCCAAGACATCCGAGTTTCAGATGTTTCTCCAGCCGAAAGCGCTGTCCATCCAGCAATGATACAACATGGCTAACAAGTATTCAACGATATTTGTGCGAGGCAGGTTAGGTAGCAAGTAATAGCTCGAGACACAGATAATCTGGTCTCGTCCTGGTATTTATCATTCTTCCTAAGCCCAAAGTCCCATTTACTCAAAAGCAATTCCAAAGGCCTTTCTCAATCCAGACTCCAGGCATCCAAGCAAAGGTTATAGCAAAATGACAACAGGAGTGACAATTAGCAAAGAAAAACACTTTAAACTCCTCGCAAGCACCCGAGAACAAACCTCCGACTGCGTCCGGGGTTTACATATACTCGGCTTCCTCAAAGCAATCGAGGCTAGCCGCGAAGCCAATCGAGACGTCGACACTGAGTAGTCGCTTCTCCTTCTATTCCAACATGAACACGTGCTGTGGCATATTTGCTTCACAGCTCAGCATTAGTTAATTTCTCCCACTCATTAAATCATGATATCGTAAAAGTGCCTTGTTCTCGTCCAAGCCCACAACGTAGTGATGGGGGCTTCGCGTATCAGAAAGTAGTTGTGTAACTCCGCCCTAGCCCGGGTTTGCTGCCCCTGCTGGATTGTCTGGTGGATTGGGCCCCAGATCCAATCTTCTCGAAGCCTTGCAGAATGTCTAGGCCGGCTAGGTCTGACATGTCGGGTTCCGTGCTTGTCATGAAGTCATTGGGGTCGATCATCAGAGCAGGCCAATCGCCATCTGTGGACATGTCCAGTATGTTGGAGAATTTGGACGGTGAGTTACCGCGGATAGGTGATTGCTGGAACAGCTTGGATGGAGACCCAAGCCCTTCAAACGCCTTGCTTGGTGTGTCCAAGAACTGCATGGGCGACTGCTCCGGAAGCTTCAGCAGGGGAGCAGAGGTCACGGATCTCTTGACTGTCGAGTTTGTGATTTCACCGAGTGCAGATGTAGATAGCGAGCGGTCGAAGCGTGCCCGCTTAGCAGAGCGCTTGATCGGAGATCCGCCATCTGCGGAGCTCAAGGAAGCAAAAACGTTATCATCCATACCGCCCAGGTCTTGGAAAATGTCAAAGTCGGTCGTGTTAACCGTGATGTCATCAAAATTGTATACGGCCTCGTCCAGCTGGAAGGCAGGGCTCCATGGTACGCTGTCATCACTGATGCCCGTCACCCGGCGCAAGGGTG
Organism: Albifimbria verrucaria; assembly: GCA_020081605.1. Taxonomy (NCBI): domain Eukaryota; kingdom Fungi; phylum Ascomycota; class Sordariomycetes; order Hypocreales; family Stachybotryaceae; genus Albifimbria; species Albifimbria verrucaria. The sequence continues at coordinate 2,262,246 of JAHREC010000049.1, forward strand.
ACTGGAGCATATGCCGGACCTTGTCACGGTGAATGCGCAAGTTGGTGTTGGGTGACACAGACGGTGGAGGGCGCACTGGGGCTTCATCTTCACAATAGGGGTCAAGGGAGGCAGCATCTGGTTCTCATGAGCTTGCCGCAGCGGTGACGAGGAGACTGGGCCGTAGACCGAGTGAGAGCGTGCCTTGGTAGGGCTGAAAGGTGACGAGTTGCGTAGACGTGCAATTTCTTCCTCAGCACGACCGCGCTTGATTCGTGGACGGTCGGCCTCCGATGTAAGCAACAGGGCCTTCTGGTTAGGTCGCATGGCAGATGATTCCAGCGAGGAGATGTAACCGCTGTCATCCATGGACGCGAATTTGCGTTTGTGTGAGCGGGATACGGATGAGGTGGCATGATGAGATGGTGGTGGTGGTGTCCCGCTTCGTTGGCTTGAATGTCGAGGCATGGGCGGCGAGGAATGCATCGTGGCCGGTAAAGGAGAATACATGGAGGACTCGATGGGGAGGTCATCATCGCCTGCCTTGTCACCACCGTCTTCGGGGGCAACACCGTCGGAGACGAGGATGGTAGCATCAGACGAAAGCTCAGCAAGCATCGACATGGTGGCCTGAGAAGTGGGAAGGGGGCAAAGTGGTATGGCGGGACGGACCAGGGGTGGAAGTGTCGGCTCCGGGACCATCATAGGGGTCGGTCGGGACGGCTCGAGACGTGTTGACATGACAGGGAGGTTCTCAGCTGTGGGTGCCGTCTTTCGAGTTGGCTTTTCCTTAAGGAACTGAAACTCAGTGCCTGGTTCGATGCCCCAGTAGTTGCCCTTTCCAGGATCGTCCTTGGGTCTCTCGATCTTAATGAAGTTCTTGTGAAGGCTGAGGTTATGACGAATGCTATTCTGCCATCCGGCGTCGTTGGGGTTGTAGAATGAGTAGTTGTCGCTGATCCACTTGTAGATTTGTGCGAGGGTGAGACGTCGCATCGGCGAACGCAGAATTGCCATGCCAATGAGTTGGGCGTAGCTGTGAGGAGGCTTGGCACCGTCGTCTGTGATGGGAGGGAAGGAGTCGTGGGGCGGTAGTGTTTGTTCCTCCAATTTTGTCTTCTTCAACGGTCTCGCCTCCTTGATAGGGGCAGCGTCCATCAACCCTCGCTTTCCGTTGACGTTCGGTTTCTGGTAGTACGACTCGATAGAGAGGTCGATCGTGGCTGGTGCAGGGAAGATCTGGGGTGCATGTTCTCCTTTCCGTAAGCCATGGCGGCATCGAGTGATGGCTTTTGCGGGCCTGTCTTGAACTTGGATAGGTATGGTTTCTTCTGTAGGAGTCGGTAGATCGGCCCTTGCCCGATGGAGGAGCCATGGGAACCGAGTTGAGCCTGTTTCCTTGCCACGATCTTAAGGGGACCGGGGTGACGATGACTTTGACTTGTAGGGCGAGTAGCCGGAGTGGGAGGAGGCGGGAGGGTTGAAGACCACGTTGGTGTTTGAGCTGCTAAGCGGTCGACGCGGAGGCTTGGTGACGGAGGGCATAGGGGCGTGGCTCGTCATCAGGGCGGCCACGGCATCGAAGATGTCGTCCTGGAAGATGTGTAAGGGCTCATTGGAGCCTAGGAAACGCGTTGATTTGGCCATTGTGGCCAGGTGCTGGGTGAGGTCGAGCTCAGTCGCGTGGTCCAGCGGGCTAGAGAGGAAGCGTCTGGCGGATGATTAGCATGGATGACCGGGGAGCGGAAGGGCGGCTGGCAGGATAATGTAGCCGTGAGACGACAGCAGCGGGCGTCATCTGTCAAAGGATTGACTCAGGAGGTGCATGACGGACCAGAGCAGGCTAGAAGAGAAAGTTCGGTAGCTTACCTGGATCAACTCTGTATGTTTTAATGACTGTGGGGCGTGATAGCAGGGCTCTTGGTTGTGGACGAAGGCGGTGGGTGGATGCAATGCGATGTGAGGCGGGATGGGGATTCGGGGGTCAGGCGTAAGCGACGAGATTGAACGGCGCGTCCAAGGGGATGAAAGGGCGAATTCGAGCGATTCGGGAGAGCTGATGAAAGCGACGAAAGGGATAGAGAGAGATAGGGAACAAAAAGGAACAAAGAGAGAGAAGCGTTACGAAGTTGTGGAAAGGAAAGGTCTGGGGAGAAAGGGAGGGGAGGAGAACGAGTGAGAGTGAGAAGCAAGCAGGACGAGTCGAGTCCGAGTCCCAGAGCGTGCACCGAAACGGAGAAGAGCGAAGGGCAGGTGGGAGGACGCGGCAGAATACCTAGCAATTCTGCGGTGCAGATTGACAAGACCAAGACCCAAGACGACCCAAGACCCAGTCCAGTCAAGGATGGCCAACTCAGCGATGCCGACCTTGGACGAGACCTGGTGGATCCCGGACAGAGCAGGGCAGGGATACGAGCGACGCCAGGGATTGGCCGTGGAGAGCTTGGGCTGACACGGCGGACAGGGGTCGGGGCCAGGCCAGAGTTGGGCGAGGGCGTTTAATGCTCGACCTTTGTCCAGCACGGCGCGTTTGCTTCTTGTCAAGGGCGGGGGTGGTTTCGGAATGGATCGAAGTGACGAATGGAAGCGTCGTCGACGCGAAGGAGAGAGCAGCACGGTAGTACTGGATGTGGGTTCCGCTGATCGAGGTGCTGGGTGGGCGTGCTGCGAATTCATGCATCGATCCGCTCGCTGCCTACTGTGCTGTACTGCCGTCGACGTCAAGCGTGAATGTGAACGTGAACGGACGCGCCTGGCCGCGGTGGACGGTCGGGTCTCTTTGCACGCAGTCGAGTTTGGTGGTACGCGATAGATGGACGGGAAGACGAGACGAGACGAAGCGAAGCTGGCCGGCCTCTGAGCAGACCACAATTGGACCAGATCAAAGACGGTGACGACGCGGAGGCAGCCGATTGACACGGTATGAACGAACGATGGATACGCCTCGGTTCCCCGTCCTCTTTTTTTTCTGTCTTTTTTTTTTTCTCTTTCGTCTCCTCCCGTCGTCTCTTTTCACCTTGACTGGAGGTCTTTTACCCTAGTTGTGGAGAGTTTGAGTCCGACCGAGAACACGGGTCGCGCTTTACGTCAAAGGTATGGAACTATAGGTGCTAAAAAGTCCCGAACCAAGGGAACGAACGGCCCGGAAGGGCAATCAAGCGACAATTAAAAAAATTCAAGCAAAATCCCACTCAAAATGTGAAATGGTGAAGCGCCGAGGCTATGCGCTGAAGCTCTATGTGGGCTCCTACTTTCTTCTTTTCCCGCTTTCTGTTCCGATCGAGATTTGTTGGACGGGCGAGCAACGCTTGTTGCAGGTCAGGAATATGATGCATCAACAGCCAGCCACAGCTCGTCAGGCTAAGCCTGCAGAGACGGCCGAAGCGAAGCCAACACCAGGAACAAGTAGAAGAAAGGGTCGCGACTTGCGCCCCCGGTGCACTTTGTGTGTAAGTCAGTAAACGAAGCGGCGCTGATTGGCTCCAAGCAGCCTGCGGGCGAGACACCAAATTGGAAACAACGTGCGGCGCGAACGGGGCAGATGGGATAGGATAGGATGGGATGGATTAGGACTTCTGGACGGATTGGACGGATGGATGGGTGAATGGGTGAATGAAGATGATGAGGCTGTGACGAGACGCGTTGTGCAAGACGCGTTCCTTTGTTTTGGAATCGGCCACCTCTGGACCAATCAGCCCTCGTCTAAGCGCCGTTGCCTGATTGGGGATTCTGCATTGCCACGAAAAGCGCAGAGGCAGCTCGTTGCTTGCTTAGGCTTGGCCCCAAAATTGATCTTCATTTTAAAAAGGTGCATCTCGATCTGCCTTCTTAGCACCTCGCACGCATCGCACGGTATGCTGCTTCAAAGGTTCCGTGACAATGGCTGCTCGCTGCCTCGTCCCATCTTGACAGGAACATTCGAGCGAAGCGTTTTCCATCATGTGCCTGGGTCTGGAGAAGATACAAGGACAGGGGGCCCTGTATTATCAAAAACTCCACTTGCAGTGCAGTTCAAGTGCAGTGGTTTGCACACTTACTCACATGCTGCGCTGCACTCACTACCTTATGCAGCTACTTACTGTACTCTGCTCTACTGACTGTATGGGCATTTATTTGGCACTAAGGTAGCTGGCGTGGGCACGGCAAGGTAGTCAGGTACTTACTTCAAGCCATCTCGAATCGCAAGAAAATTAAATAAAATAAAATAAAATAAAATAAGAAAATCTTCCATCGGAAAATGGCCGATGCCATCTCCATTATGATCTGCCGCTGCTCTTTGATCCATTCCAAAACGACGTTAATTGCATGTCTCGGATCTGATTCTCCTGTTTTATCCCTCCATTTATCCTCTCCAACCCCAGATCTTAGCAAAGAAGCTCTTTATCGGAATGGGCTGGTCTGGCCATGTGCCACCACGTTCCGTCTTCAGCAATTTAAAGTATCTTGGTGGCACAAAGGTACTACAGTAACTACCTTAGTAGGTACGTACTAACGTAAGGTACGTACGCCAGTCGGTGCAGGCACTGCTTCACTTCGCTGGAGAGATATAAGAAAGACGTAATTAATCTACAGCAACCCTAATATCTTTTGAATTCATCTTCATAACTTGCCTCCACGCTACCTCGTATCCGCAACCCTATCCCACGGTTAATGCTGCCTCCGAAGCTCCCTTGCTTCGGCATCGAAAACCCCTGCCATTGTGACATCATGGCCTCTCCCTAACATGTCCTCAATCTCCTCCCTTCATCCAAGCGCCATCTTGCTGTCTCGTGTTCCTGGCTCAATTGTCTTGGGTCCTCAAACTGTCTCCATAGTTCGAGATCGAGAGACATGCGAAAAGAGCACTTAGATGAGAGCAAGGCAGCAGAAAGGGAAAAAAGGGGGAGGGCTTCCCAAGATGGAGACATACCTGCATTGCATATGCGCGTGTCCTGCTTCAAGCTCCCGAGCGCCTCTGCAGCCTCAAGATGCCTTTCATGCGATTACCATCTCTCCCTGCCGTCCCCTCATGATCGAGTTCTGCTCATCCATCGTGACCCGGGTTCCGTATTCCACGGAGCTGCATGATGTTCCAATCTTCCAGAACCTTGTTTTCTGCATTCTCCAGAGATGCCGTTTTATTTCCACATACCAGCAGCTTGTCTAGCTCATCGACTAGTCGAGAGACGGGCTCTGGGCACGGGTGTTGGTTTGGCCCATGCTCCCTAGTCGGCCGCTTTGCCAACGCACAAGAGCTAACGGACGCTTGTGGATTTGGACTTTGGTGCCTGGATCTTGCTGGACGTAGTCTAAACCAGCGCTAATCCCACTTGGTCTTGTCGCGATCCTCGTGCCGACGTCTCCTGGCTCGTGCTGAAGCATCGTGCCATCTAGCCGTAGCGTATGCAGAGCTACAGCACGCTTGGGCGGTTCATCTTATGTCAAGCTTTGGGTTCAGCTTCATGCCTTTAGTCAACCCATGCTAGTGCCATGTTGCTTGACTTCCGCCATGTGGCAGTGTGTTGTCTATCGCTGGCAATTCATGGTCCGCCCGTGGCCCCCGGCCTTCTGGAAACCTGGCTGCCAAAGACATGAAATACCTGATATATCCATCATTTCCACGTCATGATACTATGTAGCACCTCAAAGACTAGTGGGTCAACGACCCCAACCACGAACAATTCACTACTTGCGCTTGGCTATAGTCAACGTCTCCCAGCTGGAACATACATTGTTTACTCATCTTATACACTACATACAACCTGCTAAAAATGACAAAATACCACCATCTGTTAACAATATGATTCAAGTCTTGAGAATGTCAATGTGCAGCAAGGCTTCGAATAACGGTTGCACTGCACATCAGTAGAATTCCCTGGCTTAATCCAATACACGTCCAGCCACTGCCGCTCCGCTGCTGTCCTTGGTTGTTGTCTTCTTCAAGGACTTGCCCAGCTGAATCTCGCTCAGGAATCCTGCTGGTCGGCCTCCTCCTACGGGAAGTGCAGGAGCATCACCCGGAGGAGGAGGGGAGGCGGGGCACCACCCATGGGTGGAGGTGGCGGAGCCGGAGGGCCAGCTGCCGGAGGCGGAGGCGGAGGTGGAGGAGGCGCAGAAGGTGCCCCGGTACCGGGCATTGGTGGTGGCGGTGGAGGAGCTGACGGTGCCGAGCTGGAGTCCGTCGATGGCATTGGCGGCGGTGGTGGAGGTGGCGCAATTGGGCTATCGCTGAAGGCAGGTGGTGCTGGGCTTGAGGGAGTAGATCCCTTTCCAGCCGCGGACAAAGGCCTAGGTGGTGCCATGGTGCCGAAGAGGATCGATGCCAGCTGAGCTGCGTTACCACCACCCGGTCGGTCATCGTCATCAGAATCTTCATCATCGGAGTCCTTATCCGAGCCCCAATCATCCGAATCAGCCCGTCGTCTGGAAACGGGCACCGAGGGATAGGGGCAGGGGCAGGGGCAGGCTTGGCCTCCTGCGTCATGCGGTGGAAAGGGTTCGTAGACACATCTACTGGAGGCGGTGGCGCTGGTGGTGCAGGCGCCGCTGGAGCAGGAGGTGGTGCGGTTGCAGTAGCCGAAGGAGAGGTTGACTCAGAGGGATGAGCCATCATCCTGAAGTAAGGGTTCTTGCTCTCAGACTCGCCGGTTGTCTGGGTAGTCGAGGGTTGAGGTGGTGGTGGTGGTGGGGACACGACGGCAGCAGCTGCAGGTCGCTCAAGTTCCTGGCTGCCAATCTGGCTGCCACCCAAGGTGGGTGTAGATGCTTGAGGGGTGATCTGGCTGGGGCCTTCGTCATCGTCGTCAGAGGAAGACTCCTCATCGTTAAGCGCCTCGAGCTGGCGTTGAAGCTCAAGCTCCCTTTGCTTCGCTGCCTCAATCTCTGCTCGGCGAGCTGCCAGCTTGGACTCCTTTTCCTTGGCTTCCGCCATAGCTGCCTTCTTCCTCTTCTTCTCCTCTTCCTTCCTCAATTTGCCTTGCCTAACTTGTTCTTCGAGGGCTTTGAGGCGAGCCTCGGCTTCCTTCTGTTCATTTGCGAACTCGTCCTCTTCTTCCTTGACCGATTCCCTAGACATTTGTTAGTCAAAGTGTACAAGCAGAGGCAATACTCAAAACTTACTCCATTTGTTGCATCTCGCGCTGCTGCTGGTCACGCTCCTTGGCAAGTCTCTCCTCCTCAGCAGCCTTGGCTGCTTGTTCCTCCTCGGCCTTCTTGGCAGCCTCGCGGTCAGCCTGCTCGTTTCGTCCGCCCTTCCTGGTAGGGGAGGAGGTGGCCTCTTGGCCTCCGGCTGCGAAGGCTCAGCTGCGGGAGGAGGAGGACCGCCCTGCTCCTCAGCAAGGCGAGCCTGGCGCTCAGCATCCCTACGGGCATCTTCTTCCTCGGCCTGGCGTAACTTGGCCATCCGCTCGGCTCGCTCACGTTCCGCCTTTTGAGCCGCTGTCTCTCCTGACTTGGATGGTGCCTTGATGCCCAATGCGGCAAGACGCTCAGCCATTCGTTGCTCAGCTTGCTGCTTGATAAAGGCTGCACGCTCCTCAGGGGTCTTGTAGGCCGAGTAAGATCCACCAGCTGCGGTGGGAGTAGCAGTCCGTGAGGTTGAAGAGGGGCTATCATATCGAGCAGGGGTGCCGTCTCTTTTCTAGTCTCCTCGCGGCGTGTAGCTGGCTGGGTGGTTCGTGTATCCTGTGCACGGATACGAGCAGCTCGGCTCTCGCGCTGAAGATCGAAGATGAAGTCACGGACTTCATCCTCGACGCCAAGAGCATCTTCCCAGCGACGTTTCTCGTGCTCACTTGTGCTATCCTTGCCTCCTTCCTTGAGACTGTCATCAATACCTCGGGAAAAGTCACGCACACTCTCCTCAACATCACGGACCATGCGCTCGTTGCTCTCCTTTTCGTTCTTGACTTTGATGGTTTCCTCTTCCAGTCTCTTTGGGGCATCGAGATCCTCAGTGCCCACATCGACCTTCTTTCCAGTGAGAGCTGCAGTACGCTGCTGCATCATTGCCTTGGCTCGGGCCTTGAGGCGATCAGCTTCAGTAACGGTTCCGCCTGGACCAGTGCCGACTATAGCAGGAGCACTGCTCGGGTGAGCCTTTGCATCCTTAAGGCGGAAGAGCTCAAGTCTGGCATCCATGATTGCCTTCTCTGTTCTTCGCACCTGAGAAGCAAGTTCAGGGACCTTGTCAGTCAGGTTCTGCAGCTGACGTTTCAATGCGCGTCTTTCAGCCTCTGAATCACCACTAGCGAGTGCAGCATCAGGGTGAGCATCAATATCCTCTTGAATGCGTCGGATACGGCGGTACAACTCCTCAGCCTCTCGGCGGTCACGTCGATCCAGGACATCGTCCTCTTCCGCATTCTTCTCGTCCGTGAAGTCCATGGCATCTAGGAGCACTTGCTTCTCCTTGATCTTCTTCCGAAGTTGATCCAGAGTCAAGTCTTCGTTAGAGCCAACAGACGCAGGAGATTCGGGACGTGGTGAGTTGCCAACTCTGCGACGGGCACTGGACTTGTAACCAAATTCTTCATCGTCGTTCCTGAAGACAGTAGCATCCTTACGTCCGCCCGCTGAAACGCCACCCTCGCCCCTAAAAGAGCGGTTCTTCATGTAACTAACTCCAGTCTTCTGTGGGAGCAGGGCCGCACCCGAGTTCTTGCGGAAGTCAGATTCCTGGTGCAACATGGACTTGATAGTACCGATAGACTGGCTAAAGTTACGAGTAGAAGGTGGAACAAGCTCAGGGGCAGAGTGTTGGGAAGGGATAGCCGTTGAGCTTTCGGTAGATCAAGTGCATGGCGACAGCAAATTCATCCAAATCCAAACGACCCTTGTTGCCATGGTCGGCAAGGGTCCAAACTCTTTCGAGGTCTGGCTTCTCTAGACCACTCTGTCCGAAGATCTCAATAGCTTGGTCACCACCAATGTAGCCCTTGTTCAGACCATCCCATGCCTTGAAAAGAGAATCGTATCGCGTCTTCTCCTCCTTTGTAATTGCCCATGGAATGACAGCATTGCCTTGAAGACCCTGTGTAGTGAAGGAGCCGCCCTCACGGCCCTGCTGGGGCATCATTCTGGCTTGCAGGGCATCAATGTTGGGCAGACCACTAGCTGGGGCATTGACCAAACCCCACTGGCCAGGGCGGCCAGTAGGCTGAGCATTCAAGGAGCTACCATGCCGCCGCCAGGGGCAGCATTAGGCGACAGTGACTGACCGAATCCTGTAGGCATAGGAGGCATGGGAGGACGAGGCCCTGATAGCCAGTAGCTTGTGGGTTCTGCATTCCGGGAAGCCAGTCTGCTGCTGTTGAAGACCTTGAGCTTGGCCAGGGAATCCAGTCATCTGCGCCTGCAGCAATTGGGAGTTCGAGGCCTGTGGCTGAGGCTGGTGAATCGTAGGGGGTAGCAGTATTGGCTCTGAAGTCCGGTGCATTCGTAGCGGCTGTCGAGGACGGGCCTTCCTCTACAACACTGAAGCTGATGATATCCACCATGCTCGAAACCTCATTCTTGATGTTTTCGGGAAGCGTAGTGGGCAGAGTCTTGCCGGTCAGTTTCAGGTTGCACAGGTACATGGCGAGGGCAAACTCTGGGAAGTAAAGCTGCCCAGCTCGGGTCGTATCGGCCAGAGTCCTAAGAATTGTAAGCAAAGTTCAAGTCACCGTGAGCCTAGAGAGCATACCATATGTGGGACAGAGAGTCGCCATCGAGCCTAGACCTGAGCAAAAGATCCCTAGCCTTGTCGCCAGACATAGTCGTAGAACCTTCACCAACAGCAGACTTGAACAATGTTTCGAACTTGGCTTGGTCTTGCGCCGTGATGAACGACAGCCTGATGTTGGGAATCTTGTTGGTTTGCTTTGGGGCCTGCGTCCCTGGGGCTTCGCTGTGCCACCAGTCTGGAAAGACGCCGCCATCTCGGTGAACCCAGTCGCCTGAGGCTTCATTGGAACGGGCGGCTGTGATGGCTCGGCCGAGGGACCGGGAGAGGAGAACCCGGTCTGCTGGGGTAGCTGGATCTGAGGTGTCTGCTGCTGCTGTTGTTGCTGCTGCTGGAACTGCTGCTGGAACTGCGCGGGCATGGAGGGCATCGGCGGCGCGCCGGTCTGGAAGCTCTGCTGGGGCTGTGCTTGGCCCGGAAACCCAGTGAACTGCTGCTGGAGTGGTTGAGCTGGCGGTTGCATGGGAGGCTGAGCTTGGCCCGGGAAGCCGGTATACTGCTGCTGGAGCGGCTGCTGCCCGAAGCCGGTGGGCTGCGGCGCAAATGGAGAGGGCTGCTGTCCCAGCTGCTGGCCGGGTTGCTGAGCGGCTCCCATGTTGTTGAAAGGCGCGCCATACTGCTGGCCGGCGGGACGCTGGCTGTTCCCGCCGCCTAGGTAGGCGTTCGAGTTGGAATACATGGCAGCCTTGCGTTGGGTCGAGCTCAAGACGCCGACGAACGAGGGGTCTGAGACGGTCGCAGAGGGGGAGCACAGGAGCTCCGCAGTGGACGCGAGACAAGCGATGTGTGAGTCCGGGGAGATAGAAATATAGAATTGAGTCTGAGCACCGCGATAGGGAGGCCTGCCTGGACAGGAACCTTTCGCTGAAGGGGATGCTCTCCTCTGTCCAACGGGGATTGCGGGAAGACAAGATGACGAAGCTGTGTCTCCTGTCTGGACAAATGAGGTGGCTTGTGTCCGTACTTGGTACCTTGCCTGCTTTGGGTAGTACCTTTGTACCTTGTTGGGTACTAACCTACATACTACAGTACAGCCAACAAGATCCACCATAGATGGGCCTGTGGGCTGTTATACTCTGCTAACTACCTTAGTACTTACCTAGTACGAGACCAAGACAAGGTACCTGCAGGTTTGGCTACGACTCACTGCCTGGGCATGTTTCCCTCAAGGTACCTATGTTACAACCTGGTTGAGAAGAAATGTTGGAAGCATCCACAAACACATTTGCAATGTCAATCCAGTTTACTACGTTTTCCGCTTTCTTCTGACATCGGCTTAACCACTCTCATGGAATCAGCTTAGGTTTACCTTTTTTTCCCCTTCTCTCTCTCTTCTTCTTCCTCTTCATTTCCCAAGAGAATAAATCAATAAACTGATATGATAATAAAGGGTATCAACACCTATGGGTATTCTAACACGATCCAAATTGCGCCTGTTCTGTTTCCCTGAACTCCCAATGCTTCTTAAATCCTCATGTCCGATTCCCTAACCAGAAACAATACGGGGCCCCAATTCGTCCCTCTTGATGCACAGGTATCCCTTCAAGATTCTACAACCCCCATCACACGATTCCGACTCCAAACATGCAGCTGGCTTCATCACCATTCTTCACTGGCCAACCTGCAACTCTCTGTTGGTATCTCGTACGTCGGAAAACACAAACGAGCACTCTTCCACCTCTTCCAACACGGTTTGTGAGTCAAAAGGGCTGCGTAGGCTGAATGTTCTCTCCATTGGGCTGTCTGGCTCAGGAGGTGTAGGCGCCCCTGAACCACTGCTGGCGCCATCTGTCATTGGGCTGAGAGCAACCTCGCTAGATATGGTGGAAAAGGAGCGCGATGGTCTTCTCTCTACCTCACCGTTGCCGAACTGAGAGCTCAGAGTGTTCGGCTTTGGACGGACAGCCAGAGTGTATGCCGGAGGTGTTCTTGAGCCTGGAGATTCCTTGGCCCTCCGGGACTCGTAGTCTTTCAATGCAAGACCTCCAAATGCAGCCGCGAAGATCGCCTCACCATCCCGGTTTGCAATGGCTGATGAAGACGTTCCGTCACTATCCGACTGGTCATTATCGTCATAAATCCTTTGGTTTCTCTCCAAAATTCGCTGCGATGCCGCAACAGCGCCATTCCATTCATCCTTCAGCTGCTGGGTCAATATGTTTTCTGCACCGGGCTGAACTTTATCATGCTTAAGCCGGGAGATCATAGACGACCGCCGCTGCGTCACAGTAGACTGTTTGGCGTTCTCAACTGCCTTTTGCATAGATCGCCAAAGCTCCGTGCTAGAAAGAGCAGAGAACTGGCAAATGCCGGTGTTATCCTCAAGGTGCTTCACCAGATGTCGAAAGTTGGACAAGTTGAATTCATTGCCCTCGCAGTCCAGTGTGCGCAACGTCTTATTGCCGGAGATCGCTTCGGCAAGATCCCCAATGTTGATGTTGAGCATCTGACTGCGAACACGTAGGTGTTCAATCCGTGTATTCGCCCGGACACCTATCAATGCCTTGGAGAATTCCCGGCCAAGTCTCCTCATCGAGCTTCGCATCGTAGCCAGAAATGTCCAAATATCGTACGCAAGTGTTTTCCTGGAAAAATTCGTACACAGCTTTGCAGGCCGTATCGCTAGCGGCGTCAGGAGTGGCTGTTCCAGCAAGGCTCAAGCACTCAATCGTCCGGTTGACCGTCAAGGCTCGTAGAAGTCTAACATAGCTGGTCTCGTAGTTGAACTCAACCATTTGCAGGAAGAGACACCAAGGAGCGTAGCCACAAGCTATAGCAGCGCACAAGTCTTCTATCCCTTCGTCCAGGCGACTCCCATCCAGGTGGATGGTAAGGCGCCTACCCTGACCCATACCTCTGAAAATTCGAGCAATGTGCCGCCCTGTAAGCCCACATCTGTTGAGACGAATGAGTTGCAAGTCTTGCGACTGACTCGACTCCAAGTATTCTGCAAATACCTCGACGGTAGCATCGTTCAACTAAAGCATATGTCAGCCAATGATATAACCATGATTTTGAGCACAGCTTACTATGATTCCGGACATATCTATCTCATGCAATGTCCAGCTGCTCATGGCACTCTGGCTAAGAAGAGACATGTCGCTGTCAATTCGAGTGTTCCCGACAATATGAAGCTTTCGCACTGCACGTAAGTGACTGAGCGTATTCCTGATAACTTCGAACTTGACTGTCCCTTGGTTGTTGGATGTGTCAAGCACTTCTAGCGTAGCATATTGTCCAGAAAGACCTGCCCACAGCTTAGTTAGGCCAGCATCGCCGAGGCCACAGTTCGCCAGGTCAAGCCTCCTAACACAAACACCATCCAGCAGTAAGCTTGCTGTGGTGATTGTTAGTAATGTTGAGTCAAGGAAAAGAGCATGGCCCGAAACGTACCTAAATCATCTACATCATTGGGAGCAAGCAAGTTTCCCTAAAGAGAATGCTCTGGCAAAGACATATCTGGGCCTTCATAAGCATCATCAGTGGCCGGATTAGTTCCGAGCTGAGTTGGAGATGCCTAGCATCATCATCTGCTCGAGAGTGCGCCGGCTTTGTGGTTCGTGGGCCTAATGCATTCGTCAAGTCAATGCTGCGAATCGATTCCGATGCAAACATCAGTGCATGTATCTCCTGTGACAGCACAGGCGCTTCCTGTAGCATTTCGTACACCTCAACAGGAATTCTTGTTCCTATAGCTGGTTAGATTGGGAATTCACAATGTTACTAGCAAACATACCGCTCAGAGATGTGTGGACAATAGAGTCTCCATACTGGTTGAAATCCTTCTTGCCGGCCAGGGGCGAAAGGTCAACGTTCCGTAGCGAAATAGCTTTGAAAAAGCTATTGTATCGAAGGGCACGGAAAACAGCCAATAGTTGTAGGGGCAAGTATGTGCCATTCTTCAATGAGACCAAGCGAAACGTGGGCTGGTTAGGGGCATTCCATTCAATAGTCCATAGGGGTGTTTGGACATGAAAAGCCGTGCAATACGCATGTAAACTCCGTTCAAGACCGCCCAAATCGTTACCGGACGTCAAATGCAAAGGTGGCGGGAGTCCCTTGACGTCAAAAATGGTCTGTTGGAAATGTTGTGGCCACATAGGCTTTAAGATGCGGTCAACCTTGGTTAAGGCTTCGATAATACGTCTGTAGTGTGCACTGGCTAGGTCTAGTCGGGCTTCTCGTTCAAAGGGTGAGCTATTGATGTTAGTACTCAGCACAATTTACATAAAAGCATGATTCCTACTGCACACCAGACTTACCGAAAGTTCATCACAAATCTCTGTTCATACGATGCTACTGAGGCTTTGAACCGGGTCAAAGTGACAGTGCCAAAAGAAATGGCCTTGACACGCAACTCGCCCGCAGCTGTGTTGTAATCCGCTTTCAGTACCTCGACAAAGTAGCACATACATGGACCGATAGCTAGATAGAAGGAAGGGCCGTCCATGAGAGTTTGCGTCTCCTCTGTTGCGCTCGTCTTCTGAACCTGGCCGGTGGGGCGCCGTGCGACTGGAAAGATTAAATTTTGAGAAGGCCCGTCTTCGGGACTCAGCTCTGTGCTAGCGACGATGTGATTTATGCGTGTCTTGATGTTTTCCGGTATGGCGTCGTTAATCGGAGCCTTTCTGAGTCTGGCACGACAGGCGCGCTGTATAGAAGCCATCCAGCTGTCCCTCTCCTTAGGCAGGCCAAAGAAGAACTGAGTCTTGCAGTATGATAGCCGCGGCCATGGGGAGTGCCACCAAATTTCAATACCAAAACGCGGACTTGACCCTTCTTCATTGAAAACGGCGACGATGGATCGGAGAGGAATCTCTAAGCGTGTTTCAGCGCCGGCTGCTGGTTTTGGGCTTGTAGAGTGATGGGCCGCATCTGTTCCAGGCGATGCCTCGGGGTTCATCAGCTGTGGGAAAGCGATCTTAGCAGCCTCCGCGCTGCTGAATTTCATCAGACACTGATCGGCGAGAACTAGATACTCAGGACGGGCTTTCAGAAGCGACACATCTGCTTTTAGATATCCATGCTCGATGATCTCCATAGAAGCGAGCGGCTGATCGATGGGGCTGGCGGGGCGCTCATGAGGAGAGGGAATAACAACAGAATCCTTGGAGACCCGTCGTCGGTGTATTCTCTCAATCATGGAACTTGAATTGGACGGTGTTTTCGATAGCCGTCTGGTGGAGGCAGCCGTCTTGGCGTAGTTGGGCGAGAGAGACTCCAAGGAAGAGTTGCTGAGCGAGCGAAACGCCTTTGACAGAACTCGAGGCTTCTTGACATCTCCCAGCAATGGTTCTTCGGCAGATGAATCAACCTGAATAGGGGAGAGCTCCCGTTTTGGGTGCAGGTATACTCCTGCGTCTCCATCGCTCGACGTTCATGGTGAATATCACTATGTTTCGATTCGGCTAGCGTCTCGTACGACTTGAACCTGTTGCAGACAAAACATCAAGAGCGTGGGCGAATCATGAGTTGCTTGCTGTTTGCGATTTCCCTTATATCATGCTTTTTCGTGACCTGCGCACGCGAGTTTAGACAAGTTACGAGTCGTGGACGACCTCGTAGTGGACGATACACGAGCTTGGCTGTCGACGTAGGTGTCTCAGCCACGACGGGTGTCCCCTGTAAGCTAGGGAAGGTGGGTGCTTTTCTCGTATTCCAGACGCCCCGGCGTACTTGGTTTATGCCCAAAAGAGCGGGCTCGAGGTCGAGGATCTGGATGCTCCTGTTGAAGATGATGCGCGGCTACGGGTCAACGTGTAGCAGAATAGATGCAGTCTGTGGCAAGTTGCCGTGGTCGAGCCAGTGCAGCGCTGGATCAAGGAGCAGGCCGACGCAAGTTGAAATTGAGGCAGCACCTGGCTACTGATAGGAGAACGAAACAAAGAGCTTATGCCACGCGAACGAGTCGGAATAATGAAGCCCAGGGTGGATTAGATCTTGACAATCCTTCGTCGGCGAGGGTACCGGCGCAGGTGTCCGCGGCTGTTCGAGGCTAAAAGGAAGCAATGGCACGAGAGCCGGGCGTCGCGTAATCCGGGTAGACCTGGGACAATCACAGCAATTCCTCTACCTCGTGATTCTTGGTGCCTCGAGGGGGCTCGAAGTGGTAGCTGGCCAGGATGTGGAGGGAGGCTGGTGGCAGAAGGTCCAGGCGGTTGGCGGAACGAGCTCGTTCATGAAGCTGCAATGCAAAGGTAGTGGCTCTCGCCTATAAATCACACAATTGGGGTGTGACAGGAGCAGGGAGAGAAATACACCGAAAATATCAAACCCACAAACTACCCAAGCGAAAAAACGAGAAGAAGAAAGAAGAGAAGCGAAGAGAGGATGCGATCCGGGAGACACGCAAAAGCAGAGGGTGTGGTATGGTATGGTGTGGTGTGTTGGCCGGGATGCTAGCCTTGGTTGCTGAGCGTTTATGGGCAACTTATGACAGGGGAGCTCAGGTACCTTTTCTCCCTCCCCCTCTGACGACTTGATGGCAATCACCAAAACCAAACGTCAGGGAAAATGCGGATGAGAAGGTGCCTAGGCTTTGGGCTGGCTTAGGGACACTGTACATCGAGATCGCTGCTCCTGAGCTGCAAACAGGCTCGTGCTGCATGTACCTACTGTACTTATCTTGCTGTACCAGCGTACGTACCTACCAGGCGTACCTCGCTGCACAAGCTGGACTCGCTCGAAACACCATGGGGCCGAATCGGGTAAGTGAGAGCCAGTGTTGAGTTTCGGTACTCCGCACGCTTTACAAAGGAAGTTTCCGGGGTAAAGGGAGGGATGGGAAACTTTGGATGGTCGATGGGCAGGCTAACTTACAGTACGCATGTGGTATGGAGGATACGGTGGCTTCCAAGACACCGCGGTCACCTCGGCATGCCTGTCTCGCAACCTGAAGCACGGTGATTCAGTTTGCCTCAGTACCAGCACCAGCACCAGCACACAGGACACAGGGCACAGGACCGCAGTATCCAAGTACTGTGCTGTACTGTACTGTACTGTACTGTACTTGCATACATACCTAGGTACCAAGGTAGAGGTAGTCAGTATAGTAGGTTGCATAACACAGCCGTCAACCAAGGGGATGAGCGGCGAGGATGAGACACGCAGACGAGATGAAAGGTACCATAGACGCTGGGAATGACATCAGCCACTCTCACTAGCGCGGGCAGCAAGGTACATCATCTTCCCGTTCCCCACCATGATAAGGCACTGGGAAACAAATTCCCATGATAGGGGAGAAAGAAAAGCAAGTCCCTGGCCATGGTTGGCTGCCTGGTCCCAAGCTCCAGTCGGGCCGGCGAACAAGGGCCGCGCTAAGCTTGAGGAGTGCAGAGTCAATTGATGATTCATGCTTCTCTCTTGTCCTTGGCAGCTGCGCTTGTTCAACATTGCAGCTTTCCAGTGTTGCACGCTGAGTGCGGACCTCCAAACATGTCCGCTTCTAGGCTGTTCTGTTCTGCTTTGCTCTACTCTGTTCTGCTCTGAGGCTTGTCGTTGCGTTAGATAGACACTGCACTCCTGCGCCCTCGATGCCAAGAGACCGAATACCCCTTCCTCTCCCCTTGGCCCCTCTCTCTCCCCGGCTAACTCGCCACGGCAAATGCGGGATGTTGAAACATAATTCAAAATGACAAGCTACTGGCTTTGGCGTCCTTCTTGTACGGTAGCATGCCTCCAGCGCTACCATCTCGTGCCGTTACCGAGTCTAGACCCGTCGCACCAGTTACTGAGCTACCTGCAGGCACACGGCCAAATTGGGGCGGATGCGAAAGCTCAACTGGCCCCATCCTTGCCAGTCCACGTTCAGCCACCATCTTGCAGTAGTGCACAGGAAAGCTGGCCGCGATGTGCTGAGCATGTGGGGTTGGTGGTTTGTCTGCTCGTGTGGAGCAGGGGTCGATAACGAAAGTGCCGGCTCTGGGTTGATAACCTGTGTCTTGTCTTGTAAGCCCAACTACGGCAAGAAAACCAGGTTTTCGACCTCCCACGAAAACGGAGCATGCTATCTCGAAGACTCGGTTCCAGCATCTGATGGCTACTCTGCACCGAGGTCCTAGCCAAGGCACAACAATACCCCTGCCTGGCGTCTTGTCACGAAGGATGCCCAAAACATACTGTTGCTGGGAGGTCTTGCTGCCCCCTTTGGCCGACGAATAGATAGGTTGCTTGCCGACAGACACACGATTGAATACGAGACGGCATGGTCGTGCCGCAGCTGCGGACTACGCAGAATTAGTCCAGCAGATGGGAATCATGGCATATAGTTGCATTTACATTCCAGGTGCCGAGTTATGTGTTAAGAGCCTCGAAGGGAGGGCCTCAGCAAGTCGAACGATGACGAGGAGAAAGCAAGGCCATGGCGGCTGCGACTGTTTGTGATGCCATGAGGTTCTCTGCCCGTGCGTTGTCTGATCCTTGTCCCGTGGACTGCTGTGCTGTAATTGTCCGGCTTAGGCATGGGGCACACGGGCAGTCAGGCCCCCTTGTGGCTGCACCTCTGTTGTACTGACGCTGGTTGGCATGCTGCATCTCCACGCATTGGGTTGCGATACATCTGGGATGAGCTGATACCAAGGACACACGTGCAGGATTAAGAAGCGAAAAGCCCACTAATCGAACACATCGTGATCCCCGGCACAGCCCGATCGCCCGGATGAAGCCTAAGTGAAGGTGATGCTGAGAGGTGCCGGGTAGTTCTAGAACGGTGCTGTATAAGTACGAAAACAGCATCTCCGCATTGGGACGTGAAAGTCGAACGACTGCCGCAGAGCAGACAAGGTCCTGGAGAAGCATGATGCGGGTCCAGCCTCGACGAGTTCATGCGGCATTCATCGGAGCTTTAACAAAAAGTTCTCTGGTCCTGAATTGTGCTTACAGCGTGCGGCAGATTGTATGGCAGCAACTAAGCACTGAACCGGTAGGCCTTGACGAGGCCCCACACTGCCTGTTGCTTCGACACGGCGAGGCGTGGAGGCTGTTAGGAATCAATTGCTCTCCGGACCCGTCTACGGTCAAATTAAACGACGCATGTAGCATGATCATGAGGTGCGGCCAACTCCGGAGGTCTTGTGGTGCAGGGTCTTTGGAATACATGAGCTGCGGGTGTCACTATGGTCAGCTTGGCTAAGTAAACCTCGACTTAGCCGGATGGCCTGTGATGATGGGGAGTATCATTTTAAAGATGGGCCGTGAGTGTGAACACACCACCACGGATGCTCTAAAAAGACCACATGAATTAAAGCAAATGAACAAAAGAAACGAAGCCAATAAGAAACCAAGCCCACAACGCCCAATTTACTGTAAACAGTCTGTATTTGATCATTGCCCACTGGATACCTATTTATTCAATCGACAACTTATTCGACGTCCGTCTCCCCAACACTCGGGGTCGGATATTCGGTAGCTCCGAGACCCGATCGGTACTTGACCAGCACCCAGCCATAACCACCGGCCCACAGCACAGCATAATGGTGAGAGGCCCCGCCAGCCAGCAGGACGCCCCAGGACCCCAATGTCCCAAAAACCGCCGTCACCGCCTTCTGTCCTGCCGAAATTGAGTCCACCATCCCGGGCTAAATTCAACCATTTTGTCCACCCTCCCACCTCCCACCCACCAGGAAGGCCTCAATTCAATACTCCCTCCCACCCCCGAGGAATTCTGGAGGACTGTCTTTGGCCCCCTCAAGGACCTGCATCTCCAACTTCGGACGGCAGCCGTTTTCTCTCTCCCTTGCTTTCGTGGGTCCTCTCCGCGACACGGTGGTCTGAAAAGAAGCCCACCCCACCGTCCAAACTTTTGTATAAGTTGTCCCGCATCTGTGCGCTGCGACGACGCGCCGCACAACGACAAAATGGCTTCCGATCAGAGTGACCCGTTGCTCTCGCGCCACTACATCGACTACATCTACATTCCCGCCGCTCTCCTCGTAGTCGGCACCTTGATCGTCAAGCGGGAATGGACGCCCTACTCCGTTGCCCTCGCCTTGGCTCTGGGTGTCTACAACCACTTCCAGTTCCGTGAGTAAACGCCAGCACCCCACGATCCGAGTCTTCATGTCTAACCTGTGCGCTACAGAGGTCAAGAAGGTTCTGAAGCCGGATGTCTTCCAAGGATTTGAGCTCAAGGAGAAGATCATCATCTCCCACAACGTCGCCATGTAAGTTGCCCTCTTCCTGGACGCCAATTGCAGACCACATCTAACCGTTGCGATTACAACAGCTACCGCATCAAGCTCCCTACCCTCGATCCATCCTTGGCCTCCCCATCGGCAAGCACGTCTCCATTGGTGCTGATATCCCTCAGCCCGATGGCAGTTCCAAGGAAATCGTACGATCCTACACCCCCATCTCCGGCGACCACCAGCCCGGCTATGTCGACCTCCTGATCAAGTCCTACCCTCAGGGTAACATCTCCAAGTACATGGCCTCCCTCACCGTTGGCCAGAAGGTCCGCCTTCGCGGTCCCAAGGGTGCTTTCTCTTACACCCCAACATGGTTCGACACTTTGGTATGATTGCTGGCGGCACTGGTATTACCCCCATGCTTCAGATCATTCGTGCCATTGTCCGCGGCCGACCCGACGGAGACGTCACCAAGGTTGACCTGATCTTCGCCAACGTCACTGCCCAGGATATCCTTCTCAAGGAGGACCTTGACGCCCTCGCCAAGGAGGATGCTGACATTCGCGTGCACTACGTCCTGGACAAGCCTCCTGAGGGCTGGACCGGCGGCGTTGGCTACGTGACTGCTGATATGATCACTGTATGAACTCGCCTCCCCTCTAAAAAATGATAGTAGCTTACAATTTACAGAAATGGTTGCCCAAGCCCGCCGACGATGTCAAGATCCTGCTCTGTGGTCCTCCTCCGATGATTAGCGGCCTCAAGAAGACCACCGAGAGCCTTGGATTTAAGAAGGCTCGCCCTGTCAGCAAGCTCGAGGACCAGGTCTTTGCTTTCTAAATCAAAGCAAAGGCAACCGATCCCGAGTGAGGACTAGCCTCCTACCTTGGAAAGCGAAATCCTCATTTCCTCCTCTGAGACGGCTCGAGTTCTTTCCTACTCTAGAGCCGATGAAAACCGGGCGTGGAACCTCCCGCAGAGGTACGAGACGTCTACCATTGATGGATAGATGGTGAAATGGTCGTAATGTAGGAAAGACTTTAGATGTAAAGGGGTCAATCGCCCCTGCTGAACACAAAACATTAAAAAGAATCAGTGGTTTCGGAGTTATGAGACCCAATACATATGCGTTTGAAATATGCAATTTGCTTTCCTCGCTGCCCAAGTATCTATGTAACCATGAGATATGTATAGTACAAGCCGCTATGAAGTTCTTCTGAGGTCGCCCAACTCATCTCCTACGCAAAGGGAGGCACTCTGCACCCGACCTTCCCGGATCCTTTCTATTCTTACTCTTCATCCTCGTCGATTTCCGCCATGCTTGTGTCAGCAGCACCCTGGCCTCCAGTCTCCTCGTCCTCATCCTCGTCACTTTCCACCAGGCGTCCACGGCGGGCTCGCTTTCGCTGTGGGCGAGGAGCGGCATCGTCATCCTCGCCAACATCGTCTGGCCGCTCATCATCGTCCCGGTTGGCGTCGACGTCCATATCGTCGTCATCAACCTTCTCGTCGACCTCAGACACGGGTGTATCGTCCCTGTCCAGGTTTCTCTCGGCTCGCTCAAGCTCGTCCTCTTCTTCGGCGTCGCTGTCGACTACCAGCTCAGCAGACTTGAACTTGGAAGACTCCTTCTTTGTCAGGCGACGCCTCTTCTTCGTACGAGTTTCTTCTTCCGAGTCATCGTCCTCATCCTCGGTCTTCTTCTTCTTCTTCTTTGGTGTCTTCTTCGGCCTCTCTTCTCCTGCGGGACGTGGTGCAGCTTTGCGCTTGCGCTTCACCTTATCACCAGTCTCACTATCGGTAGTCATCTCTGCCTCCTCGCGTAGGCGCTTCTCTTCAGCTCGCTGTTCCGCAAGCAGTTTGTCACGGGCAGCGATAGCCTCACGCTCCTTTCTGATCTTCTCCTGTCGCTCACGCTCCTGGTCCAAGGCTTTTTGACGTTCTTCCTCACGACGCTTCAGTTCAAGCTCTCTTTGCTCCTTGGCAGCCTGAATCTTTTCCTTGTTCTTTTCCTCCCACTCCTTTTGTTTGGCGATGGCTCTCTCCAACTGCTTGCGAAGAGTGTTTCGTGCCATGGTAGCTCGCCCTCGATCTCTTGCTTGGGGTAAGGGGTCTGAGGATGTGCTGCAATTTCGTCAAGCGACTTAATGGCAGCCTCTAGACCCTCTGCAGCCTTCTCTAAGCTCTCTGCAGTTCGTCGGTTTTCTGGCAGAGTTTGGATGGTTGTGACAAGTTGAATCTGCACGAATGCGACATTGAACTTGTAATGAACCTGGTCTGGTGCCACCTCGAGTGCCTAATATTCATGTTAATAACTGCTTTCGAATAAACATAAGGAATCCTGGCTTGCTTACCTTTTGAGCGTACTCGAGTGCTCTGTTGTATGGCTCGATATCTCGTTCTGTCCTTCCCTGTTCAACCATGTTCGGCCCAGACACGACAGGATAACAGGGTCGTTTGACTTTCCATCTTTGGACAGTGCAATCTCATAGTGCTCGATGGCCTTTGAATATTGCTTCAACTCAGCATATATGTGGCCTAGGTTGACATATAGGTGCGAGTCCTTTAGTGTATCTCTGATTTTGTGGAAGATCGGTAGTGCGGTTTTGTAGTCCTTCTTATCCTCAATCAGGGCGATTGCAATACCTTGCGCAGCGTAGGCGTTCTTCGGATCCAAAGACAGGGCCTTCTCGAAGAACTCGACGGCCTTGCTATACGTGCCACTTCGCTTCTGCTTCTCATGATCCGTTTCTCGGCGCATTTCCCTTGCTTGCATTAGGTAAAGGTTACCCATGCCAACCAGAGCATACCGGTCATGCTTGTCGTAGTTCTGAAGGGTGTGTTTATAATGTCGGAACTCATGATCCTCAGCAATGTTGGCGGGACGCTTTCTGGAGTGAACCTTGCCCAAGTACCACCCATAGAGAGCCCGCACCTCTAAATCGCTGGTGTTTTCTTGATAGAGCTTGGCTACTGCGTCAGGACCCTCCTTGTTAGGGTTCCTTCTCAGCTTAATGTACGCAAGTCTAGTACGAGCATCGGTATAATCCTCGTGACGAGCCAGAAGGCCGTCGTAAACTTCGATGGCTTTGTCCACTAGTCCTCTTGCCTCGTAACTCCTGCCGAGATTGAAGCTGATCGTTGATACTAAGGCGTCCGTATCTATGCCTGTCTCCTTCTCGTCGATCCTCATGCAGGCGCTCAAGGCGGCCTCAAACATATCACTGGCCAGTTCATGCTTCTCAGCTTGATAATGGAAGCAGCCAATGTTGTTGAGAAGCTGCGGTGGAAGAAACTTCCTAATTGCAGTCCTGATCTCAGCCTCGTCGGTCACGTCCGCCGGGTGCTCCGAAACTGGCACTTGATCCAGTTCCAGCTGTTCGACCTGCTGCAGGCACTGTAAAGCCTTTTCAGGGTTCTCAGTTTCGTAGAGCCGAGCGAGGTTAAGGAGAACAGACGCATCTGGCGAGAGGTTCTTCTTTGGGTCCTTCCAAGCATTTCGTACTCCCTCGAGAAGTGCTATGGCTTTCTTCATGTCCGCAGATTTATCTTCCTTGCTGTCGCTATTCTGGCTGGCAAAGATTTCCTCGGCGTACAAAGTACCCAGGAGAATCATAGCTTCATGGTTCTTTGATTGTTGAATAATCTTCTCAAGTCGCAATTTAGCTTCGCCAAGATCATTTCGCATAACAGAGAGCTGTGCTACGCCAAATTTGGCAGGCAGGTATCCCGTTTCTGTGCCTCCACGGGCGTCGTCAGCACGACGATAGTAGTCGTTGGCCCTCTCAATATCTCCGTTATAATGCTCCTTTCTTGCAAGGAGATACCAACCATCACTGGCAATCGCGTTAACATCGGTGTACTGGATCGCTTTATGTGACAACTTGTCAACATTGTCCCAGACCTTTCGAGTAAAGAAGTAACCAGCAAATGTGGCACAGGTCAGAGGGAGCTCCTTGTCCAGCTTGTAGGAGGTCTGCGTGTATCCGGTCATGGCCTTCTTGTACAGCGTCAGAAACTCGTCACTGTTGACGGGCACATGACCGCTAGCATCAAGGTAGTAGAGACCAAGCAGAATATTGGCGACCTTGGAGTTTGGATTGACCTCAAGGCATCTTTCCCAAGCCATTTTGGCATCATCCTTGAATCCCAATTGCCAGAAACAGCAACCAATGCCGATTCGTGGATCAGGGTCTACCAGATCCGGCATCTTTTGTAGCACGTCCTGATAAGTGACCAGGGCATCGGAGTATTTGCGCAGGGAGAAGAAGGCACGAGCCTTGCCCATGAGGGCCAACATGTTTTTCCCTTGCGATACCCTGAGCGCGTCGTCGAACGATTTGATAGCCGTTTTAAGCAGTTCGTTCTTTTCCGTGCTCATACCTCCAGCTGTCTTGGAAGGGGCTTGAAGCGAGGCCCTGAGCAATAAGAGAACTCCGCGGGCGAGGAAGATGGGAGGAAACGAGGGGTTTAGGCGGGCAGCGTCATTCAGAGAGGACGTGGCTAATTGAAGATAGTACTCCTTTGTCTTCGCATCAGAGACCCGGGTTCCTTCCGGAGCGACACGAGGCGCTTCGCGACTTTTCCACAGGTACATCCAGCAAAGACAGCAAACCATGCTGACCTTGTCTCGTGGATTGAGGCTGTTGTTCTGAATTGCGGCGCCACCACGAATAAGCATCTCGATGGCATGGTCGATCTTTCGCTGCTTCGCATAGGCGAGCGCAACGGTCATCCAATATGTCTTGGCGGCGCGTTCGTTCTCGAAAAGGGTACAGAGTTCAGTCGGGTCGTCCACCAACTCCTCTAGGTCAATCTCGACAGCCTCATCTTCTTGATCACCCTGAACGGGAATATCAATAGCGGAGGGATATCTGAGAATCGGGTACTGGTGGCTGGCGCGGCGGCGGCGCCGTTCGTGGCGCCGTTTGTTACTCCATTCCGCGAAGACGCCATCTTCGAACGGAAAAGCTCGCTTCCAGATGAGTGCGACGGATGGGCGATGCGGCAACAGGAGTCGGGAGTAAATGATGAGACGCGTCGCTAAGCAGCTAGAAGTGCGACTCGGGAGCAGCTGGCGTGCAGATCATCAGTCAGTGTTAGTTGTCAATGAACATGATCAACTCAGGTCGATGCGGAGTGTGATGCGTTGGTCGATTGTACGGAGATGCGTGCAGCCGGTGCAGAAACCCGAAACTTCGCGAGGTGCGAATGAATGAGACGCAAAGCTATTCGTGAGCTCAGGGCAGCCGTGCATGGTCCGTGCAAGGCCACGGCCAATCAGGTGCTCAACACTCACCTCTGGAGGCCAGCCTTGTCACGAATTGCTGACTAAGGATGCAACTGAGTCTAAGTCACAATTGAGGATACTACCTACTAGGTAGTAGGTATGTATAGGTAGGTAGTACAGTATTATAGTCCAGTCCATAACATAATATTTCGTATAATTATCGTCTTGACTATTCAGCCCTCCATATAAACCGATTCTTGAAATTGGGCAGCCAAATGAGATGATTCCTATGTGAGGATGCTGTTTTCTTGTTCTTGAAGAGACGCCAGTACTGTTCTTCAACCTATGTCTAAATCAATGCCGTCGTGTCTTTGCCGTCTAGCGATAACCAAACCCGATACGGTTTTATCGGCCAGAGACAGAGATTGCTTGCGGTCATATTACAGATTGGCCGTGTAACCTGTAGCCCATGCGGATGTGATGAGTCTTGAGTCGTATATCAAGAGCACCAACTGGGAGGCTGTCAACTCGTAGTGGTACAAGTGCTAACAGTTGTGGATTGTGACTTAGTAGTGAATCACGATCAAGTATCCTTCTTCCATGTGCTATTTTTTTCTTTCATCAACTTACGAAGCACTATTGTTTATATCGTCATGCGCTTCTTTTACTTCTTTCATCGTCGCTTCGTTTTGCAAACAGGCATGCGCCATACAAACTGAATCCACCCCCTCCAAGCTCTGAACTACCTTGAACCTTGCAAATTCCAGAGAGAGTATGGCTGTTCTAACAAGAAAAAGTAGTGGAAGTTGCTTGGGATGGCATTGCTTGAACACAGCTCAACATTTCGGTATCATCTTCAGCAGTGTTGTGGTTTCTATCATAATCCTGCTGATTTACATGTATTGCCTGGGAAGGGCAATTGTGTCTCGCCGTGGCCGTGAAAGTGCAGGCATCCTTGACGGAAGATCTGTGATACATCATCAGAGACACCCGACTTCAAATATAACTATTGGGCATTTACCTATCGCCCAACAATGGCTTGGATTAAGCACACGAGTTGTTCACCAACCAGTCATCTATCATCTCACTACCAATCGAGGCCCCTTCATCCAAGCATACCCAGTGACAGGCCCATATTTTCAGAGGACAGAACGAATACGAAATCAGGAAGCTTTTCGGTGCGTTCTTGATGCCGTACATGGGAGACGTCATCGATGTGCCGATGCACAGGTTGAGGAACATCTACGATCTTCTCACGATAGCTCACCGCCACCAAACCACTTGCGATCACGTCAACCAACATGGCGTCAGCATTTAGGTCAGTGGTTACGACTTCCAGTAGGTAGAGCGTCGACGATTGCAAGTACATCGACAACGCCGGAACCTTTCGAAAATCGCGATAGTCAATATGGCCATGAACATAATAGAAAACAAACAGTGCCCGTGGAAATGGGTGCTCAAAGCAGGCGAACTCCAAATGATGGCATATCGCTTTCACAAGATGGGGAGCTGCAAATGACAAGTATGATCGGACAGGGGTCTCCGCATGATAGATGTGAAGAGCTCTTCAAAACCGACGAAACGGGGTCCGTCAGAACCAATGTGGCGACGGTCCATAGTGATGACTTCCAGACGACTTCAAGCACCAAGCAGGAGGATGCAGAAATCAAATCTGCGATATCTCAGTTCCTAGACTTGACAGAACCAGCTTATCTAGCCGGCAACGACTGTAACACTCGAAGAGACGGGCTTTCGTCTAAAGGTGTATCTCTGCCCTCGACATCGTCAATTGAGACGGAGCTCAAATCAGCGACGAGGGCTGATAGTGAAGGCTTTAAAGTTGGGACAGCCACAAAAGTGATTTGAGAGGAGCTGGGCACGTATGCGCAAATCGAAAGAACCATGCCGACGGCTTACCAACAGATGAGGCACTTGAATGCATGTATGTACAGAGAAACGCGCATTGGGAACAGTGGGGGCCTCGTGACAACCTGACCAGCAAGCATCAGGGTCCAAGCATAGCCGATCCAGGGTACCTTGGCTTGACTGAAGTGTTGGATGGCGACGGAAGCTGCGGATAGGGAACAATTGCTCTCATGAGTCGTGACATGTCATTGGAGCGACGATGTGCCACTGTTGATTGTTAAGTAGTAGATTGGAGGAGTTGAAGTGGTGAGATTGGACCGAGGCAACTTGGTCTCCTCGGAGAGGTACCCTTAGAAGCATAACAGAGACTTCTCTTCCTGGTCAACGTAACACAGGCTGCTCTTACAGTGGAACGAGTTGCTGGCAAACCAAGGATGAAAAGCAGGGAGTTGTAAGTGTGAAGGCAAAGATCCGGATATGGACGACGGGGTACTTGGCCCGTGCACGAAGCCGTCGTCATCCAGAGGTACCTCACAAACGCCTACCTTGCCCTGCTAAGGTACGGGTACCTTGCCTTTAGCGGGTAGCTTAGCGCACCTCGCCTGGGCACTACGTAACCCAGTGTCATGTAACTGACCAAGCTGTGCAGCGCTGCAGCGACAGACAGCAGCCTGGGCTGGGGTGGTGGGTGCGCTGCGTTGAGCGAGTGGGTAGGCGACGCTGAATCTGGTCCAACTACTTCCGGAGCTGGAGCAAGGCGGGCCACTTCTGACAGACTACCTACCTTACCTACCTACCTACTTGCCTACCCTCAGTCTAAGCCTCCCCAGCCATCCTTGGAAGACATCGCATCCGTCGACTTTCTTCTCACCTCTGCGCATTCTCACCAGCGCTCACGGCGGAGAATGGCAAGAGCGCTCTCGACGACCCCCGTTCCTTGATCACCGACCGCTCCGCTACCTCTGAACTGTCTCTCCGCCACAACGCCCCTCCCCACCAGAGAGTTACCTCATCCTCGCCTTGCTGCTACCTCGCTGCCGCCAAGAGCGTCTTCTGGGTTCAGCCTACCTCGTGTTCCGACACAGCTCTATTGTCCTCGGCCTCGATATAGAGTACCTGTTCAGAGCGCGGTTCCATTGCCATTATCTGCGCATTTGTCGCTGACCTGTGCCTGACGCCGTCATCATGTGGAACGACGAGGATAACAACCCTTACGGAACGAGCTTTGACCGGCGCGACTCGCAGACCTCATCCTCTGCAAATCCCGTCTCGCCCACTGCGCGTGAGTATAAACCTTTGGTGCTGTAATGCCAATTCACCTACAAACGGGGAGCTGCAAACCCAGCGTCTCTGGGCCACGGCAAGTTGAGCCTATGCTGATTCACAACTGCTTAGTTCGGCCTCACACACCGACCTCCGGTAGCGAGGACGACTCCCGCACCAAAACCTTGGGCAAGCCTCAAACATCGATGATGGCAATGGTGCTCCTCCGGTGGCAGAGACTCCTGTTCCCCGGCGGAAGGCCGGTGGATACGACAGCCGTATAGAGCAGATTCTTTATGAGAACCCCGACATGCCCATCATTATAACCGATGCCGGCAAGAGCGTGGAAAGTGGCGGCCGATACATCGTCTATACCATCCGCACGGGAGTAAGGCACCCATCGTTCCGTGCCATAGTCTAAACCTCATACTAAACGCCTGCTTAGGACCTGGAGGTTCGACGTCGCTACTCGAATTTGCATCTCTTAGGGATGCGTTGACCCGGCTCCATCCTACTCTTATTATTCCCCTATACCCGAAAAGCACACCATGGCTGATTACGCCGCGAACCCGACCAATGCAAAGCAAGACCAACAGATTATTGACCTTCGAAAGCGAATGCTAGCAGTCTTCCTCAACAGATGCCGACGTATGGAGGCCGTCCGGACCGACGGAGTGTGGTGGCGGTTTCTCGACCCTAATGCAAGCTGGGTATGCGACGACTTTCTGGTGCTATTATTGTGTGTCGGCTAATCATGACGACAGAGCGAAGTGCTTCACTCTCATCCTATTGCCTCGATTCCGAAATCTGTGCTGCAAGCCCCTCCTTCAGACACCGCAAATCCGACACCCGCCCATGCCTATCTCCCCATTCCCGCAGCTTCCGCGAAGCTGAAGACGGTGGCAGGGACGAACCATGATCTTAGTGCCTCATCCATTCAGACAGGCACACACGTCATCGGGCGGTTCCTCCAGAATCGAGCAACCTCAGTGAGCAGGAATTGGACCAGTATTTTATCGCGTACGAGTCATCGATCAAAGAGCTCGAGCAATTGCTTATGGGGCCCATGGAGAAAGTCAATAAGCGGACATTGAGCCATCTCTCGTCGTTGGCTGTTGACCTCTGTGAGCTTGGCTCTCGTTTCAACGCATATGCTCTGTCGGAACAGGCGCCATCACTGGGGCCGGCTATCGAAAGGGTTGGACAGGCGGCTGATTTGTCCTATATTGCTACAGAGGAACTGGCAGGCTCGCTTGGCGCAAGCTTCGCGGAACCCATGAGGGAGAATGCGCAATTCGCAGGAGTTGTTAGAAGCGTTCTACGATACCGGGTTCTCAAACGTGTACAGCAAGATCAGACGACGGAGGAGCTCAACAAGAAGCGGGCACTTCTGGACCAGCTTGAACGTAGCGAAGCCGAGGCCAGACGCATCGAGCAATACCTATCGAGCAGTCAACAGATTGCGTCTCCTCCGAAGCGATCCACCAGCCTTAGGGAACCTCCTTCGCACCACCGTCGTGATCAAGGCCAGGAAGACACTGAATCTATCGATTCCGATTTCCCTCCCACCCACGGCGACTTTCCTTCCCCCAGCCTTCGGCAAGCCAAGGCCTCCCAGAGAGGAGTGCCAGTATGTCACACAAGAAGGTCCCGAGCGGTAATTCAATAACAAACAAGATCTTTGGTCCCATCCGGCATGCGGTTCAGGGTGTCGTAGACGTGGACCCAGAGCGAACCAGAAGAGACACCATCGGAAAAACCAGGAGTCGATAGGACAGCTCGAGCAGGCACAGGTTGTCTCGGAGAGGGACGTAAAGGACGCCAGTGCAAGTGTTCTGGGGATTTGAAGAGGTTTCAAAAGGATAAAGAGGATGATCTGCGTCGTTACATGGTAAGGAACCCGCTCTATCAGTCCACCTCCACCGATATTCTCCGAACTAATGGCGTACAGCTTGCATATGCAAAAAGCCAAATCGAGTGGGCCAAGAAGAGTAAGCAGCAGTGGGAAGAGGCGAGAGCAGAGGTGGAAAAGATAGATGAGACATAACTATAGCTCATCGATCACTTCTGCGCAATGAGATTCGTCCCAGGTTGACAGGAAGGCCTGGCCGGAGCATGGGAGGCGCCCTGCCAGGACGGATTGGTAAGGACAATGCCGCTCATAGAATAATATTCCTCACAATAATGCAACTATCCGTAGCGTTCTGAGCTCTTAATCTAGGTTTTTCGCGATTGTGCAGTCTGCCATTTGTTGTAAGCCAGTGAGTGAGTGACCTGATGGTAGGTTCTCAGGCGCCTTAGCAGATATACCCTGAAAGGCAGGTTGTTAGCGCGGGACGTAAAGTAGTTTCGTTATCATGTGATTTAGCCTCAAGAATCGCAAGGGTGTCTTGGTCTTATCGATAGTACCTGGATAAGCAAGGTAAGGCAAGGTATTAAGTAGGTGCGCATCGCCTATGAACACGCGCCGTCAACCTTCAAACCGTTCTTTGGGTACAACCTCCTCGATGTCGCTCGGCGTCGCGAGGTTTGTCGGAACGCGCGCGCTTGAATAACCATCATATTTCTCTCATATCAAGTGGTTTATCTGTAACCCATAGTTCATCAAACCCGTCTTGGGGTAGCCGAAGAGGCGTGCCACTGCTCACGACCGCAACCACGACCGCAACCGCAATCATGGGGAACCCACCAGACGGACCGATCGTCTCCATCTCCGAGCCAGGTGCGAAAGCCGAAGGTCAACTACTCTACGGCATGCGCAGGAAGTGGCCGAGTTGCTGGGCAGGCATCAAATGGGATTCCCTGGCGCACAGCCTGTGAGCTTCGCGAGACAACATCTTGACGAGCTTACCAAACAAGAGTATGTATTGTGATCTCGCCTCTCAAGCACCCCTATTCTAATATTTGTGTCATAGCTACTATGTCTGCGAAAAGTCGGATGGCATCCGCTACCTTTTATACGCGACATCAGACGAGCATAACGTAGAGACCCATTACTTGATTGACCGCAAGAACGACTACTGGTTTATTACGAACAAGAATTTGCATTTCCCGCTGGAGAACGACCGAGAATCCCACCACACAGCGACAGTGATCGATGGAGAGCTTGTTTGGGATAGCCTACCCAATGGAAAGAAGGAGCCTAGGTTTCTCGTCTTCGATTGCCTGGTCATGGACGGCAATCAACTAATGGATCGAACTCTGGATAAGCGGCTTGCATACTTCAAGGAACGCTTTTATGTTCCGTACAAGAAACTGATGAAGGATTTCCCTCGGAGCTGCAGTATCAGCCGTTCCACGTCGAAATGAAGAACTTTGAGCTGGGCTACGGAATCGATATGATGTTCAGGCAAGTTCTTCCAGGTCTACACCACGGCAACGATGGCCTCATCTTCACTTGTCGCAACACGCCTTACAAGCACGGCACAGACCCTCACATTCTTAAGTGGAAGCCTCCCGAGGAGAACACCATCGATCTGCGCCTGAAACTCACTTTTCCGACCGTGGAGCCCGATGAAGTAGAACGAATGGAAGGCATCACCGAGCCTTTCGTTGATTACGACAGTGTTCCCATGGCTGAATTGCTGGTCTATAAGGGTGACAGCGGGCCTAATAAGTACGAGCACTTTCAAGACGCATACATTACGGAGGAGGAATGGGAGATTCTCAAAGGGTTAGACGACCCCTTGAACGACCGAATTGTCGAATGCAACTTGGATGATCAAGGCAGATGGCGCATTGTTCGCTTCAGAGACGACAAGAGCGAGGCGAACCACAAGAGCACTGTTCAGAGCGTCATGGAGAGTATTAACGATCGCGTTTCTGACAAAGATCTTTCCAAGGCTGCCGAGCTGATCAGGAAGAACTGGAAGGCTCGACAAGCACGAGCCGATCAGGAAAGGCGTGGGAAATAAGGGCGTCTTTCGAACGAGCAGCAGCTCATCTCATCATGAAAAATAGCTTGTGTCTGCCCCGACTAGGAGGCTTCAGGGCCACAGAGCGAAAAACAATATCTTACTGTAGAATAACCTGCGCTTCAATGCCGAATGGAAAAGCGAGTGTTGGATTAAAGAGGCGTTTCAAGGTCTGTCGTTTTGACATTAGGCTGATGGTTTTGGAATTGACGGGATGTGGAGGATGGGCTCCCGCAACGACTGCGAATAAAGAGCGTATTTTCTCTTAGTCAAAGTTGACTCCGAATTGGAAGATGACGATGTGGTACTCCTGGCTATTCACGACTTTTCTTCATTTAACAAAGCAATTGAATTACTCAATATGACTGGATCCTAATCACACGTCTCTGAATTATCTAGGAACCATCCAACTTGCCCTTAAGAACTCAAGGATCACCCAACTATTCTGCAAAGCCTTGTTAATGGAGACATGCCCAGAATCCCAAGAAGCCTCCTTGATAGACAGCTGTTTATGAGTATCGTGTGTCACATTGCGACGCCATCTAGAGCAAGAAGAGGATGACTGCAATCAACATAACGGTGCACCCAAGATTGCTGGTGCCGCCAGAACCTCCCAAGCCACGAGGTCCAGGCTTCTTGCTGCCCTCAGAAATCACGACAGCAGATGTCGTGGGCGGAACAGCATGGCTGATTGTCCCAGAGGCGTGGGTGCTCGCCGTGCCATTGACGGATGGGTATGGTGCCGAAGGAAGGAGCACCGTAGTGGTCACAAGCACGGATGAAGACTCCGTCTTGGTCACGACTTCGGTCATTATAATGCTGGAAGAAGTCTGAGTGTTCCCTTGTCCTTCAGCCTTGGAAGAAGCCACCCAATCTTCGGAGCTCTGAAATGTTGAGGACTGCTCAGGACCACTGGCTGTGATGACAACAGTCCAGAGTGATGAGTACACGGTAGTGATTGTCCTGTGAGTAGTGGCCATTCCGGTAGCAGTGGAGAAGGAACTACTGATGGGCCCCCAAAGGTCAGAAATGACAACGACAGTGGTCATGGTCACAGTTGTGTGTGGAGTTCCGAGGAAGCTGGTGTCGACATTTGTGACTGTGGAGGGGTTTCCTGTAACAGTGACATCTGGATAACCACTGGTCAATGACATGTCTGTTTGTACCTGCGTGAGTGTTGATGGGTTGCCTGAGATGGTCGCGTCTGGCAGCCCAGAGGTCAAAGAGATGTCGGTTTGTACGTCAGTGAGTGTGGAAGGAAGCCCCGAAATGGTCGCATCTGGTAGCCCGCTGGTGTAGGAAACATCGGTTTGAAGCTCAGTGAGAGTCGATGGGTTGCCAGAGACAGTGACATCAGGCAGGCCTTTGGTGAAGGAGAGATCGGTGTTCACGTCAGTGACAGTTGTAGGATTGCCAGTAACTGTTGCATCACCGAGTGTTGACGGCACAACAGTAACAACGACTGATACTGTTTCTGTAGCGGCCACACAAGTACATTCACCCTCTTCAAAGCCTGTGCTTGACAGCAGAGTGTGTGTCTGAGTCCAGGACGAAGGCTCGGGGGTGGTGTAAAAGCTATAGATGACCGAGATGGCAGTGTGCGTGCTATTACCACTGGTTAGATTGGCAACCCAGGTTGAACAGCATCTCCCGACTTACGAAATGGCAACACTGAGACCACCAGCTGAAGCAAGGCTCGATTGGGCCATTGTCGTGAGGAGCTCGGGACTGAGAGAGTCGCTGAAGCACTGCCAAAGGTGAGGACACTAGTACTCTCGGAGGTTGCAGCAGCGGTGACGGCGGCAGCGCTAGAGTCAAAGATTGTATCGTTACAGTCGCCACGACGCTCCAGATGATGAGCTTCTCCAAGAATGGTCTGCTGTGCGTGCAAAAGCTGCGTGCCAGAAAACAGCGGGCGGGTTGAGCCTCCTGATGAAGCTCTGGTCAGGTTACACTACGGGAAGAATCTGGAACCAGATCAGAACGTACCACAGTGGGTGATGATGAAGCCGAAGACAAACAAAATAAGGAGCGAACAGAATGTAACTGGATGACGGATGACGGATCTCTTCCCAGGCGTCGTGTTTTCGGTGGTTGAGGGGGAACGTGGTTGTCACCAGCGGCCTCGGG
Source organism: Albifimbria verrucaria (assembly GCA_020081605.1). NCBI lineage: Eukaryota > Fungi > Ascomycota > Sordariomycetes > Hypocreales > Stachybotryaceae > Albifimbria > Albifimbria verrucaria. The sequence goes on from JAHREC010000049.1 coordinate 2,296,455, forward strand.
ATCTTTCATTGATGGCACTGTGTTGAGCAGGTTAGGAGGTGACGAAGAGATTTTAAATGACCATAACACTGACTTTTGAAGATGTATTCTCAAGAGATGTGAAAAGAATCAAAATTGGAGGACGCCTGTTGTGATACTCGGATGTTAGCATCACACAACTCCACACGTGGTTTGCACCTTGCACCAAAGTAACACGATGATATGACAACAACGGAAAGATGGTGAGAATGTACACTTACCGCAGATGCTGGCGTAGGACAGTCTTTGAAAAGTCAATGAATGGATTCGAGAAGCGTAGCCTGGGTCGACTTAGAGATGCGACGTCGAGATTGCTTGGGTGAAGAACGAGCGTGAGGGTGAGAAGGGTTGAAGGAGCCAGAAACGCGTAGGAAGCAGGAAAACTTCTGGTGTGTTTTTCTCGAACGGAGGAGAGGGACTGAGGCAGCGTGAATCAGTCTAATATATGCACAGCGGAAACGAGCAGGTCACTGGGCCGTTGAACAGCTGGCAAAGGCTGCCATTCTCTCGACCACTTTGGCCTACCATGTTACTATTGAAGCTTTTTCGAGGCCAGCTGCTGACCAGGTGATAGCAGAACCTGTTCACACGGGTGAAAGAGGAGCCTGCCTGTCGGCTGTGGTAGATAGTGGCTGTTAATTGTGCTGAAGCGAGTACTTTGAAGATCATTGAACGTGTACAACAAGTAAGGTCAAAGGCGCCCGATAACAAACGTATACAATCGAAATTGGCAGATTCCTGTGGGAGAATTGAGGCTCGAAACAACCATTATCAGGAAAACACCACTGCTCTGAAGGAGTGCAACTCCCATACACCGTGCGGATGCTTGGATATAACTTTTGATATGAGATTGTGCAACGCATGTGGGCAGACAAGTATTTGATAACACAAGCACCATTAAGATTTATAGAGTAGCAATTACGAGAAACCATGGGTTAGATCGCGTGGATGGCAGTATTGAGATGATGATAGCCATAGCAGCAACGGCAAGGCTTTGCGACTGCACAACTTACACGGCGAATACGAGTGCCCGACAATAAGTCTTATAGACTGTGGTCGAAAACGGCAATGGTCTAAAATTGGGGTCTTGAGCTAATCACGTAAATAGCTTGAGGATACGGACGCGTTATGAGCCACTTAATAACTTCACTTGGTGTTGTATTGCTGCCATTCTCACCTCATTCATTTTGCTGCCAAGAACTCAGATGGAGTGCTATTCCGGATGGGAATGTACCTATTTAGTCCACGCAGGCAACCTATTCCCTATTCTGATAGCTGTACCATCGAAGAAACGTCATACAGCACCGGTCCCACCTTGGTAGGTACTTGGCTGGCTCGTATAAGACAACTGACAAAAATAGGGTCGCGAGGTACCTTAGCTGAAATAAAATAAAATAAAATAAAAAGAAATTATTTGTACCGAAACTGCAACACCAAGATATCCTCATTCTCAGGACCAAGGCAAAAAGAAAAGACAGAATAGACAGCAAATAAAAGGCTGGGGATAAAAAGAAAGAAGAAAAAAATGGGGTGGGTGAGAAAGAGCATATAACCATCAGCAGACCACTACCTGGCTTAGAGCGAACGTTCACTCGTGTCTACCACATATCCGTCCCGAGACGCGATATACTTTGCGACTACGGTTCGTTAGGCTGTTTGGCGCCCATCTGCTCGACACATGCGCTGTGCAGTGGGCGGGGTATCTCCTTGTACTCCACCGCCAAAGCGCCCATTAGAGAGGTACCTAGCTAGCGACCTTTCCGTTCTAACACGACGCGCGAGGGACCCAGAACAGCGCGTCGCGCTAACAGCACTGCTGCGAAGGTACTTTACCTTGACTGCAACTTGGAGCTCGTCCCTCTACGCTGACAGTCGTCGTCAAACCACCTCCACCACAACCACGTCCAACCTTGCGCATCGCTGGGCGGATCAATTCTTCAAGGCGCTCACCTAGCCATTGATCGAGCTCCCTTCGTAGAGCGCGTCCCTCTCCACTCTGCCATTCGCGCGAGCCCGCTGCTGCCAATCGACGACCGAACACACAGCTACACCCCTACGCGAGCTATTCTAACCCTGCGCCGTCCCTGGCTGTCGACAACCGCGCACCATGGCGCGTCGTCGTACCCGTGCGAAACAGCCGCCCGCTGAGGAGGAGGAACCCGTGCAGGAGGAGACCCACGAGCCTGAGCCCGAATCCGAGGCCGACGAAGCCCAGGACAACGCCACCGAGGAAGAGCCCGAGGCAGCACGCGAGGATGCCGACGAGGACCAAGAACTGCGTACTCTGCAATTTGACGAAGAGCTATCGTGGCGGGTAGGAAGTCGATCCCCAGCGGCACCCTGCTGACGAGGCTCGAGAAGCTGTCCCGGGAGCTTGCCGATTTCGATCAAGGTGATGTCGACCTCGAGTCTCTCAAAGATGTCGCCTCGAAACTTGCGCATCGCAATCTGCTGCAACACAAGGACCGCGGTGTTCGCGCCTACACGGCATGCTGCCTTGTAGACATCCTTCGCCTGTTTGTTCCCGAGGCTCCCTTCACGGATGATCAGCTCAAGGTAAGCGCATCCTGTCCTCTAAATTCGTGGCAAGTCTTGATCTGACTGGATCCCCAAGATGATATTTTCCTTGTTTGTCAAGGACATTCTCCCGGCTCTGCACGATCCCACGAACCCCTATGACAGCCAGCACAAATACGTCCTCATGTCATTGACAGACGTCAAGAGTATCCTCCTGCTTACCGAAATCAACGGTGCCGATGACCTTCTGTTACGGCTGTTCAACTCCGCCTTCGATGGCGTCTCCAGCTCATCAAAGGCCAGCACGGAAGAGCAAGTAGCCAAAGATGTTGAAATCCATCTAACGGATATGCTTCTGCAACTAATTGATGAGTCGCCGGGCAGTGTTCCAGCGGCAGTGATTGACGCCATCATCAGTCAGTTTTTGCGTGCGGCACCCCGGGTGGTGCTCGCAGCAAGGAACAGAATGGCAACCAAACAACTCTTCTCCCAAAAACCGAGCCACCAGCGTATGTCATGGCCAAGAACATATGCAATGGCTGCGCCGACAAAATGGCGCGTTATGTTACACAGTATTTCAGCGATGTCATCCTCGACGCTTCTCAGTTTGCTACCAAATCCAATGGATTCCGCCGAGGGAAGATGAAGACGATGAGGATACTAACGCAGGCCCATCAGAGGCTGACTTGAAGAGCCTTCGTCAGGCTCATCTCCTGATTCAGGAGCTCTGGCGAGCTGCGCCGACCGTGTTGCAAAATGTGATTCCGCAAATCGACGCGGAGCTTTCAGCAGATAACATTCATCTTCGACAGATCGCCACAGAAACCCTTGGTGACATGATTTCAGGCATTGGAGCAGCTGGTCCGCCACCACCACCTGTGCTTGACCCAGCCGCATACCCCCAATGCGCTTGCTCGATGAGCCGCCAGCCACACCCGTCGAGGGCAATGTCCTGACGAAGCCATACTCTCCTCAGTCATTTGCCCAGACTCACCACGGAGCGTATCGTAATTTCGTTAGCAGAAAGAATGACATAGCACCAACAATACGTGCTGCGTGGGTAACTGCCTCCGGTTACATCCTCTCAACGTCTGCGGGCGGCATAGGCCTGAGCAGGGAGGATGAGATGGAGCTGGTCAATGGCCTCGGAGAGAAGTTGAGCGACAGCGATGAAAAGGTTCGACTGGCCGCAGTCAAGGCTATCGAGCTCTTTGATTTCCGAGATATCGTCCTCAAGCTGGGCTTGGCGGGAGGATTTCAAAGGAAGGCTCCATCTTCGCTATTTTGGGAGATCGATGCCGTGACAGAAGGCCTGCAGTGCGCGTTGAGGCTATGGTTCTCCTCGGAAAGCTTTGGGCCGTTGGTTCCGGCGACATAGCTGATGGACAGCAGGCTGTTACATCTTGTCTCAGCGGCGCCCCTCGCAGATTATCAAGGCATTTTATGCCAATGACCCTGATCTTAACGTACTTCTTGACCGGGTTATGTTTGAATGTCTGATACCGCTCAAGTACCCCAATATCAAGGGAAGAGTGCCAAGGGCGCAGCTGGGTCATCCCAAGGCAACAAGGGCTCTCTTGGACAGGCTGACCAGGATAGAATCCGCGCTGAAAGGATCCTTTTGATGCTCAAGTACCTTGATGCTCCTGCGCAGAAGGCCTTCTTTGCCATGCAGGCCAGACAGCCTCAGTTCGCTAAGGGACTTCGTATCTTCCTCCAGCAATGCGAAGCGTACAATGGCGGCATCATTGAAGCAAACGAGGACAAGGTGAAGGCGGGCCTGGCCAAGACCATGCAGTGGTTCGGTGCTTTCTTCCCCGACCATGTCAAGGTTCGCACTGATCTCCAGAAGTTTGCTAAGCTGAACGACCGTCGAAGCTATCAACTCGTCAAGTACGCCATTGAGTCTGAAAGCGACTTCAAAACAGTACGCCGGGCAATTAATGAGTTGATTTCAAAGATACAAGGCAGTGCGGCTTCTAGCTCGCTTGACACTCTCATTCCTCTCTTGTATCGATCAAGTAGTCTCATGTACAACCGAAGTCATCTCGCAACCATCATGGACTACTCCAAGAATGACAAGGATGGTTACGCTTCTGTCGCCCATCAAATTCTCAACGATATTTCTCAGCGTAATCCCGATCTCTTCAAGGCTCATTCGGAGCAGTTGCAGAAAGACATCATTGAGCAAACACCAACAGAGAACAAGCCCAATGACCCGGCAGTGGTAGATATGCTTAAAGCATATTCTTCGTATGCCAAGAAGTATCCCGATGATATCAACTGTGACAGAAAGTTCACTCAGACCTTGGTGGATTATGCTCTGTACGGTACACCTGCCAAAACAGCAAAGTACGCAGTCAATATTCTGTTAGCGAAGAATGATGACAAAAGCAAGGTTACGGCCACCAATTTGCTACAGAAGACGATGAAAAACTGCACCCTGATTCACCCCGGCTGCTCAACAAGTTGACTACCATCAGCCAGCTTGAGCGGTTGGCTCCCACTGTGGTTGCAGACTCGGATGATGCTATTCTTGACCTCACCGTCAAGAAAATTCTACGTGAGGTTCGAACCGATGCAAAAAGCTCTGATCCTACATGGGTCAATGATACGGAAATGGACGATGAGCTACAAGCTAAAGCTTTGTCGATGAAGGTCCTCGTCAACAAAGCACTTGCCAGCGAGGATGAGGCTGATGCAGAGGAGCAGGTCAAGCCCGTGCTAAAGCTGCTTAAAACCTTCGTGGTCATGGAGGGCGAGTTTTGCAAGGTTAAGGACACTCCTCCGCATCACAAGAAGAGACTTCGACTTCTTGCCGGTCAATTGCTGCTGAAGCTATCGACTGTGAAGAAGTATGACGACCAGCTCGATCATGCAACCTTCAATAAGCTTGCTGAACTTGTGCAAGACAGTGAGCTCAATGTGCGTCGACACTTTATTGAGAAGCTGCAGAACTACCTCACTCGGGGTAGGCTGCGTGCTCGGTTCTACACGATTCTGTTCTTGGTTGCGTTTGAACCGGTAACAGAGCTAAAAACTCGAGTCGAAACATGGATACGATCTCGTGCTCGATACTACGCAGAGAACAACAAACAAGTGATGGAGGCAGTGGCACCCAGGTTGATTTCGCTGCTGGCACATCATCCAGATTACAGCCCTGAGCTCAACGACCTTGTGGATTTCGCCAATTACTTTTTGTTCTATCTGAGCACTGTTGCTACCGAGGAAAATATCTCTCTAATTTACAAGTACGCGGAGAGAGTTAAGCAGACCCGGGACGGTATCAGCCCCGAAGCGAGTGAGAACCTGTACGTTCTAAGTGATCTTGCGCAAACGGTGATTCGCAACTTCCAGGAGAAGCGAAACTGGAGCTTCCAGGCATACCCGGGCAAGGTTGGTCTCCCAGCAGGATTATTTGCAGTGCTTCCATCGAGTGAAGTTGCGCAGCAAATTGCCAAGAAGTTATACATTCCAGACGAACTGGATGAGAAGGTGGACGAACTAATTCGAGCACTGGATCGCAAAAAGGTATGTAAACGATCAAGAGGACTTTGGCCAACTTTGGTTTCGTCAGCCGCTAACTGCTTTACAGAAACGCAAGTCTATGCATGACTGGTCGGAGCACCCGGCAAAGAAAGTTAGGACACAAGTAAAGACGGTCATCCGAGGCAAGCCAGAGTCACGATCGCGACCAAAGAGCGAAAAGACAAAGAAGAAGTCCACGCCTCGCCCAAAGAAGGTTGGGTCGCCGCGTGTTCCTGACTCAGAGCGACGCCGCAGTGGTCGTGCTCATGCTGTTTCTACCTACAAGGAGCGGGATGACGAAGACGACGAGGCTGAGATGATGGACGGCGTCGCCGAGTGGGATTATGGCGATGATGACTCGGAGCGAGCCTCGGATGAAGAAAGCAGCGCTACTGAGGAAGAAGATGGCCAGGATGAAAACAGCGACAAAGAGGCATCAGATGATGACAATGACGGTTCAGAGCAAGAAGCAGAAGAGCCGACGCGGAGCAGCAGGCAGAAGGCGTCTCGCCCCAAGAGCAAAACCAGCACTCCTGCGAAGCCCGCCGTCAAGACCAGCGTCCTAACCCAGAGCGCCCGAAGTTCCCGGTCAACTCGGACACGCGGCGCACGGGATACGTCGGAGATGGACGTCGATGACGATGATGAATGAAACGATTGGGAATTTGTGGGAGGGTAGCAAAAGTGGAAGTGCGGTCCATCGGTAGCAGGGGCGTGGATATGTAGGAGCTCGAGTCCTGGTCCTTGGTCATGGAGATTTTGTGTCTACTTTGCTTGTCTTTGTATCTCTTCTTTTTTGTTTTTTCTTCCTCATTGGAGCACGCTTGGTACCGGTACCGTTTACTCGTGGCTTATTTTATTACCTGGGCACAGTCGGAGGCGTCCTCGCTCAGAATGTAGCTAGTTGGACGAGGTCAGAATTGGATTCACGGATACCCATCAACACATGTTTTGCCTGTCGTCGTCGTCGTTGTCGTCTGTCTGTCTCTCACACTGTCACAGGTTCGGTCCAGACGCCATCGAACAAAAACGCTTCACTCTTTTCAGTCGACCTATCCTGTAAACCCAAAATAATGTGCCTACGGTCAATATATGATTGCCCGCTTCCCAAGAAGATGACTCCTGGCCGGTGGTTAAGACAAGAGCTCTCACTACGCCGGAAAATCCGACTCCTCTCCGTATCGATCATGAACCGTGATTGCAAACCATGACACACTCCATCGCTGCTTCCTTCTTATCCTTCTAATATGTACAATGATGTGGAGAAGAACCTGGTCTCCTTCCGGCTACTTCTTTTCTAGATGACACATCTTCTTAGTACAGCTGCCGTACTATACAATGAAGCCGGTCAGCGCGTTTCCCGGGTCCGGTCCTTTTACCCTGTGGGTACAGGTTGGAATATGTCCGCCTGTATGCGATTAAGGAGCAGATTGCCCTGATTCAGCAGCCACTCTGGCTCTGACCTCTTTACGATGGCCCGAGAATTTCAGGTGAGTTTCAAACTTCTGGGCTGTCGTGCCCGGACCAGGAGTGTAAAGCTTTTGAGTGCAGTCAAGACAGCGAATTCGCGGCAGCCAGACGGACATGGCGCCTTCTGGAGGCGGGTTGGTGTTCGTGGGTAGCTCGGTGATGGGATCAAGATAGGTGTATCGCATGACAGCTTCGAAACGATCACCATTGGGGTATTGAGCTTCTAATTCTTTAAGGGCCCTGACTAGCCATTCAGGGGTGGGGGCTATGGGGGTGTCTGGTTAGCAAGATACAATCACTGGGAAATACAACATAGGAGTGCAGCTTACACTGGGAGGTAAAGGTTGACCGGGTCCAATGGGTGGCGCCGGTAGGCGGCCTATTTGGCCAGGAGGATAGTTACCAGCAGTTTCGGGCTGAGATGGACCAGACGGAGGCGGGGCCATGTTGCCGGACGCTGAAGGGCCAGCTGCTTGAGTCGGCGTCTGGGGTTGTGAAGGAGGCATCAGATCACGATAGTCGCCCCTCATAATCCTTCTCAGCTTCTCTCTGTTCACTCTCAGAGTCACTATAAGAGGCTGTGGCTCATCCGGCTCCTCTACGAAGCGTCGAGATGTCCGAGTCTCGTGGTGATGGAGTATGGCAGACGTCTCAGGTGTTTCAGAGCGACCCAGATGGGTGGCCATTCTCTGCTGAGCCGCGGAAGCTGCTCCTCGCATGCCTCTGGTACGAGCGGTACCTACAGCGACGTGAGAAGGCGCGGGAGAATCGGGTGCCGAATCCTCGCTCTCGTCAGACTCTGAAAGATCGCCATCTCGGACAACGCGTTTACGGCCCGTGCCGGCAGCTCTCTTATACAATCGACTCTCTTCAATGTTGGGGCAGCTCCCGGCAAAACAGACGAAACAATGAGAGTCCGAATGGTGCGTTGCCTTTCTTTGAGGTCTGGTAGCTGCGGCCCGCCTCTGCGGTTAATTGAACGCTTTTGGCGACGCTGCTCTCGAGAGAATATGGTCTCATTTCTGTCCAGAACAGCATCACTGACTTCGTAGAGGTAAGGTGCATATTCCTTGGCTTGCTGCTGTGGCCGGAAGACTGAGGGCAGCGGCGTCTGTAAGAAGGCCGATACAAGGTCCGGATCCTCGATTGGTCGGCCGTCGAATGGATGACCTACACTGTACAAGCTACGGGTGAAGAGTTGAGCCTGCTCGCGGATGCAGTGGGCAATGGCGGTGGTGAATTCGCCTGAGAGCGAAAGGTCGCGGGCCATGCTGGCGGCGAACTCTTCGGGGAATTAGCCGGATTGTTGAGCTCCCACTCGAACTGATCCACGAGCGTATGTTGGCCGATGGTGATGTTCAGCTTGATGAGGATACGCATTTCGTCATTTTTGTAGGCCGAGTACGGGAGTTCGGGGTCAAGGGCATCCTCCTCGGAGTGGACAAAAGGATAAAAGTCGTTGAGCTGCTCGCGCATTTGATGGACAATCTGCTCGTAAACAGGCTGCGACGCGGGAGGCTTGAGGCCCATGTCCTCGACGAGCTGTGCGGCAAATAGCTCAACGGCGAGGATGCGTTCGTGCAGGTTCCAGGTGAAGGTATCCCGCAGCTTGATCTTGTCCCATTCGACCTCCAACCTCAGCGGCACCAGCTCCTCGTGCTGCTCGGCCTGCTTAAGCATGTCCTTTCGCTTGTACTTGAGAGGCGGCGTGGTGCGGCGGCCGGGGCGGGGCTTCTGGGACGGATAGATGATTCTTGACGGTCCTCGGAATAGCCATTGGCGTAGCCATTGTAGCCTTCGCCGTACAGACGGCTTGGGGGAACCACGCGCGATACTCGTTACGGACGAGCTTGTATTCGTGCATCCTCTCGCGTGTCTCGTAGGTGGATTTGCGGGTTTGGTTGAGTTGCTGGCTCAGAGCGGCGGCAGCGATGGAGTCTCGCATGGTGTAACGCTCCACCATGAGCTTGTCGAACGACTCCTTGGTGCGGACGGGGATCTCGGCGCCGCCGCCGCTGGCAGTGGTGACGCCGGCATCTTTGTCGTCTGATACGGACACTGATGCCGAGGCCGCGCTGGAATTGGGGCCCGTCGCCGGCGCCGATGCGGATGGCTGCGCGGCCATGGTCGCGATCAGCTATGAACGCGCTCGGGCGAGTCGCCGCGACGATGCGACACCCTTGGCAGGGTAGGGATTGATGCTTGTTCAGGGCGCGACCGCAATGCTACGCGATGCCGTCGATGGAAGATCAGGGCCACCGTCCGGGTGGTGAGGCGTGCGGTCGGGGGCGAATGAGGTTCTCGACGATGGGTTGTTTGGTGGTTTTTGGGGATTTTCCGCGAGGACTTGGTCGGCTGGGCTCAGGATTGGTAGCCTCCTGGGCCGTTCTTGCAGAGAAGAGCAGCCTGTGGTGGAAAGCCAGTGCCAAGAAGGGAAGGCTGTCCGACAAGAGGTAGCTGTACATTGGATAAGCGTAGTCCCAGCCGTCGTCTGAAGTACTGGCACACCTGGCTGGCAGGCCTCGTGGTTGGACAGTTTGGGCTTAGCCTAGCACTTTCTTACGAGCCAATTGGCTGGCCAGCCTCGTCGTCTTGTCGCGTTCTGTGATCCACTCTAAAGAAGCAGCAACAGCAGCAGCAGCAGCAGCGTAGCAATTCACGAACCTGGTTCGATATAGATATAAGTGATTTATGTTCGTCCGTGTTAGATCTTAAAGTGGCAGTTTTTAGAGTGCCGTAGCGATACTATGAACGATAAGGTATCGGTCGACTATCTGTAAACCCTCTCGACCACCTATAATTTGATGCGGAAGGGAAGCGGTGGTGCTGGGGAGAGGAATATGTACAATTGATCACCGGACAGGCTTGGGTTGCACTTTCTGTGTTGTCGACGTGATGGAGTTAGGTCTGGGTATACTGTTGTGTGACGATGGTTCTGGGTACATGTTGGGTTGTGATACACGAGCTGGGGAGAACGACAATGAGACGAAGTGTTGCCGAGCACGGTATACACATGGAGCGTCGTTGTGACGACACAGAACCAACTATACACCGCGAAAGCATCGACCCGAAATAAACTTCTGGTCTTACAATCCAACGACAGTAGCCTCAGCAGGACAAAAAACCTTCGCTTCAAGGTGGACGATGTAAGCATAAAGATATAGGGTAAGCCGATAGAGCGAGGCGCAGGACGGAGCTCCATGCGTCTGCTCAAGGGCCATATGAGAGTCAACAGCGATGCCCAACACTTCCAACAGACGGCGAAAAGCAAAATTAGCTCCCATGCATTAGATCGCAGGGCTGGGATCGTCGCTTTCATGCATCCACGTCTTCGAGTACGTGATTCGTAGCCGGACGGCGATAAGCTCAGGCTTGGGTGAAGGGGGCGGGTTTCTCGCAGCCCAAGCCCCAGAGCTAGCACATTACCGAAAGAAGCAGTGGAAAACCCGGGCTAGTTCCATCGACGCTCCCACAAAAATTGCCTTGGTCCCAATACCAGCCTGTACCAGCCTGTACCTCGCAAGTACCTCGTGCGCCTGATCAGCAGCGCAGCCCCGGCTGGCCTCGTCATGTACCCTGGTGTACAGCGCTGGCAGTGTCCACCATTACGCTGGGCCTGCCAGCCGAAATGACCTGCAAAATACAAATTGAGCTTCCGCAACCCCACCACTCGCCTGCCTTACGAAACACTTGTAGCTCTCCAGGCCCTCTCGTCCCCATCTTCTTCCTTTCCCTCCTACTCTGACAGAAATTTATCTACTACCCAAAGCAAACCACAAGCTGCCCATCATGTCGGAGGAAAAGGAAATCGGTAAGTCCTCCCGCCACGAGCCACGCCAGCACCTCCACGCCTGCGTAACCTCGCGATGCCCATATTCCCATGCGACCCCTCCCCTACCCCGCCATAGCACAGAAGCTCCAGTGCGCGAGAGTCTCGCATCGTCATCACACGACAGGCGTGGACGTGTCGCCTCGACATTGACCGAGCCCATTGACCCGTTCTGACTCTGTGCCCTGCCGCCTGTAGATTACTCTCTCAACAACCCCGACACCCTCACCAAGTACAAGACTGCTGCTGAGATCTCCGAGAAGGTCTTGGCCGCTGTCTCGAAGCTATGTGTTCCCGGTGAGAAGATCGTCGACATCTGCCAGAAGGGCGACCAGATGATCGAGGAGGAGACCGCTAAGGTCTACCGTGGAAAGAAGGTCGCCAAGGGTAAGTAGGCTGCCATCGCCAGACAGCGAGCACCCGTCGGCTAACATGTGCCTCGCCAGGCTTCTCTCACCCCACCACCATCTCCCCGGCGTCCTACGTGACTCCTACACCCCTCTCACCTCCGACGAGGCTGAGGCCGCGACTGAGATCAAGGCTGGTGAGCCCATCAAGATCCAGCTCGGTGCTCAGATTGACGGATTCGGCTCCATTGTCTGTGACACCGTCATTGCCACCCCCGAGGACAAGGCTGGAGAGCCCATCACTGGCCGCACCGCCGACCTTGTCCTGGCCACTCACTACGCCAACGAGCTCCTCCTGAGGCTCATGGTCCCCCGGCCTGCTGGCCCAGGGCACTGACGAGGAGAAGGCCAAGGCTGCCGCCCAGAAGGCCCCCACCCAGGCCAAGATCACCAGCCTGCTGGAGAAGGTTTGCCAGACCTACGAGTGCAACCTCGTTGAGAGCACCACCTCGTGGCTCTTCGGCCGCAACGAGATCGAGGGCGAGAAGAAGATCGTGCTTGCCCCTGCCGAGGGCTCCAAGGGCGACGGTGTCCCCGAGGTTGGCGAGGTCTGGGGTGTCGAGATGGGTGTCAGCTTGGGCAGTGGCAAGGTCAAGGCCGTCGGCCAGCGCTCAACCCTCCACCGCCGTACCACCCAGACTTATGGTCTGAAGCGTCCTACTTCGCGAAAGATCCTCTCCGAGGTCCAGAAGAAGTTCGGCACCTTCCCTTCAGCTTGCGCCAGCTCGAGGACGAGCGTGATGCCAAGTCTGGAGTTGTCGAGTGTGTCCGTGGCAACGTTTTCCGTCAGTACGAGCTTGTTGGCGACAAGGACAACTCTCCTGTTGCCCGCCTGCTGACCACCATTGGTAAGTCGAAACACGAATGCCGTGCCCAGGTAGAGCTGAGCTAACTCTGCGCAAAGCTATCACAAAGAATGGTCTCACCAAGATCGGTGCTCCTCCCGCTCTCGACTTGAGCAAGTACCAGTCCGACAAGAAGATCGAGGATGAGGAGATCCTCAAGATCCTCGAGCAGCCCTTGTCCAGGAACACCGGAAAGAAGAACAAGAACAAGAAGAAGAAGAAGCCCGCCAAGAAGGCTGCCGCCGCTGGTGGTGAGTCTGAGGAGTCGGATGACGAGTAGGCGACATCTCAGCCAGCTATTCCGAGGGATGGAAAGGGAGAGGGAGTTCTTGGTTGGCAGGAAGCCACCGTATCGGAGCTACCTATATACAATAGGCGTTCCAATAAAAGAAGCTTGGAGAGCCTCCAACAACGTCAAGGCAATGTATGGGACATTGAGAAACTCTGTTGACGCCACGAGCACCTAGAGCACCTCGCGAGGACCGGTTGACGGACGATTACCCGCTTGCTCGCCGGGTTCAGCCTTGCGTTTTGTGAGTTGTGCGAGCATAGTGACACCTGAGTAAGGTAGATAGCCCAGAAGATATTGGCCCGACGTGGCTCCAAAGCCTAGCGAAAAAGCGAATGCATTTTTCTTGCCCGCTTGACCAAAAACATAGTTGTTGCCTTTGACGCTTGTTTGAGTGTGAACGATGGTGCGCGGGTAGGACGGATGTTAGGAAAGGAGCCATACAGAATCAGGGGCTGAGCTGCGCACGCCCCAATACGCAAACATGACAGGAGCTTGATAGGTCACAACAGGGCCTTCTAGGCTGGAAGATGCAGAATGTGCAGGCGGCTTGTTCACATCCATGACGTGGTAACTTGGCCAACCGGCTAGGCGCCGTTGATGCCTTCGAAGTGGGTAGGCAGCGGCCGTTGCATTATAAGCGTGGGCGTAGGCAGAGTTCAGCACCAATAGCCAGCCCAATCGACCCGCGCAAGAGATATGACAACCGAGTGGAAGGGAATTGATGGGCCAATGCAAAGTGATGGGAGAGCGGGAATATAGGTAGGATGGATGGATGTATGCATGTGTAAGTGGCAGCCCGAAAGGAATGTAGTGCCGTTTCAAGGCGGAAGCACTGTAAGTGATGGATGCGAGGTGGAAAAGCAATCATGCTGCACGCCCAGCAGGTTACAGTCACTCACTACCTTGTTAAAGAGCATGCATGACGGTCAACGCGACGGTAAGGTAGCAGCAGCAGGGCTTCACCTTACAGTGGCTGGATTGGGTCCAGCACCTTGCTTACAGGTAATCTAGGCACTGTAGACAGGCAACCCCAGCGGCCAACGGCCCCTCCCTTGGCCCCCTTGCTCTGCTTGGCCTCGATTAACAGGACAGGCCCGCTGCTCCCGAGCTGTTTGGACCTACAAAGGCCTGGGCCGTGGCCTGCACCACTCTCTCCAAACCCCTTCACAACTTTTTCCTAAGAACCCACACGAAACCCGCGTCAAACCGGCTCTCGAGACGCGATCTAGCTGTGGAAATCCATGCTGCAGCTGTAGTAACAGGTATGCATACACGTTGACCTCGAAACACCGTCGCGCAGTAGCTAATCGCCTACATTGCAGGTGCAAGGCCTGAGGAGCCCCTAGGAGTTGGCCCATCTTGTTCCCTCAACTCGCGGACGCCATGATTTCCTCCAACACCAGAGCTTCGCGTTCCCGCTTCTCCAGCCCTGCCAACCCCCAGGGCGGCAGCTGGAATGGGACTTTGGACGCGTCAAAGGGCCCCGCGACCGACACGCGGACCTTCATGCAGAAATGGTTGGAACCTACGGTGCAAGCCAAGACAAGCTTCGAGGAGGATGGCCTGGTACGGTACGGCGTCGTGGAGAACATGGCACCTCTGGGGACTTTTCCCAAGTCCAAGAAAGCCGTGCCTAATGAAAACGGGAACCCTATCCGGAGGATTATTTTGAGACCGTCAGGGGTGGGCGTGCAGGCCAAACCAGAGGCCGACGAAAAGGAACCAGCCGTGCCCGAGGCAGCCGATCAATCAGCAGAGAAGGAACCTTCACCATTACCGTCTCCCATTGTGGCCTCGTCACGTAAGAACCAGAGGAGAGCTTCGACGATCACCACGGCAGCCAAGGACTCGGATGACACCGAGTATGACCCAAAAGGGAGGGAACGCGTCGCCGTCAGTCCGGACGTGTTTCTACGGCCAGGAAGACAAGGCGCTCATCGGGTGCCCGGCGCACCTCGGTGTCTTCGTCGACAGCGACGAAGCGACCGGCTGCTCCAAGCGAGCCACCCAAGCCTCCTGTTGAGCCTGCGGACAAGGAATTTGTAGGCAAGGTTGTGGAAACGGCCGTGGACGAGGCCCTCAAGCACTACCGCTATCCTACCGCCTGGGCACTTCGCAAACTCTACGACACAAAGTCCGAGGACGCGGAATTCGTGACCATGCTCGAGGACGTCTTCAGCCAGACGGCTAGCGCGGACACAATGGACGAGTTCTCTCGCCAGATAGAGGAGAAGAAGCGGGAGGGCAAGAAGGACAACCAGGGCTGCTACTACTTCGTGCCCCTTCCACCAACAGCCGTTTCCCACCGCACAAGGCCAAACCTGCGCCGTACGGCAAGCTTCTCCAGCATGACGAGGAGCCGAGGGCTGCCAAAAAATCAAGACAACGCACGCTGGCGACACCCCACCGAGCCGGCTCCTTGTCAAAACGCCGTCACGCAAGAGAACGCGAAGGCATTCGGCGTCGAGCAACTCATCCCTCTCATCCGCCATGAGCATCTCGTCACCAGAGAGCAGCACAAAGAGCATTGCTAGCCCATCACGCCGAGGGGCAGCAGCGGCTCCCGGTGTCGTCGGGGCCCAGACCCAGCCCCAGACCCGGTCCGCCAAGTCTAGTGATGCGCCAAAACCCCGGCCAATCACCACCCGCGGGAAATCAAAGCAGGCCGTGTCCAACACATCTGAATCAGTCTCTCCCACTCATCCAAGTCGCACACTCACCAACAACACCACCACTGCCGCCACCACCACCGCCAACCCTGTCTCCCACAACACCACCACCGCCCCTGCCATCAAGTCCTCGGCACCATCTTCCATCAAAGCGGCAGAGGCAGGCATAGGCATGCCCGGCAGGCTTTCCACCCCGAGTTTCATCGCCAGCCTGCCTGCCAAATCATCAAAGTCAACCAAGGACGTTCTTGCAAGGGCGCATATGCCTGACGACGACGACGCGTTCTGGGACAGGCGGCGGGATGCTCAGAAGATCACCAACGGCTACGCCGTGCGTGAGAGTTCCGTACGTGGGCGCGGTCGCGGCCTTGATGACGATGACGATGAGGACCCCAACGTGACGCCGGCCAGGAAGACCAGGAAGACACGCCACTCCATGCTCCCGTCAGTCGCTACGCGAGCTACTCGCTCGGCAAGCAGGAAGCCTGCCCCAGATGACGCCGAGAGCGTTGTTTCGTCCGTTGTTGAGTCGCCGTTGCACATTGAAGCCAGCTCAACGGTCGCCTCACGTGCGGTCACCCCAACTACACTGCGCCCCCAAGAAGCCAAAGACTGGCCTACGCGTCAAATCATCGTGAGTACTATCTCGGCATCTGCTTTTTGCTGTTGCATGTTCTGTTGCTGCAGGCGCGCGTCTGCCGCGTGCCTGATTTTTCCCTCCTCCCAGCCGACGCACTAGGTTGCACCACGCAATGGCGCGTCACCAACAAACTTGCTCGATTCACAGCCTTCTCTTGGCTACTTTGGATATTCATATCTGGACATTTTGCATGCTAACGCAACCTTTGCTACGCAGGCCCGTGAAAAAGAAGGGAGGTACGGCTGCTGGCGTGCCTCGGTCCGTTGGTGAGGGAAATTCTACGTCTAATGTTGGCGCATCTAAGGATCAGGTATGAAAACACCTTTCTTTTTCAATCCTGCTAGTTTTCATATGGCCGTCTCCGCGTTGTGCGCCACCCTCAGGATTCTCTCATTTCACTCTTAAGGGGTGGGTGATGGCGATGGTGGCCTTGGCCCACCATTGCAGGGATTCCCAGCCACGCAGGCTCAACATTAGCGGCCCCTGGTTTGTCCGAGTCTCTACATGGCTGGACATATCACAACTTAGCTACCTTAAATCCTCATCCCAAGCTGATTTGCTTGTTACATATCTGATGCATACGGGTTTCTCTAACATTCGATGTTTAGGCGACGGATAATGATGAGTACTGCTCAGCGTGTGGGAACAACGGCGAGGTCGTTTGTTGCGATGGATGCCCCGGTCATTTCATTTCGAGTGTGTCGACATGGTGCAAGCGGAGAGCCTCCTGACGAGTGGTATTGCAACGAGTGTATCTTCCGGAAATTCCCATCCCGTGTCCCTGTCTACAAGGGTGTTTTCGCGAGTGCCCTCAACAACTTGGAGAAAACCATACCTCGTGCATTCAGTTTACCAAAGAAACTACAGAACCGTTTCGAAGGTGTCAAGGCTGGTGCTGATGGTGACTACGAGGAAATAGCCAATTCCAAGTCGGCTAAGTAAGTGGCAAATCCGCGCAGCTCACTCAGAAATGAGGAGCTATGGCCACCCCTGAATCCCACGTCAGCTAACAAAGGCCACAGAAGAAAGAGTGGTTACGAGGAGCTACCAGATTTCTTTAAACAGCGTGAAGATGGTCAGGCTGTGCTCTGTCACAGCTGCCAGAAGCCTGCCACGGAAATTCGTGCCATCATTCCCTGTAGTGTCTGCACGTTGTATTGGCACATCGACTGTCTTGACCCTCCGCTAGCGGTCCCGCCTGTTTTGAAGACTTGGCGGTGCCCAGCCCATGTCGATGATGTCCTCATTGAGATTCCAAGCCTAGCGCCTGCGCATCGCTTCCGGAAGATCAAGGGCAGCCAGGTCATCACACCAGCTTTGCCCCGTGGAATAAGGAACAACGGCCACATCGAAGTTGACTGGAATGACGAGCCCGAAGAACAAAATGAAGCTGGCTGGCCTGACCCGCAGTCGTTTGGTCGAACGTACAAACTGCCTGCTCAGGGCATTGTGCTCGACTTCATTGAACAGTGAGTTTCTCCTAATCCACCTCTCATAGGTGCATCATTCTAATTGGACCAACAGGCTGCGACGCAAGGGCGCTGGATACGGCTCAAGAGAGGATGAGTCAAAGGCCGTTTACTCAACGCCACCTCCCAACGCATCCACCACCACACAGCCCTTCCAAGGTCCAGTCTACAGTGACCGCACGGTTGAGGAGATGCAACTATCGTTGAATTTGATTGGTTTGCAGCAAAGCCGGTCTGAAGGGTTGACCAACTTCAGTCTGCACTCCTGGTAGGTCCTCTAATGACGATTTGCTTATTTTGGGCTTTTTCTGACTCTATTTAGACGGCTGCAGATGACAATGTGTTGGCTCTCATGGCCAAGGCCAATGCAGACAACTTCACCCCCGAGAAGATGACCGACAATGACAAACTTGGTCTACGTACCATGCTTGCCCAGATGGAAGCGATGAGCTCCAGAATTCGGTATCTACTTGGTGAAGACTTCCCCTTCGAGCCCGCCGGGTATGATAATTCAAGGAACCACGCCCATCTCGGAACCACCCGGCGAGATTGACACCCCTGAAAAGGTTGAACAACTTGCCCCAGTAACGGAGCCTACTCCTCCCTCCACTTTCGATCAAGCCGAAGGCTCCATGGATCTTGATTGAGAATGTCTTGAAATGTCAAACGTGGGGCATCTGACACTCGGGCGGTTTGGGCAACTCATCGAGAGTCTCAATCATAATCGCCTGTCAATGATACTAGCATGACGCCAAAGTCACTACTTTGGAATGTCAGGGTGTTGGAGATCTACCCTTCAGGTTCACACGTGCCCGAACATCTCCTTCGCTGACATCTCTGCCTCTTACTTTGCGTACTGGAGTCGTGGGGGTCCCAGAACAGGCGTTTTAGCCAAGCACGCATAGAGATGATTGCTATGTCATTATTCTTTCTGACATTACTGTGCCTGCAATTTCTACCATAATCCTTAGCTGGAACTGTCATGCAACCGTTCACTTGGGCTTTGGATGATGCAAAGACGTACTGGCCTGTATCACACACTCTTTTCTCGCACTCTCCCCTTCAACCCCATCTTGGGGTACAATGAATGATATGGTATGGCGGTGGCGGTAGAACGTACGCGACTAGTTCGCACTAGCTCACCAGACGGATGGATGGGTGGATAAGAATATGGTTGATGGTCCTACCGCTAGGTTTCCTACGAGGTTGAGGAGCCGGATTGGCGATGGCCCGGAAGGAGCTTGTCTTTGAGCGGTTCTTCTTTGTCAACATCTTGTTGTAGCATAGCCGGAGCAGTTTGACACTGTTTCAATCCTCTTAGCGTTGAGAATGGCCTTCCTTTTGGGTTGGGAGTTGCTCACATGTTCATACACATAGCAGAAGACGCAAACGAACCTATTTGACATAATAATAGTAGAGCCAGAGAGGCTCAATACCATACTGTTCACATAATCCTGTTGTGTGTGTAGCTCCTCCTATAAGGATGTGTAAAGCTTGTGCCAAATCTCACTCGGGTTGCATGATCGATACTGACGGACATATTTACATTCGCTATAACATCTGGAGTCATATTGCTATATACCGTACCTAGAACACTCGCTTTGAAAGCAACTGATGAAAACTTCCCCACCAATGCCCATATCTGTTCCATCAACCCTTATAAAGCTAGAGCGGCCATGTGAGCAGACGCGCACTATTTTTTTCACCTCATCCCTCTGCAACCCTCGGACGCTGCTACGATATGCATGACAGCGAAGAAAGATGCCAACCGAGTGTTTGTCTACAAGAGTAGTATAGTGAATTTTTTTGTTTTATGAACCGGTTTAGAAAAGGCCATGTTGCGCGAATGTTTTTTCTTTTCAACGACAAGAGATAAGACGTTCAATCGTGAACCAACAAAGAGATAATGAGTAGACGCAGCGTCACCGCTGATCGCCCAAATTGCAGCTCAAAGTGCATGAGGCCTGCCTCAGGCAGCATGCCGCGAGCAACAGACAGAAGACGCTTGTCCAAGGCGATGCGAGGATGACCGAGACGTAGAGCTCGAGCGAGCTTCATGTTCACCGTCATCGTAGTTGAGCCTGGGCGTAATGCATGGTAGTAACCCAACATCCATGCCTGAATACTCCATCCCTTTCACCCTTTCGACTCCATACGACAACTCTGCACTAAAGATAAGTTCAGTGCCAACACAAAGTGTATGATGAGACATGTAATGAGCAGTCGACACCAAATTTCCACACCAATCAATCCAGGTCATGGGGTTTCATCTACTTATCTCTGCTATCTTGGTTAGCTGGAGTTCCAATCTGTATGAGTTTCATCACTTACCCGGCCACGGCGAGAGTTGACCTGTTCCTGCTGCATGTAACCCATGTTCTGCATACCAGGGGCCATGTTGCCATAGTTGTAAGGGTTCATGCCAAAACCTGGTGGAGCATAAGGAGGCTGGCCGCTGGGCATCGGGGGCATGTTTGCGGGAGATGCTTGGATCGGGCTTCCATTGGCCATACCTTGCTGACGGAACTGATCAATCGGCGGGTTGGGGCCGTTGTAACCGTTGAAACCAGCCTGCATCGGCATGTAGTTGTAGTTCATCTGAGCGTTTCCTCTACCCATCATGTTCTGCTGGTATTGCAGCTGCTGAAGACCCATAGCGGGAGGTACGGGCATGTTTGATGCGTTGTACATCATACCCTGGTTGTAGGCAGGGAATGCAGGGACACTCGAATCGGTGCCCTCACCACGTCCATACCCCATTTCGAAGTTAGCTTGGTTGGGGTTGGGGTTTGAGCCGTTGTAGAAAGGCTTGTTGGAATGAGCTGATTGAGGATGGTGACCATTGGCATTTGCTTGCCTAGAGGCAGGCCGTTGTCGGTGTTCCGAGTGAGTGCTAGTGTCACGAGTGGTTCCAGAGCTTCTGGTCGACAAGCCAACCTCGTCCATCAACCGCTTGTAGCCCTGGTTGGGCTGAGCCTTGATGCGGACCAAAACATTCTTGACGTTCTCCACAACCTGGCCACGGATGCTCTCATCAAAGAATGGAGTGGTTAGGACCTTGAAAATCAGGGTAGCACCACATGCCTGATCACTCAGAATTGCTTCAAGCACCTGATCATTGGGTGTGAAGAAGAGTGCCTTGAGGATCGTATCCCTGGCGTCTGCCTCAGCCTTCTGGTTGATCACCTTAAGAACGGTAAGGTAGGCCACCTTGTGAGTACATAGGTGAACAAGGAATGGCACGAGGCGAGGCGAGAGAACAGTGCGTCGGAGAGGGAATGTGCATGTGTCGAGGAACCAAGTCAGGAGGAGTGCGCCGTTGGCATTCGTGGCGAGCTGAACACTGTGCAGTGCAATGGCAGCAGCCAACAGCCGCTGCTGATCCTTCGATGCATGGTGGCTTTCAAGACAAGCTCGCATAGCACGAGCTCCGTATCGGCCTTGAGCAGTCTCCCACATCCGGCTCAGCATGGTCTCGAAGATGAAGTCATTGTATGGAGCGCCAAATTTCAGACATCCCTGCAGAACGTAGTTGCCATACTGGTCCAGGAACAGAGGCAAGGTGTAAGGTCGGAGATGCTCGACAATCATCGATAGCTGACTAGGGTCTTGCACACATCGATAATCTTTTGAGCAGCCCAGGTACCGTTCTTGTGAATACCAATCTCAGCCAGGTGAGGAGCGATTTCAGCAAGCATAGCATCACGGAGGTGGTCAGAGCAATGCTCGAAGAGCTTCTGGACTACGGTATTGCCCAGGTAATCCGATGACAGCTCGGCGATCTCTGGCAGCATGTCAACAGCAATGTTCTCAATCTCAGCCTGGGACAGGCTTTGATTGTCGATGCGCTTGCGGATGTCACGGAGCTTGGGTGCGTCGTGAACCCTAGTGTGCGTTGGTTCTCTGACAGGGGAACCTCATCGATGAATCTGGTGAACTGGATGGCCGACTGGACGTTCTGAGAAATACGAAGAACATCTTCCTCCGTAGCTCCAAACTGAGCGACGATACTAAGCACATCGCGCGTCATCTCACGTAGGGGAGGCACCGTGGGCGTTGCGTTAGTGGCATCCAGAGTAGAGGTCGTCTCGCCTGGGGTGGTAGCGGGGCTCCTTGGCTAACATCCTGTCCTTTGGTAAATGGATCGGGGCTAGGCGATGGGAAAACACCATCGTGTCCAGGCGTGTTGGAAGCAGAGGCGGGCTTGGCAAAGTTGATTCTGATCGGGCCAGCTCCAGGGAAGATTTCCTTGCCGTTCATGCTAGCTTTGGCAGAGATGGCACTCTCAACACGCTCAAAGTTGACGAATCCACAGTTCTTGTGGGTGAGGACACGAGCCGACAGAACTGGACCATGGGACTTAAACATCTCGACGAGAGTAGATGTAGTGGTTGAAGTTGGAACGCTTCCGAGCCATAGCGCACTCGTGGGACCCTCAAGCCCTTGCTCATCGCTTCCTAGAAGGCCAGCGTTGCGGCTGTTAGACCTGCCCAAATTCAGACCAGCCACGGCCTGTGGCAGGTCATCGAATTCCTTCTCATCCTGCAAGCGAATGTCGGTAGGCGTGAGGGAACCGGGACCAGCAGCACCGCCGGACATGTAAGTCCTCATGAGGCGGCTACCGGGAGTGTCCAGAACGCCGGCAGTGCGAGCACGGGGTCTAGTTGCAGAGGCCTGGTTCACAAAGGCCTGCACCGCCAAGTTGTGGCTGTGAATGGCCGCGTTCGTGGCGGCAAGCTGGTCTTGGAGAGCGGCGGCGTACTGGGACTCGAGGTTCATGTCGTCCGCATCGTAGTCATCTTCTTCGTCCGCATACTTGTCCTTGTTGTTGACAGAGTAAGAACGGAAGCGACTAGCTTGCCTGGCGAACTCGAGATTCGGCATGTAAGGTGTGGCGAGCTGTGCTCGCGGAGGTTGCGGGGTTTCAGCCAGGCCTAAGTAATCAAGAGTTCTCATATGCACATCTGATTCACCAGTACCTTCCTTGCTGAACTGAGACTGGGCAGGAGAGCTGGGTCCGTTAGAGCCGACACTCGCGATACTAGCAAGAGTTGAGCCACGCTCACGGCCAACGCCCGTGGGGTTCCAGCTACTGAAGATGGAGGGACCAAAAGGCGACGCCGTGCCGGGGAGAGTCGCGAAAGGGCTGCGCTGGGGCATTGACCCGGCTCGCAACCGTGAGAGCAGGGTCGAGCTGTTTGATGTGTTCTCCGAGGGGTCCAGGCCGGGCGAGGGCGTCTTGGCGAAAGGAGACTGAGTCGGGGTAGCACGGGCAGATTTAGCAGCAGAGGGAGGGATGTTGAGGAGGGCGTTGGTGGCCGGTAGACCTGGAGGGAAGCGCGATGGTACGGTGCCAGCTCGGGCACGTCTTGTCTGAGGCATGCTCTCTGGGGTCGGCAGCTGGACGAAGTCGGGGAAGCCGTCCGTGGGGGACTCTGGGATATTTTCTCGCAGAGGTGTAGAGTTGCCGCTGGTGGGAGGACCGCCCCAAGGATTTAAGGGCAGGCCCGGAACGCCCTCCTGGGCTTGGATTTCGCGTGCTCTGCTTTAGATGTGGTCAGCAGTGTATTTAAGATTTCCGCCACGATGCACAATGACTGCCTACCTTTGGAAAATAGCCTTCCGGGTCCCCCAAGTCGTGCGACGGGGAGCCGGTCCCCGATCGCGTGTTGGCAGCCATGACGCCGGCAGGGTTAACGCCGCCGGGGAGACCAAACGGGGACCTGGAGGAGGGATCGCTTGGGAGTTGCTGGTAGAGGGGAGCCGGATCGCGGCTGACCGGCGGAGTGGGAGAAGCCGAGCCCCAGGTGTTCAGGTCTAGTACTTGACATTATCAATTACCTCGCCGACCTCATGGGCGAGCGAAACGAGGTGTTTCCGACAGGAGAGAGAGGAAGGAGGGTGCAGTTTATTTTAAAACTGAAAACGATTTCGCTTCAGCGTCTCTTCGGTAGCCGCGGTGACTGTCAGCGTTGTCGTGGCGTGGAGACTGCTAAGTGGCCGTCGAGGTTGATGCGGTATGACGTTGAGTGTCGTAAATTCGCAAAAGCGTCGGGCACGTCTTCAATGCGGCACGTCGTCGAAGCGGCAAGAAGGGTGGACGAAGAAGAAAAACCAGGGCAAGCTAAAGAGCGGGAGTCCAAGATTGCCCGAAGAAGATGGACAAGCCGGTATTACAAGACGTTCGTTGCGAGAATTGCAATGGAGCCTCTTGGAAAAAAGCTGGGAGCTGGTTGGCGTCCTGATGGATACGATGAGGACAGCGGCAAAAGGCGAGGTGTCGTTGGCCGTGGGCGCTGACGCGAAATCAGTCGACGGAGAGTGGGTAGCTAGGACCGTTTGAGGGATCGTCGCCAGCGTCGTCAATGCCCGCCCTCGAAGGGGTGGATGGGGGTGTGGGATAGAAAACCGAGAGAGAGAGCGTGGACGAAGAGGGTCGGGGCCGAAAAAGGCGAAGAAGAGGCAGAAACAAAGCAAAGATCAATATACAGGCCTCGTGAGAGGAAGGGGAAGAGAGGATGGAAGGATGAGGTTGATGATGGGGCCCAGACAAGGAGATGCAGGAGACAGCTTTCACACTCTTTTGGATTGTGCGCCAGTGGTTTGAGTACAGAAGAGGCGAGGTTGGCCGGGAATTAGATAGAGCGGAACCTCGGGTGCCATGCGACCTGAGGTGTGGAGTGCAGGTACCCCTTTAGAGAGTCGAGGTGGGCGGGTGGTGGGAGAGAGAAGGGAAAAGGAGGAAAAAAAAGTCGGGAAGAGAACAGGACAGAACAGGGACGCCTAGGCTGCGCCTGTGCCGTACCCAGTGTGCCTGTGCCTGTACCTGTAAGAAGGGGAGAGGGGAGGGTTGCCAGGTACCTGTCCAGGAACCTGTCCAAGAAATCGCAAGGTACCAGTCCACTAACCAACCTATGACAGGGCAACTGGAGGGTGGCTCGCTCACAGGCAGCGCACAGTTCATCAGCATTGGCAGACAGGTAGGTACCTACTAAGGTAGGTACTAAGGTAGGTAACGCTGTACCTGGGTGCTGCTTGCTGCTGTGCGGTGCTGTAACCACCCCTTCCTGCCTCTGTCCCTCCCATACTCACTACCTAGCTCACCTCAGGTACATTGTGGTTCGTCCCCGGCGCCCTGGGATTCTGGTTTCGGTTGGCCAGGGCCAAGCTTTGGGGGCTAGGGTGGGGAAAAAGATTCACTGTGACAGGAAGCTCAGGGTCTGGCCAAATTCGGGGTGGCTCCTCCTGAAACACACAGCGAAGAAATCCTGGGAACGGAGATGCGTGTATGGATTATGGGCACTGTACCTGCGCAGAGAGGGAGAAAGCCCTCCCCGGAGACGCGAGCAGATAGATCTGCGCTCGCGGAAGAAACACTTGTACCGTGGGCGACCATGGAGCTAATTAGAAGATGGAGACGTCGTCGTGCTTCCCATAGGTAGGACACGACAACGACGCGCATGCGGTACCAGGAACCTCCTTACTTAGAGGTAGGTACCTTCTATTAGCTGCTACCTACTACCTAGTAAATTCGACGTGTTACAGCCAGATGCAGTCGGGTATATCTTGTCGACAGGTACCAACCAGCCTGGTTTAGGAGGAGGACAAGCAGGAGTTGCTTCACAGTTGCTTCGTCACCTACCAGTACCTTACCTCAGGTACCTACCTACCTTAGGTAGTAGGTAAGTACCTTACTTATCTACAATACATGGGCCCAAGGTATTGCAATACACAAGCCCAGCCAGTCCCTTATAACTTAGCCCAGGAACAGGTAAGACGCGGTTGAATGAGAAACAGGTGCAGTTAGGTGTAAATGACTTCCTTCACCTTTTCCTGCACTCCGTAGCCGCCTCATGATTGTCCAGGGTTTCATGTCTGCGGATCAACCACGCCAGCGGGGCGCTTCTCACGCGAGGGCCAAGCAACCACGACATGCTACTGGACGGCCCCTACGCAACCTCATTATACGCCTGCAGCCTTTATTCTTTCACTTTCACCATTCGCTCAATCCCATCCGCCATTTGGCTCTTTTCCTTTTTCCCTGGGCCTTTCTTTTTGGAGAAACCATCATCCCCTTCCTTCCTTCCTTGGTTGGCCCCCTCATCCCCTCATATTGTCCTTTCAGGGGTATTCGCTCCGTGCAACGTCGATCTTTCACCCGCTCACTCACACCCGCAGCTGACATGCTTGTGCTGGCCTCCTATTCCACGCTCGTGCCAACCTGCTTCATCGAAGCTGCTAGGTATGTGTCTTGGCTGTGGTTGATATTGACGCTTCGCTCACTAGAACCTCAGCCCCTCGATGGACCCCACATTCTGCTCTTCACTGCCGTCCTCGTTGACTATTGATAGCGAGCCTTGACCTGCGTTCCTGTAAGACGAGTGACCTGTAGAGCCTCAGCATAGCCTCTCGACATGTCTGCATATTTCAGCTTGGAGCGTTGCAGCCTCCTCAACCACATATCGGCTCGACTCGCACAGCCCTCATGCATTGGCATACCGCCTGGCGCACAGTTCCGCAAGCCACAATTATGTCTATCCTTTCCGAAGATCAAGTACCAGTAGACGACGGTACCAATCGAGCCTGATAGTAACGCAAACCCTCATCTCATACAAAGCCAAGCAACCTCGATCCCGTCCAGGGTGCTGTCCCGTCAACTGGTGAGTCCGGCATCTGCCGAGCTCACGGCATCTGTGGGTCGGGACACCTGCAACACCGTGTCTCGTGGCGTACACCTATCAGTAATTTCCATACCTCGCCTACTAGGTGCGCTACGTCGCTCAATAGTCTCTTCGTCCACCAAGCGTCACCCGATGCTGTAATTTCGTACATATCGCGATGGGCCCCTCCCAGGGCTCCGGTGCCACGCGCACGGACTCTCCAAGGGCCACATTCTTCTGTGCACCGTCAGCCACTCGGGATCTGATGTATCGTGTTGTGAGATGCTGTGTTGTATCGTGTCTGGTTACTTACTGTACCAGCATGCCCAGCAGTGTTCGCTTACCCTTCACCGACATCAGACCAAAAGACAAGTCTACCCGCACGGTCACAGCACCATGAGCACACCGCCTAGCCCTCCGACTCCGAGCAACTGCGCCGGCGCGATCCGTTAAATGCGGAGGCCACGCCGCGTGTCCCGGGCCAAACCCAAAACGACCCATGCCCACACAGTAGTCTACCAAGTCTCGACGCCACGATTTCCCGAACCATCGTCACTGCTGGACCTTTCCCTTATGAAAAGAAGGGAACCAAGCAAACACGGAGCATCTTGCATCTATCTGGTTGCGGGGCCGACCTGCTAGTGCTCGTTGTCCTGGGCCACGATTCCTGAAACGCATCCTGCTGCTAGCCCTGCTATCCCGCATCCCGAACCGACACTCAGGAGTCTGGGGCTCTTCATCTACATCTAACGCCTACCCAACTCTTCTGCTTCCAGCGACCTTCCAAATCAGCTATTGCTTGATACCTATTTATGGCTTGGCCCATGACGTTGATCTGTCTTCGGCTTGGCTTGGCAAACTGCCTACAGAGGAGGCCCACAGCTTCGTCTCATAAGTGTGTTTCTGTTCCAGTCCTCGCATGAACCCTTTAACGAGACGAGAAAAGCATAAGTGTTGTTGATCAATCTATTCTTGTGTCATATGCTGCCTCATCGTACTCTCTATGGGGCTTGTTCCGCCGGCAAACAATCTGCATGATGCCCGTAACAAGGTTCAGAATGCCGCTGAAAAGTCTCACAGACAGACTGTCCCAGAGAGATTAGAGGCTTCATGCTTCGCCATCTCTAACACTGTAAAACCTCTTTGCATCCGATCTCAAGCGTCACGTAGTCATCATCATCAACGACACCATCTTCACCCAGTAGTGCACCATTCTCACAATATTCAGTTTTGCGCGCGAGTTTTCCTTTTATCCTTTTTATTAGGTTAATCCATCCGCCATATATCGTGTAGACACACATGCAAGTCATGATCACAATTGCTACTTTGCCTGCCAGCTCTTTGCGACGTTGAAATAGAATCAATGCCTCGACTCGACCACCCAGTAGATGCCGCCGTTGCCCTGAGCTTCCACCAGCCCACAACTTCACAAACCATACAACTACCCAACCTCCTAGGGCTTCGTTGGTGTCGTCCTAGTTCCATCAAGATGCTTCAGGCCGCTTGCTTTGGCTATGTAAAGGCGTGCGCGTAGGAGAAACCCAAAAATGTCAGATCTAAACGCCAAACCATCATTTGGGAATATATGCGTCGTTCCAGCCTGCATGAAAACAGAACGAGGAAAGGAAAGAGAAACAGATTCAGTTCAAGATTGGACCTGACAGGTCATTCTTTTCCGTGTGTTGTTCGGAAATTCATTTATTTAGCATGCTTCTTGAAGGCCAGCAGATCAGCCAGGCTTGACAAGGGGCAGCCGTGCTTCAAGAAATCGTGTGCAAGCAGTTCCTCTGCCGACGCACGGCTCTTGATGTCGACGCACAGGCAGACAGACAAGAAGGCCTTGAGCTCCTTGCTCAGCTTATCCGGCTTCTTGAGGCGGGGAGTTCCGTTGGTGGCAATCAGGTAAAGGGCTTTGAGGGCTCTTCGTTCAAGTACGGGGCTCTGACTCGATCATCTCGATCGCCATGATACCCAAAGACCAGATGTCGACCTTGGGTCCGTACTCCTTTGCTTGACAACCTCGGGAGCCATCCAGTAGGGTGTGCCGACCATTGTCGCACGCTTGGACTTAGTTTCGGTAAGCTTGGCACAGAAGCCGAAATCAGCTGTAATGTGTTAGTTTAATCAAAGAACGCAACATAAGCTCACGAGGAAAGCACTTCGAAGGAAAGGCTGGTACAGGTAGACATACTAATCTTAACGTTTCCACGAGCATCAAGGAGAACGTTGTCACTCTTGATATCACGGTGGATGATGCTTTGAGCATGAAGGTGTTGCAAACCGCGGCAAGTCTATAATCGATTGTTAGTTCATATGCATTAAACATTTTATCGTGTTTTTCTGAAAAGCTGCAATTTTCGTACCTCGTGGCAGATAGTGGCAATCTGATCTTCTGAGATGGACGGGTTGTTGTCAATCACGTCAGTCAAAGGGCCACCCTCCATGAACTCCATGACGACCCAGAGCTCCGAGTTGTTGTTGCGAAGGAAGGCATCCAAGAAGTTGACAATGTTTCTGTGGCGACTGTCCTTCATGACCATAATTTCGTTCACGATAAGCTCCTTTCGGGGCTGGTGAGCAAGATCCATCTGCTTGATGGCAACCTGGGCGCGGCTGCCCTGCTGGCGAAGGACTTCACGAGCGATACCAGTTGCGGTCTCCTTGATCTTCGCAACATAGACCGAACCGGAAGCACCCTGTCCGATCTTCTTCTGCTTAGAGTAGGACAAGTTGGGGTCCTCCTTGGAAACTGCTTCCTTCAACTTAGCCATGACTTCGCTCTCGGACATGGTCGACATGCGAACATCCTGCTTGCGCTCGGAGGGCGAAGGCTTAGCAGTGAGTGCAGCCTCGGCGGCCTTGACGCCATCGGACTGTTGTGCTTGCTGCTGAGCCTGGCTGGGCTTTGGTGCGACGTTCAGAGGCTTGACAGGCGCAGGCATACGAGGAGCCTGCTGAGGTTGAGGCTGTGGCTGTCTGGGTTGCTGTGGCTGGGCACCGTTTTGGTAGCGAGGAGCGTTGGAGGAGATGGGCGAGGAACCGTCGTTTCGAGGTGTTCGGGAACCTGACCGTTGGGATCCCGTATCGAGGAAGAGCTCTGTTGAGAAGTCATGCCAGGGCGAGCAGAGGAGCTGGAGGGCGAAGGAGCGGGGAGCGGGTCTTTGAGCGCGGAGCCCGTTGACAGGCTGGTTGTTGGGCTTAGGCGCCGTGGGAGCAGCTCTGGTAGGGTTGTATTTCGGCCCAGAGGCACTGTTTCCATATCCTCCAAGCTCTTGTTGCGCCATAGGGGTCTTGGTCTTAGGCAGTGAGTCGTTGTAGGCTGCAAGCTCGTGCAGGTTTCGGTCCTCGATCTGTCTTTGGGCCTCGAGCTGCTTCTTTCGCTGTTCCTCCCTCATAGCATCCTGGGAGACGTAGTTAGGCGACATAGCCTGCATCTGCTGGCGCTGCTGCTGCTGCTGCTGCTGGTGCATAGCCATTTGCTGTTCAGCAATGGGCAAGCGCGGCCGGCTGGAGCTGCTCGACTGAGAAGAGACAGTGTTGTAGCTTGGGTTGCGTTGAGCACTCGGCGGGGAGTTGACCGAGGGGAGCAATCGAGTTGCCGCTACCATATCCGAGCTGCTTGTTGGACTGGCTTGAAGGAGAGGGCATGGGAACAGGCGACATGCCTCCCGGGTACTGGTTGGGGTTCTCGGCCTTCTTGGCAAGGTCGGTGTAGAAGTCCAAAACTTCAAAGACTGCCTGGGGTTACGCTCGTAGTCCTCCTTGGTGATGGCAGACGAGTTGAGAAGCTTTGACCACTCCGGGGCAGGCCCACGAACTCGCCAGTCTGGGGATCAAAGCCGACATGGACGGCGTGGGAGAAGTTTGTAGGGTTGCTGACGCCACCCATGCCTGGGCATGCGCCGTAAATGAAATCAATCCATTCGTACAAGTCATCGTCGCTCTTGACCTTGATCTGGAGCGTCTTGGTCTGGCCGTCATCGTCACCAGGGCTGTTGGATGCGCCATCTGGTTTTCGCTTAATTTCGAAAATGGTACCGGCAGCCTCGACTCGGCCAACGTTGACCACATCTCTGAGGTACAACGTGTACGAGACCTTGCCACCCTCGGCTTTGTGGAAATCGAGAGACTCTTTGCGAAGAATCAAATACTTTTGCTTCCAAGGCTGGATAAAGTTCTTGCTCTCCTTCACAGATGCCCAACCTTCCTTCTTGACTGCAACACCGCCCATGCCATCGGTATTATTAGTCTGCTGCCGAGCAATTGGCAGCGAGATGGTAGATCCTGTGTAAGTCGAAGTAACAGTACTGCGGATAGGGAGATGGGCATGTGAGCCATGTTGCCGGGGACGTTCGGGTTCGGGGTCAGGTTCAATCGAGGACCACCGGGTGGGCGTGGCGCCGGACCAGGGTTCATGAACTGACCCGTTGAATAAACACTGGCGTTGATCAGCTATCGAATTCAAAAAGCAATAGAGGCATGGCAAGGCGGGAGGGATGCAGCGGGCCAAGCCGAATGCCAGGGGCGGGATCGTGGGCATAGTGGGGAGAGTGCCATGTATCCGGAGGGATCACCGACACGTGCGCGCAATGACAATGGTCGGTTTGATGGGAGACCGCACCACTGCGCATCACGGCAGGCCTATTCAGGAAGCGGCGGATGGATATCTGCATACGGACGAGCAGGCGACCGACAGGCAGGTTGCTCGCCGACGAAGGCTTATGCGGAGGCTAAGAACCCCACCCCGCTTCGCACCCTGCCATGTTGGCCGCGCATCTCGAGGGCGGGCGCCTAAGAGGAGGAGACGGAGGATTCAATCAAACGTACCTATGCTGAGCCATTTTCGACGTATCTATTAGGTCGAAGCGGTGGAAACCGCTTCAAGGTGTGATACAAGGCAGACTGTGGGGGATATTGCGTTTTCGTTGCAGTTCGAGTTGGTGGTCGTTGTTGGTAAGAGGGCGTGTGCGAGGGTACGGGTACAAGCGTAGCTGCACTCTCCAAGTGCCGGTGTCGAAGATATCGGAACGGAAGAAAGAGGAGAAGATCGCAGCGGCGGAGCAAATTAATGAAGGTGATAAAGGACCACGAAGGCTCAGGCTTAGGGCGTGCCGGGCCTTGTCGCGAGAGGTCGCTTATTCAATTGCTGGAAAGGGAGGGCATGTAGCCGGAGACCAGCGGTCAATTCCAGCCTCACCGACGTCGAGTGGGCGCTGGCCAACGGTGCTGGGTGTCTTTGCTAATGAACGTAGACAAGAAGAAGACCGTCGCGGTCCGTTGCTGAAGAGAAACAGAGAAGTATCCAGGAGCAGCCGCGCTGCGAAGGTGTTGGATAGAAAGGCACGCAGGAGGAAAGTGCAAGGAGGAGAGGGAGAGAAGTAAGGTAGATCGGGCGCGACAACCAACGGCAGAGAGAGTGTGTGTGTGGCGTGTGGTGTGTGAGAGTGAGTGAGTGAGTGGTACATGGACTGCCTGTGCTAGGAGGGAGGTACCACAGTTAGTGGTCCTGGCTGGGCAAGGCAAGGCGAGGCAAGGCAATGCAAGGTAGTGGAGGAGGAGGATGAAGAGGGAGTGGTGGTGGTAGTAGTGGTGGTGGTAGTGGTGGTGGTGGCGGCCAAGGGACTGGACTGGACCTGGACCAGCCTGGGTGGTGGGAGGTACCTTGCAGCGCCCTGAAGACGGGGAGGTACTGCAGAGGCAGAAGTGGATGAGCGGGTGGGTTCGCTGGCTGGGAGGAAGCGCCGCTAAGGTACCTCGCTCAAGTCGTGCGAACAAGGAGAAACACCACATGTGGGGAAGGGCACCCCAATTGCCCCCCTCCTCCTTTCCTGTCCTTTCCTTTCCCTTTCGTCTCGCTTCCGATGTGCTACTGTGTACTTAGCGTATGTACTATGTATCCTCTTCCTCAGCCTGAGCGTGCTAACCCTCTTGGGGCACAGTACCGTACATGTCATGATCTTACACGCAGGCTTCATCAACGCTCTTCAACACTACAGCCCTAGCCCTCTTCTCTCCGATTGGCTTTGCCCCGGGAGTTGGATTACTGAATGGCCAAAATGTCAGTAGCAGAACGCCGGCCGGCTGATCCCGTTGCTGATGCTGATGCTGACGCTGATGCTGATGCTGATATTCGCTGGGCCCCCTTCGGCTTATAATTAATGGTCGCCGAATCGATACACCGAAAAAAAACATTCCGTAATCAAATAGACTAAATAAGATCACGGTCACGTAAGTAGGTAGACAGTTAGGCAAGTAATCCAACATGACCACAGTACAGTCCATCTTCGCTCCTAACAGCGATGCGCGCAACGCAACCGCACCACAGTTGACCTGCGAGAGGCATTGATTGAAACCCGCATGAATCAGCCACTCGTCGGCGAAGCATCTAAGCCTTCCGGCATGCAAGCTAACGCAGGGCAAAGCAAGGCATGGCAAGGCATGGCAAGGTATGGCGAGGCGACACAAAGCGTCCATCCGTGGCGATATATACAGAGCAGTTTTGTCGTTGGTCAAACCGAGCAATCCAATCGAATGCCTCCTCCCTCCCGCGTTCTGGATCGAACAAAATCCTTTGGAGCTTTTTTACCACCGGCTGCCTGCATGATGATGGGCAGCTCCAGTAATTCCGTTTCCACAAACATGGATGGTGCCCTCTCTCTCAGCACAAAGGCGAGGCCACGGCGTCTCAGTAATCGTCACGGACGCCCCGCGTATGGAACCCCTGTTGTCGCAAGAACCACCAAACAACGGGGACCCAGAGCATTTTGAGATGACTGAATCATCGGCCCGGCTTCTAGCTGGTTGACTAAAACCTCTTCGCTTCCAGAATTCAAAACAACCCGCTTCCTCATTCCGACAAGCCCAAACCACCCGCCACTGGCCGACGAGATGGAATACGAAAGAGAGTACCCCGTGGAAAGCAAGTTGCCCTAACCATGCTTGGTCCGTGTTGCGGGTGTCCGCGCGCATCGTAGTCCTTCCTTCGCCACAAAGGAATGAGGTGAAATGAAAGAGCAGGGGAAAAAGCACGGCCAAAACTGTGCGGCATCAAAGCGTCAGGGAGACACGAACCCGATGTGTGGGTTTCAAGCAACTCCCAGACACGCTTCATTAGACTTGTCGTTGGTCACGGAGTGGGAGGGCCAGGTCCGGGAGCAATCAACAATCCCCGATCTTCGGTAGCGTCCCTGAGCCCCGGCTAAAACATCCTGGGATGCCAATCTTCCGCTGACCTTCCTAGCCCAGAAAGGGGACACTTGTCACTCGTTTGGAGTTGACGTCTCTTGAAGATCCTCGTACGATGCTCTACGGGAGGCGCGCTACATCCGTAGACTATTTGTTTTAGGTGAATTTGTTACAATAGCTTCTTTGAACAGCCACCCCAAACCAAGATGAATCTAAACATACGCACTAGCTTCCGTTCCAGGTGATAATTTGGCTGGCAGAAGAGCTGTACGGAGGAGGGAAAAAAGAACATCAAAAAGACGCACAATGTGGCATCGAATCGAGTTTCCATCACTGATAGTTAGAAATATCAAGATTTCTGTTGGCGGACTACTCAAGTCCTGGATATATGGTCATCACCAATTACATATGCCCTCCGCAGCCCTATCTTGGAGTTCTACATGATGTCGAAATCATTTAGAGAATGCCTGCGGCAGTATCTTCCTACCTATGTGGCTTCCTGGACACCCTGTTCCTATGTTCCCACCCGAATTGTGTTTTCCCAATATGCCCTTACAGACCCATCCAGCTTGTACGCCTTAGCGGGAGGCAACCTCCAGCTCCTGGCCCTCAAACTTGGGGAGCTCAGAGGCGATTTGTGACCAGGTCTTGCTTCCATCGACAAGCGCCTTGATGGCCTCGACAATCTTGTCCTCATCGGCTCGGACCTGAGTGGTCGAGTCACGGTCTCGCAGAGTAACGGACTTGTCCTGCACGGTCTGGAAATCAATGGTGACGCCGAAAGGTGTGCCGAGCTCGTCGTTACGGGAATAACGCTTGCCAATGGATGCCGAGGAGTCGTCGATACGGTTGGAGATGCCCAGAGTTCGGAGCCTCTGAGACAGCGACCTGAGCAGCGGCTTGAACTGAGCGTTGGAGGAAAGGGGCACCAGGAGCACCTTGGTAGGCGCGACGGCGGGAGGGAAAGAGAGGACCTGTAGCTGTCAGCATCAAACATTTCCAAGGTCAAGCAGATGGTTAGTTTCAGTAGTTCACTTACACCACGTGATTCATCACCGCCATCGCTGGCGCGGGTCCAGAAGTTGTGCTCAATAAGAGAGTAGAGAATACGGCCAATACCGAATGAGGGCTCAATGACATTGGGAGTGTACTCGCGGGTGTTCTCGACCCTCTTGCGGAACTCAATCTTGATGGCCTCCTTGCCAACAGACACATTGCCATCACCGACACCAGCCACTTGCAGGCTGATCTTGCCAGTCTCGGTCAGCTCCTTGGCTAACTTCTCTCGCTCCTCCTGAGAGGTGGCCTCCAGCGCGGTCTCAACAGTCTTGGCGTCCTTCTTGAACAGAGGGCCAAACTTCTTCTTCTCAATATCAATCTGCCACTCCTCAAAGACGCGAGGCTGGTCAAGCTGCTCTCTTACAACCAGAGGAGCACCAGTCTTCTTAGCGTGAACGCTCAAATCGTAGGCACTGCGATCAGCACAGCCAACGCACTCGACCCAACCGGTGGAGGTCAACAGCTCGGCATCCCAGCAGTCGCAGGCATAGTGAGCCATCTCGTTAGCCATGTGCTGACGGAAGCGCATCTTCGACAGGTCGACACCGATCTTCTCCAGGAAGAGGTGGATTCGGGCCAGGAAGTATCCCAGAGTCTCGTTGTCAATAAGACCCTCCTTAACGGCTTGGCCAACAGAAACCTTTCGGGTCTCAGTTCGGCCAGACAGCTGGGTATCGCGGTCGAGGAGAACAAGCTCGACATTCTCAACCTCGTGGAATCGGCTGTGCTTCTTGCCACCCTCAGGGTCGACGAAGTGCTCAATCTCAGCCATGAGGAACTCACGAACTCGCAGCAGACCGGCTCGGGGAAATCTCGTTTCGGTAAGACTTGCCGATAGAGGCGGAAGCGAAAGGCATGGAGCCCTGGTTGAACTCCAGAAGCTTAGCAAAGTTGAGGAACTGACCCTGGGCAGTCTCGGGACGCAGGTAGCCGGGCAGGTTGCTGCTGGGACCAATGGAAGTCTGGAACATGAGGTTGAAGGCGACGGGCTCGGAGGAAGCACGCCAGTGGCCGGGTTCTTCAGGTCATACTTCTTGATCAGCTCGCCGAGCTGGGGACCGTCGTAGTTGTCGATTCTGGCCAGAACCTCCTCGTACTCCTTCACCACGGCATCGTCGAGCTTGATGGCCTCGGACTTGGCCTTCTTCTTCTTCTTCTTGGGGTCGTCCTTCTCCTCCACCTTCTGGCCACGAGCCTCCTTGTCACCGTTGAGGCGCGCCTCGAGGATGGCCTCGACGAAGTGGTCGGCTCGGAGGATCTCGCCGTTCTTGGGGTCCTTGCACATCCAGTCGGCAAACTTGTCGACGTGGCCACTGGTCTTGAGAACCTCGTGGGGGTCAGGACGGTGCAGTCGACCTCGAGCATGTCCTCCTCGAGGATGAAGTGCTTGCGCCACTGGTCAACGATGTTGGCCTGGAGAGCACATCCTGGGGGCCATAGTCGTAGAGACCGCCAACACCTCCGTAGATCTCGAAGGAGGGGTGTAGAAGACACGGCGCCTCAGCATAGCATCGAGGATGGGCTTGTCGAGGGCTGGCCCTTGAGGGTGGTCGCGGCGGGAGCCATGGCTGTGGCTTTTGGCTTTTGCTTCTTTGGCGACGCCTGCGCCGGTTTGGTATGTAGTCTGTGAGAAGCCGTAAAGTGCGGCAGCAGGCTGGCGGGAGAAAGCGAGCAGTTTGCGCGCTGTATGTGGATCTCAGGAGGGCTCGAGAGGGAGTGAGCAGGTGGATTGGCTTCATAGACCGTGACCGGGCGTCGTTGAGGAGAGAAGTGCGTGAGTCACAGAAACCCAAGCCGCACTTTTCCTCAATACACAGGTGGTGGGGAGAAATGTCTCGATGGGGGCTCGTCTGCGCGCCTCCTCAGGTACTGCAGCAGGTCGAGCGAAGGTTCCACGTAGTAGTTCCGGTACTTTGGAAGCTCGAATTGGCGCGTCTGGCTGCAAGTGCTGCTGCTGTTCTGATGCAAAAATTGTGGCTCCCAGGGAAGGATTGCTGCACTGGCCGGAGCTGCCATTCGCCCAGCGGCGTCCCGGCCCTGGCAACGCAGCAAGTACCTGGGCACATGTACAGTACTTACGAGCTACCCCTCCATCGACCCCTCCAAAGAAAACAACATCATCAGGGCAGAAAAACATCGACCCCGCCCTGCATCCCCAGACACAGGGAGGAGTGAGAACCCCTGTAGACGCTGGTAACCCTTGTCACGATGTTGTTGAAGAAGCCGGCTGCTTCTTGTTCTTCTTCAATAGCAAATATAGTGGGCAGACGGACGTTGATCATGTTTACTCGTAATAAAAATCTTTTTCCCTTTCTTCTTCGTCTTCTTGTTCCGTCCCTATACGCTGCTTTTCTATTCATAAACGCCAGCCCATGCCTCTCTTCCAGCTCCCCATTCAAAGGTCTACAGGTCAGGACTTGGTGTAACTGGCCTGCTCTCTTTCCTAAAGAAGCCAATGTGTGATCGATGAGCCACGTACTCGCTATCAGCATACCCTAGCAGGCTCTCAATCTCCACGCTCTGGCGGCCCATGATTCTCGCAATCTCAGGTGCGGCATAGTTGACCAAAGCCCGTCCAACCTCCTCCGGGATTCCTTCCCACAGTTTGCCATCCGGGCCAGGTGTCGACCTGCGCTTCACGACGACCAGTCGCACGGCTTCTTGCTGGGCAAAGTTGCCTTCGACGTCGACGACTCCCACAGGCAGCAACCCAGCTTTGTTCAGAAGGGCTTTGTGAGCTCCTGCATCGATGTAGATTGTGCCATGTGGGTTAGGTGTGTGGAGCAGCCAGAAGTGACGATCTGGAATAGGATCTGTTGATGGCAGGAAACGGGTATGCAGCGGCGGGACCTCTTCCTCCTCTGTCGTCGCCGTGGCCACCACAGATTCGTCACCATTCTTGGTCACCACCGTCGTGCTGTACGTCCTTCGCGGAGACTGCAAGTAGCGGACAATGTTGAGGATGTTACCAGGCGACGACGACCTTGTAATAATAGTAGTCACACCGGCCGACGTTCCGAGTCTGGCAGCGATGATCTTGGTGCTCATACCGCCGGTTCCCAGCGCAGAGCCAGCACTCGATACTGTTGATAGTCAGTAATTACGGCGGATGATGTGGGATGATAAGACAAACCGTCGGCTTGGATAGCGGATATGTCCTCAACAACCTCGATAGGCTGAGCGTCAGGGTGAGTTCGAGGATTCTTGTCATAAAGGCAGTCGACATCAGTCATGAGAAAGAGAAGGTCTGCATGAATCATGGCAGCCGTAATCGCTGAAAGGGTATCATTGTCGCCAAACTGAATCTCAGCAACCGCAAGCGTATCATTTTCGTTAACAATCGGGATCACACCCATGTCCATGAGCTCGTTGAATGTATTTTGAGCATTGATATATCTCGTTCGCTAAGAGGGTCAGTCAGCTGCAAAGAATGGCCTGAGCGACTTGCTGCTCATTTGCTGGGTTCCACGCACGTCTGCAATGTCATTTCGCGTCAACAAAATCTGTGCAACAGGCTGCGCGAGATGCTGGAACAGGCTGTCCCAGAGACTGAGAAGTCGACATTGACCAATGGCTGCAAGGGCCTGATGGGCGAGTTAGCGCAAAATTTCTCATTGACCACAAGAATATGTTCTTACCTGTAACTGAGCGAGATGTTTCGGTCGCTTTTCAACATCCATACGCCGGAGGCCAACGCCGATGGCACCGGATGAGACAATAACAACCCGATGGCCATCTTTTCTCAGCTTAACCGCCGTGTCGACGATCAAGGTCAAGATGGGGAGCAGCGGCTCATGCGTCCTCTCATCGACGATGGAGCTCGTCCCTGTATTGGCTCAACGTCAGCCGAGGAGGTCAAATGCGGGAGCGGTTGCATCTCCGGGGCGCCGATATCGCCTTACCCAACTTAATGACCACAGTCAGAGGTCTCGGCCTCTTCATGTCTGCGACTGCTGCAGGGAGCAGAGAAACAAAAACAAGTCAGTCAGTCAATCCAACCAGCAGAGCGGCAGTAAGACGCCATTGAGGTATAAGAATGAGAATGGGAGAGATGGGAGATGGCTCGACACATTTGAAGATTTAACGTTGTAGCAAGCATGCGCGAGAGCCGCTGGTTAATAAATAGGGGACGTGCATGGCGTCTTACAGTGAGTGGTGATCCCTGTGTCCTCCATTGTCAGATTCCTGCCCTGGCAATTGCATGAGGGATTGCAACATCATAGTCTACGCCCAGGGATTTGATTCGAGTCAACCAGCACTGCTGAGCCCAGCAGCCAACATGATTGGGCTCAGTCCATCTTGGCCCGGCGCAATATCAGGTACCCACCCTTTGAGACGGCATTAATTGGTCCCCTCGCTGGAAAATGGCACGGTCAGCGTCGTATAGCTCAGGTACACAGTACATTCAATTGCTGTTTATCCCAAGCCGCCTCACCGCCCGGCGGATTATAGCGATTCCTTCGCGGCAGAATTCCAACG
The DNA here is from genome assembly GCA_020081605.1 of Albifimbria verrucaria. Classification (NCBI taxonomy): domain Eukaryota; kingdom Fungi; phylum Ascomycota; class Sordariomycetes; order Hypocreales; family Stachybotryaceae; genus Albifimbria; species Albifimbria verrucaria. The sequence goes on from JAHREC010000049.1 coordinate 2,335,522, forward strand.
TCATATGCCCGGCGCGTTCTCCTTAGCCTTTGCATCAAACGCCGTAGCCGATTCTATCACGAGACGCCGAGCCATATTCCATCCTCTTTGTGACTTGGAAAACCATCTACCATGGCGCCAGACCCGACCGCAGCGTCCCCGGGACAGCCTTCCGCCCCGGCCCCGGCTGCCAATCCTCCCAAAGAACTTCTCAACGACCCTGCGCGTACGGGCTTCGATCCTCAGACGAAATGGTGGATGAACTACTTCAAGATTCTGTCCGGACAGATGACCCCGAGGGACAGTTTCACTACCGGGAATGGCGATACAAGGTCCATGAGGATCGTGACTGCAAGCGCTGCGAGCAGTACCGCGATTGGCTCTTCACCTACTCACCAGTCGTGCGCTTTCTCTCCGACAAGGTCGAGGCCCTCAACGGCAAGTTGGACGCTTCCAACGTACAGTGCCGTCGCTGTCCGGCGCGTTTGGATGAGCATGGCCAAGTCAGTCGCCAGTCCGGTGGCTTCAGCCCGAGCCACGGCATCCTGATTTGCGCCAACGAGGTCCGCGATCGAAAGCATTTGGAAGACACATTGGCACACGAGATGGTGCATGCCTGGGATCATCTCAGATGGAAGGTAGACTGGACAGGTGACAAGGATTTAAAACACGCTGCTTGCACTGAGGTGAGCTCTTCTTTCATTCCATCTTAACTTTACGCGGCAAGATGCTAACCAATATTTTTTTTCAAGATCCGTGCTTCCATGCTGAGTGGCGAGTGTCGATGGTCGAGGGAGTCCTTTACAAGAGGAAACTGGTCCCTAACACAACAGTTCCAAAACTGCGTGCGACGAAGAGCAACCCAGTCCGTCATGGCAAGGCCCAGGTGCAAGGATGAAGAGCAAGCTGCCAAGGTTGTGAACCAAGTCTGGGATTCGTGTTTCTCAGACACGCGACCGTTCGACGAGATCTACAAATAATTCTACAACTACTCGCAGCCGTCGCCTCGCTGATGTAACGAGACCATCACGAAGACGCCGGCCATCCCCGCCGCACATACCGATACCCGAAGGAGTACTCATGATAGTCATTTGCCTGTATAATAGTGTATGCAAAGAAAACCCCTTTACTCCAGTTCATGCGCATGACCATTACCTGGCATTAAATCTTACAATGTCCCAAACCCTGAACCATAAACGCCACCAAACCGGCTAAAGTATTACTCCAGTCCATGCTACCAAACTCCTAAGAGCTCTTCTCCCGATTGGAAGCTCTCTCGCCCTTGACGCAGTGCTTGAGGATCCATGGGTGGTTCTGGACTTGCTCAAGCGGGATTCTCTTATCCGGGTTCAAAACGAGGAGCTGATACTTGGTTAGCCTTGATACTTTGTGTTTTAATTCGTATGGTTATTGATCTTACCTTCTTGATGAGGTCACTAGCCTCGGGGCTAACGAATGAAGGTATCGACATGTCTGCCCGGGTAATTCTCCGTTGGGTCATGACAGGCGTATCCTCAAAGGGTGCTTCGCCAACAAGGAACTCATACGTCAAGACACCGAGACTCCACAGGTCGACCTTCTCGTTGTAGTAGTTGTCGGAAGTTCCAGGCTTGATCATCTCCGGTGGCAGGTAATCCAGAGTTCCACACATGGTCTTGCGCCTGTTGTTTGGCGCATGAACACTCCAGCCGAAATCAGAAATCTTAATCTCTCCGTGAATACCCATCAGAATGTTCTCAGGCTTGATATCACGGTGAATGACGTGCTTTCGGTGCAGGTATTGTAGGGCAGAAGCCATCTGGGCAATGTACTGCGCAGCCTTCCACTCAGGGAACCGGTTCTCGCGTCGCAGGTGCTTATACAGCTCGCCCTTTCCGGCGAACTCGAGGATCAGAAAGACTCGCTTGCTGTCGTGAAAATGACCGAAGAGCTGCAGAATGTTGGGGTGACGCAGATTGCTCTGGATTTCAATCTCGCGACGGACTTGTCTCTCCACACTGCCGACCTGGAGCTCTTGCTTATGCAGGACCTTCAGGGCACAGATGAAGCCGCTAGTTCGCTCTCTGGCAAGGTATACTCGTCCAAACTTACCCTTGCCTAGTGGGCGACCGATCTCAAACATGCCAAGGTGGAACTGCTTAGGCACACGCGGCTGTTCAACCAGGGCAGTCGACTTGCGTTCCTCGGCGACCTCATCCGATGGCCTCGAGGCCGCAGATGGGAGAGGCTTTCTTGCTGGGGAGATGTCGGGATGTTTTGCTTTCTTTGTGCGGCTTGTGAGGGAGGGCCACTGCTGCAACAGCAGCGTTGGACTGTGACTGGAGGGCGACTTTGAAGTGGTTTGGACGAGTGCTGCCGTGTGCTATTTGGGTTGTGGTTGTCGACACCATAGCCTGTCACAGAAACTTATTAGATATAGATCATAGAAAGCGAGGCGTGACGGAGTAGTCTACCTTGGCTTTGGTGTAATGCTTGAGCGAGTCGGTGGCTTCATTCTCGTCGTTGACAGACATGCGCTCAAAGCGCGACTCGAGCATGCGTGCAGCCATCGGGAGCGGCTTCAACCCAACTGAAATTCGTGATGAAAGAAAGCAAACCGAGAGGTGATGCTGAATTTCGAGGTGGTGGGCCTTGGTCTGGTTGATATTCAATGGTCTAAGTAGACTGTAGCGGTGGAGAGGGTAAATAAGCTGGGTCGGAGACGTCGTTGACATGGCAACGGAATGGCATGTACCTGTACCGACAAAGAGGCACCGGTAGTCACCAAGCGACCAGAATATCCCAGCCAATCAGGATGAGTAAGCTGTATACTCTGTAGAAACATTGAACCACAAGCTAAGTTAGTTGGAGTATTGTATGAGACAGACTATCTCATGTGTCTTCAACACCCAAGTACTAACTTGCAGAGTAGCAGCGTTACCCAGGTGTCCAACACAATTCTAACCAGTAATTTCTTCCTTTTGTACAAATCATTACAGCCATCTCTAGCCTCGTACAATATCCGCCAAGTCTAGTAACCAATGCGTAACCTCAACTCTCAGAGTTGTCATCATGTCCCAAACAAACCCATAGGAAATTCGTGAATCATTACCTACCTTATGCAACAAACCAGTGCCAAACCAGGGTCGAGACAGCTTGCTAGCACCGGGAAGGTCCGCCACGAATGTTCTCTGCTGCGCGACCAAGGCGACAACCCACGATTTCAGTCCTGTAGAACGCCTGCCATGGATCCGCCAGCACCGCGCTCCTGATCTCCTGAAATCGCAGCCTCGCCTCCACCTCCAGGTTGTCTCTGTGATTGAATCCCGTCGAGGGCTCGCCAGTGCGCTGGGCTTCGGCAACGACCAGCTTCCTCATAGCAGCGCCGGCACGCTGCACTGCCTTCTTTGCCAGGTTGAACTGCGCTGTGCCCATCCACCGCCGGCATCCCACGTAGTCGTTGAGCCAGCAGCATTCGTTGGCCCAACGCTGGCGGTTCCTCACCAGATACAGAACGCTTTCCGGGTCCTGGTCGTAGGTGTAGACGAGGGTTTTCTTGTCGAGATGGCCGTACTCGAACAAGTGGCCGTCGTTGATCACATCGCCCCAGAGCTGCAGCTCCTCAACCGTCGCCTTCATGTGCTCCAAGAGCGTGGACAATGGCCCAGGAGAGGCAACGCATTTCCTCGGAAAATCCTCGAGTGCCAGATCTTTCGCCAGGCGAGGTAGCCCTCCAGCACCTCATGGCCACCGTCACGCGGCTTGCATTCAAAAATGTGGTCCGCAAGGATTGCAGGACTCGCACTTAAGAACACAGATTCGAATGCCGCTAAGCACTGGTTCCTTTCAGCGTCGAGCTGTGTTTGACGCAACCTCCAGCTGTAGGTAGCGTCTCCCTCGCACCACCCCCAATATTGCTGGGACATTGAACGTAGGATATGGGGTGAGCCAGTAATGCGTTACCGGCCAAGCTGGCTGGAACAGGCCGTAGCCGGTCATTCCAGAAGCGGCTGCATCTCTCACACTGGAGGAGAATGCCGTGACCTGTCACTCGCACAAGCTCCGAGTTTGTGTACATCGTGTGGGAGTGGAAAGGGCCGGCATTGGTGACCTGGTAGGTCTGGTAGCAAAAGGGTGAAACCAGGATGCAACTGGTCGAGGGTAGGATGCACCAGCAAAGCTGGTGTCACGCAAGTACCATTCTTCTGGTTGCCATCCTGTTCTCATTATATGTTGAAGACAGTTTTGAAACCAACCGTCTCCAGGAGCTTCTTTGCTGGTTCAGAAACGGCTCCCCATTTTGTGGCTCGTCGCTCCTGCTCCCTTCGAAGCCGGGCCTTGGCTTCTGCAAGCACGGTCTTATAATCGACCCAGTCAAGAAACAGACTATGCTCAGGAATCGACATCTTGCAAGTGTGCTTGGGGAATGGGAATAGGAGTAAGAGCAAGAAAGAGGATGAGGATGGGGACGAGACTGAGAATAACCTTGGCCAACTGGTGTAAGACAGCAAAACATGGTCAGTATCGACAGCTACGAGCAGGTTTGTTTTATATCCATGGCTCTGAGCACCCTTTTGTGTCGAGCTGCTACTTCATCACCCATCAAGGGCGTGATGGTATATACTCCTTTGCTTTGGGTCACTACTTGAAAACCCAGCAAGGTTGTACATCGTGAGACTCGTTGAGCAAGGGCTGCCTTGGGCGGCTTAAAGGACTTGGTTCTGAGTTTCGGCAACACAACGAGGAAGCGAAAGCCAGCAAGGTGCGACCACCTTGAACCTGTAATGAAGAAGGTAATTGCACGTCATTTGATGTGAACCAGATTCTTTCCTTGAAGATATTTCCTTTGTGCATTCAGGCTGTTGGAGAATCGGTGCACCATCAGGCATCTCTGGTCACAATGTGGAGTTGTAAATGGCACATTTTGGCACATTTTTCTCGCATAGACTCTGGAAGCAAGTTAACCATTGTTTAACAAAATATGTAGAAATCAACTATGTGCTATGGTTGATATTCAACGTTTATGCATACCATCAACTTACACTTACACTTACACCCAAGGTACGTTTACACGTGCAACCCACAATGTACCGCCCATCTGGGAGCGCCGGCGAGCTGTGCCTTATCCGTCAAGCAACCCCACCATCCCGTGTCCCTTGAACCCCACCTAAGCTTTCTCCGTTCCTGACCTCAACTCTTTCTTTCTTACATGCCGGACAGGAAACCCGTCGGAACCATTGCGCAGCCTCGCATCTAGCCGACCCTCAGATCCCATGACTCTGTCAACACCTTGACAATGAACCACATCACCTCCCCAATGAGCCTTATCCTCGCCGCAGGCCCTGTCTGCGGCGACAACCTCCCATACCCAGGGCCAGTTCCGCATATCGACGCGCAAGCTGCCCATCTCCAAGTCGGGCGCCATAGACGAGCTCACCGAACGCATTGGCATTCCAATCCCTGAGATGATCTTTGGCGACAATCTCGTTTCCATCACCCATATCCCCACCGGCTGGTCCCTTGCCTTCAATGCGGAGGATGCGCTCGACGCAGTCGACAAGACGGAGAAGAACATGCTCAAAGTCGCCTACGCCCGCGACTGGGAGAGCACCCGCGAAAACACCACGCAGAAGATCAAGGAGGTCGTGAAGCCCTACGACTGGAGCTACTCCACCACCTACGACGGCACCGTGCGCCGAGACGGCCCTCCCAGCAATGCCGCCGCCACTGCCGCTCTGCCGCAATTCCAGCCCGCCCCGCCCAACAAAGCCATCCCCATCGAGCTTCTGAAGCGTCGCGACCCGATCCTCTTCTTCGACGAAGTTGTCCTCTACGAGAGCGAGCTCGACGACAACGGCATTTCCATCTACAGCGCCAAGCTGCGAGTCCACGAACACCGCATGCTCCTGCTGTGCCGTTTGTTCATGCGCCTCGACAACGTCATTGTGCGAATTCGCGATACACGAGTCTACGTCGATTTTGACACGAGCGAGGTCATTCGTGAATACACGGCCAAGGAAGCCGGCTTCGACAAGGTCAAGATGGTAAGTCATATATGTTGCCTGCTGTTACGTCTCCTCTGTTTGCGCAATCGTTGCCTGTGCTTCCGTTCATTTTACTTGCACTACCCAGTACCTCTTTCCAAACTGCTTAATCGTCCGGTGCTGATTCGACTGGTTTCTTGTAGTCTCTCTTTATGTCAGGGCGTCTCCCAGACGACGTAACGATAAGCCTAAGAGATCCCAACATATTAGATCCGCTGCTGGATGTAGTGGAGCACAGGACCGAGATCGTCAGCTTCTCCTCGTAGGATGCAGTCCAATTCTCACTCCTGTTGAAGTCTCGGATTTTCTCCAATCTGGTGTCGGCGTTCAGGGACTGGATCTTATCTTGTAGCTCACCAGCAGCATGGCTGCGCGGGGATCATGATCATGAGTAGTTATTGCCTTTTACCCTAATACTTGCGTTACAAGCTTCATCTCGGCCCGTATGATACGTCCATAGACAATGTACAAAATAGCGCCTCCAACACGCATAAAACCCCTGACCCGGTCCTGCGCCAATCTTGATGAACATCGTATGTGCAAGCAAGCAAACCAAAAGTCACCAACTCCGTCAGACATAACATGCTCCTGTATCCTCGAACACCTCACCGCCCCCGTTCGGCGACGAACTATCCACAACCTCTTCGAATTCTAGCTCCCACTGGTCTACCTCGTTGAACTTCTTCACCACCTCCTTCAACTGGTCTGCCACCTTGGCCCGTTTAGTTTCATCTGTGCCGTGGTCGAATGAATCGTCCGGTAGTGGTTGGAAACCGCTATCATCTTCTTCATCCTCTCCGCTCTCATTCTCCTTATCTGACGACCGTCGGGAGTATGTCTGTGCCTGGGGCTTTGACCGTGATGAAGCAGGAGTCTGCTTCGTTTTCAGTGCTGAGCCTGTCGCACGACCGCCGCGAGAACCTGGGCGGGATGATGTCGCACGACTGCCTCGTCTCCGCCTGGCAGCTCGCGTATCAAGATATGAAAGCTCATCTTCATCTTGGCCAAGACCAGAATTATCCAGTTCATCATCACTATTAGCGCCTGGGGACCCACGGGCCCTCTTATGCCGACGCTTGGGTAGCAGACCTGTAAGGTCGGCCGTGGTAACTTTGGCGAGGGTTGACGCTGTGCTGCACGCCCTCGTGTCTTGGTGTGTCTTGTTTCCGTAAAGTTTGGCGAATGGGTCAGTGACGGCGGTGAAGAAATATCAGAACGGGCGTCGCCACCGCGAACAGGTGTGGTGACCGATGGGCGACGGCGACGCTTAGCAAGCGTATGGATATCTGGCCAAACATCTCCCGCATCTTCTGAGTCGCTGCTGGCAGGCGGTGCCGCCATCGCATCGAGGTCAATGGGTGTGACTGGTCTAGGGGCATGCCCCAGCCTGTGGCGGTTGAGGCGATGAGGACAACGATGATAGTTCTGATTCCGACTCGCTATCCTGATCATTACCGGCGTCACGTTCTACTCGCGCTGCTTTGCCCGGCCGCTCATCATCATCTGTGTCAAGCCTATCACCACTCTGCCGCTTCCGAGTGCTCGACCCAGCAGGTTGCTTGGTCTCCTCAGCCTGAGAGACGGAATGTCTCGTTCTCCTGCGCTTATCTAGAGGTGTAGACTCTGCATCTGGCGCAAAGTCTTCCTCGTCGCTCTCGGCTTCGGAGTTTTGTGCGGACGATTCAGTGTCCGGTCGTGGCTTGCGCGATGTGCCCAAGATACTTGGTTCTCTCGCGCGTCGTCTGAACATGCCGATGTTAAACGATGAGCCCACGCCTGAGACACTACCGCGTCTGCTGCTTGGCCTGATTGGAGGGTCATTGCGTCCAACAAAGCTCGACTGCCGCGACCTGGACTTGAAGTTGCTCATGGATAGTGTCGTGTCCGCCGACATGGGTGCTCTTGGTATGTCGCCGTCATCGAAGCTGTCATCGAGGTCGCCAAAGACATCGTCGTCTGCCAAGTCCAAGCCCGTAGTGTCTCGCCTACGCGCAGGCGTCGACACATCGCGTCTTCCGACCTCGACAGAGCTACCCGAATCCTCGTCTTGTGCACCAGCCCCGCTGGCGGTCGTAGTGGTGACGTCTACATCTGCAAGCCGGTTCGATGTGTCGTTTCTGCTGCGTGTCGAGGCACGAACAGCTTTTTCCTCGGTCATGCTCAATCGAGTTCCTGTCGATCGCGTGCGTCGGCTGGTGCGACGCTTCGCTGCTCCGCCGTGGTGCTCATCCTCGCTAGAGACGTTAGCCGCGGCTGCAGGTGAAGCTTCACGCGCAGCTTGGGCTGGTGCCGGACGCGCCCGCTTCGGTCGTGGCATTTGTGCGGTAAAGATGAGCGCGAGAAAATCTCGTTCAAGTTTTCAAAGCGGGCGACACCACCGCAAAAAGAGGATCGCAGGGATCACTACAGGAGAGATGTTGTGGCGACGATGCGTGGTGGTGGTGGTTAGAGAAATGCAAGTGGGAAACACTAACAAGGCGCGCGTCGCGACGCGATTAGCCAGAGGCGTCAGGCAAAGTATGAAGTAGGTACTTCCCACTCCTCCCACTCCCAAGCTCCTCCCAATTGGGAGGTGGAGCCACAGCTCACCGAGACACGGCCCCACCATCACCGAAAGCTGCCCGGGCTCAAGCAACAGTTATTTATTTGCATCGAAATCGCTACAGATGTTGTCTTGACGCAGAAATCTTGCTGAGACACCAGAATTGAGGGATATATTTTGATTCACCAAGAGACGGATGCCAATCCTACCATCATTTCCTCCTAGTTTGACCCAACCGTAGATGTACAATCAACTCCTGCTGCCCCCTGCTTCCTGAGTCTATGTTCTTATACAAGTGATATTACAATTGTTTTTCCTTATCGTACATCCATCAGGCTTTTCTTAAGGGGTATATATAATACATGATCTTGGGGTTTTCAGATTAAATGAGCGCCTGGCCCATAAACATACTCCTCTTCACCTCGGCGACAACGTCCTTCCGGTCGTCGTTACCAACAAGCACGACGCCACGGCCACGACGGCCCATTCGTCCAGCACGGCCCAAGCGATGGATGAAATCGATGGTAGTGTGCGGAACGTCATAAAGGACAACGAATCGTACAGCAAGAGTGTCGATACCTCTAGAAGCAAGATCCGTCACCACGAGAACCTTGACATTGGGCAATGTGCGACGACGTCCGGGATTCTCTGGCTTCTGGATGCGCATCGGCTCGGGCGTTGTGAATGTTTCAAGAATCTCGCCGTGACGCTTTTCGGGCGTATCTCTGTGCAGAGCCTGGGCGTCGATGCCCTTGGAACGGAGGTACTCGGCCACCTCCTCGGTCTTTTCACGCTCGTTGACGAACACCATGATGCGGCGGACGTCGATTTCAGCCTTGTCAGGGCCTTCATGTGCCGATGCCTCACGGCCGATTGTGTAAATGGCGTCAGCGCATGCCAAGTCCTTGTTGTTGTGGTACGGGCTCTTGGACACGTCGATAACACCGAGTTGAACACGACGGGGGATTGCATGGAGGTTTGGTGTAGTTATGCGGACCATCTTGGGGTAGTTGGTGGCGAGGTAGTTGTTGAGTTTGCGCGGAATGGTCGCGGAACAGCAGATGAGCTGCTGCATGGAGGGCATCGCCCGCTCAATAATGCTGGATGTGACTGAGCCAAAGCTGCGATCCAGAAGGGAGTCCGCCTCGTCAACGATGAGGTGCGTGACTCGCGAGAGAACGTTGGGATCCGAGTCAGCGATGGATGCGAGCAGGTGAGGCGTGGAGATAACGACGTCGACGCCTTTGGGACCGAACATGTTACGCTGGATCTGCTGCGGCTTGAGGTCGGACGATATCATCTCCGTCTTGAACTTGGCCGCGTGAGAAAGCTTCTTGGCGACTCTCGCAACCTGCTGGACCAGCTCCGAGGTCGGCACAAGGACCACAACCTTGGGGCGTGCCATGGTGGGATGCGGTTCTTCAAAGGGTTTTCCTTTATAGCTGTTGGCCTCCTGGCGCTCCTTTTCGATCTGCTGGCGTTCTCTGTACGCTTTGATTTCCTCGTCCTTGGATTCGGCAATCTTCATAGCGTTGATGGCTGGCAGAAGGTAGGCCAGAGTCTTTCCGGAACCCGTCTCGGCAGCCAAGAGGAAGGATTTCTTCTCCCCTCTCCCAGAGTTGGGATTCCTAGCTCACCAGGTTCTTTTTGACCAAGCATAGCTGGAATCGCAAGTCTTTGTACCGGAGTCGGTCGGATGTCGGACATGTTCTTGAAAAGCTCCTCGTTAATGGCCGATTTCAACACGGGCAAAAGGTCGAACTGGTCAAAGGATTCGAACTCGGCCATGCGCTCCTTGAGGGTTGTGCGCCGATTATAAGGCACCGTTGCCAAGGCCCGCTGCATCTTGAGCGCCTTTCTGTCGTCCTGATCTCGCTTGTCATTTCTGCGAGTCGGCCTCGACTCCTTCGCCCCGCCCGCCTGGCGGCTCCGATCTCCTGGCTTACGGGTGCGGTCGACGTTGGCTACGGTTCGGTTCATACCCGCAAAGGGGCCGGCGACATCGGCGCGGCGCTGGCGACGGTCATTCTGGGCTGGCGTCTGGTAGACCTTGTCGGACAGGACCATGCGGGAAGGACGAGGCTTGACGCGCTGCGACGCATAGCGCTGTGCCAGGCATTGCTGTAGAGGGTTGACGAGGCCAAGAGGAAGTCTAGGGCGTGCGCGGGGATGTTGCAGACAGCGCATGCTGGGACGGTCTTCAGTGACAACATGGCATGCAGAGATGTCGTCGCTGGACAAAGAGAAATAACGAAATGAAGGTATGGGATGGTACAATATTGTCTGACGAGAACACGGGCGACTTTTTTTCCTGAGCTGGATAAGGCAGATCCAGCTTGTCGTCTATCTATTGTGGGGCCGTTAGTGGCTCTTTACTAAAGCAAAGCGTGTACCTTGCAGCTGCATGCATCCCTGGGCCACACCAACATCAACACCAACACCAACAACTCCTCGTGGGTGACCAATATATTATTCTATTCTATCAACCATACGAAGGCGCGAAAACGCGGCCTTTATATCCCAATACTGGCTCTACGCATGCCAGCTAGCAATGAGAAAACACACTAGTTGCTATTCGGACAGTGAGCTGCCGATAGCATCATCTAGCCAAAGACTGCCACCAGACTCATGAGCCATGTCCATCTATACACTTTTATTACCGTCATGCAGACCTGCTGCTCTCAAAAATGAGAGGATTCCTACATGCACTATCGATACTTAAACCAGACTATTCCCACGACAAGCACAACCAAACCCCTGCTGCGACAAGACTAATAGGAGATCAGGCCCGGTCTTACACTCTACAAAGGAGGTGTTCTCTTACTTGGTTCGACTATCCTCGAAAACATTGGTAATGAATCGTGGCTGTGAACCATGCCTCCCTCCATTGCTGGAGGAGGAGTTGGAACCCTCCAATCCTGCCCCTTGATTCTTTCCAGATTTCTTCTTGGATTTTTGGAAGCACTGCGAGGTTGCGCATCATTCTCTTTCGTCCCAGAGCTTTGATACTGATAGCCAGAGCTCGGCCCCGTTTGGTTTGAACTCATCGCCAGCCAGCTTTCGTCGTCTCCCTTTTGCGGCTCTGGCACGACCTTTTGGATGGTCTGTCTTGCATGCTTAGGCCTAGTCCCGATGGTGGTTTCAACCCGGCTTGGGTATTGCTCCTTTGCTGATCCTCTTCTGCAATGGACCCAAGAGAGACTGCGGATTTGTTTCTTCCGACGGAGCTGTGCGATAGTCTGCTATCCCTTCTTCTCGTGGTTGTTGGACTCAGTGAGCACGGAGACAGAGTAAAATCGTCCGCGGAATCAAGGCTGGTCCTGCTGGAACTGTCGTAGGATGTGCCCCATTGCACATCGGCCTGTATCACGTCGTCGTCAAGTGTCGTTTGGATCTTCCTAAGAGCGTCGAAAATAGAGGACCTCTCTGAAGGGAACTTCTCGAGCGTGGGGTCGCTTAAGTCAGGATTATCAGATAGAAAGCAATCTTTGAGTGATTTGGAAAAACGTCGTTGGTTGACATCCTCAAGCGGATCGTGATCGAAACCATCGTCGACAAACTCATACGCCCCAGGGATTCGTGCGCGAACAGTGGCGTCCTCAAATGGTCAGTATCGTGGATATTTACCCCATTCATGTTCCCGGCTGTTCCGGGTGGGATCTCGTTCTCGTCGTCCTAGCTTACAGTGAGTCGGCTGGCAGCATGACACGGCATTTGCGTGTACTCACAGCATCAAGAATGGCCGCAACATCGGCAACTTCAGCTGCCGTACTTGCGACCTGGGCGATTGGCGTTGAAGATCGTTCTGCTTCTGCTTGAACCTCGAGCTCACTTGCCAAATTTGCTGCGAGAGATTTAGGCCGCGAGGAGTCGCGTGAGGAGGCTTGTGGTGTTATGAGATTCGTCTGGCGACGCCTGCTGCCTCTCAAAGGTCACCTGCGAGCTGCGGCCTGCTGATGGCGACACTTTCAGCAGATTGTTCTGATTTCCGGCGTCATCACTGACTAAGGATAGTATTAGTTTCTTGGCCTGTGTTCAATCTCGCTGTAGCTGGACATTACCGATTGGCAAATTCTCATCCAGAGCCCACCAATTGCCGTCTCCAAGTCTGAATTTGAATTGATAGTCTTTGCCGGGAACGACGAAGACCTCGGCTTTGAAGATGAGCTCACCATCCGTGCCCGGGACGTGTTGCATCTCCTGAGGGGCCCATTCTGGGTCGGTGAAGGTCCCGGCTACGTACAGCGGTGGGCGCGTCCCGGACTTGGAGTAGCTGATGGTGAAGGGAACTTTTGAAGGTTCCATTGCGGGCAAAAGAGCAGCCTCTTTGTAGGGATGTTAAGTGGCGGGTGGGTAGTAAGCGGCAGAGATTGAGAGACGATGATGCAGGATGCCTAGTCCTCGACGCAGGCGTATTTGATTGTCAAAGCATCAAACCTGAAATCGATCGATTGGTCTTATCGAATTGCGAAAGAGCTTTGGACAGAACGTTGTCAGAGGGGCTTATACAATACCAAGGCCAAAGAGGTCGAAACCCTAGATCAAGGAGCGGTTAGCGAGGGAGGAAGGTGGGCTTGCCTTTGTATGCACAGCCCTTGAACAAAGGTGGCGCGGCTTGGTTGGGGGAGTCTAAGATAGGTGGATGGAGGTAGGAAGTATTGGTTCTACAAGTGGCATGGGATGAAAGGTTCAAGACGCTGGGGGCTAAAAGGGTCTGGATGGGAGGAGATTGGCAGAGGCAAGACCTGTGGTCAGCCAACACTTGCCTCAAGGCGAGCGGTAGTAGCAGAGTTGCGTCTGGCTGAGTTGCGAGCGAGAGGTGTGGGCAAGCCACCGAGCTGGTGTCGCTCTGATGACGACGCAACCGAGGGGTTGTGACGCTTGGGCACGTGGAGACAGGACAGAGACGGCGAATGATGGGTCGCGTCGACAGAACCGGACCGTTGGGAAGGAGAGGTTATTTAGGTTTAGCAGGCCTAAGAAGTTGAAGCCTTGGGGTGGAACTAGCAGAGCAGCGGTGGTTGACGGATCATGCCATGGGGTCGAGATGGATGAGAGGGGCGGGTTCCGCTCTGTGGCGTCACAGGATGGGGAGAGACCCAGCGATAGAATGTTGGGGTCGAAGGTGGAAGAGGAGGAGGAGGAAGAGGAAGAGGAAGGGAAAGTGGAAGAAGGGGAGGAAGAGGAGGAGGAGACTATTGGAGAGAGACTATTACGAGATGGAATGGCCTTGGGGTCAGTTCGGTGGGAGGCGCCCTCAGTCTGGTTTTGGATGTTGCTGCATGGCCTTGGCAGGAGAAGGTTGCGTTGCAGAATGTGTAGGTGAATAGGTACCTAAATAAGCAGGTAAGGGAGGCTGAGCGTATAGGTAGCTCGTCCTCACGAGAGACTGCAAACGGTACATGGTAGGCTAACAATCTGCCTCGACTTACGACTTGCGTACCAGGTAAGGTAAGGGAGGTGCGTAGGCAAAGGAGGCTCGATATTGAGCCGAGCAAAGCAAAGCAAATCATCCATCTCGATTGAGTTTGGCGGAACGGCGAGGGACGGAAACGGAACGCAGGCAAGCCAAACCAAAACCCAGTAGACCCAAAGCTTCCGCCGGGGCCCTCGGGGTTGGACGGTCTTGACGGTCAAGGTGGCCTGTTGAACAGGTCGTTAGCGCGCGACAACATGTCATCGACCGCGACTAGCTCCTGTGGACGATGAAACTGACGACTCTTGAACAACATCTTGTTGTTTTAGCTCGCCTACTAAAAATACCCCGCATTCCCCATTCCTTGGCCTGTTTCTACAGACGCTGATGGATGCGTTGATAGATTGATGCACATGCGAATGCGGGTGCCAACATGTTCACCAAATCGAGGGTAATGCTACATGTATACTGCGGCCCATGTTGTTGTCGCGAAAGTCCCCTGTCGTTTATCAAAACGGTTACTGAAAGGATACCGCTCACCATTGGCCGGACGGTCCATGTTAGCGGCCGGAGCCCACACCGGCAACTGTCCCGGCTTTTCGTGCATCAATCCCGTAAATCCCTCCCAAAATGGCAAAATACTGTCCTTATCATATGTAACTCGCGCATTGCAGCCCGGATAGCAGCTGCCGAGGTCGTTACATATCACTCACTCTGGGCGGAGATTGTAGCCATCTAGATGATTGGATAGCCCAGATTCCAATCAGTTTAGAGCATCTACTTGCACCAATGTTAACCCTGTCCCCCAGTGGCATGTCTCCCTCAGCGCGGTCGCAGACTGCCATGTTGAGCTGATAGCATGCGTAATTACTTGAGAATCTCAGACCCAGCCATTATCCTCAGCTCTGTCTTTTACACCCGATGGAGATTTGGGCTGGGACTGCCGATCCACAGAGTTGGGCCCAATCAATACAATGCACCACCGACGGCATAGCTGTAGGTCAAGTGGGAAACAGATAGAGGCAGCCGCGAAGCTTCATCTTGATCGCGCTCTAAACCAACCGGCCGAGAGATGTGTTGACAATGACATGCGCTTGATCGCCGAAATAACGTGGACACCAAGCTGTGTACTATGCTAGGAAAGAAACCCTTCTGCCTCTGGCACGAACTGTCATCATCGACAAGAGTCGGCTCTCCGATTACATCCATGGCATATTCACAAAGGCGGCGTACTCTGCAGGGCTTACAACCGATATGATACGTAATTCGACCTTGAATGGCCCGGTTGCGCTACGAAATTTGCCTAATCTTTCTCGTTGACTCTTACTGTTCCAGGTTACTGCTCTTGAATACGAAGGTCGATCCCTAGATCAGCTTTCAAATATTACAAAGATCCTTCACAAATAGTGGAGTACCTCCATGGTGAGCTTGATGCAGATTCTCATACATGAATTGTCTTTCCACGGCTTCAAGCAAAGACACAATAACAGATCAGCTTAAGGGGTTTATTGGTTCAAAGAAGTTCACCAAGTTCCATCTAGTCAGCAGTCTGTAATAAATAAGCCGCCCATAGCAAACTCGTCACAAGGGTTTGGTGCAGACTTGTCCCAGACACATCACTTGTGGCTCGAGTAGTGACGCATTGTAAGCCACCAACGGTGTTCTGTGAATACCCCCAGGACCAGGAGAAGATATTGAATCATATTACCATGGTTTCAGTATCGTCTGCTTCATATTATGGTCCGCTCTCGGTAGGTCTCACATCGGATTTCGATCGTTTCCGCAGAGATGGTCTGGGATTTGGACCGTTGCGTTGCTGCCACTGTGAAGTCATTCATAATGCATCAGACCAAGCTTAATTCAATCATTATATTTCAGTTACAGTGATATTGTGTTGGTACTCGAACTCTAAACACTGCGACTGTCTATCGGTGTCGCTGAGGAAAATGGGATCTTATAGAAGACAGAAGAAATAGCAAATATTAGAGCTATACCAACCTAAAGAATATAAAGTCAATTGAAAAATATTTTCAGCTTCAGGATATAGCTTATTATAGAGCCACCAAGCGCACTCATGGTGTATAGATTAAATCTTCTGGATGCCTTGGTACCCTCCGGAACTCCGGCGGCAGCTCCGGCTAGGAGCCTGAACGGATCGGTGCCCAAACAAGGCCCCGGACACCCCACCAGCAAATCGAACCCGCCCCACTCCTGACCTCTCCAACTCCTAGTCCCAAAATGGCCAGAAATATGTGAAGTCATTCTTTCTCCATTATCGCCAAACCCTTTTCCTCTCTTTTCTCGCATACAACGCTCTCTTGGCTCAGCGCCCTACCCTCACAATGTCGGTGCCGCCCCAGTTCATCCGTGTCAAGCGCAAGAGAGACGATGAGTCTCCCGTGACCTTTCTACGTTCGTCCACGTACACCCTCGTCGTTTGATCTCCGCCCCTCTAACCTGACCCCCAGAGTTCGACGAATCCATAAAGCGTCAGCGCAGCGGAACACATTGGGTCTACCAGAGACGAGAACCAACCGCCAGTGTACCCGCACCGACCACACCCCTTCGACCTAGCCGCGAGCCGCAGCCTGTCATCCACGTTTCTAGCCCTGGCAAAGAGTCGCCAAAAACAGCTACACAGCAAGCCTCTGCTCATGATACCCCTTCACGGCGTCTCATCCGCGCTAAGAGCCCTGCGCGCATTCGTAAGCGCTCCTCTGCCGCCAACCTAGCCGGTCCCCGAAGATTTCATCTTTCGCGCGCAAACCTGGTCCCGGACCCATCTCAGAACCTTGCGCTCGGCGCTCAGAAGAGACCAAGAGCCGAGCCGACTATTTTCGTCGAACGAAGCCGCAGGAAGCTGGCCCGCAAAGACGCTCACGATCAAGGGACCTCACAACTCCAGTCATCTGCAGACGCCCAAGCAGCTGATGACCATGATGTCACCCAGGAGCGGCCTCTCAAGAAGCCTGGTGTTTCCAAGCGGGCACGGCCTGAGCAATTAGACTCGAGCAACCACTTCCCGCTCCCTGCATCCTTTACGAAGCGAGAAAATGAAGACCTAGATAAGATCACGGCCGATATGAACGAATGGGTCATGAATGAACTAGGCGCAAATCTCCATGCTATGGACCAAGAGAAACCACATGCGGAGAAGCCCAGGTTCAAGCCCAAAGCACCCTCCAAGAGATATCAGGAGCGTCACCCTGAAACCAGCCAACAGCAACAGACACACCTCGGTGTAGGCGGTCAAGACACCCCATGGCCGAGCTGAGCGAAGAGGATGGCGACGATGACGACTGGGTGATCGACGAGTACGTCCGTGTCCCCGCAGATTCCATGGCCCTAGACGTCGCCCCCACAGATGTTGGCTTCCTTGTCCTTGAGGGCGACGAGGAGAACACCCTCTTCTTCGGTCCAGAACGTGACGAAGAGGACGACTACCTCGAAGATGAGGACGACGAGAATGGTAAGACACTTTAGCAGAGTCCCGTGCTCCTTTGGGCTCGTATTCTCAGTTCATCCACAGCTGGCTAACTTTTTTTCAGCTGAGAATCATTATACCGCAGACTATCCCGAGGACGAAGTGGATTCAGATGATGAGTTTGACCGTCACCCTTACATGTTCCGAAACGAGAACGCTTCCGACGAGGAGGAGTTTGACAATCGTTTCTTTGACGAAAACGACGATGATGAGATGGTTCTAGAAGGCGACGATGACGACGCTACCATGGCCCGTATCCGAACCTTCATGCGCCGGAAAGCGGCTTTCCGCTGACCAACCTGCCTGCTTCTTCATTCAATAGGCATCACTGACCTCTTCATTCTCCCCTGCAATTGTCAACGCCCGGATAGTATGAAAGCCAGCCCTGTCTGCAACGTTGGTGCCTGCGGAGGCATTGGTATCGACGCTGCCACGTGCAGCTCCCCACCCTGCGCACAGCACGGCAGCCGTGCCGTGCTCGCTATTTCGCGCTTTCACCGCACTTTCGTCGCCCGCCCCGAGGAGTGCTGCGACCGTACATAGAAGCTGAAGAGAGAGAAGAAAAAAAGAGGCAGAGCAAAGAAGAGCAACAGGCCATGCTGGCGTCCGTGCTGTGGCTTGCCCCAGCTGCATTCCAGGGCCTTAAACAGTGACGACGGCTCATCGACTCTTCATCCCTTGCGCACGGTTCGGGGGCTGTCTTACGGCCGTTCTTTTGCGCGGTGCCAACACACGTGTGCCCCTGCCACGTTTTCAGTCCGAAAGGGCCTTATCCGCTGCCTGGATCACAGGTCGTAGGGCAGTCACCACGCGACAAGTTGTCTGAAGAGCTTATTTGTGCTTCATGCATGCCCAGTCAGTGTTTTAGGATATGGGGGTCTTTTTTCTCTAGGTAGATGCCGTTGGTAAAGACATGCACGTCACATTAGAAAGGCATAGAAGCGTTGCATTGCAAATTGCAACGGTGATGAGGCATGTTTCTCTATATGCAGCAAAAGAAATATCGGGGATACTACAGTATCATTCGGTTAAGTCAGGTGCCTGCGACCCTTGTAACGCACATTTCAGAAGAGCCATTACCATCTCCCGTAAATCATTGCAAAATCCCGCCTTCTCTGACGTGACACCCGCTAAGTATGCTTCATCGCAAACGCTTCTTCGCCCATATTTCCAGAGCGGTTGCCAGGACACGGTCCCAGTCAGTTTGTACATGGTGGAAAAGGACTAATGTCATCGCCTCTGGACAAAGCACAGTGCTCACGCCCGCCACCTTCGCCCTTCCTCTTGTACAGAATGGGTATTAGACCCGACGAACTCTTTGTCCATCCCAAGAATCGCAAAGTATAAGACAAAAATGAAATGCTGCTGGTCCAAGAACGAAGGAGCAATATACAAATCAGAAGGCTCCATAAACAGGCCCATTGCAGCCCTTGCGAAAATCCAGGCTAAAGTTCAAACAACAAGAGAGAGAGAGAGGAGAAACCACACTATAGTTTTAGTCGCCTTTGCTCCTTTCTCTTTCTTCTTTCTTTGCGTTCTCGATATTGGAGCTCTCGTTTAACAGCTGCAAGGGTGTTGTTAGCATGTTGCAATAGCAAAGACCACTAGTGATTTGACTTACCCCAATCTTGAGACTTGCGTTTGAGTTCCGGATCGACCCACGAGTAGCGGATAGCACGCTCGGGATACCGTTGACCCAATCCTAGAGGCTCCATAGGCTTGTCCTGGCCATCCTTGTCTCGACACTTGATGCTGACCTGCCTCGGCTCGAGATCATCCTCATTGTCGAATATTAACCAGCCCTCTTGATCCCATACGGGGATCCTCTGGTTCATGCGGTAGTACCAGGCTTGCAGCCCCTGAACGGTGCGCTCAGGCGTCCGTCCAAACATAGAGGCGAACTCCTGCTTTATCCGTTGCCACTTGAGCTTCTTATCATGCCATGCGTAGATGATGAAGTCGCCCTCTTCTTGGCTATACTTCTGGTTGATGTGTCGGTTCTCGCCATCAGGGGCGGAGTGGGATACCCATGGATGCTTACAGGCCCGGGGTGGCTGTGGTGGCTACTGAGCGCGTAGTTGCGGTAGCTGGCTGAGGGTGCAAAGTTACTGAAGCGTAAAGGAAGAAGAGCTGGGCGGGAGACACTGGGTAGTGGTGAAGAAGGTCCCTTTGGGCAGGCAGGTCCTTGGCTCTTGACGAGTGCCTCAACGCCCAGATCGAATTCAGTGAGACTAGGCAGCCGGATGGATGGGCTACTTTGGTTGCTAAGATGGGAAATGCTAGGAAGGGAGAGCATCCTCTCGAGTTACAGGGGATGCCGTTGCTATCACAAGGCGCGTTAGTCATGAAGTCCCTTAGAGTTGTTTCGATCAATACGAGATGTACTTACATTCTGGCTTGATACTCGGGCTTGCCAATGATGATTCCACGGAAGTAAGTGACTGCGTCCTCGGGGTGTAGAACAGATCTGTGTGGCGGTCGTCAAGACTCTTGATAGATGGAAGACTGTCGCTTCCCAGGATGGCGTTGCTGTCCATGCTTCCAAGGCGAGGAAGAGGAGCTCGCAGCTTCTCGTGCGATTCCGGCGTCGTGAAGAAATTCATGTTCCAGTATGGAGACAGAAACTCTTCTTGGGACGACGGGAGGGCTATATAAGACAACAACGAGGTTGACTTGGCCTTATGGATGAATACAAACCCACGAGCGTGGATAAATGAAAATCGGAATAAGACACAGGGTCTTGGAAAAGTAGAGATGGGGATGGTAGATGAACTTAAATACCAGAGGGAAGAGAAATGTGCAAATGGATACGAAAGCCACCTTGTAGTAATTGTAGGCAATTTGACACAAAGACACGAGGAAGGAGATGATCTGTAGAGCAGCACGGCACAGCTGTGTTAAGACCCTTACGGACCGCGAGCGTCTGATCACCCAGTTAGTGCAGAGTAGGTTTCTTCTTCTCCTTTCCCTCCCTCTCGAGCGAGTGAATCAAACAGTCACAGATGCGGAAGAAGGCAGTACAGTACACAAGCAAGTGACAGAATGGATCTGCTGGGGGAGACAGGGGGCGTGTAGGATGGTGGAGGGTCTGTGTGGACCATGGACGAACGCACCAACAGACACCCAGGTCGCAGTTGGTGAGAAAGACATCGAAGACAAGTGGATCTGCTAGCACGGAAAATCGACAGAAATGGTACCTGCGGCGCCTTAGACAGGGAGGCGAGAGGGTGTTGGCAGTGTCGACGCCGTGGGTGTCATCATTGCTTTGTCCTGCCGGTGCTCTGCAGATGTGCCGTCTGCGACTGGTGAATGGCCTCGGGCTATTCCAGGCCTTCAAGACAAGGCAAGTTGTGGCGATAGAGGTGACCAGACATGTAATAGAAGACACAGGCCGCCGCCATTGCAAAGCCCGGCACGGCCATTCTATTCAAAGAAATCATCCCTGATTGCCCTGCCACTTGGCGATACCACACGTAGGCCAACACTGCAGGCCGTGGTTAGTCTTCTACTAACATGAGAGGCATTGCCGATGGGCGTGGGTACTAGAGTATGCGCCCGCCTTATCTGCACGCAAGGGCGGGGGCAAGAACCTATTTTTTCCCTGCGACCAGGAATATAATGAAGACTCTAACCGCACGGTCCGGGAACCAACACCAGAAGTTGCATTGAGAAGCTTGGGACACCGCGCAGCTCTCCGTGGGTTGGCAGCTGGCTGGCGATCCATCTGTCTCGTCTCACTCCACGGACATGAGATCAAGCACCCTATGAACATCCTGGCAAGGACAAGGGTCTGGAAGGACCCATTCCCTAACGTCTATCGAGATTGGTCGGAGCCGCACCCCAAGCTAAGTGGCACGATAACCTGGTCACCATCAGTCCAACGGCCGGGGTTCCCATTCCACTGGGACTCGAAAAGCCCCGCTCCGCCCACCGAGGTAGGTATTTGTGTTGCTCGACATGGGCCGGATACATAATCGTGTTTGCCTTGAGGGCGCGTAGCCGACATTGCGGTGGGTGTCCTGGCCTGGAGGAGAAAGGAGGGATTGGTGTCGTGGACGTCGATGGGCAATGCCCACCAACCCACGACAGGGTCATCCTGTGCCCTGGTGAGAGGCCGGATTCGTAACCCCGGCCGGCACACGGCCTGGACATAAAACATCAAGACCTTTGTCATTTCACAATTTGCACTTGACAACCGCCATGGCCGCCATGATTGGGCGCGGCCCCAGGAAGTGGGGCCGAGCTTTCGCAGAGGCTTGACGCCTTGACGTGGAACCGATCAGCGGCAGAGAGGCCCAGTGATGGGAGGGGAAATGTTAGCAAAGGCTGGGCAGGACGGACGAGATCTGACGTGTTACCAACGCGGGAGAGCTGAGAGCAATTAGGGCCACAGCTCTTAAGCATAACGAACCCGCCTAGTGCTCCTTTTCTCCTCTGGGGTTTTCTTTTTCTGCGCTTCGTGGGACCGCTAGCCTCTCTGTGTGTCTGATGCAGACTCGACGCAGGGCTGGAGGCAAGACGGACGAGGACATGGTCGCCTTCGCCTCTCTCTCTCCCATTCTCGCTCACCTTGGCCTTCTCTCTTGGGGCACCGGTGGATAGAGCCAACGGCGAATGGGTCGGGCTGAAAGGAAGCCGACGTGCATTCTGCTCGTCCAGGACCAACAATAGACCCGACAGCGCGGTAATAGGCTCACCTTGCGGTCAAGCGGGCTATGCGCGAGCGGCGCATACAGTACGAAAACTCGTGGTGTGGAAACCGTCCCATGGCGGACTGTGTGCATCTCGTCCTGGTCGTGGGGACGGCACAGCGCAAGAGGTTGGATCCATCGGAACAAGCCATGAGGAAAGAGGCGCGACGCGCGCCTCCCGAAGGCCTCGTCGTTTCTTTTTCCTGCTTTCTTCTGCCATGCAGGAGGCGCGATACCTACCGAGGGCGATCGGGCCCTGTGGACGCTGAAGTGGCTGTTCCACGAGCCCTAACCCGATGCGGATCGAGATGCAGAACCAGGCCTTGTTAATGCAGCTGACGAAATATGACAATTGTGATGGGCCGTGCAGGCTGGCAGGTCGATAGTAAGCAGAGCGGAGGAGCAGGATGGAAGAATTGCAAATCTGCCAGGCATCGTGTTAAGCCGACTAACTTCATGTCCACCTTTAGCACCTTCCCTCCCTCCGCTTCCCCACCCCTTCCTTGTCTCCTTCCCTTTGGCTCCCTGTCTCTTCTCTTCTCTTCTTTTTTTATTCTCTCTTTCGCTATAATTACATCCGGGACTAATTTGCTAACAAATAACATGCCCCCGGCGAACTGTTAGAGATTGATGACTTGGCTGATCATATGGGGCAAAAGAAATGGTGACAAAAGCATCTCTTCCATGCCTAATTTGCCTCCTCTTCCGTCTTCTCCTTCTCCCCCTTCCCTGTCATTATTTCTTTTGTTTTGTTTTTTTCTGTCAAGTGAGTGGCAGTCCCATGATCCGCCAGCTCCTAACAATCCTTGGTGAGGCGTTGGGTTGGTGTGAGCTGTGGCAGCCCTCGTTTTGCTTCTTTGCCCGTCTGCCTACAGTATGTACTGTACTCTGTACACGCATTTCAAAGCTGGCCCTCCCAGTCCACGGCGTGGTGGTCAACCCGAGCGCTTGGTTCTCCTGTTGACATCACGTTCATGTCTTGCCCTCCAGCAGTCTAATAATATTATTCTCGTGTAGCCATCTGACCGGATTCGCTTTGACAGCAGAATGTTCACCTTCGGGGAGCTCATCCATGTTAGAGGCACCCAGACCCAGTCTTATGGAGAGAGAGTGGTGGCGATGAGACCGGGTAGCCGTAGCGCCCGCTGTGGATACTGGATTGGATCAGCTCCGGCTCGAAAATGATCGATCATCCGGGACTTGGCTAGCTGTGCAAGTTCGGTGGGTACATTTCATACTTGCGCGATGGCTGAACCTGGCCGCATGCTGTACGAACCCGGAACCTCTGCAAGATCATTATGATGTTGACGATTCGTGACGAGCTATCCAGCAGGCTTGGGAGGCGGAATGCAATCTAGGCTGCGATGCCGATTGGCAGCCACAGCTTACCTTGACGAAAAGATCACCGGCCCTTCTCTTAGACCATCTCAGAGAAAGTCTCGGTATCAAGTCATTTCGTCAAGGATTGACAGCGTCAGGAACAAGAAAAGACGGCCCGCGCGCTCGCCAAGTGGGCGTTCCTTAGCAGGCGTGAGACACCACGGTGAGAACCTCCATAGTCTTAGTAAAAGCGTGGCCTGTATTCTCCCTCTCCTCATGGCCTCCCGTAGCTGAACACGCCCCCAATCTCTGCATGGCAAGAAGCTTCGATTTCAGATTAAGGTCTCCAAAAGTGGAGCGTGGAAGGACTGATATTGTCTTGAACAAAGGAAGCCTGAGTCATGTCTGATTGGGAGGTCTCGCTTTGTTGTCGTCGCCGCCTACCACCCAGCCTGTATGGGGCAAGTGATGAGCATTCAGGCCGTGCTTCTGTGCTGCTGCCATAATATCGTTCCCTGTGGCGTGGAGAATGCCGGCGGAGGCCGGGGTTCCGGTTATGCCTGAGGCTGTCTGACTACATCACCAAGTCCTGATCATTACTGTACACCTCGTTCTTGGCAACCAGGTTTAGGTCTGTTCGCATTTGGCGCTGGAGAGTGCCCGTTAACCTTCTCAGGGAGGCCTAGATCGAGTGTTCATGAGAAAAGCACGGGCTCTGCGTGGAACCGTCAATGCTGTGCACCACTCGGTCAAAGATCAACCTTGCAACCGTGCTCATTACACCCTGTCTGCCAGCTTCCGACGCCAACGGGTGCATTATCCGATCTGCTTGCTTTCAACGACGACGACACGGCACGGTCCCTGGCGTATAGTTCGGCCGGTCAAACAGCCTGCGATAGGCCTGAGCTGCAGAATCAGGTGCACGTCATGTCTGCCTCGTTTATTTGTTTGTGACTTGCATATTTTGTGTGTGATATGATATCTGTAGGCTCGCGGCTGAGTCGACGCAATGCAATTTACCGGGCCGCAAATGGGTTCAACGCTTGAAGAATTCACAGTCAGGCGCCAGAATTTGATTGGATAACGGCTGGGAGCTTGCTGCAGTTTGCTTCTTCTGCAAATCTTGCTGGGCCGCCCTCACGGATGGTGCATGATACTTCTGAGCTCCAACTATCTACTCCACCAGCCTCACTTGGACGAGCAAGGGCAAAATCACTACGTTCATTGCACAATAGCGCCAAGCCCCAGTTGAAAACGAGATGTGAATAGTGACGTCTTCTCTGGGCAGCAGTCACGAAGTTCCCTAGGACCGCCCAGTTCGTCTCGGCCAGAATGGTGGAGTCGCATGCTGTAAGGCGTCAGGGTCTGTCTGTGCGCCAGACACTGTCTGTTGACTATCGTCCAGTGCTTCCAAGCTGAAGCGCCTCCGGTTCCCCTACCGAGCTCTCAAAGCCTATCAATAACTCATGGACGGCCTAGTGTGAAGCCCATCCCGCCCGCCATGCGTCTCTTGTAATTTCAACAAACTCGACATCTCGACAAGCCTCTTGGTGCCTCACAGCTTTGGGTCCGCATCAGCCCGTGACAGGGATCCTGTGCCTGGGAAGGCCTCGTCCCCGCAAATTTCCTGATGTCTGAGCATCAGCAAACGGTGTCACCGTATACGGTGGTCAGGCAGGTTACTTACCAGCCTCGCTCTTCGCCAGAAGCGAGAAAACTACAGTCGCTGTTGAGTTCGCATGTCCAACCCCGAGGGCGTGGACTCCAGACCCCGCTATGAAAGCCTGCCGTTAGCAAGTAATACTAAGGTGAAGCTGTGGCGTGCATGCCGCCGCAGGCATCTTGCAGACGGTCAAGCGATCAGATGTAACCTACCATGATCTGCTGTCGATGGGCTCATGCGAGTCCGATGTCCGTCCTTGGTTGTGTCTCGACGATACACGCTTAGGCCACAAGTGAAGGCACGGAAATCCTCAATCTCAGGGCTCTCCGGCATCTCCCCGTAAGAATCCGTCCCAAGGCAATGACGACAGCGGCATGTGTGCACAGCACCACTGCCCGTCTGCCTTCGGCATCACAGCGCTCGATGATGGCCCGCAGCCCCTTTGATACACGCTCATATAGCTGGTCTAGTGATTCCCTTTGCTGTGGGGAGTCACGGCTGGTACGTAGTCAAGATCGAAAGCCGGAAACATGGCTTTGAGCATCTCGGGCGAGGCTGGCTGAGGGTGCTCGAATGGCGCAGATCCGAACCATTCGCAAAGCCCGTGTTCAGGGCGGATCGTCTTGACTGCCGCCACACCAGCCTGCGGCTGTTGCCGGTGGAGCTCTACAAAGGGTGCGATGGTTTGGAGGCAACGATAATAGGGGCTGGAATAGACAGCCTCTATCGGCGGATCCACGGTCATCAAGTGATGCGCCAGCTGCTGAGCCTGGTCGACGCCATGGGACGTGAGAGCTGGATCTGCCGGGATGCCCGTCGGAGACGGAATGTGGGCCGTGTAGGTACCGGTGACGGGGTCAACGTGCCAGTTGGAGCGGAACTGGAAGTCCACCATACAATGTCAACATCTAGAGCCTCAAAGAGTGGTTGAGCGTGGACTCAGAGCCTGTTTAGCTGGCATCACTCACCCCGTGACGAGTCACATAGATCTTCTCGAGGGGCATCTTCAGCCGACTGAACAGGGGCAAGAGGCCGCCTCACTCTTCCGGTTGCTCAAGAGACGGCACGCAAGGGATTGCAGATGCAAGTACTAGTGAGTTTTTCGACGACCGGTGTACTGGTGGTTTTTCTTTATTTTTTCTTGTCGCGGCCTGAGTTCAGCCAGTGCCGAGGATGAAACGTTGCCGGGGTTGACTATAGCATGGATGTGGTGTTGAGAATCTAGTGGTACACATTATCCAGGTTATGTTTGTGCCCAAGGTATTCTCCACTACCATCATAATGCATTTATACATATCGCACTATCGAGCCGACTTACCTCGGCCCATAATCATCTCTTACCGTTATGTCTAGCCAAAATGAGCATTACCGAAAAGGGCAATCGTCCTACAGCTTCCCTACATGATTAGCTGCTGTGTATATACATGCCATTATCCAGCCGCATGTCTTCGTCAGCTCATCTCAGCAAAGAAGAAAACATAAACTCTTCGTTCAGGATAGCCAAGGAAAAATTTCACCGTCATCTCTGACGATCGCTGTCTCCCAGGGACGGGTGTAGCTGTAACTATGCCGCCACGGCTACCAACTCATTCGACGAGACAGATGGGTATGCTGATCAGAAGGAGTCTGCCTAACTTTCTGAGGCACGAAATTCCTGACAACTATTGTTGCATCTGATACGTCAACTCGTCTATTTCTGCAAACAATAATAGCAATGCTAGTGAGAAGACCCTTGGCCATGACTGCAAGTCATACGATGTCCAAGATATGGGTACATGCCCGCTGTGCATGATGATCCTAAATCAAGCCACGTCGCAATGCGTCGATCTATCTTAACTCCAGTCCAGTCAAAACGCCATGAAGAATCAGCCCAAGATTCTACAAAAGTTGAACCAGTAAACCCATTTAATCACCCGGTCGTCATGTCCTGTGTGTACCATTCTACATGTCCAAGATTGCAAATCCTTTTCACATCACTGAGCAAGATCCCAATGTTCTTGCCCGGCGTCGACCGTTTGGTCCATAGCCACCCTCCTCTTCGTCGATGTGAAGAGCCTGGGCCTCCCTTGCTCGGCGTCTCCGTCTGCGGTGACCAGTTCCCATCATGCCAGCTTCTTCGTTGGCCTGCATGTAATCAGCCCACTTCCTCTCTAGTCTGCCCGCAGAGACAAGGTCGCCCCTCAAAACTCTCTTCTGGTGCTCGTCTACGGTCATCTGGAATCCGTAGAAACACTTCAAGGCAATCATTTCCGTAGGATAAGAAATCTTGCCAGGTTGTCCTGCAGCAGGCTTGATCTGGGCATTGCGGAAGAGGACCTCTCTAACCCCTGTCCATGTCACATTCTGGCAATCGAAAACAACCATCTGTAACGAGACCACGGGCTTTGTTTTTGAGTCCAGGGTTCGTTTAGAGCGCTTCGTAACCATTGCCGCAGCCTCTGCCAGTACGAGATCACTGATTCGTGTATTGTCGAGATCGATGCTTCTCAAGCCTACGCACTTCTGCATGACAGGGAGCATTCCAACATCGCCAAGGTTCTCACAAGAGCTGAGAGACAGGTGCTCCAGTGTGTTGGCACAGGGTGCCTTCGCAAGATGCTCAGATAACAAGGTGTTGGTCAGCTCCTCCAAATCCTCAAGCTCAAGGTGAGTTAGCCTTGGAGTCGAGGCCAGAATCGGTATGAGGGCAAGATCAGTGAGCAGTTTGCAACCGGAAAGCTGCAGTCCTTCAAGTTCGGGGCCAGATGGCCGATAGCCTTCACGCCCACATCAGAGAGCCGGCTACAGCGACTGAGGTCCAAGTGTCGTAGCTTTCGAGGTGGTACGACGGGTTGATCCGTCAGAATGTCAATCTCAGGATCGACGCCCTGCATCATTACCTTCAATGCTTGGTCGGTAAGTTCCATACAGCCAGTGAGGACAAGCCTCTGGAGGTTGTTTGTCTTGAAGATGGCCTCAGCTGTGCTGATGCTGTCGAAGCCTCGGATCTCGCCTACTCTGAGATCCTTCAACTTGGGGCAGCCCTCAACTACCGTCTTGACGCCACTGGCATCCACTTTTTCACACCAGGATATATTGAGAGCCTCTAATTGAGGGCATGACTCGGCAATGATTTGGCAAGATGCATTGGAAACTGCGACCAAGCCAGTGAGGTTCAAGTTGACCAGCTTCTCATTGCTCCGGAGCAGAGTGTGTAGGGTGCTTTTCTGGAAATTCTGGCATCCTTCAAGGGTAGCGTTCATGAGGTTCTTGCACGCCTTGACAATGACTTCCGTCCGCTTGTAATGCTCTACTTGAACACAACCTCTCAGATTCAGATCCTTAATGAATGGACCAGCAGAGATGATAATTTTAGCCAGAGACCCAGCAGGGATGGTTTGGTAGTACTCTGATGCATCCAGGGACGTCCACAGCTGACCGTCAAAGCAGTACTGGTAGAATGACTTGCTCACTCTTGATGCTTTGACAAGTTCCTTGGGCTGAAGGAATGAGAAAATATGAATTCTGATCTCATGAGGCGTCTTGTCCCAGAAGTAAAATGGCGCTCTCTTCTTTGCGGCCTCTCTGGCACGAGTCTTTGAATGGCCATCATGTTTCGATGGCTTGAACTCAATTGGGAGAGGCGACGTGGAGGGCGTCGTTGCTGGTGTACCCTTTTCCAACTTTCGCACAGGTAGTTGGTCCTCAACATCAAAGAAAGGGAACTCGCCAAGTGTACCTTGCGAAGTCGAGGTAGACGTAGAGGGATAGCTAAGCGGTGACGGTTGTGGTGTGGATGATCGTGCGCTGGGAGGAGTGGTTGAAGCCCCTGCTGCAGCTAGGCTCGCGCACGAAAGAGTGTTGCGGAGCGGGTGCCGTATGGGCTGCTCACGGATCGGGTACGGCGGAGGCCGGATATGGAGGACGATGAAGAGATTCTCTGGATGCCGCGCAACAAACGCTCGCGGTTTTTGCCCTTGGCCGACAACTCTGGCGGGGAGTCGGCGCCTGGCTCTCGGCCGGCGACTCCGGAGCTCCGGTGTTGGGCTCTCGTGATACCGACATGTTGGTGCCGAGATAGTAGTTTAGATGAGATTTCTTAGTTACGAGCTCGACGGTTTGATCGCCTGGATCCAAGTACCCAAAGCGTCAGGATTTCGGTTCGACAGAAAGTGCTGGCACCGTGGAAGAATAATGGTATTGTGTTGTTGGAGGGGCGGCGGAGGTCGAAGTCCTCGAGAAGAGGCAGAGACGTTCAATTCATAGCTAGCGAGCGACGGTCGACTGTTCGATAGTTTCGAATGTGTCGATCCGGGAGTGCAATGTGGTTATCAGCGACCACGAGCGTGGATATGCAACCTTGTCGTCAATCTGGCGACCGGTAGCGACAAGGCGACCCGAAGTCGGATTGGAGGAGGGATCACCAGACCAGAGAGACAGCCTGGGGTGTGTGTCAGCGGGCCCTACCCAAGACCTGCTCACGTTGGACTGGGCAGCAAACGAGATGCGATGGTGTTATCTGGCAAGGCGATTTGCATGTCCAGCTGAGGGAAGAAGAGTGATCACACGGGAAGAAGGCTGGAGGAGAGGGAATAAAAAGAGGTAAGGTAGGTTGGCAGCGAGTAAGGTCGGCCGACAAAGAAGAGTGAATAACAAGGACGGTCGGGGACTTACACTGTAGGTACTGTGTAGTCAGTAGTACCTTACTCTGTACTGGCTCCATTCATCGGGGAGGAGGAAGCCCCACCTCGTACACGCCATACACACGGTCTTTCTCGACCTGGATGCTATACCTTGCACCCTTGGCCTACGGTAGGCAGGCTGGGCGTGTCCAACTGTAGGTACCTGATGGCTCTCAGCACCGTACCGTGCTTCGCGTGCCTATACTGTACCAGACGCAGCACACGCGGGCAAAGCGCACCGCACGCTCGGTGACAGACCGCACAGTGACAGGCAGGGGCCCGGGAAGGGCACGGAAGGCCTAGAAGAACAACGGTGCTGGCTCCAGACCCAATGGTCCCTTATCGCGTGCTGGAGCTGGTGCAGCCGGGTGCCACTCGGATACGCTAGCGTGCCCGTATGTACGGGGTATATCGATAAGTCCTGATTCTGTTGGAGGGGTCCAGGCTATCTTTTTCCAGATTCCCATTCCCATCCACTCATCCAGCCATCCATCTTCTCAAGCCCCTCCGCAAGACCAACCGTTTCCCGGGCGTGATCGACATGGCCGACGGTTTCGTGCTTGGCACCAAAGAGTCAGCCCCTCAAGTTTCGTCTCCCGTTCCTGTTCTTCCCTTGGAAGGCGAGAGCAGTGCCAGGGCAGCCTTTGTTGGAGACGTTCCAGGGCATACACGTTTCTTCCGTCAGCATGCCGTTGTGATTCCGCATCTAACGAGCCCTTCTTCTTCCCTGCATGCTAACGCGCCCTCCATCCTTTGGGCCTGTCGAGCCTCGCCAGTGAGGCTTTTGTTGAACCTATGAGGATCCAGCACTGTCCTTTGGGGCCTTTGCCACCCTCGAAATCCACCCACCCTCCTCCGGCGTGCCGAACCCTTAGATTCTTCCCCTGAGCGCGCCTCGCTGCGTGGACCCTACATGCTTCCATGCACGCTATTTCTTCTTAACCTTCACATACTGTGCTGAACCGTACCGCGCTCCGGGTCAGCTCGCCCCTCGTGTCTGAACTCGTCCCGAATACCCACGAATATCATGACAGTTTAAATCTCCACGCCGAGGCCCCTGTCGCTCCCTTCCATCCTCACGGTACTACGGGTCGTTAGTCCCACCTACCCCGCCTTTGAGCAATCGGAGTGAACAGGGACCCTTGTCAAACACCGGTCCTAAGCTCCGTCGCTTAAGCTATGGCAGTGTGTGGGCCGCCTACCCTGGACGATCACAGAGTCAGTTTCGAAGACCAGACAGTGGGATTGTTCTGAAGTAGATCTTCGGGTTTCAGTAACACCGTAGTACAGGCTTGATCGTCGATAAGAGCTGCTGCACATACGTTCTGCTGTCGTATCAGCCTACTGAGGAGATGGTCATGTTGACAGTGGCGTCAATCAAATGAGCGCCTTCTACATCACCTGCATCAATAACGGTGACGAGGTGGATGTTTGGGTCTGAATCATTCAACCAGGCGACAACAGAGAGGACATGATTCAGGCAAAACTTGGACTTGTAAGTGGACTGTGACCAGTTTGTCTAGCCTTAACCAGGTGGGAACGAACAGCACCATTATATGCGGTTTCATACATCATTTTTCTACAAAACTACAGGCATCGTTCCTTGTTATGGACGAAATAAGTCAAATAGAGACATCTAGTAATGTTTTCACCCATCTGCACGGCGCTCCCATCACATACAATGCCGTGTCATATCCGTCAATACCAATGTCATCCCCGAGTGATCTTGATAACACAGTACCAGGGTTCTAAACAGAACAAGCCTACTGACACCAAATCCCAAACAAGGCAGCGATAACAAAGGTGTTCCAAGCAGAATGTAGCCTTGCGGGTGTATGTACTGTAATAAACTAGAGCAAGTGCAAGACCCGGGTGGCTAAGTTAGTGCCTGCAGACCTGGATCACAAGCGAAGGGCATGTGCTCATGTCTGGGTTGCTGACATTGTGGTTCACTACTATGTCAGTCCCACCCTTTGCGAGGCAAAGAAACCAGGTACCATTACACAAAACGACCCAAAAACACACAGGTAGCTTGCCAGCTTTATGCTGACAACCAGACTGAAAGGTGATGTGTCCTACCAGGAGGCTTCCACTGGCTACAATTAAGTATGTTATCCGGGCCATATACGTAAGGTACTCAGCACAGCAAGCTTGCGTGAACAGAATCGCTGCAAACTAGTAACGCATACATAATGAGCGGTGTTCTAGGCAGGTAAAGAATAAGACCGGTACTCATAATAAACAAATCCTTGATACGGTAGTGTCCGTGCAGCTTGTGCTCTACACTTCTTCATTTCAAAAGAGGATAAACACGTCGTTGAAACAGCGAGAACGTCACCTCCATACACACAAGGTTACTTTCATACTCTACAAGACGAGTCACGCTTTGTAGCGTTTTGATTTACCCCTCTCTTTGGATGAGAGCAGTCAGAAGATGGCAGAATAATCAGGATACCATTCCCGTTAGAATCTCAGATGGTTCTGGCTACCCACCTTCAGGCAAATCCCCACTCGTGGTCAAGAGAGGGTGGACCCGTCACATGAGGAGCAACCGCAAGGCGTAGCGCAAAGAGGCTACAGAAAACCTGAAAACAAGTTGTCAACTGACATGACAGACAGAACATGGTTTAGGCCGACCAAAGAGGATGCTCCAACATGGGAAAGCTTGATCTTGTGGTTATAGTTGACGCCATGATGGGCTGAAAACGGCAAAAGTGGGCTTCACATGCAATTCGCTCCGCCATACTTGAGCTTGGCCGAGATGCAGTGGGAGAAAAGCTTACTCAGGCACTAGAGTGATCTTGGGGTACCGACAGATTGGATTGTGCGGCGCAAGTGACGAATAGCCACTGTCTGTATTTGCAGCGGGTACAGTACGGGCATTCGGAAGAGAACTCGGGTCCCTGAAAAACGCAACACGCGAGATCGGTGCTGGGGTTGAAAGAGGTCCAGCCTGCTCTTTGCATGGCCGGATTCTTGAGGCCAGATTAGCTCCTGCGGCGTAGGGCACTGCGTGGCACTGCACTGCACCCGTTCAGTTGAGATGCCATTCACTTTGCTGGGGAGGCATTTCGTAGAGAGGGAGGGATCCACTGAATTCGATGCCAAGCTCAGTCAGTGCCTGGAGTCGGCAACGGAAACCTTGTATGAAACAGGCTTCGATTGCTGTCCTTGCTAGCTACCTTAGGTATATCTGATGTGCGCTATAGCCTTGCTCAGGGAGGTCAGCAGTCAAGGTAAGGTAAGTAGGTAGGTTGGTCAGGTACCCGGTAGGTAAGATAGGTTAGTAGGCAAGGTAGATAGATCGGTACGTAGGTAGGTAGGCCTGAAAGGAATGAAAACGGAGAAAAGACGTGCAGCAAGCACATCACTGAACCTTTTGTCGTTTTAAGTGGAGGAGCTGGGAGCTGAGAGGGTGGTGCGGAATTGAGATAATCGTACCTTAAAGACAGCGCACGGCAGGGAGATACAGTATAACGTTATGCGGTCATTAGGGATCCGCCCATGCTAAACCTGCTTTGACTCTTCTCGAAGCATTTGCGTTTTTGTAGCGCCCATCTCCCATTGAGAGTGCACCTGAAAGCTTCAAACTGCCGGCTGCCCCATTGACGTTCCAGCAAAACCCTTCTTTGTCGCAGCCTTTTTTTTGTTGCTGGACTATCTTTCTTCCATCATTGGCCGTGGCCGCGAGCTTTTGCCCCAGCGACCCGCTTCATGCTGGAATAAACCCTCGACTCGTTCATTAAGTGACGCTGCGGCGCGAACAAACACCGCTTGCACCACGGAGTTGCCTTTCTCCCGTCTTCCTGGGCTACCTCCTGCCTATCTACCTACCTCTATCTGTGCTTAGGTCGACTGTTGACTGCCAGAGTACCTATAGCTGGTCTCTTCCTACTGATCACGCTTTTTATTACTCTCTTCCTCTCTCTTAATTAATTTTTTTCTATTATTTATTTCCTCTCTCTGCTTGGCTAGCGAGCCAGACGAATCGCGGTTCAACCCCGCCAAAACATCCCATCACCCGTCCCTCGTCACCCGCCAGTCTCTCCGTCATCCGTCACCACTCGCTGCTCAGCCTACTCCAGCTGCCCTGACCAGCGTTGAGTCGACTTGACCACCCCAGCCCATCGCATATCTTGCCGCCTACAAGTATGCTACAGATGCATGGCGGATCTCAGGACAATGGTTCGCTCAAAAGCCCTCCTCTTCTCATCATCTTCTTCTTCCTCTTCCTCCTCCTCCTGCCTGCATCGATATGCTAATCACCCATATCCTCTGCAGGCGCCGAAAATCACCAGGAAGAGGTCGAGAGAGGCCGCGGGAAGCTTCTCCCGCCGCTGTCGCTGCCTAAGAACCGCAGCACCAGCAACCTGCCTTCCGCCGCCTTCCCTTCGGATAGAAGCCGCCTCCGCATGTCCTTTGATGCTGCATCCGCTACCGCCATGGACTTTGAATCCATCACAAGGTATGCGGCTCGGTGCACGCTTCTCCCACCCTGAATCCAAGCTGTTGCCCGAACCCGGCCCCCGTGTTGCTGACCGTCTCATCCTGATAGGTCCTCTCTCATGACGGATCACGAACATGGCCTCGGGCTGTCGGGCCTCCACCGAATCCGACAACAACACCCATCCTCACGGAACCCTACCCTGCCCGGTTCCAGGGCTTCCTCCCGGAGCCCCTCCGTCGTTGCTCTCTCCCGCTCGACCTCCATGACGACGATCCTGTCCAACCCCGCGACTCAAACTCTCGGTGCGCCTTCGTCCCCAGCTTCGCCGAGGATCTCTCCCGATTTCCTCCGAGTCACTGCACTCTTTCTCCTTCGCCCACCAGTCAGAGGAATTCCTCCACAGCCGCCAGAATGTCCTAAAGCGCTCTTTAGAGTTTATGAAGGATCGAATAGGCTGGTCTATGAACCCCACGCAGGCTGGTCTCGCGAGCGCGCAGGCCAGAGTCGCAGGAGATGTCGACGCGCAGCATATGCTGGAGCTGCTTGCCCGCGCGCAGGTCATTGGTGCTGGGAATCTACCGAATCCCGACCCTTCACTTGCGATGCCGCTGACAGGCCCTCCCGATGTGTCTGGCGACAATGTCTTCGACAAGCAATTTATTCCTCGCACGTCTAGCCCCGAACCGATCGATCCTGGAGAGACGCCTACAGGCTCCGTTCCGTCTAAGACATCCCAAGCCCAGCCAGGCAGTTCTTTCCCACCCGTACCCACCAGCGCAGGCAAAACAGACAGCATTCGCGACCAAATTGCAAGCTCCGGCAGTGCGTTGCCAAGCGGCGGGGAGGCCCTGAAGTCTATATCTAACCGTCGGGATTCTCGGCCTGCACCGCTCAAACGCACAATGACTGATACGCTCACCGTTTCCTTGCAAAACAAGCTGATGGACACGATAGCGCAGCCGTTCCTTGTAGGACAGCCCATGTACCAGGAACCCATCACGTCTCCCATATCATCTCAGACACCTTCAGCGGCGAACTTCCCACAGCTCTGGGTCCCGCCGTCCATGGCCACACGAACAGATGGGTACCGGCTGCGCAAGCCATCTTTACCACAGAAGCAAAGCCGCCCTGGACCATCCTCGCTGCAAATGACCTTGCATGCTTGGTTTTCGGCGTAACAAAGGCCGAGGTACGCAAAATGGGCATTCTAGAAGTAGTGCAAGAGGAACGGAGAGCGTGGTTGGAGCGGAAGCTGCTGCATAAAGACGACAACGAGAGCACTGGCCGCAGAGACAGCGCTAGCCCGACATCGCCAGCGGCTTCGGCGGCTTCGGTGTTACTTGGTGGTCGATCAGGTATTACGGCACAGCTCTTAAACAAGCCTAACTCAAGGTCTCAGCCTCCGAAATATACGCAGAGGCGGGCTCAGACAGTGCACAGTGGAGACCCCAACCCGCCAAAAGCGCGAGGAGTGGAAATCATCGCAGCAGTCCCTCTCGCGGTGTCTTGCTCTGTGGCGACGTGGTCCCAATCCAGAAGCGAAATGGCGCGACAGGCTCGGCTAGCCTGTGGGTTAAGGAAAACGAGTAGGTCTCATCTGGGTTCTTGAAGAGATCCATGAAGATGTAGCCTACGTAGGAGTCAACGAAGACGGCGTGGTTCAGAGCATATCTGGCTCGACAGAACCTATCTGGGGTTCAAGACAACACGGCCAGGCTTTGATGTCGCAAAGCTAATTCCACGAATCCCGAGACAAGGAATCGACCCCAAAACTGGCGAAATTGATTTTGCCCAGATTTCACGTCGAAAATATTTCACTTGCCCCAATTCCCACAAAGTCAACATCCCTTGTACCATCGAGCAGGTCCAAGGGAAGCTCGAGCTGCGGGTTTCAACATTCCCGCACATGGCCGGTATAGTGGTGGTCGACCCAAGGACCCTCAAGATTCGCAGCTCCAACTCAGTCTTTTGTGGCGCCCTGTTTGGATTTGAAAAGCCTGATGGGATGTCCATCAGTGCCCTCGTTCCCGACTTTGACAAAATCTTAAATACCTTGAGGGAAGAAGACGACCTGCAGTTGCTGGATGGCATGGTAATCCCGGAACATAGGTTCCGTAAGGCATCGGCGTTTCTGGCATTGAAAGAGCACCGCCCTGATGCTGCATCAGTCTTTTACAACCGGATGGGCTACCTGCTAAACATCGTGATGGATCGGAACTGAGGATCGACGTCCAGATGCGTGTGGTCAAGAGCGAGAAGCAAGCCAGGTTCAACGAAGAAACTGTGGTAGAGGCAAGCGACGAGGAAGACGGCGCCGACGAAGACAACGACGACACCTTTGCGATCACACAATCGGAGATAGTCTATGCTTTGTGGATTACATACTCCCGCCATCTGCACGCTGGACAGCCACGTTTAGACCTCGAGCCTTCTACTCAAGTAGGAACAGTATCCCCACCACATCAACCATCGCCCGGTCAGACGAGTGCACCCACTCCCATGGAAGTGACCTCCGACGAAGAGCCATCGGCCAAACGACAACCATCATCTACAGCCTCTCTTCTCTCGAAACAGCTCAAGGACGTAGCATTAAGTGCAGCTGCTAAACTTACAGGACAGCGGACATCCCCAAAGCCTATCGAAAAGCAGCCGCCACCCCGAAGACCGCTGAGATGCCTCAGAAGAAAACCATCGATGACTACGTTATTCTCGAAGATATGGGACAAGGTGCCTATGGCCAAGTCAAGCTGGCCCGTCACAAGCAAAGCGGCAAAAAGGTCGTTTTGAAGTATGTCACAAAGAAACGCATTCTTGTCGATACTTGGACTAGGGATCGTAAGCTGGGTACCGTCCCTCTGGAAATCCACGTGCTAGACTTTCTCCGGCGACCTGAGTTTCGACACCCAAACATTGTCGAAATGGAAGGCTTCTTTGAGGATGACGTCAACTACTATATCGAGATGGTTCCTCATGGTCTGCCTGGAATGGATCTTTTCGATTACATCGAGCTTCGGACTAATATGGAGGAATCTGAGTGTCGAAGTATTTTCGTACAGGTGGCCCAGGCTGTCCACTTCCTTCACACCAAGGCCAGCGTGGTTCATCGAGATATTAAGGATGAGAATGTTATCCTAGACGGGGAAGGAAACATCAAGCTGATTGATTTTGGAAGCGCTGCATACATCAAGAGTGGGCCCTTTGATGTATTCGTTGGGACCATCGGTAAGCTGTTCGCCCCTACACCTATCAAGGAATGTTTACTGACCTTTCTTTTCACAGATTATGCAGCCCCTGAAGTGCTAGCTGGCAAACCGTATGGCGGCAAGGAACAAGATGTTTGGGCCCTTGGCATTCTTCTATATACCATCATCTACAAGGAGAATCCTTTCTACAGCATTGACGAGATCATGGACCGCGATCTGCGAATTCCATACATAATGAGCGAGGAGAGCATAGACTTGATCCGGTGCATGCTCAATAGAGACGTTCCTCAACGCTACACTATCGAGCAGGTTCTGGAACACCCTTGGTGCAAGACCAGCACTTCAAGTTAGAAACAGAGAGTGGTTGCATACAGAACGGCAGAGCGCAAACAACTCGAGACGCTGCGCTTAGTTGCGCCCTAAGACAGCTTCAGGCGGGGTTTCGCATACTTTAGAAGCATGCCAACGAGGACGTTGGTTGACTGATCGCATGGATAATGACGATGCTAAGACGAGACGCTGGGCTGTTAGTGCGCTGTTGGGCCATCCCTTTATTCTTTTTCCCGAATACTCTTACACGGGACAGACGTATCAACAGGTCTGTAATACGCCCTTGGGCAAGCGTACTCAGATGGTGGAAAAGGTCAGATCAGTGGTTTTATTTCTTTTTCTGCGTTCAGCTGGAGTCGTAGAGAGTAGCACGGCGTCTGACAGAGCTTGGGAGATTCGGCACACATTATTTCTAGCGATATATCAAAGAAAGAGCATAACATGGCCATCTTTGCATGCCTCATACTGCACCATTACTATCATGTGAACCTATCCGTCGTACTCCTTCCTCCAGATCTAGTGGTAGTTCAGCTCAGGGTTCGCCCGGAAATTGCAGCGGCAGCGGCACTCGGGCACGGGACACTCGGCATGCCTTGCGAACCACTGCCGGGCGTGGTCCAGGTGAAGCACATGCTCGCAACGGAGACAGAATGTTGGGAAGCGACCGGCCATTCTGGTCTCCTCCTTCTCCTCGGGTTTGTCGGAGCGTGGTACGCCGACGATCTCGAGACAAACGACGCAGCGAGGCAGATGGCGGCCGCAGTTGGGACAGCTCACACCGGCGTTGATGCTGGTCGCGAGGAGCGGGTTCCGCGTCTCGAGCGTCGTCGACGGCGGGGCGTGCGTGGCGTGCTGCCGGGCAAGGGATGTCTCGGCGTCACAGTAGACGCAGCGCAGGGAAATCTGGCGCGAGGGCGGCTTAATGGTCGGAACTCCATCGCGTTTCGAGTGTTTGGTCGATTCGACCTCGAATTTCGTGCGTTGGAAGAAGAGCTTGTGACGCTGGAGGTGAGCGCGGTAGGCATTTCGCCAGGCGCGGCAGCGGATGTCGTCCATGTAGCGAGGGTAGCAGATGGAGAGAACTAGCGTCGCCGTCTGGATATCATGGAACTTCTCAACGTAGCGGGCGAATATATCGACCATGGTGTTGCTGATGCCAGTCAGGATGATGCCTTCCAGGTCGCCATCTTGCGTCGCTAATGCCACCTCTTTATCAAGCCAGGTTGTTAAGTCATCGTCATTGAAGTTACGTACAGCGACATACGTCCTGTCTGTAAGAGGAAGCGACCGTTGGCTCGCGATGACGCTCCAGTCACCCGTCGCAATGAGCGATGATATCGCCCGCAGATACGGGTCTGTCTTGGAGGCCACTGCCTCGTCGAAATCGAGCTGCTCCTTGGACACCTTGTTGCCACGCCCAATCAACTGCAGCGCTAGAGATACGAAGAGAAGCTCCGGATGCGCTATGCTAGCCTTTTTCAAGATTTGTATGGCCAGCTTGGTGTCGCCTCTGAACAAGGCCCGGGCAGCTGTCATGGTGTGAGTGACAGTTGGATATTCAGGATCGACTTCTGTGTCGAGTCCGCTTGGGTCGTGCCTCTGGATATCACCCCATTTGCACATCTCGAGGCACATTTGACGATGATGGGGTCTCCTGGTTGAAACGCCGTCGAATTTTGGTAATTGCATCTTCTTGCAATGCGCTCCTAGGATGCGCTCCCACTGCGACGAGTCTGGTAGTGATGCTCCATTCAACAAACGGTGTTTGGGGTTATGGCCTAGAGATGATTAATTATGATGCTGTGTTAAATAACGAAAACTCTTTCTTACCAAGATCATTTCGCCATATGGAATGCACACCAAGGTAGCTCAGATCGATGTTCGACACCACCATGCCATTGTCGTCCGCAGCGGCTTCAGCATCTAGTTGAGATTAGGCAGTGCTCAATAGCTTGTAGATTCGATTGTAATAAGGGCACATACCGGCCACCCAGTCCCAAACATACTTCATCCAGGGATCGTCAGTTACAACTTCTCGATTTGTAGCCGCATCGAACAGATATCTTTCTTTGGCGCGGAAAATCATTGTGTGGTCAACAACACACTGAGCCTCCGAAGGTAGGCCGCTGACCTTAACCAACGTGCTCATTAATGACTCATGAATTTCTCTGCACGACTTAAGACCTGTGGTAGCTAGAGGCAATTCCTTGAGCTCGGTCCGTAGTATATCACTATCCGACATGCCAGCTAAACCGCCGTCGGTGGCGTTAGCAGAGCCTGATTCACTGCGAACAAAGGCCCTTAAACTTCGCAACTTGGAAGATATGTTGTTGGCGTGGTAGAACGACTCAGGGATAGGCGTTTTGATCACATCCGTCTGTTCGGCTATCACAGCATCCGCTGGGTCAGTTTTCAGCGCGTTCTCGATAGTCACTTCTACATCAGCCCGTTCAGGACCGAAAATAGGTATGTCCGATAGCGCTTGATCTACCAGCAGAGGTCCCATCATTTCTGAAGCTTGTGCTGGTTCAAATCGCATTACACTATGGTAAGGGGTTCCTTCTGCTCGCATTGAATTAGTCTAACCCTCGATTATTGCTTGTCGAGACGTACCTTCAAGCCCACGATGAGGGGCCTGCCATTGAACGAGTTTAAAGGCATGGTCTGCGGCGTGCGATGGCTGCTCTAAAATATCAAAGCCCCATTCTCACGAAGTACTAGCAGCCTCGGTCGCAGGGCAGGCGAACCCAGCGTGACCCAATCGAAAGATGCGATTCGGTCGCTCTTTCTGGAATTATCCGGGTAAGATATAGCCATCTCGTGGGATTTCTCAACCTGCAGCAGCTCCGGTCCTTCATATGTGGATATGCCAGCAGCCGAAATCTCTTTGTTCGTCTCCAAAACTCGAAGCTGACCTGTCCGTGACAGAACAGCAAGTAGGCCTCTGTGATCACGGCAATACCGAAGTGATCTAATAAGGGAATGTTTGGAGTCCGCCAACGATGGGTCGGAATTGGTTTGTACAACACTGTCGAGGCGTAGAGCTCCACCCCATGGTAAGGAGTCCTCATCGACAGCTTGCAAGTAAGAGTGCGAGGCTACTGACCGGGAGGTACAGCGGCGATCCCAAACCATCACACCGGGGTGATCCAGCGCAGATGATGCAAAATAGTTCTGGTCTGCATAATCAATGGCAAGATTGTTGTTGCATTTTGTTTGGAAAGTGATGGAACTTCCAGGTTCTGGTGTTCGCCAAACACGTTAGACAGAGTAGAAGTATTGAGGGAAGGGGTAAAATACCGCGGAGATCGTGGATGCGGAGACCTTGGGCCTTGATGCCTGCTACCAATGTTTGGGGCTGTCCTCAAAGAACTTGATACTTGAGACAGAGACACTTGGTTCCAAGCGGTATTTCGGGTCCATCAGAGAACTAGTGTCAGATGGAAACCCTTTTGTCTGCTTGCTCAAGGAAGACAAGCGATTGACATCCCAGACGTGAAGGCTTTGATCCATTCGGACGCGGTCAAGGCCCACCGCTAAGAGACCTGTTGTATTGAAGGCCACGGCTTGGCAAGTTCGGGTCATCTTTAAGCCAAGCTCCACGTACGCATTGG
The DNA here is from genome assembly GCA_020081605.1 of Albifimbria verrucaria. Taxonomy (NCBI): domain Eukaryota; kingdom Fungi; phylum Ascomycota; class Sordariomycetes; order Hypocreales; family Stachybotryaceae; genus Albifimbria; species Albifimbria verrucaria. The sequence goes on from JAHREC010000049.1 coordinate 2,376,895, forward strand.
AGCCATCGTCAATCCTGAGGAGGTTCACAACACCCGTGCTGGTCCCCACGGCCAGCAGTCCCGGGTTCGTGGGAGACCAATCGTAGGTTGTAAGCTGGGAAGTCATCGTGTCTGCTCAGCTTTTTGTGGTCGAATTGGCCCTTGCGAGCATGACCGGTTGCTTCATAGAGCTGTACGACATTGTGCTGAAGGCTGATATGCACGAACGCATCGACATTTGAGTTGGAGGACCATTTAACGAGTCCTGGCTCTGGGCGATCCATCGTCAATAGCTGTCAAGTCCCATATCCTAAGGCCTCCTCTGCTGTAATATATATGAGTGGTACACCTCAACGAAACGGTTGCATATGCAAGCGTGATTCAATGCCATTGAGGGTTCATGAGAGGGTCATGACTTCTCAATTGTATATCGCGTGTGCATCTAGAGCATCATGAAGCAGCATCACATCACACGCGTTGATGTGGAGTTGAAGCTCAACCTGGAAATGTACCTCAAAGTCCCCCAAATACCTGTGGTTATAGATAGGCTCCAACTGCAATCGAGGTACTGGGGTACTTTTGCAGCACCACACTGGAAGTGGGCGCGAGATAAGATAAGGAATCGCAATCGGAGCATCAATTTGCCGTGTACAAACGTCCCTCCAAAAAAAAGTTGGGCTGATAAGAGGCGTCTGCCAGATACCATTCGATTTTCCAAATCGAGGGCCCTTCAAAACCACACTTTGCTCGCGTGCTCTTTACAGCAGACGCTCCCAGAGTCGACCATGGGCACAAAGCGCTCCTTCAACGAGGTGGAGGCCGATGGCTCCCCTGCCCCGGTAGAGGTGCTTCCTTTGCCTCTAGGAAACGACGAGACGACGGCAAAGGCAAGCACAGGGCGAAGGAGGGCAGCATTGAGTGGGCTAAGAAGCGTGTGCGAAACATTGAGCGATTGCTTAGCCGGAACCAAGACCTTCCCGCCAATGTGCGCAACGATCTCGAGCGTGAGATGGCCTCCCACAAGGTTACCATCAACGACAAGGTATTCCAGAAGAGGCGCAGCGCCATGATCTCTAAGTACCACATGGTACGATTCTTCGGTGAGTAACATGCACAATGTCTTTGTTCAAAAGAAGAAAAGAAGAAGACAAAAGAGGTTCTAACTGTTTCCCTATCAGAGCGAAAGAAGGCTTCACGACTTGTCAAACAACTACGACGCAAGCTCGAGCAGACTGAAGACGCCAGCGAAACCGAGGCGCTAAAGCGTGAACTCCACGTTGCCGAAGTCGACGAAGCGTATACTCTGTACCACCCCCATGCGGAGCCGTACATTAGTCTGTACGGTAGCATCAAGACTGAAGAGGCGGAGGAGGAGGAGGAAACCAGCAAGGCGTCCACCGCCAAGGCAGCATTAAACGCTGAAAGACCACCGATGTGGTCAGTCGTTGAAAAGGCAATGGAGGAGGGCAAGGATGCCCTCACGAGGCTTCGCGAAAGAAGGTCGCCAGATGGTTCACAGGGTGACTCGTCTTCGAGTCGTCGTCCCTCCAAACCGGCCACGGCACGACGCACTGCGGCAACTGAAGAATCGAAGCAGCCGAGACAATCTGCCAACGCGCAACGCACCGACAAGCAGTCTGCAACGAATAAGCAGAACGGTACCAAGAAGGCGCCACAACTCAACCGAAGGGAGAGGAGGCGTCTCATGCGTGACACGATGGCTACGAAGGATGATAGCGATGAGGAGGGCGGTTTCTTCGAGGAGGATTGAGGAGGGGCTCGGGGATGGAAACTCGTGGAGTTGGGGCCACACGCGGCCATGTTAGATACCCTGGTTTTAGAATTGAGCACTTTGACTGTATATCCGGATCTTTGGCTTACTGGTGCTTTTGTCCTCGTAAATTGTTATCCATATCGTGACAGTCTATGGCAATATCTCCTTCATGCTAAGATAAAGCTACGACCAGGTTTCTAGTTGCTTCTCTTATCAGGCAAGACGTGATGGGAGTTATGAAGTCGATTACTGTCCTTCATCTCTACCTGTGATCTCTATGAGCCGCGATTACGGCCACGGCCTCCTCTTCCACCACCTCGAGGACCCTTTCCTGGAGGAACCCTCCCTTTCAGACCCTCGGGCAGGTCGGCAACCTTCTCACCATCCTTCCACAGAACACCAACATCCACGCTACGGCCTGTGACAAGCTTAAAGTACTTTGCGCTTACCAGCCCGTTCTCGTCTCCCTCTGTCAACACCACCCCGTTGTCGCTCTGCCACCACTTCAGACCATCCTTCAAGCTGCTCTCGAGATCAATCTCGAGGACGAGCTCCGCATCGCGCCGCATGCCCGACACGACGCCCTCCTCGGGCGTGCCTGTTGAGCAATGCACGTGGTTGCGCCCCATGACGCGCAGACCCCAGACTGCACAATCGCCGGCCAGATGGCGAAGTAAGTGCCGTGGACGACCCGCGGGGCACGTTGCCCGCCTCAAGCGTGATGGGTGACAACAGCCCCTCTGATTCGAGCTTGATGGAGTGGCCCTGGTTGGCACGGATGAGCCAGTGCGAGGGATCCGTGCTGTCAGTGGACAACGATGGGTTCGTCTCCGGGTTTGGTTTAAGCGAGTACCGCTGCTTGTCGTTATTGGTGACAATTAATTGCAATTCTTCAAATGTGATGTTTAGAGAGCGAAGAGGCCCCCATGCAAGCTTATAGAAAGACAAGTTAGACCAGCCATGATAATCTTCATGAGTACCAACAGCAACTTACCACTTTATCGAGAGGCGCAAAGCCTTCATTATCCAGCTTGATACCCGCACTCTCAGCTTGATGTCTCAGCAACTTAGACAAGGTCCGAGAAATCTGCACATCCCGCCCCTGGCCACCGGCTCTGCCGCCGCGGCCTCCGCCTCTCCCACCGCGCCTGCCGGAGTGTCTGTTAGCCCTGTCATGGGCTTTCTCTTCCTGAGCATGGTGGCTCGAGTTGATGGCGTCTTGGTCGCCAAAGTCTGCATCCATCTTGGATAGTGGACGAAGGTCTGTTCCAGTGGGCGCCAGCCGCGATGTTAAGTGGCGATAATGTGCTCGCTGGAGGAGAATTCTTCTGGGAAGAAGTAATGACCCAGGCAAAGACCGAGAAATAGGGCTCTTCGTGAGAATGCAGCGTGTAAATAGACGTGTAATCCTTGGGTCCAAGTGTGCAATAAAGAGAGCATATGTCGTCGTTGATGATTGATTTTAGCCCAATACTAGTTAGTGGAAGGCCAGGCAGCTTCATCGCTGATTTTTGGCCCGCCGTGTGACTCAGCCTTACGGAAACTGCAGATGTCATCCAAGCACAGCCATAGTTTTGGCATATTCATAAAAGTAGAAATTTGAATAGAGCATCGTTTGTTACGAAGAATGATAAACATGAATTATAAAAATACCCAATCCGAGAACCCGTCGGACCTCTCAACGCCTTTTGTCATTCGTCCTGCAGAAAGCGAATGCACCCTGAACACCGCGCAATCAAACATATACATACATGAGCCAAATATCTAGTCGTCTAAACGCAATGCCGCATAGTGACTGTGCCGCTCTCCCTCCATCTCGAGTTCCGTCGCTATAATCACAACAATCCACCGACAGTAGCGCCGGTTCGTGCGCCGTCCCTATGCCGTCTCGCTATGTTTCCTTTCCCTCATATGTCCTTACTCCTGTTCAGAAGCCGCCAACAAAGGTGATGTACACGAAATTTAGAAGTAGCCAAGGCTGATGCAACTATCTCGACTCTAGTCAAAGAATCGATGTGCAATGGAACACATCATAAGCAGCTTGCCACGCTCATGATCGATAACCCCGGTAGTCGCTGTCGTGGAAATGTTCGTGTAGGTGCTGTCTCTGTTTTGCCTCCGCGTGCTCAAACTGCCTGTTCGGTTCAGCATCGTATTTTGGCCTAATGAGGTATGTCTAACAGGGCGGTCTTCTACCGCGTAGGCTCCTGGTTCGCGTTCCAAAGTGCTTGAACGTTCCAGATATTTCTTGGGTGGTGCCAAGGTAGGGGTAGAAGGCGTCGCCAATCGTGAAGAGTGCAAGCTGGATGAGACGAATCGCCTTCGAGGAAGGCTCGTCGATACTTGAGTGACTGTCTCGACTCCATCCTGCTGGGTCGCACTCTGCGCCTGAACTTGCGGTTGATATTCCCTCGTCACTCGTCGAATTGCGTGAAGATCAGTAGCCCGAGACGCCGCCCGAGGATCATCTTCCTCGCCCATAGTACCCCGACGGCCCCGGACCAGCAGAGAAGTTTTTCGCCCTTCTTCAGGTTCTTCGGTGCCAGCACGTCGAGTTCTGAGAATTGAAGATTTTCGGCCATCATCTGGCTCCTCAGTGCCAGCACGGCGGAGCGTGCCACCAAAAGTGATGATCTACGGTTGGGCGTAGTGTCGTTTGGAGTTGACGGTATCGAGTTGACCACGCGAGGGCTGGGCAGTGAGTTGCCGTTGAGAATGGAATTCCTTCTCTCCTCGAACTTCGACATGCCCCTGGGGCTGACAATAGACTTCATCAAATCAGGTTCGGCAACAATGCTCTGCCGCCGTTGTGAAGATGTAGTGTTTAGAGTGAGTGTCTTGCTGGCGACTGGGGTGCTGGGGCCTTCGTTCTGGGTGGTCTGGGTTGTCGAAGTGCTCGAGGCAGGCTTAGAGCTTGCTACATCCTCGCCCAGAGCTACGCAAAGTTCTGTCAAGCTCCGACAGACGCTATCGGCCTTACGGCGAAGCTGACGGTCGGTGACAGTAGCCCCGTGCCTATAGTACTGGCACCGCTGGAGATGGGCCCGAGCTGACCCGGAGAACCCATCAATGAAGACAAAGCCATGGCATCGTTGGCCGCGGATTCGAGGGCTCGGAAGACTTCGGGATTTAAGAATGCTTTGGATTTTGCCAGCGCTGATTGTAACAGCGGGTGAGCCTCGCGGTGTGACGATGTCGTGCTTGCTACCTCAACCGACTGAGCTACCGCTCCGCCTCCGGATCGTTTGGGCGATGAAGAAACAGTGGTGACAGTGGTGGTAGCAGTTGGGGGCGTTCATCTGACAAGCGCGACATGGCAGCTCCTGAAGTAGCTGGCAGCTTGCCTGTAAGCTCCAAACGATGAATACGGGACTTGATATCATCCAGTTCATCCCAGACGGTGGATGGTGCCGCGGTGGATGTAGAAGACTCGGTTCCCTCAATTCCATGATGGCCATCTTGGGCTGTTTGACCCTGCAACTCAATCGACTTGATCAACGGAGACGATCCATAGGACCTGGCATGAGCGTGGCCTGCACCTATCGGTCTGTATGCCGAAGTACGCGGTGTCAAGGTGACGTTGGGGTCTGTCATTGAAGGTCGACGGCGATGTTGCGATTCTGAGCTCGGTTCCTGGGCAGTGCTGGCTCTCGGGGTAAGGGGAGATGGACGCAGCGCCGTGCCCACAGGTCTTGCGCGAATGAGATCTTCACCAGGGAAAATCGATGCTACCTTCTCGCGTGCAATAGAACGGTAAGTCGTGATTCGTGACACATCGCTCGCTCGGTCGTCCTCGTACTTCCGTGGCCGGGCAGTTTCCTGTTGATCTGAGAGTCGGCGGGTGAGCTGAGGCGGCGATGTCGGATGATAGGTCGCGGTATTGGTAGACAATGGTCGTCGATGAGACGAACGGACTCGAGACTTGCGCAAGTGTTAGCTGAAAAATTATTTAGGTGTATGCACAATAGAGAACAAGGGCTAACACGGCACCGCTGATGCGCATCATTAAATCTTGATTCAGATGTATAGACACGAGGGACGATACCGGGTTAAAGGGCACGTGGCGTGAGACACATGCTGATCATGGGGAGTAATCAAGTGAAGAGACAAGGGTGCACTTACAACGGCGTTCAGAGGCTCCCCGGCAGCACTGCCGTCAGAAGCCTGGGGTGCTGCTACATCTTCTTCCCGGGCGATTTTTAGGAAAACATCCCCGGTATCGTCACCATCAGGATTTTCGTGCCTAGCGGAGTTCGGGCCGGTCGATGCTGGAGGGCTCAGCTGTGTGGATTCGGGCTCAAACCGCCCTTCAAGGGCGCGGAGCGTGCGATCATGATTCAGATCAGAGACGTCATCAATAGAGTCATAAGGGCGCGTGTTGAAATTCAAGTTCATGTCGAGGCCCAGGCTCTTGCGAGAGCCAGAAGAGCGAAAGGCCCTGATGGGCGGGACGCGTACAGGAGGCGCGGCCGTCGATTGTGCGGCCGTAGCGTTAATGGGCGGCCTGTAGGAGACGGGAGGAGAACGATGAAGAGAGGCCCGCCTCTCCTCCGGAGAATTGGATTGGGACAGCGTCTTGGGCAAGATCAGTTCCCGCTGGCCCGAGGGCGAGTCCAGCGAGGATTTATCTGGAGAGAGCACGGCGAGACCAAGGGCGAGATCGGCAGCGGAGCGTCGATGCGTATTTTTGAAGCAGGCGATGGACCGGCAGGAGTGGACGAGAGACTGAAACTACGTAGCGCAGGCGGCCGGCGAGCCTGTGGCCTCACAGCGACATCCGTGGATGGCGAGAGTACCTGCGCAGCGGAGTCGGCCGGCGACTGGGGTTTGAGGTGGGACCGCGAGCTTGGTCTAAGTAATCAGCCGGGGGTCGAGGATGGTGGTGATGATGTTGTTGTGGTGGTTGCGGGGCGACGCCGTGGTCGTGGCCGGCGCGAATTGTTGACGGGCCTGAGGCCTAGAGTGGGAATCGTGCAGCGGCGGTGAATCGTCTGCAACGGATGCACGCAGGTCTTGCTGTGGGGTGTTGTGCGTTGTCTCTTGCGCAGCGAGTGGTTCGGACTGTGGTCGGGAGGGGATGGGGATGGGGATGGGTCAGGCGCTGCTGAGGCTGGTGAGACAGGCGTTGGGGGCCCAGGCTGGGTGAGAACTGGATGCGCCAGCGACGTCGCGGAGCCAGGCTTGAGGTCGGCGAAGCGAAAGGCGGGCAGTTTGGATGAGGAGTGGTTCTGGCGATGCGAGTGCAGGCTCGGCGGAGGAGCGCTGTCGTCGTCGCGGTTGTTGGCGATGGGAGTGGTGGTGGTGTTGGTGGTTATGGTTGTTGTGCAAGAAGAACTGGCAGTGGTGGACGTGCTTGGACCATCATGGCCAAAATGGCCCGCATTCGTGAAACCCGAACTCGTCTGCTCAGTCATGTTGCCTCTGTCCAAATCTGAACCCACCATGTCCTGGCACAACAGCGCCCGCTAGTCACTCTGGTTTGTCCCTGTCTCAGCCACGGGGCCAGCGTAAAGGAAAGGAAGAAGAAAAAGAAAAGAAGAAAAAAAGGAAAGAAAAGCGGCCGCGATGGGGTGGTGGGTGAGTTGTTTTGCTTGCGCTTTCCAAACCGTCGCAATGCACTGGTCCCGTTTGTCACACACGCCCACGCTGCTAGGTGACAACTTAATCGCCCGTCGTCGTCGCCTTCTTCCCTAGTCGGATCGTCGCGCTTCCTTCATGCGATAACCTTTTGGATAACTCCCAGCAAGAAGCTATGGGGTACGCCGAAACCATTCAAAAGGACGAAACAGAAGTCGCTGAGCTGGTCTTGTCGAACGAAGCATGGGAGGAGAAGAGGCAGGGTCCCAACGGCGCAAGGCAAAGAATGATGAGGACCGCAGATCCGTCAATGATGTTGCGACGCGCCAGAGGCAATATGTATGTCACGACCAGCTCGGAAAGGAGGTAAAGTTTAGGCCACACAAGTCATGGAAGAAGATCCCTCGAGTCGAGGAGCAGTCAAGAACTAACGGAATATGCAGCTAGGGCGGGCACACACACACGTCTGGTTGATCGCCTACGGACTTATATCCTGTACCGTACTGCGAACCCCAGCCCAGCCTCGACTGGACACCCTCCCTCTCCTTTGTTGGTGAGTTCGGCATCGGCAAGGGCCTCAACCACCTCTTCCCGCTTGGTCCGCCGATAAACTAACGTATGAGCAGCGAATACCGTGGGCAGACGTGCAAACATGCATGCCGTATGCACGTCTACCCAAGAAGCACCTGGCCTAGCGTATCCACTCCTTGAACTGGGATGCGTTTAGCGCCCCTCCAGCCCTGGCCTCTAGTCAAAGCGCTTCCATTGATCCCTGGCGAGCCGTTTGCGCTTGGCTGCTAAACGTCCGGTCTATGTCCGGAGCATATCGCCAAATCCTCGTCGTCGCGAGCATTGCTAATGAAAGGGACGACTTGTTGTAGACGTGCCCCCACTACCTACTCGAGCACCTCGCCTCTGTCCACGGGTCGCGAGGCCAAGGGCCACGGAGTCGCTCCCTCCTCAGGGGCCAAAGAAGAAAGCATATGGCGGCTCCCTGTCTAAGTAGATGCTGATCTGTCAGGTACCTCGCTTCATGTAGGCTCGGCACGTTGAATCACATCACCTTACACAAACACCAATGCATGCACACAATTCTCGCTAGCATGCTTTAGGTCGTTACCCCATACTCGTCAGATACCGTCTGATAAACCCGGGCACCTCCCAGGTAGCCCTGGAGCTATCTGAAACGTAGACGACTAGAGTGGCTTGGACGAACGACATTGCCCACCTTCTAGTAGAACAGACCAGGGCCTACATGTTGGTCGGGGCATATTCTTAATGCCTACCTAGTTCAATGTCGAATTTGTGCCCGTTGGTGTGCATCGCCATACGAACCATGCAACGAGCCAGGGTTCTTAATGGGAGGTTCACCCCTATCTTGCAATGGCCCCTTGCAAAGCAGGCCACACCTACCCTGAAGTGCGATATGGTGCTCAATGTTATTCCTCAAAGCCGAAATACCAAGCAACTTTTAATTCTGCGAAAATAACACCAGAGTTGGCCTAACCATCAAAACCAGTATGATTAACAGCAACGCAGCTTGTAAAGAAATAGAAGGGTCCTGGGCTATGCTACCGAAATCAAGACCAAAACATCGAAGCCCTGGACAGAACCGACAACTCTACATGAGCTAAGTGTTTAAATATTGGTTATTGCAGTAACCGAATAAGGTATATGGAGTAGCAAGACAATGCAAGGTCAAGATACATCGACGCCATCATAATCTATCTAGCTCGCATTTATTTATTGCTGTTGTCTCGAGCGCGGCCGAGTCTATATCCCACACATCTACTTTCTTGGTGAGCCAGTGCTAGTTGTATCTGGCTACATACATCAGAACCACCGAGTAGGAATGCCTGCTATTTCTCTGGTGTCATCGCACCATGTACTCGGCCAACCAGAAGCTCACTATATCAGCTATCGACCTGGTGGCGTTGTCACGCCTCACTTCGGCGCCTGGAGGGCAATCTATTTGCACTTTGGCACCTCCTCAAGGCTATCTACCCCGCTGATGGACAGGCAATACTAGGAATTACCAGCCTTTTCTATGACAACCTCCTCTTGCTTTTACATATCCATCTTTGAAACCGACGACGTATATGATAACAGGAGAATATTATCAACCAGAATCCTCACTAAAAGTTGTGAAGCGCCGAATGGCCATATAGGCTTGTTATCACTCTGTTACCGTAGGAATTTTGCAGGGACGATAAAGCACCTGGCATTCTTCAAGCGGATGCGCTACGCATTCGATCACTGAGCTACCGGCACCAGACGAACTGGTCCTTCTCTCCCATGTGAATCTCCATTCCACCTACCGAAACCAGCTAGTCATCAGTCTCAATATGACTTCGCGTCACAAGGTGTGGAGGGTCCGCGGTGTTCCTGATAGTTTCGACAGGACGCACCTGGCCGACTTTCTACAAAACTATCCTGATCTCCAATGCTCCAATGGCAGCAGCACTGAAGAGTTCAACCATAACGGCGCCGTAGTGAATACGCTGGCTCCAGATATTGTGTCCGGTCAAGTCGCAACCGTTCGTTTTCGCCAGATTCCAACACGCCTAGCCAACAGCGGACGTAGCGAATTATTATCCAGAACAATGACAATCCAGATATTGAACAAAACCACAAACAACGACGAGATAGGAAATACATATGAACAATTGGTCATCGAAGATTGTTTGGATGATATAACAGTTCTCTATTCGCCGACTAGCCAGGAGCATGAGATGGATATTCTCGCTATTCCCGGCCACGGAGCTCACGCCTATGACACTTTTGTACATAGACAGGACGGACATATGTGGCTGAGTGATTCTCTCCCCAAAGATCTACCTGGTGCTAGAGTGATGGTCTATGGCCATGGCTATGGTTTACCAGGCTCCAACTACTTCTCCACCCTAAGCGATAGTGCTTTATCGCTTTACAATGTGGTATACCCCTTACTGCGAACAACTAATAAGCCACTCGTCCTCATCGGCCACAGTCTTGGTGGGCTGTTAATAAAGGAAGCAGTAACTCGAATCTGCGAGTCAAATCTGTCTGATCTAATCCACGGATTACTTTTCTTCGGCGTTCCGACTGGTGGGCTTGATTCGGATTCGCTAATTTCTGTGGTGAAAGACCAGCCAAATATATTTCTGGTGAAATCTCTGATTAGGGCGATAATCCAACCCCCAGTATCATAAACGAAAGGTCCGCAGAGATTGCAGAGCGAATGAACATCAGACTGGCTTGCTTCTACGAACTCAAGGCATCCCCTACAGTAACTAAGGTAAAGCTTTCATCCTGCTTAGGGGGTATGCACCTGCTAAGACTGTATCAGGATCCAGTTACGAATAGGTGGTCTACGGGTGCCCCAAAGGTTCTTGTGAGCAAAGAATCAGCAACAAGCTGGTTGCTACCAGGCTCGTATGACTGTTTCGCAAGTAACCGAACACATGCTGACCTGGTCAATTTTGGACCCCACGATAATGAATATATCATTGTTGTTGAAATCCTCAAGCAAATGTACGAGAAACCGAAGGCCCCGGTGGCTAATGAAACTCGGAAGCAGAAACTCTTGGAATCGTTAATGGTTGATAACGTCGACACTTGTAGACGGGATATCAAGGAACCACACCCTAAGACATGCAGATGGGTACTCCAAACAGCTCTATATCGTGACTGGCTTGATCCCGATAAATATCCTGAGCACCATAGCTTCCTGTGGATGACAGGGAAGCCCGCCTCGGGAAAGTCAACGTTGGCAAAATTCATCCTCGACAATGCTCAGAAGACCATGAAGAATAGTATTATTATCTCATTCTTCTTCGATGCCCGAGGTGTGGAACTAGAAAGGTGCACGATGGGGATGTATCAATCATTGTTACTACAACTTTTTCAACAACTCTCAATACTTCAAGATGAACTTATTACTTTGATACCCCAATTAAGAATGGAAGAGTATTTCCCTGGGACATTGGATTACTCGAATTACTTTTAGAGCATGCCATCCGAATACTTAGGAAACGCCGTTTATTGTGTCTTATTGACGCATTAGATGTATGCAACGAACACGAAACCACTCATATATTGTCATTTTTAAGAAGCTGAAAGAAATTGCCATCACAGCTAAGACGCAATTCAACGTCCTCTTCTCGAGCCGCTACCCACCTCCATTCAGGGTTGGAAAGTGCCTTCAATTCGTTCTCGAAAGCCAAGAAGGCCATACACAGGGCATAGCTGAATATGTACGCAGTCTGATACCTATCAAGCAGAACGGATTTACAAAAGAGATTCACTATGACATAAAAAAAAATCAGCTGGCATATTTCTGTGGGCTGTTGTGGCTGTGGCTACTCTGAAGAAGGAACATGTCAACGCGCGCAAGGGAACCAGCCCGAAACTTCAGAGGATGCTCAATGAAATGCCTACCGGCCTCAATGAACTGTTCTATTACATAATGACGCGAAGATCAGGTAATAGAGACCAAATGATGCCCATGATTCAGTGGATGCTTTATGCAAGGCGCCCACTGAATCTGACAGCGTTCTACGCCACCCTACCAGAAAGTGTCAGATCTCGAGCCCGGCGGTGGGAGCCTGAGATGATGCGGCGTTCGGAATTGGAGAATTTTGTTTCCTATGCTTCCAAAGGGCTTGCTCAAGTAAATGGTTCGAAAAATCTAACGGTGATGTTTATCCATCAGTCAGTGGAAGATTTCTTCCTGGAAAAAGGTGGACTTGGTAAAATCTGGCCCGAACTCAAAGATAATACCCAAGGCCGAAGCCATGAGCATCTGAAAGAATTTTGTCTCAACTATATGGATCTTAGCATCAAAGCGATTCCCTATATAGCAACACTTCCGGAATCTGGGGCACTTCGTCTTACGATGCACCGAACATATCCATTTCTGGAGTATGCTGTAAGGAATATCCTGTTGCATGCGGAAAAAGCAGCAGAGAAGGACATCGGACAAGCGAAGTTCCTAAATGCTTTCCGGGTTCTTGACTGGGTTAACTTAAACAATCTATTCGAAAGAAATGATGCATATAAGCACACAACCGACTCAAGCCTGCTCTACATCTTAGCTCAGCAAGACTTGCCAAGCCTAATAGCGATACACCCAAGCAAAACAAAAGGATTTGATGTGATAAATGCACGGTATGGGACACCAGTCTTTGCGGCTCTTGCCACCAGGAGTTACGGAGCTGCTCGCGCATTATTCGCTGCTCATACCCAATCCCCAGTCACACTCATATGGCTGAGAGATTGTTTACACAAGTGGATGAGCCTAACCCATGGGCTTCGTTTTCTATCCATAAGTTGTCTGAACACAGGGGCGTGCTGTCTTATATCGCCGAGTACTGTGATGAGGCTGTCCTCAAATACGTTCTTGAGGTCGGCCTATTCCATGCACAAGTTGGATCTACAGATATTCCGGAAACACCACTATGGTTTGCAGTGAGACGTGGTTTTGAAAGTGCTGCGAAGCAAATGCTTGATATCGCACAAAAGAAGGCCGAGTCTACGCAGGCTTCTGATGCCATCAAGACAAATCACGTTCAAGATATCACAAGCGCATATAGCAAGACAGATCCATCATATAATCGTACGCTCGATAACCAGAGCAACATCCCAAAGTCTCTCAGTCAAGATTCTGAAGAGAGGAGCCTAATGAAGGTGCTCACGCATGACCAGCATATTCCAGATATCTCTACGGCGCTGCCACGGGCCGAGGACATTGACGAGACCGAAATTGACGATTCGGACATTGGGAGTCTAATTGACCGTATGGAAGTCTATATGGACCTTTTCGCAAACGAAGTACTAGCTAAAGCCGGACACGAGCTGAATAAGTGGGATCGAAATGAATTGGAGCACCAGCTTCAAGAGGGCCTCGACGAGTTGGCCATCAGGCTAGGCTATAGCCACGACAACAAACTAAACAGGGATGTGATGTATGTTGCCCACAAAGCGTGCGGGTATGTTCAATTGTTATTCATATGTTCTAATTTGAATCTTACAACTCATCAATTTGGGCAGGCCTATCATTCGCTCTTTTACAGCAAATGGGCCCACAACCGGCTCTGAAATCGACCTTGAGATTGCGGAAGACAGCGGCAGTGAAGACCTACATATTAATGATCACGATGCCATGAATTATCTCGATAGAGTAGAGCTTCTGAGTCGTGTAGTAAACCAGCCGAGCAGAGTAGACGTTACAGAACAGGCGGACCTTGTACTACTTCAGATCGCAGAGGTCGAACATGAACCAGAAAGAGCTGACCTCGAAAACTATAGACGCCTTCTTCTAGACTCCGAAGCATTCGAACGCTTTCTGTTCGCAATCAAAAGTCGTAACAGACTCAGTGGCGTTGACACAACAGTGATGCAGGTGCTACGTGGGCAAACTCTCAAGGCTATCGAGAGTGTCAGCAAGGAGTTCCGAAAGACCACTGAAGGATACTTAAAGCCTAGAATAAGCAGATGGAGAAGACCAAACACATATAGCTTATCGCTCGAATTAGATTGGGATCCAATAACGTTCCTTAGGAATGAAGGTTACGACGGGCAGCCAAGTCAGGTTCTGGGCAAAATTATCACTTTGACAGGGGATGAGGAGACAAGTCAAGCACTCTCTTGTCAAGAATATATGGAACAGATATGGCCGTATACGGGATTGAAGACTCTTGAAAACCTATGCCAAGCGCTAGATACGATGGGCAAGATGGATGCCAACAGTAAGTTCAGTGACTACAGTTGACTGGTTTAGAGGCTGGCTAACCTGGGGTAATGCTCTAGAACTCACCAAAGACGAAAGTGCTCGGATACAGTATTCTACCCAGGAGTGACTATACATGCTCATGGAAATGCATATGAATTGATCGAGCTGATCGAGCAATTTGCTTGGCTGGGTGCAGCTATCCGATCGACATCTGACCAGGAACAGTGGTCATTATACACACCTTACCTGATTTTCCCAGATATTCCTTCGAGACAAAAGCACAACATATCGTGCAAGTTGTACTTCAGCGCATCAGAAGCTTCAACACAAGTTCTGCAAAAGATGGTCGATAGACCCGGAAATTGCTGGCATCCAATGTTTAATAACATTACTATTGCAAAGGGTTTCCCATACCAACCAGATCCAATGTAGGTCCAGGAATCGATATGCCTCTCGATATGGCTGCTAGCCTCATTTCAGCACCCAGGATTGTACAGTTCAACGACCGTTTATTGATCAAGGGGTTTTCTGTAATGCTATACCCCACAAACTATTTCGAGGATATTGTCGTCTGGCACCTGCTGATAAATCCAGAAGACGAAAGGATATCATACGCAGATATGAGAGCCAGGAAGGGATTCATATAAGTACAAATAAGCTCAACTATGGCATTTTGGAAGATGCAAGGCACATCATTGGATGGTGCTCCCATGTCAAGAGCTTCGCAGGTATGAATCATGAATCAGATATTGCACATTGCCGAACGGTATATATAGGATACTGACAAAGTAATTGTTCATTAGGAGCGGTTGGCGGATGCTTTGATATCGGTTCCACCGATCTGGAACCACCGTCTTCGGGTTGGGCTTTAGAGAAGCTCCAGATCACCGCAGGAAAATACCTGACCGGTGGTGCCACCTTTACCAAAGTGAGGAAAGACAAGCCATTACGTATCAAGCGCGACTTCTTCGACTATACTGCCCGGATAGAATGGATTGCCAAAAAGTTCGTTGTTTTCCATGACACGAGCCCTGAAGAGAGACGGGCATGGCTTGTTGATGGAGCCAGTGCTCTTCTGCATCTAGTTCGTGCCTCGCTCCAAAACGATATGAACGGGATCTTCTCATTCCTTTACTCATTTGACCCCAATAAATTGGAGGAGCCACCTCGACCATACGATGGGATAACTGCAGCAGTACAGTTCCTTATGAACCCCAAAAACTTACAGCTAATTCTTCGGACCAAACCGGAGAGCAGCCAGACTAGAACCCAGGGAGTTGATACTCACTACTGCCTTCAGAACAGAATTGATGACATTTTCCACTGCCTCGAACTAATCATCGATGAACAGGAGGACATGAACTCGCTAGACGGAATCGGATATCAAGTGTCTTTATCTCCATGGAAGCGTCTGGAGGGTTTCGACTTTATGGACATTGCAAGCAGATCAGATCCTATTCGACCCAAAGCAGCGACGTTAAAGGATCATGGAGAAGGCTGGGTCTATCTAGCACGTAATCTTCACGCAATTACACTTTTCGGACATGGGTTTGGAGATGTCCTTAAACCTGCAACCTCTACGTCAACACCATGTTCCCAATGTTTTTGGAATTGCACAGCTCCAACCGGGGAGGACCTGCTTGCAGTATCGGTCAACAATCTGCAGAAAATTTCGGGTAGTACGCACAAGATGGGATCACATAGTTGGCGTATATCGGGCAAGTTCTACTGGGACATGCCAGGCAGCAGCTTTGAGCCGTGTGAATGCGCATCAAGTCATACGTCCCGTATTCAGACATTTAGGAAGGGTTCGACAACTTCCAACGGCCCACATAGAGCTATTTCGAAGAGAATTGAGTCTAGCGGTGCAGCATTGTTCGGGATGCCGCGTAACATTCTTCGCAAGCACAAGGGCCACCAACATAAAGGAGCGCCTCAACACACACCACGACAACAAATAGAGCAGCAAGAACGGAGTTACTCTTCCAGTTTATTGAGCGTAATGGCAAGTAAATCTAGGGCAAGATCGCACTCATCAAACAGCGTAGACACAGGGAGTGAATCTCCTCTATTGCTGTGTCAACTATGACCGAACTTACTGATCCATTAAGCATCAACTCAGCACATGAGCTTCCGAATAGGCAGAGAGCTACATTGAAGAGAGATGAACATTCTCAATTGCCCGAAACTTCAACAACCCCGGTGCAAGCTCAGATAGAGTCTCTTAGAGCATCGTCTTTAATCCCAACGCACCCTGATAACCAAACCAGGCCTTCAAGAACAGATAAAGAAAAAGGAAAAGCCGTATATGGGGATGGCCAGAATAGGCCTACGCCTCCAAGTAGCCGTAGGATGACTCGGAGACCGGCTAGGGAAAATCTGTCACAGATATTCAATTCAGGAAAAGACGGGTAATGATTATGGGGATAGTTAGGAAGAATGGCGTTTTAGATTTTGTCTTATCTCGCTCATCAAATGCAATAACTGTGTTACACAAAATATCGTCAATTAGTGAAGCACATCTTTTCCATTTTTAAACCCAGATAGACTATTTGTTAGCTGCAGTGTGCTTCTTCACTAATCTCAATCAGGTAGAGGGAGTCTAGATTTTTGTTCATATGTGACTATCCTTTGATACATAAAATTGAAGCTTGCACCGTCTGCCACTAGACCATAGACTAGCTACTTGGTGATGGTTTCGTTTGGTGAATGTTGGCTAGTTCGCTCCGATCCGCAATGGATCAGCCTAATCGGGATGTCAACCCCTTCAGTTCATTTCCTCCAGGCCGGCTGCAGGATGCAGTCCCTGGCATGGTTCTCTGCGAGTCCAGTTCTGGCTGTGGGAGGTGTCACAGCCGGTTTCCCGGGTAATTTACCAGAGCATTGACCAACGTTAAACCGTCAGCATGTGGTCTGTTCATCGGCTCGCAACCTCTTGGCATCGTTGGGTTAAGGCCTTCGGACAATAAGGAGGACCGACAGCAGCAGATAGCCGGCTACTGAACTGTCTTATGGGTCTATTCTCCACCGGACAGCGTCATTTCCCTTTGCACAAGATGAGATGGGCAGGAGCCAACACGTTGACTGCGTCTAGGCCCCTGGTCTTCACCCCGAGATCCCACTTGTGCGCGGAAAGTAATGAAAGTGGAGATACTGCCCTGGCTGTCGCGTGTAATTGCCTGTCGGTTGAGGAGCAAACCCTTGACATACGCGACGCTAACCGGTGATTATCTGTTGGACACGAGCCTTGCAGCCGATAACTCTCGGCAATTCGAGTTTCAAAAAGCGAATAAATAGGACATACCGTTGTCTTCCGGGAGAGGACGATGCGAAATTGCTTTCCGGGGAGGCACTTTGGTGTCGTGATATTGACCACATCAGGCAAGGAACAGGAGTCACTGCGACGGTCCAATAGTTTGCGAGTACATGTAAGCCAGGGAAGGAAAGCTGTCGGCCGAAACTGATGGTCAGAAAAGGAAAGGAGTCCCGGAGATGGATGTGTTCGGCGATCACGGCCAACATGAAACAACGGTGTTGGGAACCCTGGCCCCTGGAGAGCTTGATCAACAAAAGGTTGCCAGGTGCAACAGTGAGTTATTCAACAAGCCTGACACAGGCCAGGGGAGAATGAGTGGCAACGGGTTTGGGGTCCTAAGGTTTGAAGGGATCGATATGTACGGGCAGACCGACTTTGACGTCGTCGATGGAAGATCTCATGGTTCGTGCCCCCGTTATTCTTGTAACTTGGGTCCAGCAACGCACCGTCATTGCTTTCCAAAAATGTTGCAACTGAAACAGAGACATAAACCGATGCTTTTTGACGTATTCAATTTTTAGAAAACCTCAATTTCATTTCCCAGGGCTCGAATAGGCAACCCATCCAGCATCTCTGCAACAAATGTAGGAGAATTAATCTTACCACTGGGCTTATCGACGTGTAAAACCTTTCCGGTCTAGTTCACGAAAAGCACGGGAAACAAAGTGCGTCCATGGGGCCCACCCTTGCCCTGACGGGGACGATGCTGAGATTCGACAAGCTCACAGAGTTCGCAAGCCGATTCTCCTCGAGACAGGCATGTAGGGGCAAGATGACGAGCTAGCCAGAAATGCCCACCATCGCGTTCAACCAGTAACCCTACCTAGTATTTCCTCTTTCAGTAATCGAGTTCTGGCACCATCGTATAACGGATGCGGCTGGGAGGTTCTGGTGGCCACAAGTGAGATTGGAAACTCAGCTGGGCCGAAGTTGGTGAATACAACGATGAGACTGTCAGCTCAATGCTTATCTTATGCAAGTTGCTTGTTGCCCGTGCTGGAACGGAGAATTGAAGGTGTAATGGAAAAGACGGTGTTTCTCGTTGCACCTTGCTGACACAAAGTGAAGACCGGATAGTGCATAGCGTTGATCAACCGCAGACGGACTAGCGCTCGGATCCGTGAAGGCTCCAAAGGCTTGAGGGGCCTTACGACAGGGACGACACGAGGCTTGCAGTGCTTAGGCAAGGGTGACGACAGGCTCGTCAACGACGGACCGCGCGAAGTGCAGGGAGCTGCATCCTGAAGTGCCGGGTTTCGTTGAGAAGGAAGCGAAGAATTGGAATTGCCATTTGATTAGCTACGTGCTGGACGAAGGCTTACACTGCCTAGGTTGAAGCATCGTGGTTTGGCGCCTCGCCATGGACGCAAAGCTTCCGAGCAAAGAAAGGCCTGACGCAAGCTTGTCCGAGCGGAACACGCACAAGCCACTATAACGGACCGAGGGACCATGCGCTAGGGTTGGCGTTTGGCACTGCACACCGTACTGCTGTATTGCCCAGTACAGTACAGGATACACCTTGCGGTTGAGATGAGATGGCTGAAAATAGACATCAGACAAGCACAATTTTTTTGTGGGCGGCAGTGGATAAGGTATCGCGTGTGTGCGTTTCACCCATGTGAGGCGCGTTTCAGATCTCGTGCCCAGTGAGCACAGTGAGCACAGTGCTGGCGCCCAACCGCAAGCGTAACGACTTTGCGCTCTCCACAGTGTCCGTCTCCTACCTAAGGCTAGGTTGTCACCAAGCATGTTTCGCATCGTCTCCAGCCATCGCAAGAATGGCTTTTCTGGAAGCAATGCGGAATTCTCCAACCTCTCCTTCGAACGGGTCGCGCGGTGAAACCAGACGTTTGATCGCAGAGGAGGCTATGCCGTGGAGCTGTCATGTCATGCCCAGCCTCCTTGAGGATAGACAAGCAGGGACTCCCATTACTCAGAAGTGAGTGTGTCAAAACCTCAAAGTCTCCGGATACACAATCGCACGTACGTGCGTACGTGCGTTGGTTACATGCGCGCCACTGGAGACAGCCGAGGCCGGCTTCCTTCCCTCGGCCTCGACGGCGGTGCCGTTCGTCGCCACTTGACCATGACTATTTGGTTGCACTGCCCGACCATCTCCGACAGTGTCCAGATTCCTAGCCGGTGACGACGACCGATTTGCATGCCCTACGCAGCTTTCCCATCTTGCCACAATATCCAGAGGCAGCCGCGGCTCGGTTGACATGACCATGAGCCAATGGCCAAGCACGCTGCGGATGACTACAAGTGCTTAGTCGGAGGGAGAGAACCCACATGCCTCCCTCCCTGCCTTTTGTCACAAGACCACATCAACTGGCAGAAGCAAGCAATAGAGTCCAAGAAATGGGCTTGCGTCTACCAGAGGATCCCGTGCCGCTTCGTGAAGGTTGTTCCAGGGACGACCCACAGAGTCCGGACCGCGGACCTACTAGAAGTCGAAGCCCGTTCGTTTCGCCGCCCACCGAACTGCACAGCCGTGGAGCAAGGAGCTGCATTAGGAGCAAGACACTGAGTAATGAGCAGCATGATGATATTGATGTGACTGTTACAGCGCAGGGCCGAGGGTGGTGGGCTGCCCCGGCACCGTCTGCTAGAAGCACCAACACAGTACGACAAGATGCTGGCCGTTGGCTCATGACACGAGATGCGCGAGAATACACCGTACTCGGCGAACCGTCCGAAGAGCTCGACCACGGCGATAGGTCTCACACTCGATAACGGGAACGAGACGTATAGTTCCAACTCCGTATGCCCTGGAGCCGGGGACTTTTGGGCGCTAGCGGTTCAGTCGTGAGCAAGTTGCAAACCCATCCGGTACCGTGCGTTGGTGTCCGTCCACACGGTAGCTTATACCCTTGCTGTCGAGAGTTAAATTTAAGTCCTGCAAGCAAGTAGTCGACCTGCAGGTCGTGATTAGTCACACTTTGGCGCCCAGCCCGTCATGCAGCATGCTATTATTAGCCGTCCCCTCGGACCCGTTTCAACAGGCTCGTCCACTCACAGCCCAGTGTGACCCCAAAATCTCGCTTGCACCACGGTAAAGAGGCGACAGAGCACAGTGACGATGCGTCACGGCCGTCAGGTACCTGGGCCGGTGCCGCTTTAGCTGCTCATGCAGGTTGCGCAAGCTGCATTGCCCGCGACGCTGATGTTTCGACTTGTCGGAATTGACAGTTATTGTTGCTATTGTGTATCGAGTGGCCTCGTGATTGTGAATCACACAACTCTTGCGAATAGCTCCATTGTTCTGCTGTCTACTATGTATAGCGTGATCCCGCGCCCCAGCCTCGGAGCCACGTATAAGAGACGATACGGTGCCAGTGTGACACGAGACGCGACGTCAACTACCCTCCCCTTCGTTGTATCCTGCCTGTAAATCATGCCCTTGGTGTTTCGGTCTGGGCGGAGCAAAAAGTGGACGGCCCGACTATGGCCCTAAATTACGGGGACAGAGGACGGCTCAGAATCGCATCGCTGATGTTCTTGTTGCCAGTTGGAGACGAACTGAGAGAACCATCAGGAGGCACTTTTCCCTTGGTTGCAAACTCCAATTTGTCATGTGGTAAAGCTGAGATGGAGCATGAGAAACAACTTCAAAACTCCTTTGCGCCAAGGGAGAAACCACCCAGAGAGCGGCAAGGAAACTAATCCCAATCCTCCCCTCGCCACGGGAAGAGGGTACCTGTAACACAGTGCCAACCACACCCACGCAAAGCCGGCACACTGTAGCAGTGTCAACCTCAGCCAGGAGCCAGGGGTTCTCATTAGCGCTTTCGCTGGTCGCCGCCCCGACCAGCCCCAGCTAAGACACAGCTATTCTTCCCTGCCCTGGCAAACGCCCAGGACCCAGAACCCAGAACCCAGAAGCCAGGGCCAGGACCAGGATCAAGACGCTGCCTCTGTGTGCCCCCTTCATACCTTACCGAAACTGGCAGTCTTGGGGTGTTCGCAGGCCTTGTCCTCAGCCAGGCCAGCGCAGCGCAGTCGCAGTCGCAGTCGCCAGCGGCAGCGCCTCCCAGGACCCAGCCAGCCAGCCAGCCATACAGACGCCCAGTGCCCGCCGCCGCCCGTCCCTCCAACCACTGTACATCTCAGGTATCTCTGCCTCTGCCAATCCGCCTTGGTCCCCTCCAACCTTCAAACATCCAACCACTTACTCTGGCGCAACGGCCGAACCCTTCCCTCCTTTCCCTTCTTTCATTCATCATCTGTCCGACATCCTCAGCGCCTCCCGCTCACTCACTCACGCCTCGCCCTCTTCCTTCTTACATCGTCTTTCTCTCCATTCCCACTCCCTCCTCCCGCTTCCCGCTCTCCAATCCCACTCCCATTCCCAATCCCACTCCCATTCCCAATCCCACACTCCCACAAGCCGCGCCGCTACTTTTCCCACTACCACACAGACCCCCTCCCCTCCTCCCTCCCTCCATTCAAGAGGAAGACGGGCCATGCCCATGTGTCCGTTATAGCGCCGCCCTGCTATTCGTCCTTGCCCTCGTTGTTCGTTCTGCGCTTGCACGGATAGCCGCTACCTGGGTCCCCACAGGCTGCGCAGGCATCCTCTTTGTCTCACCTTTCGCCGTTGGCTTCATTCCTCCTCCTCCTCTTCTGTTTGTCTCGACTTGAACTCGTCGACCGCCTCTCATCCCCTGGCGATCTCCGGTCCTTTGCGACATTCCGTTGCCGGGCGCTCTATTGTTCTTACCTCAACTGTTGCGAGCGCATCTTCGCCGATTGGCAACACAGACTTCACCGCACACCTTTCCGTCGACTTTCTTAGTAGCACCGTTCTTGTTTCGCGACCGGATTCAGCAGCGCTGTCCGCCCGACTCCTCTCGTCCAGAGTCATTATTTACGCACCACGTTCCTTTTCGCCTCGACTATACACTGACCGCAGCTCTGCCTGAGACTGGTACTCATTAATCCAGAGCTGGCTGGTCCCTCTCGTCAATCTACGACGCACCGTGGAGGACTGTTAGGTTGGGGAGGACTCGTTGAAGACGACAAACTGTCTTTACTCCAGCCTAGAAACATGCCGTCGGCAGCTGCTCGTCGGCTCTATGAGGACCAAATACCGTCCTTCATGTCAGTATTTGACCTAGACGCCGAAACTATGGCCGATCGTGATACCGTTACCGTCGTCGATCCAAAGCTTGTTGGCGTTGAGCCCTCCAAGGAGCATTCCCTCGCGAACCCTTCACAATCTCACCGACTACACCCCACTGGCCTACCAACAGACCCAACACACAGACACCACGACAGCACATCTACGCAGATGTCAGAGTCGGCCGATTCGTCGCCCACTACTACCATGTCTACAACTGATTCCTCACCACTATCCGACCCATCGCCGTCGTCATCACCGGACTCCCGATCAACATCGTTCCTCTGAGCAACTTTGCCGGGCCCAGCTTTAGTCTGCAACCACCCGCCATGATGACTTTGAACGTACCCGACGCGCCTACCCTCGAGCGTCCCATGACTTCTCCATCCCCAGGAGACTTCGAAACATGAAGGGACTTTCTATACAGCCGCCAATGGTCACTTCGCCGACGTCCCAGACCGTCCTTTCGGAGCCTTGCTCGCCTGCTTTCATTAAACCTAATATTCCGGCCATGAAACGAAAGCCCAGTTTGCTGAGCCTCAAGACCAGCAGCTCGGATTTGATCACGAAACGAACGCTCGAAGTGCCTCCTTCACCCGGCATGCCACCTATCCTGCAGCGCCGTG